>JASAUF010000378.1:4837119-7255679 GCA_030180095.1 Magnolia changhungtana
ATGAAGTCATCAAGCAATACAATGCGGGATTTCAGTAGTCTCCAACTATCGGAATGGCTCGCAAATATCGCACCGGCCCAAAAAAGATGGAAAAGTCGGGATGTGCATCGACTTTAGGGACCTCAACAAAGCAAGCCCTAAAGATGACTTCCTCTACCTCATATCGACACACTTTGGTAGATAATATCCGCCTGGACACAAAATCTTCTCCTTCATGGATGTTTCTCTCGGTTACAATCGATCAAGATGGTCGTCGAAGACCGTGAGAAGACTTCCTTCATCACGCCATGGGGAACTTTCGCTATCAAGTCATGCCCTTTCTGATTGAAAAATGCGGGAGCTACATATCAACGAGCCATGACCGCCTTGTTTCATGATATGATAAACAAGGAAATGGAAGTTTATGTGGACGACATGATTATCAAATCTCATACGATCGAAGGACACTTTGAAGATCTCAAAAGCTCTTCGACAGTGGAAAAGTTCAAGCTCCGCCTCAATCCACAAAAATGTGTCTTCGGTGCAACCGAGGCAAGCTTTAGCTTCATTGTCGGCCGAAGACTAGTATCATGATAGATGAGACCAAAACCAAAGCTATCATCGAAATGCCACCGCCCAAGACCGAGAAAGAAATCCGAGGCTTCCTCGGGCGAATCCAGTATATCGCCGATTCATCGCACAACTCACTCCGGTCTGCGAACCCATATTCAAGTCACATTGGAAAAAACTCTCCAAAAGAGTGGAATGACGACTGTCAAGCGGCCTTCGATAAAATCAAAAGATACTTGCTAAATCCTCTAGTGCTCGTACCACCTACCCCAGGTAGGCCACTTTTGCTATATATCTCTGTCGCAGCGGAAGCAATCGGATGCGTCCTCGGCCAACACGATGATACGAGAAGAAAGGAGCAAGCGATCTACTATCTAAGCCGACGATTTACAAGCTACGAAGCCAAATATTCCAGCTTAGAAAAGACATGCCTCGCCTTAGTTTGGGCAACACAACGGCTAAGGCAGTACATGATCGCTCACCCGATACTTCTACTCGCTCGCATGGACCCGTTCAATGAAGTACTTGTTCGAAAACCAAGCATCGACAGTAGAATTGCAAAATGGCAATTACTGCTTTCTGAGTTTGACATCACATATGTCACCCAGAAGGTAATCAAGAGGCAAGCACTGGCCGATCACTTAGCAGCACACTCCCTGCCCAACTACCAACCCTTGAAGACCTTCTTCCCTGACGAAGACATCCTCCAGATCGCGGGAGAAGAGGAAAGAAAGGCAGGGGAGTGGACACTCTTCTTCGACGGAGCTGCAAACTCGAAGGGGAATGGAGTAGGTGCCATACTCTACTCCCCCGAAGACATCCCAGTTCCTATATCCAGAAGACTAGCATTCCAGTGCACCAACAATGTAGCTGAATATGAGGCATGCATCGCCGGTCTAAGAGAAGCCATCATCCTCAACATAAAGAAGTTACGAGTCTTCGGAGATTCGCAACTCATCATCAACCAGATAAATGGCGATTGGAAGACCAAGGATGAGAAGCTGATTCCATATCACGTCTATCTGGAGAATTTGATCGAGGAATTTGAGGAGATCACATTCTCTTACATGCCTCGGGTCAAGAATCAGTTTGCAGACGCTCTGGCTACCCTCGCTTCAATGCTGGAAATCCCAAAAGGAGTTGCTAAATGAGAACTCACTGTCGAACTCCAAGAGGAACCTGCATTCTGCCTGCAAATCGAAGAAGCCGAGCCTGCCCCAAATGATCAGCCATGGTACACAGACATCAAAAAATACCTCGAACATCAGAAGTACCCGGAAGGAGCAGCTCTGACTGATCGACGTACAATACAAAGATTAGCAGCTCAGTTCGTGATCACTGGGGGTATCCTCTACAAGCGATCCTTCAACCAAGTCCTCCTCCGCTGTGTCGACGAGACAGAGGCAGCCCAGATTATGTCAGAAATCCACGAAGGACTATGCGGCCCGCATATGAATGGACACATGATGGCAAAGAAGATCCTACGACTCGGCTACTACTGGCTTACAATGGAGACAGATTGCTGCAAGCACGTCAGGAGGTGCTTCAAGTGTCAGGAGCATGCAAACCAGATCCATGAGCCTGCTTCCGAACTCTACAACTTGACGGCACCATGGCCCTTCTCTGTATGGGGACTCGACATCATAGGTAAAATCAGCCCTAAAGCTTCAAACGGACATGAATACATCCTGGTGGCAGTAGATTACTTCACTAAATGGATAGAAGCAGCATCCTACACCACCGTCACAGCATCTCACGTGGTCAAATTCATGAAGAACATCATTAGCCGATATGGGGTCCCTCAAGCCATTATCACTGATAACGGAACTCCGTTCGTCAATAAAAGGATGGGCGATTTCCTCGACAAGTTTAAAATTCAACGCCATCGGTCGAGCCCCTACCGCCCTCAGATGAATGGTGGGGTAGAAGCCGCAAACAAAACTATCATCCGCATACTCGAAAAGATGGTGAAGACATATCGTGACTGGTCAGAAATGCTTCCTTATGCACTCTGGGCTTATCGCACGTCTGCGCACGGTCACGCTTCTGTGCGCAACTCCATATGGGCTCGTTTACGGAATGGAAGCAAGATTACTACCGGTCGAAATTGAAATCCCATCACTGCGGATACTACTGGAAAGTGAAGTCGAGGAAGGCGAATGGCAACAAGCAAGGTACGATCAATTGCATCTGGCAGATGAAAAGCGCATGCGGGCGCTAAGCCACTCCCCAATGCTATCAAAGAAGGATCGCTCGAGTTTACAACAAGAGAGTGGGAAGAGAAGTTTCCAAGTCGGTGACATGGTCATGAAACGCATCCCGCCGCCGCATTTGCCGATCCCGAGGAAAATTCAAACCATTGTGGGACGGACCACCGATCATTAGAAGTACTCCCGGGAGGTGCTCTTCGACTCACCAACGAAAGGCGAGGATCTTCAGGAGCCCATCAACGCCGACAACGTGAAAATCTATCACGGGTAACCCTACCTAACCTCGTCAACAATTACAATCGAAAGGCTGCATCTCTCACCTCCTTACGAAATAGAATTGTAAATATCCACCAATTACCCTTTCCAAGAAACACCCATCATGTCCTAAAAAAAAGAGAGAGAAAAAGAAAAAAGAGAAAGAAAGAAAACAAAACAAAAAAAAAAGAAAGAAAAAGAAAAAGGAAAAGACAAAAAGAAAACCTCAATAAGAAAACCTAAAAAGAAAGTAAAGAAATCCATCCCGCATCCCTAGAAATCTATCCTGCAAATAATTTCAAGCAGCTTACGATTGTGATTAAAGATAAGGACAGACAGGTAGCCAATCGGCTAGCTATGAAGGAAGTTC
Source organism: Magnolia changhungtana (assembly GCA_030180095.1). Classification (NCBI taxonomy): domain Eukaryota; kingdom Viridiplantae; phylum Streptophyta; class Magnoliopsida; order Magnoliales; family Magnoliaceae; genus Magnolia; species Magnolia changhungtana. Next base: position 4,840,504 of record JASAUF010000378.1, read on the forward strand.
CCCCATCACTCCTAGCACTCCAACAAAAAAAAGTATGCCTAAGCAAAAAAGGGCGAGTTGAAAACCTGAAAAGGCGGCTCGAGTAAAAACAGCAGGCACATAGCGGACTTGGCGAAAACCTGAAAGGGCGCCAAGGGTAAAAATAGCACAAGCTGCCAAGGGGTAGGCAAGATCAAAAACTCGGGACGTAGTGAAAATCTGAGAGGACTCTACGGGCAAAAATGATGGGAAGAGCCAGACGTAGCGAAAACCTGAAAGGGCGCTACGGGTAAAAATGGCAAAAAAAAAAATAAATAAAAAAATAAAAAAATAAAAATAAAAAATAAAAATAAAAGTGCGAGGAATGAGAAGAAGCCGAGGCAAAGAAACGACACAACAAAGAAGGATCAACTTTAGATCAATACTCCATCGATGCTATTCGGATCCAGGGGTGCAATCCAGGATCACCGTCTCGAGAACCAAGACCCCAAGAAACACAGTCTAGAATACTGTACACAACGTAGGCTGAGCCCAAAAGATTCTGATCCCTATCATCCAAAGTAGAAATCCAAACATGAGCAAACATGGCATAAACAAAACATTTCATCCTTTTAAACCATTTTGCGAAGTACATTGTTTTCCCTTTTATATCTCAGAAACAAAATTCTCTATGCATACAAAAAAGGCAGTCAATCAACAGCAGAAATTGCAGGTAAGCTCCTACCTCTCATATGCCAACAATCTCTCCCTGAGCCTCTCTATCTCCATGCGCAGGTAGAAGATTTCATCCCTGTCCAGGCGATGTGTCGCAAGCATGCTCTCATCATACCGCCGCCCTACGGCTAGTCGGCGGGCCATGTCCTCACACGAATGGCGAAGCACAGCAATCTCACTAATCAGGTGGCCATGTGTGGCTAACAGAAATAAAGGATCAATGAAGGGTCGCTCCTCAAAGGCCTCAAAAGAATCAATAACACAGAGGAAGATGTAGCAGTGTCACCTATCATGTCCGATCGGCCTCATCTCGCTAAATGCCGCCACGGGACTGACGATACAACGACTGCTCTGCCACCCATCGCTGATATGGTACCGTCACCATAGGAGGAGCCCAAGACTCAAGGCCTAGCGCCGTCGCATCCAAAGAACCCTGCCAAGAAATCCAGACTCGCCTATACAAGGATGTCAGATCAGATGGAAGAGAGGAATGTCCAAATCCAGAAAAGGCGAACTCCGGGATATCCTGCCAAAAACCAAATCGGCGAAGGAAGCGCACGGGATGATAGGAGCAACATCCCCGAAGGCCGAGCAACAAAGAAGGAGTGCGAGCCGCACTACGCATCGTGGGCGCTCGACAAAGCCAAGTAGCCTCCCAGGTGACCTCCCACCCTCGAAGCTGAGAAAGCATGCGACGATACAATGACTCCGTGGCCTTAGCGCCACACGGAAGGTCGTCGAGTAACAAGCGCAGCACGTCAGTACGGCGGGAATCAGGAAATGCAAGCATAGGGGTCATGTACAAGTGCTCCCATAACCATACCTGGGAGAAACTCAAATTAAGCTCAAAATATCAAAAAAAATATAGGATGCATGAGAAAGAGGCAAAAGAGCAGAAAGTACCTGGAGAAATGAGCAGCAGCCTCTGAGGATGCGGGTATGTCTAAGGGAACACTCAGTCAACCCCAAGAAAAGCTCTGCCAGCACTACCAAAACGATGCTCCTGCGACAAAGGACACATCGGAAGACATTTAACAAAACTACTAGCAATGACCGTCTCCATCCTGAAAAGAGCAGCTCAGCCAAGGTGCAAAATATCAGTGCATTCAGGCACTGAAGCTGACGATCAGATCCGGAAAATTCGAACCAGGCAACCAGATCAGAAGGGCGAACCGACTCTGATAAAGGAAGGTACGCCTCCTGGGTCAGGAGAAGGCCTGACAGACGCGCAAACTCCTCCAACGATGGACCCAGCTCCAGATCATTGAAGGAAAACAGGTTCAGGGATGGTACCCAATCATACAATGTCGCGCTCGGCGTCGCCGCGCCTAAGCGGACTCGGCGAAGGTGGAGAACCTCGCGAAAGCCCAAGGAGTCCAATTCGAAGATCTCGGACTCGGTCAAACTGTCAATCCAAATGAGTAACCACTCAGAACAGGTGTCACGCGGCTGCAGTCGACAAGTCCGAACTGGCACACCCTCAACAATCTGGATCCCTGGGTCCACCGATAGGTCATCGAATATGGGCATGCCCTCATCTAGAAAGTCAATCTCGTGATGGTGAAAAAAGCCATACGCGCCCATCGCATCACGCAGTGTATCCTGAAAAGCACCAACACGAGAACCTGAATCCCCGACAACTGCTACATCAGGAGGCGTCTGAAATGAAGAAGCCCCAATGGCTGCAACGTTTGGAGCATCCCTGTGACACATAAGAGCTACATCTTGCACGACGACAGGAGCCGACTGTTTAACCATCGCCTCGAAATCTGCACCAAAAATCTGACTCAGGCCGCCTATCGAAAATCCATCGTCTACCAGATCCAAGTTATCTAAAGCTCCAAGAGGAGTCCCGTCATCCACGCCATCCATGGCCATCCCACCACCCATCAAACCATCCACACCATCCATGGCCATCCCACCGTCCATCAAACCATCCACACCACCCATCAAACCATCCACACCCATCAAACCATCCACACCACCCATCAAACCATCCACACCATCCATGGCCATCCCACCGATCCATCAAACCATCCACACCACCCATCAAACCATCCACACCCATCAAACCATCCACACCACCCATAGCCATCCTCCCACACATCAAACCATCCACACCACCCATCAAGCCATCCACACCATCCATAGCCATCCCTCCATCAATCAAACCTTCCAATCCCATCAGCCCATTAGTAAGAAAAGGATCCAAGCCATAAATGGTGTTCATTCCTTCAAGAGGGCCCAACACTTCCCCATCAACCCCCATTAATCCACCCATAAACTCCTCATCATTTATGGAGCCACCCACTTTTTCACCATCAATAACCACACCTAACCCATCATCATGATTGGCCATGATGAATCAAAAAAGAAGAAAGGAACAAGGGATGGATGAAGACAAAGAAGAAAGGACAAAATGGAGACAAAAAGGATGATCGGAAAACGGATGGACGAGGATACCGGAGGAAGAGACAAAAGGAATGAACAGGGAAGAACAGAGCTCGCTGGAAGAAAAGATGGTAGAGGCGGCAATCGGATTACCGCTCGCGGCATTCGGAGTACCGTTTCAGAACAAAGGTGTCATCACTGATCACTGCAGCACCTGACAGAGCAGGCAGAACGGGCAAATGTCAACGGGCGGTAGTCCGACTACGCCGTGGCGAAGCGATCACGTCTTGCGGCATGTGATCGTCCCTGGCTGCCGCCCGTGATTGCCCAAGTACAACTTCAGGAAGATCTACTCGGGAGGGTAGAAAACAAGTAATTTGCTCCTATGTGCATAATTGGATAAAAGCAACTATGAAAGCAGAAGACAATGCCAAACAAACTAAAATTTTATATCAAATGAAGGAGATCATACAGCCGATGAACTAATCGTCATCCGGAATGCATAACCAGGCTGAAGAATCGGACCCATGCCGCATCTTGCCGCTCCAAGAGTCAGATTTGTACTCTCTGTCTGGTCAACAAAGGTCTGGCTTCATAACCCTCCAGCAAGACAACCGGCTCTCTCTCGTGGCATGATCTCCAATCGATGGTCCAGATGGCGGAGTAAAGCGGGACCAAAGGGTCTGCTGCTCAGTCGGTGCCAAAGAGTCTCTCCCGCATACCATTTGGTCACCCGCGGATTCTCCAGGATGCGGCGTCGTCGAGAGGCCTGAAAAGCCTCCTGTGCACCAGGAGTAAGAGCTGCATTCGACTAAAGGTATGGCCGAGTATGAAACTGCAAAAGGAAGAAATTGTCAGATATGCAGAAAGCAACATATGGGCAATAAAGGGCAAGACGGACCGCTCACATCGTCAGGAACGAGGGCATCAACATTCGACCTCCAAGCAAGATCAGAAAACAAACGTGTACGGCTGCGGTTATCCTTGTACCACAGCATCATGCGCGGGAATAGAGGCGAATGATTGATCAGAGTGGGTGCCAGGTGAGGAAAGTGGTCAAAAAAGTAAACCTGCGCTACACCAAAATTAGGGGGAAACACACCAGACCATCCTCAAGGAAAAGATGACAGAAAGGATCTTGAGAAAGTACTTCAATGACTGGGTAAAACCAGTCAGGAGCGGCCGATGCGCCGATCGGCCTTATCCACCCTTCGTATAAATGCGCCAAGAGGGCTGCATTCGGGCTTGTACGGCATGAGAAAAGTGATGTCTGCACACGAGCGATAACAAACGGGAACTCACTAATTCATTCCCATGGCAGAAGATCATCGCTCCCATGGTATATAAAATCAGGGCCCGAGCTTTTATCACAGCTGCAACTTCAGTCTCAGGGATGCGCCTGGCGAAATTCGAGGAAAGCCACAAAAGTTTAAATCGATGGCCCGAAAATTCTGTGGCATCTGGCATCATCCCTAATAGCTCCATCCAGTCGTCCTCAGTAGGTACTGGAAGGTCCTCCTCAAAGGGCACAGAACCACCATCATATCTAAGACCCAGCTGCATATATATGTCATATGGGGTGATCCCCCACTCTCCAAAGGGCAGCTGGAATGTATGTGTCTCGGGGTGCCATCGCTCGGCCAAGGCAGATAAGAGCGACATGTTCGTCTTGCTCAGACGAACCCGGAAAAGATGCGCAAAAGGGGTACGCTCCAAAACCTCAAAGAACAAGGGCTGAGGATCGTGAAACCAGTCAGGCCAATGCCTTCTGACTCCACGCCCTCTAAGAATCGCAGGCGCACCGCCTTCCCGAGCTACGTCGGAAAGATGCCGACCCTCCGCGGCACGAAACATGGGTCAGTCGAACGCTGAGACGGACCAGCCTCGTTCCTACCTCGACGGGGCATACTTGCACGGCAAAGCCTACTGGTAAGTTCCATATCAAGCCCATACCTCAAAAGATCCATCTCAAAAGCCCACCTTCAAGGATAATCTTAAAAGGCCAAAAAAAAGAGAAGGGTCCATGGTGAAAGGCCCATCTCGGAGGCCCACGTCCACAAACTCACCTTCAAGAGCATGTTTTCCAGAATAACCCATTCCAAGGCTTAAATCCTCTTCAAAGTCATTGCCACTTTAAAATCAAGGGCTCTTTCAAAGATCAAGGTCCATTCGAAAAAAAAGGAGGGAGGGGCCATTTCAGCAAATCCATCCATGATCCAATGGTCCAAATCACTCATACATAGTCTAGATCATTTCATCCAATGGTCCAGATCCTCCAGATCATCCATCTCATGGTCTAGATCATCCACACATGGTCCAGGATCATCCATCTCATGGTCTAGATCATCCACACATGGTCCAGATCATCCATCCGATGGTCTAGATCGTCCACACATGATCCAGATCAACGGTCCAGATCATCCATCATCCATCCATTCATACATGATCCAGATCAATGGTCCAGATCATTCATACATGATCCAGATTAATGGTCCAGATCATCCACCATCCATCCGTCCATACATGATCCAGATTAATGGTCCAGATCATCCATCATCCATCTATTCATACATGATCCAGATCAATGGTCCAGATCATTCATACGTGATCCAGATTAATGGTCCAGATCATCCACCATCCATCCGTCCATACATGATCCAGATTTATGATACAGATCATCCATCATCCATCCGTTCATACACGATCCAGATTAATGGTCCAAAACACCCATCATCCCTTCATTCATGCATGATTCAAATTAATGGTCCAGAACATCCATCATCCATCCATCCATGCATGATCCAAATCCATCGTCCAGATCAATCATCCATCCACCCATCCAATGGTCCGGATTGTCCAAAAAAAATAAAAAAAAAAAGAAATCAGATCAAATAAAAGGTGGGGCCCCCTTTCTTATCACACCCCACTCTAGCAAGTGAAAATAAAAAAAAAAAAAAAAAATATAAATACAATCAATGACTTGAATAAAAAAAATATAAAATAAATAAATAAAACAAATAAATAAAAATATGCAAAATCCCTGCAAGATCAAGTGGTCTAGATTTCACCAAAAACCGATCAACGGCCCGGATCATAGCCCTCCCAAAAAAAAAAAAAAAAAAAAAAAAAAAAAAGAGAGAAAGATTGCAAGATCTCCTCAAGAGGATGGCCCACCAAGAACCTAAGGAGAATCCAATGGCCAAGAATACCTGAAATCAAAGAAAATACAAAGTAAAAATGAGCTCCAGGGATCACAGATGCGTCCCTGGACGATCGTCAAAGTAAGCAAAGCTAAATGGGAAGAAGGTCGCATCGGACGGACAAAGAAAGAGGAACGGACGGCGGTCCATTCGACGACGGGCCAGAAACTGATTACGTGCCGGCGTAGATCCGATCCGCCGCCGCCGACAATCTGACGTGGGGCGTCCTGTCCCCCATGCCCACCTCCAGTGACCGGTCCTCCCTTTGGACCGATAGACAAAGTCAATTTTTTTTAATAGACTCCTGTTTCCTCTAAAGTTCAAAAAGGATCTTCAAAAATTCCAAGAATAAACTTCTGATTCTCTAAAACCTCCAAAATGCCAAAAATTTTTTTTAAAAAATAAACTTCAGTTCTTCTAAATCTCTAAAAAGGTCCCAGAATTTCTAAAAAATAGATTTTAGTCTTTCTAAACCCTTGAAAATGGCCCCTAGAAAATTTCAAAAAAAAATAATAATAAACCTTTGTTCTAAAAAAAAATTTCTCAAAAAATAAATCCCAAAAATCCAAAAAATATATATAATAAAAAATAAAATAAAATCCAAAATCCCAAAAAGTTTCCAAAAAAATTCAAAATTTCCCAAAGGGTTTTATAAAACCTCCAAATTTTCCAAAAAAAAAAAAAAAAAAAAAAATAAAAATAAAAATAAAAATAAAAATTAATAAATAAATACCAAGTAACTCTAAAATAAATCCCCAGGCACAAAAGGTTTGCTTCTTCTAAAAACATTAGCCCCATTAATTTATTAGTGGAGGCCATCTGACTTTTTTACAAATAAAAAAATTAGCCCCATTAATTTATTAGTGGAGGCCATCTGACTTTCAAATAAAAACCGTTAGCCCCATCAACTCATTAGTGGAGGCAACGCGACTGTTTACTTAACTTGCGAAAATAAAAACCGAACGATGACGCCCACCCGCGAGATCGAACGGATATTTTCCTCAAAAAAAAAAAAAAATTTCAGATAAAATTCTCAAAGAGCTTAGCTCCAAAGAGGATAGTTTTTCAAAACACGCGCGCGTCACGCAGTACACTGAGGAACCTTCCATATTCTCCAGTTGCGGACAGTGCAAACAGTTAAATAAGACCCGATCTCTTCCGGTTTCCTCGAAGGACGATCGAGTCCGTACATGATATCTATACGATTGGCCAGATCTCTATAACTGGGTAGTCGTACAAATGCTAGTAAAATGAGTGGATCTATCTCTGGAAAGAATAATCAAACTCGAAGTGAAGACAATCCACTGTAACCAAAGTGTCAGACTCAGCAGATTGCATGGCAAACAGATTACTTGCACATACCTAGTCCGGAATGTTCGCAAAATTTGATCGAGTCCAAGTCGGCGTAGTGAGTTCCCCGTAAGGCCGCACCAACGCGCAGGGCAGCTAACCACTTTGACGATCAAATGGAACAAACATTCCTAGGGTGATTACATAGCAAAGGAACGACCAGACCTAACAAGACGGAATCCTCGCAAAAGCCGCGACAAATGTGCGAGGCCCTTACTTTTTCGACTTACCCTCCAATGTCGTAAACAATCCGATGTGAAGAGGTTGTGATTGGTGATCCGTAAAGCCGCGACAAATGCGCAGGAGACAATCACAACGCTTTTTCTCAACCCTCGTGATATGTGCAAGTCCTCTTTTCCAAACATGCCGACCGATGATGATACAATGGTAAGCAATAGATTTGAATCGCTACCCTTCATTTCCCGGAAGGGTGGGGTGTCCACTTGCTTTGACCTTCGGTTGCCGCAGCCTGGTCAAAGAGGGGCATCTGTAGACACCCCACCCAAAGCTAATATCTTGATTTTGTTAAGACAATCCGAGAACCATGATCATATCCTAACCTAACCTAATCCTAACCTGAGCCATCGTGAATCATCATTCAATCCAGACCATGTCCAAAATCAACCTATTTCTCGAATCATTTTCGGGTAACAATCGAGCCGACTTCAAGCCATTTTGGGCCAAATATCCAAAATGAACTTTGTTTCACTCTAAGAACCCAAAAAGGATTCAGGATGAATTTCGAGGGAAACCGTCGAGGTGGTAATACCGACTACACGGCGGTAGTCAAGTACCGCTCCCTCCCGAGAAAATGCGCACGGATCCGGTCATACGAGTTCCTGACTAAGCCTGAGTCCCGGGCGGTAGTCGGACTACCGCCGGCGGTAGTCGAGTTATCACGGCAGTACTCGAGGACTCGCGCCACGTGCGGTCGAGCGAGGATGTGTCTCAGCGTCCAAAGTCAACTCTTCCTGGAATTTACCCCTCCCATCTCCACTATTTACAGTTTTACCAGCCTCCATAGCTAATGAGAGCACGCCACGTGGCATCTCTCTCCTCTCCACCAATCACCATATGCCACATCAGCATTTGCCCTCCTTTTATCCCCTATTTACCAAACAACCATTGGAAAGGGCTATAAATAGCCCTCTCCCCTTTCATTTTCAACGGGGGAAAAAAAAAAGAGGGGACCAAGCCACCAAGAGAGAGAGAGAGAAAGAGAGAGGGAGAGAGAAAGAGTGAGTGAGGAAGAGAGTGAGGGAAAGGGAAGGAGCTCCCAAACCCTCAAAGTTCTGATTTTTCCAGCCACCCCCTAGCCCTCCTCTCAACTCTTCCAACCCATAAGCCTAGCCCAAAATGATCATGGTTCAACCTACATCCTAGCCTATTCAAGAATCAAGTCAAAGATCCATTTACATACAAGCATTCATCATGACATCTACTCTTTTCTCAACCCCCCTGCTTCTCTAGATCTCTAGTGGACGTATGCTCTGTGACTTGCCGTACATCGGATCCTGTCACATCAGAAATTCCTAGTGATCTAGTCCACTTTTCTTATCTCTTCGCATAAGCATCATCACATCCGCCTTCTAGACACATTGTTGGACGTATGCTCTGTGGCCTGCCGAAATCTCGGATCTTGCTACATCAGAAATTCACATGTGACTAGTCTCATCATGACCATAGCATCATCATCATCCCTTGAGATTATTTTACCATACTAAGTCGAGACCGTACACTTGTACGGGCAGAGAGGGTGCCTAACACCTTCCCTCTTTGTAACCGAGGTCCCTTATCCGGAATCTCAAATCGTAGACCAGGAGTCAATCTAAGGTAGGAGAGTCTTCGGATTTCTCCAACCTTATGTATTCCGTGGGTTCTAGCCGACCGCGGGATTCTGAGTAATATTGGCTAGTGGCGACTCCAACAATTAAAATCAGCTTAATCACCCCCACCATCACCACAACCACAACAACCATATTTTTCACAACAACGTGGACGCCGATTTTTCAGTGTCTACACCAACATTTTGAATTCTAAAAACTGTCTTACTCAGAATTTTTTGTTGTCTTCATCCTCTGATGTGTATTTGGTGAGCAGCGCCTGCCACAAATCCTTAGCAGTCTTCTTTTAACGGCAAACAACGTATAATGAATCGGAAAAGGCGTTGAAGATGTGACCTTTACATAGGTAGTCGTTATGCTCCCAATTTTGTCTCTTTTGAATCTGTTCTAATATATCATTGTCAAATGGTGGTGAAGGAGGATCTTGAGTGAGCACGTGATCCAACTTGAGTGATGTGAAGAAGAGATGGACCCTCGATTGCCATCGAAGAAAATTTGAGGCGTCGAACAGCATAATTCGAATAAAGTCAGGATGACCATAGAAGAGGCTATAATATTGCCTTAAAAATGTTATTTTTGAGGCAAATAATTAGAAAATAAATTACTTAAAGATAGGCTTAAGGCGCGTTACGATGTCGCTATCTTTAAGGTGATACTCGTACCCTATTGGTGATTAAACTAATTTGTAAGAGGGTTACAACAAATTTGCCTCCAGGATACAATAAGCCTCTTCTCCAAAAGTAGAGAAATGTGGGTTTCAGCCTACAAAACTGAAAAACCATACCTGGAACACACTTTTACAGTATACAACCCTGACTTCTGTGCTATTATAATTTATCCCCTGAAAACTGTTTGTAATTTACTGCCTAAAAATTATTTACAGTTTAGCACCTAAAAGCTGTATCTTTTAAAAAAAACCTTCCAAAACCGAAAATGGTGAATAAAAAGAAGATGTAAAGGAGATTGTTGAAATTGTGAAAATTGGATTGACCAAATATGGGTTTATATAGAATCACAAGAGATGCTTAAGGCCTTTTTCATGAAAAGACATCTTCTTCCATGGTGTCTTTTCATCAATGGTGGTGTCTTTCCAACAATGGCATCTCTCCATTTCAAATTTAAAAGATGCTCCCTTTACCAAGAGGCATCACCATTCACACCAACAACCACCAAAGCCACAAGCCTTCTTTCCCAAAAAATCCTTTATAAATTAAAAAAAAAATCTTTTTTTCTTATTTTGAAAAAACCCAACAGCAATTACATAATCCAACCTTGTTGTACGGTGGGCTTCGTGGGCCTCATCTTATTGTATGGGTTTTATCCACACTGTTCATCCATTTTTCCAGATAAGTTTAGGCTTTGCCTTTGAAAATAAAACAGATAAAAAGACTCAAGTGGACCATACCACAGGAAGCAGTGGTGGTAATGACGGCCAACATTGAAACCTTCTTAAGGCCCATCTGGATGTTTATTTGCCATCTAATCTGCTCATAAGGTCACATAAACCTGTACTAAGGAAAAGCACAAATGTATGGTTGATCCAAAACTTCTTAACCCTCAAGAATTTTTTAATGGTGAACGTTCAATCTCCACTATGTGGTCTACTGGAGATTTGGAGCTTTCTAATTTTCTAAATTTAAATTGAAATTATCTAAAAAAATTAGATGAACCGCGTGGATAAGACCCATATGTTCACTCCCCAAGTATAGGGTTGTGATGTAGTAATAAACTCGGTGAGACCGAGGTCGAATCCCAAGGGACTGGAACTTGTACGTTATCTGAAACTAAGTAGAAATAGAACTAGAATGAGATGAAATTTAAATCAATTGTAATTTGAAGAATAATGATGAAATATTAATCTAAAACTTAGGAAAAATCAGAGAAGGGAAACTAGGGATGCAGAGGATCCACTTGTAGAGATCAGGGAGATCTTATGCCTGGATTAAACATCAGGTAAATTAACTGAACTGCCATTGATATGATTTTCAAGAGATGAAAGGTATATGAATTAGAATGGATTCCATCACCAAACCATGCCCAGGAGACAAAGCAAACAACAGAATTAAACTAATTACCAACCAATCAACATGTTTATGAAGGTTAGGAAAGGGTACCGACATCCAACCATGCCCAGGAGACGATGGTGAACAATAAGGCTTCCTGACGTCATAAACATAAAGAGGAAAAGAACATGCTCAAAGCCATTGCAGACCCATTGTAATTTCAGTCACAACAGACCATTAAAGACTGAAAACATTCCCTTAATAAAATTAAATCAAAATCAGATCATTCTAAACAAAAGGCACAAGCAAAGAGGCCTCCCATCAAGCTACAAGCTTCACCTCTTAGCCCTAGCTAAGAGGTTTAGCCCGTCATAGATGGACTATCTCTCAAACAAATATAAAAAATATAAATAAATAAATAAAAGAAAATAAAACTCTCTCCTCTTCCTCTCTCTCCTTCCCTCACTGCCGTCCCAGGCTGCCCCCTTGCTGGATGCCTCCAATCTCTCGATCTCCCCCTGTTCCTGACTCTTCTACTCTTTTTTATAGCAGTCGGAATGGAGGTTAAGTCGGTCACCGACCTTGTTTACGCTGAGAAAGAGGCAGAAACTCTTAGGCACCCCTTGTTACGCAGCCACGCTCGTAGTTTCGCATGAAAAGCTGACAAACTGCTTCCACTGGACCTCCTAGCATCCCTCAAAGGTTGATACAACAGTGTCCCTTTGGACGGTTTTGGATGTACGTCACGATGGATGGTCCGGATCATCAGTCTGATCCTAACCCTGATCGGCAAGAAACGACCCCACGCCGATCAGCGTTTCACGGACACACAACATCTTTGCGTAGAATCGGGATGGCGATGCTTGGTGGGATCCGTGATTGAAGTCAGTGGAGAAATCCACGCCGTCCACCGAATTCCTCTCAGAATTTTGGTCAGAAAAGCATGGTTTTGGATCACCCTTGATGCAGCCCACTTGGTTGATCTTGCGGCAACGATTCTGCCGTTGGGATGGTTGGGACACCGTTTTTGCTGTCTTCTTAAAGCTTCAACGCCTAAGCGCTAGTAATAGGGACCCTGAGATTCCAACTGACGGTTCGGATTGGACTGTCTGGACCATGATGATGGCCCACTCAAAGCATCATGACCTACGTTAACGAAAACAGAGGATGCCAATTCGAATTGATGGTGTCCATGGGGCCCACTTACAGCAACTTTAAGCCTCATCAGAGCCGTCTATCAGCTTTGTGGAGTAGATTTAGCACACAATTCTCAACTTGGAGAGATTATGAGCTCTTGGTGGACCACTGTGTGAATCAACGTCTGGAGAAGCTACAGACTTTGCACTCCTGTTCTTGTGCATGGACGAATGGGAATGATCGGGGTTTGGTCGAAATTTCCTCCTGAGTACATTGGATGGCTTGGATCATCCGTCCAGACGTTTAAGGTGGGCCATCCGCGTCCGTTCTGCAAATCGTCCGCAACAGAGACGAAAACGTCAACTTCGGGCGTCGATGGTGTCGGTGGGCCCACCATGATGTTTGTGAACAAATCCAGTCCGTTCATTCGACTCAGGACGGAAAATCACCTGGGATTCTGTATTTTTGGAGCGAGATAAGTGCGGCCTACTTGATCTTCTATTCAGCCATCCATCCTTCTGTCAACGGCCAGGATCTTCCAATAGTTCCCATGGTCTTTAAGGATCACCTTGGTGAGGTTAATACCCCCCCTATGCACAAAATGAACGGTCCAGATAGATGATTTGGGTGATAGGTGGGGCCCACAAGCGAAACCCAATCCGGACAGAAAACTTTTCATGCGTTCTTCCCGATTTGAGAAGGAGAGTCGGTCGAACGCCGACCGACTTCGGATCTTTAGGTGCACGGTGTACTCTCGCTCAGGTGCACATGCACCGCATGTAGGGGTCCCACGGAGATGCTATGAGAAGTCATTCGTCCATCCGTATTGTTATTTCATTTAGCGCGTTGACACCAATTTTGAAGCATATCCAGCCAGCAGTGGGCCCAAAATCAGAGTTTTGTGGGCTGATCTGTCCGTTGGGCTGTTTCCACAAGGATCCAACGGCCAAAATTCGACGTGTACGGTTAATTTATGGTCCTGAAGCCATGTATGAAGTTTCAAACCGAACGGATGGTGGAATCCTTGTGATCTTGCATTCTGGACCAATTTCAGGCCACTTGAGCTTCAGTTCTCGATTTTCATGGATCTCTGGTATGTAAATTCTTCGATCTTGGTCCCATGGAGTCCGTCCCCTGCTTTTGTGACATCGGAGTGCCAAATCCATGCTTTTAATACCCAATTTCAGTTTAAGCTCCTGATTGCATCCTACAACAGAACACAATTAAAACCGGTCGTTAAACAGTTTATGTTCGTAAATTCAGGCAATAAATAGGGTCTGATATGCAATATTTGACCCTCAACACAACCCCCAAACAGCATTTTGCTAGTCCCGAGCAAAATATGCGAAAATTAAGTTGAGAATTACGAGACAGTTCTTATGAAGCCGAGGGATATTTTGAAAAACAATCCAGATATGAGAAATCTTAAGATTCATGAATGTTGATTATCAATTTCTCTTGGCCTCTCGTGCACGGTGAATTCCATAATCAAGTTCAAGTATTAATCTGTAAACTAGAATAATTTTAAACATTGAGTTCCATGGGTGTATAGTGAAATCTCAGCCTATCATCATTAAGAGATCAAATTGTCGATTTCATGATATCATTAGTAATCAATCAGAAAATTCATAACAACCATCACCTATACCAGTACTTTGCCTCACAGATCATTCTTTCATTTTTTAGTTTTTTTTTTTATTTTTTATTTTTTATTTTTATGTCAAGATGGGAATCAAATTTTCACTTATAGGGAGCAAACCTATGGTGAAAATAGTCGCCCAGCTCTGTCTAACTGTTAATCCTAGAAAATCAAATCCACACCTATAGGGAGCAAACCCATGGTGTAATTCTCTTTTTATACCCTGATGGCCAAATCTTTTAGGCTAGTTTCTTTCATGCTCAGTGATTACCAAGTTAATCATTCAATATCACTGAAATCTCAATGTGTAAGCGAGATGTGACATGTGAAATCATGACTCAATCAATGTTTACAACTTCTAATCATGGATTAATAATTCAAACTTAATTGTGAAATCTACGATAACTCGAATCCAAAAGTCATGAATTACCAACAATACGTATCTTGAAATTCTAAATCCAGGATATCTGTCAAAATCACTTCAAATTCACAAGGATTTCCAGAAAAAATTTAAAAATTTTCACAATTTTTGCTCAAGACGAAGAAAACACTGATTAGGTAACCTAATCTCCCACCCCTAACCTAAAATCTACATTGTCCTCAATGTAAAAGATATGAGCATGGAATGCACATGGGACAACAAAAGTAAATGTGAAGTGATGGGAAGATAGTACCTGGATGATGAATTGTAAGAGACTTTCCAAGAGATCGCAGCATGGAATCCAGTCAGCACGAGAGAGAAAGCAGAACAAAAATAACAAAAATAAAATAAAATCCTACCTATACCACTTTCGCAGGTGCTCTCGATTGCATTTAGCGCATGCAACAAGCCTTTAAACCCCTAGGTTGCCCCTAGTGGACGAGTTGTAGTCTCGTGAAGGTTTGTAGTAATGTTACCCACAAACATTGAACTATCTACTCATGCTGCAAGGTTCATCTTCTGGCCAGTATCTTGATAAGTTCCTCAGTAAGTTCCTCAACAAGATCATCCAAAAGCCCTTTTTTGCAAAAGGCTTGGGTGCCCCTGGAGCATGACTTTCCAGAGAGACTTATGTACCTCATAAGAAATTTTCCATTGCATTGCTTGAGGTAACTGAGTATGTACGATTCACCTGTGATGAAGAAGTTTCAACGTTAGTATCCCATGGTGAATCGAGACTACAAGTAGATAAAGTTTAGAAAACTTCGCAAAAAGTGATGTAGCCTCAACACATTTCAAGTGTCAATCTTCGGTTCAATTTTCGGCTCCTCCTCCTTTAATGGTAGACGGTTAGGATCGGGGAAGAAGGGGCTTCAAAATAAGAGTTCTCTCGGTCGGTGATAACTACCGAGATGTTGTCTTCAAGTAAGGCATCCACTTTGTCTTTTGACATGGGATCGTTTGACTTTGAAAAGTGTGCCCAAAGAATTATCAAAAGAGTCGGAAATTTCAAATTTGAGAGTGACTTATTTTCCTCATGGAAATCAGAATGAGATGCTCAAGGACTCCTCGCCCTTAAAAGTATATGAAGATATGTTCTCTTGCTCTCCACCGCACAAACATATTGAAGATCAATAGGGGAAGCATCGATGGGATCACTTTGTTTATTGAAACTACTCAATCGAGGCGTTGAACCGTCGGACGTGTACGGCCTCGGATGGTGGTCTTAATTGAGTGGTTTCAAATTCTAGAGTCGTAGCGAAAGCGTACTCGTCCTTCTCCCGAATCACATTATCATTCAATTCAAGAGAGTGGTCCAAACATGTCTCACAGAAGTTGGAAGGGTCGGTTTTAATGAGCTCATCTTCCACTTTTAAATCAGATATGTTAGGTGAGTGGAGTAGCTCAGTATGACCGATCACTTCGTGTGCTTCTTGAGCATTGACCTGGACCATACTTGAGATTGATTCTAGGGGAATTTGGGTTGTGCTCTCATGAATCTCATCCCAATACTTCTCAGCTTCCAATTCAAGGCAATACACACTTGAGATGGGATCGCTTTCCTCACAATCTATTCCTAAATTCGGTTGAGGTTCGAATGAACTAACCTCTACCTCATCATTGAATTCATGTGTGTCAAGTAAAGGAGGTGTGTCATCATCACTGTATTTGAAAGACACCCATGTATCTCCACCATTCTTTTGAACAGTACCATCGAGATCGGCTCATTGGGAAATTGAACCACGTGCTCGTTAATGGAATCCAACTCCTCATTCCAAATTCCATTTTCGTCAAAAGCGAGTGAGGATCACTTTCCGGCATTGTATTTCCTGGATTGGATTGTAGTTGGGATGCACGAGCTTCTTCTATCCTTTCAAGGCGCGGTCAGTGCTTCCATGCTTTTCTTATTTCCGTAAGGCATTCCATGGTATACTGAATTTCATCCTCTTGGATCGTTTCTGGTAGGTTCTCAACGGTAGGGTATCCAAGAGAATAATCATTACATGTGGTTGGTTCATCTTCCCAGTTTTGATGGTTCCACTGGTTATAGTCATACGGGTCATCGGTCGAGAGTTGATACGCGTTATCATTCCAATAATCACGTATCGTTTCCTTAACTTGTGGAATGCAATTATTTTCCCGTAGATAATCACCGAAGGACTTCTTAATCGGTGGAGCATCATGTTTCGATTGGTTGAAGTAATTTTCAGAAAATATTTGAGGCATAGGCTGTTTTCCATCATTATCATCATACATCAAAAAATTTTCCCAAGATTCCTTAGCTATCTCAGCATATATACGTTCCAACTCTTGCATAGTAAAACCCAAATTCTGAATCTACTCCTAGGAAAAATAAAAAGAAAAGATCCTACAACAGTATGGAAAGTATGAGGGGAAGAAGTTAGAAAGAAGTTACCAGGTTAAAGATTCCTAAGTAAAAAAAACTGCAAAACAAAACAAAACAAGTTAGTTGTTAAGAATAGTAAGTCTAAGGTTAGAAAATTTCTAAAAATAAAACCCTAATTCTAAAAATAGAAAAAAGTAAAGAAATTAGGAAGATATCACCAAATTAGAAGTTTCTATCTTAGAATCCTACAAAACAAGAAAACTGGTTAGTTTCTATAAATCAAAATAGAAAACAAAATAAAAAATTAAAATTAGTAAAATCCTAATCTTAAACTAACTCTAAATCCAATTAATTTCAGAAAATCGTAGCCGTCAATCAGTCAAGAACGGCGCCAAAAACTTGTTCACTCCCCAAGTATAGGGTTGTGATGTAGTAATAAACTCGGTGAGACCGAGGTCGAATCCCAAGGGATTGGAACTTGTACGTTATCTGAAACTAAGTAGAAATAGAACTAGAATGAGATGAAATCTAAATCAATTGTAATTTGAAGAATAATGATGAAATATTAATCTAAAACTTAGGAAAAATCAGAGAAGGGAAACTAGGGATGCAGAGGATCCACTTGTAGAGATCAGGGAGATCTTATGCCTGGATTAAACATCAGGTAAATTAACTGAACTGCCATTGATATGATTTTCAAGAGATGAAAGGTATATGAATTAGAATGGATTCCATCACCAAACCATGCCCAGGAGACAAAGCAAACAACAGAATTAAACTAATTACCAACCAATCAACATGTTTATGAAGGTTAGGAAAGGGTACCGACATCCAACCATGCCCAGGAGACGATGGTGAACAACAAGGCTTCCTGACGTCATAAACATAAAGAGGAAAAGAACATGCTCAAAGCCATTGCAGACCCATTGTAATTTCAGTCACAACAGACCATTAAAGACTGAAAACATTCCCTTAATAAAATTAAATCAAAATCAGATCATTCTAAACAAAAGGCACAAGCAAAGAGGCCTCCCATCAAGCTACAAGCTTCACCTCTTAGCCCTAGCTAAGAGGTTTAGCCCGTCATAGATGGACTATCTCTCAAACAAATATAAAAAATATAAATAAATAAATAAAAGAAAATAAAACTCTCTCCTCTTCCTCTCTCTCCTTCCCTCACTGCCGTCCCAGGCTGCCCCCTTGCTGGATGCCTCCAATCTCTCGATCTCCCCCTGTTCCTGACTCTTCTACTCTTTTTTATAGCAGTCGGAATGGAGGTTAAGTCGGTCACCGACCTTGTTTACGCTGAGAAAGAGGCAGAAACTCTTAGGCACCCCTTGTTACGCAGCCACGCTCGTAGTTTCTCATGAAAAGCTGACAAACTGCTTCCACTGGACCTCCTAGCATCCCTCAAAGGTTGATACAACAGTGTCCCTTTGGACGGTTTTGGATGTACGTCACGATGGATGGTCCGGATCATCGGGCCCGATCCTAACCCCCGATCGGCAAGAAACCCACCACGAGCCGCGTTTCACGGACACACAACATGTTGCGTAAATCGGATTACTGACGATGCTTGGTGAGACCCGTGATTGAAGTCGGTGGAGAAATCCACGCCGGCCCACCGATTCCTCTCGAATTTCGGTCGAAAAGCATGGTTTTGTATCGCCCTTCGATGCGGCCCACTTGGTTGATCTTGCGGCAATGATTTCCGTTGGGATGGTTGGGACACCGTTTTCTTGTCTTCTTAAAGCTTCGACACCTCAGAAGCGCTAGTAATAGGGACCCCGAGATTCCAACTGACGGTTCGGATTGACTGTCTGGACCATGATGATGGCCCACTCAAAGCATCCGCATCCTCTGTTCGTTAACGAAAACAGAGGATGCCAATTCGAATTGATGGTGTCCATGGGGCCCACTTACAGCAACTTTAAGCCTCATCAGAGCCGTCTATCAGCTTTGTGGAGTAGATTTAGCGCACAATTCTCAACTTGGAGAGATTATGAGCTCTTGGTGGACCACTGTGTGAATCAACGTCTGGAGAAGCTACAGACTTTGCACTCCTGTTCTTGTGCATGGACGAATGGGAATGATCGGGGTTTGGTCGAAATTTCCTCCTGAGTACATTGGATGGCTTGGATCATCCGTCCAGACGTTTAAGGTGGGCCATCCGCGTCCGTTCTGCAAATCGTCCGCTACAGAGAAGAAAACGTCAACTTCGGGCGTCGGTGGTGTCGGTGGGCCCACCATGATGTTTGTGAACAAATCCAGTCCGTTCATTCGACTCAGGACGGAAAATCACCTGGGATTCTGTATTTTTGGAGCGAGATAAGTGCGGCCTACTTGATCTTCTATTCAGCCATCCATCCTTCTGTCAACGGCCAGGATCTTCCAATAGTTCCCATGGTCTCTAAGGATCACCTTGGTGAGGTTAATACCCCCCCTATGCACAAAATGAACGGTCCAGATAGATGATTTGGGTGATAGGTGGGGCCCACAAGCGAAACCCAATCCGGACAGGAAAACGCTGTTTGCGTTCTTCCTGATTTGAGAAGGAGAGTCGGTCAGCAACGCTGACCGACTTTCGGATCTTTTAGGTGCACGCCGGTGCACTCTCGCTCCGTGCACATGCACCGCATGTAGGGGTCCCATGAGATGCTATGAGAAGTCCGTTGGTCCATCCGTATTGTTATTTCATTTAGCGCGTTGACACCAATTCTCAAGCATATCCACCACAGTGGGCCCAAAATCGAGTTTTGTGGGTGATCTGTCCATGGTGTTGCTTTCCACAAGGATCCAACAGCCAAAATTCGACGTGTACGGTTAATTTATGGTCCTGAAGCCATGTATGAAGTTTCAAACCGAACGGATGGTGGAATCCTTGTGATCTTGCATTCTGGACCAATTTCAGGCTACTTGAGCTTCAGTTTCTCGATTTTCATGGATCTCTGGTATGTAAATTCTTCGATCTTGGTCCCATGGAGTCATCCCCTGCTTTTGTGACATCGGAGTGCCAAATCCATGCTTTTAATACCCAATTTCAGTTTAAGCTCCTGATTGCATCCTGCAACAGAACACAATTAAAACCGGTCGTTAAACAGTGTTATGTTCGTAAATTCAGGCAATAAATAGGGTCTGATATGCAATATTTGACCCTCAACACCATACATTACAGCGGGCTACACAAAGCACCTGACTGGACCGATTCTTTCCAGGCGAGGCAGGACGCAATCCGCTTTTGTTCGCATGGCATCTAACCCATCGCGGCGGGATGTGGATTTCTTGCGAAAGGCAAGTTCCTTTGCTGGAAACCTAAGTGGGGCCACTTTGATGTTTGTTGAGAAATCCTCCTCATTTATCCTTTTTGTGAGTTCATTTTAGGACATGATGCAAAAAATGAACCATATCAAATGCTCAAGTGGGCCGAAAATGTGATAATTGAACGTCCATAGTTGAAATAATCATGGGCCACAAAAGTTTTGAATCATGCTAATATTTGTGTTTTCAGTTCATCCTAGTAGGAATCGTGTTATTAATGGTATAGGTGGCATGTAAACATCACCTTCGACCCCAAGCAGGTTTCAATGGTAGGAATTTCCCTATCCACATTTTCCTTTAGTATGTCACACTTAAGCTTTGGATACTGTTTATTTTTTATATAATGTCCTAAAATGAACTCACAAAACTGATGCATGGAGAGGATGTTCACTCCCCAAGTATAGGGTTGTGATGTAGTAATAAAACTCGGTGAGACTGAGGTCGAATCCACAGGGACTGAAACCTGTACGTAATCTGAAACTAAATAGAACTAGAATTAGACTAAGATGTAATCTAAATTGAATGACAATTGAGGAATAATTGTGGAATAATTAATCAAAACTTCAGAAAATTTAGAGAAATGGAACTAGGGATTCAGAGGATCCACTTGTTGAGATCAGGGAGATCTTATGCCTGCATTAAAAATTCAACTGAACTGCCATTGCTATAGTTTCAAGAGATGAAGGGTATATGAATTAGAATGGATTCCATCACCAAACCATGCCCAGGAGACAAAGCAAACAATAAAATTAAACTAATTACTAACCAATCAACATGCTATGAAGGTTAGGAAGGGAATCGTCATCCGATCATGCCCAGGAGACAATGATGAACAATAGATCTTCCTAACGTCATAAACATAAAGAGGAAAAGAACATGCTCAAAGCCATCACAGACCCATTGTAATTTCAGTCACAACAGACCATTAACGACTAAAAACATTCCCTTAATAAAACTCAAATTAACATCAGTTCAGTCTAAACAAAGGCACAAGCAAAGAGGCATCCCATCACGCTACAAGCTTCACCTTAGCCCTAGCTAAGAGGTTTAGCCCATAAACATGTTTAGGCTAATCTCTTAAACAAATATATATATATATATATAAAGAAAACAAAACATAAAAAAAAAAAATAGAACTCCCTGTCTCTCTCTCTCTTCACGTTCCTGCCTCCACGTCCAAGCCAGAATCAGATCCCCTCCATTCTCTCTCTCTCTCTCTCTCTCTCTCTCTCTCTTTTATAACAACAGCAAGGGACCGTGGAAGGAAGAGTCCGTGCTGGAGTCGTGAACAGGTGCGAACGGAGGAGAATTCTCTGTTTACGCTAGCTTTTCTTGTGCTGAAGTGTTGGTGGACCCACTTCAGTTGACTTTTATGAAATCCACTCCATCCATTGTCTGGCCCTCAGAAATTCGACCACAGAAGGGTGGTTTTAATTACCTGTTGGCGCGACCCAGGTGCGAAACTCCGCTGAAATCGGTGCAGGCTGTCCATTTGTGACCATTGAACCCAGTATGTGTGTGAGCATGAATGCACAGGGTCAACGTGGTTTTGACTAGCTCGCAGCCCTCTGCATGATGGATGGTTCAGATCAATCGTCCGATCATGGACGGTGGCCCACAGCTGCCCGCAATCTCTGGATTTCCCGGACCGCGAAATAGAGCTTTCGCTCTTACGCTGTGAAATCGGTGGGTCCCATTCCACTTTTTTTCTGAAAAATCCACACCGTCCATTGGATGCAGGATAAAAATTTAGTCGGAGAGGGCCTGTTTTGGATTGTTGCTGACGCGGCCCACTGGATTTTTCTTGCCGTCGTTCGTCCTGTGTGTGAATGGCTGGAAGCCCATTATCGCTATTCTTTGGAGTTTTGTCACCTAGGTCTTGGTAATAGGGCCTGTGGGAATTCAATGGACGGTCCGGATCGGGACTTCGAATCAAGATGGTGGCCCACTGCAACGAGTCGGTGGCTCTGTTCGCAGCAACAAATTCCTTCCGCTGAGCTGCTGGCGGGGCCCACAATTCAAATCATCTGAGAAATCTACACCGTACATTGAATTCCTGGTGAAAAACCGTCTGGAAAAAGTGAGATTTTATTAATTTTCGGTGTGGCCCATTGAATTTTAACCCAACCATCCATCATGCGTTTTTCATCGATCAACATCTGTACACATGTATGGGACCAAACGGACATCTAGGCGAGGGTGACACCCACCCTAGAGATGCAATGGACGGTGCTGATCATCCATTTGGATGATGTGTGGGGCCTACTAGCCAAAAAAACTCAAACAGCGTCGGACGCTGTCTCTATGAAGAAGAAGATTGCGGGTCAGCGCCCGTGTTGACCGACTCCAAATCCGGTGTGGCGCATGTGGATTTTCCATGGTACACATGTATCTTGCAATGTGGGGTTCACTGTGACATTTCTGAGAAATCTGCTCCATCCATCCGATTTGACACCCAATTTAAGGAGTTGAGACCAAAGTTGAAGTATATCCAGCAATCAGGTGGGCCCCGAATCATAGTTTTATAGGCTGTTCTGTCCGTTGGGCCATTTCCACACAGATCCATCGGCTGAAATTTTATGTGTACGGTTAATTTATGGTCTTTAGTCCATGTATGAAGTTCTGAGCCAAACAGATGGTGAGAACCCTGTGATCCTGCATTCTGGCTGACTTTCAGGCTACTTGATCTTTAGTTCTTCAGCTTCTTGGATCTCTGGCGTTGATCTTGGTCCCCTAGAGTCTGTCCGTTGCCTTGGTGTCATCAGAGCATTAAATCCATGCTTTTGGCACTCAATTTCAGTCCATGCTCGCAAATACACTCTGCATCACAAATACGATTAAAGCAGACCATTAAACGGTATCATGTCTGTAAATCCAGGCAATAATCAGGATCTGATATGCAATATTTGACCCTCAACACAACCCCCAACCAGCATTTTGCTAGTCCCGAGCAAAATATGCGAAAAATAAGATGAGAACCACATGATAATTTCTATGAACTCGAGTGATTTTTTTGAAAAACAACTCAGATTATAGAATTCTAAGATTCATGAATATTGGGTATTACTCTCTCCTGAACTCTAGCGCACGGTAAACTTCATAATCAAGTTTAAAGTATTAATCCATCAATCAGAAAGAAAATTCTAAACGTTGAGATCCATGAGTGTATAGTGTAGTCCCGGCTTATCAATATTAAGATTTAATTCGTTAATTCATGACATCCTTGGTAACCAACAAGAGTACCCAGGATAATCAACTTAAACCAAAACTTGTCTCACAGATCAACCTTTCATTCTAACAGCCTTTAATTTTTCCATGAACAATAGTGCTTAGGAGGGGAAACGAATCCTTACCTATAGGGAGCAAACCTATGGTGAGAACTAGTCGCCTAACTTTTCCAAATATTAAACGTGGGGAATCGAATCTACACTTATAGGGAGCAAACCTATGGTGAAGTTCGTTCGTCCAACCCTTTCCGCAAGCGGCTATCTTGTAGCTGGATATTTTCTTTTTCTTCAATTCTTCTTTTTTTTCTTTTTCTATTGATTATGATGGAAAAATTGTCCAGGATGGTTCCTTTCATGCTTAATGATTACCAAGTCAATCCTTCAATATCAAACTGAAACTTTAATGTGAAAGAAAGATGTGTCTTGTGAAATCATGACTCAATCAATGTTTAAAACCTCTAATCATGGATTAACAATTCGAACTTAACTGTGAAATTTAACAGATACTGAATCTAAGAGTCATAGATTACCCACATCACGTATCTTGAAATTCTAAGTGCCCTAGATGGCTGTCAAAATCACATCGAATTCATAAAAAAATTTCAGACAAATTTTAAAAATTTTCACAATTTTTGCTCAAGACCAAGAAAAACACTGATTAGGTTTCCTAATCTCCTACCCCCAACCTAAAATCTATATTGTCCTCAATGTAAAAGATATGAGTATATGCAATGCACTTGGGACAACGAATATGAAGTGATGGGAAGATAGTACCAGTATGATGAATCGTGAGAGACTTTCCAAGAGATTGCATCATGGACGCCAGCTAGCACGAGAGAGAGAACAACACAAAAATAACAAAAATAAAATCCTACCTATACCACTTTCGTAGGTACTCTCGATTGCATTTAGCGTATGCAACAAGCCTTTAAACCCCTAGGTTGCCCCTAGTGGATGAGTTGTAGTCTCGTGAGGGTTTACAGTAATGTTACCCACAAACATTGAACTAACTAACTAGGAAAATTAAATGGAATGAAAAAGCTGGGTTGCCTCCCAGGAGCGCTAAGTTTACCGTCTATCCTAAAATAACATAAAGCAAACTACCCTAGTCCTAAGAAAGCGATAAACCTACCTATACCTCCATCAGACTAGGAGATCAGTTCTAGTAAACAGGATCAGTCAGAGGCATGGACATGTCCTCTGAATTAAATTTCTCGACAAATGGCTTTAAGCGATGTCCATTTTCTTTAAACTCCTTGCCATTGTCAGGGTCTCTTATCTCAACGGCCCCATGAGGATATGCAGTAACAACAATGTAAGGGCCGGTCCAACGAGATCGAAGCTTACCCGGAAAGAGATGTAATCTAGAATTATACAAAAGGACTTTCTGGCCTGGCGTGAATGATTTTCGTAGAATATGTTGGTCATGAAACGCCTTCATCCTTTCCTTGTAAATTCTCGAGTTCTCGTATACGTCGTTCCAAATTTCTTCGAGTTCATTTAATTGAAGTTTGTGTAGCGAGTCAGCGTTGTTCAGATTGAAATTCAGATTTTTGATTGCCCAGTAGGCTCTATGTTCCAACTCCACAGGTAAGTTGCAAGCCTTCCCATAGACGAGTCTAAAGGGAGACATTCCAATAGGGGTTTTAAAAGCAGTACGGTAAGCCCATAAGGCATCGGTCAATCGAATTGACCAATCCTTACGGTCAGGGTTAACCGTTTTCTCCAAAATGTGTTTGATCTCCCTATTAGAAATCTCAGCTTGCCCACTTGTCTGTGGGTGGTATGGGGTGGTCACCTTATGAGAGATACCGTATTTCTTCATTAAACTCTCGAATGGCCTATTACGAAAGTGTGAGCCCCCATCACTAATGATGGCTCGAGGTGTTCCAAATCGGGAAAGGATGTTTTCTTTCAGGAATTTAATGACCGCGCGATGGTTATTAGTTCGACACGGAATTGCTTCGACCCATTTAGTGACATAGTCTACGGCAAGCAAAATATATAAATTCCCAAAAGATTGGGGGAATGGTCTCATGAAATCGATGCCCCAGCAATCAAATGCCTCTATGATAAGAATGAGATTCAAAGGCATCATATTTAAACGGGACAATGCTCCCAATTTCTGACAATGCTCACAAGCTTTGCAAAACTCATGAGTGTCCCTGAACATAGTGGGCTAATAGAAGCCACACTGTAGAATCTTGGCCGTGGTCTTTTTTGTAGAGAAGTGACCACCACAGGCCTGTGAGTAACAGAAGGAGATGACACTCTGATGCTCATCGTCTGGCACACATCTCCTCAAGATTTGGTCTGGGTAATATTTAAATAAGTATGGATCATCCCAGAAGAATTTGCGCACCTCGGTGAAAAATTTCTTCTTATCTTGCACAGTCCAATGTGTCGGTATGGAACCTGTAGCAAGATAATTAGCACTATCAGCGAACCAAGGTGAATGGGAGACTCTGAACAGTTGTTCATCAGGGAACATGTCATTGATATGAGTCGCCTCAAGGGAATCAGAGGTATTAAGGCGAGAAAGGTGATCGGCCACTACGTTCTCTACTCCCTTTTTGTCTTTAATTTCCAAATCAAATTCTTGGAGTAGAAGGATCCATCGTATCAGGTGGGGCGTAGAATCATTCTTAGAAAGAAGATACTTTAGTGCCGCATGATCTGTATAGATAATGATCTTGGATCCGATCATGTAGGACCTAAATTTGTCCAAGGCGAACACCACGGCTAAGAGTTATTTTTCCGTAGTCGAGTAGTTCACTTGGACAGGATTTAAAGTCCTACTCGCATAATGGATGACGTAGGGCCTCTTATCTTTTCTCTGGCCTAGAACTGCTCCAAGAGCATAATCAGAAGCGTCGCACATAAGCTCAAAAAGAAGGCTCCAGTCGGGTGGCTGCATGATGGGTGCAGTGGTTAATGTGCCTTTAAGCTTAGTGAAAGCTTCCTGGCATTACTCAGTCCACTCGTATGGAACATCCTTTTGAAGAAGATTACATAAAAGACGAGAGAGGAGACTAAAGTCCTTTATGAATCGCCTGTAAAATCCTGCGTGTCCTAAGAAGGATCACACGTCCCTGATGTTCTTGGGTGGAGGCAGGTTAGAGATAAGATCGATTTTTGCCTTATCTACCTCAATTCCCTTGGACGAGATGATATGTCCAAGGACAATCCCCTTATGAACCATGAAATGACACTTCTCCCAATTAAGTACCAAGTTCTTTTCTTCACATCTTTTCAGCACACATTTAAGACTTTCCAAGCACTTGCTGAAAGATGAACCATAGACAGAGAAATCGTCCATGAAGACCTCTAGATATTGCCCCACCATATCAGAAAAGATACTCAACATACATCACTGAAAGGTGGTAGGGGCATTACATAATTCAAATGGCATCCTTCGGTAAGCAAAGGTGCCATAGGGACATGTAAATGTGGTCTTTTCTTGGTCCTCAGGGGCAATTTCAATCTGATTGTAGCCCGAATACCCGTCAAGGAAATAGTAATAAGAATGACCAGCTAGCCTTTCTAAGATTTGATCAATGAAGGGCAAAGGAAAGTGATCCTTCCTTGTGACAGTATTCAACTTTCTGTAGTCAATGCACATTCTCCAACCAGTAGTGACTCTAGTTGGCACGAGTTCATTATTAGCATTGGTTACGATGGTGATTCCGGACTTCTTAGGAACCACCTGCGTTGGACTCACCCATTGACTATCAGATATGGGGTATATAATACCCACATCCAATAGTTTAAGAACCTCGGCCTTAACCACTTCCTTCATGTTTGGATTTAGTCTACATTGTGGTTGCCGAGCGGTCTTCGCATTATCCTCAAGATATATGTGGTGAGTACAAATCGAGGGATCGATTCCCTTGAGGTCCGCTATCGTCCATCCTAGGGCTCCTTTATGCTCAATGAGAGTAGATATGAGCATACTCTCCTGTTCTTTCTCTAGGTGGGCAGAGATCACCACCAGGTATGTCTCATCTTGACCTAAATAGGCATATTTTAAATCAGAGGGTAAAGGTTTTAGGTCAAGCTTCGGTGCCTTGAGATTAGATGGTAGAGGCACTACATCAGTTTGTGGCAATTCTTCAAATTGTGGCCTCCACTGGTTAACTTCAAGTACCGGTGCAGTATCAAGCAAGGCACCCGTCTCCCTAATCATATCATCGTCAAACTCATGAGAGTAGGCCAAACACGTCTCTAGAGGATCAGAGGATATGGTAAGGAGTGTCCTATCTTCCATGAAAGTATCAATCATGTTAATGTCATGGACATCGTCATCATCCTCTGAGTTGCTGCCGTTATTAAAAAAAAATGTTTGACTCCAATGTCAAATTTCTAAACGACATAGTCATGACACCATTCCTGCAATTGATGATTGCATTTGACGTGACAAGGAATGGGCGACCAAGAATGACGGGAATCTGAGTACTCATGTTATTGATGGGTTCGGTGTCCAAGATGATAAAATCTACAGGATAGTAAAATCTATCGACTTGGACTAACACATCCTCAATAATCTCTCTTGGTACATGAACAGTTCGATCGACAAGTTGTAGTGTGGTTAGGGTGGGTTTTAACTCACCCAACCCTAACTGTTTGTATACCAAGTAGGGAATCAGATTAATGCTCGCTCCTAAGTCAAGAAGTGCATGATCAATTCGATGGCTCCCGATTACACATGATATGGTTGGGCTACCGGGATCCTTGAATTTCTGTGGCACGTCTTGCTTCAGGATGACACTCACTTTCTCAGTCAAGAAGATCTTCTTTTGAATACTTTACCATCTTTTGGTCGTGCATAGGTCTTTCAGAAATTTTGCATATAAAGGAACCTGTTTTACGACATCAAGTAGAGGAATGTTGACTTTCACTTGTTTCAACACCTCCAAAATATCCTGAGAGTTAGAAAGACGTTTTGGTGCAACCAACCGTTGGGGGAACGAGAGTAACAGCGGCTTCTCTAGAAGTTCTGGTTCTAATTTTTGTGGGACATCACTAGATCCATCATTATTGTCCTTTTCTGGTTCTTGAGGCTTTTCGGGCCTAACCGGAAGGGTTTTATCAATGATCTTCCCACTCCTAAGAGTGGTGATGGATTTAGCATGCCCCATTTGATTTGAAGAGCTAGGATCATTTATCTCGTATTGCGGTTTAGGATTGGGGAGCGGTTATGCAGGAAGCATCCCATTTTCTATAACTGTCATACGTGAATCTATTTTTTGCATAAAGTCTGTAAGTTCACGCACTACCTGAGCCAGCTCTTGTATGGAATTTTGAACCGGTTTTTCTTGAGGTTTCCCCTGATTTGAATTTTGATTGAAGAAACTTTGAGGGGTAGCAGTTTGTCCATTCTTCTAACAAAAATTTGGATGATTTCTCCAACCAGGATTGTATGTATTGGAGGTAGATCCATTGAAAGGTCTTTGATAGTTATTTACGGCATTAGCTTGCTCATTCAACACTCCTCGAAAAGCAGATATTGTAGGACAATTTTCGGTTTGTGTGAATGTTGCAATCACAGATGCCGCAAACAATTTTATTAACCTTATCCTTCTTTCCTTCCATGGCCTCGACTCTTCGCATGAGATTAGTCACTTTAAAATTTACATCATCCTCTTCTTTCAGGAGATATACTCCACCTTTCTCCTTAGATTGAGTTGGCCTAGACGTGGTGTTTGATTTTGGATAATGGTCCCATGATTGTGCATTTTCGGCAAGTCTATCGAGGTAATCCCATACCTCATCGACCTCTTTATTCATGAATTCTCTATTACACATTGTCTCGACCAGTTGGCGCATGGAAGATGTCAGTCCATCATAGAAAAAAATTGTAATGCGCCACATTTCAAAACCGTGTTGTGGGCATGAACTGACAAGATCCTTGAACCTTTCCCAACATTGGTAGAATGTTTCATCTTCCTTTTGGGCGAAATTCATGATTGCTTTTCTAAGGGTAATCATTTTATGGTGTGGAAAAAATTTCTTTATGAATTCCCTTTGCATATCATTCCATGTGCCAATGGATCTAGGACGCAGTGAATGTAACCACGTCTTAGCCTTCTCTTTCAAGGAAAAAGGAAAGAGTTTCAGCCTGATTGTATTCTCGGATACATTGGGAAAGTATAAGGTGGCTATAATCTCATCGAACTCTTTCAAATGTAAGTATGGACTTTCTGATTCAAGCCCATGGAATTTAGGAAGGAGTTGGATAACTCCGGCTTGATGTCCATCATCTGTGTTTTCAGAAAAAATCATGCATGAGGGCGTACTCACCCCCGCCGGTTGTAAATAATCCCGTAAAGTACGAGGCGAGGGTGCTTGATGCACCTCATTCTCATCATGTACTTCCTCATCCATATGTTGAGGTAGTGCTTGAGGTTGATTTGCAGCCATAACCTCAATTAACTCAGGGGAATTCGAGCGGTGTCTAATCCTGCGATGGACAGTCAACCCCTCAACTAATCCTCCTTCAGTCAAGAGACGTCGAGTGTCGTCACGGGCCCACTTGGGCATGAAACACTCGCAGCCCTCAACCAAATTCTAAACCTAATCCTAAGAAAGAAAATGAAAATCTAGAAAGAAAGAGAGGGTTGGAAGGAGGTTACCAAATTGGAGTCCCTGAGCTAAAGACCTGCAAAACAAAACAAAATAAGTTAGTTTTTAACTAGAAGAAGTTTCTCAAGTAAACCAAATCTAAAGAGTTAGAAAATCTAGAAAATCAGAAAGAGTTTACCAAATTAGAAGTTCTATCTTAACAACCTACAGAATAGGAAATAGGTTAGTTCTATGAATCAAATAGAAAACAAAATTAAAATTAGTAAAATCCTAATCTTAAACTAACTCTAAAACCAATTAATTTCAGAAAAGCATAGTTGTGGGTCTCCAAACAACGTGATTTAGAAAACTTGTTCACTCCCCAAGTATAGGGTTGTGATGTAGTAATAAAACTCGGTGAGACCGAGGTCGAATCCACAGGGACTGAAACCTGTACGTAATCTGAAACTAAATAGAGCTAGAATTAGACTAAGATGTAATCTAAATTGAATGACAATTGAGGAATAATTATGGAATAATTAATCTAAAACTTCAGAAAATTCAGAGAAAGGGAACTAGGGATTCAGAGGATCCACTTGTTGAGATCAGGGAGATCTTATGCCTGTATTAAAAATTCAACTGAACTGCCATTGCTATAGTTTCAAGAGATGAAGGGTATATGAATTAGAATGGATTCCATCACCAAACCATGCCCAGGAGACAAAGCAAACAACAGAATTAAACTAATTACCAACCAATCAACATGCTATGAAGGTTAGGAAGGAAACCGTCATCCGACCATGCCTAGGAGACAATGATGAACAACAGAGCTTCCTGACGTCATAAACATAAAGAGGAAAAGAACATGCTCAAAGCCATCACAGACCCATTGTAGTTTCAGTCACAACAGACCATTAACGACTAAAAACATTCTCTTAATAAAACTCAAATCAACATCAGTTCAGTCTAAACAAAGGCACAAGCAAAGAGGCATCCCATCACGCTACAAGCTTCACCTCTTAGCCCTAGCTAAGAGGTTTAGCCCATAAACATGTTTAGGCTAATCTCTTAAACAAATATAAAAAAAAGAAAACAAAATATTAAAAAAAAAATAAAATAGAACTCCCTGTCTCTCTCTCTCTTCACGTTCCTGCCTCCACGTCCAAGCCAGAATCAGATCCCCTCCATTCTCTCTCTCTCTCTCTCTCTCTCTCTCTCTCTCTTTTATAACAACAGCAAGGGACCGTGGAAGGAAGAGTCCGTGCTGAAGTCGTGAATAGGTGCGAACGGAGGAGAATTCTCTGTTTACGCTAGCTTTTCTTGTGCTGAAGTGTTGGTGGACCCACTTCAGTTGACTTTTATGAAATCCACTCCATCCATTTTCTGGCCCTCAGAAATTCGACCACAGAAGGGTGGTTTTAATTACCTGTTGGCGCGACCCAGGTGCGAAACTCCGTGCAGAAATTAGTGCGGTGTCCATTGTGGACCGTTGAACCCAGTATGTGTGTGAGCATGAATGCATAGGTCAACGTGGTTTTGACTAGCTCTTGCCCTCTCGCATGATGGACGGTTCGGATCAATCGTCCGATCACGGACGGTAGCCCACAGTGCCCGCAATCTCAATTTCTATCCGCATGAAAGCAGAGCTTTCGCTCTTATCTTTGTGAAATCGGTGGGTCCCATTCCACTTTTTTTGAAAAATCCACACCGTCCATTGGATGCGGGATAAAAATTTAGTCGAAGAGGGCACATTTTGGATTATTCTTGACGATTGCCCACTGGATTTTCTTGCCGTCAGTTCGTCACTGTGTGTGACGGTAGAAGCCCATTATCATTTGTTCTTTGGAGTTTTGTCACCTAGGTCTTAGTAATAGGCCTGTGGGAATTGATGGATGGTGGGATCGGGACTTGAATCAAGATGGTGGCCCACCTGCAACGAGTCGGTGGCTCTCATTCAGCAAGAACAAATTCCTTCCGCTAATTTCTTGCAATGGGCCTACAATTCAAATCATCTGAGAAATCTATACCGTACATTGAATTCCTGGCGAAAAACCGTCTGGAAAAAGTGAGATTTTATTAATTTTCGGTGTGGCCCATTGAATTTTAACCCAGCCATCCATCCTGCATTTTTCATCAATCAACGTCCGTATACATGCATGGGACCAAACGGACATCTAGGCGAGGGTGACACCCACCCTAGAGATGCAATGGACGGTGATGATCATCCATTTGGATGATGTGTGGGGCCCACTAGCTAAAAAAACTCAGACAGAGTCGGACGCTGTCTCTATGAAGAAGAAGATTGCGGGTCAGCGCCCGTATTGACCGGCTCCAAATCCGGTGTGGCGCATGTGGATTTTCCATGGTACACATGCATCTTGCAATGTGGGGTCCACTTTGACATTTCTGAGAAATCTGCTCCATCCATCCGATTTGACACCCAATTTAAGGAGTTGAGACCAAAGTTGAAGTATATCCAGCAATCAGGTGGGCCCCGAATCAGAGTTTTATAGGTACATTACATCGTTGGGCCATTTCCACACGCAGATCCATGAAATTTGAAATTTTATGTGTACGGTTAATTTATGGTCTTTAGTCCATGTATGAAGTTCTGAGTCAAACAGATAGTGAGAACCCTATGATCCTGCATTCTGGCTGACTTTCAGGCTACTTGATCTTCAGTTCTTCAGCTTTCTTGGATCTCTGGTGTTGATCTTGGTCCCCCCTGGAGTCTGTCCGTTGCCTTGGTGTCATCAGAGCATTAAATCCATGCTTTTGGCACTCAATTTCAGTCCATGTTCGCAAATACACTCTGCATCACAAATACGATTAAAGCGGACCATTAAACGGTATCATGTTTGTAAATCCAGGCAATAATCATGGTCTGATATGCAATATTTAACCCTCAACAGAGGATTTCTAACAAACATTAAAGTGGCACCACCCGGGTTCCCAACGCAGGAACTTCGTGCGGAGGGCTTTTGCAGGAAATCTACGTCCTTCAGGGCTTTTTGCGTCGGACGCGGATTGCGTCCTACCCCCACTCACACTGTAATCCGTCCGGGCAGGGCTCTATAGGGCCCACCGTGTTGTAAGTGTTTTATCCACACCGTTAAAGGCTTTTTTCTGATAATTTTAATATGTGAGCTAAAAAATGAGGCAGGTCCAAGGCTTAAGTGGACCACAAAGTGGAGATTGAACGTCCACCATTAAAAACTTCTTGGGAGCTGGAGAAGTTTCAGATCAAGTTGATATTTGTGTTTTGACTTCATCTACGTCTAAATGACCTTATGAATATGTTGTATGGAAAGAAAAACATCACGTTGGCCCTTAGAAAGGTTGCAACGGTGGGTGTCATTATCAGTGCAGCTTCCTTTGGTGTGGTCCACTTAAGCCTTAGACCTGCCTCATTTTTTGGCTCACATATTAAAATTATCGGGAAAAAGCATTTTACGGCGTGGATAAAACACTTACAACACGGTGGGCCCCACGGAGCTCTGCTCGGACGGATTACCGTCCGAGCAGGGGTAGGACGCAATCCACGTCCTTCTGCGACCTTCAAGGCGCATTGTGGCGTAAAAATGGGAAACGGATTAGCTACTCCCTGCCGGTAGCCTGGTGGCTGGTGTTCGATGCTCTGTGGGCTCCACCATGATGTATGTATTTCATCCATGCCGTTCATCCATTTTTAAAGATCATTTTAAGGCTTGATCCAAAAAATGAGAGGGATATAAATCTCACGTGGACCACACCACAGGAAAACAATAGTGATTGGATATCCACCATTAAAATCTTCCTAAGGCCCACTGTACTGTTTATTTGACATCCAATCTGTTGATTAGGTCATACAGACCTAGATGAAGGGGAAAAAAAAACAAATATTAGCTTGATCCAAAACTTTTATGGTCCCAAAACGTTTTTAATGGTCCACACTCATTCAACACTGTTTCCTATAATGTGGTGCACTTGAGATTGTGATATACCTCATTTTTTGTCTCATACCTTAAAATAATCTAGAAAAATAAATGGGCAGCATGAATGAAACACATACATCATGGTGGGGCCCACATAGCACCCACCACTAGCCATTATGGGGAGTAGCCAATCCGTTTTGATTAAAGTTGGGAGTGGATTAGGTGAGACCTAGTAGTGGTCGTAAGATTCGGGAATGGGCAGTAGTTGTTTCCCGAATCTGACGGAGAATGGAGAGATCATGATGTATGTGTTGTATCCACATCGTCCATACATTTGCAGAGATCATTTTATGGCATGAGCCAAAGAATGAATCAGATCCAAAGCTTGAGTGGACCCACCATAGAAAACAGTGGAGTGAGTGACGCTCACCATTAAAAACTTTCAAGGGCCACGAAAGTTTTCGATCAAGGTGATACTAGTGTTTTCCCTTCTTTAATGTCTATGTTAACTTATGAACAAGTTGGATCTTAAATGAATATTACAACGGACCTTAGGAAAGTTTTAATGGTGGGCATCTCTCTCCCTATCAAGGTGTTCCGTAACGGTAACGTAGCCGTAACAACCACCATCATTACCTTTACGTTACGGGGCATAACGGCCGTTACGGCCCCGTAAAGGCCTTTACGGTCTCTCTTTTTTATTATTTTTTTAATTTTTTATTGAAAAAAACCCGAAAAACCTGTATCTGCCCCATAATGTTGATTAAAAGTATGAAAAATATGTATATGTCTCATAATAGACCATTATGGGGCTATTATGGCCTTTATAGGAGATGTAACGTGCCGTTAATGGCAATTACAGGTCATTTTTTCCATAACGGCTGTTACGGCCTTTACGACCCTGTAACATGTAATGGTTGTTGCCACCGTTACCTTTACGTAACGGCCTTTATAGCCCCGTAACGGCCTTTATGGCACACTATGCTCCCTATTATTTTCTATGGTGGGGTCCACTCCACCTTTCAATTTGCTCAATCTTTTTCTCATGTTCTAAAATGATCTCTAAAAATGAATGGGCAGTATGGATACAACAAATACATCTAGGTGGGCCCACATAACTTGGTGACGTTACTTCAAGTATTGCGACTCAACTTGGCAGTAGCTAATCTCTCTGTGAGTATTGAAGATCAGTCATTTTTTAACGAAGACTCTCTGGCAAATCTCAGCCATTCTCCTCATCTCACGGCTTGTATGAAAGTTCACATACAACTTTCTTATGTGTGCACAAGGGACCACTACTATATATATATATAAAACTTATTTTTAATCCATGTCTATTTGACCTGGTTAGCAAACATTGCGGTGGACCACAGTAAGTTTTTAATGGTGGGCTTTCAACGTACTCAGGATATGTACGAGGAAGTTGTGCTTAGATTTTTATAAAAATGGCCCTAAAGTTCGACTGTTAATAGCCTTTGACGTCCCTCTTCATTTTTTATTTTTTATTTTTAGCTCTTTAAAAAGTTTAAATTGCCCTTACATATTTATACTACAATAGAGTGCTAAAAAGTTAAGATGACCCATTTATCCATTTACCATTAATTACCACTGTAATTAGAAATTCAAACAGCCCCTGAAATCCTAAGGAGTCGTTTGGCACGGTGGATTGGAGGGTGTTTCAAATCCCCCATTGTTTGGCATCATATAAACTAACTAGGGGTTTCAAATCCACTCTTTGAGGGGTTTCAATCCACGGTGAGAGCTTGGATTACACCTAAACTTTTTTTAATAGTTGCAGGTGTAACATGTATGTCACTATACACTATCATTCTATTGGGCACATGGCTCACTAATGATGATCAGCACTGTCCAAACACTGTCCATGTAAATCAGCACCATCCAAACATTGTCCATGTAAATCAGTGATTAAAAAATAGTTGGTTATTTGCTCAGACATGATCTTGTGCTCATGGCCCATCCGAGACTTGGAATTTCATCATTTTCAGGCAAAGCATATATTTTAGTGGGCTTATCACAACCATTGTGTCAAAAATTACATATCTCATTAATTAGAGATATTAAAGTTGATTTAGTAATTAAATTCAAATCCCTATAAATATATCATGTATGGCTACTTTTGGATTAAAGTTGATTCACACTCTAGAGCCAAACATGCTGGGAGGATTTCAAACCCAGGGGGTTTCGAATACTGGGGGCTCCGAATCCAGGGGTTCCAAATCCACGCTCCCAAACAGGCCCTAAGGCTTCAGTAACATGGCGTATCGATGTATAGAAAGGGACTTTAACAATTGCTGGCATGATCGATAGGCGCGCCACTCGTCCGAATCATATGCAACTGATCCGAGTCAATTTGATCTTGATAGGGATCAGTACAGTTGACTGAACCTAAACGAGTGGGGATGAGTTACCAGATTTAAAAGAAAATAAAGATTTATATTCTACAGTAATGTTTTTCACACAAGTAGCGAAGCACAAAAGAGAAAAATCAAAATAATCTAAACCATTAAAACATGATGATCAAGAACTAGGACCGCGGTCAGAAATAAGGAAAGACGGCGAAGAACGTTTGGGTGATGGTGAGCAGGAGGAGGATGGAAGCCGCGATCAAAGAGATGACAGACCATGGATTGCTGAAATAATTGCGCTTCAAGCTCGCCCACCACATGTTCCATTTGTTCTCGCAATGTTTTTGCAAATTGTCTTTTACATCCGAAAGATAACTTCCCTTGAAATTATGGAATATCCCAATGCAGAGCCGGTTGAATAGATGGACCACATCATCATCGCTTCCCAGATAATTATCTATGATCCCATTGTGATGGAGCAGCGCCACATCCTTGGATGTATTGACGAGGTAATCCATGAACACAAGGTAAGTCGTGAAAACGTGGAACTTTGGTTTTAGGCAGCATTGTTCGAATGCTATGAGGTTCCGAAAGAGAGTATCGCTGTGGTCATGTATCAGGAAGGGCGTGATTTCCAACACCCCGTGGCTAAATTTCACGTTCAAGATGTTATTCGATTTCTCATTCTTCTTGAACTTGACCCCCGCAAGGTGGAGGTCAGTCGCGCAAGGGATCATCTCGCGCGGTGCAGTAGTAGGCAACGGGGACTCATTGGAACATGGGAGTAGATTCTTCAAGTACTTATTGAGAACGGATTTGATTTTAGGATTGCACCAAAGGTTGGGCTTGAGCTTGATTTTAGGATTGCACGAAAGGTTGGGCTTGAGCTTGATTTTAGGAATACACGAAAGGTTGGGCTTGAGCTTGACTTTAGGAATGCACGAAAGGTTGGGCTTGAGCTTGATTTTAGGAATGCACGAATGGTTGGGCTCCTTGCTATTAGTTGGGGTTGGTAACAAATGCGAGTGGAACAAATGGAGCAGATGATAGTAGGAATCATTGATCTCGATTTTCTCATTCCAAGGCATGGATCGAGATTCGAAGAAATCAAGGGCCATCTTCTCAAGTAAATGTGGTACGTTCACTGGACAAGCCATTTTCAAAATACGCTCCAAAACGAAGAAAGGAAATTGATTTTCAAAGAGGAGCATATCATACCGTACTAAAATGTACCCCATCTCAGTCGTATGAATTATCGGGTCTTCGAAGCCATTGGAATGGAAAAAGAACTCCGATACTACAGGAAGAAGAGGTTGTTCCCCGAACAATTTCTTTATATGATTTATCGGATATAACCTGAGAAAGAGCTCGACAATGAAGCAAGCATCAAGCACCATCATTTTCACAAACTCGTTGCCCACTTGCAGGTGCAGGTCGACATTGTCGTGGTAGCAACTTCTCACTTCATCCTCCAATTCCGACATCGGCATAAGGTAGTCCTCCAACTTATATTTGGTATTGCGGGAGAGGAACGAATGTAGGTACAGCCATTTGTGCTCTTCCATGGCTTGTAGCTTCTCCTTGCCGTGATGGTATGGGCCGATTGACACGATCTGAGGCTCATAGGCAACCTCTTTTACTTGCCGTATTGTTTGTGGGACTTTGTAGAT
Organism: Magnolia changhungtana; assembly: GCA_030180095.1. Taxonomy (NCBI): domain Eukaryota; kingdom Viridiplantae; phylum Streptophyta; class Magnoliopsida; order Magnoliales; family Magnoliaceae; genus Magnolia; species Magnolia changhungtana. Next base: position 4,878,585 of record JASAUF010000378.1, read on the forward strand.
GGTGGGCGGATCTCCACGTCTGAGCTTCGAAACGGATGCGGTGATCGATTCCTTCATGGAATCGGCTAGTGCTTGCCTACCTGGGGTTAGGCAACTCGGTCTCGGGGAGGCGTTGGTCGATGTGTTCGCTTCCTCTTCTATTTCAATTATATCATCAGTCGATGTGTTCGCTTCCTCTTCTATTTCAATTATATCATCATCCATCTTCAACGAAGCGGCTGATTTCATCATGAAATTGGCTGCTGCTTGTCTGTCATCTATCAACGATGTGGCTGTATGGACCCAAAATAACTCAATATAGGGTGATACGGGCCTGTATCGGTAGTCAATGATACGATACCCGTTACACTGATTTTAGTCTGTGTCTGTATATATATATCTCGATTTTAAGGCGTTTGGAATTCCTAAGTATCAGATTTTTTCTTTTTTTCTTTTTTTCTTCTTTGCTTCGCTTGTAGGTTGGTGATGGAGCGGGAACCGGATTCTGTGAGACCCTGAGGTGGGGTCCACCGTAATGTTTTTGAAAATTCCACGTTGTACGTTTGTTTTTCTAACTCATCAATTTTAGCACGGAATGCATAAAATGAGACGGGTTTAAAACTCAAGTGGGCCATACAGCAGGAAAAAAAGGTGAGAAAAGGTAATGCTTACCTGCCAACAAGGAGTGAATTTTATATAATTACGATGGTGTGTCTTGTACAACTCAAGGAACCAAGTCAATTGATATATTAAAACTGATGGGTTTTTTTTTTTGACCTGTCGTGCGCAAGTCCTTTCACAACTGAGATGCACAAAGTACTTTCGCAACCAGGATGCGCAAGTCCTTTTGCAGGTAGGATGCGCAAACACTACAACAAATTAGGGCTTAGTCGACTGATGGGCTTACCCTTTGCCCGCAGCCCGTTTTAACGGCTGCGGGCAAAGGGTCCTTTTCTATTTAAAAAAAAAAACATAAAAAACATACAACGCTTGTGCAGTTGCGCCGTATCTCCCTCTCTGCCTCTCCCTCTCCCTCTCCCTCTCCAATGCCTCTCGCTCTCCTGAAACCAAGTACAGAAAAAGCCGTCCGTCACCCCCCAAAACCAAATCCTGCCCGCACCATCCCTAAAAACAAATTCCTCTCTCTCTCGCGCGCCCATCTCCCAAAACAAATCCCTCTCTCTCGCGCTCGCCCATCTCCCCAAAAGCTCTGGAATTTTGCTCCGACCCGCTCCCTCGATTCTCTCAGAAAACCTTACTACTGATTTTCCATATCTTTCTCTCTCTCTCTCTCATTTTAAATGCTGGAGGAGAGAGCTCTCCTTTGGATTCGCAGATTTCAACGAGCTCACGTTTTCAAAGGCGGACCCGTTTGGTTATCGCGTTCGCATCGGATCTAGGGTTTCTTTTACTTTCTCACTTCTCGTTTTATCGATTTAAGGTAAGAGCAAACGCAATCTTTTCGATCTCGTCTTCCCGCATTGTAAGGTTAGGGTTTCATCGAACTGCATTATGTTTCCTAGGGTTTTTTGAGTCACATTTGTGTTCTGCAACGATTTTTGGGGGTTTCTGGAGCTGCATTTTGATGTTGAGATCGTTTCATAGGATTTTTATTTTTATTTTTTAAAAATTTCGTCTGATGTTTTTCATTTGTGCTTTTCGATGATGTAGATCTTTTGATCAATATTGATTAATTTATTTTTTAAAAATTTTCTTTAATTGAGGGATTTGAAATTTCTGGGGAGGAGATTGTTTTTTGATGTAGTTCTTTGATTGGTAGGAAAAACAGAGAAATTGAAAAAAAAAAAAGAAAAGAAAAGAAAAGAGATAATGCCTTTTTTGGTAATAGGTAGCATTTGAGAAACTGATATCTGCAGTATTTCATTTCCATTGTGGTTTGGGATGTTTATTTCAAAGATAATGCCTGCTTGGGAAGAAAATCTGACCAATAACATAATGACTAATATGCAAAATAGTTGTTGAGCTCTCCATCTACATTCATATGACAGTGGCAAAGATGTATAGGATCAAGATCGTTCATCTGCTAGGCCCCTGTTTGGATGGGCTACACCTATAAACTTACGTTAGGTGGGATGAATTTATCCTCTGATTTGATGATTTTTGTTGATTAGAAACCGATGGTTAGAAAAAGTCTGACCAATGATTTACATATAATGAGCGAGAAATTCTCCCATAAGGGGCTCCGATCAACGATTTGTTGGCTTATGGCACAATGAGATGAGTATCTAAATCTCATATGGATGTATATTTGTAATATCGGAAGATGGTTACAAGAGTACATGCTGCTACAATCTATTGTGTCTTTGGTTTTGTACAAGTTAGCAGAGATATACCCGTTGGCTTTATCATACAACCAATTTCTACCTACAATGGATATCCAAAGGAAATCACCCTCCAAGCTTTCAAGCTACCTTACATCTCTCATTCTTATCCAACCCGATTCTGTATGATTACTGTACGTTTGAGATGTTTGGGGCCCATGCATGATCCTTATGTGGAATCCAAACCATGAATCTGGTGCAGCTCCCAATGTTCACCATACATACCAGGGACCATCTTGACCCAAAATTGAGGTGGTACACACTGCAGGGAGCAATGTACAACCATGCTTAAAAACTAAGTTAAATGGTTTACTCATCTTAGTCGGGCATATATTGGGGGCTGACTCATGGCATTAAACCAGATCAGACAGTTTCTGTTGTTTTCATGGCATTTTCCTATAATCTTGGTTCTTTGCGTAGCAATTTGATTGGAAACCCTAATTCTTATACCCTTGTAAGATTTTAGCACTTTCTTTTGAGGTCGTGTTATTTTTTTCTTTTTAAAAGAAGTCATTTACAAATTGCACCATTTCATGGTGTCAATTAACTATACACCCATTAACTATACGCCCATCACACTCTCTTGGAGTTCTTTCAGTTTTTTGGATATACTTAGTTGCTTGGTTTTTTATGATATTCTCACGTAATGTCGATCTGATTCGATCCATAGTTATGTCATTGGCAAAATTAATCACACGTTGGTTAAAACGCCTCATCCAGCAGTTTATACAAGTGGGACCCATGGTTCCCTGACACTTTTTTTTTTTTTTTTTTTTAAAATCTCTATGCCCCAAATCTCCTACAAGTGGAAGGTCCTAACCCTTTGATAAGTGGCCCACAAATTAGATGGTTACAGAAAAATGAATACAATTATAGTTTGTCAAAGAGGCATATGGTTGGATGGGTAGGATCTTCATTGTAGAAGTCTTTGCGAGTGTTCCCCTATGCACCTTAGGGCTTGTCAAATGAATGGCCTAGATCAAGTGATGGGCTCCACTTTTAAGGACGACGTGCATCAGCACTTGATGCACATGACATGATGCATTGGGCCTCTGTACTTGTACTTTTTTTCTAAAGAGCATAATGCAAGTACTCTGCCAAATGATGGTGGGATTTGCACTTGCGTATGACATTTGCTTCCTCTTTTGGAAATGCTCTGCTAATCTCCACTGCCCATCTCAGGTCGTTACAATCAAAGTTCTATCTAGGTAGGTTTATCTCACTAGATGATTGTTGCTATAATCCTCCCACCAATTTGAAGCATGTGGTTCCTTCTATGTGTTTGGGACAGATAATGGGAGCCTGTGAAATGCAATTCTGTTTGTGCAGTCTCAAGTGCTCGGTGGACCACCAAAAAGCAGATGCAGTTTTGATTTTGGGGTATACCCAAACAGTTCTTAAAGCATGCCAAAGTTAAGTGTTGTTTTGTTTTTATATGAATTCTGTTTTCTACGGATGACTATATAGATTTGGATAACTATATAGATTTTATATGAATGCTCAAATTGATCTTGTTTTGTTTTTTTTTTTTTTTTTTTTTTTTTTTTTTCTTTATTCACTTTTAACTTAGAAGGAAAAAAAACTGATTTGTCACGAGAAGAGAGAAAGCGACAAACATCAAGCCAGATCCCGACATAGATGTCTACATGAAGGTGATAAAGAAAATTTCTTTTTCCAATTGAAATTTTCTCTAATAAACAAATTGAATTCAAAGCAAGGTAGTACCAACCATGTGAATTTTCTTTTATCAGATTCTTTGCCAACCTACGTGGTCAACTTTGAAGACTTTTAGGAGGGTAAAATCCAAGATATATGGAGTGCGCTTATGGATTGTTCTAATAGTATGGATAGGCAATGATAATGGCTCTTTTGATGCTTTTGAACAAGTTGGTTTCAAAATGTTCTTAGGGTCACTGCTTCTGCAATGAATTGGGATGCTGATGGGACAAGTTGCAGTCTTGTTTTGGAAGACAAACCTCTGGTAGACTTTGTTGAGCTTCCTAATACATGCCAAGGCCTATGTTATTGCAACATCTTTAGTGGAGTTATCAGGGGGCACTAGAAATGGTGAGAATTTCATCTCTCTCTCTCTCTCTCTCTCTCTCTCTCTCTCTCTCTCTCTCTCTCTCTACACCGCCTGCCTACCTATCTATCTATCTATCTATTATCTATCTATACAATAAGCTTTTAGTTGCTTCTGTTTGATAGCGAGTTGAACTATTTTAGTTACTTTGAATTGCAGTCACTCGTATGGAGAATTAAATCGAATTTGCAACTAAATGTAGTCTTTAATACCCATGATTTTCGTGGGTTTTTTTTTTGGTTATGGTTTGTTTCATGACTGTGCTTGCTAGGATATTGTATTATACTGGACTAGAACAAACTTCGTCGACATTTGCATATGTCATGTCCAACTTATTTCCATCAATGACCTTCTTGTTGGCTATCATCTTGGGGTATAACCCACTCATCTCAGCATTTTAAGTTAGGATTTGTTTTGATTCATATAACATATGGAATTTTGGTACTTTCAAGAGGTAACAAAGCAGCCTTTGTCATTTGTGCATATCATACAAAATGGTGGGTTTAGTAACAAAGCTTTTTTTATATGTTGCTTGTGGATAAGACTTGCCAACATGTCACATGTATTGCTTTGTGAGAGCCATCCATCAGATAGATCCACCAAGCATGTTTCTTGGCCTCACTAAACTGGTTGGCATTCATGTATGGTGAAGATGGACAGTTAAAAAATGTTGAGAAGCAGTTCACCTATCCCATATATTTAGATCTGAGAGATTTTGCATTCTCAACAGTTATTGTGTAATTTTCATATATTTAGTGTTGATCCAAAAATTCTGTTGTGCTTGTGGATTTAATGATGATGCAGTCATCTGAATCAGGTCTAGGTACTGTCCAGTTTGGGTCTAGGTGGTTTTAATAGTAAATTATATATATTTTGTATGCATTTATTATTCTAATAAAAGAAATTTCACTTCTAGCACTTTATTTTTTTGGTTGAATGCCATATCATCTCTTTCATTAGATTGGTTTTGGTCTAATCTTTCAATCATTATCTAATGTTAAAAGGAAATAAATTTCCATCTGGAGTTGGTTATGAGTGTAGTTTTCTATGTAACTGTTAAAAGGAAATCAATTACCCCCCTCTCTTTTGGTGACTCAAGCAGAAGAAGCCATCTCATAATGTGCATCCACTCTTTGGTGAGACCATTTCTTTCATTAAACTTCTAGTTTTTCTGTTATATTGTTATAGAGAAATGCTTCTACAATGGGTGTTTTCGTACAGTTCCATGAAGTGTGCACCATAAGTGTTTTAAATGCAGTTCCATGTTTCAATTCCATCCTTCATATATTTGTCATTAGCATTTTATTTCCACCTTGGAACTGAATTATATTTATTTTGCTTCTTTCTTTGCAATATCTATGCATCCATTTCTTTGCAGCCAACTATTCGAGCATGACCTTTGATGCGGGTGGGTGCTCTGTGCTTAGTCATCTTCCGGCAATTGCCCATCCATGATCCAGGGATTCCGTTAATAGTTTGCATTTAAATAAGAAGTATTGGTTTCCAGTATGTCATGATTGAGAGTGAATAATAGTTATAGTTTTGGAATGAAGTTTAGGAATGTATGAACAACATGGCATTCTCCTTTTTGCATGTATCGCCTAATCACGGTTAGTGGATGCTTCGACTTCATATGAACTGGCCGGAGATGATTCGTCAATTTGTTCTATGCTACAGTGCTACTTCAGACAATTCAACTGTTTTTCTTTTTCCGATAAAATCAAATTATTATGTATTAGGTTTAAGTAGTTGTTTTGGGTAAAACAATGAATCTAGGTTCACTACTTGAATTATCCTTTTACTATTGAATTTTCCACTGGCATTTCTGATTTGGAGGATATGGATGTTTTGAGATTCCTGCACTCAGATATGCTTTGGGTTGTGTTAATGTAATGTGAGTTCCAGCTCCACATGACTCTGCACCAGAAGCAATTAGATGATAGAAACACAGTTCAACTTGCATGTAATATGAGGATCCAATTAGTACACACATCTACACTCTTCCTAAATGTGCCAGTGTGGCATACCAAAGAAAGATCCAAGCCATCCATACAATGCTTCTGACAATGTAGATGATCTCGCCCACAAATCAGGTTGGCCCATTCTTCATGTGGGTCCGATTTTATTTGATAATTGTCAATATAATTCGTAAAATGTATTTTATATATGCAGGCACCAACAATTGCATGCAAAGAAATGCGGCATATTTGAGGATGGTGGAAGGCCTTGATTCTTCCTTTGAGCAACCTTTCTTATTGAGAGAACTTTTTGTATATGTTGGACTCATTGTAAGTTTCACTCGGATAGCTCTTCCTCTGACGATTATATTGTAAAATTCCATGTTTCTTCTACATTGGTATTTAGTAGGAAAACTATAAAGAAGAACATGTTTACTTGGTGTGCATCCGTATGTCAATAGATTGAGTTGGGAACTTGGGAGCATTTTAGTAATACATGGTTGTCAGCAACTAATTGTGGAAGTACTTGCCCGCTCCAAAGTTTGCGACCTTTTGTTGTGTGATGCTTATGTTTGTGCAGAACTCCTATTTTGTTGCTATTAGTTCATTATTATTTTAGGACAGGATTGGGTGGGGATTGTCTTTTATTTTTCCGGCATATATGACTGAAACATGACCATGATGGCCAAGGGTTTGTAAATGATCAAGATGGTAGAAAATGAAAATGTGTTTGGATGTTCAAATGGTTTGATTGTGGTAGTTAAGTTTCGACAATTTGGAAATGAGTATTAGTGGAACTAGAAATGTTTAGTTCTCTTGTATTTTCAATGGATCATTTTCCTAATTATAATATTTACCAACCTGTGTATTAGGTTTAATGAATCTTATCACTACCCAACCAGATCAGATGGTGTCTTTAAAAAGAGAGGCTTTCTTTTAAGAAGGTATTTTTTTACTATGCCTTTCCCATACCTCTATCTGAAAATCTTAATCGTGAGTAGCATCCATTCATTTGATTTGAAATACTTGCTTGCAGAAATTATCCATAATGCGGAAGGTGTGTGTTTGTGATTACTGATGCAGAGCGTTTGGATTTGATCAATTTTGCATTTGGAATCATTTGTTTCTCCCTCTTGTTGCTAGATGCATTGCCTGGTTTAGGTTTGTGTTCATATTCATTTTGGTTATGTATTCCTTCTTTGTGGGTTTCAGGTTGGTCATCGCTTCTTGTTAAGCCATACATGATCATGATCAGAGCAACAACATATTTGTTGTAAATGAGGCTTTGAATGAAATCTATGTTGAAGAGGACTATGAGAAGGTGTGGGAGTCAATTGATATGTACGCTAACTTTGATCGAGATAGGACTTGTACAAGATGGGTGAAAAACTTCTTTTTTTCTTTTCTTTTGAACTTCTTGGCAGGTCTCATCTAATCAAGTGTTTTTCTTTTTCTTTTTCACAATCACTCCTTTTACATGGTCTGTGTAGATCGAGAAACATGTAAACATTTCTTAACACCATGTAAACATCATGGTCAGATTCAGAAAGGTTTCAATAGTGTACATTTCTATAATTGAAAAGTTGCAAGGCAAATCTTCATTTTGTAGAATTCTTCTTGCTACTGTTGCCTTTCAAGGATAAGTCCTGTCTTTTGAACTCACTGATATTCATTATTTCCAAGTTAGTTGCTACATAGACACAAAATGCTTTGTGGTCAGGTATGTTAGCTGCTTAGACTGGTGAAAAAAAAAAAAACAACTAGGATGCATGTGGGTAACCTTTTTTTTTTTTTTTTTTTTTTTTTTTTTTTATTACTTTTTTGATAAGAAAGATTCTCTCTATTGCTACGGATTGTCGGTGGCCATGAAAACCCGAGTACACTTCGGATTGAGTATCCAATAAATATGATTCTTCTTAATGTACTTGAACATGGGATGTGAATTTATGCAGTCTTTAAAGCATACATCATAGCTTCCATTGAAACTGTATTAGCTTTCATTTGTTTTTGTATTTGGTGGTTGATCTTTGATGGGATCAGCATGTTCTTACTTCCCACCATGACACTTTTAATAGCAATTAGGAAAAGTTTAATTATCCATGGAGTAATCCTTCCTCTACAGGTTGCCGTCAAGTAAATCCTTTTGAAGATCTTTCTTTGTTGTTCATGAAATTAACAGAAAGTTGGGCACCTCATAAAAATTCGTGTTGATGCCAATCGTAATTGGACATATGAAGAAGTCATTCTGTTTGGGTCTGTGTAAAATGCTATGATCTTCAATACATTGAGGTATGATTTGTTGAAATTAATTATTCTTGGCATTTGAAATTTAAAGTATAAAGTGTTTTGCTTATAAGTTTCGGTTTAATTTTTAACCGATAAAAGCTCCTCATTTCAATTGGCAAAGAAAAAGGCTTCTTAATCATCGTGCTTTAGTGCATAAATCATTGAAGACTTATATAGCCCTTGAACAGACAAAATACCAAATAAATTTGGAAGATGGATGATGAGGAACTTGAGTAGGATCTAAGCCCATGATCGATTTGCTTCCTTACAGAATATTCATCAAGGATATCCATGTGAAACTTTGGAGGAAAATACCTACTGGTGTATCTTTGAAGTTGGTATCGGATTCTAATAATAACTTAATCTCCATCGGTCATATTTAATGTTTTCATGGTGCTTGAGAAAAGAGCTTTTCGAGGCAATTACATTAAAATGCGAGGTTGTTGCAGAATCAAGGAGCTCGAAGCTTTTGTTGTTCTCTGTTTGCTTACATGTTTGCATGGACTTCACTCATGACCCAATACTTAGGCTTTAGTGACATGGTTTGATAATTTGTCGAAAGTTGTAAACTGGCTAAAACCCGAGCTTTCCTAGCTAATGTATTTAATGAATATGTTATTGTTGCATAGCTTGATGCATTTCTCAATTTGGTTTTCTTTTTGTTAGTTTCTATACTATGACTTGCATTGATCATTTTGCTTATTATGTGGAAGTTTTTTGGCACTTCTTTCTACTGTAGTTGTTTATCATTGTTATCTTATTCACTTTTCTACGCTAGATGAAAATTGTTGTTTCATGGAAGTAGATGAAATTATGAGATTATTAGATTTCAGGTGGGCTATACCATATGAAATTATGAGAAATCATGCCTAAAATATTGGATGATATGCCTGGTTTTTATGTGAGTGCTGTAGGTTCATAATCCGCTGGGTGATTTTACAATTATCAATCAAAAAAAAAAGTTGGACATAATTGACCAGGGTTTTTGCGAATCCAGTCTGTTTTGTGGTCGGTTCTGGTCCAACTGTTCCGTCGAGTCTAGGTTTTAAAACACGGTACTAAGTATTATGTGTATTGCAATTTTCTTTGCATTCAAAATGACTAAATTTTGCTTGGAGACTGTAGGTGTGTCAATGGCATCTCTAACTGAGCTTTCATTCAACTGGACGGGCTTCATTCAACTGGACGGGCTTCATTAGTGCCATGATTTCCAACATCTCCTTCTCTTACAGGAGCATCTATTGAAAGAAAGCCATGGTCTGACAATATCTCTCTCTATTCTTTATATCTGGATTCTAAAATTTGTCTATCTGTCAAATGAAGATTGACCCCTTTTTTGTTGCAGACTGACATGGAAAGCACCAATATCTACGCCTACATTTCCATCATTGCACTCATTGTTTGTGTTTTGTCAAAACATTGTTATAAAACCTTTGAATTTCTTCTCTGAATACTTTAACTTGAATGTTGGCTTAGGGAAATATCCACGAGCCTTTTACGGCTTTTGTCTTTACCTCTGCATGCTCCATGATTTTCCTTGTTCGACTTTCCTATTCATTTATAAAGGAATGCTTCACTCTAAAATAGATGAGCTAGGACTCAAATCATTCACTTCTTCTTCTTATCCTACTTATTTTATCTTTGGACAGTGTATCAAGACCCAAGTATGCATGATGATTGTTTTCTTGAAGAAATTTGTGTGGCGGATATAAAGGACTCAAATTTATTTCAGGTTTACAGCATTTCCTCTAAAAATTTTGTGTGTATCAAGCATTCATTTAAATGATCATGATGTGCTCACAAGGAACATCCTTCTTGATTAAGTGATTCTTTCCATTGCGTGAAAAAATGGTGTGGACTTTTTTGGTCTGTGCCCACAGATATCTGGTCCAAACTCCAAACATGATATTGCACTTCCTCATTACATTATTTCTCTTTGTTATTTCATCTTGATTAAACTAGATGTTTGCAATTCAAAAATTGTTATTTAATGCTGTATCTGGTTTCGTGGAACCTGGAACAGTAGCTAATGGCTAAGATTTGTTTTGTAGGTTAGAACCGACTGGTTAGGCTGAGTGCTTCCTTGAAGAATCTCCCAAATAACAGGTTTGTTTCCATTCCTTGCAGAAGTGAGTGCTTCACTCATATAATCGCCTTTTAGAACCTTACTTGTTAATACATTGATGAGTATTTTTCTGTCATGCTCGGTGAGTCGACCAAATTTTTTTCAAGCATCAGGCTGACTACCTTTGACACTGTTAAAGGCTGACTACCTATGACTGGTTGTATTAGGCTAAAATAACTGTTCCATGTACTATGTACTTTTAACCTTCCATTTTCCTCACTCAAACATTTATTAGAGCTTTGATTTTAGTGGGCCCAGCGTTCTGTCTCTTTTCCATCCGTTCTGTACATCAGGTGCATCATCTGATTTTAGTGCATGAAGCCAAAACTCAACCAGATCTACTACTAAAGGAAGGCTACTCCACAGGGACCAATGGAGAGGGAATGCCAACCACAGGTTGCTCCATGAGCATAACGGTATGTATATTCCATCTAATCCGTTGAGCAGGTACATCTCACAAAGGACGAATGGATTATTTTAGGTGTGATTTTACCTTTTTTTCGTTTGTCGTCTCCATATAGTTTTCGTCTCCATATAGTTTTTGTGCCCCGGTAAAAATAAGAAACCCAGCCAGTGGATGGTGTGGATGACACATGAAGAGCATGGTCGGCCCTATAGAACTCAAAGTACTTTATCCTGTACTTATAGCAAATGTCGCAGAGAATTCCAAGAGCTCCTTTTCAAGCGGGCTGAGCTTGGACTTAACTGTTCAAAAGCCCAAGAACCCAATTAGGCCTATCATATTTCAAAATTTTTGAAATTTAAATTAAAAAAATTACACTTTAACTCTTTTTCTAACATTGTTTGTCTAAGAAAAAATGTAAAACTCTCTCCCTCTCATTTTATACTCTTTAAATGTAATATACCCTGCAGTCCAAGAAACACAAAGCTCTAATTAATGGATTCTCTCTTCATTGAAATCCTCATCTTCAATTTCTCTTCCCCTTTTCAGTTGGATAGATTCAGTATGTCCTATGTACTTTTAACCTTCCATTTTCCTCTTCATTGGTCTTAATGATGATTTCCAAGTCCAAGCAGCAAAAGTATAACATCGGTTTCAACTTTTAACCTTCCATTTTCCTCACTCAAACATTTATTTTTGTTATTATTATGATTATTGTGAAATTTATCCTTCATTATTATGATTTCCAACTCAGCTGATGTATGCATTATATTCCGCGCTGCTTATGTGTTTTTACAACTTATTTTAGCCCATAGTTGTAAAACTGAACCAAATTCAAATTTTAGGCGGACTCTTTGCCAAAAATCCGCCTCTAGGTTTTGTAACCTCCCATCTTTCCTTGTCTGTTTATATAATCTTTCACTGCCAAAATTTGCTTCTTTTCAAACCCAAGAAGCAGCAGCACAGGACAGAGATGAGTTCGACTAGCAGAGCATGGATCGTCATTGTTAGCATTGGAGCGGTTGAAGCTCTTGAAAGATCAAGGTATTTGTAGATGGAATTATGCTTTCAGATCTTTACATCGCAAGCAAAGAAGAGCATCGGATCGTATGCACAGGCCAAGAGACTCTCCATCATATATTCGAAATGCTAGGAATCTATTAGCAGATTCAAAAGCGAGGAAAAAGCCATTTAATGGCTTTACTCTTTCGGTGAGTGAATCCATTATTTTTGTTTTGCAATCTGTGTTTCCTGTACATTTCTGCCAGAATTTTGTCTTCAATTTTACTTTTTTTTTTTTTTAATGAGAAATATTGGTCCTATGGCTACAGTCGGACTGTGGGGCTAGTTATATTTAGCTACGGATTTTACCCGTAGCTTTGGACCAATTTTCTATCAGTGTAGCAAAAACTGGCTATTTAGCGGCGTGCCCAAAGCACAATCGTCGATAAAGTCCTGACCGCCAAGATAAAGCCTTTACCGACCGAGGCTTCACCGGCTGTTAGCTAACCGCGGGTAAAGGATTTGGCGGCGGTTTTCTTGGCTTTTGCCGGCGGTTTTGACCGCCGGTAAAGTCCAGTTTTCTTGTAGTGAAAGGAGTTTCCTAAAACTATAAAAAAGGGTCCCTAGAGTTTTTCTACGGCATGTTGTGTTAATGAGAAAAACACAAGAGGGCTATCAAAGGTGAGAGAGAGAGGGAGAAAGAGAGAGAGGAAGCTTGTAGAAGGGAGGTTATGCTCGTGGAGGTGATCTACGGTGCAGTCTATATCTCTGCGCTCCTACGTCCTCATAATCGGTGAGATCTCTCTGGTTTTCTTTATTCTTTCATTGTTCATCCACTCCTGCGTGAGTGAAGAAGGTTGTAAACGTTCTACTTCATAGTGGATTGTTGATCTGGACGAGGTTCCGTGGTTTTTTCCTCTTTGAGGGTTTTTCACGTAAAATTCTCGTGTGGTGTGTGATTGATGCTTTGATTATTTTCATTACTTTATTATCCATAATTTTTGTTTGTTCTGGAGGGCTAGATCCTAAGGTTTTGTGCAAGACCCCCAACAAAAACAAGGTCCGGTGTAAGCAGTTGGAATCAAGTTATGGTCCACTGGTGAATATTTTCTAACTTATTTAAGTGCATGGGCCATCCAACACGTTTAATAGATTCGACCAACGTGAGGAACAATTTTTCTATTATAGTCAATCCTATCCACTCATCGAGTGGACCATACTAGTATTTTACTATTTACCAAGTGTTATGCACTATTTTCTATCATGCATGTAGCTCATTTCATGAACGAATAAGACTAATATTTGCAGCAGTTCATCATCATGGTGGGACCAACCTATTAGGAGGATTGGCAGGACATGAATGTCGGGATGACTTAACAGGTTGGAATTTATCCAGCAGGTGGACTATAGATTTTGGTCCAAAATAATATGAAGGTCCAAAATAATATGAAAAAACTCATGAATGACATGTATATACAATGCATATATGAGGTGGGCCCCTATGTTCGGGGTCTCACCCACGTCACTGGTTATGGCGTCTCACCAAAGTTGGGTTCCTTTCAAACCAGCGCCACTTCGGTGAGAAACATGTGAGTGAGACCTTGAGAATAGGATATAAATTGTTTATCCACCCCGTCCATCTGCTTTTTGCTTATTTTATTATATCATTCAAAAAACTGAAGCTGATGCAAGTTTTAGGAAGGCCACAATAAAGGAAACAGTGGTCATTGAAATCCTACCATTGAAAGCTTTCTAGCTTCTACCGTAATGTTTGTTGACCATCCAATTTATTGATAAGGTTGTAAAGATCTAGATGAAAGGAAAAAATAAATATCAGCTTGATCTAAAACTTTTGTGGCCGACAAAGATTTTCAATTGTTATTAACCACTTTTTCTCGTGGTGTGGCCCACCTGAAATTTGTATCTGCTTCAGTTTTGGTAAAATGGCCTAAAATAATTTTAAAAAGCAGATGAGCAGCGTGGCTATACAATGCATATATCAAGGTGGGCTCTTACAGTGGATCCTTGCCGTGGGTAGAGCTGTACAGAGTCAAGTTACCTCGGTCATCTCGCTCAACTCGAATTGGAAAAGCTTGACTTGCCTCGGCTTGAAATTGGATTCAAACCAAGTTGAGTTGGTTTTTGGAGCTCGAAAAAATTTCGAGCTGAGTTCGAGCTTGCCTTGCTTGAGCTCGGCTCGACTTAGATCAAACCTCAACTCGAATCGACTCGGATCGAATTAGCTCGGTAACTTGGGTATTTTGATATTGATGTTGCTAACTGAGTGTTTGATAAAATGACTCGACGAAGTGTTGTTTTAGGGTGCATACATTCTTTGCGGGATTAGGTGGTGGTGAAGAAGGAATCGATACAAAACAAATCACTAAAAAAAAAAAAAAAAACTTTATGTTATAAAACTCTCCTCATATCTTAATTTTGATTTTGTTAGCCGAGTGTTTGATGAAGTACCTGTAAGGAGTTGTTACTGTTTTGTATTTTGTAAGAAATCTAAGATGCCTTTTGTGTTGGAGAAAATGTCACATATGCTTAAACTAGGCTTGAATTGGACCGAGCTGCTGATCAAACCAAGTCGAGCTGGCCAGACAGGCTTAAGGACCAAGCTGAGATGAGTTCAAGCAAGGGTTAGCTACTGGCAGAGCCAAGTCGAGCCAAGCTCGACTCAATTAGACTCTTGTAAACTCCTGGCTGTGGGGGCATGAAGCACATCCAAATCTCCATTTGAAAGCTAGAATATGTAAAAGTACTAGATTGTGTGTTACCTGGATGTTATTGCTGATGTGGTTGCGTATCATTGGTTTAGATTCTAATTGATTTATAGATGAGAGATGAGAAAATTACCACGGTAGGTGCCACCTTTTATCCAGCGATCTTTTATGAAGAGTCCAAAACTTACCTTCGCAACTTGGACCTCGCACGTACAGAGAGCATTTCAGGATGAAAATACCCCTACTTTTCACGTAGCATTGCACATACGGACAGGGGAAAATCCTCAAATGATCTGTCCGTGTGTACAAGGTCTAAGTTGGGAAGGTAAGTTTTGCACTGTTAATAAAAGACGCTGGATAAAAGGTGAGGTCTACAGTGATAATTTTCACTTTATAAATTCCTGTTAAATGGGTTAGGTATATATGCTGACGTGGTTGCATATCATTGGTTTAGATTCTTATTGGTTTATGGATACTTGTTAAATGGGTTTAGTATATATCCTGACCTGTGAAAGTTGATGAACTTTTTTTTTTTTTTTTTTCTTTTCTTTTTTGGGTTAGCTTGTTAGTACACACCCATGTCACACACTCCATGTTAGCCACCCCCGCTAGGGATTGATACCAAGACCTCAAGTGTTGAAACGAGGTATCTCCATGCAGTCTAAGTTGATGAACCTATTCTAATAACTTCTACGTGCGAATGAAACGGCAACACCACGTTTGACGTATCACTTTTTTCGGAGTTATCCTGTGACACCTGATCCGTTCCTAAAATTTTTCATATTTGGATATTTCAAGCTCCAACATCTGATCTTTTTCAATCGAACGGGGACAGGTTTTCTTGAAAGTAGCGTTGTAAATGTAGCAGGGGCGGCTCAACATTCTTGGGGGCCTTAGGCAAGTCACAAAGATGAGGCCTTTTAGTTTTTTTTTTTTTTTTTTTTTTTTTTTTAATTTATTATATTAATAAATTTAAAATTAAACCATAAATTTACTTCTTGACTTTTTAGATGCAAAATTACTAATTAAACTTTCGTATTCAAGTTTACCCAAGATGGATAAAATTGCTAAACCGTTCACAAGGTGAATCCTAGATGGATGAAAGGAAAACATAAATATCAGCTTATCCAAAATTTCTACCGCCTGCAGAAAAGTTTTTAATGGTGAGCATTCAATATCCACTTTTCTTCTGCGTTGTGGTCCACTTGAGCTTTGGTTCTGCTTCATGTTTTTTCTAATATTCTAAAATGGGATGAAGAAATGGATCAACGGAATAGATATAACACATATAATAATGTGGACCCCATAGAGCTCAGGGCTACAGGAATCCCTAAAGTGGCCTGCCCGCAATCCGCGTCTATTGTGAGAATAATGAATTTAGAATTTAGAATTGTACAGCACTCTAGCAGTGTTATACTTAATAAATAGTCACTCATAGATTATTAATATAGCATATTTTGACTCCATCCAAACCGTCTAAATTAGGTGATCCATTCTAGATAGGCTAAATTACAAAAAATCCATTGATTTAACTATTCTATCTTCCAATTAGTGGGAATTTGTATGTTGAATTCAAATAATTTGTTTAGTATACAAGAATCAACTAGTTAGGAGATCCATCCATTGTGTGTTTTTGTTTTTGTTTTTCATGAACCATCTAAATTGGGACCCACTTTTATATTTGTTTAATTTAATTTAAAAATGTTCAAAGGTTGCAGTTTCTCAATGCATGTGTATAGATTACCACAAGCTATCAGAGTATTAAAAGCCTATTCCAATTAGGGGGCTTAGGCGATTGCCTCAACTGCCAACCCCTTAGAGCCGCCCCTGAAACGTAGTGCACTTTGAAAGTATTCGCATCACATGTGGAACATCGGAGCCATTGATCAAGCGTTTTCCATACTTGGATACTATGCTTGAAAGATGATCATATCAATGTGATCATTTTAGGCCACATTTTAAACATAGAATTTGGACCGTTGGTCAATGCCAATTGTGAGACATCAACTGGTGAGTGCATTAGATCTATCACACGTGTCTTTTATTTTCTTTTTTCTTTAAGGTGATTCCTTTCTTCGTTCCTTTTCCATGTGGGGACTCTTTTATTTTTTAAAAAATGAAAATTGATTTCATATATGTAAAGAGGATCACTTTACAACTGGACATTTCGGGCAGGCCCAAAGTCTCGGACGCGGATTGCGTCCCACGCCCGCCTGGACGGTAATCCGTCCGGGCAGGGCTCTGTGGGGCCCACCGTGATGTAATTGTTTTTATCCTCGCCGTTAAATGCTTTTATCAGATAATTATAATATGTCAACCAAACAATGAGGCACGTATAAGGATTAAATGGACCACAAAGTGGGGATTGAAAGTTCACCATTAAAAAATTCTTGGGAGCTGGAGAAGCTTCGGATCATGCTGATATTTGTGTTTTCACTTCATCCATGTCTACATGACATTATTAATAGGTAGATGGTAAAAAAAAAAACATCACGATTGGCCCTTATAAAGGTTTCGACGGTGAGTGTAATTATCAATGCAGCTTTCTTTGGTGTGGTCCATTGGAGCTGTACACGTGTCTAATTTTTAGTGTCATACCTTAAAATGATATTCCAAAGCATTGAACGGAGTGGATAAAACACTTACATCATGGTGGGCCCCCCAGAGCCCTACCCAGACGGATTACCATGGAGGGGGTAGGACACAATCCGCGTCTCCACATATAGGATTACATCGGATAGAAATTAATAAAATTAATATATGTGTCCCCACATTTCTATGTGAATTGGATGTATTAATTTTATTAATTTCTATCCGATGGGATTTTATTAACCTTTTGTGATTTAATTAAAAGATTTTTTTTATAAATTACTACCTCACTGATTTGGTATTTACAGACAGGTACCTCTTTCAAAAAGGTTTTCAAGAAGCTACCTTATGAATCGGATGTATTGTCATTCCATTATCTTCCGTTGGCTTTCGGGGCAGACTATTGGGTCTGCCATGTGCGCAGATGATCGGTTGCTTGAGTGGGCCCCACATAATGCTCCTGTGAAATCCCCAACCATCAAGTGCTTTATCCCATGTTAGACCCTGTACCCAAAAATCAGCCTCATCCATGGACCACATGATTATAAACAATGTACAAGGTAACACTCACCTACCAACAGTTGGAGTGTATTTTATATAATCATCATGGTGTGTCCTGTACAAATCAAGGGTAGATGTCTCTCTCTAAAAATTTTTCTTTGGTGTGGCCCACCCAAAGCACAACCCAACTTAATATATTGTCATTGTGCCCAAAGTGGGATTATACATCTAATAGTTGGAGTGGATTTCACATAAACATCACGGTGGGCCTTTTGGAACCCAAGTTATGGTTCACCTAGTTGATATTTTCTAACTTATTTAAGTGCATGGACCATCCAACACGTTCAATAGATTGGACCAACCAAGAGGAACACTTGTTGTAGCAAGTCAGCCCTATCCACTCATCAAGTGGACCATACTAATATTTTGCTATTTATTAGGAGTTATGCACTATTTTCTATCATGTAGCTCACTTAACGAATGTATAAGGCTAATATTTTGCAGCAGTTGATCATCACGGTGGGGCTAGCCTATTATGGCCGAAAGTCCAACTAATTGGGCCATAATTTCCTATCCACCTGGTGGATAAATGGGGTGCCCACCTTTGATTTTAACGGAGATCACGGTGACATGTATGTAAGGTCCACTTTTACCATTAAATATATAATCCCACGTTAGGTCTAAAAGTAAAAAATCAGAGCTAATTTATGATTCAGGTAGGGGCATACCCAAGGAAATAGTTAGGAGAGAAGCATTGATGTAGAGCGGGTCGCAGACAGTTACATGGCCAAGATGGATCAGAAAAGGCCCGGTCGACGACAGAAGTGATCCAGACCATCAGACCTTAAATCGGGCGTATCTTGCAATCCAGAATGAGTTATCCGACGTAAAGTATATGATTTTGGGGTAGAACGAGGTACTTTAGCCAACCAACCCCGCTACGCCAGGTTGTGCAACCCGGAATTGCGAAAAACCCCTGGATCGATGGTCATTTCCCTGTTTTAATTTCGTTTTTACTATAAATAGTAAGTTTTAGTTTGATTATAACTCTTCATCCGTCGGGCTTTAGGAGTTCCATCCAACGTGAAAAAAGCTTAGAATAATTAGGAGAACAGTTTGGTGAAGCCAAATAGGACAGTTACTATTTTTGGCCGAAAACTTGCGCACTAGTAGACATCACGACCGTTTATAAATAGTAAGTTTACTATTTATAGTAAGTCGCGGATTGTAGGAGTTTTAGTTATAGTTTGATTCTGATGTCTTTCCCATTGCTTGGTACCCCTATTTAAAGGGTTGTGAACTCATTTTTATTCATTGATTAATCAATTTTGAATTTATTACAATTTATTTCTATTTCCTGGTTTCTTTCCTCGTGGATTCGAGAAGTCTCTGTGAGGAGTTTAGAGAAGTTCTGTAGATTCGGAATAGTTATCCTCTTGAGGAAGACAGTGCTCGACGTCACGTCCTCCCCTGTGTCAAGCATCTACCTTGATTTTTTCAAGAACCACTATTGTGATTATATAAAATCCAATCCAACCTTTAGATGACATACCATAATTTAGACTTGTGGCTTAGAACTTAGGCCCATTCCTAGCTCAAGTAGGCTACACCAAGGCAAACAATTTAGAAGGTAAGTATTGTCTTATACACTGTTTTTAATCATGTGGTCCATGGAGTGTTGCATGAAGTCTTAAATCTGAAAACAATGGGTTGCTCGACCGGTCGTGGGTCAGCCATGACCAGCCGTGGGTGCGACTCGACTAGTCGAGCTTTGCTCGACTCAAAGTCCAGTGAGCTCAGTTTTTTAGTGTCTGGAATGCTCGACCAGTCGAAGGGATGGCTCGACCAATCGAAGGGGTCCTACGACTCGGTTCGACCAGTCGTAGTTTATGCAAATTCGTTTTCGAATTTGATGCGGACTGTGGATTCTGTGTCACCTTTCGCAAGGGTGCAAAAGGGGAAGTTGCCTAAACTATAAATAGGTGTCCCTAGGATTTTTTCTATGAAATGAGAAATATTTCTAAGGCTTTCTAAAAGGGTGTAGTAAGGGTGAGATTCGAGATTGTTCGAATCGGGTAAGTCCTCTCTCTTTATAATTTCTATTTTCATAGTGGAGATCTGTCACTTTGTGCCGTGGTTTTTTCCCGTAAGGGTTTTCCACATTAAATCCGTATGTGTTCTCTTGTGTGTGGTTGGTGCCATTGAATTACTATCCTAAATCTAGATCTGTGTGATTCCGCAGGCCAAAAATTCTAACAAGTGGTATCAAAGCTATCGTTGGGCACAAATCTGAATCTGAGGGATTAGTAATAATGGCGAGCACTAGGTATGAGATTGAGAAGTACTCAGGGAAAAATAATTTTGAGTTATGGAAGATCAAGATGATGAGTTCCTTAATCAAGCAAGGCGAAGATGGTACTCTTGAGGAGCGAAAGTCTACAATGACTGATGGTGATTGGAATACTCTTGATAAGAAGACATTATCATTGATCCGTTTATGTCTCACGGATGAGGTTCTCTACAATGTCATGAGGGAGAAAACTGCAGCTAAGTTATGGGTGAAGTTAGAGGATGTCTATGCGAAAAAATCCTCTGAAAATCGCCTGCACTTGAAGCGGCAGTGGTATAACTTCAAGATGGCAGATGGTGGAGATCTGGAGGCTCACATCAACAACTTTAATAAATTAGTTTGTAAATTGCTGGATATGGAGGAAGTGATGAAAGATGAAGAACAAGCACGTATGTTATAGAATTCTCTTTCGGCATCGTATGAGTCATTCAAGGACACTATGTGCAGCATGAATAAAACCCTGAGTGTCGACACCGTTATCTCAGCCCTTCAAGGGAAGGCTATAAGACAGCTAAACAGCGACATGAGGACATCTTCTGATGCACTGTTTACAGTGGGTAGGAATTCTGAATAAGGTACAGATTTTTCAAGTTCTAGATCCAAATCCAAGGGCAAGGGCAAAGGAAAGGTAAAGCGCTGAAGTTGTGGGAAGGAAGGACATGTGAAGGATTGTGGAAATCTTAAATCGAAGAGAGAAGATTCTGAGGCTTCGTATAGGGAGGCCAATGTTGCCACGTCAAATAGATCGAGTGGATGTGATGGTGATGTTTTGTCTGTGTCTACTATCAGGCGGCCATACGATGATCGTAAGGACGAGTAGATGCTAGACATAGGGGCATCTTTTCATATGACTCCTCATCGGAGTTGGTTCGCCAGCTATAGCAAGTGCGATGGTGGACATGTGTTTATGGGCAATGGCTTTGCCTATAATGTTGTGGCTGTTGGTACGGTGCGCATCAAGATGTTTGATGGGGTGGAGCGTACCCTAAATGATGTCAGGCACGTTCCTGATTTGAAGCAGAATCTGATTTCTCTTGATGTACTGGAGGCAAAAGGATGCAAGTACACAGGTATTGATGGTGCTCTTAAGGTATCTAAGGGGGCACGGGTCATCGTGAAAGTGCAATGACTCGGTAACTTATACAAGATGATCGAGAGCACTTTAAACGGTGGAGCTATAGTAGATGTAGCGGATTCCACCTCTGCACGTGTGTGGCATGTTGGGCATGGCCACATGAGCAGTCAGGGAAGGAAGACTGAGACATGCGGACAGGGATACAGAGCAGGTGGAGCAGCCACCTGTAAGAAGAATCATACAGTAGGATCGCAGGATATTGGCGTGGTAGATGGACGACTCTAATATCGCAGAAGATCTATCTTCTATTTTGATGATTCTAGGTGAGCCTGGTGCTGAGAAGTGGAAGGTGACTATGGGCAATATGATGGATTCTTTGTACCAGACCGACAAATGGGAGCAGGTGGAGCTTCCAGTGGGCTGGAATGCGGTTGGTAGTGTATGCCATGGTCTGCATTAGACCGGTTATTTCACAGGCTATCAGTGTTGTGAGTAAGTACCCCGACAAAGCAATATTAAGTAGCGGTGAGATGGTAAGAAGACTACGTCTTTCCTTTTGAGAAGACAAGAGCAAAAGTAGTTGAGCACGTGGATTTTGATCTGGCAGATATGTTCACCTAGATCATTCCTGCAGAGAAGTTCAAGTTCTGTGTAACTTCTCTGGGTTTGGTGATGACGTAAAAGAAGGATGGAGTGTGCACAAGAAGCTATGATGTGATGCAGAGATAAGAGAAGAGGTCAAGGAGCTACACGGTTAAAGATTGAAGACTTGGTGGAAATTGTTGCAGGAAGTCTTAAATATGGAAACAATGGGTTGCTCGACCGGTCGTGGGTCAGCCACGATCAGTCGTGGGTGCGACTCGACTAGTCGAGTTTTGCTTAACTCAAAGTCCAGTGAGCTCAGTTTTTTGGTGTCCGGGATGCTTGACCAGTCGAAGGGGTCCTACGACCAGTCGTAGCCTCAGTTCGACCAGTCATAGTTTACGTAAATTCGTTTCTGAATTTGATGCGGACTGCGGATTCTGTGTCGCCTTTCGCAAGGGTGCGAAAGAGGAAGTTGCCTAAACTATAAATAGGTGTCCCTAGGGTTTTTTCTATGAAATGGGAAATATTTCTAAGGCTTTCTAAAAGGGTGTAGCAAGGGTGAGATTCGAGATTGTTTGAATCGGGTAAGTCCTCTCTCTTTGTAACTTCTATTTTCATAGTGGAGATCTGTCGCTTTGTGCCGTGGTTTTTTCCCGCAAGGGTTTTCCACGTTAAATCTGTGTGTGTTCTCTTGTGTGTGCTTGGTGCCATTGAATTACTATCCTAGATCTAGATCTGTGTGATTCCGCAGGCCAAAAATCCCAACATGGAGCAACAACGGGACTAATATATGGCTTGACGCACATAATGGTTGGAGTGAATTTCACATGATAAACAAATAATACTGTTGTTTATAGCATATACACACTGTTTTTAATGATGGATATCCAATCATTAGTATTTTCATGTGGGGTGGTCCACCTGAGATTTATATACCTCTCATTTTTGGGATCAAGCTATAAAATGATCGGTAAAAATGGATGAACGGATAGGATGAAACACATACATCATGGTGGGGCCCACAGAGCATCGACCACCAGCCACGGGGCTGGTGTCAGGGGGAATAGCCAATCCCTTTCTATATGCGCGCAGAGAAATGGGACCTTTTTAAAAGAGAGATTAATTGGGAAACGGATTGGCTACTTCCCCTGCCACCAGCCACTGGTTGATGGTCGGTGCTCTGTGGGCCCCACCATAATGTATGTGTTTCATCCATGCTGTTCATCAATTTTAATAGATTATTTCATGTTATGGAAGAAAAAAATGAGATAATTATCAATCTCGAGTGGACCACATTACAGGAAACAGTGTTGAATGAACGTTGACAATTAAAAACGTTTTAGGAGCCATAAAAGTTTTGGATCAAGCTGATATTTATTGTTTCCCTTCATCTTGGTCTTTATGACCTAATCAACAGATTGGATGTCAAATAAACAGTACAATGGGCCTTAAGAAGATTTTAATGATAGATATCCAATCATTATTGTTTTCCCGTGGTGTGGTCCACCTAAGATTTATATCCCTATAGCTTTTTGTATCATTACCTAAAATGATCGGTAAAAATGGCTGAACGTAATAGATGATACACATCCATCATGGTGGGGCCCACAGAGCACCGACCACCCCCCACGGGGCTGATGTCAGGGGAATAGCCAATCCATAGCGTGCTGAATAAACTCCGTGAGGTCCACCATGATTTATGTATTTTATTCGCTTCGTCGATCCATTTTACTAGATAAGTTTAGCTCTTTAGCCCAAAAATGAAGCATGTATAATGTTCAAATGGAGCACAACACATGAAAGAGTCAAATTGAATGTTTACTGTTGAAAAATTCTTAGGGTCCACAGAAGTTTTGGATCAAGATTATATTTGTTCTTTTCCCTTCATCCATGTCTGTATGATATTATTAACAGGTTTAATGACAAACAAACATTACTGTGGGGCCTAGAAAGGTTTCAACGGTGTAAATCATTATCCCCACTATTTCCTGTGGTATGATCCACTTGATCTTTGGATATGCTTAAATTTTGGAATTAACCCCTTAAATTAGATGAAAAAAAAAGATGGACGGCGTGGATAGACCAAATACATTCAAGGTGGGCCCAAATGAGTTTTTTTCAAGGGATCAATACCAAGACCTCACTTGTTGAAACGAGGTATCTCCGCTTAGGGCCCATTTGGACAGGCGGATTCGCCCGTATTAGGAGGGATTGCATGGGATTGCACTGTCAAATCCAGCAACGGCCGTATGATAGCCTGTTTGGGCGGCTATACGAGTCTAGTGGATAGGGTATAGCGCCGGATCTGAGGCGATGAGACAAGGGATTCGCAAATCCAGCATTGGTTTTCTCTCTACAGGTGATATCTTCTCGAGCCCATCCCTGGATCATCCGCAGTCCATCGTACGGATTACGGATAGGATTGGAGGACATTACTTGCTGGCGGGTGTCATGGCGGGAGGAGGGTTTTACCGCGAATTCCATCTATAAGTTCGGAGCCTTCAGGTCGCGATGGCCATATTCATCTACCGGTCGGAGCCATCGCGGGCTGACGGACAGTCCAGACGGCTGAGGTAGGTCTTCTTCTCTGCCCCGGGCATGAAACTCCCTGCTCTTCTTGTCGAGTGGCCCTGCATGTTCTGTATTGTTATATTTTTGTGGTTTCTGTCAAGCCAAGTCGGAGTTTTTCATGCCTGTGATGTACCCCTATTATCATTGGGCCATGGCCCTCCGAGATGCATCTGTGCTATCTGGGAAGATGCCATGGCTTCCGGTTTTGAATCAGATAGGTCTGCATGTTGGATCTCTGTATCACACATCATATATACTGTCTCTTTTCTTCTCCATATGCTTTAATCTTTCTGTAGGGTAGTGGCTGGTTGTGTTTTCTGATATTTCACATTAGAGTTTTACATATTTGAGGGTCTTCTGAATCTGTTCTTATATTTTATGCCATATCAGAAAATTGGGGGTTTTGCATGATATTAATAAATTTGTGAATGTTGGCCATTTGAAGTTTCTGTGTACCACTATTCATGATTTCTGTTAACTTCAGGAAGACCTTATTTCGGAAACATGGGTTTGTTGCTTATGAAAGATGGCAGGTGGCCATTTGAGCTTTCTGTGTACCGCTGTTCATGATTTCTATTAACTTCAATCAGGCCTTATTTCTCTGATCATCTGTTTTCATTCAACATTTGATCTCATGCCATCTTTCATATATTTTGTCATTCTATTTTGATTCAACATCTGTTCTACTGCATGTTCTGTATTGATGTGCAGAGATTGCTCACGATTTTTTGCTTGTTGGATGCCCTGACAATCTCATCTTACCCAATGTTTGGTTTCTCTAACTATCTTCGATTTTGGCTTCGACTGTTCTTCATGAATATCTGGTTTTCTATATTATCTACTATTTAATCGTACCAAAAGTTTGGTTATTGAATGTGACTGAACCTTTTCTTATATGTGTTCTGATTCAAACCCATTCGAGTTTTCTGTGTACTGTTATTCATGATTTCTATTAACTTCAATTAGGCCTTAACTTCAATTGCATGTTTGTTAGCTTGGATGATAGTTACTATTTGCAGCTACCAAGAGGTATCAAAAAATGGTGGATGCTAGAGAGGTTGTTTCTATTTTTTCCCTTTTGTCTTTTCCGTTTATGCTTCTTTGATGGCCACCTGCTTGGACTTGAAGTACACTGATCTCATCTATTGGAGTTGAGACCAATCTCTGGTACGGTTACTCCCAGCCATTTTGTTGTATTGTTTCGAACAGATGTGGGTAGATGGTTTCCGTATGTTAGATTCTGTGCAATTTTAGGTTCACATTTCAAGTTTGGGTTCTCATGCCATCATTAAATATATTGTTATGTTGTCTTCCTTCATAATGCATCAAGATCGCAGCTCCTGATGATCTAGTGGCTTCTCTGAAATTGACGATACACACATTCCTCATGATTTTCTATTTTTTAAAATTATTTGCAATCTCATCTTACCCAATGTTTGGGTTCACTGAGTATCCTTGAATTTGGCATAGACTGAACTTCATAGATATCTGATATTTATATTCTGTGCAATTTCATCTTGCCCAAAGTTTGGGCTGCTGAATATGAATGAACTTTTTCTTTTATGGGTTTCGATTCAATATACATGGCGGTGGCAGCTGTCATACTCTAGTAATTTCTCTGATCATCTGTTTTGATTCAACATCTGCTCTCATGCCTTCTTTCATATACTGTGTCATTCTGTTTTGAGTCAGCGTCTGTTCTACTGCATGTTCTGTTTAGATGTGCAAAGATTGCTCATGAGTTTTCTACTTGTTGTATGCCTTGGCAATCTCATCTTACCCAATGTTCAGGTTCTCTAACTGTCTTTGATTTTGGCTTGCATTTAATCTTACTTCCTGTTTGGTTATTGAATGTGAGTGAACCTTTTGTTATATGCGTTTTGATTCAATATGCATGAAGGTGGCAAAGTTATATACTCTAATATTTTCCCAAATTAAGATCTGTTTTGATTCAATATCTTTTATCATGCCATTTGATAACTGTGACAAAATGGTTTATGCTTCATTATGCATATAGGAATTAGCTCTTACACTCTAGTGTTTAATATTGGAATTGATGTTCCACACACTATGCCCAACAAACTTCACTGCAGGAGTTACATCCTCCTACACCGAAGGGCAAGTGCAGTGTCCTTAGGCCCTCAGTTGGTACTATGTGAGCAGATTGGTGGACCTCACCCTAGACAGGACATTCCCAAAAGGTCTTCTAAATTAGAAGATCTTGACCATGCAATTTTAGTTATTTTTTCTCTCTCTAACTTATGTGGAATTTTAGTTTGGTCCCATGAGATTCCTGCTAGAAAATGTGGAAAGGGAGTTATTTGATACTCTGGTAGAGTGCGGTGGTTCATGTGCATATACTCAGGTATTGCATACATGAACTGAAAAGAAAAACAGGTCCAAATTCTCTGACTCTCTGTTGTACATAGGTCGTGCTACAAAATCATGTCCATTTTAACGTTTTTAACATCTAATTAATGGACCTTCTATGATTGACTCTGGCCATTGACTTTTATTTTTTTTTAATTTCTTTTTCAACGATCCATCGAATGTCCACCAATCTGCCACCTGTGAAATGAAGATACTATCAAATTTATTTTCCACCATCAAGTTATTGGTGGACAATGAGTTGAGCTGTTTAAATCCGGACGTGAATATATAGAAAGCTCACGTAGACATAAGCATTGGGCCGTCGATAACTCTTGCACAGAATTTCTGTTTAACTCCTGCCCGAATTTCTGATTTTATGATTCCCTGACAATCTCATTTCACGCAATGTTTGGGTTCTCTGATTGTCTTTGAAATTGGCTTGGATTGTTCTTCATGAATATCGGGTTTTCTATATTATCTAGTATTTCATCTTACCAACAGATTGGTTATTGAATATGAGTGATCTTTTTGTTATATGGGTTCCGATTCAATATGCATGAAGGTGGCAGCTGTTATACTATAGTATTTTCTCTGAACTTGGCTTGGGCTGTTCTTAATGAATATCTAGTTTTTTATACCATGATGCAATTTCTTCTTAACCAAAGTTTGGGTTCTCTGACTATCTGTGAAGAGTAGTTTTCTTTTCATATGATTTTTCTTCAATATGCATATAGAAGGTAAATATTATATTGCAGTTAATGTCTGTATTAGATAGAATTTTCAGTCGGAAACTGAATCCTGCAATTTTCCTTTTTTCTTGAATTGGCTCGGATATTATTTTGATAATCAGGTGGCCACCTTTTTTAACGTTGCACTAATTGGGACATAATGATAGGTCTATTGTGGAGTTTGTAACGGAAAAGATTATAGTCTGTTAACATCAAGTATGACCATTCCTGCCTTAACATCAGGTATTACCGTCTAACAGTCCTGCCCATTTTGGAGTGATGCTGCGTTAATGTACTCATAGCCTGCTGATTTTAGAGTGCTCCTGCCTTAATGTACTCCTAACCTTGAACAACAATGGTCAAAAAATAAAAAACAAAAAAACAGAGAGCATTAATAGCTAATATACGTTTAAAGAAATATATATATATATATATATATATATATATATATATATTATGCGATTCAATTTCCATACGTGTGGCACAAGTTCATCTAAGTTCCTTTGGAACCCCACTAGATGGGCCATAATCGAGATAAAAAAGCTACCCCCTGCCAAAAAAGGCTGCCCCCCTGCAGAAAATTTAGGCCCAATAGGAAATGATTAATGGGGTGGGGCACATTTGTGCAAATACTCTTCAATGCATCCAATTGCAAATTTAGGCCTTTTCTTTGTTTGTTTTTAAATCAGCTTTTTTTTTTTTTTTTTTTTTTAAAATTGGATCTGATATTATTTTCTAAATTGGGTGGCTTGTTGGAACTCATTATTCCACTGTTACCTATGGTATGGTCCAATTGAGATATTTTAAAGTTTCATGAATTGGGCTCATCGCATAAATTATAATGGAAAATCAATTGGAGGGTGTTGATAAATCATATATACTCACAATGGGTCAACCTGATGAAACTCATTATTTCCATTGTGAAGTTTGAAGCAGCCTAAAAAAAAAAAAAAAAAAAAAATTCTCAAAGTTTAAAAAGGCTAGTATTTTGTGATATTCTCTCTTGTACAGAACAACTTATCCAAAGTTGTGTTAAGGCCGTGTGAAGCTAATATTTCTGAAATCTGTTCAGTTGGTCTTTTAACCTAATAGCAGATGTATGGATGTGTGTGTGTATATATATATATATATATATATATATATACACACACACACACACACACACACACATTTGATTACATTCTTAGTTACAGAACAGTGATGTATGTGAAATTCGAAATCAGAGAGTGTAGGTCATCAGTTGACGATGGATTCCTCAGATGAGGATGAGATGGAGAGGGTAATTGTCTTTCAAGCAGTGTCAGCGTGTGTACAGGCTGTTGGGGAATATTGTCGCTCATATATGTTCAAACAAATTAGGGTAAGGCCATGGGGATGATGAGCGAGCGAGGTTCATCAATTCCATTATTCGGGCTAGCGATGGAGATTGTGTAGATTAACTTAGGATGAATCGAGATTCATTTTTTGAACTATGTACGCTGATACGTGAGAAGACACGGCTCCGTGATACTCGTAATGTTAGTCTTGAAGAACAAGTAGTTATTTTCCTACACACGTTGGGGCACAATGTTCGCAACCAGGTTTTAGGTCACAGATTTATTCGATCAGGAGAGACTGTCAGTCGGCACTTTCATCGTGTTCTACAGATAATTGTATCATTATACCCCGACTTAGTTAAACCAGCCAGAACAGAGACGCCTTCAGAGATCCTAACAAATCTAAATTGGTCTGCTTACTTTCAGGTAATTTTCCAATATGTCTATTTTCTAAGCCTGTAATTTTCACTTTTGCTCGACGTGCGGTCCTTTGACGATAAGTGATTCTTTCGGTTTAGGATTGCGTTGGTGCAATTGACGAAACACACATTCCCACACATGTTCTGGCGGTTGACCAGGCGAGTTTTCGCAATCGTAAAGGTGTCATCTCCCAGAATGTCCTTGCAGCATGTTTATTTAATATGAAATTTACATATGTGTTGACTGGTTGGGAGGGTTCTTCTTCGGATGCGAGGGTATTACACAACGCAATGACCCGATCAGATGATCACTTGCTTGTCCTAAACGGTACTGCTTATTTGTTAAAACAATGTCAATCCAATTCATAACTATGACTGCATTCGGTTATTCACTTAATAATACTATGATTCGAATGTGTAGAAAAATATTACGTTGTCAACGCTGGATACGCTCATTTACCTGATTTTATGTCTCCATATCGGGGCGTTCGATATCATATACAGGAGTATCGAACTGGGAGAGCACCTGCAAACCTGAAGGAGCTATTTAATTATCGACACGCACAACTGCGCAATGCAATTGAGCGTTGTTTTGGTGCTTTGAAAGGCAGATTTCCGATATTGAAGAGCGCTATGCAGTACGAATTTCAAACACTAGTCCAGATTGTGATAGCTTGCTGTGTCCTACACAATTATATATGTATCAAAAATGAGTCTCGACTGGAGCCTGATTTTGTTAGTGTGTCTATTGTTGATGGGGTGGCTATCCCAACGCCTGTAGAGGTATCAACTAATGATGAGCGTCAATGGTCCATTCGAGTAACTCAGTGTGAAAAAGATGCTTGGAATCGAGTGCGTGATGACATTGCAGCCAGAACGTGGGCAGATGCTCAGCACAATAGTAGGAGTCGATAGTCGATACCTCCTATTTCATTTTCATTATAGTAGTTGGTTATAGTGTATTTCAGTTTTAGCTAACTTCACCCATTTTTGGACTTATAATCACCCAGTTATGTACTGAGTAATTTATTAGTTGCTGATAATGATCAATGAATTTATACTGTGTTCATATATGTTAGTAGTTGTTGTTTTCACGATGATGATTGACATTGGTAAAATATAATACATACTCCGTATTCAGGTGAAATGGTAGACTCTTTTACTGTTATAGCAACATTGATCCAATCACCTGTAAAAACACCGCCTATGCCCACTCGAAGTTTCCCGTGTGAGAAGATGGTGAAATCTCTAGCAGAGCCTCTATCCCGAGCCCCGAAGATCAAATGGACTACCGCTATAGATCAGATTCTGTTTGACACATTTATTAAGCAGGTCGCATTAGGGCGTAGAGCTGATAACGATTTCAAGCGGGAAGCGTACCAAATTGCGGCTGAGACAGTAATGAAATATACTGGAGTAGCTGTCCAGTGGCAAAACGTGTCGAATCGGTTGAGATATTATAAAAGAGAGTATAATGCAGTGAAAGACATGCTGGTGGCGAGTGGGTTTGGTTGAGACAATGAGAGAAGATGAAGTCTCGGAGGAGTATCTTAGGGTAAGTGTTATCTGTTTTTAATATCTCATCATACATTTGTATATAGTTTGTCCTTAATTACAACTGTCTTATTCATCTGGCAGTCTCACCCACGTGCTGAACGACTCTGTGGGAAACGCATCGAAAGGATGAATGACCTTGCATTGATTTGCGGATCCGATTAGGCCACGGGACATTATGTGCAAGGAAGTAGGAGTATGGCGGCATCAACATCATCTTCTTGTCTTCAGCGAGATCTTAATGAAGCATTTAATGAGGTTGATGATATGGATGATACGATTGACCTATCAGAGGATTATGTGACAGAGTCCACAGGGACCATTCCATTACCATCGGACAATCTGCGATGGGACATCATGACTCCCGTAGCAGTCCCACTCGCACTCCTGATTCTGATAGTACCCGAGGAGGGAAAGGAACACGAAAATGATCGCGCCCTCCTCATCCCTGTGATGTACTGGGGACCTCTCTGCAGACCGTTGCTGACTCAATGATGAAATTTGACATTGGCAAAGAGGTCAATCGCACAGGTAAGGTACTTGATGTATTAGAAGAGGTGAAAAGCCTGACCAACTTAGAATTTCTCGAAGTTGGTTGGATCTTGAGTAGTGACAAGTCATTGGCATCGTTCTTTGTCAATCTTCGACCCGAGCGCCGAATGGAGTGTTTAAAGAAGACACTCCGTGATCAATTTAGTGATGGTGGTGTTGGATCTGTCTGACAGTGTGTGGTCACTGGGTTTCTTTTGGTTTCTTCTTATTTGGGCATGTAATAACTTTCTACTGTTGGTGTATTTGGTTACCAATTTTGTTTTTTGGACGTTGTTGAATTTTTTTTTCCTACTATTTTGGACTTTGGTGTGTTGATTTTCTGGGATTATCATTACCACTATGACTTTTGTGATTATGACTACATAAGATAATTTGGTACTTGTCTTTTCGTATATCTACCAAAATGCATGCATTACGCATGTTAATCCGTAACGGAGCACACACTTGATTTACTGGAGGATGGTACGTAGGACGACCCTATTCTCGTTCAGGGTAAATATTTCGTATTACGATTTCTTATGTTTCTTCATAGCAATCTCTTGCTACCATAATCCATTCTTTTAACTTATTTATCGTCGCTAACCCTCTGCAGTTGAATGCAGATGGGCAAAGAGAAGTATTATGTTGTCCTAGTTGGTCGTCATCCAAGTATATACGTCACATAGGACGATGCACAAGTCGAAGTGGAGGGATTCAGTGGGGGCAAACACAGGGCCTTCAAGAATTGGAAAGAGGCCGTGGCTTGCTGGGACAATTATTTCGGATTGGCTAGGGAACCGTCCAGACCTATTACCGATTTTCCTATTCGTCAAGTTGTTGCTGTATCTGCTGAGATGGACATCCATCATGCGACCACCCCCTCAATTCGACAAACGACACAACCAAGAATGGTTGTGGTGGAGAGGGCAACGTCGACTGACGATCTTGGGTTATCGGACAACAAGAAACTCATGGCCCTTTTGGTTGGCGTGTTGGTTGTTTTCTTTTCGTTGTTTATAATTCTTAAATTTTAGAAATTGTTGGTGTTGTACTATTGGGGATCACACATTATATTTTTTTTCACTTCTGCCTTTTGTTTTTTAACGTTGTTGGCTTACTCAGTACACTACCGTACTGAGTTAACTCTGTTTAGACTAATCACCAGATTTTTTGCATGTTAATTATTGAATGGAAAACATCAAATAGGCAGGACGATGGGATAATGATCTGCACCACTGGAATTTTGGTCATGTGGACCATAATTTAGTCCATAACACGGAATAATGATCTCCATTGCTGAAACCATTAATTAGGACTATTTTGATATTTAATTTTTGGTCAAATGGTCGTAGAATAAAATTACCATGTATAAAGGAAAAAAAAATAAAAATCATATCATACTTCGTAATTTACTTCTACGGACCACCTGAAATTTCCAATGGTATCGGTTCATTTCCATTTGAACTTCCTCAAATAAAATACATAAAAATTTCGGCTCGACCACAACGCAGAAAACAGTGGTCAATGACCATTAAAAACTTTGTGGCCGACGACACACAAAGGATCAGGCTGATACGTCCAGGTGTATATGAACTTAGCAATAGGTTGGATGACAAATAAACATTATACCCATTTACACCTGGTTGGCGTTCAACAACTATTTCCTGTGGTGTGGTGCACCAAATATTTGGAGTTGCTTCACTTTTGTACCCATGCTATAAAATGATCTGCCAAAACCGATGGACAACGGTGATATACAATAAGTACATGGAGGTTGGCCCAAGTTAATGGTTTTTTGGCAAATAATTTGTCAGAAAACCCGACTGTAACTGCTACAAAGGATGGACGTAGTGGATACCATGCATGCATCATGGTGGACCCCACAGTGGGGATGCCGTACGAAATCCCCTGTAGGGATAAAAAGTGACGAGGGTCATGAAACAGCTGGATGCTCTT
Source organism: Magnolia changhungtana (assembly GCA_030180095.1). Taxonomy (NCBI): domain Eukaryota; kingdom Viridiplantae; phylum Streptophyta; class Magnoliopsida; order Magnoliales; family Magnoliaceae; genus Magnolia; species Magnolia changhungtana. Next base: position 4,912,034 of record JASAUF010000378.1, read on the forward strand.
TGCCAATTCCAAACAGCTATTAACGGTGTGTTATCCTGCTTCGAATGGGATAGAAGCCTAATCCCATGTGAGTCCAAATAGGATGGGTTGTTGCCAACCTTGGATTATCCTGACCATCCAAACACGCACAGGTAATGGGCACAGGATCCAGGAAGTTTATGGGATTAGGGACAATCCACTGACAAATCTTAAAGAGACCCGAGATGTGTGCAATCCATCCAAACCCACAGCAATCCCTTCCAATCCAACCGTCCAAATGGGCCCTTAGTATGATAAGAGCGTACTGAATTGAGCTATGCATCTGGGTGTGCCTAAATGAGTTTACTCGGGACGATAACTCAGTACGCAATCCGATTTCCCCAAGTTGGGGCACACACCTCAAAGAGGTGATTCGCATGGCACGCGCCAAAGCGATAACACGTGCATGGCATAGGTCTGTTCATCAGATGGAGCCCACCTTGACCACACAAGCGCCAGAAAATCATATGGTCCACTCATCAGGTGGACCACATGTATATCACCATATACGTTTCGCCGACCCGATGGTGGGATTGGTCTTAAATTATTTATTTATTTTTGTCTATGACATGTTAACAGTGGGCCATGGCTGATGAACGGACCGGATCTCATGCAAGTGCCACGTAGCATGTGTGCCACCAATTCACTCTTCAAATTCAATTCCCTTGCTGGGATGACCTTCTAATCTCTCGTAAGAGCTGACCTGGTCTTTTGCCAGCTGCGACACTTGCTTTAGATTGAGGTTTCTTCCTGGCTGTCACGTTTAGAAAATGTCCACCTCACCTAGGTTCTCATACTCAGAGATTGTGATCTGAAATGATGATCTTAACCGTTCCTGTACAGGAGATTCTGGCCATCATAAGAAGCATTTTCTGCACGGGTGATTGCGCATGAAAATGGATATAAATGGCTCATATTTAAACCCAAGATTCAAAGGTAATCATCATCGTTAGGACAGCTGGCAGCAACGAGAACATGAACGGTTCAGATCATTCCAATGGGTACAATACCGGGTTGGAAACTTGACATTGTCCCATGCAGTGCGATGTATACCCTATCTAGCACCCATAGATATTTCGCTTACTGATCTAAACCGTTGATACGATGGGCCGACAGTGGACCCCTTGATACATCAAAAGCAGCTTAGCTCAGCCACCATTCACTGTAGACCCCACACAGGCGGAGGTGTGCCAAAGTACCATTCTTGCTTTCAGATTCTACAAGTGCCGGGCCTGTTTGGATTCGTGGTACGGATTAAATTGTATTGTATTAAAGGGATTAAAATATGTTATACAGCGTTTGATTTGGAGTTGACACCCGTGGAACACCATGCACGCAAATACATCTATTCATCAAAAAATTCAAAAACGACAGTAATATATTGTCAGACGTCTCTGTTTGTATCAATACAGCCTATTCAAGACATTGTATTCGCGTAAGACAGAGGCAGCGGCAGTTGCAAAGGGTTTTCTACCCAAAGGAGGACAAGATATTTTTTACCGTGCTGCTAGATCATCTCCGACCTTCTGCATGTGGCCATTCAGCTGAGTAGGTGAAGATCTGATTACAAAATATAGTCGGAAAATACACTTTATACCACGTTGGATCGTACAACTACTGGGCCCACCTAGGTTCCCATTTTGAGAATTTCACAAAGATATAGTGGGCCCCACCTGGGTTCCCATTTTGAGAAGTTAAAAATAGCCATAGTTGTACAACTACTATTCGTATATACAATAATATGTATACTTGCCCGAACAATACCTCTTATCCAAACATTGAGTTCGTACATTTTAATTTAGATGTATTCTAAAATTGATCCAACGTATATATGAACAATAGTTGGAAACAATACAATACACCCTTATACGTGAGTCCAAACAGGCTTATCCTCTAGTGGCCCACACTAGATTATTTGGGCCTACAACGAACCGTTGATGCATTAAAAAGCAAAGTGGGCCAATAAATAGGCACATGCATAGCTCGGGTACGTGGGCCACCATTTGGCCATGGACCCCACACACACTTTGAGGTGGGCCAAAAAACAATTAGATACACTGTAATGGTGGGCCACGGGAACCGTTGAGTTGGGTCACAGATCTCACATGCACATGCATGTTCAATTAGATGCAAAGTCCAGGTGGGCCACAGATCTCACAAAATAGAGGTGGGCCACAGATCGCACACCACCATGGACCCCACAGAACAAGGTGGGCCACAAATCTTACTTGCGTGTTTTGTTAGATGCAAAGTAAAGGTGGGCCACAAGGAACACTGATCATGCAAAGGATCAGAGTCGTCCACAATCAGGTAGGCAATCCAGATCATTGGTAACATGGGTGGGTTAGAAAAGCAGCCATATGCATGCATAGCAAAGGTGGGCTCCAACACGTACGTAAAAGATTAGTGATTCATCCGAGGATGTCCCAATCCAGATAATTGGTGTAATCAACGGTAGGGATCATCCTAGATAAAAAATGAGGAAGCAAAGGTGGCAACCATTGATTTTTTAGGGCTTCACATCCACTGCAGAGCTTATCCAATCAACGATCTGGAGGCAGTTTCATCAATACGAAAACACAAGTGCATGTTTAGTAGACGACTGAAACCGAAGCAGTGGGAAAAAGTTACCAGGATTGATATTCTACAGAGGTAGATAATTATACCTTAAAAAAATAAAAATAAAAAAAAATAAAAAATAAAAAAGGAAAAAGAAAAAGAGAGAGAAGTGGGCTCTTGCCACCATTTCATTAATCATAGGATATGTACAGCCCTTCGGGTGTGTCCCAACAAGAAGAGACGGGCCACACCTATTATGTAACTCTATCTTCTAAAACCAAAACCAGAACTACGCTAGGCAAAAAACCGCATCTCCATGCTGCCCCCAAAAAGATCCCAATGTTCCATACAAGGGGCCAACCTTTTTATTTTTATTATTTTTTTATTTTTTTGAAATTCGAGACCCAACAGCCTGCATTCACCAAAAACAGATTGCTGCCCCATCAAATGGTCCTGACGACTCCCAGGTCCACCATTTTTTTGAAAAGCTATTTCGGCATAGCTCAAAGCTTCACAAAATAGCCCTGCCTATCATATGCTATACATTTGAGTGTCTCTTGATCTCTCTAACGGAGCCCAAACCCGCTTTATCCAAAAGAAAGCAGCCTTTGACTAGCCGGGGGAGGGAGGAAACCTCCCGGAAGTTTTTAACAGATTGCACCCTGCTTCCCTCTTTAGCTAGCCCATCAGCAGGGCCATTTACTTCTCTAGGGATGTGGGAGAAGAGAAAGGTTCCCCGGGAGCCGAGATTTTTGATTCTGGTTAGCCAGTATTTCTATTTCCATGCACATGTAAACTTCCCGTAAATGCAGTCCACCACCCATTTGGAATCAGACTCTATAAGAACTTTATGTAGACCAGCGGCCACACACCTCTCCATACCGTCAAAAATCGCCCGAATTTCAGCCATGTTGTTAGATGCAGCCCCATATCCATTGAAAAATGCAAAAATCATATCACCTTTGTTATTTCTACAAATGCCTCCACCACGTGCCAGCCCTGGATTATGTAACGTGGAGCCGTCCACATTTAGTTTGAACTAGTCCCCATGTGGCCTGAATCATTTGACAAAATCAAAACCCGAGGCCAGGCGCATTGCTGAGGAAACTTGAGGGGCTGGCTGGATACCCTCGTATAATGCATGGCAAATGCCCCCAACCACCATTTGAATTTGGCAAACATTCCACAAGCAGAAAACGGCATTCCCTCAAACCTCACTGTGTTCCTGGCCTTCTAAACTTCCCAAATAAAGAACATAGGAGCTAATCGAAGGATAATCGAGGAGCTTCTGGGGGGGAGAGGCCTGAGCCACCACCAATGAATCCTTTCATGGATGGTGAGGTGATGAGCAAGGGAAATCCCAAAATAACCCACAATCATGTTCCAAACCTTATCAGCAAGGCTACTAAAGAGGAAAAGATGTGAAATAGATTCCGATGACGGGCTGGAATCCAAATCAAAGCCGCAGCAAACACATTTTGAGGCCAAAAAAATCCCTTTCTTCTGGATTCGATCATCGACTGGTAAGGCTCCCTACATTAATCTCCATATGAACGTAGAAAGTTTTGGAGGAACTTTGGGGTAGATAATTATACCTTCTTCTTCTTATTCTTATTATTCTTCTTCTTCATAAACTAAAGAGGTAGATAAGGGCCCATTTGCCGGGTGGATTGTGATGGGTTTTTTTGACCCGTCGTCAACTGGTTGTGAGCCCTGCTCGACTGGTCGAAGGCTGGTCTCGACCAGTCGTAGGAGTCAAGCCGTGGCACGACTCAAAGTCCAGCGACTCTAGACTATTTTTCTCCGGGATGCTCGACCAGTCGAAGGAGGTGCTCGACCGGTCGAAGGTGGCTCTTGATTGGTCGTAGACTCGGTTCGACCAGTCGAGGTTACGCAGATTCGTTCCACAATTTTGCGCGGATTTTGTGTCGCAAGTCCTTTCGCAACTGGGATGCGGAAAGGAGTTTCCTAAAACTTTAAATAGGAGTTCCTAGGGTTTTCTAGGTATGACAAGAGGGTTTCCTAACGCTTTACAAGGGATTTGCTAAAGGGTTTAGAACTATCAAAGGTGAGAGAGAGAGAGAGAGGAAAAGAGAGAGAGGAAGCTTATAGAAGGGAGATTATGCTCGTTGAGGTTATCTACTGTGTAACCTATATCTCAGCGCTTCTATGTCCTTGTAATCGGTGAAATCTCTCCGTTTTCTTTATTTCTCTCATTGTTTATCCACTCCTGCGTGAGTGAAGAAGTTTGTAACGTTCTACTTCATAGTGGATTGTTGATCTAGACGAGGTCCGGTGATTTTTACCTCTTTGAGGGTTTTCCATATAAAAATCTCTTGTGTGGTGTGTGATTGATGCATTGATTGTTTTCATTGCTTTATTATCCATAATTCTGGTTTGTTTGGAGGGATAGATCCTAAGGTTTTGTGCAAGGCCCCCAACAAAGTGGTATCAGAGCTAAGTTCATTGAATGGGTATAGATCGGTTTTGAATTATGGAAGGTGGCTCATCAAGGATGATAAGCCTTAATGGTTCTAACTGGACCATATGGAAGGCTAAGATGGAGAACTTGCTTTATTGCAAGGACCTATATTCTCCAATTTTAGGCATATTAGCAAAATCCAAGGATATGACTGATGATGATTGGAAGAAGATGGACCGAAAGGCGGTGGGGTTTATTAGACAATGGTTGGATGATTCAGTGTTCCGCCATGTGTTTACGGAAACCTTAGCCGCTAGCCTATGGCTGAAATTACAAGGGCTGTATGAGAGGAAGACAGCTGGTAATAAAATTTTTCTGATAAGGTAACTTGTGAAACTCAAGTTCAAGGATGGTGGTTCTGTGGCCGAGCACATGAATGAGGTCAGCAATATAATAAGCAACTCACCTCTATGAAGATGGTCCTGGATGATGAATTAAGTAGGCTTTACTATTGCTTAGTTCATTGCCTGACAGTTGGGAGACATTGGTGGTGTCTCTAAGTAACTCCGTGCCAGACGGAAAGATATCCATGGAACAGGTAACCAGTTGTTACTTCAATGAGGAGACAAGGAGGAAGTCTCAGGGGTCTACTCAGTAAGAGGCCCTTGTGACACAGGAACGAGGGAGAAGAAAGAACAAGAAGGGCGGGAAGGCCCGAGATAAATCAAGAGGCAAGTCGAGTAACAGAAAAAATGTCGATTACTGGAATTGTGGTAAGAAGGGCTACTACAAGCATGAATGTTGTGGTAAGAAGAACGACAAGAAAGAAAAAGGGAAGGAAGATGAATCAGATTCCACTGCGGTCGCTTCAGATGGTGACGTTGTAGTTATTCTTTTTGCAAATCATGATGTATGTCTCATGGCTACGAGTTAAGACACCGACTGGGTGATAGACTCGAGAGCTTCTTTTCATGTGACTCCACACAGGGGCTTCTTCACAAGCTACAAGTCAGGTGATTATGGGGCTGTGAAGATGAGAAATTCTAGCGTATCAAAAATTGTGGGAGTCGGTGATATTTGTGTGAAGACCGATATGGGCTGCATATTGGTTCTTAGGGATGTGAGGCATATCCTAGACCTTCGCCTCAACTTGATGTCGACGGGAAGGTTGGACGATGATGGCTATGAAAGCCAGTTTGCTGGTGGGCGATGAAAGCTCATCAAGGGTTCGTTGATCATGGCCAGAGGGAAGAAGTGTTGCACCCTTTACAAGGCAAGTGTCAATATGTGCAACGGTGAGTTGAACGCAGCAGAAGATTCATCTATTGACATATGACACAGGTGACTAGGCCACATGAGTGAAAAAGGGCTTCACCTACTAACAAGGAAGCGGCTCCTTCCAGACGTGACAGGTACTGTTGAGGGTCAAATATTGCATATCAGACCCAGTTATTACCTGGATTTATGAGCATGACACTGTTTAAATGCCATATTTTACTCGTGTTTGTGTTGCAAGGTGAATTGACGAGCATGAACTGGAAAGGATGCTAAAAGCATAGATTTGACGCTCTGACATCACCAAGGCATTGGACGGGACTCTATGGGACCAAGATCGAGGAATTCATACGCTAAGGATCCGAGAAAATCAAGCCGTTCACGTTAAAGAGGCCTGAAATTGGTGCAAAATGCAAGATCACATAGTTTCCGCCATCCGATTGACTCGAAACTTCATACATGAGATGGGGGTCATAAATTAACCGTACAAATCAAATTTGGGTCCTTGGATCCATGTGGAAGTGGCCCAAAGGCTAGATCAGCCCATTAATCTCCAAATTAGGGCCCACCTGATATCTGGATATGCTTCAAGTTTGGTATAAACCCTTAAAATGATGTGACAAGATGGATGGATGGAGAGGATTTCAAAGATACATCACAATAGACCCCACATGTACATTGCATGTACACAGGGTACATGTGCACAAGAGATGCATTGGTCGGCGGATCCGGTCAAAGAAAGGATTGACCGAGCCTTTAAAAAATGGAAACTTTCGTTTTCACCAGCGTCCGCACGTCCGGACGCTGGGAAGTGTATTGGGCCCACATTGTTCATCACATGGATGATCAGGACCGTCCATTCGGTCCAAGAGGTGGGGATGACCCCATCCAAGATCTCCTTTTGCTCCAATGCATGGCCACACAGGCAAATCTCATGAAAACGCAAAAATGTACGGTTGAGTAAAAATCTTGATTGGAAGCACTAAGCTCGAGAAAAAGTACAATTTCTTGATGGGTTTTCCGCCACGATTCTAGTGGACGGAGTGGATTCCCCAACCGATGATGAATGTGGACCCCACCATCAGAACAGCGAACGCGCAGGTCCCTGTTTCGCGGCCGCACGTAGCCCAACTTTTGCGGGCTGTGGTGACTCACCACTGTTGATCGGACGACTGATCCGAACCATCCAGATGGAACGCAAGCCAAAACCGACCGTCCAGGAAGAGTCTGTTCGAAAATATATACGGTGAGCATCGCCGGCCACGTCACTATTTCCGTATACACGCTTGTTGCTGCTGCGTAAACAAAAATTTGCGTAAAAGCTACGTGAGGCGGTTCAAAAAGGAAGGTCGGTGCTCAACTCGACCGCCACCCTAAGTCTATAAAGGAGAGAGAGAGTGGAAAAAAAAAGGGACTACTGGAGCAAGGGGGAGAGAGAGAGAGACAGGGAGAGATTGAGAGTTTTATTTTCTATTTTGTTTGTTTTTATTTTTGGAGATTTTTGTCCAGCCATGTCGGGCTAAACCTCTTGGCTAGGGCCAAGAGGTGAAGCTTGTAGCATGATGGGTGATTTTTACGGCTTGGATTCATGCTAGTTGAACTCTTTTGATGTTAGTTCAATTTTAAGAATGCTTTTAGTTTTTCAATGATTTGTTGTGACTAAAATTACAATAGATCTGCGACGGCTTGGAGTATTCTCTTTCCATAGTTTGATTGTGAAATCAGGAAACCCTATTGTTCACCATTGCCCCTTGGACATGGTTGGATGATGGAATTCTTCCTAACCTTCATACATCATCTGATTGATTGTGGATTGATTTGAGTTCTGTTGTTTACTTTGTCTCATGGGCATGGATTTGTGATGGAATCGATTCTAATTCTCATATCTTTCATCTCTTTAAAACTAGATCAATGGAAGTTCAGATCGAGCTTTAGTGACATATCTTCCAACTGGATGAAGATGGGACTCGAAGTCCAGTTGAGTTCGTGAATCAAGCGTAGATCTCCCTGATCTCTACAAGTGGATCCTTGGCACCCTAGTTTCCTACCTTTAAATTTCACCAGTTTTAGTTTCATACTTCACAATTATTCACTCATATTTACTCGATTTAAATTTCATCTTATTCTAGTTCTATTTCTAGTTAGTTTCAGATTACGTACAGGTTTCAGTCCCTGTGGATTCGACCTCGGTTTCACTGAGTTTATTACTACATCACAACCCTACACTTGGGGAGTGAACAAGTTTTTGGCGCCGTTGCCGGGGACTGACGGCTACGTTTTCTAAAATTAACTAGTCTTAGGATTAGTTTAAGATTAGGATTTTTTATTTTTTTTATTTTTTTTTTCTAACTTTAGTTCTTAGTTTTTTCTGATTTTAGAAACTAATCTTTCTTCCTGTTTTGTAGGAGCCTGACATAAACTTCTAATTTGGTAATCCCTTTCTAATTTCTCTACTTTTTCTATTTTTAGAATTAGAATTTTAGTTTTAGAAATTTCTTATTATAAGTTTCCTTTTTAGAAACTAACATTACTTTCTATTTTAGGATTAGGATTTCTAATTTAGAACTTTCTAACTTTAGGCTTAGAACTTTCCTAATTATTTTTTTTAGAATTTATTTTATTTTTAGGAACTAATTTATTTTTAGAAATTTTCTCTTTTGTTTTTAATTAGGTTAGTTATTTCCCTTTTTAGAGACTCTTTCTAATTTTAGAAACTAACTCATCTTTCCCTTATTTTATTTTTAGAAACTTTCCTTTTTAGGAATTAGTTTGTTTTTAGAAATTTTTTTAATTTTTTGGTTTAAATTTTCTATTTTAAAAACTTTCTATTTCAATTGTAGGAACTTTCTAAATTTAGACTTTCTATTTTAGAAGCTAACTTCTTTTGTTTTCTTTTGCAGGATTTTAACATAGGAATTTCTCATTTGGTACTTTCCTTCTAACTTCTCCTCATCTTACTTTCCATACTGCTGTAGGATCTTTTCTCTATTTTTCTTAGAATTAGATTCAGATTGAGGGTTTCACCATGTATATGTACGAGTGGGAACGTCAATATGCTGAGATAGCTTTTGAGCATGCTAAAAAGCAGTGTGAAGGGATGTATGATGATTATGATAAACATCCACCTATGTCTCAAAATTTTTCTGAAACAATCATCTATAACCGACCTGAGCATAACACTCCATCGGTTAAGAAGTCCTTACGCAATCATATACGGGAGAACAATTTCACCCACTGAACATACGTGAATGTTGGGGTTATCATAACTATGAAAGTGAGAATTATTATCACCCATCAGAGAAAAAGAAAACAATGCGTGATTATATTATGAGTGATAATAAGTATTACCAACCATCAGATTCTCCCGCCTATGATCCGTATGACTATAACCAATGGAAACATCAATGTCGGGAAACTGAACCAGCTATATATCATAGTGATAATTCTCTTGGGTCATCTACCTTTGAAACCCAATCAGAAACAATCCAAGAGGATTCACTTCAGAAGCTCATGAAAGCACAAGAGCAGTTCAATCAACTTGTCATACAATCATGTGAATTGCTCAAATCCTCAATTCCAATCATTCAGTCACAACTTATGGAGAAGAAAGAGGCTAGGTTATCCCAGCCTCATCCTAATCTAGAAGCAGAATGTGAAGAAAGTGATCATAACTCGCTTGTGGAAGAAACTGAAATTATGAATGAGGAATTGGATTCCATTAATGAGCAGATGGTTCAATTTCCCAATGAGTCGATCTCGATGGATTTGTCAAAGGAATGATCAAGAGACGTGGGTGTCTTTCAAATATAATGATAGTGACACACTTCACTCACATGACACACATGATTACACTGATGAGGTTGATGTTAGTTTATTCGAACCTCAACCTAACGTAGGAATGGAGTGTGAGGAATGTGATCCCATCCCAAGTGCACACCGCACAAATCTGAATGATGAGTATTGGGATTCAATCTCAAGTGTGGCCCCTGCGAATGATCACGAGGTTCAGGAAGTTGTCTACCATAATGATCTACTCCACCTGCCTGATATGGCTAATTTGAATGTGGAGAATGAACCATTTTCAACTAACCCTTCCAACTCTTGTGATACATGTTTGGACCACTGCCCTGAGATGAATGATGATATGATTCGGGCGATGGACGATTTGATTGATATGACTCTGGAATTTGAAACTACCCAGTTGAGGCCACAATCTGAGCTACACACTTTAGATAATTCAATACCTCCACTGAGAAGCTTCAATGACCAGAGTCTTCACATCAATTCTTCACCTATTGATTGTCCATCTATCTGTGAAAGGCAAGAGCAAGCAAGCATGCGTCCATCTACTTCAAAAGACGATGGAATCCTTGGGCTCATCATCACAGATTTCGATACAGGAGACGAGTCACTCCCAGCTGACTTTCCCACATCTTTGAACACATGCTTGGCACACCTTGTGGATCCAAACGACCTCATGATACAAGAAAATATGGATTCCTTACATGACACCACCTCGGTGGTTATTACGGACCAAGCGCACCCTTACTCTGAAGCCCCTTCTTCCTCTGACCTTGAATGTTTAGCACTAAAGGAAGAGGAGCTAAAAATTGAACCGAAGTTTGGAATTTCGGAATGCATTGAGACTACATTACTTTCTGAAAATTTTTCTGAATTTTATTTACCTGTAGTCTCTGATTCACCATGGGATACTAACTTTGAAATTTTTTCTGACACAGGTGAATCATATATACTTTGGATACCTCAAGCTATTCAATGGAAAAATTCTTATGAGGTACATAAGTCTCTTTGGAACGCCATGCTCCAGCGCATCCAAGCCTATTGCAAAAAGGGCTTTTGGATGATCCTGTTGAAGAACCTACTAAGGAATTTATCAAGATATTGGCTAGAAGAGGAACCTTGCGGCACGATTGAGTAGTTTTTCCTTGTTTTCATAGGACTAGGGTAGTTTGTTTTATATTGTTTTAGGATAGATGGTAAACTTAGCGCTCCTGGGAGGCAACTTGACTTTTGATTCCATGATTAGTTAATTCAATGTTTGTGGGTAACATTCTTTGCGCAAACCCTCACGAGACTACAACTCGTCCACTAGGGGCAACCTAGGGGTTTAAAGGCTTGTTGCATACGCTAAATGCAATCGAGAGCACCTGCGAAAGTGGTATAGGTAGGATTTTGTTTTGTTATTTTTGTTGGTTTCACTTTTGTACTACCTGCTCTCTCCCAGCAATCTCTTGAAAAATCTCTCTCGATTCGTTATCCAGGTACTATCTTCCCATCACTTTTTCTTTACTGTCGTTGTCCCATGTGCATTGCATGTTTATATCTTTTACATTGAGGACAATGTAGATTTTAGGTTGAGGGTGGGAGATTAGGTAACCTAATAAGTGTTTTCTTGGTCTTGAGCAAAAAATTGTGAAAATTTTTTAAATTTTTCTGAACTTTCTTGTACATTCGAAGTGATCTTGACAGTCATGTAAAGCACTAGAATTTTAAGATACGTGATGTTGGAAATTTATGACTCTTGGATTCAGTGTCTATTAGATTTCACAGTTAAGTTTGAATTGTTCATCCATGATTAGAAGTTTTAAACATTGATTAAGTCATGATTTCACATGTCACATCTCGCTTTCACATTAAGGGTTCAGTTTGATATTGAAGGGTTGACTCAGTAATCATTAAGCATACAACGAACCAGCTTGAAACTATGTCATCATGATCGGTAAAAAAAAAAAAAAAAAAAAAAAAAAAAAAAAAAAAAAAAAAAAGATACCTTTGGAAAGGGTTGGGCGAATGATCATCACTATAGGTTTGCTCCCTATAAGTGAGGATTTGATTTCCCATGGATGATATATGAAAAGGGGTGGGGTGTACAGTCTTCACCATAGGTTTGCTCCCTATGGGTGAGGATTTGATTCCCCTTCTTGGCGTTACTTTTAATGGAAAAAAAAAATAGAAGCTGAAAGAATGAAAAGATGATCTGTGAAGCAAGTTTTTCTTCAAGTTTTGGTTATCATGAATTCTCTTATGGCTTGCCAATGAATCATGGAAAGTGACGATTGGATCTCTTAATGATGGTAAGCAAGGTTACACTATACAACCATGGAACTCAATGTTTAGAATTTTTCTGATAGATGGATTAATACGTTGAACTTGACTATGAAGTTTACGGTGCGCTGGAGTACAGGAGAAAGTAATACCCAACATTTATGCATCTTAGAGCTCTAGGATTTGGATTGTTTTTCAAGATTTCACTCGGTTGCATAGAAATTGCCCTGTAATTCTCAACTTATTTTTCGCATATTTTGCTCGGGACTGGCAAAATGCTGGTTGGGGGTTGTGTTGTTGCATATCAGACCCATTTATTACCTGGATTTATGAGCATGACACTGTTTAAATGCCATATTTTACTCGTGTTTGTGTTGCAAGGTGAATTGACGAGCATGAACTGGAAAGGATGCTAAAAGCATAGATTTGACGCTCTGACATCACCAAGGCATTGGACGGGACTCCATGGGACCAAGATCGAGGAATTCATACGCCAAGGATCCGAGAAAATCAAGCCGTTCACGTTAAAGAGGCCTGAAATTGGTGCAAAATGCAAGATCACATGGTTCCCGCCATCCGATTGACTCGAAACTTCATACATGAGATGGGGGTCATAAATTAACCGTACACATCAAATTTGGGTCCTTGGATCCATGTGGAAGTGGCCCAAAGGCTAGATCAGCCCATTAATCTCCAAATTAGGGCCCACCTGATATCTGGATATGCTTCAAGTTTGGTATAAACACTTAAAATGATGTGACAAGATGGATGGATGGAGAGGATTTCAAAGATACATCACAATAGACCCCACATGTACATTGCATGTACACAGGGTACATGTGCACAAGAGATGCATTGGTCGGCGGATCCGGTCAAAGAAAGGATTGACCGAGCCTTTAAAAAACAGAAACTTCCGTTTTCACCAGCGTCCGCACATCCAGACGCTGGGAAGTGTATTGGGCCCACATTGTTCATCACATGGATGATCAGGGCCGTCCATTCGGTCCAAGAGGTGGGGATGACCCCATCCAAGATCTCCTTTTGCTCCAATGCATGGCCACACAGGCAAATCTCATGAAAACGTAAAAATGGACGGTTGAGTAAAAATCTTGATTGGAAGCACTAAGCTCGAGAAAAAGTACAATTTCTTGATGGGTTTTCTGCCACGATTCTAGTGGACGGAGTGGATTCCCCAACCGATGATGAATGTGGACCCCACCATCGAACAGCGAATGAACGCATGAGGTCCCTGTTCAGCATGGCCGCACGTAGCTTGACTTTGCGGGTGTGGTGACTCACCTGTTGATCGGACGGCCGATCCGAACCATCCGAGATGGAACGCATGAAGCCAAAACCGACCGTCCAGAAAGTCATTCGAAAAGATATACGGTGAGCATCGCCGGCCACGTCACTATTTCCGTATACACGCTTGTTCGCCGTAAACAAGAAATTTTGCAGTAAAGCTCGTGAGGCAGTTTCCAAAAAGGAAGGTCGGTGCTCAACTCCGACCGCCACTTCCGGAAGTCTATAAAGGAGAGAGAGAGAGTGGAAAAAAAAAGGACGGCTGGAGCAAGGGAGAGAGAGAGAGAGACAGGGAGAGATTGAGAGTTTTATTTTTTATTTTGTTTGTTTTTCTTTATTTTTGGAGATTTTTGTCCAGCCATGTCGGGCTAAACCTCTTGGCTAGGGCCAAGAGGTGAAGCTTGTAAGCATGATGGGTGATTTTTACGGCTTGGATTCATGCTAGTTGAACTCTTTTGATGTTAGTTCAATTTTAAGAATGCTTTTAGTTTTTCAATGATTTGTTGTGACTAAAATTACAATAGATCTGCGACGGCTTGGAGTATTCTCTTTCCATAGTTTGATTGTGAAATCAGGAAACCCTATTGTTCACCATTGCCCCTTGGACATGGTTGGATGATGGAATTCTTCCTAACCTTCATACATCATCTGATTGATTGTGGATTGATTTGAGTTCTGTTGTTTACCTTGTCTCATGGGCATGGATTTGTGATGGAATCGACTCTAATTCTCATATCTTTCATCTCTTTAAAACTAGATCAATGGAAGTTCAGATCGAGCTTTAGTGACATATCTTCCAACTGGATGAAGATGGGACTCGAAGTCCAGTTGAGTTCGTGAATCAAGCGTAGATCTCCCTGATCTCTACAAGTGGATCCTTGGCACCCTAGTTTCCTACCTTTAAATTTCACCAGTTTTAGTTTCATACTTCACAATTATTCACTCATATTTACTCGATTTAAATTTCATCTTATTCTAGTTCTATTTCTAGTTAGTTTCAGATTACGTACAGGTTTCAGTCCCTGTGGATTCGACCTCGATTTTACTGAGTTTATTACTACATCACAACCCTACACTTGGGGATTGAACAGGTACACCTCTCAAAACCTGTCTTGATTGTTTATCAGGGAAACAACATAGAGTTTCATTTGTTAAAACTGCTTCTCATGTTAATAAAGTGCATGTATTAGATTTGGTTTATTTTGATGTTTGTGGTCCTATGAGGATAAAAACTTTGGGTGGGGCATTGTATTTTGTTACTTTTATAGATGATGCATCTAGGAGGGTTTGGGCTTATGCTTTGAAATCTAAGGACGAGGTCTTTGGTGTGTTTAAATTGTTTCATGCTATGGTCGAGAGAGAGACAGGTAGACCATTGAAGTGCATTCGCACTGACAATGGTGGTGAATACATTGATGACTTTCATCAGTACTGCAAGTCCCTGGGTATACGGCATAAACAGACGGTTCCCAAGACTCCTCAGCGTAATGGTGTAGCTGAGAGAATAAATCGCACCATTTTTGAGAGAATCAGATGCATGTTATCCCATGCGAAATTGCCCAAGACGTTCTGGGGAGAAGTAATGCACACGGCAGTGTATTTGATAAACAGGTCTTCATCAGCCCCATTGAATGGAGAAGTACCTGAGAAAGTGTGGACTGGACATGATGTATCGTACAGTCATCTCAGGGTATTTAGATGCAGGGCATCCGTTCACGTACCAAAGGACGAGAGGTCCAAGCTCGATATGAAGATCAGGCAGTGTGTGTTCTTAGGGTACAGTGATGAAAAATTCAGTTATAGATTGTGGGATCTGACCGAGAGGAAGCTCGTTAAGAGTAGAGATGTGGTTTTTTTTAAAGATCAGTGTATAGAAGACATTGGTAAGCCAGAGAAGAACCAGCCTAGTTCAAGTGAGAAAAAGGACATGGATCCAATTACTCCTCCTGTGGTTCATTATGACGGGGGAGTACAACAAGGTGCAGAGGATGAGGGAGTTTCTTTAGAAGATGGACCAGGGGAGCAGCTCCCACTTAATCCACCTGTTGAGCCATAGGTGAGGAGGTCATCTAGGGACAGACAGCCGTCCAAGAGGTACTCACCGCATGAGTACATTATGCTAACCGATGGGGGAGAGTCAGAAGATTATTCTGAGGCCCTAACTGACGAGCATAAGGGGGAGTGGTTGAAAGATATGCAAGAGGAGATGGAATCCTTGCATAAGAACCACACCTATGATATGGTGAAATTACCTAAGGGCAAGAAAGCTTTGAGCAACAAGTGGGTGTTTAGAAAGAAGATTGAGCAGAAGAATTCACAGACGAGGTTCAAGGCCAGACTTGTGGTGAAAGGGTTTGGTCGAAGGAAAGGTACAGACTTTGAGGAGATATTCTCACCAGTGATGAAGATGACATCCATATGGGTGTTGCTTGGGTTGGCAGCTAGCATGGATCTGGAGATATAGCAGTTAGATGTTAAAACTGCCTTTCTCTATGGTGACCTGGAAGAAGAGATCTACATACACCAACCAGAGGGGTTCGAAGTCAAAGGCAATGAGCATATGGTGTGTAGGCTGAGGAAGAGCTTGTATGGGCTGAAACAAGCTCCACGACAATCATATAAGAAGTTCGACTTATTTATGTTGAAACATGGGTATGACATAACGGAGTCGGACCACTATGTGTTCATGCACAAGTTCTCAGATAATGATTTCTTAGTACTGCTCTTATACGTTGATGACATGCTCATCATAGGAAAAGATATCAAGAAGATCGACAGGCTGAAATAAGAGTTGGGCAAGTCTTTTGCGATGAAAGACTTGGGCCCGACTAGACAGATCTTAAGAATGGAGATAACCCGTGTGAATGACATTAGGAAGTTCCGTCAAGTTGTCACAAGAGCAAGATATTGAGAAAGTCCTAGAGCAATTTAATATAAATGTGGCCGGTCGGTACAAGATCTAATCGGATGGTCACTTCAGATTGAGCGACAGGCAGTGTCCTAAGACGAAGGCAGATGTGGAAGAGATGCAGAAGATACCCTACATGTCAGCAGTAGGAAGTTTGATGTATGCTATGGTGTGTACACGCCCAAACATAGCATATGCGGTTGCTGTTGTCAGTCAGTATCTTGTCAATCCTGGCAAAGAGCATTGAGCAGCGGTGAAGTGGATATTGCGGTATCTAAGAGGCTCATCCAGGTTGAGCTTATACTATGGTGACGGTAAACCTGTGTTAGAAGGCTACACAGATGCAGACATGGCAGGTGTCATAGACTCTAGGAAGTGTACATCAGGGTTCGTGTTTACGTTTGCAGGGGGAGCGGTTTCCTGGCAGAGCAAGCTACTGAAGGTCGTAGCGTTGTCGATGACGGAGGCCGAGTATATTGCGGTCACAGATGTATGTAATGAGATACTTTGGATGAAGAAGTTCCTACAGGAACTTAGCCTAAGGCAGGAGGAGCACGTGGTTTATTGCGATAGTCAAAGTTCTATACACTTGAGCAAGAATCTAAGTCAGCGTTTCAAGTCGAAGCACATAGAGATTTGGTATCACTGGATCAAGGATACTTTGGAACAGAAGATGTTACAGCTTGAGAAGGTCCACACGGACGATAATGGGTCAGACATAATGACCAAGGCTTCGCTTAAGGGCAAGTTTGAGGTTTGTAGAAACCTGGCTAGCTTGAAGAAGGTGGATCCCTCCTGGGTAAAAAAGGAAGAGATTTGATGGGTTTTTTTGACCCGTCGTTGACCGGTCGTGAGCCCTGTTCGACCAGTCGAAGGCTGGTCTCGGCCGGTCGTAGGAGTCGAGCCGTGACACGACTCAAAGTCCAGCGACTCTGGACTATTTTTCTTCGGGGTGCTCGACCAGTCGAAGGAGGTGCTCGACCGATCAAAGGTGGCTCTCGACCAGTCATGGACTCAGTTCGACCAGTCGAGGTTACGCAGATGCATAGATTTTGTGTCGTAAGTCCTTTCGCAACTGGGATGCGGAAAGGAGTTTCCTAAAACTTTAAATAGGAGTTCCCAGGGTTTTCTAAGTATGACAAGAGGGTTTCCTAACGCTTTACAGGGGATTTGCTAAAGGGTTTAGGGCTATCAAAGGTGAGAGAGAGAGGAAAAGAGAGAGAGGAAGCTTATAGAAGGGAGATTATGCTCGTAGTGGTTATGTACTGTGCAACGTATGTCTCAACGCTTCTATGTCCTTGTAATCGGTGAGATCTCTCCGTTTTCTTTATTTCTCTTATTGTTTATCCACTCCTGCATGAGTGGAGAAGTTTGTAATGTTCTACTTCATAGTAGATTGTTGATCTGGAAGAGGTCCCGTGGTTTTTACCTCTTTGAGGGTTTTCCACGTAAAAATCTCTTGTGTGGTGTGTGATTGATGCATTGATTATTTTCATTGCTTTATTATCCATAAATCCAGTTTGTTCTGGAGGGCTAGATCCTAAGGTTTTGTGCAAGGCAGGCCCCCAACAGATTGGAAGGGATTGGAAGTTAAATCCCGAAATTGGCCGGGCGTACTAAACAAATTGGGTGATTTGGTCCCGAGATATAGCAATCCTGTGGATCCTAAGACAATCCATTGGCAACACCATCATTACCTTTAAATCCCATCCAATCCACCCTAATCCGTTCAAAATTACATGGGACATGTTTGGTTCGAGGGATTGGAAGGGATGGGAAAGTATAACCCCGAATTGGCCGGGCATGCCAAACCGACTCGATATATCAATCCTGGGATATAGCAATCCCATGGATCTTAAGACAATCCAGTGACAACACCATCATTACCTTGAAATCCATGCCATCCACCCTAATACCATTCAATCCCTTCCAATCCACCCGGCCAAACGGGCCCTAAAGAGAGATGGAAGAGATACGAGAGATGTCTTACAACTACAAGCGACGAAAACCTTATAGAGTTTTGAGATTCGGAATATGTGAAATGGTTGAATGGAGTCTTCAACCATTTTTTTAAAATACTCTATATGTACTATTAAGGTTGGCTCTAAACACGAGTGCTCCAAACGGAGATACTACAAGGTGGTTATAGAGGACAGTGTTGGCACACATGCCAAAATGACCTACGTCCGTCGGATCCAGGCCATTCACTAGGCAAGGCCTACCTCGAACATGCCCTCGCTCCCTCTTCCCAAAAGCAGGTCAGCCCATACATCACATCATCCAAATATGCTTGAATATGGACTGTTGGTCACTTTTCTCTTCCACATGTGGCCCATCTGATGAGTGACAGGCCCGAACTTGGGCAAGGGCTACAGTGAGACCCACCTAATGAATCACGCGGATCTTGCATGTGTTCCACATTGTTCCACATTGGCATGTGGGAGATCCTCTTCAATCACCTATGTACCTATCTCCTTGGCATTTTTATCGCTTGACTTAATTAGACTTTCAAGCATGTCTATTAGGATTCCCGTAATATACACGAATCTTACCAAATCCAATGGAGTTACAAATTACTGGTTTTTGAAAGAAAACTAATCACAGCAGGAAAAAAGAAAGAAAGAAAAAAGATGGAAAGTACCTTATATCTGATTTGATTCAAGAAAATGAGAGTACAACCAACTTTTGAGGCATTGCCAGACATCTTATGCAGTGCTTACAACCAACTTTTGAGGCAGTGCCCGACTTCTTATGCAGTGCTTTGCTCATGAGGCGTTCTTGCAAACCCATTTGCTGCATTCCTATCTCACCCTGCATGACATTCCCATTCATGATGACTACTTGCAAGAGTAGGATTTCATTTTTATTTGCCTATTCATCCCCATTTTGTTTCATTTTCAACTAATGGACCATACCATCTAGAGTTGTGGCCCAGATACGAGGCTCATGTATATGAAAGAAATGAATGGCTAAATTTTTTATAAACTATTCCACATTTGCCATATGCTTTCAGTAAACCTGCCCATTGTACCAGTCTGATTTGGTCCACAATACATAAACAATACACCCACCTACGAACTGCCTGAATCTCAAAGACACACATGGAAGATTGTGATTTCATGCAATCATCCACTGCATTATATAGGCTTGATCCCTCGAGGATTGGACCATCTTGATTTTTATTTTTTAATTTTTTTTGAATAGACGCTTTCCATTATCATATCACAAAAAGAGCTTTACAATGCAGATATACAATTTGGGATCCCCAGGATGAAAAGGACCTGGCGGGAACCTATCATGAGACTGAAATCAAGTATGAAAAGCAAAAAAAGGATGCAGCAAGAATCCGACAGGCCGCTATCGGCTAACTCCTGACAGTGCCCAGGCCCACCTTGTCAAGGAAAATTTGGCCCCTAACCTATCATACCATCTTGATTTTTGGTATACAACACAACCCACCTAATCAAATATAATCTCTTACCTTAATGTGGCTTTATGATAGAAGAGATTAATGCTATACAAGAATGCCAAAGAGAAAATCTATAAAAAGATGCCAATAGACTTGATACCCTGTTTTGACATCTAAAAGAGTCGTTCTCGCAAAGCTCTGTAAGGTCAGCTTCTTCTTCAAGTTGTGTTAACTCAGCAACCACTAAATGCAATCCCCATTTGTTCTCAGGAGTCAATAAGGGCCCATTTGGATAACCACCAAATAAGCTATTTTTTTTTACTTACAACAGTAGATAAGTGACTTTTTCTACTTATTGAGAATATTATCTTCTTCTTCTTCCTCTTCTTCTTCAGTCTGATACAATCCAATAGAAAGTATTGGAAGTGTCCAAGAAGTATAGGGATATACCTTGCAGCGACTATCGCATCAATTGTGCTCTTCCCCTGTGGGCTGAGTTCTCTTTTTTTTTTTTTTTTTTTTTTCAGACTTGATACCTGTGGGCTGAGTTCTCTATCCTCTGTATCAATGCTTCTGATAACCTATATAATTCAAAAAGTATGCCTCAGATTACTGTAAAATGATAAGAGAAAATAGAAATAGAGATTAGTCTTTTGACAATAACCTGCCCATCTGCAATAATAACCGACACTTGATATTTCTCACCATGTCTCTCAATAATGTCGATTGCAGCCTCAAATATTGGTCCAAAAGAAGTGGCCCTTCCAGAAGCACAAGAGATAGGGTGACAATTATTTTAAGGACAGAAACACGTGCGAAGGAAAGAATCAACATCATCCAAATTGTATGACATTTGAAACTTTGAAGCAATTCCCTTCATCTGGCGAGATCTATATATACATGTCTATTGGAAGATATTGGCAGTTGTAGATGGTGACTTTGTTGAAATGTGAAAAAATAAATCCCAAACAAATGAATGAATTTCATATGTTATTGAATGTTGAGAATTTATCAAAACCAAACAAAAGAAAAAAAAGGTCAGCATATTAAGAATTCAGTTAAAAACTCCGTCCAAGAAAATCATCTCACATGCAAATCTATATCTAATAAAATAGCATTAAGTTTCATAAAAGAGAAGTATTTCAGCATTCAATGTGTATATCAATAGGAGCTTTCCGGTTGTGCAATGAACAAAACTCATGGTCCATTGCCAACTTGACAGTAAATGTGGCTATATAGTCAGTAAATCTGGACTGTTCAAATGGTTGGCACTAGTATGGATGGCGCATGTTATAAAAGCCAATCTAACTGAAAAAATTATAGCAAGTACCCCTTTCTAATACAGACCATTAACACCTTTGTTTTCCATCCAAAGCCAACAAATCAACGGACATGATTTCTTATCCCGTCCAAGTGTTTTTTTTTTTTTTTTTCATGGATCATAAGTGGTAGGGCTTATCAGATGGAGTGTCTAGAATTACCAAGCGGAACACTATCCACCACGAAGTGGCAATAATAATCTAAGAATTTTTGAGGACTTATAACATTGACGTAGGACGAGGATCAAGCACATTCCTAACTTACATGGACCGAAAGAAGCCTAAGGGGAAATCAATAAAAATTCAACATAATTTAACTGGTCAACCTTTGTGATCGATGGGTCAAAATTCTGCTTAAAATTTCAGATTGCTTGTTGGCTGATTTTTGTCAATTTAGACATGTCGAAATATTGTTCACGGGTCTATTTGACAGGTTGAAAATTTGTTTGATAGGTCGATAGAATGGGTTGACGGGTCGAAAATCACATAATTTTTTATTTAAATCTCTAGACACTTTTTTGTTGTTTTGACCTATCAACTCGACACAGACGGCAGAAATTTATATGTTTTTTGAAACTTATTTTCTTATTTGATTAGAACTCTTTGATTACGTTTTTAGGGTTATTTAAAGGGTGTTAAACTTATTTTTTATGAATCAATGATCTATCTATTAAAAAAAGGTCATTAGAAATTCTATTTTTTCATGTGGATTCAAGATTTTCTATTGTGGATTCAAGAGCACCTTGTGGATTCAAGGTATTTATCGATCAAGGAAGATGGTGATCGACCTCATCATGTCATCCCCTGCATCAGAATGGTATCGGAGTGAGGCTTTTCCTTAGATCTGTAGCTTCTAACGACGGGTTGGGCACAATCCCATGGACGATGCTCTAGAGAGTTATCCTTTAACAGCGAATACATGACATGCTTGTTGCTCACTAGATAATAAAATTACACACATTTGTTTTAGAAATTTCATCAAACACGTGACATGCAGTATAATGGTGCGATCCACCTAGTAAGAAAATCAGATTCTATATAAGCGTGCTTTGTGTAAGAAACAAGTTGCCTATAAAACCCCAAATCCAGTCAAGTAAACAAACAAAGCCATTAAAGATTAAAAGAGAGTGGAAAAAACACTTGAGTAGTCTCTTCAGTTCAAGCAGCTGCAGAGCTAGAATGCAAATAAGGTTTTGGGAGGATCAAAGAAATCGACTGAAATCTCTAGGGTTTTTGGAGATTAAGAGAAATCGACTAAAATCACTACGGTTTTGGGAGATTCATGAGAGAGAGAGAGAGAGAGAGAGAGAGTGTGTGTGAGAGAGAGAGAGATTAGTGATATATATATATATACACATGTATATATATATATATATATATATATATATATATATATATATATTGGGACATTTTCTTTGCGCTATGAGAGAGAGGTGCACGTTAAAGTAAAATTGTGGGGGTGGAGGGGGTAGAGAGAGAGAGAAAGATCAAAGAGAGTTACATTGGTTCGATTCTCGTTTAGGGGTATGAGAGAAGAGACCAGAGAGAGAACCAAACCGTGATGTGTGTGTGTGTGTGTGTAAAGGAACTTGGAACCGATCAAGAACCCTTTGATTGTTTTTTTTTTTTTTAATGCATATATATTATTTTCAGGGACATTTTGTTGGCAATATGTTCAAATGGCACCATAAAAAAATGCATAATAAAATTAAACAAAATGATATTATAATAGCCAAAACCGTATATATTGTTTGTAGTGCATCCGGTTCCGGCTAAAAAATGTTAGGTTCGGATTTCCAACCAGGACCAAACCGACCAGTGTGCACCCCTAGTTTTAGGCACCGAAAAAATGCATTAAAAATGTATTGGTAATACTATATATTGTTATAGTGCATGGACCAAAAACTGAGGCGGATCCAAAATTGGGCCGTACGACAGGAAAAGAGGGTAAGGAAATGCTTGCAGTTGAAACCTCCTTATGTCCACCTTGATGTTTGTATGCCATCCATACCATTCATAAGGTAGTTCTCACTAGAATGAACTGAAATACAAAAATATTAGCCAGATTCAAAACTTCTGGAGTCATAGTCCCAAAATCAGCTTGATAAAAAATTTTTAAAAAAAAAATAAAAATCTTAACCTTTGATTCGTGAACAGTATATCTCTCTTGAAATAAGACTAATGGATATTTTTATTCATAACGATTCAACAAATGTCCACCTGTTTCAGTTTGTTTTCTGTCACGTGTGGTGTGTGTGGGTGTGCTAAAATCGATGTAGCGGCTCGATTCAAACTGATCAACTTTGACCCTAGGTGCCAAAATAAGCAGATACATCCAATAGGAACGTATATAACCAGAATCGAGAAAATCGGTCGCCCACTCAGCCACTTGTAGAATTTTGTAATGATCAGACGATAATCGGAGGGTGAGGTTCTTCCTCCAAAAGTGGGTTGCGCTTTGCTTTTTACAGGAAATGACTTTTTAATGGAATTAGACAAAAGGAAAAACTCACAATTGGTAACTAAGAACAACTACAAGAATTCTTCCATTAAAAGAATTGTTTGGATAAGTATCAAGTCCAGCATATGAGTATAGATCTGGATTACAAGTAAAAACTACCACTACGAATTACTACCATTGAATTATCGCTACTCATCTGATAAATTGAGATAAAATGTAAATTTGGTTTGATTTGATTGTGTGTTATTTAAAAAAATTTTTGTTGTTATGTTGATTTCCTCTTTTATTTATAAACTTCTCTACTACCCAGTTATTATGTATATACATTTCTTCGCATTTACTCGGTCGGTTATGACAGTTGAAGTGTTGCAATGTGGGTCTTTCATATCATTCTTTAGATTTTTTTGACCGTTTGTTACCTGTTCAATCGCCTTCTTCCTCTTCTTGAGTGCACCCCCCTTTTCGCTCAACCACTCTATGTATTTTGGACTTTTTAGCTGTTTGACTGCTTTCCGCTTTTACTACTCATGCTCCGAGTCTCTCGGGCACAATTTGCTTCTGCATCTTTCAACTTGACCACAGTCCGTTTCTGTAACTTTCTACATCTTTATACTCGACCACATTTTTCTCGGCCGTGCCAAGTCGGTGAAAAGTGCTCCAACATCTCTATAGGTCTTTCCGCATGTTATATATTTACCTTGCAGTGGCACATGTCATATTCTCAGTGGCTTAGCCAGAATTAGGCTACAACACCACTAATATAGAAATCAAATAATTGAATAAGTACAATTTTTTATATATGAATGATACATCTTAACTAAAACCTATAATTTACGCAACTAATTTGAGTTACATTTATTCCACGTCTGCAGTTTCTAAGTAATCTAATTAGTGGCTGTGTATCATCCATCACAAACTCAAGTATATTAGGGAAGCTTTTTCTTTAGGGGTGTTTGTTTTCCTATTTAACATCTGGTAAGTAATAATAATCACTTTGTGACATTTGTTTTAAAGAGAGTAAAAATCCTTTCCTAGTTTCACCTCAATTTTTCAATTGCCTGGGTGAAATCCATGTATCCTACCCTAATGTATGTGTCTGATCCACGCCGTCCATCCATTTTATCAATTCATTTTAGTATGTAACCCAAAAATGAGGCATGCAGATTATAAGTTCAAATGGACCACACTAGGGGAAGGGATAAATACGTCCAGTACTGTTAAAAAGGAAAACCATCTGTAGCTTTAGCAGTGATGTGTATATCTGATCGAACATGTTCATATGGTCACACAGATATGGATGAAGGGAGAACACAAATATCAGCTTGATCCAAAACTTGTGACCCGAAGAAGTTTTCAATGATAGCCATTTAATTCCTGGCCCCATGTTTCTTATGGTGTGTTTCTTTTTTCTTTTTTTTTTTCTTTTTTTAAATCAACTTTTTCATTCCAAAAAAAGGATTTACAAACTTCTCTAGAGAGGGCGGCATTCGAGTCCCCCCCGCTACAAAAAATTCGAGAGGACCTATCCAAAGGATACCACCTATATATATGAAGAGAGAGGAACAAAAGGAAACTACACCAAGAGAAAATTAAGAGAGGGATCCGAGAGTCCCAAACCCGACTTTGTCCAAAAAGATGAGACCACGGACTTGCGACGGGAGAGCAGGAAAATGAAGGAATATCAAAGTTGACTGATTTCGGCTCCCTTCCCGAGCCAAAACATCGGCAGGACCGTTTCCTTCCCTAAGCGTGTGCGAGAAGGAAAAATTGCCTAACCGCTTTAAGCTATTGATTCTTGTTATCCACGTGACGCAGGGGAGGACGTGAGGTCGAGCACCGTCTTCCTCAAGGGGATAAGTATTCCGAATTCATGGAACTTCTCTGGACTCCTCACAGAGACTTCTCAAATCCACGAGGAAAGAAAGCATAAAATAGAAATAAATTCTAATAAATTTAAAATTGATTAATGAATGAATAAAAATGAGTTTACAACCCTTTAAATAGGGGTACCAAGCAATGGAAAAGAAATTAGAATAAAACTACAACTAAAACTCCTAGAAATCGCGACTTACTATAAATAGTAAACTTACTATTTATAGACGGTCGTGATGTCTACTAGTGCACAAGGTTTTTGGCCAAAAATAGTAAGTGTCCTATTTGGCTTCACCAAAGTGTTCTCCTAATTATTCTAAGCTCTTTTCACGTTGGGCGCAACTCCTAAAGCCCAACGGATGAAGGGTTATAATCAAACTAAAACTTACTTTTTATAGTAAAAAATGAAATTAAAACAGGGAAACGACTGTCGATCCAGGGGTTTTTCACAATTCCGGGAGTTGCAACCCCGCGTAGCTAGGTTGGTTGGCTAAAGAAGCTCGTTCTACCCCAAAATCATATATTTTACGTCGGCTAACTCATTCCGGATTGAGAGATACGCCTGATTTAAGGTCTGATGGTCTGGATCACTTCTGTCGCCGACCGGGCCTTTTTTGATCCATCTTGGCCATGAAACTGTCTGCGACCTGCTCTACATCGTCACGGTTTCCATTTCCACGTAACTTTTTTATGACCCGCCAGAAAACCAATCATCAAACTAAAGTCAAATTCCAATGACGTTAGTCAACCCCTGCTCAATACAAATCATCATCCCATCTTGGGTCTCATGAAGTTCCGCCTGGTTGTTGGATCCTTCACCATAGCCAATGGAGAAGCCAAAACTGAAGGACCCATTGTCACTTCTACAAATACCACCTCCAAATCATCAAACTAGAGTCAGATTCCAATGACATTAGTCAGCCCCTGCTCAATACAAATCATCATCCCATTGTGGATCACATGAAGTTCCGCCAGGTTGTTGGATCCTTCACCATAGCCAATGGAGAAGCCAAAACTGAAAGACCCGTTGTCACTTCTACAAATACCACCTCCACCCGAGGGGCCGGGATTCCTATATGGCTGATCCATCTGTATTCAATTTGACCCAACCAGGGATCGGGTATCTCCATTTAACCAGGACAACGTTGGTCCTTCTCTGAGTAGCTGTTGGTGTGGTTTATTTGTGCTTTAGATGCACCTTAAGTTTGGGCCCATGGCCTAAAATAAGCTATTAAAACGGACAGCGGCATGGATCAGACACATCCATCACGGTGGTCCCTACAGATTTTAAAATTTTTCACCTCGGCAAGTGTGAACGTGACGGAGGTGGCGGCCGCGGGGTTGTAATTTTTGGGCAGTGTTAATATAAAATGACCTGAGAAGTCGTTGGTTTGGAATTTTTAAACAAAGGAATAAAAAAAGAAAACCATTATTAAGACTGTACAGCAGAAGAGATGCCGGCAAACGCGACCTGTGCTGGCCACACAGTTAATTTAAAAATTGCTAAGGTCTTGCGGGTAGTCAGCATGAGTTTTATACAGGCATATTTACACGTGATTACATGATAGATGAGAGAAACATCCCATGGTGACCCCACACAAAAACTATTATTGGCATCCCATCACCATTCTTCATGTGATGTGTGGTGGCCTATAGACTTGGGTGCCTTGCAGCCTGATTGCTTGAATAGAGTATTACAATCATATACGACAAGACATCTAAGTTCCACCAATGGCGACCCAATGTATATCCTCATGTACACCTGACATTCAACCCATCCAATATATTGGCCTCATCATAAGGGCGACCTTGTGCAAACTCCCGCAATACACTCATTGTGTGGACCATACTTGAATTTTGTTATTTATCCATGGCTATAGCTTATGTCCTAAGGTGTGGCTTACCCTGATGAGTGTATTGCTTTAATTTTGGTATAAAGTGTGATTAAAGGTTGGATGTCAAATGCACATGATATTGTTGGCACTCAATTTGTTTTCCGTCACGTGCAGTGTATGCTGGCATGCCGGAATCAATATAGCAGTTCAATTCAAACCGTTCAACTTTAACTCCAAGTGCCGGAAAGGTAAATACATCTAACTTGACAATATCTGACCATAATCCAACGAGATCGGTCACCTACTCAACCACTTGCAAAATATTTGTAATGATGAGGCGATAATTGAAGGGTAGGGTTCTTACTCTAAAAGTGAGTTGCGCCCTGCCTTTCATAAGAAAGGATTTTTCAGTATACCAATGCAAAAAAAAAAATATACTTACAATCGGAGTAACTACAAGAATACTTTTTTTTTTTTTTTTTTATCACAAATAAAAAAAGCTTCTAAATTTACAGTGTGGCCTGTGAGGCCTGCTGTGTTTCTCTATTTAAGAAAGATAAGCTCGATCCAATGCTCAAGTGGGCCACACCACCGAAACAATGTAAATCACAAGTGCAGCTACCTGAGTTTTGGATGACTCTTGATGTTTAAGCTCACCTAATGACCGATTTCGATGGAATATAACCAAGACATAGGCACTTCGCATCTTTTTTTTTTTTTTTTTAAAGCTTTTTTTTTTTTTTTTTAACTGAGAAACTTTATAACCCAAGAGAAGCTGTACAGTCACTTCGGGCGGGCATCACAAAAAGATCGAAGCCTCACCTATCATATGAAGCAGGACGGACTAGTAGGCTTTGTGCAAATAACCCAGACCCACCTTATCTAGGAAAAGAAGTCCCTTCGTTAAGGAGGGGAGATTCTCCCGGGAAGCATAGAAAATGGACTCTTGAGAGGCGCTTCCTCTTCTGGCTAGATCGTCCGCCACGGCATTCGCTTCCCTGGGAGTATGGGTGAAGGAGATGTCTAAAATGTTGGACAGAGATTCAACTCTTGCATGCCAGTAACGCATGGACCATGATGGGATGGAATTCTTGCAAAGAATATCCACAATGGACTTGGAGTCACTCGCCACTTCAATCTTCGAAAATCCTAACTCCGCGCATTTGGTTAGGCCGTCACAAATCGCGCGAAATTCTGCCCTGGAATTTGTGCCCACCCCATACCCGGCCGAGAAACCAAAAAGAAAAGCACCTTCCCTAGTTCTTCCTAAGCCACCACCTCCCGATGGGCCCGGGTTCCCCAGCGCGGAGCCATCCACGTTGATTTTAATCCAGCCCCTTTTAGGCTGGGTCCATTTGACAACCTTGAAGTGCATTTGGCTGCGCCTCGGATTGGATATGCGGAGGAGAGAGAGCAGCTGAAGAGACCTACCGTTGAGACAGTTGGGAAGGGGCAGGGAAAGACCGATTCTGATGATCCAGCGATGAACTTGCGCAATTACTTTTGAGCTGCTGAACGGTAAGTTTTCAAAGCGGGCCCTATTTCTTTCCAACCATAATTCCCAGAAGATGAAAGAGGGCATGATGGCTCGCAAGCGATGGAGGCGATCAGGGTAGGTGTGTGACCAACATAGAGAGGCTCTGGCCACTGCCGAAAGGTGGGCTGGTCCGTGCACCTTGAAAATGGCTTGGAAATAGCTCCAAATCCCTGATGCAGCCGGCCCAGAAGCGAAGAGATGATCTATGGTTTCAGTGCTCGGTTGGGACCAAGGGTGACAACACACACATTTGGAGGCTAGGTGGACTCCACGGGTTTGGATTCTGGCCTCGACAGGGATGGCTCTATGGATGATCTTCCAATGGAGCAGCGAGATTTTGAGTGGGATCATCGGGTTCCAAATCCATTTGGCCCAATTATATTTTGCCCCCGCTGGGCGCAAGATGTTCCAGGCCGACCTGACTTCAAAATTACCGGATGCAGAGGGTGCCCAGATTTTTCTGTCTTCCACAGGAGAAGTGCAAATTCCTTCCTCCGATATATGATTGACCACCACCGCTGGGAGGATGGACCGAGCTCTCATCTCGTCCAGCCAGCCGTAGGGACCCAATAAATCATGGACTTGGGTGCTAAGAACATGGCTCGATGCCTGGCCCATCACGAACGTGGAGGGTTGAACCCAATCAGATAACTGCCCAAGCCCAGACCAGTTGTCACTCCAAAAATTCAGGTTTCCCTTGCCAACCAACCAGCGAGAAGAAGCCAAAATGTGGGGGAGAAGAGCGGCAATGCTCTTCCAGATAGGGGAGGGGATATAAGAGTGAGAGGCCCCATCTGCCACAGCTAAATCCGCCTGGTATTTGCTCTTGACAAAACTGATCCAGCAGCTGGGGTTACTGGAGCAAGAGACGTTCCAAGCCAACTTCATTCTGAACGCTTTCATCACGTGGAAGAGCCGTTTGATACCCAGGCCACCCTCGTCCTTTGGGCGAGCAATGAGGTCCCACCTCAGCCAATGACAACGCCTTCGGGTCCCCTCCCAACCCCAGAAGAAATTTGCACAGGCCTTTTCAAGCACCCCAAGCAGTGATGTAGGAATGTCGGTTGCAGCCATAAGGTGAACCGGAATGCTATTGAGGACGTGGTTGATAAGGGTTGCACGGCCAGCTTGGGACAGCAACTTAGTCTTCCAGCCCGAAATTCTATGCTGCACCTTATCCACCAAGGGTTGAAAGTAGGACTTCAGAGCTCTTCCTTTGTATATTGGGACCCCCAAGTATGTGAAAGGGGCAGCACCTTGATTGAACCCCAGAAGCCGTTGGGTCGATCTGATCTTGGACTGAGCTTGGTGGGAAGAAAGAATGAAAAAACTTTTGTTGTTGCTGATTTTCTGACCTGAAGTTTGCTGGTACAAGTTAAGGAAATTGGCAATCTTAACCAGCGACCGCTTCCCTCCATTAGCTAGCAGAAGCGTGTCATCCGCAGATAGTTGGTGAGTGATCATCGGGCAGAGCCTACGAGTGGCGTAGGGGATGCATGAGTCGTGCGTGAACAGATATTTAAAGCCCCGACTGAGAGCTTCGGATGCGAGAATGAAGAGGCCCGGGGAGATTGGGTCCCCTTGACGCAGGCCCCTGGAAGAGTGGAAGAAGCCAGACGGCTCCCCATTGATCAGCACTGAGAACCAAGAGTTAATCCAGCACTTCTCGGCTAAGGCTATCCAGCAAGGATCGAACCCGAACCGGAAAAGGACTTCCTTGAGGAACTTCCAATCCACCCTATCATAGGCCTTCTCCATGTCCAATTTCATGAGAATGTTTCCCCCTCTTACCTTCCTATCAATGTCCCTGAACAGTTCTTGAGCGAGCGCACAATTTTCAGCTATGGATCTTCCTTGAGTGAATGCCCAAGAATACTTGTTTTGAAAGAATTGTTTGTATTGGATAAGGATCAAGTCTAATGTATGAGCATAAACATAATAGATTACAACAAAAAGATTATCACTATTGGATTATCACTACCTATAAGATGGACTGAAATAAGAAATTAATAGATTTGTTTTTTCGTTAGATTTGATTAATTATATATTTTATTCCATTAAATATTCTTGTTATTTATAGATTTTTAGTGTGGTTTTTTTTTTTTTTTTTTTTTTTTTTTTTAAAACAAACCAAAATTCAATGCTTTTTTTTTTTTTTTTTTTTTTAGACGAAGGATTTACATGTATTTCAGGCGGGCATCACAAAAATGACGATGCCTCACCCATCATTTACCCCCTCCTAAGAAGATGTACAGAAACTTCCAGTTGTAAGACAGGAACAAGCAGAGACTGAATCATATGTGATTCAGCTGCAAAATGACAGAATAGGACGAATGACATGAGCAGGACATGGAGGTGGCATCTAGCAAGGAGGCCTGAGAACAGTAACACAGGGCCACCGCAACTGGGAAAAGCTACGAAAACCTGGGCCAGAAAACACCTGGGGACAGCTCCGAAATCTCCAGCAACCAGCAGTGAGAGCTCATGCCAAGCAAAACTGATGTCACCTGCAAGAGCATTACTCCACCACAGACTTCAACTAGATTCTATTACCCCTGAGAATTCTGATAGCCCCCAGCCCTACTAAGTCCAGGAAAAGTAGACCCCTCACGTGAGTCGGGAGATCTCTAAAATTCCTGGAGAAGGAGGAAGCTTGGGATTCGCTACCTCGGCGAGCCATCTTATCAGCCGGACCATTGCCTTCCCTTGGAGTGTACACGAAACGAACTTGGCCCCTCAGTTCCATTCTATGGATTCTGGATATCCAATATCCCCATTTCCTTCGGGCGCTTTGCCATTTAAGAAATTTAACACTAGCAGGGAGTCAGATTCCACCACCACGTTGGATAGGCCCAAGGAGAAACAAAAGGATAGGCCATCGTGCACTGCCCTGAGTTCAGCTCTGACGCTGGAGCCGCTCCATAACCTGAAGAGAACGCAAAAATAAATTCCCCCTTATCACTCCTACAAACACCCCCACCACCAGAAAAACCCGGGTTGCCCCTAGCTGAGCCGTCTACATTTACTTTGTACCAGCCTGAGGGAGGCCTGACCCATTTCACGATCCTAGACACTGGTGGATATAGAGCAGAGAGAGTAG
The DNA here is from genome assembly GCA_030180095.1 of Magnolia changhungtana. Lineage (NCBI taxonomy): Eukaryota > Viridiplantae > Streptophyta > Magnoliopsida > Magnoliales > Magnoliaceae > Magnolia > Magnolia changhungtana. Next base: position 4,944,117 of record JASAUF010000378.1, read on the forward strand.
ATCCCTGGTCCGGCGAGCTGTCTGCCAGACGAGAGAGCCAGCAGTTAATGTTTGTAATGACATGAAGAGCTGAGGCGTGTCTTCCATCAAATCTGGCCCTATTTCGGGACTTCCAAATTTCCCAAAGAATAAGGCAAGGCACCAACATAAGTAAAGAAATCATTTTCCCCTGTGACGAGACAGCTGACCACCATTGGTACATCCTGGCCAAAATAGAAACGGCCCTTCCAATGAAAACATTATAGGATCGAGCATAATGCTCCCAGGTGGACGTAGCTAGCTCGCTATCGATAAAGAGGTGGAGGAGGGATTCGTTGCAAATGCCTGCTGCCGAGGTTCCCGAGCAACAGATACATTTGGAAGCCAGATGAACCCCACGGCCTTGAACTGCATCATCCACCGGAACCGAATTCCACAAACATCGCCATGCGAACAAGGAAATCTTTGGGGGGAGCTTGGGATGCCACACCCATCTGGCCCAATCTTTGCGAGGACGGGACGTCCTACTGATTTTCCAAGCGGAGCTTACTGAGAAATTGCCAGAGGGTGTGAAAGGCCAGATGCATCTATCTGGCTCATCGGAGAGGCAGAAACCAACTTGAAAAATGAAATCCACCGTCCTCTGAGGGAGGTATGTAAAGGCCGAGCTAGGGGGAAGCGGACCGCTCAGTCCCAGGACCTGATTCACTTTGAGGGACTGCAGGGTAGGGGGAACTAATACTTCAGCAAGTTGTAGCAGCGGACCCAATCCCGTCCAATTTTCGACCCAGAAATTACAATCACCTTTGCCCACCAACCATTGGGCCTTTTCTTCCACAATAGGCAACAACATACGTATCTTCTTCCATATAGGCGAGGCAAAAACCGCTGACCTTGTAGCACGAGTAGATGCAAGGTCCTGACCATACTTAGCGTTCATAAAACCACTCCACAGACTGTCCTTCACCTGATATTTAATAGCCCATCCCATCTTGAGCCTAAGAGCTGTCATGAATTCAGAGAGATTTCTGATGCCCAACCCACCCTCATCCAATGGTTGAGTGATCGTTTTCCACCTCCTCCAATGAAGTTTCCTCTTGCCATCGGCCCAACCCCAAAAGAAATTGGCAAAACTTCTTTCCAAGGATGAAATGGTGTGACTCAGGATGTGGGTGGCCGCCATCGAGTGTATTGAATGCTACCTAGGACATGCCGCACCAAAACGGACCTGCCTGCCTGAGAGAGAAAACGAGACTGCCACCCCTTGATACGACCCTCCACCTTAGCCAGCAGGGGAAGGAAAGCACCCCTATGAAGTTTCCCAAAAGCCATCGGAACACCTAGGTATGTTAGCGACGACGCAGCTTTGGAAATACCAAGGAGATTCTCGATAGCCCTGATCCTGGACGGCTGTAGCTTATCCGAGCAAAAGAAAGCGCTTTTAAGAAGATTGATTTTCTGACCCGAAGCTGCTTGGAAAGAGGTTAGGAAAATTTTCACCGAACGGAGCGAAGCCAGGCCCCCATTAAGGAAAAGAAGGGTGTCATCTGCATATAGCAAATGAGAGATTGGCGGGCAGCCCCTCCTGCATTTTAGTGGCTGACAAAGTCCCTGACGTACCAAATTTTGAAGTCCTCTGCTAAGAACTTCTGCGGCCAAAATAAAGAGACTAGGAGAGAGAGGGTCGCCCTGCCTAATCCCTCTAGACGACTTGAAGAAACCTGCCGCCTCTCCATTAATTAGCACTGAGAACCAGGCATTCCCCCAACACCTCTCAACCATCTCCACCCAAGTGAGGGTGAAACCGAATTTTAGTAAGACCTGCTTCAAAAACGACCAATCGAGCCTGTCATAAGCTTTTTCCATGTCCAGCTTCACAACAATATTACCCCCACGGACTTTTCTATTCATCTCCCTGACCAGTTCCTGAGCCAAGGCAATGGTTTCTGCCATGGAGCGGCCACGGATGAATGCTCCTTGTTCTGGGGAAATGAGAGACGGGAGCACTTCACTTAGCCTAACCGCAATTATTTTAGAGAAGATTTTATATAAACAGTTGCAGAGGCTAATAGGGCGGAAATCCGCAAATTTTTTTGGAGCAGCCGTTTTTGGCACAAGGCAGATTAGAGTAGCAGACACGGCCCTAGGGATGCTGCCTCCTTGGAACAGAAATGCCGCTGCCTTAATCAAGTCTTGACCAACGACGTCCCAGCAGGCTGCAAAAAAGCTGCCCGGGAAACCATCAGGTCCAGGGGCGCCGTCTTTAGGAATTGAGAAAACAGCCTGCTTCACTTCCAGGGGAGTTGGTGGAAGAAGGAGGCGATGATTCATCTCAGATGAAACCATACGAGGGATGACTTCCAGCAGGGCTGGGTTAGGCTGCACGCTATCCTCTTGAAAGATAGATTTAAAATAAACAATTGCCGCTTCCTTGATTTCTGGAACTTCTTCTAATTTTTGGCCGTTGTCAAGCTCAATAGATCTGATAGCCGCTCTTCTTTGCCGTTCCGAAGCCGAAGCATGAAAATATTTGGTGTTTCTATCACCCTCATCCAGCCAACTATTACGGGCCTTCTGTTTCCAGAATATTTCTTCCATGAGTTCCAGATTTGACAGTGTTTCACAGATCGAGCTGCGTTTGCTGAGCAGCTCGCCGACCTGTACGTCTGACATACCATCCGATTGTAGCTTTGCTTCAATGTCCTCCAGATCGCTTGACGCTTTCTTCACCTGATCAAAGATGTTGCGAAAAATATTTTTGTTCCAGGTTCTCAGGGCCCATTTGACGTTCTTGAGTTTCAGTAATATATTGAAAATGGGGTGATTGGAATCGCCTTTACCCCATGCTTCTTGAACCACCTGCATAAAAGATTCATGTTGAATCCACATACGCTGAAATCTAAATGGTTTTGGTGATGATCTCTGTTGGTTAGGAAAGGTCAATAGGAGGGGAGCATGGTCAGAGTTGATACGAGGGAGATGCTCCACGAAGAAATTTGGGAAAGCGGAGTTCCATAGGACATTAAACAACACCCTGTCCAATCTGGCCCAAACTCTCGCAGCTCCCTCCTGGTTGTTGCTCCATGTGAACCTGTTACCAGTGAAGCCTGCATCAATGAGAGCAGCATTGTTAATGGCTGCAGAAAAATCTACGGAACTCGGGGAGTTAAGGGGCCTGCGGCTTCTCCTCTCCAGTGAATTGGTGACTGCATTGAAATCTCCACTGACCGCCCAAGGACCCAGGAAGGATCTGGAATTTAAGGACAGCTCCTCCCAGAGCACTCTTCTTTGGCGACTGTCACAACTCGCATATACAAAGGTGAGGAATATAGGGGAAGGGAAGTTAAGAATATTAACTTCCATGGATAGAGATTGAGAAGATTTTTTTATGATAGAAAGGGATAATAGGTTTTTGAAGAAAACCCAGATCTTGCCTCCTTCGTCTGCATTTGAGCAGGAACAATGGAAACCTAGCTTGAGGCCCATAGACACTCGATTGTTGTCTCTGAGCATAGGTTCTAAAATGGCCAGAATCCATGGGTTGTGGACAGAGATGAGTCTTTTCACTGATCTTATAGTTCGCTGGTTTCCAATTCCGCGGACATTCCAAACAATAATTTTATCCATCAGTTAAACATCCTGAATATGCCGCCCTACGTTTTTGTCTTCGACGTCGCACTTCCCATTTTCCTCTGGACATGAGTTCATTCAATTCACTTTGGGTAGCTTGGATCCCCCCTAGCGCAGGGGGATTATGGTTGACAGCAATCCCTGGAGTCTGCAGATTGTCTGCTCCATCCTCTGATTCCAGAGAGTGATGCTCTGAAGGAGATAGGTCCCCTTCTGAGCTCGATTGGTCCAAAGATAGAAAACGATGAGACTGACTCCTATTGTTAGAAGTAAGCAGTTCAATTGGGGGCTCAGAACCTGCATATCTTGCCCTGTTGAAATAGGGTGAGAGATCTACATGAAAACTGGAGCTGAAATTTGCAGACATACCTTGAGAGTGCAGGTTCCTGTCAGCTGACATCGCAGAAACAGGGGATCTAAATTTCGAGATAGACTGTAGCGGGGCTAGTTGGACAAGTGGATGTGTTGGAGGGATATCTCTGATGTCTTCGACTGCTACGGCCCTAAGAGGGGAAACATTCTCAGCCATCTTGCGCTGGTCTGGAGGAGATGGAGGAGATGGTTCGTCTGCACGAGCTGGTGCGGTACATAGCAGCATGGGATCACACCTGGAAAGTGGCTGATTTTCCATTTCACTCGCTGGCGCCCTCCTCGATGGAGGGGTAAGCGGACATCCAATCATGGATTGCACGGGAAGGTCAGCGACATTTGGTATAGTACGAGGAGGTTGCTCCTTTTCGTCAGCACACGACTGCAGAGGGCCTTCCTTGACTGTGGGGATTACTTGGCTGCAACCCCTCCTATTTTCTGAAGGCTCCTGGGCGAGAGCTGGTGGAGGTTCCGAGTGTGGAGATCGCGCTATCTCCGTTTGCCGAATCCTGATAGGAGACGCGTTTGGATATGGTTGTTCATTTGATGTTGGAGTAAGGTACTCCCTAACCCTGTTACTGCATTGGGGGTCAGTTAGTTGATTCGGGTTGACTGGGCCATTTTTACAAACATGCACCTGATGGTTAAGCTGGGCTATTTCACAAACATCTTCCTCGCTATCTAGAGAGTTACCTCCCATGCTGTTGCTGACCCGGTCTCTGGATGACTCTCCGTCTATCACAGGTCCTACGCCTCTGTTCCAGGGGGCTTGAGGGTGTGTGCGTTCAGCAGAAGTTTCCATTTGGGCCCAGATGCGGAATATTTTTCCCTTGACATCTAACAGTTGGGAGATGGGAGTGAAAGGGCGAGCCAGTCTCCTGACCTGAATCCGAGCAAACATCTGAAATATCCCAAACCGGGTGTTTGAATCCAACTGTAGCACTTCACCATAGGCGCTGCCCAAGTCATGGATGACCGATTCCAGCCATGCATGTGCCGGTATCCCAAAAAGACGGATCCATGACTCTTCTTCTTCGACCGCAATCTCCGGAGACCAGGGAGTTACCTTCGTCAGACCCATACTCTGCCAGAAAGGTGGATTAGAAACAAATGCTGATAACTCTGCTTTAGATTTAAACAAGAAAAGGAACGAATACGCTGATAGGCGAGTAACATTGATCCCCGAAGCTTTGAATGTAGAGGATCTGAGGCCGTCAATCAGGTGGAGGACCGAAATAATCTTTTCTCCTGAATATCCCACCAGGCCCAAATCTAGATCTTGAAGTTTTTTGGATACTGCTTTCGGGTCTGCGACCGTTATCTGACATGCAGGGTATCTGAAAGGAGGAGAGGCAGGTGGTTTCTCCCAACCCCTGGTATGGAGAACATTGTTTCCCCTGTTCGACGGCTGGCGAGTGTACACCTCTGCCGATAGTAGTGTATCTCTTGTGCCGACTCCGGCCGTCGTAGCTCGATGGTTGTTTTTTGGGCGAGCCTCCTCGACAGAAACCCGTCGACCGTCTATCTTGTGTCCATCCAGGACGCCCTTTGCAGCCCTGGCGTCGTCTTCATATATGAACCTTACAAATCCATATCCTCTAGGTTTGCTCGACCCTGGGAAGCAGGGGAGGAAAACCTCTGAAACTCTCCCGTACCTCTGGAAGATTTTTATGAGATCGGCATAAGAGGTGGAGAAAGGAAGATTCCCGACAAATAGGGTGTTTGGGTCTGCCATCGCCTTCCTGTGAGGTCCTGCTCTCCCCGCCACGCTTCTCGTGGAGGGGCCCCGATTTCTCGGGCGACCCCTCATGTAGTTTCAGTCGTCCGTCTCTCTCGAAACCCTCTTTTGTTGGTTTCCGTCTCTCTCGAAACCCTCCGTGATTTTTAGTGTGGTTATTATTCAAACATTTCTCTTTTTTATTGGACGGTTATGGCAACTAAGGCGTTGTCATCTAGATCATTCCCTTATTACGTTTCTCCTTAACGGTTCCTCTTCTGTTGGTGTTACTCTATTCCTCTTGATCATGGCCTGCTCTTCGAGCATGTTCCACTTCTGAATGACTTGGCTGCACTACTTTGTTAGTCACCTAATGATGTGCAACATTAAATCGATGCTAGCTATATGATTTTACAAAAAGTATTCCAAGTATTTTAGAAAATCTTTTCATGCACCTCCTATCTTATATAATGCCACATGTCACCTCTTATAAGCTTCTCTTGGAATGATTAGAAATAGGGTACAACCGATACATCTCAATGTATCTTCAAGGTGAACAGTAACTCAAGGTGCAACCAGGTGGAGACGCCGAATGTCTTCAGGCTGAACTGAAACTAAGTTCCAACCAAGTGCAGGCATGCTGAAAGTGTTGCTTGCACTAACAGATAGCTAGAACAAAAATGCATTAGATCCACCCCATCCATTAGATGCATCATCACATTTTAACTGCAGATCCTAAAAATTAGTCAAACCCAAGACTTAAGTGGGCCACACCATAGGAAACAATGTAAAATCATTCCTAACACCGCACATAGGGCTTATGATGCAACCACAGGAGTGTGCTCCTTGAATCATATCTATAGGGCTGTCAATGTGCACTCGAGATGTCCCATTCATTACACCCTATGAAAAATGGTGTGGTTTGGCTCTCACCTTTTTAGGCCCGGTTAAAAATCAGGTTTAATTAGGTTCAAGTTGGGTCCATGTGATGGACCTGGTCAAAGTAAGATTGGGTTAATAATTACCCAGGTTTGGGTTAGACTCAGGTTGGGTCCATGTAATGGACAGGTCGAAAGTCAGATTGGCTCAGGTCTAGCCAGCATTTGTATTAATTAAAATTTTATTTATTTGATATACGTTGGTTACTCCATTGTAACAAAAGTGCACATATGTAATAGAGACCGCTGGATTTATATTCTATGGAAATGAATTTCACACACACAACAGATACTTTTATTACCAAAACACAAATTAGAAAAATCAAAACCATCAAAACCATTAAAACATGAGGATCAAGAATTAGAACGTGGCCGGAAATAGGGAAAGATGGCGAAGACCGTTTGCGTGATACTGAGAAGGAGGAGGATCGCAGCTGCTATGGAAGAAAGTCCCGCCCAGGGATTGGTGAAATAATCTCGCCTCAAGCTCGCCCACCACATATTCCATTCCGTATTGCAATGTTCTTCCACATCCTTATATAAGTCCGAAAGGTAGTGATTTGCAGAGCCGGTTGAATAAGTGGGCCACCTCATCATCGTTTCCCAACAAATGATCTATAATCCTATTTCGATGCAGCAACTCCACATCCTTGGACGTGTTGACAAGACAATCCATGAAGAAAACGTAAGACGTGAAGCAGATTGTAGCATTTGGGTAGCATTGTTCAAACGCTACAAGGTTCCGCAATAGAGTATTGGTGTAGAAATTTATAGACAACGGCGGGATTTCCAACACTCCTTTACTAAATTTCACATCCAAGATTCTACTCCACAGCTCTTTCTTCTTCAACTTGATTCCAGCTAGTTTGAGGTCAGCCGCGCAAGGGATCATCTTGATCGTTGCTGGTGTCGGCAACGGTGGAGATTGGAATATTTTATTCCTATTGTTATGGATGGATTCGACCGTAGGATTGTATGAAACGTTGGTCATACTGATAATCCGTGGAGGCGGCGATTGTGGAGTCGACCAGAGGGGACACTGAGTCGGGGTTAGTATCAAATACGAGTGGAAAAAATCGAGGAGATGTTCGGCGAAATCAATGGTTGGGATTTTCTTATTTGTAGGCATGTATTCATCAAAGAAGAAAAGGAAGAAATTAAGAGTGAGATCTTCAAGTGAATAAGGGAACGGTTTGTCTACCGGACTAACCATTTTGAAAATAAGATCCAGAACGAAGTAAGGAATTTGATTTTCAAGCAGGAGCATATCATACCCTATAAGGGGCGGCATCCAAGTAGTCCAAAATATCGGGTCTGCTTCGTCTTCTTTAAGTTTGAGAAAGAGTTCGACAATGAAACAACCATCAAGAACCATCATTTTCATTAACTCGTTTTTGGGTCCCACCTTCTCAGAGTAGCAACTCCATGCTTCATCATCCAATCCCGCGATCGCTTCCAGGTAGTCCTCTAACGGATGGTTGCGATTGCGGGAGAGGAATGAATGTAGGTACCGCCATTTGTGGTCTTCCATGCTTTGTAAGCTTTCTTTGCCGTTATGGTATGGGCCGATCGAGACGATGTGGGGCTCGTACGCACCCTCGTCTGCTTGCCGAATTCTTTGTGGGACTTTGTAGATGGTGGGTGGCTTTCCATCTGTTGGTTTGGAAGCGGATGCGGCGATTGATTTCTTCATGGAATCCGCTACTGCCTGCCCACCTGAGGCTAGGAATCTCCATCTCGGGATGTTTGAAAATGGTCTTGCTTCCTGGTACTTCTCGATCTTGATACTATCCATGAAGCAACTCAATACAGTGCGATTCAAGACTTCCTGCCCGATGCACTGGCCTGTTTATTTCAATGTAAATGGAAAAGCATAATAAAGATTGAAATTTGTCGGCAAAACTCAACCTTATTTCATTGTTGAAACTCTGTGGGCCCCATCATGATGTAAGAGTTATATCCACGCTGAGCATTAATTGTTTTTTTTTTTTTTTTTTTTTCAGAAAATCCAAAGCTCAGGTGGACCACACGGAAGAAAATAGTGAGTTCAATGGTAGTATCATTGTTCTCACTGTTTCCTATGACATGGTTCACTTGGGCTTTGGATTTACCTTATTTTGGGGCTCATACCTTAAATGGTTTTAAAATTGAACGGACAGTGTGGATATGACCCAAACATCATGGTGGAAGCCCACATCGTCTTCCTGATTTTCCAAGTCAAGAGGTATAGAAAGTTGAAAATGTCCGTGCATTAATATACCATGCATCACATGATTTAACTCCCCCGGTATGTTTGGCATGCACCATAAACTAATTAAGGGTTTCAAATTCCTTCAAAGAGGGCGTTTGAAGTCCAAGGTGAAAGCTTGGATTACATCTAAAATCTTTTTAAGAGTTACATGTATAGCATGTGTCAGTAGGCTATTAATCTAGGGCTTGTGAAGTGAATTCAAGGCTTGTTCGAATAGAAACCATCTCTCTTGTAATTTTTGCTTTCATGGTGCATTATTCATCGATTTACGCCATGGTTTTTCCCAGCAAGGATTTTTCCACGTAAATTTTGACTTGTCCTTATTTAAATTTATTTGTGCCATTGCATATACTTTTTTCTATATACTTATGTGGTCCCCAACAAATCTGCTTCATTTTTAGGCTCATGCCTTTATCAAAGAGTTTTCCACCGATTTGATACCATGCTTGAAAGATCGGACCAATGTGATAATCATGGGAGACATTTATACATGGAATTTAGACAGTTGGATAATGTTAATTGTGAGACATCAACTGATGAGCCCATTAGATCAATCACACGTGTTCGGTACATGCCTCAAAGGCGTACTCGAGCGAATGCAGTTATAATCTGTGATTTTTTTCCCGGCGGGGATTGCCTGTCGCAGTTACAAGAAGTTCACATGGTGGGAAGTTGTATGGGCCGTTACTCTACTCCTGCCCTAGTGGTAGACTCACAGGAGTTTCAACACGAGATTATGAGTTCGAGTACTCAGTGTATTGAAAAGCCACTGTGGTATGAATGCTAAAGAAAAAATAAACCTGTGTGGGGCCCACATAAACCCTGACAAATCCACTCCATCCATCCTTTTTGCATGATCAACGAGGGATTTCCTCATGTAATTGGCTAGTGCTGGCCCACGTGAGGCTTGAAATGAACTTTGACATCAGCTATCTGGCTGGTGTTTGGGTCACTAGCCAAACCGTGTCCCGGGTGATGGAGGTCACTAGCCAAACCGTGTCTTAGGTATGTGTGGTGAAGGGACGCAGAATGTGTGGGGAACCTGCCTCCACCAACCTCCGTGGACGAAGGCGTTCAATCCCTACCGTTTGTTGTGGTGTGGTTCACCGGATTTGGATCTGCCTCAGCTGGCAAAATGGATAGAAAGCTGGTATAAAACGGATACATCATGGTGGGCCCACAGAGCTTTAACACCAGCCAGCTGATTGTTGTTTCAACACCAGCCAGTGGATCCTTAACTCTCAGGAGTTTCAAGGGTTCGAGTATCCATAGGTGGTGAAACTCCACTACGGCGTGAGTGTGTGGGGGTATGTGTGCGTGTGTAAAAAATTAAAAACAAAAAAAAGAAAACAAACACCAGCCAGCTGATTGTTGTTTGGTTCACTAGCCAAACGCCGCGTCTTAGGTACGCGCCGGCAAGGTTGACGCGGATTAGACCGTGGCAGGTTGAGAAGCGAGACTGCTGCTGAAGTGACGTCACCAACTTTTGTGGGCCCCACCATGATGTATATTTTGTATCCACACCGTCCATCCATTTGGAGAGATCATATTAGGTCATAATATAAAGAATGAGTCAGATCCAAATCTTAAGTGGACCCCACCACAGAAAATAGTGGGGAGAGTGACGCCCACCGTTAAAAGTTCTTAGGGCCACGAAAGTTTTCGATAAGTTAATATTTGTGTTTTTCCTTCCTTCACGTCTGCTTTAACACATGAACAGGTTGGATCTCAAATAAACATTACGGTGGACCTTCGGAAGGTTTCAACGGTAGGCGTCACTTTCTCCACTGTTTTCTGTGGTGGGTCCACTCCATCCTTGGATCTTCCTCATTCTTTGTATAATGCCCTAAAATGATCTCTCAAAATGTATGGACGATGTGGATACAAAACATACATCATGGTGGGCCCACGTAACTTGGTGACGTCACTTCAGTAGCGAGCCTCGCTACTCAACCTGTCAGTAGCTAATACGCGTCCCCGGGAAGGAACGCGGTATGTGTGGGCACGTGCCTCCTCCAACGTCTGCGATTGCGGAGCACTGAGGGAACAACGCGTTGTATTGATTTTATCCACGCCCTTCATATGTTTTGGCAGATTATTTTACATCATGACCCCAAAATCGAAGCATATCCAAATCTCAAGTAGACCACACCATAGAAAACAGTTGGGATTGAACTCTGCCGTTGAAAACTTCTTCAGGGCACATAAAGTTTGAATGAAGCTGATATTTTTGTTTTCCCTTCATCGTTGCGGGATGCACCTTATGAACGGGTTGGATTGCATGTTGACATGACAATGGTGTCAGGAACGTTCAATGGTTTACATCTTTATTTCACTGTTTCCTGTGGTGTGTCCCACTTGAACCTTGAATTTCTCTGATTTTTAAATTAATTTCATATCATTATCTGATGTAACTGATGGAAGGAGTGGATGTCACGTAGATACCATGGTGGGCCCAATAGAGATTTCTGTAGCACAGCTCTCTTCAAGGAAGTGCTGTACGAAATATTACGGAAAAATAAAGATTATGCTGACGAGTGGCGGCCACTTGAGAAGGACGTGGATCGCGTACTGATACTATCAATCGGACTCGCTACTCGACGCTGCTTTGTGGGTCCTACCATGATGTATGTATTCTATCCATGCCGTCCATCCATTTTTTTCAGACCATTTTAGGGTACACCTATAAAAATAATGTAGATTCACATTACAGGAAACAGTGTTGATTGAAATCCTTCCATTAAAAACTTCCTAAGCCCGACTGTAATATTTATTTTCCATCTAACTTGTTGGTTGCATCACACATACCTGGATGAAGGAAAAACACAAACATCAGCTTGATCCTCAAAAGTTATGGCAATGGACGGCGGATGCACTCTCAGAGTCTAACTCATCCTCGATTTACCATTATAAGTCAAATAATACGAGCGGAGGAATCAGCAGGATACGCGGCTTTTTTAGTCCTGACCACGTCTCACGCTGGATGGACCACGTTTAAACAATCGATTAACTTTTCAGCCCATGACTTATAAATGAACGGTTAAAACAGAAATAAACGGCCAATATTCAACTAGGCTTGATGGCTAAGATCATCCAATCTGAGAACCATGCCTGTGGACCACGTCTGATCAATGGTCTTTACTTAATAAAAAGAAACAATTGTCTGAATGGAAAACCCTTGAAATTTTGGTTCGAGTCCCGCGCCTAGCACGCGGCTTGCGTGGTGCGTTGCCACCAACGAAGGCAGTGGTGGCAGAACTCAGTGGGGCCCACTACGATGTCATCCATTATTTTTCTATTTTTTTTAAAGATCATTTTAGGCCATGAGCTCGTATGAACGAACGATATCAATCATTGAAAAATTGTCCCAATTCCAACTAGCCAAGGCCCATATGTACACTATGCAAATAGGTCGAGATGTATTCCACCGCACCTCATGAGAAGTTTTTTTTTTTTTTTTTTTATGTAATTATTTATTTTAATAATGATAATGGACCTATACTCTTACAAAACTTAGGTTTCAGCCTTAATTTTCTAACGGACAGTTTTTTATCCGTTTGGTGACTCAATTATTTTGATTTTGACATTGCTCACCAAGTGTTTGATGAAATGACTCAATGAAGTGTTGTTTTGAGTGCATACATTTTCCATGGATTGGCCAGTGGCGAGGAATGTATAGATACGAAACAAATCACTACACAAAAAAATAAAAATAAAAATAAAAATTTACATGATAAAACTACTCTTTAATTTTGATTTTGATACTAACTATCGAGTGTTTGATGAAATACTTGTAAATTGCTATTGCTATTATGTGTTCTATGAGAAATTGAAGGTGCACTCCATGTGTTCGAGAAAATGCAGCACAATCTCGAACTCAGCTCAAATTGGCCCGAGTTGCTGACCGAACCGAGTCAATTGGCAAGTCAGGTTCGAGGACCAAGCCGAGCTTAGTCAAGCTATGCCAAGCTCGACTCGATTCGACTCGTGTACACCTCTAAGAATACATTGTTCTAGCCCGGTGCAGTGGACCACTATAGTACAAGCAGCTTATTTTTTGCGGAAGCGGATTGCATACTGAGTAAACTCTGTGCGACCCACCATAATTTATGTATTTTATCCACTCTGTCCATCTATTTTAATTTATAAGATAATTTCAGACCTTGAGTCCAAAAACTAAACATATCCAATACTTAAGTGGACCACACCACAGGAAAAGTATGAATTAAACATCTACTTTAGACATACCATTGGGGCCACAAAAGTTTTGGATCAAGCTGATATTTGTTTTTTTTTCCCTTCATCAATGTTTGTGTGATCTCATGAATAGATTAATAAACATCATTGTGGGCCATAGGAAGGCTTCAACTGTGGATATCATTATTTCTATTGTTTCCTGTGGTATGGTCCACTTGAGGTTTGGATATACTTAAATTTTGGGCTCAACGCCTAAAATGATCTGGAAAAATTAATGGACGGTGTGGATAAACCACATACATTCATTGTGGTCCCAAAAGAGTTGACTCGGTATGATAAAAGCATACAAAGTAAATCAGTATGCAATCTGATTTTATTTTTTGCGGGTTAATTGAGAGCCTGAATTGGGTGCGACCCCGAAATTGGCCATGTGATTGTTGTAACAACCCTAAATTTTGGTACATTAAAAAAATTAAAATAGTTATTTAAAAATTTTATTTTTAAATAAAAAATAAAAATGAGTCAATAGTTGAGTTGGTAGAGACATTCTTAATTGAGAGATAGGTTTAAGGATCGATTCTTGGAGTAGTAATAATAGTTTTTTTTATCAAATGTCATAAAAAAAATTTAAATTCTGGATAAGGGAGGATGTGCTCATCCTATCATAAGAATTTTCTTTAAAAAGGGATACAGAATATTTCTACAATTAGAAAATTAAAAAAAAAAAAAAAAAAAAAAAAAAAAGATAGGAAGCCCTAAAGTAAAAGGAAGAGGAAATTCTAAGATTTTAGAAAAGTTCTAATTGTTAGATCTTTTTAATTTTTTATTATGTTGTTAATTTCTTATTGATCTATACAATGGATGATGTCATCCACACCATCATCGTATAAGTGTGAAGAGTCTATTTTAATAAAGTGATGTTTTTATGATTTTAGATCTGGTTAGTAAAATTTTATGAATATATTGAATAGATGGAATCTGATTGTGCTAAAATAAATCTATACGGACCATATGATCCCTAAGGCCAAAATATACAAGGGCCCTAATATTCAGATCAATCTAACCATCAGATGGGCCACATTAGTTAGACCTAGAAGTGTTTGATAAAGGAAACTTAGATATTTTGCGCAAGTGTTGCTATCACTTGATGTAGAAGGTCGAGATGGGTCATTGGCGAATGTGTGGTTAGATCCACATTACTCCTCAAATGCATAGAGGTAAAACATGACAAGATCTCAAGAATCTGAATGATCTGACCATCCGATGGACCACTCCGATCAAGTAATTATCATTCAATTTTATAATCTTAAAAAGGCAAAAAAAATAGAATAGAAATTTTAATTATTTGATTATTTTGGATCTAGCCACCTAGGATGTTAATCAGAGGTGGGCCCCACCATATAATAAAAATATATGAATAATAATGTTGTTGATATAACTGATAGGATTTCTGAATTCAAACCAACCTAATTACCTTGTGGATTCTACACTACCAGACTCAGGTGAGTGACCCAACTTATTGATGCAGGGATGAACGTGATGAGGATAAATACTCCGAATCCACGGAGCTTCTCTGGACTCCTCACGGAGACTTCTTGAATCCATGAGGAAATAAAGCAGAAAATAGAAATAAATTCTAAGAAATTTGAAACTGATTAATTGATGACTAAAAATGAGTTCACAACCCTTTAAATAGGGGTACTAAGCAATGGGAAAGAAATCAGAATCAAACTACAACTAGAACTCCTAGAATCCGCGACTTACTATAAATAGTAAACTTACTATTTATAGACGGTCGTGATGTCTACTAGTGCCCAAGGTTTTCAGCCAAAAATAGTAAGTGTCCTTTCACCAAACCGTTCTCCTAATTATTCTAAGCTCTTTTCATGTTGGGCGCAACTCCTAAAGCCCGACGGATGAAGAGTTATAATCAAACTAAAACTTACTATTTATAGTAAAAATGAAATTAAAGCAGGGAAACGACCGTCGATCCAGGGTTTTTTCACAATTCCGGGCATTGTAACCCAACATAGCTGGGTTGGTTGGCTAAAGTAGCTCGTTCTACTCCAAAATCATATATTTTACGTTAGGTAACTCATTTCAGATTGCGAGATACGCCCGATCTAAGGTCCGACGGTCCGGATCACTTCTGTCGTCGACCGGGCCTTTTCTGATCCATCTTGGCCATGAAACTGTTCGCGACCCGCTCTACATCAGTCCCCTCCACTTCAAAAGGACCCGTCCTCGAGTTCTTATCATGCGCTGGTTCATGATACTTAGTCAGGTCCGCGACGTTGAAAGTCTGTGAGATCGCCATGTCGTCTGGAAGGTCAACAACATAAGTGTTGTCATTGATCTTTTGAATGATTGGGATGGGTCCAATCTTCTTATTTTTCAACTTGTTGTACGTCCCGGTCAGAAATCTCTCTTTGCGCAGATGACCATAACTCGGTCGCCCACCTCGAACACTTTTTGTCGTCGGTGCTTGTCCGCTTATTCCTTATACTTCTCGTTCGAGGCATGTAGCTTGGTCTGCACTTCCGCATGGATGCCCATGATTTTGTTTGCCATATGTTCTGTTGTAATGCTCGTGCCAGGGTGCTTGAGCAGAGGGACCAAGTCAAGCATGTGGCGAGGCACTCGTTCATAGATATCTGAAACGATGATTTCCCTGTCGAGCGGTTCACCATGTTATTGAATGCAAACTTTGCTTGAGACAAGACCAAATCCCACTGCTTCAGTTTTTCTCCTGAATTACAGCGAAAGAGGTTTCTCAACGTACGATTCACAACTTCGGTCTGCCCATCAGTCTGTGGGTGATAAGCACTGCTGAATTGAAGTCGTGTATCGAATCGAGTCTACAAAGTCCGCCAAAAGTAGCTAATGAACTTTGTGTCACGATCAGAAGTAATGGTCTTGGGGACCCCATATAGTCGTACGACCTCCCTGAAGAATAGATTCACTACGTGTGTTACATCGAAGGTCTTCTTGCATGGGATAAAGTATGTCATCTTGGAGAAACGATCTACCACCACGAACACTGAATCCATACCGCATTGTGTTTGTGGGAGACCAAGTACGAAGTCCATTGATAAATCCTTCCAAGGACCGTCAGGCACAGGTAACGGGGTGTAGAGGCCCGTATTCTGAGATTGCCCCTTGGAGGTCTGACAAACATGACAACGTTGTACGGCTTTTCCCACATCACGTACTAATTGCGGTCAGTAATACCGCTCTTCCACAAGAGCTCGCGTCTTGTCTCGCCCAAGGTGTCTACCGAGGCCACCTTCATGTAGCTCTTGAATAATCTACTCCCTCAAAGAACTTTGGGGGATGCACAATCTATTCCCTTTGAAGAGAAAATCGTCCTGTATATGAAGGTCACTAGGGTGACCTTCTTGGCATTTCATCCAAGAATCTTTGAAGTCATCATCATCGGCATACAGCTCCTTGAGACAGTCGAAGCTGACCACCTCGTTGCTCATCGTAACAAGTAGTGATGCACGACGACTAAGTGCATCAGCCACCTTGTTCTGTTGCC
Source organism: Magnolia changhungtana (assembly GCA_030180095.1). Taxonomy (NCBI): domain Eukaryota; kingdom Viridiplantae; phylum Streptophyta; class Magnoliopsida; order Magnoliales; family Magnoliaceae; genus Magnolia; species Magnolia changhungtana. The sequence goes on from JASAUF010000378.1 coordinate 4,960,739, forward strand.
CTGACTTGTGCTTCAGAACGAATGTGAATTCCTGTAAAAACACAACCCATTTAGCATACACACAATTCACGTTAGTCTGACTATTAATAAACTTTAATGATTGATGGTCAGTGTACAGAACAAACTCTCTTTGAATCAGATAATGCCGCCAATGTTGCAGTGCCTGAATAATTGCATACAACTCAAGCTCATAAGTCGACCACTTCTTTCGGGCTTCGCTGAGCTTCTCACTGTAGAAGGCTACCGACCTGCCTTCCTGTGATAATACTCCAATTCTGACGTATAAAGCGTCACACTCAACCTCAAATAATTTGTTGAAATTAGGAAGCACCAAGACCGGTGTTGTAGATAAAAGATGCTTAATCTCATGAAAGCTCTTGTCAGCTTTATTGGTCCACTGAAACGGTCCTTTTTTCATGCAATCTGTTATAGGTGGGACTATGGTGCTAAAATCTCGCACAAATCGACGATAGAAAGTCTCCAACCCGTGAAAACTCCTCACCTCATGAATGTTTGTCGGGATCGACCATTCCCTAATAGCTCGCACCTTTTCATCGTCCACATAAATGCCTGTGGACGTTACAACAAATCCTAGAAACAACAGATTATCAGTTAAAAAACCACACTTCTTTAAGTTGAGGTACAACTTGTTAATTTGTAGGACCTGTAGCACCTGCTTGAGATGTTTCCTATGCTCCGCCTCATCCTAGCTATATATCAATATGTCATCAAAATATGCTACCACAAATCGGCCAGTAAACGATTTTAGCACTTGATTCATCAAACGCATAAACGTACTTGGTACGTTTGATAGGACGAAGGGCATGACTAGCCACTCATATAACCCTTTCTTGGTCTTGAATGCCGTTTTCCACTCATCACCGGGTCAGACGCGAATCTGATGGTACCCGCTCCTCAGATTTAGATTAGAGAACACCTTGGCCCCTTCTAACATATCGACCATGTCGTCCAATCGTGGTATTGGGAACCGATATTTGATAGTAATTTTGTTGATTGCCAAGCTATCGACACACATGCTCCATCTTCCACCTTTTTTTTGGCGTTAATAATACTGGTACGGCACATGGGGTCATGCTGTCTCTCAAGAGACCCTTACGGATCAATTCCTCCACTTGCCCCTGAAGTATCTCGCACTACTTCGGACTCATTCGATAATGAGGGCGGTTGGGCAAGCTAGCCCCAGGGACGAGGTTTATGTGCTGTTGGATGTCCCTCATGGGGGGCAATCCATTAGGTAAATCCTCAGGCCAGACTTCTTTGAATTCGTTTAGTAACAGTCTTAAACTTGGAGGGATGTCTGAGGGTTTTTCTTCCTCGCCCTTCACCACGACGGCGTACACCTCGCTGGTTTTCTTGGATTCCTCCATGAAATCCCGAATGGTCAAGAGTGAACTCCTCTCTACTTTAAAAGCTTCAGGGTGGTTCTCTAGTGTCATAGGGGCAAGGATTATTTTTCGACTATCCTTGACGAATACGTAGACATTGTCTCGTCCCCGATGGGTTGCATCACGGTCCGACTGCCAAGGTCGACCGAGTAGCATGTGACAAGCTTCCATGTCAACCACATCACAAAGTATCTGATCCTTATAATTTTTACTAATTGAAAATGAGATAGTGCACTATTCAGTTACCTTGGTCTCATTCACCTTTTTTATCCAGCCAATTGAGTACGGGGAAGGATATTTCGTCGTTGGTAGCCGCAACTTGTCCACCATCACCCTTGAGACGATGTTCTCGCTACTACCATTGTCTATGATCACATCACAGACCTTTCCGTTGACAGTGCACCGAGTACGAAATATATTGTGTCGCTATGGATGTAATTTCTTTCGTGGGGTATACAGTAATCGCCTCACAACTAGAAATTCGCCACGATCCTCACATATCATATCATCGCTACCTGCTATTTCTTCAGTGATTTGCTCATGTTCATCATAGTCATGGCCTTCTTTTGTGGCCTCATCTTCAGTGCCTCATTCATTCATAGTTAAGTGTGTTGCGGGACATTGATGACACGTGTTTGATAGGTGGTCTGGCTGGCCGCAGCGGTAACAGTTATTCGACCTTGGCCGAGCATAAGGATTTGGAACCCTACTCAGTCCCGCTGTTGTGGGTGCTACGCGTTGAAGTCTGGATGAGCCGCTCCCCGTATCACGTTTTGCGGTTGTAGGAGGTTGAGGACGTTCTCCTAATGGATCTTTTCCTTGTACTAGCACTGGATCCTGTGTGGGACCCGTCATGGGGAGTCAAGTTGAAGGATATGGACGAGCAGGAGCTCTTGCAAGTTGTGTTTCTGCCCTACCCGCCAATTGAACTGCTTCATCCGCGGTACCGATTGGGTACATCTGAACTCGGTCCTGAATTGTCGGTTGCAACCCACTTATAAATCGTGCCACCTTCTGTGACTCAGATTCTGACAGATTGTTTCGTGTAGCCAACTGCTGGAATTCTTCAGTGTAATCTGTGACGGTTCGATTTCCTTGTCGGCAATTTTGAAACTGCTGGAATAATATCTGCTCATAATCACTAGAGAGAAATCGTGATCGAAGAAGACGTCTCATCCTTTGCCGTGATGAGATACGCGCCTTGTTCTGGCGGGTTCGTGAGAGTTGTAATTGTTCCTACCATGCAGAAGCACCAGATTTTAATTTAAACGCTACCAATTTTACCTTTTTATGATCTGGCACGTCCATATAATCAAAATATCTCTCTACTTTGGCTAGCCAATTGAAAAAATCTTCTATACATAATAAACCATTAAAATTAGGAAGTTCAGACTTACCTCGATAGTCTCTTTCAGCACAATCTAGATGATCGCCTCCATGGATTGGTCATCGGGCAAAACCCTCATTAAGGTCCTCGTCGCTAGAACTTAAATCATCTGGTGTAGCCCTACGGTTTGCCACTGGTAGTGCTTTATAAAAATCGGGGTTGTGTTGTACAGCAACCACGGGTGGTGGAGCAACCATAGGTGGTGGAGCACTGCTTAGGGCTCGAGGCGGAAGTAGAGCATCCGCAAGACGGTCGAGGGTTACCTGCAGCCCTTGCATGGTCAGCTGACTCTTCCGGTGGAAAGCTTTCATTCTTTCCGAAAGATAACGAATATCCTTTGATCACCGTCCACAGGATTTTGATTCATACCTTCATTGTTTGTCATCGGCCCAAGGGGAAACCTGGCTTTGATACCAATTAACGCAGGGATGAACGTGATGAGTATAAATACTCTGAATCCACGGAGCTTCTCTGGACTCCTCACAGAGACTTCTCGAATCCACGAGGAAAGAAAGCAGAAAATAGAAATAAATTCTAAGAAATTCGAAACTGATTAATTGATGACGAAAAACGAGTTCACAACCCTTTAAATAGGGGTACCAACCAATGGGAAAGAAATCAGAATCAAACTACAACTAGAACTCCTAGAATCCGCAACTTACTATAAATAGTAAACTTACTATTTATATACGGTCATGATGTCTACTAGTGCGCAAAGTTTTTGGCCAAAAATAGTAAGTGTCCGATTTGGCTTCACCAAACCGTTCTCCTAATTATTCTAAGCTCTTTTCACGTTAGGCGCAACTCTTAAAGCCCGACGGATGAAGAGTTATAATCAAACTAAAACTTACTATTTATAGTAAAAACGAAATTAAAGCAGGGAAACGACAGTCGATCCAGGGGTTTTTCGCAATTCCGGGCGTCGTAACCCGGCATAGCTGGGTTGGTTGGCTAAAGTAGCTGGTTATACCCCAAAATCATATATTTTACGTCAGGTAACTCATTTCGGATTGCGAGATACGCCCGATTTAAGGTCCGACGGTCCGGATCACTTCTGTCGTCGACCAGGCCTTTTCTGATCCATCTTGGCCATGAAACTGTCCGCGACCCGCTCTACATCACTTGTCTCATAATTCATTAAAATTAAAATAAATCATTGTGATTGTTTGATTGATTTACTGGTTTGAATATTTTGATATGATAATTGTACGATAAATTTATATGTGAATATTTTAATCGAAACAACTATGCCAAATATGAAAAATATGCATTTACATATCATCCCTCATTCATTGCATCGCATAATGCATGGTCGATCCTAGGGGCCCTCCCTGGAAGAAATGTCGATCCTGGTAGAGCGTTACCAGATGCGGGCTATGCCCAAGCCTACCGAAAGGTGGAAGCCTACCCAACGGGTGGATGAGCAGATGGACGATCACCCCATTTGATGCATTCATACCCCATTTTACATCATTATACATATATTTTTGTATTATTTTAATTGATATGATTATGAACCATGATGGGTTATATCACTAAGCCTGGCCAACTTATATTTCTATTGATGGAAAAACTGTACAGATGTGAATGAGGGTGGGCCGGTGGCTCAAGAATATGAATATGTGGTCAAGCGGGAAAGGACTTAAGGGACACGTGGCCCTACTTGACAGAGGAAGAAGTTACTGTCTTAGACTAATCATGATATTTTTACTTTAATTATATTTGATTTTCTTAAATTATAAATTAATTCTTTCAACTTGTTGGACATGTTTATTTCATTTCGTAAGATCCCAATTGAGAGGGTCCTTAGTTATGTTTATAATTAATTATTGGAACAAATGATCATTTTTTATTTTTGAGATGTTGTTGAGTATGAATGGAATGTAAATCTACGGTAGAGTTAGTAGGTAGATGAATAATTGTATAATTGAATGAAATTAGTACACTCAGTGTACGTGTCATGGGCCGAAACTCGGGTCTGAGGGTGTACACTCTATACTCGAATTTTGGAGCGTGAAAGAATGGTATTAGAGAGAGGCCTTTTCTAAAACATAGAGTGACTTGTAAGTTATGTACCCCACTAAATTTCATAAATGGTAGACCCTTGAAATTAGAAACATTTCATTAGGATATCCTTTTTGATTGATGCATGGATTGATGAATTTAGAGACCTAAAACGAAGTTACTATTAATTTTGTTGAATGTAAAAATAAGAATTTAGATTCCCTATACTTTTATTTGAATATAATTTAGATTAAGATGAATTAATATAACGAAAATGAATTTTAAAGATATTTTAATTGACAAAATTCTGCTGGATAGCAATGGGCAGCAAGAATTGCTCAACTTATAAAATTCATAACTATAAAAGTACTAATCCGATTGAGGCGACTCGAAAGCCTGATCGAAGATAGACAAGTCTAAATTAAGATAAAAAATAATAATAAAATTTAATTTTCATAGTCACTATATTGATCCAGTGAGTTCGTACATGTTGGTCGTAAATCATCAAATTCTAGACAGGTCAGATTGCAAGAATTTAAAAAAAAAAATTGTATTTTGAATTTTTAACTAAGATTTTACAGAGACATAGTAAACTTATAATAAGATCTCCAAAAAATATTTGAACCTAATATAAAATTTTGAAGTATAATAAAATGTGATAGAAACAACAATCATTAAACAAAAATAATAATAATAATAATCTGCCCATACCGACTTCTATAGATTTGAATTAATAGAATTTTTCATTTTGATAATTATCTTTGGTTAAATAAATATTTTTACTTGAAGTACTTTATTTAAAGAATATATATATATATATAAAGTATAAAATAAAATAAAATAAACCATAATCTCTACTAAATTTTTAAAAAATTCCTTCTTATAAGATCATAAGTCCATATATGGTGAAAAAAAAAAAAAGAGAAAAAAAAAAAATTTAATATCAAACTCACTAGAGCCTTTTTTTCAGGTATAGGACAATGTCTTCCCCAAATTTAAAGGTATAAAAAAAAAATATTTCTAATTTTCTAACAAATTTCAACATTATATAGTAAAAATCTGGATTAGTTTACTATCCCTGATCAAACTAGATAAAATTATTGTTCAAAATAATTCCTGAATATTTTTTTTTTGAGTCATATACATACCCCTAGACAACTCCATAAAATTTTATGATGATTCGAGTTGTAAAAAAATTATAAACATTTAAGCACTAGACTGTAAACGATAGGAATGACTGTTGGATAGTAGGAATTTTCCCCTTTAGCAGCGATGAAAACCTTAGTAAAAGTAATAATTTTAATATAATTTTTTTCACTATATAATTAATGACATACTTTTCAAATTTCAAGTCATTTTGACTTTTAATTCGAATGTTAAAATTTTGTAAATAACATTGTGTCTGTGAGTTCAAATTTAAAATATTCAATTTGATATTTTGAGAGATGCAATACATAAAATTATTGATTGTTATGATATCTGAAACTTAGAAACACAACTTTGGACCCCCATAATATTGAAAAAATAATAATAATAACGATATAAAAAAAAAATCGCCCCTCATATTTTGTTAAATAATGAAAATCACATGATTTGAAAAAAAAACTCATAACTAATTAAGTACGAGTCCAATTAAGGTGATTCAAAGGCCACATCGTAGATTGATAAATCGAGTTCAAAAAAAAAATAATTATGAAACTAGAAATTTAAAAATTTTTAAATCAAATTTAGTTTTATGTTTAACTTAAAAAAAAAAAAAAACATTTATTTCTAAACCACCCTCATTGTTTGAATTTTTTAATTTTTTGTAAATCTTATTTTTTTGACAAAATTTTACATACTTATAAATTTACTACTAGAAAAACTAGGAGATTAATCCAGTGTTTAAAACCATACATAACGTATGCGTGACCAACGCTATTAAAACAAGAAAATTTTAAGATATTAATTTCTAAATCTCGAGGACGAGATTTTATTTTAAGGGGTGTAGAATGTAACAACCCTAAATTTTGGTGCATTAAAAAAATTAAAATAGTTATTTAAAAATTTTATTTTTAAATAAAAAATAAAAACAAGTCAATAGTTGAGTTAGTAAAGATATTCTTAATTGAGAGATAGGTTTAAGGATCGATTCTTGGAGTAGTAATAATAAATTTTTTATCAAATGTCATAAAAAAATTCAAATTCTGGATAAGGGAGGATGTGCTCATCCTATCATGAGAATTTTCTTTAAAAAGGGAAATTCTAAGAACTCTCGATCAAGTAAGTTCTAATCGTTAGATCTTTTTAATTTTTTATTATATTATTAATTTCTTGTTGATCTATACAATGGATGGTGTGGATCATCCACACCATCATCGTATAAGTATGAAGAGTCTATTTTAATAAAGTGATGTTTTTATGATTTTAGATCTGGTTAGTAAAATTTTATGAATATATTGAATGGATGGAATCTGATTGTGTTAAAATAGATCTGTACGGATCATATGATCCCTAAGGCCAAAATATATAAGGGCCCTAATATTCAGATCAATCTAACCATCAGATGGGCCACATTAGTTAGACTTAGAAGTATTTGATAAAGGAAACTTAGATATTTTGCGTAAGTGTTGCTATCACTTGATCTAGAAAGTCGAGATGGGCCATTGGCGAATGTGTGGTTAGATCCACACCACTTCTCAAATGCATAGAGGTAAAATATGACAAGACCTCAAGAATCTGAATGATCTGACCATCCGATGGACCACCCCGATCAAGTAATTATCATTCAATTTTATAATCTTAAAAAGGAAAAAAATAGAATAAAAATTTTAATTATTTGATTATTTTGGATCTGGCCACCTAGGATGTTAATCAGAGGTGGGCCCCACCATGTAATAAAAATACATGAATAATAATGTTGTTGATATAACTGATAGGATTTCTGAATTCAAATCAACCTAATTACCTTGTGGATTCTACACTACCAGATTCAGGCGAGTGATCCAACTTGTCTCATAATTCATTAAAATTAAAATAAATTATTGTGATTGTTTGATTGATTTACTGGTTTGAATATTTTGATATGATAATTGTACGATAAATTTATATGTGAATATTTTAATCGAGACAACTATGCCAAATATGAAAAATATGCATCTACATATCATCCCTCATTCTTTGCATCGCATAATGCATGGTTGATCCTAAGGGCCCTCCCTAGAAGAAATGTCGATCCTGGTAGAGCGTTACCAAATGCGAGCTATGCCCAAGCCTACCAAAAGGTGGAAGCCTACCCAACGGGTGGATGCGGGTTGACAACGGTACCTCCAACCCAAGCAAATGGACAATCACCCCATCTGATGCATTTATACCTCATTTTACATCATTGTACATATATTTTTGTATTATTTTAATTGATATGATTATGAACCATGCAGGGTTATATTACTAAGCTAAGCCTGGCCAGCTTACATTTCTATTGATGGAAAAATCGTACAGATGTGAATGAGGGTGGGCCGGTGGCTCAAGAATATAAATATGTGGTCAAGCCAGAAAGGACTTAAGGGACACGTGGCCCTACTTGACAGAGGAAGAAGTTGCTGTCTTAGACTAATCATGATATTTTTACTTTAATCATATTTGATTTTCTTAAATTGTAAATTAATTCTTTCAACTTGTTGGACATGTTTATTTCATTTCGTAAGATCCCAATTGAGAGGATCCTTAGTTATGTTTATAATTAATTATTGGAACAAATGATCATTTCTTATTTTTGAGATGTTGTTGAGTATGAATGGAATGTAAATCTACGGTAGAGCTAATAGGTAGATGATCAATAATTGTATAATTGAATAAAATTAGTACACTCAGTGTACGTGTCATGGGCCGAAACTCGAGTCTGAGGGTGCACACTCTGTACGCGAATTTCGGGGCGTGACAATTGTGGCCTGGGCTGTGGGACCCACCTTGATGTATGTATTGAGATAATTTTAGGGCAAGATCCAAAAAATGAAGTAGATTAAAGTTTCATCCATATGGACGACATAACATGAAACATTAGTTATTGACTATTAAAAGCATATTGTATAGTAAAAAAGTTTTGGATAGATCGAGCTTTATATATATATATATATATATATATATATATATATATATATATACACGCGGAAACGTTCACCTGCGAACTACGTACGAACTTTATTAAGAACCCATCATACGTGATGGGAATCCAAAATCTGCACCGTTCATGTCAAGCAGCACCTCGTGAAACCCCCCTGGCCTAAGTTTTACTTTGATCTAAAACTTTGATGGGCCATGAAAAATGAAAACAGTTTCTTCCCTTGATTTGCATTTCTCTTTGCTATGGCCCACCAGAATTTTAGAACGGGGTGAAATTTTGTCACATGGGGTTTCATGGGATTCCGCATCACATGGACCATTCAGATTAGACACCCATGGCACGTGTGTAAAGGTGCGCGCGTGCATACGTGCGCAGGGGAGCATGACTCTCTCTCTCTATATATATATATATATATAGAGAGAGAGAGAGTATATATATATATATATAGAGAGAGAGAGAGAGTCATGCTCCCCTACTCACCTACGCACGTGCGCACCTTTGCACACGTGCCATGAGTGTCTAATCTAAACTGTCCATGTGATGCGGATTACCATGAAACCCTATATGAGAAATTTTCACCCCGATCTAAAATTCTGGTGGGCCATAGCAAAGAGAAATGCAAATCAAGGGAGGAAATAGTTTTTATATTTCATGGCCCATCAAAGTTTTAAATCAAAGTAAAACTTGGGCCCGGAGGGTTTCACAAGGTGCTGCTTCACATGAACGATTCAGATTTTAGATCCAAATCACGTATGATGGGTTCTAAAAAAAGTTCGTACATAGTACGTACGAACTGGTTCGTAGGTGAGCGTTTCCGATATATATATATATATATATATATATATATATATATATATATATATATATATATATATAGCTTTTCTTTAATCTATGTCTGTTTGACCTGGTTAGCTAACATTCTGGTGGACCACATAAGTTTTTAATGGTGGGCTTTCAACAAACTCAGGATATGTGCGGGGAAGTTTTGCTTAGATTTTTATAAAAATAGCCCTAAAGTTTGACTTTTAATAGTTTTTGACATCACTTTTGATTTTATTTTATTTTATTTTTAGCTCTTTAAAAAGTTTAAATTGTCCTTAAATATTTATACTACTATAGAGTTCTCAACAAGTTAAGATGACCCGTTTACCCATTTACCGTGAATTACCACCGTAATTAGAAATTCAAATCCAGGGGTTTCAAATACACTCTTTGAGGGTTTTGCAATCCACGGTGACAGCTTGGATTACACCTAAAATCATTTCAGTAGTTGCAAGTGTAACATGTGTGTCACTATACACTATTATTCTATTAGGCACATGGCCCACTAATGATGAGCAGCACCGTCCAAACACTGTCCATGTAAATCAGCACCGTCCAAACATTGTTCATGTAAATCAATGATTAAAAATTGTTGGTTAGTCATGATCTTGTGCTTGTGGCACATCCGAGACTTGGAATTTCATCATTTTTAGGCAAGACATATATTTCAATGGGCTTATCACAACCATTGTGTCAAAAATTACATATCTCACTAATTAGATATATTAAAGTTGATTTAGTAATTAAATTCAAACCCTTATACCATGTATAGCTACTTTTCAATTAAAGTTGATTCACACTCGAGGGCCAAACAGGCTGGGAGGATTTCAAATCCAGAGGTTTCCAATACCGGGGTTCCGAATCGAAGGGGTTCCAAATCCACCTCCCAAACAGGCCCTAAGGCTTCAGAAGGGCGTATCGATGTATAGAAAGGGACTTTAACAAGGCATGATCGATAGGCGCGCCACTCTTCCGAGTCATATGCAACTGATCCGAGTCAATTTGAACTTGATATGGTTCAGTACAGTTGACTGAACTTAAACGAGTGGGGATGAGTTACCAGATTTAAAAGAAAATGAAGATTTATATTATACAGTAATGTTTTTCACACGCAAGTAGCGAAGCACAAATGAGGAAAATCAAAATAATCTAAACCATTAAAACATGATGATCAAGAACTAGGACCGCGGTCGGTAATAAGGAAAGACGGCGAAGAACGTTTGGGTGATGGTGAGCAGGAGGAGGATGGAAGCTGCTATCAAAGAAATGACAGACCATGGATTGGTGAAATAATCGCGCTTCAAGCTCGCCCACCACATGTTCCATTTGTTCTCGCAATGTTTTTGCACATTCTCTTTTACATCCGAAAGATAACTTCCATTGAATTCATGGTGTAACCCAATTCAGAGCCGGTTGAATAGATGGGCCACATCATCATCGCTTCCGAGCACATTATCTATGATCCCATTGTGATGGAGCAGCGCCACATCCTTGGACGTATTGACAAGGCAATCCATGAACACAAGGTAAGTCGTGAAGTGGTCATTTGCTTCTGGGTAGCATTGTTCGAATGCTACGAGGCTCCGAAAGAGAGTTTCGCTGTCGTCATGTATCATCAAGGGAGGGATTTCCAACACCCCATGGCTAAATTTCACGTTCAAGATGTTATTTGATTTCTCATTCTTCTTGAACTTGACCCCCTCAAGTTGGAGGTCAGTCGCGCAAGGGATCATCTCGCGGTGTACAGTAATAGGCAACGTGGCCTCATTCGAACATGGGAGGAAGATGATGAGTAGATTCTTCAACTTGTTGAGGACGTATTTGATTTTAGGATTGCACGAAAGGTTGGGCTCCTCCTCGCTATGAGTCGGGGTCGGTATCAAATGCGAGTGGAACAAATGGAGCAGATGACAGTAGGAATCCTTGATCTGAATTTCCTTATTCGTATGCAGGAATGTACCGAATAAATCAAGGGCCATCTCGGCAAGTTTATGCGGTAAGTTCACTGGACAAGCCATCATAAAAATACGCTGCAGAACGAAGAAAGGAATTTGATTTTCAAGGAGGAGCATATCATACCCTATATCGTACACCATCGTAAGACGTATCGGGTCTTCGAAGTCATTTGAATGGAAAAAGAACTTCTCCATTGCAGAAATAAGACCGAGATCCTCCTCGTTTTGCTTGAGCTCCTCCAATTGTTGCCTGAGCAATATCGGATGGAACCTGAGAAAGATCTCGACAATGAAGCAAGCATCGAGCACCATCATTTTCACAAACTCGTTGCCCACCTGGGGGCCGATATTGTCTGAGTAGCAACTTCTCGCTTTATCCTCCAATTCCTCCATCGCCTTGAGGTAGTCCTCCAACTGATGGTTGGAATTGCGGGAGAGGAGCGAATGTAGGTACAACCATTTGTGCTCTTCCATACCTTGTAGGCTTTTCTTGCCATGATGATATGGGCCGATTGACACAATCTGAGGCTCATAGGAAACCTCTTTAACTTGCCTGATTATTCGTGGGACTATGTAGATGGTGGGTGAATCTCTACGTCTGAGCTTGGAAACGGATGCGGTGATCGATTTCTTCATGGAATCGGCTAGTGCTTGCCTACCTGGGGTTAGGCAACTCGGTCTCGGGGAGCTGTTGGTCGATGTGTTCGCTTCCTCTTCTATTTCAATTATATCATCATCCATCTTCAACGATGTGGCTGATTTCATCATGGAAGAATTGGCTGCTGCTTGTCTGTCATCTATCAACGATGTGGCTGTATGGACCCAAAATAACTCAATATGGGATGATACGGGCCTGTATCGGTAGTCAATGATACGATACCCGTTACACTGATTTTAGTCTGCGTCCATATATATATATATATATATATATATATATATATATATATATATATATATATATATATATATATATGTGGGAAAAGGTACAATGCGCTTGAGCTGATTTAAACGTCCCATGAGGTCGAGCTGTGTGGGCCCCACCGTGATGCATTTCGAACATCAACACCATCAGTCAGATGTACAATTCCATCGTGGGCCTAGGTCTCAAAAATCAAGTCAATCTGTGACTTTTGTTGGCCACACCACTTACAGAAGTTGAGAGGTGCTGTGCACCATTAAAACATTCATAACCATTTTTTTTGGGCCCACCGAGATGTGGTTTGCAAATCCAGCTCATCCATTATGTGTGTCCCACTTGTATGAGGGTTCAGACCAAGTTTCAGGAGCATGAAAATTTCAGGTTGGCCCCACCAAGTGCTTTTATATGTTTTTAGCATGTCTTCACACGATTTTAGATGGTATGGCCCACCTGAGTTCCGTATACGGCTGATTTTTGGGATATCCCATAATTCAAAGGGGACGCATGAAATTCACGGTGTTGATGTTCGAAACGCATCAGGTGGGGCCCACCCAGCTCGACCTCATGGGACGTTAAAAGCAGCTCGAGCGCATGGTGTATATCTCGATTTTAAGGCGTTTGGAATTCCCAAGTATCAGATTTATATTTATATTTATATTTATATTTTTTTTCTTCGTTGCTCCGCTTGTAGGTTGGTGATGGAGCAGGAGCCGGATTCTGTGAGGCCCTGAGGTGGGGTCCACCGTAATGCTTTTTAAAATTCAACGTTGTACTCAAACGAGCGCCACTGCGGTGAGAAACATATGAGTGAGACCTTGACGATAGGATATAATTAAATTGTTTATCCACGCCGTCCATCTGCTTTTTGGGCTTATTTTATTATATTATTCAAAAAATTGAAGCTGATGCAAGTTTTAGGTAGGCCACGCTAAAGGAAACAGTGGTCATTGAACTCCCACCATTGAAAGCTTTCTAGCTTCTACGGTAATGTTTACTGACCATCCAATTTATGGTATGTTTGGCACCATAAAGTAAATGAGGGTTTCAAATTGCCTCAAGGAGGGGGTTTGAAATAAAAGGTGAAAGCTTGAATTACATTTAAAATCTCTCCTAGAGTTGCATGTGTAGCATATGCGTCAGTGGGCTATTAATTTAGGGCTTGTGAAGTGAATTCAAGGTTTGTTCCAATCGGTAATCATATCTCTTGTAATTTTTGCTTTCATAATGCAATACTCATAGCTTTATAATGTGGTTTCTTCCTGCAAGGATTTTTCCACTAAAAATTTGATTTGTTCTTGTTTAAATTTAGTTGTGCGATTGCATGTACTTTTTTTCTATATACAAATGCAGTCCTCGACAAATCTGATTCATTTTTAGGCTCATGCCTTTATCAAGCATTTTCCACTAATTTGATACCATGCTTGAAAGATCAGACGAATGTGATAATTTTGGGAGACATTTATACACGGAATTTTGACTGTTGGATTATGTTAATTGTGAGACATCAACTGATAAGCCCATTAGATCAATCACACGTTCAGTACATGCCTCAATGGCATGCACTCGAGCGAATTCACTTATAATCTGTCGTCTTTTTCCCGATGGGGATTGCCTGTCCCAGTTACAGGAAGTAAACATGGTGGGAAGTTGTATGGGCCGGTTTACTCTTGCCCTAGTGGTAGACTCACAAGAGTTTCAACACGAGAAGGTTATGAGTTTGAGTACTCATTGTAGCGAAAAGCCACTGTGGTGTGTGTGCTAAAGAAAAAAAAAAACCTGTGTAGGGCCCACAGAAACCCTAACAAATCCACTCCATCCATCCTTTTTGCATGATCAGCGAGGGATTTCCTCATGTAATTGGCTGGTGCTGGCCCACTTGAGGCTTGAAATCTCGTTCTCTTAGGGCCCACTGAACCTTGACACCAGCTTGCTGGCTGGTGTTTGGGTCACTAGCCAAACAGTGTCCCGGGTGATGGAGGTCACTAGCCAAACCGCGTCTTAGGTAGGTGTGGTGAAGGGACGCAGAATGTGTGGGGAACCTGCGTCCACCAACCTCCGTGAACGCAGGTGTTCAATCCCTACCGTTGATTGTGGTGTGGTTGACCGGATTTGGATCTGCCTCAGCTGGCAAAATGTATAGAAAGAGTGTATAAAACGGATACATCATGGCGGGCCCACATAGCTTTGACAGCAGCCAGCTGATTGTTGTTTGGTTCACTAGCCAAACCGCGTCTTAGGTATGTGCCGGGATCCTTGCTCTTGCTCGAGCGGCAGACTCTGTGCTGTTTCAACACTTGGCCAAGGGTTCGAGTATTCATAGGTGGTGAAAGCCCGTTCCGGCGTGAGGTGTGTGGAGTGGTTGTGTAAAAAAAAAAAAAAAAACGCGTCCTGTATGGGAGGACGCGGATTTCCAGGATGTTCCTGCACGAGGATGGTCGGTGGGTCCCACTGCTATGTTTTTGAGAAATCCACTCCGTTCATCCGTTTTTCGAGCTCATTTAAAGATATGCGACAAAAAATCAGGAGTACTCAAAACTCAAGTGCGTCTAACGAGATCGAAAATTGGGGAAAGAAATTACTGCCGTTAAAACTTTTCTGGGCTACACGTTGATGTTTATATGTCATCCAAACCGCTTATAAGGTTATTCCCACTTGGATAAGTAAAAACACAGTAAGTTTAAGCTGATACAATACTTTTATGGTCAGTAGAATGTTTCAACAGTGCTAACTGAAAACTCACTGTTTCCTCTCGTGCGACCCACTTTTTGAATCCTCCTGATTTTTCGTTGCATTTCATGAAATAAGCTCGAAAAACGGAGTGGATTTCTCAAAAACATAGTGGTGGATCCTTGCGCCTGCGAAAGGCTTTAGCAGGAAATCCGCGTCCAGTGTGGGAACGCTGCCTCCTCAAACGTATGCGATTGCGGAGCACTGAGCGAACAACGCAATGTATTGATTTTATCCACGCCCTTCATATGTTTTGGCAGATTATTTTAGATCATGAGCCCAAAATTGAAGCATATCCAAATATCAAATGGACCACACCATAGAAAACAGTTGGGATTGAACGCTACCGCTTGAAAATTTTTTCAAAGCACATAAAGTTTTGAATGAAGTTGATTTTTTTTCCCCCTTCATCCTTGTGTGTTGCACCTTATGAACGTATTGGATTGAATTTTGACATGACAATGGTGTCAGGAACGTTTCAATGGTGTACATATTTATTTCACTGTTTCCTGTGGTGTGTCCCAATTGAATATTGAATTTATCTGATTTTTAAAATAATTTCATATCATTATCTGACGTAACCGATGGAGGGAGTGGATTTCACGCAGATACCATGGTGGGCTCAATAGAGCTTTCTGTAGCACAGCTCTCTTCAAGGAAGTGCTGTACGAAATGTTACGGGAAAAATAAAGATTATGCTGACGAGTGGCGGCCACTTGAGAAGGACGTGGATCGCGTACTGATACTATCAATCGGACTCACTATTCGACGCTGCTTTGTGGGTCCTACCAAGATGTATGTATTCTATCCATGCCGTCCATCCATTGTTTTTTCAGACCATTTTAGGGTGTATCAATAAAAATGATGCAGATTCAGATCTCAAGTGGATCACATTACAAGAAACAGTGTTGATTGAACGCCCTCCATTAAAAACTTCCTAAGCCCCACTGTAATGTTTATTTTCCATCTAACTTGTTGGTTGGATCACACAGACCTGGATGAAGGGAAAACACAAATATCAGCTCGATCCTCAAAAGTTATGGCAATGGACGGCGGATGCACTCTCAAAGCCTAACGCATCCTCGATTTTCCAATGTAAGTCAAATAATGCGACCGGAGGATTCAGCAGGATACGCGGCTTTTTTAGTCCAGACCACCTGTTTGTTGGGTCTCACGCTGGATGGACCACGTTTAACAATCGATTAACTTTTCAGCCCATGACTTATATATGAACGGTTAAAACAGAAATAAACGGTCGATATTCAACTAGGCTTGATGGCTAAGATCATCCAATCTGAGAACCATGCCTGTGGACCACGTCTGATCAATGGTCTTTACTTAAGAAAAAGAAACAATTGTCTGAATGGAAAGCCCTTGAAATTGTGGTTCGAGTCCCGCGCCTGGCACGCGGCTTGCGTGGTGAGTTGCCACCAACGAAGGCAGTGGTGGCAGAACTCTGTGGAGCCCACTATGATGTCATCCATTATTTTTCTATTTTTTTAAAAGATCATTTTAGGCCATGAGCTCGTATGAACGATATCAATCATTGAAAAATTGTCCCCCAATTCCAACTAGCCAAGGCCCGTATGTACACTATGCAAATAGCTAGGTCGTGATGTATTCCACCACACCTCATTAGAAGGGTTTTTTTTTTTTTTTTTTTTTTTTTTTTTTTTTTTTTTAATGATAATGGACCTATGCTCTTACAAAACTTAGGTTTCAGCCTTAATTTTCTAACTGACAGTTTTTTATCCTCAAGTTAGCCTTTTTTGCTTTCTTTAAGGAAAAAAAAAAAAAAAGCCTTTATGTCCGAAGTTATCTTGTACGGTGGTATTTTGCATCGAAGTTGAAAGCTATTTTCAAACGTGGGATTTTGGGTCCCACAAAATCATGAATGGGCCCACTACTTGGAAGATCTTATCGGTTTATTTGTTTCAGGGTATCTTGAAACATTGGAAAGCTTTGATTTCATTTCATCCAAGGCCTGTGTAGCCCCCAAATGGAGATGACGGTAGCCTTTATTTCTAATTTTTTTTTTTTTTTTTTTTTTTTTCTGTAGTATAATTTCACGTTCACGTTCACGTTTATATCCACCTTCAATCTATTCAATATTCGTATCCACATCAACATGTGCCTTCATTTAATTCAATAATCATTAAAAAAATAATAATGAGTATGTTCATTCAATTCAATATTCATTAAGAAAAATTCATCGCACTCTTACAAATAATTAAGCATCCGAATGACACATACAAATATTTACATAACTTCTGAAACAGAAATTTTTTATACTGAGATGGATTCTCTCTTTCTCAAATAGAATCTCACTGTTGTTATCCCCCTTATAAGTGGTTTTAAGGTAGTCTTCTTTGACTTCATTGAAGTTGGGCTTCCTTATCAGCTTTTCAATACTTGTATCTTATCTCTCTCCATTTTAGACTTAATTGTATTGTACTTCAGAATGGGTGTGCTCCTTTACATTTGAGTTTTCTACACTATTGAAGACAATTGAAAAGCAAAGTTTGTCTAAACTTGGAGATTTCTTCCTACATATTAACATACAAGTTAATATAATATTTAATTAAATGATAAATAAGTAATAACAAATAGACAATACAAGCTAATATAATTAATTAAATAATGCATAAGCAATAATGAATTGACAACATAATGCCTATGTAGTCGGATAATGAAAATTTACTAAGCTAAATCTTATTTTCAGCAAATAATTGAAGCATGTTGATTTGAAAAGCTCTCTCTGTGTATTGCACTTTTCAAAATCTTCCTTTAATGAAGTTAAAAATTCTACTGAACACTTCGAGGACACCTTTTTAAAAATATATAGCCCAAGCAAAAACCTGATTCTTACTCATACATCGGATATGTTATTCATGATGAATAAACTATTAGCATAGATAAATTAACGGAATATAGACATTGAAATTCTAGTGGCTAAGTGGGATCCCAAAGAGGCCAGGTGGGATCTAGAGTGACCAAGTGGGTTCTGCAGTGCCCGGGTGGGATCCACAGTGGCTAAGCGGGATCCACAATGGCTAAGTGGGGTCCACAGAGACCAGGTAGGATCCATACTGGCCAAGTGCAACCCACGAGACGCAGGTGAGATCCATAGTGGTCAAGTGGGATACATAATGCTTAGGTGGGATCCACAATGCCTAGGTGCTATCCACAGTTGTCAAGTGGGATCCGTAGTTTGCAAGTGGGATCCACAATGGGCAGACGGGATCCACGGAGGCTAGGTGAGATTCACGGTAGCCAAGTAGGATCCACAAGGCCTAGGTAGGATCCATAGTACCCGGCCAAGTGGGATCCAAAATGCCCCGGTGCGATCCACAGTGTCCAAATGAGATCGACAGTTGCCAACTAGGATCCACACTAGTGATCCATACTAGTCAGTTGGAATACATAGTAGCCACCCTTTTAAAAAACTAAAAAACCAACATCCTCGTGCAGATCTCGTCCTCGTATCCCGCCATAAAAACAAACAAACCTTATTTTCTTACCTCTTGCCACCATATCAGTCCCACTCTCTGGGAGAAAAACTTGAAAACCGTAAATCAAGTAGTTCTTCAGTCTAAAATGTGACGTGGGTTTGAGAATTGAGTGAATAAATTGTCGGAGGTTGGCCGAAGTGTGTAGTGGGGCTCGCATAGTTACCTTTCAACCGTCGGAACTTTCGAAATGGGGTAGGGGTTCCACTTTTTGGAGTAAAAACTTGAAATATTGTCTGAAACTCGTCGTAATGAAGGGAATAATATTGGATGCATGGCTAAAGCTTACCGAAGTGAGTCCTATGGAAGTGGCAACAACTATCCTAACAACCTTCTTTGGTGGTGGTCGACTCTCTCTTTAAAAAAAAAACAAAAAAAAAAACCTTATATACCTAAGAACTTTTGGTCTAACCCCATATATACATTTTCGAAATGATATTATGAGGCCCACCATGCATCTCCATTGAAATTTACTCTAGCCATTAGTTTAGCAAATTAATTTTAGGGCATGACCCTAAGAATGAGGGAAAAAGACATAAGGGGGTGGACCACACAGGATGAAAAGACTTAGAAAGAAAGGTCATCATCATCTCCATTTAAAGGCCACACAGGGCTCGAATGAAAATGAAATCATTGCCCTCCGATGTCTTAGGATGCCCCGAAATAAATAAATGGATCAGAACTCCCAAGTAGGGGGCCCAATCATAGTTTAGTGGGATCCATAATTCCATGTTTGAAAATTACTTTTTAACTTTTGAGACAAGCTACTATGTATGAGGCACCCACTGATAGAAAGGCATTTTTATCGTAAAAAAGGTAAAAAGAGTAGCATAAACATCCACAACCTTCTGTTGCTAGATCCCGATAAATCAAGTTCTTACTTGGAAGATTAAACATTCTGGTCACATTTTGCTGACCATTCGCCTAAGATCATTTGTCCATTCGAATGGTTAATGTATTTCTCTTTTTATTTTTCTCTAATTTATTTTGTTACACTATCAATTGTAATGAGCTTCATTTATTAAAAAAAAAAAATCAACATTGTTTTTAACCTTCTTCTATTTTAGTCTATTCATCTTGGTTCCTTTGAGAAATATACTTTGACTGCAATTACTATTGAAAGAATAAGTCCTTAAGACAAAAGGTAAAAAGAATCCATCAAGAAAGAGCCCATATCCATATTTAAATTGCATAATCAATGTTATAATCGATGGTTGACAAGGGCGATTGGATTCTTAAATCTAGTTTTAATCAATTCATCTTGACATAAAGGTCACTAGTGTTCAACCAAACATTGAGTCGAGTATGACTCTGGCACACCCGCACTTCTTAATCGCACATGTTAACCGAATGCAGGCCCCCACTCATATGTGTGGCCTCGTGTTTGAATGATTTGTGCTAAAATATTTTTTTGGCATGCCTAATGGGACCCAATAAGTTGTCATTGATATTTCTCAATCGAATAAGATAAATCTTAAATAATAATAATAAAAAAAGGGGTTAGTTCTGTTGTTGATATTGTAGAAGAACCACAAGACCTGGGACATTAGTATGAGCCCATTGTTGACGTGGATGCAACATTGTCTTCTCAATCGTTATTCGGTGACCTTACCGCACATTTTCTTCGTATGGAAGAACTGCTGCAAAAGCTCATTGGAGGATCCATGGCACAACTAAAGATCTTTGAGACGTCGGTCAAGGGTTTCCTTTAGAGACTCTTGATCAATAATATTACCCAGTCTGTCCCCAATCATCCTATTGAATGAGAGGTAGAATGGCCAGCTAAGGTCATTGCAAGAGCCAGCCATATAGAACCCCAAGGCCAACCTTTACCGTAGTAGCTGGCCAGAACAAGGAACGACCAAGACGGTCGGTCATACGGCTAGCCAGAATACCCTGATTGATAGAATTATTATGAACCCGAGGGGAATCCCCGATCAGTGTTGATAACATGGGGGGCAACCGGCTATCCAACCCATGCCATGTTTCCATGGTTCCGTGGCAAAAAACTACGGGGGGAAACTTCCGATCGGTCCGGCCATCCAAAATGGTTTTTTGAGGGTCGAGTACTAAGGGGCATCCTCCGGTTAGCCCGACAGCGTATCAAGGGTATCAGTGGATAGAGATGCTCGGAGGGAAACCTCAGACTAGTCCGCCTGTCCAAAACAACTATCGTAGGGTAGAGGCACTTGAGGGGCAACCTCCAACCAGTCCCCCAATGGAAAACCCTACCTAAATGGGTCGACCTATACTACAAGTTCGTTCGAGGATTTAGGTTCTCTGAGTTTACCATTTTCTTTATAAAGAAGGGAAATTTTCCATGATTAAGCACATCATCCGCCTCACCATTTGATGTCCCATAACGATTTTCTCAAATTCAGATTGTTCAGAAACTCTCTAATAGAAATGACTTTCACATGGCACATAAACCTCCATGCTAACTTGATCCAAACTTGGATCAAGATAGAAGAGAGATTTCATATGCAATTCCACCAAACTAGGCCTTAGGTATCCATGGCCAACTTGTCCAGGCTATGACAAATGCCTGAAGAGACAGCCAAGCAGTTTGTCACCCGGTTCAAGGGCAACAAAAATCGCTACCCAGTGATTCTTCCTAAGACCAAGTTCGCTAGGCTTTCCCTACATGGCATTGGCTTTGAGCTTCGCAAGAAGTTCAAAGGCATGTATTTTGAAGATTTATTCGAGTTAATTGTCAATTGGAGCTAATAGGTATGCATGAACAAATACTCTCAGACGAGAAGCACTGAATGGGCATATCCCAGGGCATATTTTATCATGACCTTAAATAATAAGCTATCCGTAGTAAAGATAGTTCCCGCGCGGCCAACCAAGGACCACAACGCCTGTTATGAGGTGGTCGTGGCGGAGATGGTTGGCACACCTGGAAAAGGTCGAGTACAAGGTTGTGGGTGATGTTAACTCAAGGAAAAGTGCATCTGAACCTCTGAAGCTCTGAAGCAATAGGCTAAGGAAATATTCAATATATTTTTGGAGAGGAAATTCATCAAGCTCTCTAAACACCAAAAGATTCCATCAACCGAGGAACTCAAACAAAGAAGTTTAATGTAAATGACATGGTATTAGAATGCATTCTATTGAGAACTTTATCGTATTCATGTACATGGTGCAAGAGAACATCCACATAAACCTCCTCAAATTCTCTTAAAAGGAGGCCATGAGAGTTGACTAGCTAAGACTACTTCCCGAAGATGCCCAATTAACGGCATTATCAACGAAGTCAGGTCGATTAACCGACCCGCCGAGACATTAAAAGCAGTGGCTTCGCGCACCACTGGAAGGAGCCATCGCAGTCCGGTCCGCAAGGAACCCAAAATGGCAGGGAGCCTCCTCGGTCAGTATATAATATGGATTAGGCACCTATAATAGTCCGTATCATTTTTTAAAATGGTGGTGACTCATCATCCTCATCTACGGCTCATGTATGGATATCCAGACCATCTAAACAGAGTATGACATTGTCTATGGAAAATATCTCTAAGATCAAATTGATGACTATCAAATATATGGTTAAATGGAAAAGGAGAGAGGGAAGAATCGGATGGTTACCATCATCTTCATAGTGTAATTTTGGATTATGCTCCATCCAGAGTTGGGCTTCGAACGATCTGGATTGTCGTACAGCTATGCCTAAATCAGGTAGATCCATGACTTAGTTGGGCCACACCACTAATAACAGTTGAGAGTAGCATCTTCCCGATTGTATATAGGGCTCACTGATATGTGGTTTTAGATGTAGAAGGCCAAGTGCATGCTTCCCATGCAGCTAGCTGCATTTGGAGTCTCCGGCATCCACGCCACTTATCTGGTTAGTCCATTAGCTCTAGTTCACTCTTCATCACCTTAAAAACGATACTGATCTGATGATCCAAACGGTTCACACACTACCAGAGTATCAGAGTATTTATACATAGTTTATATAGGAAAAGGTGGAAATATTTTCGTACATAGTTTATATATGGGTGGGCGTCATTGTCACAGCAACTTCTGTGGTGTGTTCCACTCTGTGCCGTGGATAGAGCTCTACGTCTAGCCAAGTTAAGCTGAGCTTTGCTACTCCGGCTACCTCAGCTTGAGCTTAGCTCGACCTTCGAGATCAAAATGCTAGCTCAGCTTGGCTTAATTGTTTGAGCCAAGCGAGCTGTGTCGAGCTGAGGTGAGTCAAGCTAGCTGCTCTCTCCTCTCTTTTTTTTTTTTTTTCCTTTCTTTTTTTCATTTTGAAAAATGAAAAGGTTAGTATAATATATTAATAGTAGAACTAAAAGACTAGAAGTTAAGTGTATTTACAGTATACAAACTTAATACATCTTTTATCAATTTAATATTTAATTTCCATGATATGAATGCCTTCCTAGTATAATTTCATAGCCATGGCTGCCACGTCCATATCTCCTCCATCTGAATTGGATCAGATCGATCATTTTCGTTGTTCATGTCCGAGCTGGTAACTTTTCCAAGATGCTTGTTAACCTCCTCTGAATTAGAAGGTAGGGAGCCTTTTCTATCATTTTTTTGTATAAATTCAGCTAACTTTTTCAATTCTTTTTTGTGAAATGATTTATACCAAATACTCAAGATCTTGTTAAATGAGGCAAGTCTAGATGTAGACTTTGATTGCTTTTTGCTTCTCGTGATCAACCCTGCTTCGACATCATGTTATCGAGGAGGACATGATTGATATGTAGATGCTATGCCTCTTCCTTTTTAAACTTTTAGGCAATTTTTAATTACTTTCCTTTAAAGCTTTCAATGTAGCATCATTTTCTTCTTCTTCTTCCTTACCAATTATCTTTATCATCCCTATTTCAGATTTTTCATCAGTTACAATAGGCTCATTATGGTATATTTTATGGCTAATTGTATTCAGTGTAGAAAATAGGTGGGAAGGCTTACTGTTAGAGTTTACGAGAGCTTGGAATAAAACTTGTACTGCCCGTGATGATTTTGGACACGGTTTTGCCCTGATAAGTGTAGTGTAAGCCAATTTATTTTATTTACAAATCAGGCCCCACACAAATTGTATTGAATTTTCATTCTTTCAAAGTCCGGGGAGTAAACTTGGAGATAGTAATGCCAAATGTTAGTGGATGAATCATCCGAAAGACAATGCTACACATCCTTTTGTTGTAAGAGAAATATTTTTATAGGAAAAATAAAGAAATAAACAAACTTATATAATTTACAAAAAATAATAATAATAATAATAATTGTTATAGGAAGATCCGAGCCGATGATAGATGGAGAGATAGACGATCCACTAGTCTGGGTGGAGAGTCCGAGCCTCGGATCATAATGCTAGGAAGGAGGGTTAAGATGGGCGAAGCTCCCATTCGTGACCGCCTTCTTTCCAAGGGCAGTCGGAAGGGAAAACATTTAAGCCGCACGATCAACCTTGAACGAACTTCCATCATAATACCGAGGATGACCAGCTGCATTACTTACGAACGGACCAAGGTTCGGCTCGGGATTGGCACTGATCAATCCTCAGCTCGGAGCAGTCTGTCATCCTCGATCTAGCCGAGCCGAGGTATCTCCGAGGATAAAGGTTACGTGCACTAAGTAGGGAAACTGCCATGTATGGACATGTCCTATTATCTCGTCTGTAGATACGCACGCCGTAACACATGATCTCCGGATTCTGGGCAGTATCTCCACGATCTGTAAATCACACTGATCGTCCGAGATTATCGAATGCGAATCAAGCGATGAAGAGGTATAAATATCACATCGTCCCATGAGAACAAGTGCACGCAACATCCGGCACTCTCCCTTTCCTCCCCAATTTAGACCCAGATTCCATTGTCCTGACTTAGGCATCGGAGGGTCCCCCGGCTTAGCCAGGGTCTTCATTGCTCACGGTTTATATGCAGGGAACCAGGTCCTTCATCTATTCAGAATATGTGAAGAGGGAAGAGGGCTGACCAGATTTTGACCTCAACATTTTTGGCGCCGTCTGTGGGAAACTGATACAAAAAGTCAGGTTCCTGTTCTTGAAAGCTATGGCCAGAGGGAAGAAGAAGGCAATGGTAGTGGAACCGGAGCAGACCCGCTCTTCGTCATCACTTCATGCGGAATTTGCTCCAGGCCCTTCCCAACGATCTCGTAATCGTTCCAACAAATACCGCGCCTTGCAAGGTGAAGTACAGGCCTTGCGCGATGAGGTGGAACGGATGAGGAATGAGCTCGAGTCCCAGCGACAACCCGAGCGGAGGAGTCTAGAAGCTATCGGGCCAGTCGTTCAAGCCCATTCAGTGACAAGGCGTGGGACATCTCCGCAGCGATCTACCCGAGCACCAGTTTCGGCTCAAAATTCTCCCCCAGCTCCAGTGCGAGCCCCTACCAGGAATGCGACGACTCGGGCTCCGGCGGATGTCCCAGCTGCCTCGGCTCTGGCTCCAACGGACCTTCGTCACACCCTGGAGAGGAGAAGGGAAAGGAGAACACCCGAGCCGGAGAACACTCTGGAAGTAGTGGAGGAAAACAGGGATCCCTGGGAGTCACGATTCGCAGACCTGACTAACCCAAATTCTGATGTTACGGAAGCAACAACAGTCATCATCTACCCCGGCTGCTGTTGAAGCCATGATGGAAGAGACCGAGCCTCCGTTCACCTCAGAAATCATGAACGAAGTGATGCCTCAGAGATTTCGGATTCCTCCTGTCATCCAGTACTCCGGGTCGGGCGACCCATCCGAACACGTGGAAGCTTATCGTTCGTGAATGCAGATATAGAATGCAACTGATGCAATGATGTGCAGAGGATTTTCGATTACTCTGGCCGGATCCGCTCAGAGTTGGTATCGGCAACTCAAGCCTAGATCCATATCTTCATTCGAAGAACTGGCTCGGTCATTCCTTACCCAATTCATAAGCGGTAAGAGAAGCCGAAAACCTAATACCCACCTGCTTACCATCAAACAAGGTCCGAAAGAGTCCTTGAAGGATTACATTGCTCGATTCAACGAGGAAGCATTGCAGGTGGAAGACTATGACGACAAGATGGCTCTCGCTGCAGTATGTAGCGGCTTGAGGGAAGGAAGGTTCGCCTTCTCTATAGGAAAGAACCCGGCGAAGACGTTAGCCGAGCTTATTGCTAGAGCCCAGAAATATATCCACGCCGAGGAGTTCTCTGCTACTCGCAAGAACATCCAAACAACCGAGCTGAACAGGAAAGGAAAGAGGCCGAGGAACGAGGAACCCCAAGCCCAGAGAAAAAACTCGGACGATCACTCTTCTCGTGATCGCAGACCGAGCAGGAAGCCAGAAGGGAGATTCCGTTCCTACACACCTCTCAACACTACCGCCGAGCAGATCTTGCTAGATATCCGCAGCGAGAAACTTCTCAACTGGCCAGTCTGCATGCGGGCAGACCCGGAACTTCGCGACAGGCGTAAATATTGCCGCTTCCATCGAGATCATGGCCACAATACCGATGAGTGTGTAGATCTCAAGGATGAGATTGAATCCCTCATTCGGAAGGGACACTTACGTCGGTACACCAAGCAAGAGAAAACTACTCGGAAAGAGGAGCGAGTATGAGAGCGCCCCAAAAATCCACCCGAAGAACCTGTGGAGATCCGCACCATCTTCGGAGGTACATCAGGTGGAGGAGACTCAAACAGAGCCCGAAAAGCTCATTCCCGAAGGAGCCCAGAGCATTACATCAATCTTACCGAGCGGCCTAACAAAGAACCACGAGTCAGTCCCTGTAACCTCACCTTCACGGAAGATGACGCTCGAGGGATCCAACATCCACACGATGACGCTTTGGTGGTCACTATGACCATAGCCAATCATAAGGTGTACCGGGTTCTCGTTGACACTGGAAGTTCAGCCGACGTGATCTACTCTGAGGCCTTCGGAAGGATGGGGATTCCACAGTCTCGTCTCAGGCCTGTGAAGACCCCCTTACACGGCTTTGCTGGAGAGAGAATAATCTCTGAAGGAGCTATTTCCCTCCCGGTGACTGCGGGAGAGGGGTAACATCAAGTCACCTTGATGGTGGACTTCCTTGTTGTCAATGTACCATCAGTACATAATGTGATTATGGGCAGGCCCTCTCTCAATGCAATGCAGGCGGTCGTGTCTACTTATCACCTAATGATGAAATTTTCCACCGAAGGCAGAACAGGTTACCTCCGAGGCGATCAACGTGAGGCTCGACGATGTTATACCATTGCGGTTCAAAAAGGGTCTGTAAAGCAAACACTCACTGTCAACATCTTGGACCCGCGCGGACCTACCGAGAATAAGCCGCTTGAAGATCTAGAGAAGATACCGCTTGACGAAACCGATCCTAGCAAGACGGTTCAGTTCGGAACATCGCTTAGGCCTG
Source organism: Magnolia changhungtana (assembly GCA_030180095.1). Taxonomy (NCBI): domain Eukaryota; kingdom Viridiplantae; phylum Streptophyta; class Magnoliopsida; order Magnoliales; family Magnoliaceae; genus Magnolia; species Magnolia changhungtana. The sequence continues at coordinate 4,987,944 of JASAUF010000378.1, forward strand.
AGCAACGCTCCGAGCTGTTAACTTTCCTACGACGACACAGGGACGTATTCGCCTGGTCGCACGCGGATATGCCAGGAATCTCTCCAGACGTTTTGGTCCATCGGTTGAACATGGATCCCGACCATAAGCCTGTGAAGCAAAAGAGGAGACCGTTTGATGCCGAGCGATGTGAAGCTATTGCGGAAGAAGTCACAGTCCTGTCGGACGCCGGCTTCATAGAAGAAGTATATTATCCAGAGTGGATCGCAAACGTGGTGTTAGTTAAGAAGGCAAATGGCAAATGGCAAATGGAGAGTTTGCGTGGACTACTTAGACCTGAACAAAGCATGTCCGAAAGACAGTTTTCCATTGCCTCGGATCGATCAATTAGTAGATAGCACAGCAGGACACGAACTACTTTCCTTTCTGGATGCCTACTCTGGTTAGAATCAGATCGCGATGCATCCCCCAGATAGGCAGAAGACTACCTTTGTCACGGACAGGGGGCTCTACTGTTACCTGGTCATGCCATTTGGCCTGAAAAACGCTGAGACCACATACCATAGGCTAGTCAACCAGATGTTCGCAAGACAGATCGGGCGCACGATGGAAGTTTACGTCGATGACATGTTGGTAAAAAGCGTCAAGGCATCCGATCACTTGGCGGACCTCAGAGAGACCTTCGCAGTCCTCCAAGAATATCAAATGAAGCTAAACCCAGCCAAGTGCGCTTTCGAAGTCAGTTCAGGAAGATTCCTTGGATTCCAAGTCAGCTAGAGAGGCATCGAAGCCAACCCCGATAAGATTAAAGCACTCCTCGACATGAGCTCGCCTCGGACTGTCAAGGAAATACAATGCCTCACTGGTCGGGTAGCAGCGCTCGGACGCTTCATATCCCGAGCCACTGATAAATGCCTCCCCTTCTTTCAGCAATTGAAGGGTCATAAGAAGGCCGAGTGGACGCCGGAATGTGAGCAAGCTTTTCAACAGTTGAAACAATATCTGGGCTCACCACCTCTGCTATCAAAACCGGAAGAAGGCGAATCTTTGTTCCTATACCTCGCAGTCTCAGCCTCAGCAGTTAGCTCGGCCCTGATAAGGGATGTGGGGAATAAACAGCATTCAGTATACTATGTGAGCAAAGTCATGGTACCAACAGAAACGAGATACCCCGCTCTGGAGAAGCTTACGCTCAGCTTAGTCGTTTCGGCTCGGAGGTTGCGTCCATATTTCCAAGCTCATTCAATCATCGTGTTAACCGACTCCCCCCTCAGGCAGATTCTCCAAAAGCCAGAGGTCTCGGGACGGCTGACCAAATGGGCGATCGAATTTGGAGAATTTGACATTACTTTCCGGCCGAGGACAGCAAAGAAAGGCCAAGAAGTGGCTGATTTCATCGCAGAATTCACTGTTCTAAGTGAAGGGCAGGTCAACAACGAGGTTAAGATGACCCCGCATGACCTCCCAAACAGTTCACAGGGCATTCCAGAAGCCGGATGGGTCCTCTATGTGGACGGATCATCTAACTAAAAACGAGCCGGGGCAGAGATCGTCTTGATCGCCCCTGACTCCACAATTATCCAAAATGTCATCCGACTCGACTTCAAAGCTTCCAACAATGAGGCGGAGTATGAGGCACTATTAGCTGGGCTCAGATTGGCCGCCAGCCTCGGGGTCCAATCTATACAAGTTCGATGCGACTCTCAGCTGGTCGTGAATCACATCTCCGCCGATTATGAAGCCAAAGAAAATAGAATGATTGCTTACCTAGACGAGGCCAGAAAGCTGATCGAGAAATTTTGGAAGCGTACGATCCACCGATTCGAGGACAGAAAATGCATGGGCTGACGCCCTGGCAAAGCTGGCATCGGCCTCAGAGGGAAAGATTCCGCGGATTATTCCGGTAGAGTTCATTGAACGTCCCAGCATCGATCGAATAGAGAAGAAGACGGTTAATCCGGTAAATAACAGCCCGAGCTGGATGGACCCAATCTTTGGCTACCTCGAGTCAGGGGAGGTTCCCTCGGACAGACAGGAAGCTAGACGTCTGAGAGTCCGAACAGCAAGATATGTTATTCTGAACGGAACTCTTTATAAGAAGGGGTATTCTCAGCCATATCTCAGGTATCTTCGACCTGAGGAAGCGGAATATGTCATCCGGGAGATTCACGAAGGGATCTGCGGAAACCATTCTGGCAGTCGAGCCCTGGCCCTAAAGGTACTTCGGTAGGGATACTTTTGGCCGACCCTCAAAGAAGACTCCAAGAAGTATGTCAGAAAATGTGACAAATGTTAGCGTTTTGCGGCCGTGCCTAGGCAACCGGCAGAAGAAATGACTCCCATGAGCGGTCCGTGGCCTTTCGCTCAGTGGGGAATCGACATCATCGGCCCTCTGCCGACGGGAAAAGGACAGGTCAAATTTGCCATCGTCGCTGTCGACTACTTCACGAAGTGGGCCGAGGCCGAGCCCGTCGCAAAGATTACCGAACAAAAAATAATTGACTTCGTCTGGAAGAACATAATCTGAGTTCCGAATACAATCGTCTCAGACAATGGCCGGCAGTTCGACAATGACAATTTCAGAGGTATGTGCCGAGGACTCGGTATCAGGAACGCTTACGCCTCGCCTCGACATCCACAGTCCAATGGGCAAGTGGAGGCTGTAAACAAGGTCATCAAGCACCACCTCAAGAAGAAACTGGAAAAAGCAAAGGGTAACTAGCCGGAAGAGCTTCCATTCGTCCTCTGGGCATACAGAACCACAGCTCAATCTTCCACTGGAGAAACTCCATTCTCTCTTTCCTATGGGTCGGAGGCAATAGTGCCCGTTGAAGTCGGACTCCCTACGGCTCGGGTGGAAAATTACTGTGAGAATCAAAATGCCGAGCAAATCGCAGCAAATTTGGATCTTCTTGAAGAAATTCGAGAAGTTTCGAAGCTCCGAGCCGCTGCCCGACATCAACAAGTAGCCAGATTCTACAATTCTAAAGTGAAGGTTAGACGATTTCGGCTAGGGGATTTGGTTCTTCGACGAGTCTTTCAGAACACGGCCGAGCCGGGAACCGGAGCACTCGGACCTAACTGGGAAGGACCATACCGAGTGGTCCGATCGACTAAGTCCGGATCCTACCACTTGGAAGATCTCGAAAGCCGGCAACTCCCCCACCCGTGGAATGCTGAGCATCTGAAAGTTTACTATCCTTAATGAGGCGCTCCAAGCAGCCTACTGATCTTTGAGGTTGTTCAATAAATGTACGTCCCCAAGCGACAAGCCTTTAAGGCTACGAATAAAAACACATCTGATCGGCTTATTCTTGTCATCTATAAAGATTAAACGGATTAAATTCTACGAAGGCATCTCCTCCTAACCGAGGAGAAAAAGCCACGAGGCGATCTGACTCCCTAGTAAGGAAGTCGGACCAATTTCTACAAAGGCATCCCCCCTTAACCAGGAGGGCAAAGCCAATGGGTAACCCGACTCCCCAGTAAGGGAGTCGGCCCCACCTACACGGAAGGCCCTTCGCTGAAAGCGAAACGAGTTGATCCTTTTAAGAATCAAACCGAGGCCCAAACAACATTCAAACGAACCAAGGACTCAATTCGACTGCATAATCGAGTAAGCAAGTACAGTAGCCATACGAAAGGACGACCGATAAAAAAGGGAGGTGATCCAAAATTGATTATGTCATTAAATGCTCTAAATGCGAAGGACATAGTAAATAAAAAAAAACAACAACAACAAAGTACAAATAAAAGAAGCGGAGTCTTCAAGGGGCCGGAGGAGCTTGGGAACCGGGGGCTTGATCCTGGTTGGTCGCCTCGGCAGCAGTATCAGCAGGGTCCTCAGGCAGGAGGGGATCAAGGTCAAGGTCTGGGTACAACTTCTGGACCTCGACAAGGCACTCGTCAAAGCCACGGTCATAAAACTTGGCGGCCTCGTCATTCCTCTCCTTCGAGGTCTTGTACGAATCTATTGCCACGGCAACTGCCGCTGCCAAGGAGGCCTCGGCCTCGGCCCTCTGAATCTCCAGAGCCGCGGCAACGGCCCTGTTTTTCTCTTCTGCAGCTTCGGCCTTGATCTTCTCCTGGTCCTCGCTCAATCGGACAGTCTCCTCGGCCAAGGAATCAGCACGGGCCCTGACATGATCCAGCTCGGCTACTGCTGCATCACGTCGTGCCTCTAGGTCCTTCGCGACCCTTTGAAGCTGAAGCAGTTCAGATCTGCTGCTCTCAAGCTGATGACACAGATCACTCCGCTCCAACTGAAGGATAGAAACCTTGTCCAGTAAGACTCCCGCTTCCGCCTTGACAACCTCCGTCTCCGCCCGGAGGGCTCCCACCTCGCTCCTGAGGGTTTCGACCTCAGCGTCAATTTTTCGACGCTCTCGGACCCTCTCCCAGCATAAGAGGATCCTCGGAACAGACTGATCCAAGGCAAGAAAATGAGGAAAAAATAATAATACAAAAACGACTACAACTTTTTCAAGGGAAGAGGCAGGAAGTACCTGATAGAAGACTCCAGCCAAGTCTTCCAAGAAGCAGTCGTCCGGTTTATCAAGAAGGCGCGAAATAGATTCCTCCGTAACATGTTTCGCCGCCCAGTCTGTCAAACAAGACATATGATAACCTGGCTCGAACCTGCCTCTGCTCGTGCCAACCTGAGCCGAGCCCGTCGCCTCCTCAGCTCCCGTCCGACTACCAGCCGAGGGCTGAGCCTCACCCTCGGCATCGCGTACAGCCTCTCCCTCATTACCCAGTTGAGTAATCATGGCATCGGTCATCCGAACGGCTTCTTCCCTCTCGGAAGATGATGGAACAACTATCAATGGAGGATTGAACCGTGCTCTCTCGGTGGGGGGAACGGCGATGGATGGAGGGGGAGTTGCCCCTGTTATCGAAGCGGGGGCGAGGTTAGGACCGCCTAAAGGTACGACCATATCAACACCTACCAGGGGCACCGTGGCTGCACCCGGTAGTATTGGAATTGGGGACACAATTGCAGATGCAGATGGTCCCTCAACCGAAGGTGCTGCGGCAGGAAATGGAGCTGTATCCTAAACCAAGATGTTCGGGATAGGGGGAGGTGCCGCCCTCCGAGCCGCGACCCCTGAGGCAGAACCTGAAGGACAAACTCCTTGAATAACCTTTTTCCTCCGAACTACCTTTGCCGGGGGCTCGGCTCTCAGCATCTCCTCTGCAGTCAGCGCAACTTTCCTCCTCCGAGAACCAGATGCCTCGGCCATGCCTGTGCGAGAGAATAATAAGAATAGCGTTACCTCGGACCAATAAAAATACACTGGCTGAAAACAAGGACACTCACTGAGTGAAGTAGGGAGCGGCCTCGTCTTGCAAAGTCCCGATCGGTGAAGGTTCGCAGCCGTGATCAAATCTGACCAGCAGCGACGCTCCTCCGAATATGTCCTCGCTTTGGCTATTTGGTTCCGTTGATCCGAGGTGATGAAGGGCACGCCCCTCGCGAAACCTGCAAAACAAAAGGAAATTCTTTTCTAAGCAAAGCTGAAGCAAAAGGCGATATATAAAATAAAAAAAAAATTTCGGTCCGACCTGGCATCGTGAAGCGGGTGGGGACCCGAGTCGAAAGAGCCCCAATCTCCGCTGCCGGCGCCTCCCATTCGCCCGCGGCCCAAAACCACTTGTTCTTCCAGTCCTTATTCGAGGACGGAAGACCCAAGACGAGCCCTGACCCCTTGCTACCTCTGGTCGCGAAGTAGTACCATGGATCTTTGCCTTCGTGCTTGACCAGGTACAGGCTCATCAGCTCGGCGGGTGTCAACTCCGAGTTCCCGACTTGGTGCCAGATGATGTAAGCGAAAATCAGCACCCTCCAAGCATTAGGCGCAAGTTGCCCAGGCGCGAGCCCTAAGTAAGCGGTCAGAGCTCGGATGAAGGGGTGCATCGGGAGGCGGAGCCCGCATAGTAGGCCGCATAAAAATATAGCTATCTCCCCGACCGCGGGATTGCCAGCAGCATCGGTGGGCTCGGGGGCTCTGATCCGAACGGAGCGTGGTATGTCAAACTCCGTACGGATCCATTCAATTTGGGACTCTGTTATTACGGAGCCCCCTGGAACCAATTCCGACGCCCGTCCGCCAGGAGGCATCTCTGGAACATCAGCGACTGCGGCTCTAGGGGCTCGTGTTGTCCCTTTCTTGCTGGCCTGGTGAGTCCGAGTCCTCACCACCGTCTGCTTCTGGGGCCGGGGATATAAAGGCACAGCCTCGAAGGGACCTTCAGAAGCCTCCCTTCCATTATCGGAACTCTCCAACTTGGAGTCATCATTGTAGCCTCTAGCTGATTCCATATCGGAAGACATCTCGAAACAGAGGTGTTGAGAATCGAACTCACCAGACAATCGCCGGAGATTGCTTCAGCGAGTTTAAAAACTATGTCGGAAATCACTTCTGCCGGAAATCGCCTCCTCCGATAGACAAATGCAAACGATAGAAGCTAAATGAAGACCCCGGATGGACCTTTTATAGGCTGAGGAAACCCCGCATTAAATGGCTTGCAGTAATGGCTGTTTCGGAATCATTGCAGGCCGACTCCGAGTCCGATGTGGCGTCATGTTATTGGTCCAAGACCTGCCAAAGGTAGCGCCCTCCACCTCGATTGTTGTGCATGAAATAATCAACACGACGCCCGAGCGCAGAAAATAGTGCTCGACACGACGCCCCGAGCGCACGTGGCGATCGCTCACAGGTTGGAAACGATTCGGAATCCCAACCGTCGCCACGTGTTCGCTCACAGTTAGCCCGAAGTCGCTATATCCCGAGGACGTGATGTTTCCCACAAGAACCATAAATGCACCGAAGAGCCGAGGCGACCGATCTTCCGATTAATTACTCTCCGAGCTTATGAATGACCTCAGAGAGTAGGGGGCTTCTGTTATAGGAAGATCCGAGCCGATGATAGATGGAGAGATAGACGATCCACTAGTCCGGGTGGAGAGTCGAGCCTCGGATCATAATGCTACGAAGGAGGGTTAAGATGAGCGAAGCTCCCATTCGTAACCGCCTTCTTTCCAGGGGCAGTCGGAAGGGAAAACATTTAAGCCGCACGATCAACCTTGAACGAACTTCCATCATAATACCGAGGATGACCAGCTGCATTACTTACGAACGGACCAAGGTTCGGCTCGGGATTGGCACAGTCAATCCTCAGCTCGGAGCGGTGCTGTCATCCTCGATCTAGCCGAGCCGAGGTATCTCCGAGGATAAAGGTTACGTGCACTAAGTAGGGAAACTGCCATGTATGGACGTGTCCTATTATCTCGTCTGTAGATACGCACGCCGTAACACATGATCTCCGGATTCTGGGCAGTATCTCCACGATCTGTAAATCACACTGATCGTGCCGAGATTATCGAATGCGAATCAAGCGATGAAGAGGTATAAATATCACATCGTCCCATGAGAACAGGTACGCAACATCTGGCACTCTCCCTTTCCTCCCCAATTTAGACCCAGATTCCATTGTCCTGACTTAGGCATCGGAGGGTCCCCCGGCTTAGCCAGGGTCTCCATTGCTCACGGTTTATGTGCAGGGAACCAGGTCCTTCATCTATTCAGAATATGTGAAGAGGGAAGAGGGCTGACCAGATTTTGACCTCAACAATAATAATAGGGCAAGATGGGATAAGGTTTATGAAAGTGACAAATGGGCTGGTGAAAATGGAAAATAGGGATTGGTGGATTTAGATTTATTTAATTTTATAATATATATTATTAAAATTTGAAATTATACTTATGTAGATCCAAGCTTGAGCAAACCAAGCTTGGACTCGAGCTTCGAGCTTTGATCCACGTTGAGCTGAGCTCCACTTTGCTCAAACTCAGCGCATTTTCAAACGAGCTGAGTGATGAGAGTCGTCTCAAGTCACTTTTCAAGCCAAGCCAAACGAGTTAGATTGAACCAAGCCAAGTGAGCTTTTCGAGCTACCTCAGCTCGTGTATTGCTCTAACTGTGGATCTGCATTTTTTAGGCACACTTTAAAATGATCTTGATGAAACACACATCACAGTGGCCCCCGCAAAATCCCTGAGCCTGTCCTGACTGTATGTAATCCGCAGCCGTTAGTGGCTGGCAAATAAGAAATGAAAAATGACCAACGGTCCATATCTTAACAGAATACATTTTTTGAGGATGGTAAAGTGCATCTTACTGCTCATCAACTGACTGGATGGATAGCCTCAATCACCGCAATGGTGGCCGCAAGAGCAGGCTCTTACTCACCTTAACGATAAGGAGTCAACTCTCCTCTATGAACTTGGTAAAATCAGCCTATTTGTACACAGAATCGATGCCGGCAAAATCAAATTTTTTTTTTTTTTTTTGAATAGGCAAGCCCAAACAGTTCAAAATTCAGACCCAAGCCAACCCAGGCCCTGAAGAGAATCCAAAATATGGAAATGAAATATCCTAGTTGTATTCTCATGAAAGAAGAAACCACGGCATCCGACCTTAATTATGTTAATTTTCATTAAAATGTCAAATGGTCAATAAGCCGCTTGCTAGTTCACCAACTTTATACAAGATAATGAGAATGGGTTATTCAAAAAGGAAAAGATAATAAAAGCACCTTACATTAGATTATCATAAGTCGGTGACTCAGTTAGCCTAGCTGCAGACTGAGTTGGCCTAGCTTTCCTGATATTATTGAACGTCTTTATCAGAACATTTTTGCTTCTCACTTCGGGCAGTTAGCAATAATCTTTCTGTGGACTTCCGGAAATCTGTTTCATGTAGCTTGGCAAGGAAATTTTGAGTCATGGGTACAGGACCCTTTACATGTAAGACCTATTGCTCATGCAATTTGGGATCCTCATTTTGGTCAACCAGCTGTAGAAGCCTTTACTCGAGGAGGTGCTCTCGGCCCAACCATGCCATGGAGTGGGGAATATCCCGAGTCTCATGTAAGACAACTAAATGCACCTCGAGGTGCAGCCGAGGAACTGGGGGACCTTCTCGAGCACAGGATAGGCAATTGAGAGATAGAGAGAGAGAGAGGGAGAGAGAATTCATTATAGGTAACCCATGCTCCGGGCCGAGTCAAACAGCAAAACTTCTCTCTTAACTGTTAGGAAATCTACGCTTAGACTATTTATTTTTATCTTTTCAACAAAAACTTCGATACGTCCAGCGAGCGGTACGGATGGCACACAGCCAGTTAAAAGTTACTTAGAATTGCATATGGAGCATATAATGAATTCAAATCAAACCGACGGAATTATGGGTCCCAGTTTAGATGTACAGGGAATAAAAACGTTATGCTTATTTGGTTATTTAGTTATCTGAATATTAGATTGGTCAAAATTTATTGGACAGTTGAAATGAAAAAAATATACCGACTGACTCAGCAACGGTGGGATTCATATTCTTTCCCACAGTTTTCCACAAACATGCTAAAAGGGAATGGCCAACAATATAAAAAAGGATAAAAAGATAGAACATATTATATTTATACAATTTGGTCGAGTCCACGAGTGGGCCCATGGGCACAAAACAGCACAATCTGACCATTCATTTTGTGGGCCCCACAAAAGAATGGGGATAGTCAAAAGAAGCCCTTGCAGGGCGTTATAACCATTCATCTACAAGTTTTTGCGGAGGGTGCATTTGTGATAATGCATATAGCAACCAGGCCATGAACATTAGGTGGTATGAGAGACCACACAGTGCATCATCTGATTTACACTGTAAAAGAGCAATGGAGACAAACCCCATGTCTCATGATATCTCCTTACTCCAGCTGCTGGATTCCAGCACATGCATTTGCCATCCATCACCGAGGCAGTATTTGGGACGCAATCTCCTGATTGTCTCTGCATGTGCGGCGGGAACAGTCTCATTTGAAAACACTTCGTTCCATATCTTGTAGAGATCTGGTAATGGGAGGGGGAAAAAAAAAGGTTACTGAAAGAGGCCAACTGCTATGATATTCTACACCAGAGATCTTGCAATTAAAACCAGAAAATAAAAAATAAATAAACAATAAATAAAAAAGAAAGAAAGAAAGAAATGAGCTTAAGCTCACACACCCATCTATACATGACAGCAAGTGCCAACCTAGCATATCTGCATATCTGACCAATGCATCACGTGGCCCCCACAATGCAAATGACCTGGCCCGAAAATAGGGCAGTCCCCTCATCAGGTGTATGAAAACAACGGACAGTTTAGAAAACGTTGGTACCAGTCCACATTCATCATATGCCTCACTTGCCTGATGAGTGGAGAAACCTGATTTGAAGCCAGATATGCATTGTGGCAGCAATTCCTGTACATATGGCTGCATGTTGAGGTCAGTGTGTGCATTGCATAACTTGCCAGACTGTACATAAACCAGAAACAATATTCCAAGCTATACGGATTCAGCCCAATGGGAAGTCGGATGTACCTATGCTCACATATTCAAATGAGCTGCAAAAATAAGTCCGAATTGAATTATCTTAAACACAGCAGCAGAAATATGCGTGCCCATGTAAATGTGACATTTTTGCGTGCGTGCCTGTCCCCCAAAATGGTGGGGCAACAAAGCATCAATTAAAGCAAGTAGCAGAGCAATTCCTTAAAGCAAGAAAGGGAGCAGTTGATTTTGGGAAGAAGTAGGCCATCCAGTATTAAATATCAAAGATAGTTGCAAAATCCAGACCATGGAAAATGTTTCGGTAGTACAAGGAACGTAAATGTTTATGAGGTAGTGCGAGGTAGTATGAGAAGATTTGATGACCTAAATGAGGTCATGGTCCTTGATAGAGTGGGAATGGTGGAATAGGATTCATATTGCATGCCCCCAATTAGCTGGGATAAAGCTTAAGATGATGATGATGACGATAAGAAATTGAAAATGCATACGAGTTTTGACAAGCTATCAACTAGATGAGTGCTAGTTTTACAAGTGTTCCCATAGTGACAGGTGGCCATGGCATGTAGTTGTAACTACTTGATTGGAATATGCCCAAAAAACAGGCAGTGTTCATATTTCTTCCATTCTTACAGTACACAGACCTGTGAGTGCATGTGAGAGTGCAAAATGTCTTCATGCATTGTAATGCACCATATCGTTGCATACCTTTTATCATTTCAAAAAAATAATCTAGAACTTCTAAATTTTGATAATATCTTTGATTGGGCTTATCAGTTGTAAAAAAATAGTCAACAAAAAAAAGAATCAGTAGAGGGAGAGAAATGAAGAAAAGATTCTCCTCTCTTCTTCTTCCTCTCCACGTTTTCCACAATGTAGTCTCTTGAGTTTAACATTCCTAAAATTGCATGCCCTGATTTTTTGCCATGGCCCATGGTGTAGTGTGTCAAATCAAAATATTGTATGCATTTTCCATGTGTCCACATGGAAGTTGATGTCCAACAATACGTCTAAGAGAAGTGACTTGCATAGAATTAAACCATACCAGCCTTGTCAACAGCGGAAAGACACATGATGATCATGTCAAATCGTGCAACCTTGGTCAAATTATCTAAAATATCAACAGCCAGCTCCATCTCCTCCCTACAAATTTGAAATAGAGGCATTAGAATAAAAGATCCAATCATACAATCGGATGTCATATATATCAAGTACACATATAAGAACATAGAGATGCAACTTACATGAAAAAGGTGGTTAGGCACTTGATGATGTCAATCAGTATGGGAGCAGATAGAGCGTTTTTAAATATCTGTGGTAAAGTATTCGGCGGTATAGTCTAACCACGCAGAAAGATAAATTGGTTACAAGTTACAACACACTGATAGAAGACATTATAAGAAAGAAACAAATTTTTTTATTTACCCCCTATCTTGTTGATTGAGATTTGCTAAGTCCACAAACATGTACATGTCAGCTAATCCACATGCCACCACATATGCCAGCATAGCAAACAGGTGAAATATCTAAGCCATCCATCAGGTGGACCTCACTGCATATATGTTACCTCTCAAAGATAAAGTTGGTCCACTCAGTAAGTACGAGATAATATTAGAAATACATACACAGGTTAGAAAACTTTCGGCTGATTTTTTCACAACCACACATTTGTTCAGTTAAATGTGGCCGACCTGACTAGTGGACTGATCTTATTCATAGGATAGAGAATCTACATAGTAACCTTCTTATCAAGGTGTTCCATAACGGTAGCGGTCGCCATAATGGCCACCACTGTTAACGTTATGATATGGACAATAACGGCCATTATGGCTCCCCCTCTTTTTCTTTTTCTTTTTTTTTTTTTTGCAACGGCCATTTCAGCCCTGTAATGCTTAACGGTTATGACCGTTACTGTTATGTAATGGCTATTACAACTGTGGGATACGGATACCATGCTTCTTATGGAGGGCTTGGGTATTGCACTGGCATATACACTGGCGTGTGCATTAGCTGACTTGTACACGTGTGTGGGCTTAGTTTAGCTCCTCGTTGGCATATATACCCTAATTTTCTACTTTTTGTAATAGAATAGTACACAGTTGTATCCCTATGCAGTTGTACTATCATTTATCAAAAGCAGAGAGAAAGGGTGCATGTATCATAAATAGGATGCAAATAGTGGCCCCCAGGAAAAATTGCAGGATAGGACAACTAGAGTTGAATCAGAAACCTTCAGCAAATGGGCCTGAAGGACATGGTCATCAGAGAGTGCTCTCCAAGAAACCTCAAACTGGTAAGCTGACTTTGGTGTGGTAATCTTTTTTGCTGCAGCAGCCAAAGCTTGAGAAGCTGCACGAGAAGCAAGCTCTTGCACTGATGCTTTGAATTCATGTTTTCCATCAACACCATTGCTCATCTGTTTGAAACAACGCTGTAGAATGTTTAGACACATCCAAAAACATTTAGAAGGAAAATCTATTAAGTTCAAAAGGAAAACTTTGTCGACCAAAGAACTGTAGACGGATTTATAGCTCATCTACCAATCTAGCTATTTTTCATGAAATAATTTGGGCTTTTGGCATATAAACCCCTGCCTTTTGGCCTTTACCCAAAGGCCCCCCTATCATACAAGTATTCCTAAACAAATCCCACCTTTTCATGCATTAGTCAAGAAAAAAAAAAAAAACGCCAGTGAGCCATATGTATCATTAGTGTATCTTTACATGGATGGGTCTAGATTGCATTGTCCAGATTGGTTCACACTATTGACCAATGATCTGAATCAATGAAGTCCCACGTGCAAACTATTGATCAGGGAATGCACATCTACATCAGGTCTAGATTGCATTGTCTAGATTGGTCCACACTATTGGCCAATGATCTGGATCAATCAAGTCCCACGTGCAAACTATTGATTGGGGAATGCACATCTATGTCCAATCACGTGAATCGTCTAGATTGCATGATCTAGATTAGTCTAGACCACTGACCAATGGTTTGAATCAATCAATGTAGGTCCCATGTGCTAGTGTGCTGCTTATTGATTGGGGAATGTGCGTCCATGTGCCACCAATTGATTGGGGGAATTCCACCTTAGAAGTTTTTTTTATCAGAAGGGCAATTTCATCTTTTCATTTCCTTGGAAGAGATCAAAGCCAAAACGGTCATTTCCTTTTGCTAATGGTTGGTGTTTGTGAATTCCTTCATGCTAGAGTAACAGAAAGGCAACTGAGGGGAGTAATTGACTGTGGTTTGGAAAGGTATGGGATTATTTAGGAACACTAAAATGGTAGGTATGTACTAGGGAATAGGCAAAAAGGCAAGGGTTTATATGTCAAAAGTTCAAGAATATATGGTTCTTGAGGGTGACTCTCATACCTTTCTGCCAGAATTTGGAGCTGCACCTTCCTCTGATGCATCTAACTGTTGTTCCCAGCTATTGTTTCCAGCACTCATAGCTATGCTCTCTATTTCCTTCATAATGATTGCAGGCTTACCAGGATCCTTCCCATTCTTGTCCTGCACAAAGGCAGTCCACAGTTCAAAAAACGCTCTAAGCTTTTTCCTGTTTTCCTTTTTAGTTTTTATTTCCTATGAGTAAGAGAATATGCACTGATTGAAAAACACAAACACCAAACTAATACAGCACCAAGAAATTCAAAAGAAGATTCCATCCAAAATTCTATTCACCTCTATAAAATGTTTTTTCCCCATATACAAGCAATGTTATCAAAACCAAACTCAGCAATAGAACAGGAAGCTTGAACTGCTTATCAGTACCTCGACCTGATCAGCTTGAATTATAGTAACTCGTGCTCCTTGAGAGTCTCCTTTGGCTTCTGTTTCTGTATCCCTTACTCTCTCAAATCTTTGAATGGAGTTCTTCACTGCATCAGAGGTCTTTTTGACAATTTCCTGCATAAGATAGACGGATGAATCATACATAATTCCATTTAGAAGGCAGCCTATGATGCCTACATGAGGGTATGGGAACAGATGGATATGCTTCCATGCATCTCCTGACATCCTTCGCAATGAAAAGTTTTACCGTAATTCATCTGTGAGTAATGGAACTGTATACAATACAATCATTGGATTAAAAAATAAATAAGAGAGAAGCATTAAAACCTAGCATACAGGATTAACAAATGACCTAACATGGAAAACAGGGAGGCTCAGATTTTAAAAAAAAAAAATTAAAAATTAAAAATTAAAAAAAAAAAAAAAAAATCAATAATCATACCTTATCGTACAGTGCTTTCACCTCGGTGTAAAGTTTCCTGAGCTCTTGGTTATTAGGTTCAAGCCTTAGAGCAAACTCAGAATCTGCAATTAGCCATATGTTGTAACATGTAAACTCCCACCACAAAACTGATCAGAAAATAGATGTATTGATCATGATGAGTCAAAAATAAAAACATACTTAGAGATTTGATATACCTTCAATGGATAGCTTAAGTTTTCCAAGTTCTTTCCTGGCTGTTGCCCGGCGTGAGTATGCTTTTATGTAACGATCGTCTAAATTTAGGGCTTCTGTACAGTCATTCTCGGCTTCTTCAAACCTAATACATAAGCAATAAGGAAAATTAAAGATGCTAAGCATTCTTAACCCAGAGAGAGTGCCACCTACAAATGAAACCATGGAAGTTCAAAATAATTTATTTGCTATAACATGACAATCGCATCCCTCAGAACTTATATCTCTAAAGCTGAGGTAAATTAAGAACATAAACCACTGGTAAGGATTCAAGAATGAATCATGAATCCATGATAGCATAAGCAACCATAGATGCTGCACACCGGAGGTACAAGTACAACCATAAGCTTATGGTGGTACCAGGCAGATGAGGGGCCCATGTGGTGTCCAAACGGCATCCCACCCGTCCATCAGATGTGTCACCTCAAGTTGCTCCAAGGGCTCATAAATCAGCCTAATCAAAACTCAGGTGGAAACACAGAAAGGGGAACTGGGAGAGAACATGCCCCCTTTATTTTCACCAGAGCCCACCTAAGTTGTGTAACTAGCTGATTTTGGCCTGAGCATACTTCATCCAGTCAAGATGAAGGGTTTGAAGTTTGAACTAACCTTATATTATATGCACACAACTTGGTTAGCTTGCCACCCAAAACAACAGAGGACATCCACTCTCAACTTGTTGCCTCTGCTGTGACCAACCTGAGTTTTGGATTGAGCTGATTTTTTATCCGTTGGGCAAGAGGTAATGCAGGGGCATTTTCACACTAGGCTCGAGTGGGGTTGCCTGTGGAATGCAGGGGCACACTCGGGGTGGGTGACCCATGCGATTTGGGGCCCACGGGAGAGGTCTCGTGTTCGAGACTCCTTACCAAGGGTAATTAATGCGCATTTCACACCGGGCTCAAGTGGGGTGGCCCGTGGAATGCGGGGACACACTCGGGGTGGGCGACCCATGTGATTTAGGGCCTACGAAGGGGGTTCGGCCGAGGTCCTAAACCCATGAGATATGGGGCTTGGGCTATGAGATAAAGGGATTAATTCGCCATAATCTAACAGTTCGAGCTTTTAGAGCAAGTGGTTAATTGTCCTGCATCAAGAGGTCACCCCCAGTCCCCCAGAGAACTCCAACAGGCTTCCATAATTCCACTTCCAACTACCATGGTTGGTATGCTAGTTGGGATAGCAATGAATTGCACCCAACTCTTAGAGTCTTGTAGCTTCACTGTTACAACAGCATCATAAGCTAGAGTCTTTTTCGCTTCATTGTTACGTCAGTATTATAAGCTAGTGACCGTTCTTCCTTTGCTGATAATGCTGGAAGGTAGAGGTGCAACTCAGGCAGGTTCGGTCAGGTTAAGGATCAACCAGACCCCGACCTGACCTCAAGAGAACCAAACCTGCAACCTGATCAGGCCTAAATTCCAACCCGAGGTGCCCAAACCAATCCAACCCAAATCCCCCTTTATTCAGCCCTAACCAACTCAACCCGCCCAACACCCAAATACATGTTGCTATTCCCAACCTGACCTAACATAACCTGAATTTGCTCAACCCAAATCCAAACTGAGGACCCTAACAACCTGATCCAAACGCAGGTTTGGTCAACCCTAATCCAACCTGAGGACCCTAACAATCTGATCCAATCTCAGGTTTGGTCAGTTGGGTTTGCGTATACCCAAATCCAAGTTGCAGCCCAACTGGAAGGTAGAGATGGACACTTGCATTGCTCGATCTCAAATTTTGGTAGGTGAAATTGAATCCACTTCTAGTGACAGTCACAGAATTGTAGTGGCATCTCTTAAGAAGACATTCCTAGGGGATAAATACACATTTTAGTTGAACAGCCATGTCCATCCTCATAAAGAGCATTTCCATGAAAGATTCTTTTTTTATTTCTTTTCTTTTCTTTTCTTTTCTTCATCTTCTTTTTTCAGAGAGCATTTCCCCGAAAGATTTTTTTTCTTGTTCTTTTTTGAGAGAGAAAAATTCCCTGAAAGATACTTTAGCCAATCAAAACTAAAGGCATAGTCATGAGGAAGGATGATTGAGCAACATGAATTCTTAAACAAAAATAAGAGCCGTTCTCGTTACAGAACTTTAGACATCATTGATGGGCCAAAGACGTTCATGTTCTGCATATTTTCAGAGAATTGCTCATTATTTGATAGGATGCACAATTGGGCAACAAAGCTTCCTCAACTTGGTGCCTTGTTATGATCATTCTGAACTATTATGATATCCAATCTAATAAAATTCAATTTTATGATTCATTGTCAATGAAAACACTCTCACCCTTGAAGTGTCTGCTATGAATGTAGGGACTAATTTCATCATGTTAATGGATACAATTGGCAAAAGGACATTAATAAAACTCACCTTTTGATTTTGATGTATGCCATTGCTCTATTTGCAAATGCAACTGCTGATGGTGACAATGCGATGCTTCTTGAATAGCACTCAATCGCTTTATGAAACTTTTTTTGCTTATAATACTCATTGCCCTGTGAAACAAAAAGATAAAAAATGATTTAAATAGAAAGGCTTACAGGAATATAGAATCCCATATTGTGAATCAAAAAGGATTTCTTAGAGGAAAAAAATTCCTACCAGTTCTTTCTCTGAAGCCGCATCCGGGGAACCTTCCTCAGTCGTTAAACTGCCTGATATACGACCGATTGCATCTGAACTTCTCAAGTAATCGAATTGTTGTTGTTCACAGTTGCTTCCTAATGCAAATTTCGGATCAACTTCATTTACTGACCTTTTCATTTCAACTGTGTGAGCTTTTTTTGTTAGTCCTTTACCTTCACCGGCAATTCCCATTTTCCAAGAGGAGGATGCCTTCAAAAAGTGTCAAGTGCAATATTCTGCATCAGAATTTTGAGCTGGACTCCTATCATATATTATTTAAATAGTAGGATGATAATCCATGCATTTTAAATTGAGAAATACAATACAATGAATGGTTAGCATGCCCGTATGTTAAATGAGGAATTGACATCTAACCACCCTGGTTGATAGAACACTCCCCTTTCTTTCCATTTTTACCATGAGTAGAAAGAAAGGGTATATCTATCAGTTAAAGTAGGTGAAAATAGTGGCTCCATTATCAATCTATAAAAAAATAATAATAATAAATAAATAAATAAATAACATGACAAAATTTCCAGTTTAGATTACCACAATTTTCTCCTCCTGCATATGACCTTTCAGCTTTTTGTCTTTCTCCTTCACAGAATGCTCCCAATCTTGCAAGTCATTCAAAAAGTCCTGGAAATCCTGGAAAAATAAAAGCCAACTTCCCACTTAAATTTTTGAAAAGCAAATAATTCATGAGAATTCTGGCAAAACTAGAGCTAATAAATGTTCATATGTTATGCTAATTAGTAATGACAAGAGCAAACATTCAAGAAACCCTATTATGGGATGAACGGAATTTAGTGGCCAGGCATGGCGTTGTGGCTTAAAACAACAATGTGGAACTAATAAAGATCCAAACGCATGTGATGTAGGGATAGTTGGGTTGCTTACTTTCATCATCATCTAAACCTTTAACTCAACTAAATGGGGTCAGCTACACGAATCCTGTTCTGCCTTTCCACTCTACCAAGGGCCATAACTTCAATTAGACAAAGGTCGATTACTTTTTAGTCTAACTATTTTAGTTCATCATTTTCTCGCTAGTAGTTTCTAATCTGTATCTTGGAGCTTTGTGGACTCCACACAAGTGCATTGGACAGCTCACCCACACTCTGTGTGCCAACATGGGACAGGGGTGCAAGACCCAAGCTGTCCATCATGAAGGCCTTGCCATAAACATACCCTCTCTCTAATATCAGGCTGGTTGACACATCAGGTGGCCCATGGTTTACAAAACAAAACAGCTGAAAATACAATTTCTAAAAAAGGCCATGTTGTTCCTGTTTCTGACATTGAAGCCAACCAGAAGAGCAGACTGTGGACCAGTCCAATTTTCAGTCGACGGCATCTAAAAGGTCGGACCCCCTGATGAACAGCCTGGATCTTGCACACGTGCCACATCACCACATGAGGTGGCCTGTACATGGGCTCACCTATAGACACATGTGGGCTTAGCAAACCACTTTATTGTGGGCTTCATAAAAAATGGGACATGATGCCTAAAATCCGCCCATCGGACAACACTAAGCATCCAATCAGACACTTCCAAATGGGATATTGAAAACAGTACAGCCCAATAAAAGTTCACAAATCTGAAATGCAAGGAAAACATCATCCAATGGAGGAAATTTTGGAGCATGGCTGGGTCATGACAGATAGGTGGGACACAAACACTACGCCACAGATTGTATAAATTTCTAAGGTGCCCACCAAGAGTCGGCACACGCGTATCTCTGGCCATCTAAAAATGGTTGGCAGAATGTAGCAAGCGTTTCAAAAATGCAAATTTTCAAAAACTCCATTTTGAACATTGCCGCCTGCCATTATAGGATGGTGGAAGATACATGTTCGCCGACTGTCAGTACACACAGCTAGCACGCAAGCTTTTCCCAGTTTCAAAATACATTCTTTTGAATGCTGGAGCAAAGTTCACGACAGACTCCTCATTGCCTACGATCTTTTAACCAAAATTACTGTTTAAATAAGCCAACTATGAATTCATCCATCTCTGAAACTTTGGGCGGATTTTTTATTCCGGAATCAAATGCATTTGTATAGAGATGGATTAAAATTGAGCGCTTGATTGAGTTAGGGTTTCGATAGCAAGCAAAGAAAACGCGATTCGACGAAAATACATCCAGACCGAGAGAGAGACAGAGAGAGAGAGAGAGAGAGAGAGAGAGAGAGAGATACCAGAGCTTGGTCGCGGTCGTGCTTGTTTGATGAAACCCTAGCCATGGCGAAATTCAGGTGGAAGTGCAGGGCGGACGCGAAATCTCTCCCCCTCTCTCTCTCTCTCTCTCTCTCTCGATGTTTCTTCGCGAAGAACGGAAGGGGGTTTTTGTTTCGGGGGACTGGAATCCTCTACAACGCCTGTTTTACAGGCTTCGTTAAGCACGTAAGACTGTGGGTCCCACCATGTTGTGTATGTAAAATCCGCACCGTCTATCAGGTTCTAGCTCGATGCTAGGCTCTAAGGCGATACGTCAGCTAGATCAACTACTCCAATAGGACGCACCACATGGATCAAATGGGGATGGGTGCGACTTCGGTGGTTCCCCGGATCCACCGAGGTGGGTGGGATCCCTGATGGTGGGGCCCACGTTGATGTATTCTCCTTATATCCACGCGCGTCCAACCGTTTTGAAATCTCATTTTAAGTCATGATCACAGAAATGAATCAGATCCAAATATCAGTTGGACTATACCACAGGAAACAGTGGGATTGACCGTTAAAAACTTCTTGTGGGCCACAAAAGTTTTTGATCAATCTGATATTTGTGTGGGGCCTTCATCTAGGTCTTTTTTCAACTTATCAAAAGCTTGGATGGCAAATAAACATTTGGGTGCCCCAATAAGTTTTCAATGGTGGGGATTCAATCAACAATATTCCCTGTGTAGTTAAGATTGGAAACTGCTTCATTTTTGGGATGTAAGGTACATAAATCACAGAGGCCCCACACTTAAGGATCCACCAAAAGCCGCTTTCAGCTGATGAGAATGGTATGCCAACCATAGGTTTGTGTGTCGGATAATGAAGTTGAAGAGAATAGATAAAACTCAGCAGATACAAATCCCATGTGACTTGTGAGCCATGCCATTTGAACTTAGCTGTCTTGGGAGCAATTTTACATTATTCCCATAAATGTGTCTCATGTGAGATTTAATCTGTATGTATGTTCAAATGATGGTTCCCACTGGGTCCTTACGCTTACTCGCGCAGTAGACTCGGGAGTTTCAACACTGGGTCAAGGGTTGGAGTACCCATAGGTGGTGAAATTTCACTACAGCATGCATGTGTGGGGTGTCTGTGAAATGTGCATGTGAATTTTTTTTTTTTTTTTAAAATTTAAAAAAAAAAAAAAAAAAAAAAAAAAAAAAAAAAAGGAAGAAGAAGAAGATGGTTCCCACTTGATGGATGGAGTAGAAAGAGGGTGTTTTATGCCGAAAACAGGTATCAAAGGCTATTCCCAAAGCCTGTTGAAGGCAGCAGGGACCATGCCCGAGCACAGTGGGGCCCACAGCGTTGCAATCATGACATTGTACATTTCCACATCCAAAATTCAAGTGGGCCACGCAATGGGAAATAATGTAGACCTGGTGCCTGAAACGCATCTCTCCGTGTAGTGCTCCTCTGTTTTGTATTAGGCTGATTTATCTTGATCCGAGGACAACATGATTAACAGGTTGTATGAAATATATACTCCAAGGTGGACCTCCACACAAATTATGGTTGAATTGGATCTTTCGGATAAAAATTGTAATGAAACACATTATCTTCATGGATCCAAACCCTAAGGATGCCAATGTGCGATCAGGTCAAATTTCAAAAAAAATAATAATAATAAAATAAAATCTAGATATGAAAATGGTTTAAATTATACCAGCATTGAGTGCCGGCGCCAATGAACTTACTTCAATGAAAATTGCCAATGCAGAATCTCTATATCAAGTAACCTCTTCTCAAACTCTCCAAGATTAAGGAGAAGAGGAAACTATCACCTTTACCTTTGGCAGGATTTAAGGGAGATACTATCCACGCACAAGATGATAAGGTAACAAGGTGTGAAGATAGAGAGAAATATATCTCTCTTTTATTCACAAGTTGACATCCAATGGAAAAGATATCATGTAGTCTCTCTTTTTCCTCGGTTCTTTTTTTTTTTTTTTTTTTTTTAAATTTAAATTTTAGCAGTAAGATTTATATGCAAGGGTGAATTAAAGTTTTAAAAGTATAAGTTAGTTGTGCTCGATTGTCTCGTGGACTTTGGTGTATCCTAATGTGAAGTACTTTTGTTAATTTGACTCATATATGCACGTAGTCATGATCTAATCCCTTCATTGTATAAGTTATCTACCGTATATTATGATCTTATACTAATCAAGTAGTGGACCATTAGATTTACAATATCAAATTATTATCAAGTGTGATAAAAATAGTTTTAATGGTTAAAATAAAATTTTAATGATTGAAAACTTTTTTAAAACGTTTAAAAACTTTAAAATACCAAAATCCACTAAAAATTTCACTTGATGAGTCCCTGTTCTCTTAACCATAGCCAAAATCCTTTGATGTGATTTCCATCGATGAGATAGAAATAATAAGGCAAAAGATCGCAATCGGTGCGTTTGGCATCGCCAACTCCAAAACCAACGGCTTGGACAGGATCTATGTGCTTGGACAATGCTTCGAATGTCTATGTGCTTTTTTATGCTCAGAGCAAAGCTCCCCCACTGCCTTCCTTCCACCGCCAGCTGCATCTTCCTCAATGCATGATGTAGAGTGGGTTGCAGACACTTTCATGTCCAAGATGGACCAGAGAAGGCCTGATCGAGGGCAGAAGTGAACAGGGCTGTCAGAACACTAAAACATGCATATCTCGCAAACCGGAATAAGTCATTTGACGTACCATATATGATTTTGGGTAGGAGAAGTTGCTTTAGCCACCCAACCCACTACGTCAGGTTTTCTACACCGAATTTGCGAGATTCCATCAAATCGACAGTAAAAAATCCTTTGTATTTTCATTTTTACTATTTAGAGTAAGTTTTAGTTTGATCATTACTCTTCATCTTTGAGCTTTAAGAGTTGTGTCCTCTATGAAAAGGCTTAGAAAATTTAGGAGAACAACGTGGTTAGGTCAAATAGGACACTTACTATTTTTGGCCGAAAACCATGAAGTCTAGTGGAAATCATGACCGTCTAGTAAGTCATGAGTTTTAGGGAGTTAGTTTGATTGTGAAACTTCTTCCTAGGTAATTTGGTATCACTATTTAAAGGATTGTAAATTCGTTTTTATTATTAATCAATTTATTTCAAAATTTATTAGGATTTATTTATATTTTCTATCTCTACTCGTAGATTCGAGGAACATGTGAGGAGTCCATAGAAGCTCCGAGGTTTCAGAATAGTTATCCTTGAGGAAGATGGTGATCGAACTCATCATGTTCATCCCTGTGTTAATGTGCTTCTAAGCCTATGCTAATTACGGCTTCTTGAGCGACCCGTTGATAGCTGTCATGATGTTTTGGTATGTGGTTCATTCAAGATTGTATCAAATTCAGTGAGTTATTAATGACATGGTGATTGGGGTGGTGCAGAATTTGACATTGGAGGCTTATGGAAAGAGAATTTTATAAGATGTACCGATTAAAATCGGGTTGGGTTGTCCATCCGCTACCCATGGGTCTGGGTACCTATTGACAGCCCTACTTGTCATGATCATTTTCTTCTGCGTGATCTTAAATTATCACATTTTTCATTAACATATATCTCTTCTAATGCAGAACCCCTTTATTTTTCACATAATCTCAGGAAATAGTCAATCATCTTGTGTTATCAATTATCCTTTCAGAGCTACATGCCCCTTGAGTACTATGTTGTCCACGGGCAGTTAACAGAGAAGGTGATATTTACAGCCACGGAATACTAGTTATCGAAGTGATCACATGTCAAAAGAACAACTCCTTGTAGGCGATTCTCTCATGTCACTGTGAACTTTTTCATGTTTAATCTGTTAGAGAGAAATAAATGATGTATATTTTATTTCGGGTGCTCACTTGGAAGGCATACTGTTTTCTAATTAATAAAATAGGTTAGGCAGGTCATTAGTTCCCTAACTATCAATTTTCCTTAATTTCCCTTATTATGCTCTTCTCCAATAACATGGTATCAGATCTATAATTTTCATAACAACTTTCAAGTTCTCGCATTCCTAACTCCAAATTTATTCTTTTTGGCGGATATGAGTGCACTATGTATGCTTTAAAGACGTTGAGTGAAATGATAACATGGAATCAGAGCTATAGTTTTTATAACAAGTTTCAAGTTCTCGCATTCCCAACTCCAAATCTATTCTTTTTGGTGGATATGGGGGCACTATGCTTCAAAGACGTTGATCCGTGAAATGATAACACACTACAACAAAAACGAGATTAGCCGACCGATGGGGCTAACCTTTGCCCGCAGCTAGTTCTAACGACCGCTAGAAAAGGGCCCTATTAAAAAAAATAAATTCTGTAGCCCTAATTTCATTTCCGCCACTCGATCTCCCTCTCCCTCTCCACTCCCTCTCGCTCTCCCTCTCGCTCTCCCTTCCTCTCCCTCTTAACGCGCGCTCTCTCTCTCTCTCTCTCTCTCTCTCTCTCTCTCTCTCTCTCTCTCTCTCTCTCTCTCTCTCTCTCTCTCTCTCGCACCTCTCCGTCTCTGTTCGATCTCTCTCTGTCTCTCCCTCTCCACTCTCAAACCCATCGCCGACACTCTCTCTCTCTCTCTCTCTCTCTCTCTCTCTCTCTCTCTCTCTCTCTCTCTCTCTCTCTCTCTCTCTCTCTCTCTCTCACCTTACTTGTCCCCATCCTCCCGGCCGAGAAGCTTCATCTCTCTCTCTTTCTCTCTCTCTCTCTCTCTCTCTCTCTCTCTCTCTCTCTCTCTCTCTCTCTCTCTCTCTCTCTCTCTCTCTCTCTCTCTCTCTCTCTCTGTCTTCCATCCTCCAGACAAACCGAAGACCCGCAGTTGTTGTACTGCTTGTCCGTCCTGCACGATCAGAGCACCAGGTCCGGCCATATCTGGTCCTTTTACTCACTGCAAACAGGTACAGATCTAAACCCCTTCGCGGTTTAGGGCTTTGGATTCTATTCCCTTCCCTTCCCTCTCTCTCTCCCTCCTAGGTTTAGGGCTTTTGGTCTGATTCACGCTCTTTTCCCATGCTTCTGCTGGAAATTAGGGTTTTAGGATGAGCTTTTCTCCCAATGAAAGTGATTGGGTTTAAATTGAATGATATCTTCTGAATGATTTTCGACATTTTTGGTTGCAGATTGAGCGGCATCTTCATATTATCTTCGATTCAGATAAGAATTCTCAA
This sequence comes from Magnolia changhungtana, assembly GCA_030180095.1. Classification (NCBI taxonomy): domain Eukaryota; kingdom Viridiplantae; phylum Streptophyta; class Magnoliopsida; order Magnoliales; family Magnoliaceae; genus Magnolia; species Magnolia changhungtana. Next base: position 5,012,785 of record JASAUF010000378.1, read on the forward strand.
CAACTACCAAATTCCAGCCTTGCAATCCTGCAGTGGGAGGACCTGCAAAATCTCATCTGGTACATGAGGTATATTCACTGGGTGGTGAAATTGGGAAAACTGTTGATAGGTAATATTCCAGAAAACGCTTTATTTTGAATGAATTTTCCTTTGACACTGTTTATTGATTTGATAATCTATGTTAGAAAATAGGAAGTATTCCTTGTGGTTATTTCATTTGGTTCTGCATCAGTTTGGTTGATTTTTAATTGTTGGTGGTCTTCAAACCATGGATTAGCTACTGTCTTTATTGTGTACCAGTAGGGACCATATTTATTTTTATTTTTTTGAATTTTGAATTTGGTGTTTGGATTATCATCTTCTGGTTTGATTTTATTGCCAGCTTCACTTGTCTTTTCTGCATAAACTGTTGTCTGGTGACAGCATCTTAATCTCTGGCTCTAATCTTGTATATTTAACATTATCATATAGATTCGATCAGAATATCCTCTCTATCCATCAACAAGACTTGCTGTTCGTCTACCTTCTCTGGGATTTCATTTTTCTCCTATGCGTTACCATCGACTATTGCAAGTTGTAAAGATCTTTCAGAATGATGACAGTGAGAACTCGGATTTTCCTAAACCTTGGAATCAAGCTGATTTTGAGGGATGGTTGTTTGCTCTTGCATGGAAGGTCTGTTTTTCACATTTCCTTTCAAAGAAATATATTGTTGGTTTGAGTTCTCTAACCATCTTCCACTATTCTATAGGGTGTGGGAAATAGGGAAGCTGTATGGCAGTGTAGATACTTTTGTCTGGTTGGGCCATTTCTTTATATACTGGAAAGCCCTGCTTCCTAAACTTACAAACAGTGTCTCAGGTTCTTAGATAGTACTCTTTTATTTTGCTCATATCTGGCATTTTGTGTCTGACTGTCCTTTCAAAATTCCAGATTTTAAGCTGTAAATGAGTCCACCAGAAAATAGTTATAAAAACTGTTAAATCTGTCACCTCTCTCTTCTACAGCCTATGAGGAAAACAAGTATATCAGGTTCCTCTGGAGCATGCCAACACTAGAATCTCCAATACGCAAGAGCTTGAACAAATAGTCACTGCAATAGAGAAAGCCCATTAGATGCTTTTCTCCATAACTTATAACCAAGTTGCAACAAAATAAAATATACATACATACACATACGTTCTCATACATGTATATCGAAATTAACTCCTGCTTTAAAAAAAAATACCTTTGCCTCACTAAGCCTTATGAAACAAGTAGAATTCCCTATTTTCTTATAGGGATTCAAAGGGAATTGCTCTAGATTTGTGACCCACATTCCAATAGACAAGCGAAAGATTTGGGATATATTCATATGGTGGGGCCAATCATGAGAATGCCCTAACCCAAACCAGGATGGTCCGCTAATCAGGTGGTATACATGTGTATGAGAAAAATGTACAAGAAAGCACAACAATATAAGTATGCCAGTGGTCCGGTTGATGATTTGTCTGGCTTAAGTTTTGGACTGGAGCATGTTGATAGTGGGTCCAAATGATGGTTACACAGAGAATGAAAAACATGTGTGGCATCCAGGCTTGGACAAATTCGCAGTGGGCCCAACCAATTGAAATACACCATCAGATTTGCATATTGAATACATGCATGATCCATGTCATTCATCAAGTGGTACCCACATGAAAACGCCTTGCCAAAACAAGCTGGTGTTCATCGAGTCAGCCACACATCCTTCAGGTATAGATTGCTGGTAATTTACTCATACACATGTAGTCCACATGATGAATGTATCTGCCAGACTTCAGGTTATGACATGTTCACAGTGGACCCCACATAATGAATGGTTCAGGCTTTGCACGTCTATATTGGCATAAACAATGTGAAGTGCTTACAATTTCTCAGTATAAAATATGAGAAAGCTATTAGTAGATGGGCCATTCAAGAACCAAAAATAAGCATCCCAATTGTTCCAACATTGCAGATTCAAAATGATTAGTCATCAAACTTCTTTTATTATTTTTTATTTTATTAGGTACAACAAATTCAAAATGCAACAAATTTATCACTGATTTTTAATATATATATATATATATATATATATATATATATATATATATATATATATATATGCAATAAATGAATGAAGTGGATTAAGGTAATCTCCGTATAAAATAATTCTGTTATAAGTTTGCTAAATTCATTCGTAACAGTTTCTTATGTTCTCTGTCGATGCTTGCAATTTGGTTTTGGTATAAATCAACTAAAAATGGCCTTTGAGCATACAATCTGCAAGTTGCTGGACACTTGTAGAAGTGGCAAGACATACCATGCTAGTGCAACTGTACACAAGTTGCTGCACGCTTGTAGAAGCTGGTTGAGAACAAGAAATCCATCTATTAAAAGAAGAAAACCCAATTCCCATAAGAATCCAAATCCCAAAAACCCTTGTCAAAACAACTCTAGATGTCAAGCAATCACATTGCTTACTATGAAATGTTATACATAGAAAATCAGCAACCAAGAATAATAAAACCAAAAGTGCTTCTTACCTAGGATCTTAAATCAATGGATCTTTCAATTTGTACCTGTGGAAAACATATATATTTAAAAAAAAAAAAAAAAAACCCTTTAATTTTTGTGCAGGAATAACAAAGAGAAATGGCTCATTGTTTTATCCATCTTCAAGCCATCTGCTGAAAACTCAGTGCTTACTGAATCTACTTCCTTGTTATGTTCATTTCAGTTTACTCCATCTAATCATGGTTGGCTTTGGTTCCTTTTATTCTTTTTTCTTTTTATGAACAACCTGCAAAGCTAAGCTTATGCAATGGTAAGTTAAGTTGAGACAAGTGAAAGACTCGAGATACAAAACCAAGATAAGCAATCCAACCCATGTTTTTTCCTTCACATTATTCTTTTCTGGAGACAAAATAAGGAAATTGTATATATTTTTTTTGCTTCCTCTTACACTGTCAGGAACATCTTTGCCATAGAACTCTAGTAGTTTTCAGATCCTCTTTTCGCTATTTTATTTTGCAGGTTTCAGAGCCGCACTTGTATGAACTGCTTCAAGACTCTACCATGACTTTATAACTGTCTAGGATGAGATGCTATCATGCATGTGCTGCCCACCTGATGGGTTGATTAGCCAAGTTGGAGGACAGGTCATCTATCACCCACCTGATCCTGTGCTCAATTATCCCATATAGGTGTTAGGTTGTCACGTATGCCCTCATGTGAGGGTGGATGATCTGGTGGTGGACCTGATCAGCACCATTGGTGAACCTCATGGGCATCTCATCCTGGACCAGCCCAAATTCCCTTGACGTTTTGCCACTTTGCAGGATCATTTGATGCATGCTTCTCATAACATAAGGTTCACAGATACCCAAACACTGGTACAAATGCACAAAGGAGGATGACTTATCCTTGCATGGAAACAAATCCTCGGAGAAATGCACAAATGGGGGTGACTTCTTATCCTTGTATGGAACCAAATCCTGCATTGTTCCCTATAAATTAACATGAATCTGCATTCATGCTGCGTGTGTTCGTGATCTAGACCGTTTCTGCTTCCTCCATAGTTGATGGACTCCATGGAGAACTACTGAGCCTAGTTGGGCAATTAGGAAATGCATTTGGAGTGTGTGCTGATTTGTCCACCTAAGCAAGGTACTAACTCGTATTTTTTCAGTCAACATCTAATGCATCTATTAATTGCTTGTGCTGATCCTTGAGTAATAATCCCACATGTTCTATTTGTTGAATCCATGCACATACCCATGCATCCAGTTATGGGCCAGCACTTGAGTAGGCCATCGTCCCAAAATTGGACCATAATGATCCTAGAGTTCTTCAACATTCACCAATGCTCAAATAATCCACTGCTTTATGGACCCTTGCACATGACTTTAGATAGCTTTCGCAAAGCAGCCCCATCGATCCCACAGCTTAGGATGCCTGACTACCAATTTTGAAGCAGTGCGCCGTCTGTGCAGTGGTTCATCAATCAGACCCAATACTGGACCATATTCATTGAAATGGATGGAAAAGCTGGTATACCCAGTACATGACCATGCCTTTGAACGTGGAAGAGATGGCAGATGCACCGAGTTTAGTGTATAAAATTTTCACTGTGTATAAAAATTTTTACAGGATCAAATTTCTGAGTTGTGTGGTTCAATCGTATGCTCTGTTTTGTAGAAAGAGTACATGGGTGGATCCAAGGGTCAGAAACAACCAGCGCCAGGGCTAGCATATTTCCACATCCCATTGCCAGAATTCCAACAGCTGTCTACGATCGATATTCAGACCCTTTGGGTCAAGAGCTCCCCTGGTATGCTTTTCTCAACTACAATGCAGAGTTCATCTAAGGCTGATTAGGTTCTGCCTAATATGGGTGACGCTGTGGTGATGATATCTTTAGAGTTTGAACCCTGCTATGGCTGCTGGATCTAGAAATTGTATTCGTGGAACTAGAAATGTTTAGTTCTCTTGTATTTTCAACTGATCATTTTCCTAATTACAATATTTACCAACCTGTGTATTAGGTTTAATGAATCTTATCACTACCCAACCAGATCAGATGGTGTCTTTAAAAAGAGAGAGGCTTTCTTTTAAGAAGGTATTTTTTTACTATGCCTTTCCCATATATACCTCTATCTGAAAATCTTAATCGTGAGTAGCATCCATTCATTTGATTTCGAAATACTTGCTTGCAAAAATTATCCATAATGCGGAAGGTGTGTGTTTGTGATTACTGATGCAGAGCGTTTGGATTTGATCAATTTTGCATTTGGAATCATTTGTTTTTCCCTCTTGTTGCTAGATGCATTGCCTGGTTTAGGCTGTGTTCATATTCATTTTGGTTATGTATTCCTTCTTTGTGGGTTTCAGGTTGGTCATCTGCTTCTTGTTAAGCCATACATGATCGCAGTCCAGAGCAACAACATAGCTGTTGTAAATGAGGCTTTGAATGAAATCTATGTTGAAGAGGACTATGAGAGGCTGTGGGAGTCAATTGATATGCACGCTAACTTTGATCAGATAGGACTTGCACAGTAGGTGAAAAACTTACTTCTTTTTTTTTCTTTTCTTTTGAACTTCTTGGCAGGTCTCATCTAATCAAGTGTTTTTCTTATTCTTTTTTCACAATCACTCCTTTTACATGGTCTGTGTAGATTGAGAAACATGTAAACATTTCTTAACACCATGTAAACATCATAGTTAGATTCAGAAAGGTTTCAATAGTGTACATTTCTATAACTGAAAAGTTGCAAGGCACATCTTCATTTTGTAGAATTCTTCTTGCTACTGTTGCCTTTCAAGGATAAGTCCTATCTTTTGAACTCACTGATATTCATTATTTCCAAGTTAGTTGCTACATAGACACAAAATGCTTTGTGGTCAGGTATGTTAGCTGCTTAGACTGGTGTAAAAAAAAAATAAAAAAAAATACGATGCATGTGGGTAACCTTTTCTTTTTCTTTTTCTTTTCTTTTTTTTTTTTTTTTTTTACTTTTTTGATAAGAAAGATTCTCTCTATTGCTACATATTGTCGGTGGCCATGAAAACCCGAGTACACTTTGGATTGAGTATCCAATAAATATAATTCTTCTTAATGTACTTGAACATGGGATGTGAATTTATGCAGTCTTTAAAGCATACATCATAGCTTCCATTGAAACTGTATTAGCTTTCATTTGTTTTCACAATCTATTGTTTTCTCATTGGTCTTGCAATGATGATTTGGTGATTGCCCTTTCAAACTTCAGTCTACAGGATTGAAGCGGTCATCGTTTGTCTACAGGATCAAGGGAAGTTACGACCCTTCGATGTGTTATTTGCCACTTGTGTTTGAAGCTGATAGATGGGCACTCACTACTCACTAGTTAGATTCACAATTCTATCCAGATGCAGCTCCTGCTTCCAGTAGCACTTGAGACTGCTGCTTCCGCTTCCATTTCTGAGTTGTTTACCTGCTAACATTTTCGAATAGACAATTCCCCTCCCGCACCCGAATTTGTTGCCGCAGTTCATGCTTTATGCAACCATATATTTGATCCAAACTGTAGATATGATGGGCCTGCTTTTGAGGGGGCATCCCCCAAAGATCTCTCTGATTGGAAGATCATGACTCTTGATCTTTGGCCAATTTGATATTGATTGTAGACCATCTCTGTATTGCTTCATCATCAATTTGTAGGGCACGGATCTAAGGGCTAGGCACAGTCCAGAGAATTGGGAAGCTCACACTATGTGCAATGAAGCTCATCTACACACTGCACATGTGCCAGCATGGCACATAGGTGCAAGAACTAATCCATCCATCAGGTTGGTCTGACCTTATAATTTTTTTCCCAAATTAAAATCTGGTCCAATCAGCATGTGGGCTGTAATATTGAAAACAGGTGGATGGTTAGTAAACTTCAGCCAAGTTTTTTCAGAACCGTAAATTTGTTTTACTGAATGTAGCTCGCGTGACCAGTGGATCAACCTCATTCTTGGGCTAGGGCGTCAATCTAGTGGTGTTGTTCTGATTGATGGATTGGATCTCAGACCTATTGTGCCATGCTGGCACATGTGGATGTGTGCATCAGCTTTAGTGTACACACATTTGGGTTTAGTACAGTTTCCTATACTATTAGTCCCGAGGATAGGAATTTTGTATTTCAAAAGTTGTAGTCAACTCGAATTAACTGCCATGTTGAAATTGTTGCAGAGTTACATGCCGTGACTGGTTCCAACTCAGACTGAAGGAAGGTCTTACTGTCTTCAGAGATCAGGTACTGTTGCTTTCATTCATTCATTCTTTTTCTTCTTTTTTTTTCGTTTGACTTTTTTAATGGCTTGAGATTTGCCTTCTACCATGGATTTATTTCTTCACTGGTTCAAGTGTTTGCAATCATACTCTGAATTGCTTTCGTAGGAGTTCTCATCCGACATGGGCAGCTGTGCAAGTTAAGCGCATAGCAGATGTTTCAAGACTTCGCAATTACCAGTTTCCTCAGGTTGATAATAACCACAAATTTTTATATATACTTATTTGTCTTAATCTTTTCTAGTTTATAACTCGAAAATCCATAATATCCAATATTTTGTTTATGGTGTATCAATCTGCATTTAAATGCTAATCTTTGGTAGGTGATTTTCTAGGATGCTGGTCCAATGGCTCATCCTGTTCGTCCCCATTCATATATTAAGGTAGGTCTTCAAATTTTAGAAACTCTTCTTTTTTTAGTTTGTGAAATGGCTCCCATGGGCCAGGTGCATCGAAACATTCCCATGCAAATCATTTCAATTTGGATACATGGATGGTCAATATTGATCTATCTGTTTGGCCCAAACCTCTCTTCAGAGTCTACCTTGAGAAAACCATATCCGTTGGATGATTGTAACTCTCCAATCAAAAGCATGAAATGGCCAAGATCTTCTTTTACACCACAGGTTCAATCATCCACTTGCTGGGCCTAACCTTGGATTTTTTATGGTTCCAGAGAGTCACTTTGGTCAGCCGATGATCTGATCCATTGCATGGATAAGGAAGAACGTACAGATGATTAGAGTCATCTGACTGGTGTTATTTTTCATAGTGGATTATAAAAAGTGTTGCGACTGAATAGACAGTCCAGATCAGTGATTTCAATCTCCACATGTCCAAATACTGCTTTATGCATGGGAAAGTTCCCATGCACATATCCTATTGGAGTATTTCACACTTTGTTTCAAGTCCATATAAATCTTTGGCTTTTCATTAAACATCAGTAATTGGTAATGGTCTTGGTCTGTTCTTCATCTTCTTTTTCAAACAGATGGACAACTTCTACACAGGTGGTGACTCTCTCTCTCTCTCTCTCTCTCTCTCTCTCTCTCTCTCTCTCTCTCTCTCTCTCTCTCTCTCTCTCTCTCTCTCTCTCTCTCTCTCTCTCTCTCTCTGGATTGTATTTGACATAGACTATTGAAAGTATAGAGTAATTCTTGATCCTCTTAACAGGGCGCTGAAGTTGTCAGGATGTACAAAACCTTGCTCGGGAAATCAGGGTTCCGAAAGGTTAGAACAATAGACGTAGTCATATGGATTTCTTTCTGTTATTTATGTTGTGTCGAATTTTATATTCTACTGTAGTGTCAATGCTCACCTTAATGAACCTTATCAGTGCATGGTCCATGATGGATTTGGTTTGTTGTCTACATAGAACGCTAAAACTAGACGTTCATGAATTGAAGTTATGAGTGCATGGTCCATGAGGAATTTGGTTAGTTGTCTACCCAGAACACCAAAATTAGACATATTTGTCCTCCTTTGGTATATGGTTCCTTCATTTTAAATAATCATACAGTTGGATTTGTAAATTAGTGTCTACGGTGGCTATATTCAATCCTTTATAGTTTTTATCCATATTGTTGATCTAGTGGGCCCCACAGTGGATGGGGCGTGGGAGATCCCCAAAACTCCTTATTGTAAGATTCCAACTATCCAATCTTTAGCCCTTTTCAGGACTTGCTGTGATTTGCTCGCAACTATCTTTTTTAATGCACGGATTAGAGGGCTATGATCTTCCAATCTGGGTGAGGGCATCCTGTATCCTTGGTGGGGACTTCGTATCAACCATTAGGATCAGGAACCATGGGCCGTACTCGAACCGGCTGATGCACCAGGACATCATTCACGTCTCGATGCATCAAGACACTTCCTCCAAATGTTAGCAGGTATGAACAGCTAGGAGGCAGGAGCAGCAGCAGGAGCACAAATCAAAAACACAATTCAAAGTGACAGTGGCACCTGGGTAGAAAATTTTGCAGCCGAGGTTGTGCAGTTCTTATGCTGTTGTGTTTTTTTTTTTTTTTGTCCAGCATGAGCATGCATATCTGACATCTTTTATTGTTCTTTTTTTTTTATTTTTGTCCAGCATGAGCATGCATATCTGACATCTTTTATTATTATTATTTTTTTCTTAAAGAAAGATTTCCTCTATTGCTATGAATTGTCGGTGGATTTGATCCCTGTAGCTACTGATAAAATCCGTAGTAAAGATTTAAACAGCTACGGTCGTACTGTGTGACTACTCATATTTAGCTACGGATTTTATCCGTAGCTTTTAGCCAATAATCTGGTAGCGTAGCAAAAACCTGGCGGTTTAGCGGCGTCCAGCACAATCGTCAGTAAAAGTCCTGACCGCCGGTAAAGCCTTTACCGACCGAGGCATTACCGGCTGTTAGGTGACCGCGGGCAAATGATTTTCTGGCGGTTTTCTGGACCTTTGCCGGCGGTTCTGACCGCCGGTAAAGGCCAGTTTTCTTGTAGTGACATGGTATCAGAGCTATAGTTTTCATAACAAATTTTAAGTTCTTGCATTCCTAACTCCAAATCTATTTATTTTGGCATATATGGGGGGCACTATGCTTCAAAGACGTTGAGTGAAATGCTTGATCCTAATCTTGGAGGCCAATGCTCGGAAGATCAAGCTCTAAATGTTTTTCTCATGGGCCTTCCGTGCACGCAATCATATCCTAATCTACGGCCGCCAATGTGGAAGGTGGTCGAAATGCTGACTGGTGAGGGAAGGGACCTTCCTCTTCCCACTCAACACCCTTCTATCATGATCGAGGGTGCCAAAACCAGTAGTCATGGCTGTGTAATCTCGTAACTTGTTCTCCTCTTCTGTGAAATAACCTGTTCGGTGAATTAGATGTCTTTGAGTATCCTAAGAGGAAGATGATCAGTTGGGTCATGTTTAAAAATGATTCCTTTCACTCTACTCAACTAAGGGTGTGTTTGGATGCTCAATTGGACTGAATCGCAATAACCTAATTCAAACTAGAAGAAATGACCAAAATGGAAGCAACGCAACTTTAGTTTTGTAGTGACAACCAAACCACCGATTGCAATTCCATACATTTCAAGTTGGACCTGAAAAATTGTAATTTCTATTAGGGGGCTCGCCTGCCACTTGGATCATTTCTACTTTATTGAATCAAATTATTGCAATTCAATTCAATCGAACATCCAAACACAGCCTAATCAAAGAAACCTCTAGTATTTCTGCAACATTTTTTATTTTTTTTTTCGTTCTTTCGGTTTGAGCTGAAATTAAGTCTTTGTTGACAATTTGATTGAGGTAGCTCTGAGCTTGTCAAATTTTCAAGGTTCTTTCATCTTTCCTTATTATTGGTTTTGGACTAGTTTCACTGTAAACAGTTATATATAGATTGTCTTCTTACCATTTGGATGTACTATAATATATTGAAATCTCTCCCATACAAGAAATAAAAATATATATTCTTTTTCATCATGGGATGCTTTCTCTTGTTCTTAATTGAGACTTACACTATGTAGTATCAACTTGTAATGTGCTTAGGATGAGGCATTATATGAGAAATGGCCCACATCTTTGCATACTATACATGGGTTTTCAATTCCAACAAGCGGGTCTCACATTTCAACAATCTATTTATTGGGCTGTTGAGTCTCACCATGGATGGAGAATGCCCAAAAAATCTCTCACATTGGATCTTTTTCAGCTGAATATGAACCATTGTTCAATTTCTCAACTGCTTCTATAGGCTACAAATTGGCAGATTAAGAATGCCCTATCAAGGGGGTTTTTAAGGCATAATCCATTTGCTGATGGGTAAAATTGATCAATGGTCTGGATTCTGATCCAGGCGACCCACTTGTCTGAGTTGAAAACCTGTGTATACCATTCAAAGATGTGAGCCACATATCCTGTAATTCCTCAATTATGGCAGTTAGCTTACTTGATATTAAATTTGGAGAAATGTCATTAGGTGGAGGTTGTAATGGAAAATGATGTATTGTCATCTCATGAAAACGACTGGCTGAGATAAGTCTAAAAGGGTAGAACAAGCTATTTTCTTTGGCATGAAAAATGACTTTAGAGGCTAAGTGGGGAAATTGGAAAGAATACACAACATCATTTTTTTTTTCCTGATCATTAACTAAATATGCGTTTGGGATGCCTCAAAATAGCAGTTGGGTGGCAGGATTCAATAGAGAGAAGGATCCTCTAGATCAGGGATTACATCTCCTAGGATAGGATTTTCTGTGGAACTTGTATGTCCTTTAGTTGTACAAATCCTAATCTCCTATATCTTGATACTTCTATACAAACAACTTAGTATATGAAATGAGTAAAAAGCCATTTTATAACCTAATATCTTTACATTCTTTTTATAGTATCAGAGCAGATCTCAAGAAAGCAGACACCTACCATTGCATTGAGAAAAATCTCAAGCATAAGCAACCCCTTCACCAATCACAACCTGACCATCAAAATCCTTTAGGATTGATTTACCCAAAACCACATAAAACAGATACCATTTAAAATCCTAATCTTGGCTAATTTTATTGAAAACAAATAGCTAGCACGCACTTCGGGCTTGGCTATTTGTTCTTTACCAAACAAAACATCATTTCATCTGCTGGTGGCCTTGAAAACATTCCTTCGAAAACATGGTTTGAAGGCCATGTTTGGCATTCAACAATTCAACAGAAGACATTAACATTTCTAACCAAATGAAATTACTCTTATGGGTGAATCCAGGCACCGTACGTCCGTCGTAAAACCTTGATGAGGCAGTGATAAGATTCGCCCACATATGGGTGTTTTTTACCATATATACCCATTTCGTATTTCATCTCTTCCATTCAAACCAAATAGAATTTCCACCATAAACTTGTTTGGAAAGAGATTTCCTCTGCCCGTTTTGGCATGCTATAATGCTTGACAGTAATACTGAAGTGAATTGAAATTGATTTCTGGTCCCCACATGCTTCTTTGTCATTCTCCGACAATCATTTTCCTTTGAAAGTGAGCTGATTGTCTGCATCCATGTTGAAATTTTTCGTTCCATTGAGAAACTAATGGTTCTGATTTACGAACATGAGAGCCAAAGTGCCCCAATTTAAGCTTGGCTTAATCAGCTAAAATTGGAATTTGAACAAGTCTCAATCTGAGCAGCAAGGATAGCCTAACCAACGGGACAGATCTTACGCACATGTGACTCATTTCCACGTGTGAAGCGAGTGCAATTAGCATTTTTCTAGAACATCACTAATGAAGATTGAGACCAACGGGACGGATCTTACGGGTGAAATCGGGACCTTCCCAAATGTGGGACCCACTTGGGATCGCATTTATGTACCTTTGCTTGCTGAACATGGACCGTTAACTACTTTCCTTCTCTATCGTTGGTTAGAGGGTCGCTAATAGGAAGGCATAGATCACCCAATTCGGTGTGGTTTTCAAATGAGGGCCATCTATAGTGGGGTCCACTAGATGGTGGGTGCCGATTCGTGCATGCCTCGTCTATGTGTTTGAAGGAGGGTCCCAAGTCGTTTGTCTTGGTAAGATTCTTCCATCTCAACCGTACGTCCAAAAACGGTGGGTGGGTAACTGTGATTCCAGATGGATCTCAAAATCCCATTTCAAGTCGTGTTGGGATTCCCATTTCAAGTCGTATAGGAACGCAGACGCGCGCGATGGACTGGATGGCATGCCCTTACCACGTGGGTCATGACAAGTCTCCCTATCTGCGCTGGGGGATGGTCACATACCATTCAAATGCATGGTAATTATCATGTGTTCGTGATGAGTGTGGCCCACCCTTGATGTGTATATGGAATCAAGTCCGTTCATCTGGTGTGTCTTTGCATATTCACTATATGTGCCAAGAATTATCTTGATACAATACTCGGGTAGAACACACCACATGGAGCAATGTACAATCACACCCAAAAGCTTTATATTAACATTGTGTGGCCCACCTGAGTTTTGGAATTGTCTGACTTTTGGTGTCCCTCAATCCTGGTGGGGCTCACCTGATGACCCGGCTGGATGGCATATAAACATGACAGTGGACGCCAGGTACTATCTGGAATATTCTAAGGTGGGTGTCACTCTCCCAATATCCCCCAGTTTTTGTCCCTTTGGTGTGGCCCACCTGAGTTATGGATGAGGCTGAATCATGGGATCTAGGCCCAACGGGATCCACACAGCTCGAACGTATGGTAACTACCACGCGTGGTATAAATACATGAATGCATTCATTGCATACGTTAACATTGCAGGCATGCATTGAAGTGTTTTGGGGACCGGAATAGTCTCTGTGTGGCCCACCTAAGTTGTGGATATCGCCAATTTTTTATCCCCAGTACGTAGAATTGAGGATAGGACCTGATGAACGGAGTAGATACACATATACAACCGGTGGGCCCCATGTTTTGGGATTTTGCAAGTCATGGTCTGAAAGAGAATGAAGCAGTCAGCTGCTTCAGATATCCTAAGAGAACACCGGATGGTGCTGATCTGCGAGATGACGACTACAGATCGTGACAAAGTGGGCCACCCCAGATCAGCCCAAAAATGCACCATTCATGAAGTGTGTCCCACCAGACTATCGATCTGGATCACTGAAAATCGGGCTCCACAGTGGATGGGGTAGCTCATATGAACGTAAGGAACCAGTCATGGTGTGTTCCACGAGATGATTGATTTAGATCATTGAAAATTGAGTCTCCAAACGGAGGGAGGAACATGATGAGGTTTATGGTTTAGGGTTTTTCTGAGGAGATATATACTCCGAATCCATGGAGCTCTCTTAACTCCTCGGAGAGCTATCTTGACTCCACGGCTGAAAAAAGTAGAAATAATTTCTAATAAACTCAAAATAAATTAATTATAAAAAATGAACTTATAGTGACTTGTTATAAATAATAAATTTACTTGATAGACGGACCGTTCCTACTAGACTTTATGGTTTTTGGCCAAAAATAGTAAGTAGACTTTATGGTTTTGGGCCAAAAACAATAATAATTGTCCAATTTGACCCAACTATATTATTCTCCCGACTTTTCTAAGCCCTTTCATGTTGGACAGTACTTCATGGAATATGGGGCCCGGGTCGGTTGTATCAAGTAGCTTATCCGACCCAAAATCATATATGATATGTTGAAAAACTCTTCTTGGTTTGTGAGATACAACTATTTTAAGGTTCCGATGGTCCGATTCATTTCTCTTATTGGGCCTTCTCTGGTCCATCATTGTCATGAAAGTGTCTTCAACCCGCTCTACATCAAGATGGGGGCAGCTAAGTTGATAGGATCAATCAATCATCACATGTCCCACTTATTAATTGATCTGGATCACTAAAAAGTGAACCCCATAGCGGATCGGGGTGGCTAATTTGATCATGGCATGTCCCACCAGTTGATTGATCTGGATCCCTGAAAAGTGGGCCCATAGTGGTGGATAGGGGTGGCCAATTTGATCAGACAGATTTTCAGGCCAATGCTCATCCATAGTGGGGCAGTGACAACGGAAGGGCCAACATCATTTGAAGAAGGGTCAATATTAGATGGATAAGAAATGTGTAGAACTGCAGCAGATCGTTAGAAAGATAAATCCATTAGATGAAGGGAATCATTATAAACAAATCCCTTGTGGAGGATTTTAAAAATTCAAATAAAGGGAGGGAAGCAACAGTCAAATTTAGAGGCTAGAGCAAATGGGGTAGTGGCCTTAGCCTCCCACCATATCTAGGAAAGCTGATGGTAATACACTTCGACCATCAAAGGCTTCAAAACTCCCATAGCAATCCATGGAAGGAACACCTTGCACTGCAAATCGGCATGTCTGTTAGTACATCTAGCAGTGCACGAGCATGAATCGACCCGAAGAAAGAAATAAAAACATAGCGAAATTCCCATCTGTAACTGGCCACTTGTGCATCATGGGCCCCACAGCTTGTTCTTCTTCAACACCTTTCTCATCTCAAAATCTTATATTTAACTTCCTTTGTGTCCATCATGTTGTTCAGCAAGAGCAAGCTTTCAGATTATTGCAGAAATGTCTGCAATTCGATTCCCAAAAGACGTTTCCGTATCAATTTCGACACAGGTTTCTTGTGATTGTCATTGTTCTCTTCCCCTTGGACTGCATAGATGCAACAATCGACCGTAGTATAGGAATGAACCGCCACAACCACCATAGAAACAGAGAATACCAGAGTCATAACCATGAGCCAGCATACAGTTCATCCAATGGTGAATACAACACGTCTGGATCTTATAACAGTATTTTCGATGTGTTGTCATTTGGAGCAAAGGGTGACGGAATTTCCGACGACTCCAAGGTAGTGAAAAACCAGCATCACTGATGTGTCGTTTGGTACATGGAAACATAGCTACCAAAAATATTGAAATTTGATAAATGGGTTTCACTTGTTTTCTTGATTCAATGCTTATATGCACTGCGATGATCATCAGGCACTTTTAGCAGCATGGGCCGCAGCCTGCGGCATTGGATCTGCGACCATCGAAATTCCTTCTGAATTCCATTTTCTTGTGGGCCCAATAACACTCCAAGGTCCTTGTAAGCCAGGTCTAGTTCTTCAGGTTAGTAATTCTGAATTTATGCAGTTACAGAGATTACTCTGAAGGTCTGTGCTTTAATCTAATAAACGTGATCACGGGTTTTTATCAGATTGATGGGACGATCCTCGCACCGGGAGAATTGCGTTCGTGGCCAAGATCAGGACTGTTACGGTGGCTCAATTTCCAGAATCTTCAAGGCTTAGTAATTCAAGGAAGAGGCACTATGGATGGGCAAGGTTCTGCCTGGTGGGCTATACCTGAATTACAGCTCGACCTTGAGGTCTAACAGAAATCCTATAAACAGTACCGTCGGACTTTCAAATTCTCCAAGAACACAATCAAATATTTGGGGTGTGTTTGGATGCTTAATTGAATTGAATCCTAATAGATTCAGTAATGAAGATATAACTAAAGCGAGAGTAGCACTATCGTAATTCATAATCATGATCAAACTCCCAAATTGTGATCCCATGTGTTTCAATTTTAGCTCGAAATGATCGCGATGGTAATTCTGAATAGTCCAATGTCAAATTGAGAAATTGCAATTCGTTTCATTTCAGCGTCCAAACACACTCTTGCTAATGCAAATGTAATTTGCTATGTCATGATAATGTTGCCTCATGTTAAAACCTCAAATGATGTAACTATCAGAACTAACTGTTTTACTGTTTTTTATTTTATTTTATTTTATTTTATTTTAAATTTTAACAGCCAACAAGCGAAACCTCTGCTTACTATCCGAAGCTTAAGCCGACAGTAAGTTTTCCTTCATCCAGCCTTCAACCTGCACAAGCGGCATTACTGTCTGGTAGTAAAGACCATCGAACTGGTGGGCCCCACTATGATCAGACAGTGCCACAAAAGAATCACAGTAAAAAGATCCTAGCCATTCAATCTTTGGACTTCCTGCCCTGTTGGTATCTGTCGATAGTGGATATTTTTGGTGCATGGTCCATCCATGGTTGGACCCACTAGATCGCCTGGATAACCCAGCCACAGGTGCTCCCCGCTTGTAAGACTAAAAGGTTTGAGGACACTACACACATCCTCACTCAAGGATTGTAATTATTCCTCCACAAGATTGATTGGTTCCTGATTTATGAAGCCATGATTCTCTGAGCTGCAATTACAGGTTGTAAGATTCTACTCGAGCTACAATGTGACCGTCCACGACATCCAAATTCAAAACAGCCAGCTGTGCCACCTGAAATTTGACAATTGCACCGGGGTTAATGTATCCAATCTCACCATTTCATCACCTGGCGCCCCAACACCGACAGAATTCACCTTCAAAATTCACAGGCCATAGAAGTGCAATACTCTTTGATATCATGTGGTACTATACCTACTTAATCTAGATTCCATTTGCTGCTTGGTATGTATGGCTTAACAGAGAATGTTATGTGTTTGGCAAGGTGACGATTGTGTATCCATCCAAACGGGCTGCTCAAATGTATACATTTATCATACCAAATGCGGCCCAGGTCATGGCATCAGGTATGTAGAATGAGACTTGTCTCCAACTTCCCACTTTGTATTTTCGATCATTCTCCCAGCATGTTTGTGCATGCAGTGTGGGAGGCCTGGAAAAGGATGGTAGCTTAGCATGCGTTAGGGACATCAGAGTCCAAGATACCACAATGCAAGAAACCCTCTTATGGAGTCAGGATCAAGACCTGGCAGGTTGGTCTTCCAACTGATAAACAAATGAGCAATAGAACGGTTCTGATGGCTTTGCTTTTATCAGGTCACCACTTCAAACACGTTTGAATGCACTATTGAACTGAATTGTAATTGGTAGGAAATGACCAGATTGTGATTTCCTTCTTTCAAATTCATAAAAGAGAGCTTGGGCTCCAAACAGCAGTTATGTTATAGTAATTGTACCTGAAGAAACGTAACTGCTTGTGGGCCACTTAATTTCGCAATTCAATCCCCCTGTGCATCCAAACAGACCCTTCAGATTTCCAATTGACAACATTCCTGAAATGATTTTGGTACAACCCTCACTCTGTTGCCAGGGTGGAATGGGGTCCGTCAAGTCTGTCTCGTTTTCCAACATTGAAGTCTCCAACGTCGAGGTCCCTGAGAAAACAAAACGGATGCAGTGGCTATATCCAATATCAGCTTCTATCAAATCAATGGGACTTACTCCATGCGAGCAATCTATCTAGCTTGCAGCAACAGCATCCCTTGTACTAACATCAGCATCACGCTAGCTTCGTCTGCTGATGCACGGGCTCTAAAACCAGCCTTGTGTTGGAAATCCTATGGTAAATCTCAGGGGCCTCTGCTTCCTTCAACCATAGACTGCCTAGAAACAAACAATCCATACAAGAACTCAAAGAGCTTAATAAAAACTAATCTCACCTGTTGAATTGTGACTTTTCCAGTTCCGATTTTGACCCGCTTCACAATCATAAAAAATACCCACTCAAAAAAATAATAATAATAAATAAATAAATAAGCCGCAATATTAGCTTTTCCTTGAATTTGCATGTGTCCAGACCCATATTGTAATTGCTCAAAAGAGCTACTGTAATAAGTATGTAATTTGATCAAAAGAGCTACTGTAATGAGTATGTAATTTGATCAAAAGAGCCCACTGTAATGAGTAGATAGTGTTTTTACAAAACTACTCATCTTTCTTCAGGGTGTGTTTGGTTGCAGTAAATATCATGAAATTTTATCGATATTTCATGATTCATCAGTCTATACTAAGTATGATTTGATGCAGGGGGCCAATCCTCTCCATCGTTTCTTTTATGTAATATCATGAAATCTGGTGCAACCAAACACACCTATAGATATAGTAAGTATGATTTGGTGCAGGGGGCCAATCTTCTCCAGTTCATCTCTTGCTTATATAGATACTGAGCTAATAGGACAGCCAAGCTTGGCCCGCTGCACCAAATCATACTTATATCAGACCCCATCATCAGAAATGCATGATAGCAGGTCATGCATGCATGATATCAGACCACCATCGGCTCTTATTGAAACCGTCTATTGATATCATACACGCAATCAGATCACCATCAGAACCACACATACGAAGTCTTGCACCATCAATCTAATGGGCGCGTATCAATCTGAAACCATTCATTCCAAACCGTATACAGGATTTGCACCATCCATCCAATGAAGCGATATCATTGCCTTGAAACCATGATCCAAGAAAAAGTCAACAACAAATCTGTAACTGACAGAAGCCATCATCAGCACAAATGTGAGTTATGGACCATGGGGAAAACTGCAATTTTGTATGCCGGTTGTCCACAGACAACTGCTGGATGAACAATCCATAACTCACCAAGTGGTACATTATGGTTTTAGATCATAGCATAACCGCAATTAATTCATTTCTTTTTCAAATTGACCAAATTGAAATTGCACGTGCATAATCTCATGATACAATGAGAAGCTTATGCATGCAATTTCACTCACCCAGATGAACAATCATCCTACAACGGGTTGTATTTGCACCTGCAGTTGTGTCCACCCCACGACTGCAACAAAACCAAAAAAAAAAGCCAACACAATCATGGGCCTTTTAACTCAATAACAGCCAGCATATGGCATGGGTGCCTAGGCATTGTAAAATTGCCCCTCTATGACAAAATCAATTCAGTTGTTTTTTATGAGAAATGGATACTTAATCATTTTTTTAAGGTGTGGTTAAAAGGCTGCAAAAAACTGCATTTACATTGCTCGATTGGATTCAAAGAACATAAATTTTGTATGTACCAACTACCAAGCCTTCTTACATTGAATGGGAAAAGCCTGAACACTCCACAGGCTCTCAGCATGGAGAAATGACAGATCATCCTTGTTTCGTCATTTCCATTTACAAAATGGAGATTTGTACATGCGGGATTTGTCTAAATGCGCCAACACAACAAAGGTAGAATTGAAGACACCTCAGCAGGTTGTGACCGGTTGCATTGTTTCATTTACTGCTCGATAGCACTGAAGGCTGCAAAGTGGGAGTTTCGACTTGGAGTCCCGGTACTTGTAGGCGTTGGTGCATGACGGGCCGGCACATTTCTCCCGAGGAGGAGGGTAACTGTATTGACAGCAAAGCCCCAATCGAGCAAATTAGCAAACAACAACAAAGGGTTTCAATTTATCAAATGGCAATCTTAAATCAATTTATTATTAGAAAAGCAACATACAGGTACACGTGTGTGCACACGTCAACAAGCACAATGAATGAATGCGTGTCCATCTGTATGCAAGCGTGTGCAAGAGAGACCAAGTATCATCAAAGAAGGTGCTTATGAAATTGAACTTGCACATACAGAAGAAACAACATATTGAGGTTTCCTATTCCCAATTGCATCCTTCCCCATCCAGCAACCCGGCACATGTGAGTTGCACAATCCAGCAATATGTGGGGACCCACTGTTCAGATCATTTCCATGCTCTTCTTTATTGGGCTCAGATCAAACATGTTAGAAAACGATGGACAGTCTCTAATTCGTACATGTGTAGGTTACATTGTACATTTCCAGCCATATTTTGTTGGCCAAATCATCTATATACAGTGGATCCCACCAATGCAATTGGCATGCACAGCTGCGTGTTAGAGGTGGGTGTGGGGCTAAACAAACCTACCACATCTGAATTGGACAGAATGGCAGCTGACCTGCATGGCTTGGAGTCGAATATGCTGGGAAGACCGAGATCTTTGGGGAATGTAACAACAGTGCCGGTTGGCCCCATGACCCATCTGACAGTGTTTGATGGGAGAGTCATTGCATTGGCAGCCCTCTCCTGCACAGGAGACAAAAAGGAAGAGATGAGTTCCAAGTTTAAGTAATGGATATAAAATCAATCATCAGGTACATAAGAAGGCCCGAGTACAATTCAGTACCCGTGCCAATTCATCCCGCTGCTTCCGCAGCTTATCTTCTTTCTTTTTCCTACTCGAATCTTGACCCAATATTTTCCTGATCGCTTCAGCCTGCAAATTCAGATAAAGTAAGCATACTTCTGAATGAGGAAATGCCTGATAAATAGTCTCGACAGAAAATCACAGGCAAACCTCGGATTCCCTAGCTGCCTTCTCGACTTGCATTCTACGTCTTTGAGCCGCTTCGGCTTTCTTCAGCTGCTGCTCCACTTCAGAGAGCTTCTCCTTTTGCTCTGACATTAGACAATAAAAAACAGCTTAAGCAAATCCAGAGAGGAGGGAAATTTAATGACACCACAAATGCAATGCATCGAATATATTCAATATAAGCAAAAGGAGCTATGGTTTGAGAGAAGTCCTTACTTCTTGGGGGAGCAGGGGGTAACCCATTTGGGAATTCGACCAAACTTGTAGATGATACATCTTTGCCTGATTGGAGGGCCCGCTGACGGGTAGTGAGGGAGATTTCCTTTTTAGTGTCAGCTAAGGAGTCAAGAGATTCCTTCCTTTGCTTCTTCCTCATATTAGCATCAAACCCACCATCCGATCCTGGCTCATCATAGTCTTCGTCTTCAATATAATCAGCATCTTCGGATCCCCTCTCTAATCTAGATTTCTTCTTACCCTCCTTGCTTAACCGCAATAAACCATAACCATCGACACCATCATACTCCCCAGCAGCAATCCTACTTCTAGAAGTCTTCAACGTTCTCCGTTTCCCGCTATCCTCCTCCCCATCATCATAATCGGCAATATAATCTGCATTAGCTTTCGCAGTTTTGAGCCTCCCGAGATATCGGAGCTCATCATCTTCATCTTCATCGTCTAATGCCCCATCTAAAACACGCCTCTTAGGTACCCTTTTGCTCTTGCGAACTGGCTCAGAAGAGGGAATGCCGTGAGACTTGTCTGTTTGCTTTGCTGACAGACTTCCGGACATTTTGCCTCTAGATTCTGCCTTCAATGCAAGGGTAACACCCCCTCCTCCACTGAAATTCTTCCATGGGATTCCCTGCAAGCCATTTGTTTTATATGGTGGGGAGTCATCATCCGAGTTATCCTGCATTTAAAAAAAAAAAAAAAAAAAAAAAAAAAAAAAAAAAAAACCATCAGATTTTTTGCCAGCCATGGTCAAAACAATCATCTTGGGATGAGCTTGTGCATCAAATGGAGACTAACGTTTAAGACAATGGCATGATTGCAATAACTTCACAACTGAGATCATGGAGGAGATTGTTCTTTGTCAACAGATTTCAACAAAGATTTTTCTAGGCAGTTTAGCAGTATGAGGGAGCCAAGTATGTAACAGAATAAATCAAAACGACATTAGCATACTTTCACATGATACAACGAGAAAAACTACCTGAAGAATTAGCCTCTGCCGCTGCCGAGGGGCATCGGCAGAGCGAGGAGGCTTCGTAGAAGAACCATCGGTGGCACTGTCCGGTGTGGATTTTGCATGAATGGTGCGTGTGACTCCACCGACCTTCAGCTTCACTTTCCTAAGCTTGTTCTCATTGGATGAAGAATCCCCTCTACTACCTGATCCATTCAAAGTTACCCCTGACTGCCCAAGACTACGGCTGTCACCATTCCTTCCTTCGCTGTTGTGGCTATCTGATTGAAATTCGAAGTTAACCTTGCTCGCGTTCTTCCAATTAGCTGGTGCAAGGACACCTTCACTGCACCGTTTGAAATCCGATGCATTCCGTCCTTTCTCATTTCTTATCACTGATCCAGCTCTCGAGCTACCACTGTTGTAAAACCCATCGATTTCTCCAAATGCTCCATCTTTCCTACTCTTTTTGGGAAGTGCTTCCCCTTCAACTTGGTTATAAGACGGAAACCTTGAAGCAGTGCTGTTGAGGTTCATCTCCTTCCTCTGGAAACCAGCGTCATAACCCACATTTTCATCACTAGAAACTTTGCTCACATTATCTGAAGGTGGCGTGGATGATGAAGGGGAATGATCTCGACCATCCACGAACGGGTTTGCATCAGGCCGAGGTCTCCTGCTAGTGTTACTCCTCCGCTTCTTCGTCACACCACTTACACCAATGAATCCAGAGCATCCGAACCCCTCCATAGAGTAAATCAAACCCACACAAAGTACCTAGAGGAACTTTTATATTTTTGGAAGAAAACCAACAAAATGCAAGCCCTACAACAGCATAACAAAGAGTTAAGCAATATCAAAATTGGATAAGAATTTTGAGCAAGAAAGAACACATGCGTGTGTTTATTTATTTTGTCAGGAATATATATGCAAAAAGTAAAAAAGTTACATCTTGCCAAATAGAGAAATAATTCACCAGAACACCAAAATTCCATAGGGATGAAAACAAGAAGGATAGTATGAATAAGTAAAAAATAAAAATAAAAAGGTTTCTGCACAGAAATTTAGAAAGGAGTTCAATAACACTCAAAATTTAGGGGAAAATGCATCAGAAATTTCTTCCCCAACTATATTGAATGAAGCGAAACATAATAAACATGTTGGAAGTAAAGACCTGAGAAACACAATGTTTCAGCTGTTAAATGAAGAACTGAAGAAAGAAACCACGAAACATAGACGAAGAAATGCAAGACAGAGATACAAACAGAAAACCAAAGAATCAAGGAAAGGCAGATGATAAAAAAAAAATAAGAAGAAGAAGATGAATGCTAATTGCAGACAGACAAACAGCTGTAAATGAGGAAGTTAAATGCAAGCTCCCCAGACAAGCCATTCATCAGCTGGGCAGGTAATGCAGTGAACACTTACTAGAAAATCAGATCAAGACACTCAATGGGTAGGCCACCTGAGTAACGAAAATTGATGGCTAAAAGAGTTAACTAATGGCTCACATTCAAAGTAAATGGGTGGTGCACCTAATTGACTGGTCCGACCTTTTGGGCCAGAACAGTTTCACCATATGGACCACCTGATGAACAGTTCAGATTAAATATTTCCACATGTGCCAGTCTGCTCATGTTGGGTTCCTGGGTTTGGCAGTTTCAAATGGACTTCTGCAACCAACACTACTCAAACAAGACAACCGGATGGAAAAACAAACGAAACCAATAAAAACACGATCAAAACACAAAAAAGGTTGATGAAATCTAGCCAACAAAACAAAGAAAACCATAAAAACCTAGAAACTGAATAACCAGAAGGACAAACAAGGAAAATCCACATCAAAACTGAAGAAATAAACCCACCAAACGAGAAAGATATAGAAATCAAGAAACTTGCAAAACAAAATCTCAATAGAAATCAAGTAAACCACATTAAGTAACCTCTCTTGACAAGCCCACGAGAAAACAGATAAAAGAACCAAATCCTTCATGGCATAAAAAACAAACAAAAGGAAATCAACCAACCAAATGAAAAAGAACCAATCTTGATCAGTCCATTGTCCCAAACGACAGAAATTACAAACTGCAAAAGGAAGAAGCAATCCCACATCAATCCATCAACCAAAAGCAGAAGAAATCAAGAAATCCACATGAAAAAAATTCCCCTCCCAACCTACCCATCAACCGAAATCGGAAACCAAACAAGCCCAGATGAAGAAAAAAAAACCTAACTCTAAACAGACCCATCGATGAAAACGGATGCAATAAAGAAATTCACCTGAATAAACCCAGAAGAAAAGAACCCCTCTTGATCGACCGGTCAACCCAAATCAGAAACCGAAAAACCCCAATTCTACATTCACCCATCAAACCCAAATCAGAAACCCGTCTCGATTGACCCATCAACCAAAATCAGAAACCAAGAATACCCAGATGAAAAAAAAAAAAAACCCCAATTCTACATTAACCCATCAACAGAAACCAGATAAAATCAAGAAATCCACCAAACAAAAGAACCCATCTAGATCGACCATCAAACGAAAACCCCAAAAATATAACACCCCAGATGGTGGAAAAGAAAAAGAAAGAAAACCCAAATCCCCACCAACCCATCAACAGAAAACATGAAAAATCAAGAAACCCACAGATAACTCCATCCAGATACCATATATATATATATATATAAAAAAAAAAACCCCCCACAAGAAATTAAAGTTGAACAGAAGAAAGAAAGAGAAAGAGACAGAGAGAAAGAGAAGGAAGCTTTACCTCAAAGCGGATTTCAGAAACCCTAGACGTTGTGGTAGAGTCGAATGGTCTGGAAGGAAATAAAAAAGGGAAGGAGAAGAGAGAGGAGAGAGAAAGCGTGTGTGTGGGTGGTGAAAGAGAAGGATAGATAGTTCGCGCGTGTATTTTATTCGGTAGGGAAGCGACTCTCTTTTCTCTCTGTCTGTCAAAGAGACGGGGTTTATTAGGGTTAGGGCTAGAAGGGCTTTTTTGGAATTGCATGCTTTCTCCTTCAGTTTTGTGCGGTGGGATCGAGAAAGGCGGGGTGAAGTTTGGGTCATGATGATGATGGTGGCGAGGGTATTCTTGGTATTTCACATCAATCTTCCCCATCGTTTCTTTATATTCCACACCAGCGTTTGTATTGTTTCTAATTCTCTCTCTCTCTCTCTTATCTTTCCCTCTCTCAAAGAAAAGCAAACTGCAGCAGCGAAGTTTAGTTCGATACTCGCAGTAGTACCCATCCGTGTTGCTACTCTGGGGCTAAGAGGCGTGGATTTGGTATGACTGGATGAGATCTGGACCGTTCATCACGTGGGGTACGTTGATTAGATTGGGAAGGATGAAATCAGATAGAATAGGCTCATTGAATTGGTTGCTTCTTTGTGAGAAAATGGACGGATTGGATGAATGGTTGGACGTTAGTGTTCAGTGTCCCTGCGTGGAGCTTTGGATTAGTAGGCCAGGGCACAGGGCATGTTTGAGGGGTGGCCCACCCTATTCTTGCGGTGGATCTATGCTGATGATGTTAGATGTTGGCCCGTGTACTGCGAGGAAAACCGTCAACCTCACGCTTCCAAGATGAGCCATCGCATGCCCTCCTGACTACGGTCTCTGTGAGATCAACCCCAGTTTTCTGTTTTCACGAGTGGGTCTACGATTTTTCTGCAATCGGAACCGTTGATCGGATGGGATCGGTGGATGGTAATCCCTCACAAGGAGATCGTGCAACAAAAATATCTGTGGCGTCCACCTTACGTTCAATGCCATCCAAGCCGTTCATAAAGCGCGTCTCACACTGATGCAGGGAAAGCCAAATTTCAGCCCGTTCCAAAGGATTCGGATTCCGTATTACCCCGCCTGCCCCACTCGGGACAGGCAGGGATCCGAGGGCTACCATGATATATGGGTTTCATCCACGCCGTCCAAAAATGAGACAGATATAAGGCTCGCGTGGACCACACATAAGGAAGCAAGGGACGCCCACCGTTGAAACTTTTCTAGGGTTCACTGTGATGTTTATTTGCTATCTAACCTGTCCATAACGTCACATGGATCTGGATGAAGGGAAAGTACAAAATATTACAGGTGATCAAAACTTCTACAGCTCCCTATAAGTTTTTAACGGTTGATGTTCAACCCACACTGTGTGGTCCACTTGAACTTTTTTCCGCCTCAATTTTTTAGTTTATACTCGAAAATAATATGAAAAAATGAATGGACGGTGTGGATAAAACCCATGCATTACGGTGGCCCGTCAAAGCGCTGCCTGTTCTGAGCTCGGGACATGCAGGGTAGTACCCAATCAGCGTCCGATTCAGAACTCCGGTGGGCCCGAAGAAGGTGCGTCGCCGTCCCTTCTTTGTGCGGTGGCCCACTTGAGTTTTGGATCACCTTATTTTTGGGTTCCCATCTTAGTGTGGTGCAAGAGATGGATGGACGTATGTCAGACAAATTTCGGTGGGCCCAGGGAGCTTTTTGTTACCCGGGCTCCTGCAACAACTGAGAACGGCCTGTGTACGTTCTCTTTCAGTTGGTGGCCAGGAATTAGACAGTTGCAATATAAAAAAAATACAGCACCGGTTCACATTTAATGAAAAGAGAATGAAGATTGCATGAATATGATCTTCATATCCATGCTTTTTAGTGCATACTGACTGGGCACACAATTTAAGCCACTAGGATCGTAGAACCATGGGCCCGCTTTTACGGACTCGAAATCTCAGGCGTTAGATATTCTCGGGACGTGGATTTCCTGCAGAAGTCTTCCCCAGAGGAAGATAGGTGGGCCCACCGGGATGTTTGTGAGATGGAATTGGATTGTTGGGCCCACCGTGAATAATGATTTCCACCATTGAAACCTTGCTAGTCGGCACAGTGATATTTATTGGCCATCCAACCTGTTCATAAGATCACAAAAACATGGATGAATGGAAAACACAAATACAATCTTGATACAAAACTTATGTCGCCCTCAAGTATTTTTCAATGGTAAATGTTGAGGTCAAAATTTGGTCCGCCCTCCTCCTGATCTTGTCTGCTCAATGCAATCACCAAGCCCTGAACCTGCGCACCAATAGTGAACAAAGGAGACCTTGGCTCGGCCGGGGGACCCTCCGATGCCTAAGTCAGGACACTGGAATCTGGGTCTAATTGAAGAGTTAAGAGGAGAGTATTTGATATTGCGTACTTGTAGACATGGGATGACGGGCTATTTATACCTAACGGCTGGATGGTCTGGATCCGACAATCTCGGCACAATCAGGGGGATTCCCGGATCGTGGAGATATGGTACGCGATCTGTAGATCATGCGGCGTGCCAAGCGCGTAATATGTATAACCGGACGAAGTTTTCGGCCACGTATAGTCGTGGCAGTTGCCTTATTTGGTGCATGGAGCCCGGATACTTGCTCGGCTCGGCTCGTTTACGTAATTATCCTTTCACGATTCATTAGACTCAAACGAAGCATAGGCCTAGACTGATATTTCGAATGCGACCCGAGACGAAAGCCTCGCTATAGATGGGATCGGGCTTTGTATCCGATCGGATAGCAGAATCTATCCCGACCTACAGTCCCGAAGTGAAGGCCTTTCGAACGTTACGCCTCTACGGAATGCTTCAAGTTGGATCAGACAAATGAGGTCTCGGGCGTCGAGGATGCTAGTCGGCTCAGCTTGGCGCTTCGTACTCGGACCTTAAGCGGGCTCGGATCTTCCTATAACAGAAGCCCCCCTACTCTTCGAGTTTACTTGTGACCTCGGAGAGTAATCATGCCAGAAGTTTTCCGCCCATGCTGCAGTAATGATGTCTTCGAGATCGAAGCGTCACATCTTGGGACTTCGCGCATGCGGACTATCCTCGAGCGGACGCGTGGCGACGGTTACGATCTCGGATAACTATTCGCCTATGAGAGACTGCCACCTAAGCTTGAGGAGAGGAGTATAAGACGTCTTCTCTTACTCGGGTGTCGCTTCGGCCGCAGCATGCGCGACAAACGAGGCAGAAGGCGTTACGCTCGACAGGGTTCGGGCCAATGGAGCCCCGCCATGTATGTTCTTGAGTCGGCTCGCATCGGCTCGGCTGCGGACATTAATGTTCATCAATTAATGCTGAGATCCTCTGGAGCTTATATAAACCCCGTTCGAAGGCTACTACTCATTTTTGCATCCTCCGTCCAACTTGTTACTGGAGAGAGCGATTTCCGGCGAAGGCGATTTCGGCTAATCTTCTCTTCCCGGTGAGAGCGATTTCCGGCTAGTGCTCAGTGATTCTTACCTTCAACTATTCATCATTCTCTTTGAAAGATGTCTTCTGACCTGGAGACGGTTCATGGTTTTGACGAAGACTCTGAGTCAGAGAATTCCGACAGTGGGAGGGGGGCCTCTGAAGGTCCATTTGATGATGTCCCTCTGCATCCTCCTCCCCGCAGACGAAAGGAGGCAGGGGCTCGGACCCACCGAGCCCGTGAGAAGAGGGTCGTATGACCCTCTAGGGCCGAGGTTGCCGTGACCCGAGAAATGCCACCAAGTGGCCGAGCCTCTGAGGTAGTGTCAGGGGACTCCGTGATAACGGAGTCCCAAATTGACTGGATCCGTTCGGAGTTTCAAATTCTTGACTCTGTCCGGCTTAGGGCCCCGGAACCCACTGATGCCGCTGGCGCCCCTGCGGACGAGGAGATCGTCATTTCTTATGCGCCTTGCAGTGTGGGCTTCGCCTCCCCATGCACCCCTTCATCCGAGCTTTGGCTACTTACCTGGGGCTGGCGCCTGGGCAATTCGCCCCTAACGCCTGGAGGGTATTAATTTCTGCCTTCATCATCTAGCGCCAAGTCGGGAACCTAGAGCTGACCCCCGTGGAGCTGATGATTCTGTACCAGGCTAAGCATGACAGCAACAAGCCATGGTACTATTTTGCAACCAGAGGCAGTAAGGGGTCAGGGCTGGTCTTGGATCTTCCGACTTCAAATAAGGACTGAAAGAACAAGTGGTTCTGAGCAGCAGGCGACTGGGAGGCGCCGGTTGAGGAGATGAGGGCTCTGACGTATCGGGTCCCTACCAAATTTACCACTCCAGGTCGGATTATGCATCCTTTACTTTATTACATTGCCTTCTTACTTTGGCGTGACCTTAACGGCCTTTCTTTTTCCGCAGTCTTCGCGAGAAGTCCGTCTTTCCTCTTCTCGGATCAAGGAACCAGATAGCCAAAGCCAAGGCAAAGTCGGGGGAACTTCGTTCCTGGTCGGGTCTGATTACGGCCTCCAACCTTCACCGGTCCGGTCTCTACAAGTCGCAGTCCCTTCTTACATCCTTCAGTAAGTTGCGGTTTATTCGCCTCTTGATGAATTTGACGCCTCTTGTTTCGTTGTTGATTTATTGCTTCTCATGCAGATATGGCCGAGGCGTCTGGCTCCCGGAAGAGAAAGGCAGCGGCCCCCTCAGCCGGGGATATGTTGAGGACCGATCCAAAGATGAAAATCGCTCTGAAGAAGTCGGTCGCACATGCGAAGGGGGGCGCGTCTGGATCTACCTCGACCGTAGGCCGCCGGGATACTGATCTGAGCCTCCCATTGTCCCTTCCTTTACCCGCTGCTTCCGCCGTGGTTGCCGGCCTTACCCTAGGGCTTGCCGATCTGATCCTAGCAAATGACGCTCTGATCTCAACGACCGGGGCAGCTGCTCCTGCTTCAACGACCGGGGCAGTTACCCTTGTTCCAACGACTGGGGCAGCTGCCATTTCCGTCCATGCAATTGCTTCGACGAAGGTTCAACCCGCCATTCCCTTGGTGGCCATCCCGTCATCGTCTGATCGTGAAGAAGCCGTTCGGATGGCTGACGTCATGATTGATCCTTCTGTCGAAGAGACGAAAGCTTAACGGAATGCAGAGGACGAGAACCAGCCTTCTGTTGGCAGTCGAATCGGAGCTGGGGAGGCAGCAGGCTCTGCTCAAGTGGGAACGAGCGAACGAAGATTTGAACCGGGTTACCACTTAGCCTGTTTGGTGCCCTGGG
This sequence comes from Magnolia changhungtana, assembly GCA_030180095.1. NCBI lineage: Eukaryota > Viridiplantae > Streptophyta > Magnoliopsida > Magnoliales > Magnoliaceae > Magnolia > Magnolia changhungtana. Next base: position 5,042,445 of record JASAUF010000378.1, read on the forward strand.
CAACTAAGCATGCTTCGGAAGAGAGCATTGGTCAAACTCTTGCGAGGTCGGATACTTCTTTTCTAAATGACCTAGCCTCCGTGTTCTACACGGTAACTCTCTCCACCTTTCTTGTTAACTCACGACTTGCTATTTCTGGGTATTTAATACTTTTTTTTGTTGTTTAGTCTGTCGCGAAGCTACTTTCGGTTCACGAGAATATGCGGGAGCTTCAAAGGAAAGATGCCGAAGTAAAGAACCTCCGAACCGAAGCAGGTGCCATGCGGGAGGAAATTGCTTCTCTCCAAGCTGAGCAGGACAAGTTGCTACAACAGCTCGGAGAAGGAAGGAGCAAGGAGCTACACTTGTAGGGGCTGGTGGATCGGCTTGAAGCTGAGGGAGCTCGACTTCAGGAGGTCGTAAAGGACCTTGAGGCCAGAGGTGATGCGGAAAAAACTGAACTAACCCGTGCCCGGGCCCTTGCCGATTCCCTCGCCGAGGAAAATACTCGACTGGGTGAATCCTTGGAGCGGGCTAAGGCCGAGGCCACCGAAGAAAAGAGTCGTGCTGTCGCTCAGGCAGTAAAAGCTCAGTGGGCCGAAAATGAGGCTTCCTTGGGCATCGCAATCTCTGCGGCGGTGGAAGCGTATAAAACTTCGAAGGAGAAGGATGCCAAAGCCGCGAAGTTCTATGACCACGGGTATTACGAGTGTGTCACCACGGTCCAAAATTTGTACCCTGACCTTGACTGCGACTCTCTGCTGCCCGAGGACATCGGGGGAGAAGCCCCCGAATCAGCCTGCCCGGAACAAGCCCCTAGCTCCCAAGCACCCCCTGCTTTGTGAAGGATTCTTTTTTTTTTTTGGCCGACCACATTTTGTTAACTCTGGACTCTATCAACTGACCCTCTGTGAGGGCTCTTTAATGCCAATTGAGCCCATATTTTGTTCGTAATTGATCTTCAATCTGGTTGTTAGTTTTATCTAAATAGCTTAGGTAGTTGAGTCAGTTTTGTATCCGAGTGGGGGAGCAGTCTTTGTGGAAATCGGTCCGACCTCACTGCTGGGGAGTCGGATTGCCTCTTCGCTTTTTCTCCCCGGTTAAGGGGAGATGCCTTTGTAGAAATTGGTCTGACCCCACTGCTGGAGAGTCGGATCGCCTCTCGGCTTTTTCTCCCCGGTTAAGGGGAGATGCCTTTGTAGAAATTGGTCTGACCCCACTGTTGGGGAGTCGGATCGCCTCTTGGCTTTTTCTCCCCGGTTAAGGGGAGATGCCTTTGTAGAAATTGGTCCGACCCCACTGCTGGGGAGTCGGATTGTCTTTTGGCTTTTTCTCCCCGGTTAAGGGGAGATGCCTTTGTAGAAATTGGTCCAACCCCGCTGCTGGGGAGTCGGATCGCCTCTTGACTTTTTCTCCCCTATTAAGGGGAGATGCCTTTGTAGAAATTGGTCCGACCCCACTGCTTGAGAGTCGGATCTCCTCTTGGCTTTTTCTCCCTGGTTAAGGGGAGATGCCTTTGTAGAAATTGGTCCGACTATGTAGAAGAGAACTTTATTGAGAGCCTTAAAGGTTAATCGCTCGAAGGTGTACATTCATTCGTGGCTCTACGGGCTTACTGCACGGAGGTCTTCTCTTTAAGGATAATGTACCTTTAAGTGTTCGGCGTTCCACAGATGGGGGAGCTGACGACCTTCGAGATCTTCCAGATGATAAGACCTTGGTTTTGTTGATCGGACCACCCGATAGGGTCCTTCCCAGTTAGGTCCGAACGGCCCAACACCTGGCTTAGTGGTGTTCTGAAAGACTCGACGAAGAACAAGGTCGCCCGGCCTAAACCGTCTGGTCTTAACTTTGGAATTGTAAAATCGGGCCACCTGTTGTTGTCGAGCGGCGGTTCGGAGTTTGGAGATGTCTCTGACTTCTTCAAGCAGGTCCAGGTTGGCCGCGATCTGTTCAGTATTTTGATTCTCTTCGAAATTTCGGACCCGAGCTATAGGAAGTCCGATCTCTACCGACACCATTGCCTCTTAGCCATAGGAGAGAGAGAAAGGGGTTTTCCCTGTCGAGGACTGGGCGGTAGTCCTATAAGCCCAAAGGATGAACTGAAGCTGCTCGGCCCAGTTACCTTTTGCCTTTTCCAGTTTTGTCTTGAGATGATATTTAATGACTTTGTTGACTGCTTCCACTTGCCCATTTGACTGCGGGTGTCGAGGCGACGAATATGCATTAATGATACCGAGCGCTCGGCACATGCCTCGAAACTTATCATTATCGAACTATTGTCCATTGTCAGATATGATTGTTCGTGGGATTCCGAATCGGCAGATGATATTTTTCCACACGAAGTCGATCACCTTCTGCTCGGTGATCTTCGCCACAGGTTCGGCCTCAGCCCACTTGGTGAAATAGTCGACCGCCACAATAGCGAACTTGACCTCCCTTTCCTGTGGGCAAGGGACCGATGATGTCGATCCCTCATTGGGCGAATGGCCATGGTTCGCTCATGAGAGTCATCTTTTCCGCTGGTTGTCTCGACACGGCTATGTAACGTTGGCATTTGTCGCACTTTCGAACATAATCCTTCGAGTCTTGCTTGAGGGTTGGCCAAAAATACCCTTGATGGAGTATCTTTAGGGCCAGGGCTCGGCTTCCAGAATGGTTTCCGCAGATCCCTTCGTGAACTTCTCGGATCACGTAATCGGCTTCGTCTGATCAGAGACATCTAAGATATGGCTGAGAATGCCCCTTCTTATATAAAATTCCGTCCAGTATGACGTATCGAGCCGCCCGGACCCTTAATCTCCTCGCCTCCAACTTATCCGAGGGTACCTCACCGTATCAAAAGGTAATTAAAAATCGGGTCCATCCAGCTTGGAATAACATTCACAGGATTGACCTTCTCCGACTGGCCGATGCTCGGATGTTCGATGAATTCGACGGGGACGAACCTCGGGATTTTTCCTTCAGAGGCTGAGGCAAACCTTGCAAGGGCGTCGGCCCATAAATTTTCTGCCCTGGGAATCTGCCGGATCGTGCAACTCCAAAACTTCTCAATCAATTTCCTTGCTTCGCCGAGGTAGGCGATCATTCTAGTTTCCTTAGCCTCGTACTCCGAAGAGATGTGATTCACCACCAGTTGGGAATCGCTTCGGACTTGGAGGGTTTGGACTCCCAGACTTGCCGCTAACCTTAACCCGGCTAACAATGCCTCATATTCCGCTTCATTGTTTGACGATTTGAATCCGAGCCTGATTGCGTATTGAATTGTCGTAGAATCGGATGCAACCAGGACAATCCCGGCTCCTTATCCCTTGACGTTGGATGACCCATCGACGTAGAGAACCCATCCTAGATCTGCCTCGGCCTCTTGACTGTTGAAAGGGACGGCGGAGTCGTTTCGACTTCCGTGTTTGACTCCTCACTTGGGGTCGTAAACTCAGCAATGAAGTCAGCCACGACCTGTCCTTTAATTGCCGTCCTTGGATGGAATTGGATGTCGAACTCTCCGAGCTCGATTGCCCACTTGGTCATCCTACCTGATACCTCGGGCCTTTGGAGAACTTGTCTTAGGGGAGAGTCGGTCACTATGATGATGGAATGGGCCTGGAAATATGGCCACAATCTCCGAGCCGAGACAACGAGGCAAAGAGCCAGTTTTTCCAGGGATGGATATCTTGTCTCGGCAGGTACCATGGCTTTGTTAACGTAATATACGGGATATTGCTTGCCCCCAACTTCTCTGATCAGAGCATAGCTGATTGCTGAGGTCGAGACCGCGAGGTAGAGGAATAGGGGCTCTCCTTCTTCGGGTTTAGACAATAGAGGGGGTGAACCCAAGTATTGTTTCAGTTACTGGAAGGCCTATTCGCACTCTGGCGTCCATTCTGCCTTCTTACGGCCCTTCAACTATTGAAAGAAGAGGAGGCATTTATCGGTTGCTCTAGAGATGAAGCGTCCGAGCGCAGCAACCCTTCTCGTGAGGCGTTGGATTTCCTTGATAGTCTGAGGTGAGTTCATGTCGAGGAGAGCCTTGATCTTGTCAGGGTTGGCCTCGATTCCTCGCTGACTGACTTGGAACCCAAGGAACTTTCCGGATTTGACTCCGAACAAACATTTGGCAGGGTTCAATTTCATCCGATATTCTCGGAGGACACTGAACGTATCCCCGAGGTCTGCGAGATGATCCGATGCTTTGATACTTTTTACTAACATGTCGTCAACGTAGACCTCCATAGTGCGTCTGATCTGTTTGACAAACATTTGATTTACTAATCTCTGATATGTTGCCCCAGCGTTCTTCAAGCCAAAAGGCATGACCCGGTAACAGTAGAGCCCCTTATCTGTAACAAAGGTGGTCTTCTGCCTATCTGGGGGATGCATGGCGATCTGGTTATACTCGGAATAAGCATCCAGGAACGAGAGCAACTCATGTCCAGCGGTGCTGTTCACTAGTTGGTCGATCCGGGGTAATGGGAAGTTGTCCTTGAGACAGGCCTTGTTTAGATCTGAGTAATCTATACAGACTCGCCACTTCCCATTGGATTTTTTTACGAGCACAACATTTGCTATCCAGTCGGGGTAATATATTTCTTCCACGAAGCCCGCATTGAGCAGGACAGAGACCTCCTTGGCGATGGCTTCATATCGTTCAGTGTCAAATGGCCTTCTCTTTTGCTTTATGAGTTTGTAGTCTGGATTCACATTCAGTCTGTGAACCATAACATCAGGGGAGATCCCTGACATGTCAGCATGTGACCATGCAAAGACATCTCGGTGTTGCTTTAAGAAGGTCAACATCGCAGATCGATGCTCGGGATCTAATGACGATCCGAGCTGAACAGTTTTGCTCGGATCATCTTCGTCGAGAGGCACCTTCTTTAGTTCTTCCATCGATGAGTTCTCCACAGGTCCTCGGGGGTTCAAGGCGTTGATGGTGAGAGTTTGCTTAACTGCTCCTTTTTTTTACCGCTATGGCGTAAAACCTTCGAGCTTCTCGCTGATCGCCTCGGAGATAACCGATTCCACCTTCGGCTGGGAACTTCATCATCAATTGATAGGTTGAGACGACCGCTCTCATTGCATTGAGGGAGGGTCGGCCCAGAATGACGTTATGCACCGATGACACATTGACAACCAAGAAATCCACCAAGACGGTGACTTGATGTTGTCCTTCCCCCGCTGTAACTGGAAGGGAAATGGCTCCTTTGAAGATTACTCTCTCTCTAGCAAAGCCATGCAAGGGAGTCTTCACGGGTTGGAGTCGCGACCATGGAATTCTCATCCTTTCGATGGCCTCAAAATATATTAAGTCAGCTGAGCTTCCTGTGTCGACCAAAATGCGATACACCTTATGATTCGCTATGGTCATGGTGACCACTAACGCGTCGTCATGCGGATGTTGGATTCCGCGCGCATCATCTTCCGTGAAGGTTAGGCTACATGGATTGACTCGAAGCTCCTTGGTGGGCCACTCGGCGAGATGAACGTAACGTCTCGGGTCAGACCTCCGGGAATGAGTCTTCCGGGCCCTGTTAAAATCCCCTCCCCCAGCAGGGCCTCCGAATATTATGCGGATTTCAACGGGCTCTTCTGTGGGGTTATTAGGCTTTTCTTGCAGTCGATCTTCCTTCCGAGCGGACTTCTCCTTTTTCGCATAACGTCGTAGATGTCCCTTGCGAATGAGGGATTTGATCTCATCCTTGAGGTCTACGCAATCGTCCATATTGTGGCCATGATCTCGATGGAAATTACAAAACTTATGTTTGTCTCGATGCTCTGAATCAGCCCTCATGCAGACTGGCCAATTGAGCCATTTGTCTTCCCGAATGTCCAAAAGGATCTGCTCGGCGGACATGTTGAGAGGAGCGTAGGAACGGAATTTCCCCTCCGGCTTTCGACTCGGTCGTCGATCGCAGGGAACGCGGTCGTTCGCTCATCTGGAAGGATGTGGTTCTTTGTTCCTAAGCCTCTTCCCCTTATTGGCTGGATCGGTTACTTGTATCTCTTTCCGAGTATTAGTGAACTCCTCGGCGTTGGTGTATTTCTGAGCTTTTGCCGCGAAGTCTGCGAATGTTTTCGGTGGGTTCTTCTCGATAGAGAAAGTAAACCGCCCTTCCTTTAGACAGCTTAATATTGCGGCCAGTGCCATTTTATCATCATAGTCTTCAACATGTAGCGCTTCCTCGTTGAAATGGGCAATGTAATCTTTCAGTGATTCTTTCTACCCTTGCTTAATAGTAAGCAAGTGGGTATTGGATTTTCGGCTTCTCTTACCGCTTATGAATTGGGTAAGGAATAGCCGACTTAATTCTGTGAAGGAGTCGACAGAGTTGGGTTTGAGCTGTTGGTACCAACTCCGAGCAGATCCCACAAGGGTTATTGAAAATCCCCTGCACAATTGCATCCGTTGCCGTCTGGAGTTGCATCCAGGATCGATAGGCTTCCAGATGCTCGGACAGGTGCCCGATTCCCGAGTACTGGATGACGGGAAGAATTCGAAACCTCTGCGGCATCACCTCCTCCATGATGGTGGAAGTGAAGGGGGGTTCGGTCTCTTCCATCATGGCTTGGACCGTAGCGGGAACCGTTGACAGTTGCTGCTTCTTTTTCAGAGTCCGTAGCTTGTCGTTGAATTTCGCGAATCGGACTTCCCAGAGATTTGTATTTTTTGCGACTATCTCTGGAGCATCTCCCATTTTGGGAGTCCTTCTCTCCCTTTTCTGCTTCAACCGATGACAGAGATCCGTAGGCGCTAGAGCCGAAGTGATCGAGCGATTTGTGGGTACCCGAGTGGTGGTGTTCCGTGATGAGACTCTGGCTTGCACAGGAGGATTTTAACCTGAGAGCGGCACCCGAGATTGTTGGGACGTCTCGTGTCTCACACTTCCTAGTACAGAACGAGTCTCTACGTACAGGCTGACGGGCTCGGGATCAGGGTTCCCCTGGATTGGGTGCAGTTGTGGATCCCTTTGTTGCTTCATTCTATTCACTTCATCACGAAGGGCCTAAATTTCACTCTGCATGGCTCGATACTTGCTCGCTCGGTTGCGAGAGCGCTGCGAAGGCCCTGGCGCGGACTCAGCATGAAGGGGCAAAGAAGATCGTGTTTGCTCATTTGGCTCCGGATCCGCAGCCACGACTTTCTTCTTCCTTGCCATTGGATTTGAGGGACAGGAATTTGACTTTTTGTACCAGTTTTCCACAGACGGTGCCAAAAAATGTTGAGGTCAAAATCTGGTCCGCTCTCCTCCTGATCTTGTCCGCTCAGTGCAATCACCAAGCCCTGAACCTGCACACCAATAGTGAACAAAGGAGACCCTGGCTCGGCCGGGGGACCCTCCGATGCCTAAGTCAGGACACTGGAATCTGGGTCTAATTGAAGAGTTAAGAGGAGAGTATTTGATATTGCGTACCTTTAGACATGGGATGACGGGCTATTTATACCTAACGGTTGGATGGTCTGGATCCGACAATCTCGGCACGATCAGGGGGATTCCAGGATCGTGGAGATATGGTATGCGATCTGTAGATCATGCAGCATGCCAAGCGCGTAATATGTATAATCGGATGAAGTTTTCGGCCACGTATAGCCGTGACAGTTGCCTTATTTGGTGCATGGAGCCCGGATACTTGCTCCGCTCGGCTCGTTTACGTAATTATCCTTTCACGATTCATTGGACTCAAACGAAGCATAGGCCTGGACTGATATTTCGGATGCGACCCAAGATGAAAGCCTTGCTATAGATGGGATCGGGCTTTGTATCCGATTGGATAGCGGAATCTATCCCGACCTACAGTCCCGAAGTGAAGGCCTTTCGAACGTTACGCCTCTATGGAATGCTTCAAGTTGGATCAGACAAATGAGGTCTCGGGCGTCGAGGATGCTAGTCGGCTCAGCTTGGCGCTTCGTACTCGGACCTTAAGCGGGCTCGTATCTTCCTATACTAGTAAACATTCAATTCACATTGTTTCCCTTGGTGTGGTCCTTTTGAGATTTGGATATGCTTCAATTTTGGGCTTAAGTCCTAAAATTGCAGGGTTAAATGGATGAAAGGAGTGGATAAAATATATAAATCACGGTGGACCCCATATGAGTTACTCACTACCGAATCCCCTTCCTTGTGAGAAATCCCCCCCACCGTCCATTTTAACCTAACATGGAGATTAAAATTCAAGTGGATCAAAAAGTCAAAAGAGGCATTGAAGAGGGAAAATTAGGGACAGAAGTGTTTACGGCTGAATTCTTCCTCTGTCCCTCTGTCGTGTTTATATGACATGCAAACTGTTTATAAGGTTACTCTTAACTGGGATGAACTGCAAATTCAAAAAAAAAAAAAAAAAAAAAAAAAACCTTTGACTCGTATGCGACTTTTATGTTTCAATGGTGGTAGTTGAACCTCATTTATTTCTATCATGAGGCCTACTTGAGTTTTAAATGTGCCTAATTTTTTTATCACATGTATTAAAATGAACTCAAAGAATGGCACCTAGCTTCCTAGCGTAGGAACTTGCTACAAATGGGCTCATGTTATCTCGGACAAGAAATATGGTGATCGGCTTACCTCTAATATATGTATTATATCCACACTATCCATTTATTTTGAGGGTTCATTTTATGGCATACACCAAGAAATAAGACAAATCCAAAAGGTAAGTGGATCGCACCAAAGAAAGTAGGGGAATAGTGACACCCACTGTTGAAACCTTTCTAAGCACGTTGGAAAAAAATGTGTTGAATATACTGAAAAATAAAAATAAAATAAGATTTAATTATTTCGTTTCATCATGCCGAATCATGTAAAATATGCATCGTCCCTAAAGCGTGATTCACCCCCTTATCAATTGTTGATGGGATATAGGCATCTTGTGTGCAACACCTAGGGTCATACTAGACCACTCGCACCATCTCGCGTAAGATCGTCAGGGAGCAGCTCATGCGCATGCAAAGTGCAAAGTGTGCCACTACAATAATATTGCTCGAGCCCAAGCATGTGCGTGCATTCCCATGCTATGCAACTCAATTATCTCAATCTCCAAAGCTCAAGTAACAATACTACACATACCTACACATAAAAACCCAAATTCGTCTCCTTTAATTTTCGATGTGGGACAAAAGCATACACCTCACTTTTTCATTTGAAAATTTCAAAAAGTGTTTTGGCAGCAAAACGAAAATCCTGAAATTTACGAATTTAATTTTTTGGGAAACCAAAAATTTCAACATTCATAAGATTAGACGGACTGCTTTCAACCTATTCATAAGGTCAAACGGACCTGGATGTAGGAAAAACACAAATTCCAACTTAATTAAAAACTTTTGTGGCCTTGAAAAAGTTTTAACCGTAAGTGTTAAATCCTCGATGCTTTTTATGGTGTGCTACACTTAAGCCATGTATATGCGTCATTTTTGGACTCATGTCCTAAAATCATCTCAAAAAATGAATAGACAAAGTTATAGTAGAGCCCACGGAACTTTGCCACGTCCGCACACCATCCGCTTCCACATACGTAGAAACGGCCTGGTGCGAACCAGCGCACTTGAGCTGAACCGGTCAAAGATTTCAGGCTGGAGCTGGGTTGGGCATTAGTTTTGAGGCCCTACTAGTTGCACGGTCTGCGTTTTGATACACAAAGGGACCTAATTCCATGGCTGTAGCATGCAGGTGTGCTGGACTGGGTTTGGTTTTGGACGCTTATCTAGTGGGCTAAAAAGGGCCTGAGCCCAGGAAGTATTAAATGGCTGGGCAAGTAGGCATCTTCTAATCCTGTCCAGCTAATTTCCACCCCCAACTCGATGACGCTGATTAGGTGAGACTCCCAATCTAGCCAGGTGGGTGCAGTCCTGCCCATTAGGCCCACTTCAATGTATGTGTTTTATATCCACGTCCTCTTATTTTTTGTGCCACCTCAATGTATACGTTGTATATCCACGTCCATCAGTTTTTTTTTTTTTTTTTTTTTTTTTTTTTTTTTTTTAAAGTTCATTTTAGAGATTGGTCCCAAAAATAATCAGACGTGGACCACAAAGTAGGTATTGAATTGTCACCATTAAAAACTTCCTAGAGCTACATAAGTTTTGGATGAGGCTGCTATTTTTGTTTTTCCTTCGTCCTGAAGATTCGTTGAATGGAAAATAAACATTAGGGTAGGCCTTAAGAAGATTTTAATTGTGGCCATTGAATGATCACTATTTCTTGTGATGTGGTCTACTTAGAAATTTGTAAATGCTTCACTTTTAGAACCATACCCTAAAATGAGTTGAAAAATGGATGGAAGACGCGGATAGACAACAAATACATCGAGGTGGGCCCCACAGTTAGGGCTGCACCCACTTGATCCGGGGTGGCATCTTATCTGCGTTCCAACTAGTCGGGTTGATTCTTGGGGAAGCGCAGGTTTAGCCCTTCATACCTAGTGGCTATTATAGATTTTGTCATGTCTCTCACTTTGTCATTTTGGTTATCATACGCATGTTTACAGACGTACTGTACACATAGCTTGCATTTGCCTCAATCCAAATATGAACCGTTAAATTATGTGACCGCTATGGATGTGGTCCAGGAAGAAAAAACGAAATTGATGGATGACTCCAACAGTGTGATTGGTGATCATCAAATGTGACGCAGGGATGAACGTGATGAGGATAACTACTCTGAATCCACAGAGCTTCTCTGGACTCCTCACAGAGACTTCTCAAATCCACGAGGAAAGAAAACAGAAAATAGAAATAAATTCTAAAAAATTCAAAATTGATTAATTGATGACTAAAAACGAGTTCACAACCCTTTAAATAGGGGTACAAGCAATGGGAAAGAAATGAGAATCAAACTACAACTGAAACTCCTAGAATCTGCGACTTGCTATAAATAGTAAACTTACTATTTATAGATGGTCGTGATGTCTACTAGTGTGGAAGGTTTTCGGCCAAAAATAGTAAGTATCCTATTTGGCTTCACCAAACCGTTCTTCTAATTATTCTAAGCTCTTTTCACGTTGGGCGCAACTCTTAAAGCCCGACGGATGAAGAGTTATAATCAAACTAAAACTTAATATTTATAGTAAAAACGAAATTAAAGCAGGGAAACGACCATTGATCCAGGGGTTTTTCATAATTCCGAGCGTCGCAACCTGGCATAGCCAGGTTGGTTGGCTAAAGTAGCTCGTTCTACCCCAAATCATATATTTTACGTCAGCTAGCTCATTCCGGATTGCGAGAAACGCCCGATCTAAGGTCCGATGGTCCGGATCACTTCTGTCGTCGATCGGGCTTTTTCTAATCCATCTTGGCCATGAAACTGTCTGCGACCCGCTCTACATCAAAATGGGCGAGGGAATAATCAACGGCTTGTATTCAGCTAGTAAATGCCTATTAAGGTCTACAATGTTGTACAAAACCGTCCATCCACAATGAATATCAAGATTTGACAGTTTTGATTGAGATATGTGCATTCTATATATACAGTGGACGGTGCATGTGTATGATGCGACACAGTCTTTTATGGTACAATGTAAAATCATCTTAGTTCTTTTCCTCCTGTGACAACTGCTTCACAACTTGTGATCCTGTACGTTCCTTCACCCAACGTGCCATTTAAGCAAGACATCAATGACAGTTAACGATAGGGCCCACCATGAAGGTCACTTGAGACAAAATTCAGGCCTTTCCATGAATCAAGTGTGGCATAGCTGACAGTTTGACTCACATTCAGATCTGGCCCACCTAAGAATTTGATCAGCCGGATTTTATTTTTATTTTTTAAAAAAAGTGATCCTCATGGTAGGTCCTATGGTTTTCATGGCTCCCATCTCCTTAATTAAGTGGTTTGTTAGTGGAAAAGATAGTATGGATCTTTTTTCTGTTTCAGGACAAGAACTCGTTGTTCCAGTCTTTTGCAGGGACCACTTTCGTACAAGTGGCCCATTTTTCGGGATTAAAATGGTTCTCATCATTGATAACTTACGCAGAAAAGAAAAAAAAAAAAAAAAACACATGTTTAGATAACGTAGGGACAAAAGAATTCCACAACAAATGCTAAATTGCATTCATTGTATAAGTACATTCCACACGTGAATATGAGTGAAATGCATTGAAGATGGGACCGTATATCCCACAAACAAATATAATTATGGGATTGTTTACACCTGGCCTGACACGGGCGCAACAATGAATGAGAAGCCATCACATTTAGGCATATATACTTGTCCTGAAACTAGGAAACAAAGATACACATGCATGGCCAAAGAGAGAGAGGGAGTTAAATGACACCTACCCTACAAGGATCCAAAGCCCTGAAGGTAGTCGTTTGCTTTATAACACTTGTTCCATAGACGTAAAGCAGGTTTGACAACAAGAGAAAAGCCTTGCTAAAGAATTGTTGTTAATGGGCTCTTACTTTGGAGAAATATGTAAGAATTTTTATAAGATGAGCCTAATTGATTAATGGTCTAGATTTTTAAAGGTTGGATAATGTGATTAGGCATACTGATAGACCCCACTAAAGTTGTGTTTAATTTAAATTCGTGTAGGAGTGGTGCACTATAATTATGTTGCATGCATAGTGTTATAACCGGAATAGGAATACTAAATTAGTGTGGAGCTTAAGGAAGATGAGTTTCAAATTCCACTCCTAAGAACTATATAAACACAGTTAGGTCCCAAGCCTATACACATCTAAAGTTATTTTCTCATCCTAATATTTCTCTTAATGTGTAAGGTGAGAAAGCCTACAACATTCAGACTATGGCAATGGCATCTCAAATAGGTAGGAATTTCAGTTCGGTTTTCTTGATTCTCATCTCAGATACATCTCCAATACAATGTTCGATCATTTTAATTATGTAATTTCAATTTTATGAAGTACAATAGGACTCTTGCGTTGAGAGTGTTATGCCACGGGAGCATACATGATATCGAAAGTCCATGAAACCATAGTTTAAGAGCAGAAATGTTGGGAGAAAAGATCCATTCTTGACCACATACACATCAAAATCAAAAGAAAGTAGAAAAAAGAGGCAAACCACAATATAAAGATTTACATGGTTCCCTTTCAGTACATTCACGGATTCACACCAATCTACTATGCTCAAATGTAAAAAATAATAATGAAGAAAGGTTTTCAATACAATAAGGCGTGTTTGGATTTACAGCTCGGATCATTTTGCATTGTATTAATGAATAAAATAATGCATTCAACGCATTTGAATCTGAATTCAAATCCTTCGTCTAGGATCTACCCTCGAATACATTGCCGAGTTAGTGTACTTACTAGAGACGTTAGTATTGTCAGGGAGCAGTCCATCAAGCAGTGCAATGCCTTCATCAAACTGCACTGGAAAATATATTTCCAACTTCTAATAGTTCATTGGTTCATATTGACGCAGGGGAGGACGTGAGGTCAAGCACCGTCTTCCTCAAGAGGATAACTATTCCGAATCCACGGAATTTCTCTGGACTCCTCACAGAGACTTCTCGAATCCACGAGGAAAGAAAGCAGAAAATAGAAATAAATTCTAATAAATTCAAAATTGATTAATGAATGAAAAAAAATGAGTTCACAACCCTTTAAATAGGGGTACCAAGCAATGGGAAAGAAATCAGAATCAAACTACAACTACAACTCTTAGAAATCATGACTTACTATAAATAGTAAACTTACTATTTATAGACAGTTGTGACGTCTACTAGTCTGCAAGGTTTTTGGCCAAAAACAGTAAGTGTCCTATTTGGCTTCACCAAACCGTTCTCATAATAATTCTAAGCTCTTTTCACGTTGGGCACAACTCCTAAAGCCCGACGGATGAAGAGTTATAATCAAACTAAAACTCACTATTTATAGTAAAAATGAAATTAAAACAGGGAAACGACCGTCGATCCAGGGGTTTTTCACAATTCCGGGCTGCGTAACCCAGCATAGCAGGGTTGGTTGGCTAAAGTAGCTCGTTCTACCCCAAAATCATATATTTTACGTCAGGTAACTCATTCCGGATTGCGAGATACACCCAATCTAAGGTCCGACGGTCCGGATCACTTCTGTCGTTGACCGGGCCTTTTCTGATCCATCTTGGCCATGAAATTGTCCGCGACCTGCTCTACACAACATATCCAATTTTACACATTCATTGCTCTTTCCTTCTCATCTTCATGGTCCGGTTCAAGCACCTTAAGAATCTGGAAACTCTCCACGTTAGTCCCTTCCGAAAGTGGTTGCATCTTCATCTGTGTCTAAGACAAAGATCATATACCGTCCGTCTCTTATTATATATTGCTCTCCTTCGTTCCACCATGAATAAATTCTTTAGATGAAGTTGGTGATGACAGGTTTGGGGTTTAGCATCATTTCAATTTCCTAGGGCAAACGTGATTGTTGAGTCCATCCATGATGTATCCATCCCTTCGGGTGTGGAAATTATCACAGCTGTGTTCCTTCTCTTTTCCCTTCATACTCTGCTGCACCGTACTTCTCTATTCAACTTCTTCATCTTCTTTCGCCCGATTTATTATGCAAGACCTTGAGCTCGACCACCCATCAGGCAATAGAAAATGGTTGCCACGATGGTTCGGTGGTATATCGAATATAATCTCCCCACCTCATCTTCATTTGTACAAAATATCCGATTTATTTTCATGAAATCTCACAACAGTTATGGTCGGCCTTCCATATCTAATTGGTATAAATACATCAACTGAGGCACTCGTGACAGTTATGTACATGTGAAATAGTCTATTCTGATCCAAGAAGTTTGTTCTCCTTCTAGAAAATGGAAAAATACGAACTCTTCTATGTCGTATACCTCTTCTGTACAAAAATACAATGCAGAACAATACTATATGTAAATCCAAACAGGCTCTGACAAATCTCTCCCCCCATCTCTCTCTCTCTCTCTCTCTCTCTATCACGATAAAATATATATTACCCCAAACGACTAAGGTTTACATATAACTTCATTCGAAATTACAAAATTGCCCTTTAGACAGGGGGCATGCTCCAAGCAAAGGGGCATTGCTCCACCCCTAGTTAGCTTAATGCGAAGCTTGACCCGTGAAAGTATTGGATGGATGAATAATATACCTATGATGATTAGGGCGTGTTTGGTCTGTGGAATTGAATGGTATTGATCTGTATTAGATGGGATTAACATCATTATTGCACAATGATTGTATGCTTGGAAATACCATGGTACTGTAGCTAGCCATCCAATCCAATGTTTCGGATAAAAATTTTTCTATGAGAAAATACTAGATTACACAAAATCATGTTTGGTGGACCATGAAATTGTTATCATGAACCAAATTCACAACGGTGTATATGGATGGACGGCATGGATAAATGCATGCATTAATGTAGGGCCCACATGTGTATTGGATTTCGAAATCCATGGAAATCTTGCATGGGACCAAATGCAATTCCATGGGACTAGATGCAATTCCATCCCACCTAATCCCAACCTTTCCCATCCTCTCCAAATGCTAAATGGAATTGCACGAACCGAATGCAATTTTATCTCATCTAATCCCGTCTAATACCTTGCGCCAAACACCCCCCTTAGGCTCTATAGATTCTAACAAGGAAGCCGTCTATAAAAGAAGCATTGGCACTCATAGTAACGTAATGCTAAAAGAACTTCGGATCTTAATGAAATACAATATAACACAACAAGGTCATTATTCATTGAGAAGACCACTCAGGAAAGCTACGCACGACCATCGCCTCATCCAATTAATTCCATAAAAGCATCACAAAAGGAAGAGCTCAAGGCATCACTACACCAACATAATCAACACAAATCTTTTTTAGCTCAATGTTATCTATCTCCTCTTCAGCTCAATGCTACCTATCTTACATACATCATAGACACCCATATCAATTAGTTTAGCTTATATCGCTCAACTCTTGTCCAACACTATGCTGCAGCGAGCTTAGATCAAGTAGTATAGTTCAACTTATTTTAGTTTTCCATTTTTGTCTAGCATATCGTTGTAGTTAGTCAATTTAAATATCCCACAAACTCGTAGTGATTCTCCAAGCACAACTTGCTAATTAAACCCACGACTATTAGGATATCTCAGGATCATCCATGTTCAGAGTACCCTTTGAATCATGGTCGTTTCACCAGTTTAAATTACCGTCGGTAATTTATTCTGTTTTTTTTTTTTTTTTTTAAAACACTTTTTTGTATATTATACTTGATATTCGGATTTATAAAATTGGCATGTACCATTTTTTGGTTTTCTATCTTTATATTGCTTTTGTTGATAAATGCCGCTAAACTATCATTATTATTAGAAAAGTCATTGTTTCCAAGACAAAAAGAATTCATCTGCAGGATTTACTCTCCCCTTCACAAATCATCTCATCACCTTGCCAATCGGTGGTTGAATAGACTGTCGATCTTCTCAACTCCACTTTTAATTGGTCTATCTCAACACCTAGGGTCTCAAGGAGTTCAATTTGATTCGAGTTTAATAGAACTTTAGCACGCTCGACATTTGACATACCACACACTTTTAATCGAAATTAGGAAATCTGTTACACATGTCACCACAAGTTCAACACAAGTGGGTCACACATGTGCATAGAATTTAAACTATTATTATTTTTAATTATTACTTTGATTTGTTTTCTACATATATGGCCCACCTAATGATGGGTTAGCCGTGGTTTTCACATATAGCATATAAATTGTTGAGATCGGCTTGGCGTTAATTTTGTAAATGAGCAAGGCTTTTGATGGATCCCGGATCCACTAAGGTCAGTAGATCCTTGACTGGGGGGCCCACCGTAATCTATCCACTAAGGTCAGTAGATCCCTGACTAGGGGGCCCACCGTGATCTATCTGCCTCACATCACGCCATTGACGCCGGACAGAATAACAATTATTCTGTAGGCTAGTTTCAACAGATGATTCACAGGAAAGAAAACAAGAGATTGCCCAAAAAAAAAAAAAGCAGAAAACGTCACGATTTTAATTCAAATTATTATTCAAAAAAAAGACTCCCAAATCAACCCACAAGCCGAATTATGTAATTGAAAATCGATCGTATTGGAATTTTACCAAAATAGCAAATCCCAATAATCATGCCAAAATTAAATACATAAACTAAGAAGTAATGCGCACAAAATTTTGGCCCAAATCAAGTTCAAAATCCCTTCCAAAACAAGAATGAAATAATTGCCCCAATCAAGGAAAATCACGATTTTACGCCTTAAACTTGTGATCGCCACCTCAAAGTATTTTAGCGCGCCAACGTGTAATCCGACAACTCAAGCATCATCTAACTCAGATCCTCCCGCATCGGTCGCCCGGGTTGGAAAGAACTCGTCCTCGAGTTCGAGTAGCTTCATCGGGATCCACAAAACAAGGGCTCAAGTGTTTCACATTAAATACATCGAAGTTTGCAAATGGTGGGAAGGCGTAACTCGTAGGCATTATCATTGATCTTCGTAGGATCTCACAGGTCCAATCTTTCGCTCTTTCGGCTTATTATACTCTCCAACAGGAAAACGATCACGAGTTAATACGCCCCAAACAAAATCACCAACATCAAAAGTACACAGCGACGATGACTATCTCGCTTGAGTCTTGTACTTGGTATTGCTCTCGTGAATGGCCGGTTTCACTTGATCATTGATGCCTCTAAGGTGTTCGCCATCTCATCCGCCTTAGGATTCAAACGACCCACACGTGGAATGGGGCTAAGTCCGACACCTGCCAGGACGGATTCTAACCATAGGTAATCTTAAATGGACTCAATCGTGTGGTTCTGTTCTTGGATCGTATATAAAGCGACTCTGGCTGGGGAAGAGC
The DNA here is from genome assembly GCA_030180095.1 of Magnolia changhungtana. Lineage (NCBI taxonomy): Eukaryota > Viridiplantae > Streptophyta > Magnoliopsida > Magnoliales > Magnoliaceae > Magnolia > Magnolia changhungtana. The sequence continues at coordinate 5,060,230 of JASAUF010000378.1, forward strand.
AAGATCCCATTGCTTTGGCTTAGTTCCACCAAACTCCTCAAAGGTTGCCCAAACTCCGGTTCACCACCTCGGTTTGACCATCTGTTTGGGGGTGGTAGCGCATCGAAGTTCAACTTGGTTCCCGTTTCTCCCATAAGCTCTTCCGAAATGGCTCATGAACTTGGTGTCACGATCTCAAGTGATTGGACCAGGGAACACCATGTAAACGAACAATCTCCTTGAAGTAAAGTGAGCGATCCAGAAAGATCCATTGTTTTCGTTAAAAGCTACAAAATGGGCCATCTTGGAAAACTGTACAACTACAATCAAAATAGAATCCATGGATCGTTGTGTCCGGGGTAAACCCAACACAAAATCCATACTGACATCAAACCAAGGAGCCTCAGGAATAGGCAAAGGAGTGTACAGGCCTGCATTTGTGAGAGTTCCCTTGGACCGCTGACACACATAACATCGTTCCACATAATGAGCCACATCACTAGTCAGTTTGGGCCAATAGTAATCAGAGGACACCAGGGCCAACGTCTTATCTCGCCCAAAATGACCCTCGCTATGAAGTTCACAAATAATCTGCCGCCTTAGTGAACAATCTGGGATACACAACTGTAATCCATGAAATAAATAACCATTATGTAAAACAAAATCATTTCGTTGACCATCGTTACCTCGAAATATCCTTCCAAATGAAGGATCTCACGCATACATGTCTTTGAAAACCTCAAAGCCTCGCAACTTTGGTGATCATTTGGTGAGGAGTATCGTACGACGGCTCCAGGCGTCTGCTACTCTCGGACTTACGACAAGTGCCTCAATGAAAATGTGAACTCCTGCAAGTAGGCCACCCACTTAGCATGTCGCCAACTCAACTTGTGCGGCCATTGATGTACTTCAGGGCCTCGTGATCAGTAACAAGAATGAACTCACGCTGCACCAGGTAGTGTCGCCAATGTTTCAGGGACTGAACTATGGCATAGAACTCCAGATCATAAGTGGAATAATTCTTCTTCGTCCCTGACAGCTTCTCACTAAAAAAAGCTATGGGTCGTCCTTCCTGACTCAAAACACCACCAATGCCAATCCCAGATGCATCACAATTGACTTCGAAAACCTTGTCAAAATCTGGAAGTGCTAAAACTGGCGCCTTTGTCATCTTCTGCTTGACCAATTGAAAACTGATCTCTGCCTCCTCAGACCACTGAAAGTCACGTCCCTTGAGGTACTCTATAATAGGAGCAATCAGAGTGCTGAAGTTTCTGATGAATCGACGGTAGAAGGACGCCAATCCATGGAAACTCCTAACATCGTGCAAGGTCTTAGGTTTGGGCCACCCCAAGACCGCATCTATTTTTGATTGATCTGCATGAACACCATCAGTAGATACAACAAAACCAAGAAAAGTAACAGAAGTAGTAAAGAAAGAACACTTCTTCCGATTAACAAACAGGTGCTCCTTTCTCAACATGTCAAGAACAGCTCGAAGATGATCAAAGTGTGATGCCCATGTCGGACTATAAATGAGGATATCGTCGAAGTAAACTACAACAAATCTCCCCATAAATGGTCGTAGAACATGATGCATAAATCTCATGAATGTGTTGGTGTGTTGGGATGCCCAAAAGGCATGACCATCCATTCATACAATCCTCCTATTTGCGTCTTAAACGCCGTTTTCCACTCATCTCCGGGTTTATTACGATCGGTGGTATCCGCTTTTAAGGTCAATTTTTGAGAAGACCTTAGAACCAGGACAGTTGATCCATGCATGTCATCTAGGCGTGGAATGGAAAACACAGCCTTCCATCGTGATCTGTTGATTGCTCGGTTTTGTCAACACACATACGCCAGAACCATCTTTCTTCGGTACCCAGTGAGGGCAGGGGGGACCGCACATGGGCTCATGCTCTCACGGATGTAGCCCCTCTCTAATAACTCCATCACTTGACGCCGCAACTCTTGACTTCTTTGGGACTAGGCGATATGCAGGTCGGTTTGGTAAACTCGACCCCGGGACAAGGTCAATCGATCTTTGAATATCTCTCATAGGTGGTAACCCGGGAGGAAGATCTTCGGCATCAAGTCGAAAACTTCGCTAGCATTCCTTGCACCTCTCTTGTAAATGCGGGCTCATGTCTGGCTGCACTATTCCCACAAGGCACGGGGCATAAATCACAACTTCCCGCTCAATTTCTTCCAGGAACACGGACATAGAGAGAAGGTTAGTATTATTGGTCGACAGGGTAGGAGTGGTTCCTTCTGGCAGGCGCCAACACAACCTTCTTTCCCTTGATACTAAGGGAATAAGTATTCTTCCGCCCATCATGAACAACACTGCGATCATACTGGCAAGGCCTCCCTAAAAATACATGACAAACATCCATAGATACGACATCACACCAAGCATTATCAAAATATTTTTCGCAATCGAAAAAGATACTAGGCATCGCCTATCTACTTTGTTACCTCACTTTGCCTTTATTTAGCCACGACAATTTGTATAGCTTGGGATGACGATCTGTCTTCAAGCTGTAATTTGGAAACTTCTTGAAACCACATTCTCACAACTACGCATTTGCATAATGATCATCTTGCAGACTTTATCTGCAACTGTGCAGGTTTATTAGTTCTCAACCAATCGTCACCTGCATCACCCTTGGGAGTTAGTAGACTCTTACGAACAACCAGGGTCTCATGGCCATCACCATACAATACGTCTCCATCTTCATCATCATCGTACACGACTCTCCATTCATCTCGGTAGTTCTGCTTCCATATCTTCCTCAATCAAAAGAGTTTTTCCCTTTTGATTAGCAGGCTTCCTGCAATCAGTCGCTCTATGCCCCTGTTCACCACACCTGAAACATCTAATATTAGAGTTAGAACTCTGACCCTGCAATGGCTGCTGGGCGGGACGAGGTTCTTGAGGGCGAACTGCTCAACTGTTTTGATCGCTTCGGTCACCTGGTCTCCTGCTCTGTTGTTTCTCTACAATGAGTGCACGCCGGTATGCTTCATAAACTTGTCCACAGCGAGTGAAGGCTAAGAACATCCTGTAGGGACTGCCGCAATCCTCCCAAATACCGCGCTACCAACTGCTCTTCTGTTCAGATAGATCATTACGGGCTATCAATTGATAAAATTCTTCAGTGTAATCATCAACTGATCTCGTGCCCTGCCTCAACAAATGAAGTCGCTGAAACAGAGATTGAGTATAGCCGAAGGGAAGGAAGTGACCCTTCATCTTCTTCTTCATCTTCTCCCAATCAGTAATCTTGGCCTTACCATGCTTGTCTCGTGATCGCCTCAACTGCTCCCACCATGCAGATGCTCTACCTTTGAGTTTGATGGCAACCAGTTTCACTTTGACACGATCAGGAACCTCCTTATAGTCAAAAATCCTCTCCACCTCATGCAACCAATCAATGAACCCTTCAGCCTGTAGCGAACCAGAAAACTCGGGAAGATCCACTCGGAAGCCAAGGTCCCCATGACGCTCCTCCCGACCATGGTGCTCCCGGTATAAAGGACGTTGGTGATATGGGTTTTCGAAACTGGAATCGAATCATGATCTTCCATCTCACGATCGCCGAAATCTGCGCCGTTAGACGCAGGGTTAACTCTGCAACTTGTCTCTGCAAATCTTCAATCATCACATCCTGAACGCTACGATCACGGTGCGGGACTTCCTCGTTCGGAACCTGTCCACGACGACCACGACCCCGACCACCAGCCATGAAAACTGATGAGATTCACCCTAGGAAAGACGCTAAGGCTTTGATACCAACTGACGCCGGACAGAATAACAATTATTCTGTAGGCTAGTCTCAACAGATGATTCACAGGAAAGAAAACAAGAGATTGCCCCAAAAAAAAAAAAAAAAAAACAAAGAAAACGTCCCGATTTTAATTCAAATTATTATTCAAAAAAAAGACCCTTCTAAATCAACCCACAAGCCGGTGAACGTAATAGTTGAAAATCGATTGTATTGGAATTTTACCAAAAATAGCAAATCCCAATAATCATGCCAAAATTAAATACATAAACTAAGAAGTAATGCCAAAATTTTGGCCCAAATCAAGTTCAAAATCCCTTCCAAAAGCAATAAATGAAATAATTGCCCCAATCAAGGAAAATAACGATTTTACGCCTTCTTTCTTTTACTGATCTCGCCACCTCAAAGTATTTCAAAGTAAGATCAACGTGCATCGACAACTCAAAGCATCATCTGACTCAGATCCTCCTGCATCAGCCATCCAACCTGTTGGGAGAAGAAATCCATTCTCAACCACACATACAATAATATTAGAATTAAAAGAAAGTGAAAAAAAAAAAGGCAAACTATAATACAGAGATTTACATGATTTTCTTTTAGTACATCCACATATTCACACCAATCCACTATATTTAAAGGAAAAAAAAAAGCAGCCTCACTACAATAATAACTATCCGTCTTACGACATAATATATATTACCCCAAACGAACTAAGGTTCATATAAAATTCCATATGAAATTATGAAATTGCCCTTCTGGTGAGCTCGGTGTTAAGCTTGACCCACAAAAGTGATTGATAGATGAGCAATACACCTCTGATGGTCAAGTTTCAACGGATCCTAATAATCTCACACTTTGGAGACTAATCATAGGCAATCTCCCAAAAAGAATACTGCATTTATAAAAGCCCATGCATATGTAAATAACTTGACGTGAATCTCCTCCTAGTCTTGAAGTTTGAATACCAATAGAAATTGAGCATGACTTCGGTTTCTCTCTGGTGACCACCCTGGTCAACGCATCCATTTTTTTCATATCATTTTAGAACATGATATAAAAGATAAAGTAAATCAAAATCTTAGGTGGCCCACATCACAAGAATTGTGATGGTTGAGTACCCACCGTTAAAAACTTATTGGGGTCATCAGAATGTTTATTTGCCATCTGCCCGTTGATAACATCACAAAGACTTGGATGAGAGGACCATACGAACATCATCTTGATCCAAAACTTTCCTGACCCACAAAAGTTTTCAATGGTCAATCACCATGGTTTTGGTGTGGTGCGCTCCACCTGAAATTTGGATCTACTTCATTTTAGGGTCATGCTCTATATAAAATGATCTGTCAAGACAAATGGACGTCATGGATGTAAGGCACATACATCATGGTGGGCCTCAAAGTCAAGGATCCACCCACCTTGGTGGATCCGGGAATCCAACCGCACCCCTTACAACTTTGCTAGAGGCCACACCAGTTATAATTTTAGCTTTCATACGCACAAGGTAGGGGAGCCATGCATGGGGGCCAAAGGTACATTTAGTACGTTTGTTCCTTCATCGTCACCACACATGTTGCATGCTTTGATGGCAGAGGTCCTGATATTCATTGACCCAGTGGGCCATCAGGAGAATGAAACCCACGTGTAAAATTGCGCCAACCGATGGCTTATGATTGTCAAATTAGTCTTTTTGGGCTTATGACCTGTTCAAGTGGGGCCCACCACATAAATAGTTCTGATTTCCCGTTCTGGACATATGAGCCATTGTCACGTGTGTGGTGGAGATGCCGGAGACTGTACCATGGCTACGTAGAGGCGGATGATGACAGGACTGTTAATGGGCCAAGCCTTTGTGTAGCACCTGATTTTAAACGGGTCAGCCAGGCCAGCGGTTGATGCACAAGCTCGGCCCACTTATATCCTTGCTGGCCCAGCTATATGAACGAGCTAACTTGGGACACATGGTGTTGCGGTATGCATAGATAAAGTAGCAATGCTTGGTTATTTATCCCCTATTCCTGTGGTGGACCACCTGATCAACGACTTTAATCACCCAAAGGCCAGCCCAATTTTTGTATTAAGCTCCAGACACATGTAATGGAGCCTGTTTATACATCATGCATTTCAAAAGAAGCAGAAATGTGGGGTCTAATCCATCCATTGGGTAGTCCCAAGACTCCTAACCATGTCAATGCTCATATTTATCCCAAACCCAACTCCAAACCTAGATCAAAAGGCTCGATGTTACCTAAGCCCAAAGAAATCCCGGTTCGGGACTTAAAGAACTAATCCAGCAAGATCCAAAACCGGTTAGCCTGGTTATGGTTATTATAGGACCCGATTTGAACCGACCCGTTGACAGCCTCAATATCTGGATGCAGAGTAGTTCAGGACTGTTTTTAAAGGACACAAATTCGGGTCCAGCTTGGGTCCATGACTGGTCAGGTTTGCGTTCATAGATTCGGATCTGATTAGAAATCGAGTTGGTTAGACGGACGGTTGCCATCATGACATAGGGAAAGATGCAGATCACTACTCATTATAAAAATTCGTAATAAATGATTGATAATGAAAAGACGAGATTACAACCTCTTAAATAATAACATAAACCCTAGTAAGAAGTTTTGGAATCATACTCTAACTAAAACTCCTAGAAATCATTACTTACCATAGATAGTCGTGATTTCCACTTGACCTCAGTTTTCTCCGGAAAGTGTCTTATTCGGCTCAACCATTCTATTCTCCTAATTATTCTAAGCACTTTCATGTTAGATGCAACTCCTACAACCTAACCATGATGAGTTATAACCAAACTAAAACTTAAAAATAGTAAAGATGAAAATAAAACAGAAATTCAACCATCCATCTGATGGAATCTCGAATTGAGTGGCTAAAGTAGCTCGTCCTACCCAAAATCATATATGACAGATCGGATAATTCATTCGGGTTTACACAAGAAATGCCCATTTTAAGTTTCGCCTCCAATTGGGCCTTTTCTGGTCCATTTTGGCCATGAAATTGCATGAGACCCGCTCTACATCACATCAGTATCCTTGACTATTACTAGCCATGGTTAGCGACTAGTAGCAGTAAATAGTCCAAGTCAACCCGCACCTGATAGGCTGATAGTAGCAGTACAGTTGACTGAACCGTGAACGAGTGGGAACGAGTTACCAGATTAAAAGAAAACCAGCATTAATATTCTACAGTAACGTTTTTCACACACACAAGATACTTTTATTAGAAAAACACAAATGAGAAAAATCAAAATCATCTAAACCATTGAAACATGATCATCAAGAACTAAGACGGAGGTCGGTAATAGGCAAAGACGGTGAAGAACGTTTGGGTGATGGTGAACAGTAGTAGGATCGAAGCCGCGATCAAAGAAATGACAGACCATGGATTGGTAAAATAATCCCGCCTCAAGCTCGCGCGCCACATGTTCCATTTGTTCTTGCAATGTTTTTGCACATTGTGATGTAGATCCGAAAGGTAATTTCCATGGAAATTATGGAATATCCCAATGCAGAGACGGTTGAATAGGTTGGCCACATCCTCATCGCTTCCCAACCAATGAACCATGATCCCATTGCGATGGAGTAACGACACATCCTTGGACGTGTTTACAAGGCAATCCATGAACCAGAAGTAAGTTGTGAAGCGGATTGTTGATTTCCGGTAGCATTGTTCGAACGCTACAAGGTTCCGAAAGAGAGTATTGGTGGAATCAGTTATAGACAAGGGCGGGATTTCCAACACACCGTGGCTAAATTTCACGTCTAAGATGCTACTCGAATCCTCTTTCTTCTTGAACTTGACACCTGCAAGTTGGAGCTCAGCCGCACAAGGGATCATCTTGATGCTTACTGGAGATGGATTATTATTACTAATTGGCAACTGTAACTTACTTGAACTTGGGAAGAACATGAATATATTCTTCAAATTGTTGAGGACGGATTCAATGGTTGGATTGCACAAAAGGTTGGTCTCTTTGTTTTCGACGGATTCAACGGTAGAATTTCTGGAGAGGTTGGGATCGTTGTTATGAGTTGGCGTCGTTATCAAATACGAGTGGAACAAATGGAGCAGATGAAGGTACGGATCCTTGTTCTTGATTTCCTTATTCCTAGGCATTAATTGATCGAAGAAATCAAGGGCCATCTCCGCAAGCACATGCGGTGCGTGAATTGGACAAGCCATTATGAAAATACGCTGCAGAATGGAGAAAGGAATTTGATTTTCGAGTAGGAGTATATCATACCCTATAAGAGACACCATCCCAGTCGTATTAAATATCGTGTCTTTGGTGAACGTAGAAAGATCGAGCTCCGTATCTTTTTGCTTGAGCTCTTTCTCTTTTGGCTTGACCTCCTCTTTTTGATCGAGTTCTTCTTTTTGCTTGCACTTGAGAAAGAGCTCGACAATGAAGCAACCATCAAGCATCATCATTTTCACAAACTCGTAGCCCATCTGGGGGCCCACTTTCTCGGAGTAGCAACTTCGAGCTTCATCCTCCAATTCTTCAATCGCCTCGAGGTAGTCCTCCAACTGATGGTTAGGATTGCGGGAGAGGAGCGAATCTAGATACATCCATTTATGCTCTTCCATGCGTTGTAGCCTCTCTTTGCCGTAATGGTATGGGCCGATCGACACCATCTGAGGTTCATAAGCAACCTCGTTTACTTGCCGGATTATTTGTGGGACTATGTAGATGGTGGGTGGATCTCCACTTCTGAGCTTGGAAATGGATGCCTTGATCGATTTCATCATGGAATCGGCCAGTGCTTGCCTACCTGGTATTAGGCATCTCCGTCTCGGAGCGTCGTTGGTCGATGTGTTCGCTTCTTCCACTTCTATTTCATGCGTACCATCCATGAACGATGCCGCTACAGCACCTCGTATCGGTAGTGAATGATACGATTGCCGATACACTGGTTTTAGTGCTTGCTTCCACTGCACATCTCTCACAACCTCACATCTTATTTTAAAGGCGTTTGGATTTACTTTGACCCCGATTCCGTACTGCACCTGCCAGAAGGCAGGGACTCTGTGGAGCCCACCGCAATGTATGTGTTTTATCTATGCCATCCGTCCCTGCTTTTTTTTCTTTTTCCATATCATGTTAGGAAATGAATATGAACCCAAAAATGTAGAAGATTCAATGCTCAAGTGAAAAGCACAGTGGGGATTTAACGCCCACGTTTAAAAACTTCTTGGGAGCCGCAGAAGTTTTGATGAAGCTGATATTGGAATTTTCCTTCTTCCAGGTCCATGTGACCTTATCAATAGACTCGGTCCAAGCAAGGGCTCTATGCGAATGCAATCCCACCAAAAGCAGCAGTGACAAAGACGCCCAACACTGGGGCTTTAATGGGCCCACCGTCATGTTTATTCGCCATCTAACTGCTCACGAAGGTCACATGGACGTGGATAAAGGGAAACTAAACCATAAAATGTATCATCACCTTATCGAAACTTCTGCCAGTCCCAGGAAACCTCATCCAAACTTCTGCCAGTCCCAGGAAAATTTTAAGGGTGGGCGTTCAATCCGTGCTATTTGGTCCACTTGACCCTTGGATCTGTACCACTGCTTGTGGTACAGTATCCTCATTTTCCAAACATGCCACTTGTGTAAGACATCAGTACCTTGTTAATAATAGGGCCCACCATGAAGGTCGCCTTAGACAAAAGTTACGTCATTCCATGAATCAGGTAGGCCACACTGTTGTAATCCATGGATGGCCAACACGGTCTATGCGGAAATATCTGACACACCCAGGGATTTGATCAGCCTGATTTTTTTTTTTTTTATAAAAGAAAAATTATCCTCACGTTGGGCCTTATCAGTTTCATGGAAAGGATATCATAATCAAGTGGTTTGTTACCGGGAAAGACAGCATGGCCACCACAAGTTGGGGGTACTATTGCCTCTGTGGGATTTTTTTGATACGAGTATGTAGAGCTGTACACCAACCGAGTTGGCCCTCGACTTGACTCGAAAAAGTTTGATTAGACCCGATTCAAAATTGAGTTCGAGCCGAGTTAAGCTGATTTTTAGAGTTTGAAAAAAATTTCTAGAGGAATTTGAACTTGTCCCAGCTTGAAGTAACTGGGATTGAACCTCAACTCAAATCAAACTCGGATCGAATCAGATTGGTGACTTATGAAAGATGTTTTTGTGATCTCATGAATAGATTGGATGACAAATAAACATCACTATGGCCATAGGAAGGCTTCAACTGTGGATATAATTATTTCTACTGTTTCTTGTGGTATGGTCCACTTGAGGTTTGGATATGCTTAAATTTTGGGCTCAACGCTTAAAATGATCTGGAAAAATTGATGGACGGCATGGATAAACCACATACATTCATTGTGGTCCCAAAAGAGTTGACTTGGTATGATAAAAACATATAAAGTAACTCATAATGCAATCTGATTTCATGTTTCGCAGGTTAACAGAAAGCACAAATTGGGTGCTACCTGAATTGGCCATGTGGTTATGGCCTGGGCCGTGGGGCGCACCATGATGTACGTATTGAGATGATTTTAGGGCAAGTTCCAAAAAATGAAGTAGATTAAAGTTTCACCCGTATGGACGACATAACATAAAACATTGGCTATTGACTATTAAAAGCATATTGTAGAGTAAAAATGTTTTGGACCCAGCTTTTATATATATATATAATGGGGCACGACACCAACATAAATACAAAGACCTTCGTGGTAAAAGGTATGCAAAAACCTTCGCTCTAAAACTTTTACTAAAAGATCTAAAACAGCATCAACAAATATATATATATATATATATATATATATATATATATATATATATATATATATATATTTTGTTGATGCTGTTTTAGATCTTTTAGTAAAAGTTTTAGAGCGAAGGTTTTTGCATACCTTTTACCACGAAGGTCTTTGTATTTATGTTGGTGTCGTGCCCCATAGGGCTTTCATAATTAGAGTTGATCTCAATCTCTTAGGATCCGTAATACCTTATATTCCTAGATTTTCAGAGATTTTGTAGCCTTATCTCCGAAAATCTCGAGTAGAAATTCAAAGTTTTACTAGGTAACTTCCGGATATAGAGCGACATAGCTCGACCGACTCTTTCTCTTTAGCACGGCTGCGCTGAGATAGATTTTACGGCTAGTCTCGCCCACTCTATTGACCGACCCAACCTATCTTCTTAGGTTGGTTTGGACTTTCCTCTATGCGAGTTCTTGATTAAGCCTTGAGGTGCACATCTTTTTTTAGAGGTTTCGCTTTCCGGCTCAAGACATGCAAGCTATAGTCGGGCTAGGTGCCTCACGATCCGAGTGATTGCTTCATTGACTTTTTTGATCCTTAAGCCGACTCAAGGACTTGTCATAATTTTCCCCCAACATATATATATATATATATATATATATAGAGAGAGAGAGAGAGAGAGAGAGAGAGAGAGAGAGAGAGAGAGAGAGAGAGAGAGAGAGAGAGAGAGAGAGAGAGTCATGCTCCCCTGCGCACCTACGCACGTGCGCACCTTTGCACATGTGCCAAGGGTGTCTAATCTGAACGATCCATGTGATGCGGAATCTCATGAAACCTTATATGACAAATTTTCACCCCGATCTAAAATTCTGGTGGGCCATAACAAAGAAAAATGCAAATCAAGGGAGGAAACTGTTTTCATTTTTTATGGCCCATCAAAGTTTTAGATCAAAGTAAAACTTAAGCCCAGGGGGTTTCACGAGGTGCTGCTTCACATGAACAGTTCAGATTTTGGATCCTCATTACGTATGATGGGTTCTCAAAAAAGTTCGTACGTATTACGTACGAACTGGTTCGTAAGTGAGTGTTTTCGTGTGTGTGTGTGTGTGTTTGTGTATATATATATATATATATATATATATATATATATATATATATATATATATATATATATATATTGCTTTTCTTTAATTTATGTATGTTTGACCTGGTTAGCAAACATTGTAGTGGACTACAATAAGTTTTTAATGGTGGGCTTTCAACATCCTCAGGATATTTACGAGGAAGTTGTGCTTAGATGTTTATAAAAATGGCCTTAAAGTTTGCCTTTTAATAGTCTTTGATGTCACTCTTCAATTTTTATTTATTTATTTTTTGTTTTAGCTCTTTAAAAAGTTTAAATTGCCTGACATATTTGTACCACTATATAATGCTCGAAAAGTTAAGATGACCATTTCCAAATATACAGTGTAAGTCTAATTAAATTATTATTGGGCTCCCTTCGCAAGAGATCTGATCTACTCATTTTATTCGGCCAGGCGTACAACTTGAGAAAACATTGAGTTAATTCCAACTCAAGTCCTTCCTGGGCCACCAATGTCGTTAATATTAGGCATTCATTCCCAATGATTTCCTTTCCTATGGTCTATCTGTGATGTTGTTTTTCTTCAAACTTGGACCCATGTCCTGAAATTAAAATCATCATCGATTGAACGACATGGATTTTACTCACGACCTAGTGGGCCCCATAGAAGCTGTACAAGAAGCCTTTTGTAGCTAACACGTAGGAGAGGCCCATTTGCCTTTATTTATTTTTTCTTTATTATTATTTTTTTAGAGAGGACTATACACTTTGAAAGTTTTGATGGCTGGAAGGTAGTCGTGCCGGGCTACTGCTCTCTCCAGCCACTCTCACTCTCCGATGAACCACCGATGTTGTTTTTTCGTTGTTTTGGGTCGTACATTAACTGTCCAGTTGGAAAACGTTCTTAGTAAAAAAAAAAAAAGAGGTTCTAGTAAAGGTTTTTAGTCTTTGGCTCACCTTTTCACTCTTCGAAGACCACCTAGGAGGTTTTTAAATGGTGGACATTCAATCACTACTGTTTTTCAGTAGTGTGTTCCACTTGAGTTTTAGATCTGCCTCATTTTTGGTATCAGCCCCTAAAATAATCTTTAAAAATGATTGGACGGCGTGGATAAAACAAACATATCATGGTGGGTCCGACAGATCACCGACCATTAGCGGCTAGTGGCAGCTTCAGTAGCCAAACCGCGTCCGGTGGGTTGGGGGGGTACGTGGGGGTGAGGTCTTACATCACCCAGTCCACGTTGGGCGCGGCTTTTAGTGATCTCCTGATCCAACGTGGTGGATGGATTCCTGACTGTGGGGCCCACCCTAATGTATGTGACTTACATCCACACTGTTCATCCGTTTTGAAAGGTCATTTTATGATAAGATTCATGAAATGAAGCAGATGCAAATCTCAGGTGGATCACCTCGCAGTAAACAATAGTGATTGAATATCCACCATTAAAACTTCTTGTGGGCCACCGGAATGTTTAAGGTCACAAAGTCATGGATAATGGGGCCATATAAACATCAGCATAATTCAAAACTTGTATGGTCTACAATAAGTTTTTAACAATTAATTACCACTGTTTCTTGTGATCTAGTCCACCTTAGATTTGAATTTCTTCATTTTTTGAATCGTGCTATAAAATGTGCTTTTTAAACGGATGGACAGTGTGAAAGTAACATACATCATGATGGCCCCCACAAACAGGGATCCACCCACCTTGGTGGATCTCCATAAGCCCACCTTAGATTTGAATTTCTTCATTTTTTGGATCGTGCTATAAAATGTGCTTTTTAAACGGATGGACAGTGTGAAAGTAACATACATCATGATGGCCCCCACAGACAGGGATCCACCCACCTTGGTGGATCTCCATAAGCCCCCTCCTATCTCTTCCATCAGGTGCGAATATGTTCCACTGGCTCAGAAATCAGGCCGATTCAACGCTCGCTTCACCATGGAAAATGGTGGAGATGAGAAGTCCCACCATTTGCATGGTCTAATTGCTTGTGGGCCATCATTGTTTGTATATGCCATCCGATCCACTCATCGGAGGTGAAACACCACTATTAATGGATTCTCTGAAAATCAGGACATTCACGACATTCAGAGACTTGTGATCACTACAAGAAAGTAGGCCTTTAGCCTCAATTTTTTAGCCTCAGTTCAAAAAAAGGAGGCTAAATATGATTTTTAGCCTCGGTTGTAAAGGAACTGAGGTTAAAAATTCACTTTTTGCCTCGGTTGTTGAGAACTGAGACCAAAACTCAGCCTTATTGCCTCGGTTAATGAGAAACTGAAGTTAAAAGTCTACCCTTTTGCCTCGGTTGGTGAGAAACTGAGGCCAAAAGTCTGCCCTTTTAACTCGGTTGGTGAGCAACTGAGGCTAAAAGCCTGTCCTTTTGCCTCAGTTGGTAAACAACTGAGGCTAAAAGTCTACCTTTTTGCCTCAGTTGTTGAGAACTGAGGCCAAAACTCTGCCCTATTGCATCGGATAATGAGAAACTGAAGCTAAAAGTTTACCCTTTTGCCTCGGTTGGTGAGAAACTGAGGTTAAAAGTCTGCCCTTTGCCTCAGTTGGTGAGAAACTGAGGCCAAAAGTCTTCCTTTTTGCCTTGGTTGGTGAGCAACTGAGGCTAAAAGTCTTCCCTTTTACCTCAGTTGGTGAGCAACTGAGGCTAAAAGTTTGTCCTTTTGCCTCAGTTGTTGAAAACTGAGGTTAAAAGTTTGTCTTTTTGCTTCGGTTAGTGAGAAATTGAGCCTAAAAGTCTGTCCTTTTGCCTCGGTTATTGAGAACTAAGGCTAAAAGTCTGTCCTTTTGCCTCGGTTAGTGAGAAACTGAGGCTAAAAGTCTGCCCTTTTGCCTCGGTTGTTGAAAACTGAGACCAAAAGTCTGCCCTTTTGCCTCGATTGGTGAGAAACTGAGGCCAAAAGTCTGCCATTTTGTCTCGGTTGGTGAGCAACTGAGGCTAAAAGTCTGTCCTTTTGCCTCGGTTAGTGAAAAAATGAGGCCAAAAGTCTGCCCTTTTGCCTCAGTTGGTGAGCAACGGAGGCTAAAAGTCTTTCCTTTTACCTCGGTTGGTGAGTAACTGAGGCTAAAAGTCTTCCTTTTTACCTCGGTTAATGAGCAACTGAGGCTAAAAGTCTACCCTTTTGCCTCGGTTGGTAAGCAACTGAGGCTAAAAGTCTACCCTTTTGCCTCAGTTAGTAGAAAACTGAGGCCAAATGTTTACCCTTTTGCCTCAGTTGGTATAATTGAGGCCAAAAATCTATAAGTTAACTTTTTTAGCCATAGTTGGGGGATCCAAGGGTGAGTAATCTGGACCATTGCTCTTATGGACCTTGTCATGGATGTCAAAGATTTGAAGATCCTAACCCTTCTATCAACGGCGCACAAATACAGAATTGGGTCACACGCAATCTTCCAATTTATTTAAAAATCGTCAGGTGAGATACATACACAGAACAGTTGAAAAGGGAAATTTCACCATTAAAATCGTCCAATTTGTTTATGCAATCCACCGTAGTGTGTATGTGAAATCCAAGCCACTAATCTGACGCACTACATCATGATTAATGTATAAATTAAAAATTAAAAAATTAAAATACTCAAAGTAGGTCACATAACATGAATTTATAGTTTTTGGGCATAATATTACACCTTCCACTATAGTGTGGCCCACCTAAGTCTTGAAATGGACTGATATTTAGGATCCACGGTGAAAATATGGCAAAACACCTAATGAATTGGGTGGATCTGATCGTATCCTTTCTTCAAGCTAAACGTAAGAGCCTACACTAGGAAACCTGCTTAGAATAGGGGCAGCTTAGTAATTTCGACTTCTGATGCATGTCCGGGAAGCGGATCGGGTCCTACCCCGTCTGAACAGACTCGGTCCAGGCAAGGGATACGTGGAGCCCATATCGTGATGTATGGGTTTTATCTACGCCGTCCATCAATGTTTCTCACTAACTGAGGGCCGGGCCGTGATTTGTCCAAGCTCAGTACCTCTACTAATACTAGACAGAGTCCTCTCTCTCTCTCTCTCATCGATTCCTTGAAAGAAGAAAATGAAAAAAGAAAAAAGAAAAAGCAAAAGCGCTCGTATTTCGATCAGACAGAGGCGAGCAATTCAATCTCTCTTTTCCTCGTTTTGGATCTTCGATTGGAGGAATCGAATCGAAGAAGAAGCTCGATCTTACAGGTATTCTTGTTGGAATTCTCTTTTTCTTTTGAATGTGTTTAGTGAGATTCTGCTGCGTTTTTCTTATTTTTTTTTTAATTTTCTGAAGCTTTTTTCTGAATCGGTTTGAATCGGATTATTTACGGATCTTTGCTTGATTTCTTAGTTCTTTATCGGAATCGCTCAGTTTTCGCTTCGATCTCCCGATGGGAAGTCGAATTTCTTTTTGATTTTGCTTCCATGCTATGATTTGATGCTTCCTTCAGATCTGTTTGGGTGATTCGCTTAGTAGAAGCTTCAGTTTTCCGATCCCTTCTCGAACTGGATCGGTAGCTTCCGAGATCCTGTTGCAGCTAAGATTTCTGCTTTCGAGGTAATTCGAAAGCTCTAAAACGCTCTTTCTTTGAAGGATTCCTCTCTCGTATGCCGATACTTCTTGTTGGATCTCTTTTCGCAGATGATTTCGTTTTTATTGTACCTTTTATTTTGGGTATTTTGATGAAATCTCTAAAATACTTGATTTCTAGCGAGTTTATCTCGCTCTGGATCTTTATTTTTACGTTATTTGCAGCGATTTTGATTTTTGTTGTTGTTTCCATTTTCCTAGCTTTTGTTCTTTCAAATCAAGAGAAATTTATTTCTGGAGCGGATCGTTCCTTCCTTTATGTTCTTAATAGAGCATCCTGCATTTTGTTTCTGCCGATGTGAATCGAGATGATATCTCGACTCAAAATTCTGTGGAGCTTAAATTAGAATTACATCTTTTCAGGGTGCATGTATCAATTCTCTTTAGTTAGCAGGGTGTCGTTTGATAATCTGATAGGGTTTGATGGTTGATACTTCACATGATTGCACTTAGAAGTTGCACACAAGGATGCATGTAGCCCAAATTAAAACTCCATATCATGGGATCCACTGTAGATAGGTGATAGGTCACACCCAAAATCAAATGGACTGGATGATCCTAACCTATGATTAATGGACATTGGTTTGCTGAACTCAGACCGTCGAGTATTTTTCATTTTGATTGTCCATTAGGTGTCCACCAGTTGGACAGGACATCAATTTAAATTTTAGTCTATGACCGAGTTAAAGTGGGGCCACAATTGGATGCTTTAATCTTAGTTACGTGTATGCAATGTGTACAATTTGAGTTCATGCACACAGACCATCTCACTAGAGTATCAAAGTTTTTCTCATTGTTAACTGATGATGTTGTGTGGTGTTGACTATTGACTAACCATGCTCTTGTTTGAATCTCTGTACAGAATGGAACTACTGAAGAAGTGAAGAAATTTGTATCTATGTTGAATGATGGCAAAGTACCCTACGGACACAAGTGGGTATGATCATCAGTAGCCACTCCTTTTGTCATTTGTTACATTATATTCATCTCGATGCATTCAAGAGATCTAGCAATTCATGTTGATGCAAATAAGTAGCCTGAATCCTACTTTTTATTTATTCATATCTTCAATGTTTTGTGAATTTGCAAGACACATGGGTGTTTTATTGTTAAAACTGCACCTATTTTTTGCTCAGCTAATGGATTGTGTGCATAAGCCAGTGGCAGCGATTGCTCTTTGATATGGTTACAGATGATGGCTACGAGCTGTATGTGTTCCTGGATACTTGGTTTCATATAGTTGGTTCATAATGTATGATTTAACGTGTGCAACTTTGGCCCGAGAGTCGACTTGTAGGTATCCCGAAATGAGTCACTCAAGTGAATCTAATTCTTTTTTTTTTTTTTTTTTTTTTAAAGTTACCTACTTGCCTAATTCTTTTATTGTTTCTTCATTTAAAAAAAAAAGGTTTGAACTGAACTTGAGTCCTAATGATAATTAATATGTAAATTTGGCATAGTTAAGTTTGTACTGAACTTGAGGAATTGTAAAGTGTGGAGAATATGTACAGTTACTCAGGTTCTTCCAGCTTATGTGTGAATTATTTAA
The DNA here is from genome assembly GCA_030180095.1 of Magnolia changhungtana. NCBI lineage: Eukaryota > Viridiplantae > Streptophyta > Magnoliopsida > Magnoliales > Magnoliaceae > Magnolia > Magnolia changhungtana. Next base: position 5,077,974 of record JASAUF010000378.1, read on the forward strand.
ATTGTTCTACATGTTAATAATATCTCTTATCAAAATTTCATGCATATGTTCCATAGAAATTAGAGAAACTGATGAACGGATTGAATTTGAGGTTTATGTCATAACATGAGCTAGAGAAACTGATGAAACAGATTGAATTTCACACGAAAATTGCTGTGGGCCTCACAGAACATTGGATTACAGGAACTCCCTCCAAATGCTCTTACATTGAATGGGCTGGATCTCTGCCACGTGTGCCATCCACAGATCCAACGTGCATTTTATTGGCAACCAATCTGATCAATATTAAACATGCCATCAATGGTCTTTAATTTGGACGGGCAAGATCATTTCCATAGAAGTACATTAGCTGATCCTGCCACAACCTTAGCTGTAGCAATAAAAGGTTGGCAGGAAAGAAATTTTGAGTTTTCAAATAGGAAAATGGCCATCAAACAATTAGCTATCTGCAGTGAAAAACAAAGATCTTCTAAAGACCACAACAAAAATTCATTCTGTAAGTTCATTTATAACATATCTCCAGTATGATAAGATAAACCTATAGAGATCAATAGAAAAATAGTAACATTTGAGGAAACTGGAAAAATAAGAAAACAAAACCCAACAGTACAATTACACAAATTTCCATGCAAAAAAGAAACTAAGAACATTACAGAATTGGCAACAAGAAACATTTCATATTTCCTACATTACATATTAAGACTTGTGAAGCTGAATAAACCTTTAAAAAAAAAAAGCTAATCCAAGAAAAACCCAAAAATCTATTTCACAAATGCAAAAACCCGATCATTTAAATGGAGATTGAAATCAATACAAGTTCCAAAACAAAGAACAAGCTTAAAAAGAAAACATACCCTTTTTCGAGAAAATAGAAAATCAAGGCTGCACATCAAGACCCAATCATTGAAGTGGAAAGAAAAAAGAAGAAAGAAATCGACTTGAACTTGGCTAGAGCTGGCCCAAGTCGTCATCACCATTGAAGCCTTATGGTGTCGGCTTCTTTTTTCAAGTCCAAATTGAAATTGACAGATTTAGAGTTCGAACCAAGAAATCCCGATATGAATGCCAACTGGTTTTCAACTGGATATTTCCACTTCACTAGACTAATAAATGCAGTTCATTACTAAGTGCTCCAAATGCACCCTTGAGTTGCATAGATATCTTGACATCTTGGTCCAAATTCAAAATTGTACTCCTGAGTGCATTTGGATGCACTATCACATTAAATTACAATTATTAAATATTGAGTCCCATGTCAGCATTCAATTCAAGTTGCTTGGCCATCTGAAGGAAGCCCTGTTTTAAATCATCTAGGAATGAAGAGTGTTAAGATTCTAGGGAATAAAGGTACCTTCATGGTCAACCCAAGTACCCGGGTTATTCCAAGACAAATCTGGAGGTTTTGAATTTGCAACATAACCATTTCAACCTTGTACCAGCTGACAGGAAGAAACACCGAATCCTCAGAAGGCCGTAGACAGTACAGTCATTGGATTCTCTGCAAGTTGTAAGAGTTCCTGTCATACCTTCTAGTAAATTTGTTTTTTTTTTTTGGATTCTCCATAGACGTTAAGTTTTCTTGTTGTTGTTGGTTTTTTTGGATTCTCCATATGAAATTATGAGAAATCATGCCTAAAACATTTAAAAGAATTTGTTGGAGCCCACCTAAGTTTTGAAATAGCCTAAAATCTGTTGTGACCCCTTATCCAAGTGACCCCTTATCTAAGTCACAATGAATGGCCTAGATGTATAAACCACATCTCTTTGGGTCCACTGTACAAAAAAAAAAAAAAAAAAAAAAAAAGGGTTTCAATGGATGTGCATCTACCCTTAACCATTGTTTATGTTGTTGCTCACCTAAGTTGTGGATTGGCCTCATTTTTAAGCCCATGGCTCACCATGAAAGGGTATATCTAGTTCATGGGATAGGTGTCTTCAAATTTTGAGGATGTGTTGCAAGAAGAAAACCTTTACTTGATTACTGAGGTAAGTTGCTGATTTTTTATTTTTATTTTTCTGTTGATTAAGTATATTAAACGGCAATTATATATTTCTCGCATTAAAATTTAAAAAAAAAGGCCATATTTCTCGCATTTGGAATATTTGAACAAGTCCAATTTTCCTATGCCGACTAAAAAGATTATATATTTAGCACCTTGGCAGTGCCTATGCAACTTGTTTTATAAGTGGTCATCTATTGTTGGAACTTTAATCCAACCTTCCAAGCTGGTTATTAATTGAATGAATTCCATCGACTCTTTTACTTGCGGACATTTAATGTTAGTGATGATCACCAATCACATTGCAGAAAAAAATAGGCTTTTCTATTTAAGGCAAGTAGAGGATCCCGATTTTAATTGGTCAACAACTGGAGACCACTTAAGGCTGATAGAATATTTGAGTATATATGCAGTACAGGCACTGATTGACTGCTTCCAGTTGATGAGTTTCCACTTTTAAAAATAAATCGTAGCAGGAATAGAAATTTGCCATGCTGCACAAACTGATTGACTGCTTCCAGTTGATGAGTTTCCACTTTTAATTGACTGCTTCCAGTTGATGAGTTTCCAGTTGATCACCAATCCAGTTGATGAGTTTCCACTTTTTCTGCACATCTCACATTATTCCAGTTTTGTACCAATTGAATTGTCTTTTTGAGAATGTGTTCTTTTTTTTCTTTCTTCTTTTTCTCTTCATTCACTAGGAAGATTTCCAAATGCACATCACTAGATGTCTGATCATGCATTGATTTAATGCAGATCTCTAGAAGTTATGGTATTTTAATTAGACCAAGCTATTTATCTTGCATCGTATTTAATGCGGATCTCTAGAAGTTATGGTATTTTAATTAGACCAAGCTATTTATCTTGCATCATATATCTTGGGTCATTATTTTGTTCACGATCATGTTAGTGGAAGCTTCATTTTCGGTTAAAACACCTGATATGTTATTGGATCAACAACATTTCAATGCTTGGACTTGAATTGAGTTTATCATGAACCATTGGTCTTGTCTAGCTCTCAAATATATATATATATATATATATATATATATATATATATATATATATATTCTGTGGGTTTACATTTTCACATATAAAAGGTTAGCATCCACTGAAAGAACAACTTGCGTCAGTTGCTCCATTGGTAGAAGATCTGAGAATAAAGAAAGAGGAGAGCATCAAACAATTTGCAGAAATAAAAGCACAAATTGAAAAGATCATTTCTGGTTACTTCCATTCAAATGATGCTGTGGCCAATCACTTTAATGTGGACGAACATTTTTTTTTTTTTATTTTTATGCTTTCAATTTTCATGCATTCACTCCCAAGAAGATGTCATTTGATCCTAACATTTCTGAGATCTTATGAACAGCAGAAGATGCCTTTAACAATATAAATAAACTACATACATTCACTGCAGATTTCTCCCATTCCAATCCATCTTTGTAAAATAGAAGTCTTGGAAATGAAATTGACTTGTTTCTTTTATGTATACATGTCCAAAGATTGGGTCAGCACGTGGTCCGCTCCCTCATATTATTGGCTCAGAAGAGTATATTGATGACAACAAGTGTGGGTTAGCAAATTGTATCTTATTTTGTGGATATTTAATTATTATGTTTTCTTATTTTGTTGTACACCTTAGATTTATATATGATTCATTTTTGGGATCCATGAGTATGTTTACATCCCTTGCTTTTTGTATAGGTTGGTTTTTGGATTTCTAATTCCCTTTCTGTTTTGGTTGTGTAATTTTTAGGACTTTTTGGTTGTTATTTGTGTCCTTTTTCTTTTTATTTTATGAAATAAAAGATTGCCAAATGATGTAGTTTTTCATGTTGAAAATGGCTAACCATGATGAAGACTGCGCAAACAAATATGTTTGCTCTATGGGGATAAACATTGGTGTCGATGGCTTTTTTTTTTTCTTTGATGGTTAGATCTCTTACATTTATTTGATGGGGTGATCTTGATTGCTGCTGGTTTTCGGTTGTCCATTTATGGTCTTCTTCAATGGGCGTTTCTAAACTTTTGATAGTTTTTTTTTTTGGATAGACTTGGTGGGTAAAGGCGATCCTAACCACTCGGATTATGTCCCGAGAATGCCATAAATGGTTGAGATTTAATGGAAAAGGGCTAGAGATCCGAATGCCATAACAGGACAGCCCACCTGTTAGCCGCAGTTAGCCGCAGATTACCTTTGTTGGCATTTCCACCATGTCCACCTTTGCATGCTTGTCTAGATGATGGGCAAGATTTCTCTCATTGACATTACTAGTCTTGGATCACCATTCTCGAATCTTTCTTCTCTATGTGAAAGATGATGGGATAACCTATACCCCCAATCAATTACTGGACATACAATTTCATCTTTGCATCTATTTAGTACAGGGAATCTTCCTACACAAATCAACTACCTTATTTAGCTCTCTGTTTTGAAATAAAAATTGGACAAGATCACCAATGGTGACATTGAATATTGATGGAATAAAGCATAACCTCACATTCTCATTTCTCTTAATATGTGCAGTTCTTCATTGACAGACAGTTCCCTTAGCAGTCCATTAACAATCTGTTTCAATTTGCCACGAAAGTTCCATTAGTGGACATGACCCAACAAATATCTTAATTGAAGTAATAGAGGATGTTGGTCTCTTTGGAATGAGCTTGACATGCTTGCACATCCTTCTATGCATACTAGCAAATGCTTAATTAGTTCCCATTATCTTTCTTCTGTAAACAATGCATTGTACCTTCATTTGTCCAACCCTAATGTTATGCCTACAAATGTATCAGGTTGGCTTACCAGATGACTCTCAGTTTGTTAGAAATGGAGAGATATTTGTGACACCAATGGATCCACAAGCTTTTATACTTCTTTTTTTCACAGTGTAATAAAGAAAATACAATATCAGGAAAAGTGCATGGAAATTGATTGCACGATCCTTTAACCATGTGCCACTCCCACTTCCAATTGTGCTTTGGACTAGTGCATTGGGCCCACTTCCTAGCTATTTATACTTACATTTTGAGTCATCTATTGAGAATTCATGTTCAAAATACACCTTGGTGTATAAATTTCATGGCCTGCCTTAGTATTCACATTCTGTTTATCTCTCTTCATTTGTTCACTAATTTGCACATCATTCAAGCTATGGCTGTCAGAAGAATGGGAACTGTAGGAGCACATCATTCAAGCTATGGTTGAAGTCCTGCATTATTTGAAATAGTATCCAAGGGGTGATATATCAGGTCAGTTCCTATAGCTTCCCCAGTGTTCGGTTGCATTTCGAGAGGTTTATCGAGGACCTTAAGGTTTGCATAGTTGCATTTGAGTTTGTTTGTGGAAGGGATTATCCATGTGTTCTTCTAAAGTAACTATTGTTTTTTTTCCCTATCTGTTTATAGCACTCCCTTCATCAGTTCCTGTAACCTAAAAGCTCTACAGGTCTTTCGCCAATTTGGGAAGACGATGGAAGAGTCATTTGTGGTATTGCCTCCTGCTGCTGCTTCCATGTACAAGCCTGCATCTGAAGGGGGTGACACCCATTTACTGACTCTGGCGGAAGCCCCAAAGGTGGCCCTTTTGGCGAACAATTCTAGGTTCCACTCGAGTATAACTGTATTGAAGCGTGCATTCGCCACTGCCCAAACACAGTGTGAATTGCTTCCAGGTTTCATTTGCAAATTTTAAAGTTCATTTTTGGCATCCTTGCTTGGGCTGTAGATAAAATTTCAGCCTCTGAGCATTCTATGTTTATGCACATGTGCTTGTGCATGTCTTTTCAAGTTGATCAACCTTTATGTTTGGAATGTATGCGTGTGTTGTCTGATAAACTCGATAAAGAGGTCGAAGACGTGAACAGGGACATTAAAGCATATGAAGCCTGTCTTCAACGACTTGAGCTAGAGTCCCGTGATGCTCTTAGCGAAGCTGATTTCCTTCGAGAAAAAAAGAAGGTGCCTGTTTGATGAATGCTGCTTTCATTTTATTTGAATTTGGTAAATAATGCTTGGTCATGGCTAGTTCATCATTAGAAACAATGCTTTCCTTCTGTTATTAGTAGACAAGCTCATCTGTTTATTTGAAAATGCAATAGATTCCGTAATGAACAACTTGAGGCTACATACACTTTGATATTTTTATGAAGCTATGGGATTTGAAGGGAATATTTTATCGTTAACTCAGAGTGAGAAGATCTGCAGTTTGTTGATTATTGATGATTTCATTCCTTATTGTGGAATCTAGGATATTATTAATGGCATCACGATACTAGGGAACTTTTATAGGCTTACTGAAACTTTGGCTCTAAGAGGACAATTCAACCAAAAAAGGCTTACAGAAACTTTGGCTCTAATGGCAACTGATTTAGGCCCCTTCTTGGCAAAACCATGACACACACAGCTTAATTGCAGATCTTCTCACTCTGAGTTAAGGATCTTCTCGCTTATAGAGATGTCATGGAAATCACATGCTTTTAGAAATTTACTTTTTGTGTATAGTTGTGGTCCATTGCTCCAACTATAACTAAATACTCAAACTTGAGTGAGAAAAAAGCGTATAAGATAGACATCCATTCTTCTCAACATCTTTGCCAAGTAACACGAGCTTAAGCATCTCTTTGCACCCCCATTCCAAGATCTTTCGTTTATTTATTTTTTATGCTACTGAAGGTTGAAGAAGAAGAAAGAAGGCTTGAAGCAGCTATTGAAGAAGCTGAGAAACAGTGCGCATCAAGTAGATATTGAGCCAATGGAATTAGAATTAAAATCAAAGCGCTTTAAAGAAGCTGGAGGAATGGTGGGTGCTCAACATTTTTATGGTTATGCGTAAGTCATGCCTTTGCATTAACTTGTTTCATGGAATTGATGACAATGAGCACTTCCAAGGACTGCAGATTTGTGGAACTTTTTACATAAAGCTGGATTAGAATGATCATCTTTTCACAACATTCTTCCTGTTTACAAATTTGCATATCGGAGGATACTTCATTATAACTTGTTTTAAAAGTCCTTCTCGTAGATTTCTTTTTCATTTTCTTTTAAAATTTGTGAAATGTGATTTGGTACCACATGTCAATCCTTTTCTAATTGTTAGCTTTGAAGGGCCCACCCCCTTCAAATAAAAGCAATGACGACGCGACACTTTAGAGAAATGGTAGTTTGCTAATTTATTTGAAATGGCACTCATTAAATATATGAACTCAAATTAAACTAGCTAATTTATGGAGTCCATTGGCTTAGTTACAGTCTGAAAATCAGATAGTTTGGACAGTCCCAACCTCTGATTTGTGAACACTTGTTTTTTGAAATAAGCTGTTGGATATTTTTCATTTTGACTGTCAATAGATGTCCAACAATCTAATAATTAGATAACAAAGTAAAGATAATGTTTGGTTCATGATACATCCAATCTGGTACCCATAAGTTGGGCGTTTATTATGCATCAGACAGTTGCTTTAATGTGTTCGTTGAGAAGATGACTATTTTTTGTGTATGCAGAAATTTGGTCTTTTTGCCTCTATCTGAAATTTGTGTTTCATGTCGGATGATTAAAAAAAAAAAAGATATAAATTTAGGAAGCCTGGTGAGGGCAACCAAATGTGTGTATGAGTGTCTGAATTACGTTTGCCGGTGATGATATCTTATACCAAAAATACCATCTTTTGTGATAATGACTTTTGCAACATTCTTTGTTATTTTGCAAATTTGAGTCGACTCTACGAAATCTGTTTGTTTATGCACTTCAACCTTGAAAATATTCGTTTTCACTCCATCATCGCATGCTTTTGGTGCACTTGAAACATTATTAACTCGCCTTTTTATATTTAGAACTGGAAGATGTGTTTCTCATTGTATTTCCCAACCTTTTGGTCTTTTGATGACATAATACTCACTAGCTTCTTGCTTGTCACAGATCTCATAAGAAAGCTAATCCATCATGGGAAGACAAAAAATCTTTGTTGACTTTGCATATGCTTTTGACCTTATAGACGACTTCCATCCCGGGCCCCTTTTGAAGGCTTACATGAATACATCAAAGAAATTTGCTCGGGAGGTTGTATACGGACCTTGTCTTCACTCTTCTTTGTTTGTGTTGAGATTTCAAGTCTCTTGGGTGAGGGAGAAAACCCATCTTTTTGTTTTTTTCTTCTTTCCTTTTCTTTTCTTTTTGTTTTTTCATGTTTTATGGATTGGGATTCCAAGTCTATTTGACTAAGAATTGAAAACTCTTTCTAGGTTTTCTTGGATTTTATTTGAGAGGAAAAATCCATTAAAATATTGTAGCTAATGTTGTGGATTTGACTGACTATGCACAGGTTTATGAATGGGTTAAAATAAATGATTTAGCCTTAGTTGTTGAAAACTGAGGTTAAAAAGTGAATTTAACCTCTGTTGATGCCAACAAAGGCTAAATCCATCTTTGGTCTCAGTTTTGCCTCAATTACCTAAACTGAGACTATAACTCCCATGGCTAAAGGCTTTAGCCTCGGTTGTTGAGAACCGAGGTTAAAAATAGATTTAGCTTCGATTGGAGGCAATCGAGGCTAAAATTTGGATTTAGTCTCAGTTGGAAACAATGGAGGCTAAAATTTTGATTTAGCCTCATTTCGAGAAAACTGAAGCTAAAAAGGTTCTTTTAGCCTCATTTGAAGAACGGAGGCTATAAAAGTTATTTTAGCCTCAGTTGCTAAAAGTGAGGCTAAAGCCTTTAGCCACGGGGTTTTCAACCTCGGTTTGGGTAATTGAGGCAAAACTGAGGCTAAAAGCTTTAGCCTCACTTTTTAACCTTTTTAGCCTCAGTTTTGAACCGAGGCTAAAGCCCCCTTTTCTTGTAGTGGATAGGCACGACACGGGAACTAAAAGAGTTTTAGGCATGACTTTACTCCGTTCCCTGTGGTGTGGCCCAAACAAGTCGTGAATTTTAATGATTTTTAGGATCCGTTGTAAGCATGTGACAATGCACCCGACGGATGGGATGGATCTCATGAATAGGACGGCGTGGATACCATAAATATTTGTCCCACGAATCTATCATTTAGCACTAGTCTCCCTTGGGGCGTCCAAACAAGTTAGGCAGGACAGAGCTTGGCGCTCATGGACACATGGTAGGCGAAGTGCATTTCAACGGGACCCAGTTTGGCTAGTCACTTAGCTATCTATCTAGCGTCAAAGCCCCACCAATGATAAACATATATATATATATATATATATATATATATATATATATATATATATAACCAATTTTTCAGCTCATTTTAGAGAATGAGTCCAAAAATGAGGCAGACCTAAATTGCAGGTGGACCACGGCATAGGTGATAGTGTTGACCGAATGTACACCATTAAAATCTTCCTAAGGCTTATTGTAATGTTTATTTGCCCTCCAACATGCTGATAAGGTCACACAGATGTAGATGGCGTGAAAACTCACATATTAGCTTGATTCAAAACTTTTCCAGCTCTAAAAAAGTTTTTGATGGCAAGCATTTTATCCCCACTGTTTGCTACGGTGAAACAGTGTTGTCTACCTGAGGGTTAAATATGCTTCATTTTTGGGCTCATGCTCTAAAATGAGTTGGCAAAATGTATAAACGGCATGGATAAAACACACGCGCATCATAGTGAGGCCCACATAGCTTTAACACCATCTAGATGGCTGGTTTTGGAGTCACTGGTCAAACGGCGTCCATCTCTATACAGAAGTCCCAGGCTCAAGTGCACAGTGTATGGGTGTGACTTGTGAGTGTTGGGTGCAAATTACATGTTATTAGGCCAAGAGTTAAGTGGCTGTTACCCTTACTTGTGGGGTCTACCTTGATCATATGTTGTATATCCACTCCATCCACCAGTTTTTACAGGACACTGTCCCAAAAATTAAGCATACTAGATCTAAGGTGGACCACATCATGGAAGCAGTAATAATGCTCACCGTTAAAATTTTCCCAAGGCCCATCTTAAGTAGATTTATAATGTTTATTTGCCATCGTACCTGTTTATAAGGTCAACCAAAACTGGATGAAAGGAAAATACAAATATTAGCTTGATCCAAAACTTTAGAGGGCTTACAAAAAGCTATCAATGGTCATTCATTACTTTTTCCAGTGGTGTGGTCTAACATAGATTTGGATTTGCTTAATTTTTTTGGATAATGTATTTAAATGAGCTAAAAAAAAAATAAATGAATGGACGGCATGGATATGAAATGCATTCATGAAGGTGGCCCCACATGGTAAGGATAACACTCACTACGCTATTACCCGGGTAACAGCTCATCCGCTTCCGCGTAAGTGTGTTAAAAAAGAATAAAGATTAAAGAAAGAAAGAAAAAAAAAAAAAACAAAAACCAAAAAGGGGCACTGGATTTCAGTCCTTTTCATTCGTCAAGAGAAGTTAAAAGAACTAAGAAGTGGTTTTTTTTTTTTTTTTTTAACCTCGTTGAAAAAAGAATTAATCAGCTACAACGGCTGTATTATAAGTTACCAAACAGCCATTTTCCCCGCAAAAGTGCTCACATGGTGACAATAGGCAACCCGTACAAATGGTGGGCCACACCATGATGGTGGACTTCATCGATGCTAAGCTTCAGTCCGAAAATCATATTAATTTAAGAACCTGAACTCTGATCCGTGGACACTTCTTTGTTGAAATGAGACCGTTGATTATTTTTTTAACCGTCAGATAAATGTCCACCAATCGGATGGTCAGATTATCAAATAAACTTAATTTTTGGTTATCGGTACATCTAAGATTACCATCATTTGGACAGTATAGTTCGAATTACTTCTACGCCACATCTACAAATTTTAAGTAATTTCTAAGTGCCTGTGTATCATCCATACGCACTACCAGAGTATCAAGACTTTTCTCTTCCACTAATGGAGGTGGACTAGGGGAGGAGGCAGATCCCATGGCAAATGTTGGTGGGCCACAATGAGCTCCATGAGATCACCCAATCAGCTGGACATCTTTAACACGTGTCGTCCAAGGTGGTGGGCCCCAAATGAACGGTTTCGATCACCAACGGTGGGATCCTGGTATTAGGTCATTGTCCAAACCCTCCAAAAGGGAGGACTACCCATATAGAACGCTGCGGAGAATTGAATTTTCTGGACCTCCACCCAGCATAAGGCTCACCATCGATGATCAGAACCGTTTGATCCGGTGGGACACACCAAAAAGTTGATTGGTGGGGCATAAGGAGTGAAAATATGGAAAGGATTACCCGGACATAATATCCTCCTGTCAGTAGAAACAACATAAGAAACAACGAAGCGATCGTCCCTGCCCTCTTTACGCACATGACCGCAGCTCCAAGAAGTTCACCTGCCCCTGAAGAGGTACAAAATCCAGCCCCTTCAAATTTTTATTTAAATCGGTGGGGCCCACCTCTTGATAATCCTTCTATATGGTGGGCTCCATCATGGGTGGCATTTAATTGGGAAAAGAATGTCATTCTTCCGATGATCCTGACCATCCAGTTAAACTTTGACGGCTGAAAGCCATTGCCAAATTGCAAGCCGCTAATTGGATGGCTAATACGTAGCCAAATGGTGGAGATACTGCGGCATGGAACATCGCTGATGTCTCCCACCAAATGAACGGCTTAGATTGCTATAATGTGGACCCCACCTATAACATTGCCCCGGCGAAAAAACGAACACCCTCTCATTCGCTCGAGCATCACATGTATATCTCAGACGAGACTGAGAAAATTCATAAGAGAAATTTGTTTGGCGAGTGCATGTGGGGCCCAAATTTGATGAACTCCACTGTTGGTGGCAGTTACTCCGGAAAATCTCGCATATTGGATGATCTTAACTATCCAAATAAATGCGGACCATCGGCAGTGATTGCCCATTTCCAACCGCTAATTATATGGGTAATATACCCAGAGGGTGGAGATTTTGCAGCATGGCCATCCATGAGTTGGTCCACCAAATGAACGGCTTCGATTGCTAAAATATGGCCCACCTATCCCATCGCCAAGATTAAAAAAAGAACACTCTACCCTTGGAATGGTGATCCGTCAACCATGAACGTCCATCCAGCGTTCCCTACTATGGACGGCTATTGTTTCAAGATACACATGGATCGGATAATCTCAGCCTTCAAAAGGAAAACTACCAATTCTATGATCGTCAGAAACGTTATGTTAGAATCATAGACCATCCATAACGAGGCCCACTAGGTGGACAGTCACGATGGCCTCATTATCCTGCCAGCTGTTCCGTAGAGATATATCTCTACCATACCATCTCGTATATAAGGAGTCATTTAATAGTCTGGCAGAAGTATGTATACGCAGGCACTCAGAAATTTTACAGGTAGCATACGTCACTTCGTAATAATCGACTAATTTGTGCAACTCACATCCCTAATTCGTATGCTACATTTGCGATTTATAAGCAATTCCTAAGTGCCCGTGTATCATCCATCCCACTCTACCAGAGTATCAACGTCTTTGATTGCAAATTGCAATCTGTTTGGATTGATATTTGGAATTTCGGCTTACTTGGCTGGTGGTGATAATCAGCTGCACTGCCAACAATGTCATGAAAAAGCAAGGGACGGTTCTCTTGAAGTCGGCCATGAAGTAGATGATGGTCATGAAAATGGTAGGGTGAAGCAGGTGGGCCACCATATCACAGATGGTGCTGCAGACGTAGTAGACGCTGAGCCGATACATGTCGGCTTTCTGCTCTTTCACCAGGTAGATCTTCTCGAATGGGAAGACAGACACCACTCCGAATATGGATGTGGATGTCTAATATATGCAAATGTAGAACATGAGGCCCACCTACGAACGGTGGAGATAGAAAGATGGTTATGGATTTGAATTGTAATCGATAAGGCACAACCACGACCGTTGTAGTTAGATTATAGGGCTGTCAACAGGTAGGTTTACACAAGCAACACGTTGACAAAGAAGAAAATGTTATGTGGGTCCTACTCAGGGCTTAGTGGTGGAATCAAAAGAGTTTCAACACTAAGCTCACATACAATGTTTACATGAACATCTCTAACAATTTCTAATGAGAAATGATCATATACATAACATTTGGGCTGGGCTGCTTGACCTAGCCATGTGTAAGGCCAGGGCTTCAGCTCTGACGCAGGGGAGGACGTGAGGTCGAGCACCGTCTTCCTCAAGAGGATAACTATTCCGAATCCACGGAACTTCTCTGGACTCCTCACAGAGACTTTCTCAAATCCACAAGAAAAGAGAGCAGAAAATAGAAATAAATTCTAATAAATTCGAAATAGATTAATGAATGTATAAAAACGAGTTCACAACCCTTTAAATAAGGGTACTAAGCAATGGGAAATAAATCATAATCAAACTACAACTAAAACTCCTAGAATTCACGACTTACTATAAATAGTAAACTTACTATTTATAGATGGTCGTGATGTCTACTAGTGCGCAAGGTTTTCGGCCAAAAATAGTAAGTGTCCTATTTGGCTTCACCAAACCGTTCCCCTAATTATTCTAAGCTCTTTTCATGTTGGGCGCAACTCATAAAGCCCAACAGATGAAGAGTTATAGTCAAACTAAAACTTACTATTTATAGTAAAAATGAAATTGAAACAGTGAAACGACCGTCGAATCAGGGGTTTCTCGCAATTCTGAGCGTCGCAACCCTGCATAGCTGGGTTGGTTGGCTAAAGTAGCTCGTTCTACCCTAAAATCATATATTTTATGTCGGCTAACTCATCCCGGATTGCGAGATACGCCTGATTGAAGGTCTGATGGTCCAGATCACTTCTGTCACCGACCGGGCCTTTTCTGATCTATCTTTGCCATGTAATTGTTAGCGACCTGCTTTACATCAGTCTCCTCCACTTCAAAAGAACTCGGCCTCGAGTTATCATTATGCGCTGGTTCATGATACTCGGTCAGGTCCGCGACATTGAAAGTCCGTGAGATCGCCATATCATCTGGAAGATCAACAACATAAGCGTTGTCATTGATCTTTCGGATGATTGGTACCGGTCTAATCTTTTTATTCTTCAATTTGTTATACGTTCCGGTCGAAAATCTTTATTTGCGCAGATGGACCATTACTTGGTCGCCCACCTCGAACACTTTCTGTCGCCGATGCTTGTCCGCTTGCTCCTTGTACTTTTCGTTCGAGGCATATAGCTTGTTTTGTACCTCCGTATGAATGCCCATGATTTTGTCTGCCATATGTTCTGCTGCAATGCTCATGCCTAGGAGCTTGGGCAGAGGGACCAAGTCTAGTGTGTGGTGAAGTACTCGTCCGTAAATAACCTGGAACGGGGATTTTCCTGTCGAACGGTTCACCATGTTGTTGAATGCAAACTCCGCTTGAGACAAGGCCAAATCCCATTGCTTCAATTTTTCTCCTGAAATACATCAAAGGAGGTTTCCCAACGTGCGATTCACAACCTCAGTTTGACCGTCAGTCTGTGGGTGGTACGCGCTGCTGAACTGAAGGTGTGTATCGAATCGAGTCCATAAAGTCCGCGAAAAGTGACTTATGAACTTCGTGTCAAGGTCGGAAGTAATAGTCTTGGGAACCCCGTGTAGCCGCACAAGTTATCTGAAGAATAGATTCGCCACGTGTGTTGCATCGAGAGCCTTCTTGCATGGAATAAAGTGCGTCATCTTGAAAAAATGATCTACTACCATGAACACCGAATCCATGCCGCGTTGTGTTCATGGGAGACCCAGCACAAAGTCCATAGATAAATCCTCCCAAGGGCCGTCAGGCACGGGTAACGGGGTGTAGAGGCCCGTATTATGAGATTGCCCCTTGGAAGTCTGACAAATATAACAGCGTTGGACTACCTTTCCCACATCACGTACCAATTGTGGCCAATAATACCGTTCTTCCACGAGCTCGCGTCTTGTCTCGCCCAAGGTGTCCACTGAGGCCACCTTCATGTAGCTCTTGGATAATATGTTCCCTTAGCGAACTCTTTGAGATACATAGTCGATTTTCCTTGAAAAGGAACCCATCTTGTATATGTAAGTCACCGGGGTGACCTTCCTAACATTTAACCCATGCGTCCTTGAAGTCGTCGTCGTCGACATATATGTCTTTGAGGCGATCGAACCCGACAATGTTATTGCTCATAGTGACTAACAAAGTTGCACGGCGACTCAGTGCATCGGCTACTTTGTTCTATTGCCCTGACTTATGCTTTAGCATGTAACGCCCCGAAAAATCGGGGGTCGTGTATAGACTCGACTCCCGAGTTCCCGAGTGTCACTTATCATGCAGTTATGGTTTTTTTAATGATTAATCAAATTTAACGGCATAATTTGGAATTACCTGAGGCACGAAGCACAATCACACTAGTCTACTGAAATGAAGGATATCTCACATATATACAGGTCCAAAATAATAAAGGGTCGCCCAAGGCATTGCCCAACAGAATAACAAAAGAAGGCTAGTCCAAAAAGAGTAAAGTTGAGCCCGCGGCTCAGCAAATCTAAATTCAGCCCGATCAAGCCGATGGAGAGCCGCCCATCAGCTGCAAGTAGGAGAGTCCGTCCTCCTCGTCCAAGCTCACCTCGCCAGGCTCCTCATGCCCTGAGTTACCTGCATCTATGAATGGGTCTGGTTGGTGTTTTAAAACACCGTCCCAGAGTGGGAGTGAGTGATCAACTCAGTGTGAACTATCGGTCTCAAGTTACAACAGGCATCAATTGTAATATGAACTTAATGAAAAGCAGACATTCATCAACACCTAATAACTCTTATTTAAAATGCATGCATGCGGGATGATATGATGCATGCCCTCGCCACAACACTCCCTCAAGCGACTCCATCTAACGATCGCATGACAACACTCCCTCAGAGCGACCTCGACTGCCGAGTCGCCACCCTAACTAATGCGATGCAATGCGATCATGTTAGCCAAGTTTTTAGTTAAGTCCATTCATCCAGCAGGTTGGGGATTCTGATTCACCCTACGTATCAATGCCCTAAACTGGTTGCGAGGCCAAGACCCCATCAATGCGTGAGGCCGAGACCTCGCGGTCCGTGATCCCGTCGGGTTCCTCATCCCCGACACCAAGCACATGAGGAGTGCCAAAAGGAAGGGATCGCTCGCGGTCACTACGGGAGGCGCGGTACCTCGGCGTAGTAGTCGCAAATTTCGGACATAGTGTCCCATTCCACCATGCCCGGCTCACGAGGGCGTGGACCGATTTCAAGTGAATTTTCAATGGGCTACAATGGTTGCGGGGTGGTTCGATTCCATTCATATGTGGGCACATGGGGTTAACAAACAGGGTTGATCAGATTGTAGGCTAGACCGCACGAGCCAGGCGAGCGTGAGACGAGCGACTTCGGGCACGAGAGACCCATGTAGTCAAACTACAGCCACCCGAACACACCCGCCCAAACTCACAGGTTTAGCCTCGAGGCAGTCCTACCCTTGGAGTCGCCTTCGCTCTCCTCATGTTTCCTGACCAACCCAATGTAGTGAGGGCCAACCTTAACAAGCCAACTATACAGACTATCACTAGTATGTCATAATCATACTCCACTCGTCTCAATCATACGAATTAGATGTTCCTAGCAAGCAATCAAGTAATATAGTGCATGTGAGGTGTGTGGGTGTGGGTGAGGAAGTTACGCACTTCCTCCATCTCAAGCCATCATATACATAAGGGTAATAGAAGCATACACAACATGGATTAATAACATGTGAAAGAATGACACGGCATAAGCATATTATCATCCATTCATGAAAATCATGTGAACAACAATAACATTATGAAGAACATCATGTGCATCCATACAAATTCAAGAACCTATAATTCCTAGGATTCTCTAGGCTTTCAAATGTACCAATCAAGCATCCAAAATCATTAAGCTAGTATTATAATTGGTGCTAGGCCACTTAAGAACAATAGTCCGCACCTTCGGATTCGTTGAAGGCTTAGGAACGCTCTAGGAGGGTGGATTTTGGGGGGTTGATCGGTTGGAATCCCTAAAACAACATTTGCATGTTAGAATCTCAAGCAAAACTCTTCTTATCATAAGGGTTTCAAGGAGAATGAGTGTTGGATCTTACTTAGGCGATCAACGGAATGAAAAGGGCGGTTGCGGATGAGATTTCTTCTTGGAGATAAGGTAGGGAGATGTGAGGTTTGATTTCCTTGGGCCCCACCACGATTTAAGGTCCACCATACCCTTCTTCCTTCTCTCTTTCTTCTCCTTTCTCTTCTTTCTCTTCTCCCTTTTCTCTCTTCTCTCTTCCCTTTCTCTAGGGTAAAATTCGTATGGAGAGAGGGGTGCCCCAAATGAGGCCCTTTTATAATGCCAAATTTGGTGGAAATGACCCTAAGCTTCCACAATTTCCTAAAATAGACTTATGGGACTCCCTATTGGTGTTGGGGTGGCCCTAACACCCCTCTGGCCACCAAATTCGGCGTGTAGGTGCCTTATGACCCGACTAGGGCCCATGCAAAAATTGAGGACGAACGGATGAACGGATATATGATCTGAGAAAGCGTTTCTGACCTTTAAGTGGTCCTGTGGGGGCCATTTTGGTGATTGGAGCATTTCTGATGGCCCTCTGGCCATGAAATTTATAGAATAAGTGGTCCATGGCCCGATGAGGGGCCTTACAAAATTTGGGAACGAACGGATGCGGGGTTTGGTCGTACGGGTCCGATTTGCGATCAACGGTCACCGTGCCACGATCGGGTCCCAGATTTGGTGGACGGGTGTAGAAAAATATATTAAATCACCACCGTAAATTTGGAAGAAATCCGACGGCTGGAAGGCCCGGAGTCTCAGTTTCTTTTGTCAGTGCCAGATTTTAATCTGGCATTGGTGGGGCGCATTGGGCAAGCGCCAGATGGTACTTCTGGGTGTCCACTGGGTCCACAGTCCGCGATGGACCACAAGCCCAGTGAGATCTATGATTTTCTAAAGTTTTAGATTTTTCCGACCCTTCTCGGTTGCTGGGTGGCCCACACGGGCTGTTGCTAAGTGTAAACGGGCCATCTGGATTGGCGGCCCGCACTTGGTCCCATCATAACTAGACTGGTTCACCCTAGTATAAACTAACATTGAGTGATAATAGTCATTAAGTGATTTTATAAGTTAATTAAAAAGAAATTTTAAGGATTTTTGAAAATCCAAAACAGTGAAAATCCAGGATGTTACATAGCACGAATGTGAATTCCTGTAAAAATGAGATCCATCTAGCATGCACACGGTTAATGTTAGCTTGACTATTAATAAATTTGAGGGCTTGATGGTCCGTGTAAAGTATGAATTCCCCTTGAATCAAATAATGTCGCCAGTATCGCAGTGCCTGGACTACTGCGTACAACTCGATCTCATATGTAGACCACTTCTTGTGTGCATCACTAAGTTTCTCACTGTAGAAGGCTACCGGTCTACCTTCTTGAGACAAAACTCCCCCAATCCCGACATATGAGGCATCACATTCGACTTCAAACAGTTTGTCGAAGTTGGAAAGTACAAGAACCGGGGTCGTGGATAATCCACGCTTGATTTCGGCAAAACTCCTGTCGGCTTCTTCAGTCCACTGAAACTGCCCTTTCTTCATGTAATCTGTGATCGGTGACACAATGGTACTAAAGTTTTTCACGAACTGACGATAGAATGTCGCTAGTCCATGAAAACTTTGTACTTCGTGAATATTTTTGGGAACTGGTCATTCTCTGATTGTCTTCACCTTTTTCTCATCCACTTAAATGCCCGTAGATGTAACCACAAAACCCAAAAACAATAGGCTATTAGTCATGAAGCTACACTTTTTTAAATTGAGGTACAGTTTATTTTCAGTGAGCACTTGAAGGACTTTCTTAAGGTGCTCCATATGGGTGGTTTCGTCTTGACTGTATATCAAAATATCATCAAAATAAACCACAACGAACCACCTAATGAAAGGTTTCAGAACTTGGTTCATCAACCTCATGAATGTGCTAGGCGCATTAGAAAGACCGAAAGGTATGACCATCGTATTTGAATTCGATGGTAGCCACTCCTTAAGTCCAATTTAGAGAATATTTTTGCGCCCTGTAGCATATCCAACATATTATCCAACCGTGGTATAGAAAACCTGTATTTAATGGTGATCTTGTTGATGGCCCGGCTGTCGACACACATGCGCCAACTCCCATCTTTCTTTGGAGTTAGCAGAGCTGGTCCAGCATATGGGCTCATGCTTTCTCGAATAAAACTCTTACGGATCAGTTCCTCCACTTGTTCCTGCAGAATCTCACACTCATTCGGACTCATTCGATAATGAGGATGATTAGGTAAACTAGACCCAGAGACAAAGTCGATATGGTGTTACATATCTCGTATAGGGGGTAACCCATCGGGAAGGTCCTGGGGTCAGATTTTTTGGAATTAATGTAACAAGGGCCTTAGTCTTTCAGGGATAATGGTAGGCTCGAGTTCCTTCCCTTTCACAATTAATGCATAAGTCTGTCCTGTTTCTTTGGATTCTTCCACGAAGTCCTCAATGATTAAGAGAAAATGACCCTCCACTTTATAAGTTTCAGGTGGTACTTCTGGATCCATAGGGGCCAATATGGTCTTCCGGCCGTCCTTGACAAATATATATGTTATCTCGCCCTTTATGAGTGGCGTCACGGTCAGATTGCCAGGGTCGACTGAGTAGTATGTGACATGCTTCCATATTAACCACATCGCATACTACTTCATCCCTATAATGTTTGCTAATTGAAAAAGATATAGTGCACCGTTCAATTACCTTCGTTTCACTGACCTTCTTGATCCAACCGATTGTATATGGAGAGGGATGACGCTCTGTATTCAATTGCAATTTTTCCACCATGCCCTTGGAGACGATGTTCTCGCTGCTTCCACTGTCAATGATCACGTCACGAACCTTTCGATTCACCACACACCTAATGCGGAAGATGTTATGCCGCTGTGGATGCACTTCTTTTCTTGGCGCATATAATAGCCGCCTCACGACGAGTGACTCGCCGTGATCTTGCTGAACCTAATCTGAATCATCTATCTCGTCCTCGACGGTATGCTCCTATTCTTCAATATCTAGATCTTCATAAGCGTTATCAGCACTACCATCATTAATGGCGAGGTTTGCCACTTTTCACCGGGGACAAGTATTTGACAGGTGGCCAGGCTGGCCACAACGATAGTAGCTGTCGGGCCTTGGCCGAGCATAAGGGTTCAGAATTCTACTTGGACTAGCAGCAGTCGAGACACCCCTTTAGGGTCTAACTTGCCCGCTTCCCTGATCTCGGTTCTTAGACGTAGGAGGTTGAGTGGGTGCTCCTACGGGCTCCTTCCCCTTAGGCTGTGCAGCTACTTGAGGTGGACCTGCCGCAGTAATCCTTGCAGTAGAATAGGTTTGTGTGTTAGGATGTTCAAGTTGCGCTTCTGCCCGAGTAGCCAACTTGATCGCATCATTCATCGTCCAGACGGACCGCATCTGGACGCGATCCTGAATCGCCATACGCAATCCACCGTTGAATCGGGCGACTTGCTGCGATTCAGTCTCGACCAAATCATTACGCGCCGCCAGGCGGTAAAATTCTTTTATGTACTCTCTCATCGACCGACTACCCTGTCGACAATTTTGGTATTGTTGGAATAATACCTAATCGTAATCGCTAGGGAGGAATCAGGCTCGTAGTAGCTGCTTTATCCGCTGCCATGTGCGGACTGGTGCTTTCATCTGCCTGATTCATGCAAGTTACAGTTGTTCCCACCAAGCTGACGCTCCTCCTTTCAACTTGTAGGCCACCAGCTTGACCTTCTTTTCTTCAAGGATGTCCATATAGTCAAAAAATCGCTCAACTTCAGAAAGCTAATCGAGGAAATCCTCAATGTGTAGTTGGCCATTGAAGTTAGGAATATCAACCCGTATCTTGAATTCTCGATCTACTCGATTGCCGCGTGGTCTAGGGTGTTGAAAGATTATGTCGTCAATCTCCTCCTCACTGGAGCCCCCATCGTTAGGCATGACCCTTGGATGTACTGCCGGTATTATCCTACGATCAGGCCGATTACAAGTCTCAGCAATTGGTAGTGGAGGATTACCACCAGGAACATGAAGTTGCCCTAGGGTTTCTGCCAAGAGAGTCGCTATGCGGTCTATGGAAGCCTGCAGCCCTTGCATGGCTTGCCAATTCTCTTGCTGCGTTGCTTGAAAAGTTGCCGCCGTTAAAGGCAATTCCTTGAAGCACCACCTATGGAATTGTTGCCCGACCCGTCGTTAGAAGTCATCAATCCGAGGAGAAACCTCGCTTTGATACCAAACTGACGCAGGGGAGGACATGAGGTCGAGCACCGTCTTCCTCAAGAGGATAACTATTTCGAATCCACGGAACTTCTCTGGACTCCTCATAGAGACTTTCTCAAATCCACGAGAAAAGAGAGCAGAAAATAGAAATAAATTCTAATAAATTCGAAATAGATTAATGAATGTATAAAAATGAGTTCACAACCCTTTAAGTAAGGTTACTAAGCAATGAGAAAGAAATCATAATCAAACTACAACTAAAACTTCTAAAATTCGTGACTTACTATAAATAGTAAACTTACTATTTATAGACGGTCGTGATGTCTACTAGTGGGCAAGGTTTTCGGCCAAAAATAGTAAGTGTTCTATTTGGCTTCACCAAACCGTTCCCCTAATTATTCTAAGCTCTTTTCACGTTGGGCGCAACTCCTAAAGCCTGACGGATGAAGAGTTATAGTCAAACTAAAACTTACTATTTATAGTAAAAACGAAATTGAAACCGGGAAACAACCGTCAAATCAGGGGTTTCTCGCAATTCCAAGTGTCGCAACCTTACGTAGCTGGGTTGGTTGGCTATAGTAGCTCGTTCTACCCCAAAATCATATATTTTACGTCGGCTAACTCATCCCGGATTGCGAGATACGCCTGATTGAAGTGCTGATGGTCCAGATCACTTTTGTTGCCGACCGGGCCTTTTCTGATCCATCTTTGTCATGTAATTGTCCGCGACCCGCTCTACATCAAGCTCACAAGGCGATGCGCCATGAATTTGAAGGGTTTGAGGAGATTTGATTAAATTTCAAATTTCCTGGTATGTTTGGCACTATAAAGTAACGAGAGTTTCAAATCCACCCAAAGAGGGGTGTGAAACCTGAGGTGAAAGATTGGCTTACATCTAAAATCCTTCCAAGATTTGCATGTGTAACAGGGGCACATGGCCCACTAATGATATCCCAAAACAATTACATTGTCAATTGCATCACTATAATTACTTTAATATGCTGATCCGCGTCGTCCAAACATTGTCCATGTAAATCAAAGGATAAAAAATTGTTGGTTAGTCACTTAGATGTGATCTTGTGCTAGTGGCACATTCGAGACTTGGAATTTTATCATTTTTGGGTAAAGTATATATTTCATCGGGCTTATTACAACTACTATATCGAACATTACATGCATATATACTAATTAGAGATATTAAAATTAATTTGGTAATTAAGTAAAATAAAAAATAAAAAATAATTAAAAAATTAACTTATTTGAGAGCTGCGGATGTTTTAATAAAGCCAATACTTATGTTTTTCCTTCTCACCGGTCCATGTGACCTTTTAAACCAGTTGGATCACAAATAAATATCAAGGTGGGCCCGGCAGAGCCTCTGTCCTGTCAAGGCCTTATTTATACCCTTGCCATGATGCAATTCTCGTTCAGTTGAGTAGGGACTGCGTGTGTTCAAAGCAAGGGAATTCCATTGCTGCCTCTTTACTGGTCCACGTCAATTTTCATGATTCAGGTCATGTAAGCTGAAAAAAATACATGCATATTTACGTTAGGGTATTTCCTATGACCCGGGCACTGAGGGCTGTTTGAGGTCCACATATATGTTCATGACAAATCCACTCCGTCCATATGTTTTGAAAGACTGCAGTAGGAGATAATTCTAAAACTCAACCGGGTCCAAAACTAAGGTGCACCACACCAACAAAACGGTGGAAACAACGACGTCTACAGTTGAAACCTTTCTAGAGCTGGCTATGATGTTTTTATTCCATCTAAACCGTTCATAGAATTATTACCATCCAAATAATATGTAGGAACAAAAATCATCCTAATACAGAACTTTTGTCACCACCAGCCGTTCAATCCTCACTTTTTCGTGTGGAATAGCCCACACGAGCTTTGGATCTACATAATTTTTACAATCCTGCTCTATTGTGATCTATCAAAAAAAAGACGGAACGGATTGGCTACTCGCCCTGCAACCCGCCAATGGCTGGTGGTCGGTGCTATGTGGATCCCACCATGATGTATGTGTATCATCCATGCCGTCCATCTACATCATTTTATGGTATGGGACAAAAAATTAGGTCTATCAAAATCTAAAGTGGACCACATTATAGGAAACAGCGTTGAATGAGAGTCGATCATTAAAAACCTTTTGGGGCCATAAAAGTTTTGGATCAAGCTGATATTTGTTTTTTTACCCTTCATCCGGGCCTGTATGACCTAATAAACAGATTGGATGTCAAATAAATAGTACAGTGGGCCTTAGGAGGATTTTAATGGTGGATATCTGATCATTATTGTTTTCCTATGGTGTGGTCTACCTGCGATTTATATCCCTCTAATTTTTGGAATGAAACGTTAAAATGATCTGTAAAAATGGATGAACCGAATGGATGAAACACATACACCATGGAGGGGCCCACAGAGCACCGACCATCAGCCACGGGGCTGGTGGCGGGGGAGTAGCCAATCCGTTTCCAGAAAAGACGGGCTGAGTGGATTTATCAAGGACATCTCTGTGGACCCAAACAGTCCTTTGTGTCCAGGTCACAGGCAATCCGCTCTCCATATTTACGCTTGGAGGACACAGGAAAATCCCATGTCATTGCTGATGACTAAAGCTGGCAAAACATACAGATTTCTCTCTCTACTCAACACAACTTTTTACTTTTAACGTGTGTTAATTCCTCTGGAACAGCATGGTTTATGTGTTAGATTGTCACCTTCCAAACTTTTTTACAACAATACTAAAGCATAGAAATTAGTATCCCTTCGGTTGAGACCTTCCTTAGGGCAATCGGAAGTTGCAGACTAGTCCGTTTAATAAAGTCACACTGACATGAACGAAGAGAGATCACGATCGAATATCAGCTTCATCGGAGCCTTTCTCTGGTTTCAAGAAGTTTTCAAGCGGTAGGCATCCAATTACTACTTTTCGTGTGGTGTGGCCCACTGGAGCCTTACATCTACCTAGGCTCATATCCTAAAATGATTTGAAAAAATGGATTGAAAAATCTGGATGGATGGTGTGGATCTAAAAAATACATTATGGTGGGCTGTTAGGTGTGGTGAAGAACATTTGGGAGTGGAAAAACGGAAATGTTGATATGTGAAACTTTTGTGGGCCATCATGATGTATATGTTAGATCCATGCTGTCCATCCATTTTTTCATATTATTTTAGTGGATAATACAAAAAACGATGTGGATCCAAGTATGAATTCAGCCAAATTACAAGAAACAATCGGAATTGAACGCCTACCAGTGAAAACTTCTTAGAAGGCCCTGATGTAGCTAACATTTGTGTTTCCCCTCCGTACATGCCGTGTACCCTTATGATGAGGTTAGATAGCAAATAAACCTTACAGTTGGCTTAGAAAGGTTCTAAATAGTCCAATTCCCACTGCTTTCCATGGCTCATTTCACTTGAGCTTTGGATGTGCCTCAATTTTAGGTTCGTACTCTAGAATAATCTTAAAAAGTTGTAAAAGTTACACACATTAAGGGGTTGTTTGATTTTTCAAATCCATTGTAAATAGGTTGTAAGTGGGTAATAATTACTTCCTCTATTGCTAGATTTGGTGTTGCTTTTTTAAAGCTAAAA
This sequence comes from Magnolia changhungtana, assembly GCA_030180095.1. Taxonomy (NCBI): domain Eukaryota; kingdom Viridiplantae; phylum Streptophyta; class Magnoliopsida; order Magnoliales; family Magnoliaceae; genus Magnolia; species Magnolia changhungtana. The sequence goes on from JASAUF010000378.1 coordinate 5,102,846, forward strand.
AGGATGGCACAGTGAAATATACGTGGGATCCATCATAATGTACGCGGCTTATCCACACCGTCCATCCATTACACCAGCTGAATTTAGGGCATGAGAAAAAAAAAATGAGGAAGATCCAAAGCTTAAGTGGACCATACCATTGGAAAATGGAAATCGAACACCTACCATAGAGCCACTATTTCCTTTAGTGTGGGCCATTTTTCTCCTGGTGCTTCAAAATGTTCTACTAAAGTAGATGGACGAAAAGGATATATCATATATATCATGGTGGGGCCAGTACATTTAAACCAGTTTTAGAAGCAGAAATACTTTGGACCGGTTTTAGAAGCAGAAATACACGCTTATTTTCATACAGGATGAAAAAGTAACAATCGCTTATTTACATGGTATTTGGGAGGATTTTGAAAATCAAAAGTTGTGATGTGGCTCACACGGTCTATCCGGGAGAGTGGAAATCAGTGTATTCCATGAGTTGTTGTCATCTGCTATGGCAGAGGCTAATGAGAAGCGAAGGCACAAAATTTCCTCCTACCTTGGACATAAGCTATGGGCACTCTCATGTGGCATTTTTATCCCTTAACTTGGAATTCCAGTACTTTCGAATTGTACTGTATGTATTTCTGGTCGTTTGCACCTCAATTTTCTCCTCGGACTTGGAATACCTAGTGTGAATTATAGCAATTGATGTATTGACGTGGCAAATTTACGTGGCTCTACTGTGACATGTGTTATATCCACACCACTGATCATTCTTCAAGATTATTTTTGGACTCCAAGATCAGGGCAGATCCAAAGCAAGTGGACTATAATACAGGGGACAATGACACCCACCATTGAAACCTTCTTATGGCCCCACCATGATGTTTGTTTGACATCCAACCCCTTCGTAAGGTCATAAAGCTCAATCCCACTGCTTTATAATACTTTGGATATCCTTCAGTTTTATGATCTTGCCTTAAAATAAGTTGGCAAAACAGATGAACAGTGAGGATAACCATGTTGGGTCCCACAAAGTCCTCATGCCACATTCCTTCAGTGAGTTCCCAGAGTCCTTACACATGGAGCGGATGGGGCCCACCTTGGTGAATGTGTTGTATAACAACACTATCCATCCTTTTTTCCATCTAATTTTAGGAGTTGATGATCCCAAAACATAAGCAAATCAAAATATCAGGTGGACCACACCATCGGAAACTGTGGCGATTGACTATTAAAAATTTATTATGGACCATGAAAGTTTTGGATCGAGATGATCTTTGTATCTTCTCTTCATCCTTGTCTGATTGACCTTATCAATAGGCACTACATAATTTATTGGATATAGCGGCAGATTTTAGAGCTGAAAATAAGAATCTGCCCTTATAAGGAATTTATAGCGGCAGATTTTCTACTTGCGCCATTATACACCTTGTTCCGGCCACTGCCATCGTTCTCACTATTTATTTTTTGACTATGTTTGACCATAAGCCAAAGGATTGTATTATCCACCTCTATAAACACACTTATAACAAAAGATATTGACTTCCACCATTGTACATCTTAATATTCCTGCCTGATCTTATCGCAGTGAATCATATTATATATCTGCCGCTATATATCACAGACCTATAATGGTGGATTCTATGATCCGCCATTTTACCTCTTCTTCTTACCACCACCACCATTTCCATCATTTATTTTTTGTGTACTTAACCATATAGAGGCAGATTATGTTATTTGCCCTGAGATGTAGTTAGTAGCGGTGGATATTCAGTTCTGCCTCTGTATCCTCATTCACACATATGCTCTTTCGACTTCATTTTTTTGCCATATTAGATCCGTTTAGTTGTCGAAATTTACTTCTTTCACGATGGACACCATATGGCGGCAAAAATATTATTCCTCATTTATATATTTCACTTGATAAACGCTTGGCTTTCCTTTTCGAGGTGCTCCATTCTTTCTCCCTTCTCCCTCTCTCTCTTTTTCCTCTCCCTTCTCCCTTCTCTCTTTTTCGTCTCCCTCCTCCCTTCTCTCTCTTCTCCCTATTTCTCTTTTTATAGCAGCCTCTCTAAAGCAGTTTCTCTTTCATTTGTATGGCCACAAAATTTTCTTATAAAGCTAATAGTTTTGTGTTTTCACTTCATCCCATGGGAATGAACTTATAAACAGTTTGGATCGCATATAAACATGAAGATGGAGCCTAGGAAGGTATCAACGTTGGAGAACTTTTTCTCCGGTTTTCCTTTTCGCATGGCCTTTTTGAGTTTCGATTCACCGGATTTTTGTTCTCATCTCTTAAAATGATCTGAAAAAGTCAATGAACGGAGCCGATTTTTCAGAAACATCACGGTGGCCCCATATAGCATTGCAGCACATGAACTTTCCAAAGGCTTTAGCAGGAATCCGCGTCCTTTCGGCTTTAGCAACAAATCATCGTCCATGTTCTCGGGTCACATCGACTCACGGTATCTCACACACGAGAGACGCCGATCACCTTACCTCTACTATAATATATTTATTGTAGCGGCACTGTCCATCCATTTTAATAGATCATTTTATGTCATGAACCAAAAATGAGACATATCCGAGAGGTCAAGTGGACCGCACCAAAGTAATGGGAACAATGATGCCTACGGTTGAAAATTTCATAAGCCTCCGGGATGTTTATTTGCTATCTAACCTGTTCCTGTTCATAAGATGACACGGGCCACGTCGAACCTGTTCACAAGTGTTGGGAGCCTTGCACAAAACCTTAGGATCTAGCCCTCCAGAACAAACCAGAATTATGGATAATAAAGCAATGAAAATAATCAATGCATCAATCACACACCACACGAGATTTTTACGTGGAAAACCCTCAAAGAGGTAAAAACCACGGGACCTCGTCCAGATCAACAATCCACTATGAAGTATAACATTTACAACCTTCTTCACTCACGCAGGAGTGGATGAACAATAAGAGAAATAGAGAAAACGAAGAGATCTAACCGATTATGAGGACATAGAAGCGCCGAGATATAAATTGCAAAGTGGAAAAACCTCCCGAGCAGTAACCTCCCTTCTATAAGCTTCCTATCTCTCTTTCTCCCTCTCTCTCACCTTTGATAGCCCTCTTGTATTTTTCTCATCAACACAATATATATAGAAAAATCCTAGGGACCCCTTTTTATAGTTTTAGGAAACTCCTTTCCGCATCCTAGTTGCGAAAGGACTTACGCATCCTAGTTGCGAAAGGACTTTGCGCATCCCAGTTGCGAAAGGACAACGGGCCAAAAAAATCCATCAAATCTCCCCCTTTTTGACCCAGGAGGGATTCACTTTCTTTAAGCCAGCCAGGTTTCTACAAACCTCAAACTTGCCCTTAAGCAAGGCCTTGGTCATCATATCTGACCCATTATCGTCCGTGTGGACCTTCTCAAGCTGTAACACCTTCTGTTCCAAAGTATCCCTGATCCAGTGATACCGAATCTCTATGTGCTTCGACTTGGAATGCTGACTTGGATTCTTGCTCAAGTGTATAGCACTCGACTATCGCAATAGACCACGTGCTCCTCCCGCTTTAGGCTAAGTTCCGTAGGAACCTCTTCATCCAAAGCATCTCTTTACATGCCTCGTGATCGCAATGTACTCGGCTTCGTAGTTGACAATGCTACGACCTTCGTAACTTGCTCGCCAAGAAACCGCTCCCCCGCAAATGTGAACATGAACCCCGATGTAGACTTCCCGAGTCTATGTCACTCCGCCATATCTCGCATCTCAGGTAGCCCTCCTAACACAGGTTTACCAAATCACCATAGCATAGGCTCAACCTGGATGAGCCTTAGATACCGTAGTATCCATTTCACCGCCGCCTTCAATGCTCTTTGCCGGGATTGGCAAGATACCTACCGACAACACCAACCGCATATGCTATGTCCGGGCGTGTACACACCATAGCATACATCAAACTTCCTACTGCCGACGCGTAGGGTATCTTCTCGCATCTCTTCCACTTCGCCTTCGTCTGGGACACCGCACTGTCGCTCAATCCGAAGTGACCATCTAGTGGAGTATTGGCCAACCGCTTTCACGCATTCATATTCAACTCGCTTTCTAGGACTTTCTCAATATACCGCTCTTGATGACACCGAGCTTCCGCCGCTTCACACGGGTTATCTCCATTCCTAGGATCTGTCTAGCTAGGGCCCAAGTCTTTCATCGCAAAGACTTGCCCAACTCCTGTTTCACTGTCGATCTTCTTGATGTCTTTTCCCATGATGAGCATGTCATCAACGTATAATAGCAAACTAAGAAATCACCATCTAAGAACTTGCACGTGAACACACGGTGGTCCGACTTCGTCATACCCATGTTTCAACATAAACGAGTCGAACTTCTTGTACCATTGCCGTGGAGCTTGTTTCAAACCCATACAAGCTCTTCCTCGCCCTACACACCATATGCTCCTTGCCTTTGACTTGAACCCTCCGGTTGGTGCATGTAGATCTCTTCTTCCAAGTCACCATGGAGAAAGGCAGTTTTAACATCTAACTGCTCTATCTCCAGATCCATGCTAGCCGCCAACCCAAGCAACACCCGTATGGATGTCATCTTCACCATCGGTGAGAATATCTCCTGAAGTCTATGCCTTTTCTCCGACCAAACCCTTTCACCACAAGTCCGGCCTTGAACCTCGTCCGTGAATTCTTCGCTCAATCTTCTTTCGAACACCCACTTGTTACTCGAGCTTTCTTGCCCTTAGGCAATTTCACCATGTCATAGGTGTGGTTCTTATGTAAGGATTCCATCTCCTCTTGCATAGCTTTCAACCACTCCCCTTATGCTCGTCGGCTAAGGCCTCGAATAATCTTCGGCTCTCCCCATCGGTTAGCATAATGTATTCATGCGGCGAGTACCTCTTGACGGCCGTCCGTCCCAGATGACCTCCTCACCCGTGGCTCAACAGTGGATCAAGTGCGGGGGCCGCCTCCCCGGTCCATCTCCCGAAGGAACTCTCTCGTCCTCTCGCACCTTCTGTACTCTCCCGTCATCGCACCACGGGAGGAGTAATCGGATCCATGTCCTCTAGCTCACCCGAACTAGGCCGGTTCTTCTCTCGGCTTACCAATGTTTTCGATACACCGATCTTCAAAGAAAACCACATCTCTGCGCTCCCGACAAGCTTCTTCTCGGTCGGATCCCATAACCTCGTAACCGAATTTTTCATCACCGCACCCTAAGAACACACACACGCCGATCTTCATATCGAGCTTGGACCTCTCATCCTTTGGTACGTGAACGGATGCCCCGCATCCAAACACCTTGAGATGACATGTACGATGGATCCCGTCCAGCCCACACCTTTCAGTACTTCTCCATTCAATGGGCCGATGGAGACTCGTTTATCAAATACACCGCCGTGCGCATTGCTTCTCCCGAACGTCTTGGGCAACTTCGCATGGGATAACATGCATCTGATTCTCTCAACAATGGTGCGATTCATTCGCTCAGCTACACCATTATGCTGGGGGGTCTTGGGAACTGTCTGTTCATGCCGTATACCCTGGGACTTGCAGTACTCGTGAAAGTCGCCAATGTATTCACAACATTGTTAGTGCGGATGCACTTCAATGGTCTACCTGTCTCTCTCTCGACCATAGCATGAAACAACTTAAACACACCAAAAACCTCGTCCTTGGATTTCAAAGCATAAACCCAAACCCTCCTAGATGCATCATCTATAAAAGTGACAAAATACAATGCCCCACCCAAGGTTTTTGTCCTCATAGGGCCACAAACATCAGAATAAATCAAATCTAATGCATGCACTTTATTAACATGAGAAGCAGTTTTAATGAATGAAACTCTATACTGTTTCCCTGATAAACAATCAAGACAGGTTTTGAGAGGCATACCTGTCACGTCTAGAAGGAGTTGCTTCCTCGCTAGTAGCTGAAGCCCCTTTTCACTCAGGTGGCCTAGACGCCTGTGCCACATGTCAATAGCCGAATCTTTCGCTGCGTTCAACCCACCCTTGCACATACTGACACTTGCCTTGTACAGGGTGCAACACTTCTTTCCTCTAGCCACGATCAATGAACCCTTGATGAGCTTCCATCGCCCACCAGCAAACCGGCTTTCATAGCCATCATCATCCAACCTTCCCGTCGACATCAAGTTGAGGCGAAGGTCTGGGATATGCATCACGTTCCTGAGAACCAATGTGCAGCCCACATCAGTTTTCACACAAATATCACCGACTCCCACAATATTTGATACGCCAGAATTTCCCATCTTCACAGTCCCATAGTCACCTGACTTGTAGCTTGTGAAGGAGTCCCTGTGTGGAGTCGCATGAAAAGAAGCTCCCGAGTCTATCACCCAGTCGGTGCCCTGACTCGTAGCCGTGAGACATACATCGTGATCTGTAGAAAGAATAACTACCATGTCGCCATCTGAAGCGACCGCAGTGGAATCAGATTATTCTTCCTTCCCTTTTCCATTCTTGTCGTTTTTCTTACCACGACATTCATACTTGTAGTGGCCCTTCTTGCCACAATTCCAGCATTCAATATCTTTTCTGTTACTTGACTTGCCTCTTGATTTATCTCGGGCCTTCCCGCCCTTCCTGTTCTTTCCTCTCCCCCATTCCTGCGTTATAAGAGCCTCTTGCTGAGTAGACCCCTGAGACTTCCTCCTTATCTCCTCATTGAAGAGACAACTGGTTACCTGTTCCATGGATATCTTTCCGTCTGGCGCGGAGTTACTTAGAGACACCACCAATGTCTCCCAACTGTCAGGCAATGAACTAAGCAATAGTAAAGCCTGCAATTCATCATCTAGGACCATCTTCATAGAGGTGAGTTGGTTCACTATATTCTGACCTCATTCATGTGCTCTACCACAGTAACCACCATCCTTGAACTTGAGATTTACAAGTCGCCTTATCGTAAATATCTTATTACCTTGTCTTCCTCATCAACGGCCACTTGTAATTTCGACCATAGGTTTAGGTGAGGTTTCGTAGACATATGGTGAAACACTAATCATCCAACCATTGTCTAATAAATCCCACCGCCTTTCGGTCTATCTTCTTCCAATCATCATCGGTCATATCCTTGGATTTTGGCTGATATGCCTCGAGATTGGAGAATATAGGTCCTTGCAATAAAGCAAGTCCTCCATCTTAGCCTCCATATGGTCCAGTTAGAACCATTGAGGCTGATCATCCTTGAGCCACCTTCCATAATTCAAATCGATCCTACTCGTTCAATGAACTTAGCTCTGATACCACTTTGTTGGGAGCCTTGCACAAAACCTTAGGATCTAGCCCTCCAGAACAAACCAGAATTATGGATAATAAAGCAATGAAAATAATCAATGCATCAATCACACACCACACAAGAGATTTTTACGTGGAAAACCCTCAAAGAGGTAAAAACCACGGGACCTCGTCCAGATCAACAATCCACTATGAAGTATAACATTTACAACCTTCTTTACTCACGCAGGAGTGGATGAACAATAAGAGAAATAGAGAAAACGAAGAGATCTAACCGATTATGAGGACATAGAAATTACTGAGATATAAATTGCAAAGTGGAAAAACCTCCCCGAAGCAGTAACCTCCCTTCTATAAGCTTCCTCTCTCTCTTTCTCCCTCTCTCTCACCTTTGATAGCCCTCTTGTATTTTTCTCATCAACACAATATATATAGAAAAATCCTAAGGACCCCTTTTTATAGTTTTAGGAAACTCCTTTCCGCATCCTAGTTGCGAAAGGACTTGCGCATCCTAGTTGCGAAAGGACTTGCGCATCCTAGTTGCGAAAGGACAACGGGTCAAAAAAACTTTGCGAAAGGACTTTGCGCATCCCAGTTGCGAAAGGACAACGGGTCAAAAAAACCCATCAACAAGGACACATATGGTATATGGATGAGGGGAAAACATAAATATCAGCTTAATCTAAAACTTCTGTGGCCTTCGGAAAGTTTTCAATGGTAAACATTAAATCCCGACTGCATTTGTGGTACACTTGAACCTTATATATGCCTATTTGGAGGCTCATGAATGATCTAAAAAAATGTATGAATGATGGATGAATAACAATAGGGCCAAGGGTACATTTAGTACGTTGGTGTCCTTCATTGTCACTACACATGTGGCATGCTTTGATGGCATCGGTCCTGATATTCATTAACCCAGTGGGCCATCAGGAGAATGAAACCCACGTTTAAAATTGCGCCAACCAATGGGTTATGATTTTCAAATTAGTCTTTTCGCGCGTAAGGCTTGTTCAAGTGGGGCCCACCACATAAATAGTTCTGATTTCCCTGGAGATGGTTCTAGACACATGGCCCATTTGTCACGTGTGTGGTGGAGATGCAGAACTACTGTGCCATGGTGACAGGCCTGTTAATGGGCCAGGCCTTTGCACAGGACCTAATTTTAAACGGGTCAGGCCAGACCACCAGTTGATGTCCAAAGCCCAGCCCACTTACATCCCTGCTGGGCCCACCGATATGATAAAGCTAACTTCGGACACGTGGTGTTGCGGTATGCATAGAAAAAGTAGCAATTCTTGGTTATTTATCACCTGTGCATCTGGTGGGCCACCAGATCAACGGCTTTGATCACCCAAAGGCCAGCCCAATTTGTTCCCAGGCTCCGGACATATGCCCAATCCATCCTAAAGCAGGCTACTCAGAGGTGACGTCCAGCCATCTGGCTCACTTCCAACCCTCACCAAAATAACACCTATCAATCATAGTGCGCTCCTGTGGTACTCTATAGTGGCCCCACGTGGCGTGTGGTCCACATCCAACATGCCCAAAAGGTGCGTCCCTCCATGATGTGAGCGAACGTCAAAACTGATGCAATCCAAGAGTTGTACCCCACCGTCAAAGTGTGGAGCCAAAAATCTTGCTAGTCCGGTAATTAGGTGGGGCCTACGTGTGGTTTTCGGTCAGTTTTATTTTGAGTTCGTTGTCAGATGTCTTCGATCTAATTGAGATAAAGGATTGTCGATGCCATTTATAGACCGCTTAATGCTATCGAGAAATTTTAAAAAAAAAAAATGAACAGTTTTAGAGTTACTACTAGACGCCATCGAAGGTAACTTCGATGTCATTGGCTAGTCTTCGATGCCATCGAAGGTCCCATCAATGGCGTGCACATAACTGCATAAGTGATTTGCTTCCTAAACAATTTTGGAGTTGCGACTCGATGCCATCGAAGGTATCTTTGATGTCATTGGCCAGTCTTTGATGGCTATCGATGCCATCAAAGGTCCCATCAACGACATGCGCAGAACTGCATAGGTGCGTGTGTGTGTGTGGGCCCCACCATTATGTATGTCGAACATCAACACCGTGCATTTGATTGGTCCCCTTTAAATTATGGGATATCCCAAAAATCAGCCGTACACGGAACTCAGGTGAGCATTACCTTCTAAAATCATATGAAGACATACCTAAAATATATAAAAGTACTTGGTGGGGCCCACTTGAAATTCGGATGCGTTTGAAATTTGGTGTGACCCCTCATCCAAGTGGGACACACATAATGGATGGGATGGATTTGTGAACCACATCTCGGTGGGCCCTACAAATGATTATGAATGTTTTAATGGAGGATAACTCCTCTCGACTTTTGTATGTAGTGTGGCCCACACAAGTGATGGATTGACTTGATTTTTAAGCCCCATGCCCACCATGGAATGGTGCATCTGACTGATGGGGTAGATGTGTTGGATACGCATCATGGTGGGCCCACACAACTCGACCTCATGGGAAGTTCCTGTGAGGTTAAGAGTGGTGCGTCGGGAGCCGTCCGATCAAGGGGATAAACGTACGGTGGATATCCTTACTTATTAGGGCCGTGGATGCACACAACCTCATAGAAGGTTTAAAAAAAGACTATTGCTTGCAAACCTTGCCCGTTCCCTTCTCTCTCCCTCTTGAGAACACCAATTTCCAGCTCTCTCCCTATCTAAGCCCCTCCATCTCCTTGTTGCTCTCTGGTGCCCTTCTCTCTCCCTCTTGAAAAAACCTATTTCCAACCCCATCTCCCTGCTGTTCTCTCCCTATCTCAGTCCCTCCATCTCTCTCCCTCTCTCTCAAGTGGCAACAGCAACCCCACTCTCCCTTCCAATGTCTCTTTCAAACACAAGTTGCCATGAAAGCAACGGACCGCAAGCACACATGGTACCCTGGGGTATATATCTCTCTCTCTCTCTCTCATCTTTTGATGGATTGTAAATGTCTTTCTCAATGTTTTAGAAATTTTTCTTCCTTATGCTATCCATCAAAGGTATTTTTTTTTTAAAATTAAAAATTTTGAATTCATTTTAAAATCCATTTTCTGATCATTGCTCTAAATCTTTCATCTTCCCGATTTTTATTTTATTTTATTTATTTATTTATTTATTTATTTATTTATTATTATTATTATTATTATTATTATTATTATTATTAATGTTTGAATCTCCGTTTAAGGGCCTATTTGGATGCCCGTAAGTTGGGTAAGTGGGAAGTGACTTATTGGTAAGTCACTTACAGGTGGTGTTTGGGGGGAAAAAATCGCCTGTAAGTAACTTACAACCTGTAAGTCACAGGCAAATCTACCAAAAAATTGTAGGGGGATGGGGGTGGGGAGTCACTTCCCTGTAAGTCACTTACAGGCTCAACGGTCAAATTTTAAAAAAGAGGGGAAGAGGGAGAAACGCACCAACCCCCAAAATCTCTCTCTGTCTCTGCAATCTCTCGTTGCAGTTACCGCCTTCCATCTCTTCTCCTCCTAAAACGGTAGGGTTTCATCTACCCGTTTTTTTCTCCTTTGAAAACAAGAATGGTTTGACGTTACTCTATAAGGCATGTTGGCATCCAAACAATCACTTATACGCACCTGCGCACGCCGCATTTTTTCACACGTGTCATGGACCTCTAATCCAAACGGACCATGTGATGCAGCATCCCATGAAACCGTTAGGGACTGTGGCCTGTGGTTGGTGATCCTGTAGATCGTTTATCTGGTTGGTCTCACTGTGGCCTGTGGTTGGTGATCCTGTGATGTACTCGCAGTGTTGGTGAATCTCTTAGATTGCACAGTTGGAATGCAAGTAATTTAACCATCTATATCAGTGTTGGTGAATCTCTTAGATCCTGAGCATCAAACTCCTCATTAGACATTGAGAAAAACTTTGATGATAGAGTGAGATTGATGATACGCTGGCCCTTGGAAATTACATCAGATTGCACAGTTGGAATACAAGTAATTTAATTATTAGATTTTTTATTAATGTTTTTAAGTTTATTCTCAATGCTTAAATTGAGTTATTACTCCATATTATAGATATTTTGAATTCGTGGGCCCACTTTTATAGCCCACTTGATGATTGGTTTAGCTTAATAATTATTTCAAATATTCATCTTGATGGGCTTAACAAAATAACATATTTGATCCCATATTTTTTTTATATGATTATAAGATTTTAGAACGATTCTCCAATCTAAGCTTTGCTCGATGTGAATATATAGCTTTCTACCTGTAAGTAACTTATAGGTTATCCAAACAGAAAAACTTACCTGTAAGTGACTTACAACTTACATCCAAACAGGTTACTTGTAAGTAACTTTCGCCTATAAGTGACTTACAAGTAAGTCACTTACAACTTAAAAGAACTTACGGGCATCCAAACAGGCCCTAAAGGTTTGATTTCTAATATTCTAAGGGTTGTTTTCCTCTCATGCAGGTATGAAGAGAAATTACGATTGGCCATTTATGTACTCCACCATGAAACTATCCTTCTTCGGTGTCTTTTTCCGATTCTATTGTTTTTTCAATGTATAAATCAATGTACATATAGGGAATTTTTATCAAGGTATATATTTTGACATTTCATTTCTGCAAAAAAATATTTTTTCATGTTCTGTATGAATAGGGAACTTCCCTATTTGGTAGCTAATCTGTACATGTGTGATGCGTTTTTGGTTTATCCCATCCATTGATCCTAAGGGTCGTACCTTTGATAAATCATGACCCAAACATCACTCAAATTGGAATCATTAAATATTGTCTTTTCTCAGTTGAATGTGGACCGTTGGTGCATATCTTCTTAACCATGTATTTGCATGCCCAAAATGGAAAAGGTTAGAGTTGATCAAATGAAGATATTTTTGGGGCACGGTTCATCGAAGATGGGGCCATTAGAGCAGTGGATGGGTTGAACCAAGCATTGGCTCCACACCTATGAAAGGCATAACCACACATTGTAAATCATGAAAAAGGGAAAACAAATATGCATGTGCCTAGTATATAAGATGGAATTTTTATAAGGACCAATGGTTGGCTCTTACATTATTAAACAAGTTAATAACTTCTATATACTAAATTATTATCTTCCACAACCAACTATCACAAACAAACTGCATTGTAAAGGCAGAAAATGGAATCAACAACTACAACAATGTAATACAAAATTTCTCCCAAACACCAACTACAACGATGGGGTTGTGATATCCAGTTTCGGACGCAATTTTGGTTGGTCGAAGTGGATGCTCTAACATTCGATTGGTTGGCCGTGCTGTCCAATTTTTTTTTTTTGCAGTTTGGAGGCAGTTTGGGAACAATTTGGATGCAGATTGATTAGCTGGTATCTATTGTTTGGCTGCTGGTATCCTTTTGGGTTTTCATCTTTTCCAAGGTTTTCAACATTCCTAAACAAAAGTTAAACACAATCCCATCCTGGGGTCAGTTTTGGGCGAGCTTTGAGCATTGCATATACGGAATAGCTTTGCCACCTGCTAGTATGAAGGCTTGCCCATTTCTGATTAAACAACATGTTGCATTTGGGCTGAGGATCACAACTTTGATCCATGGCTAACTATTAGTAGTGAGATTTTGTGGAAGAATGATCAATTAGGTCGACCAATCATGTAGGATAAATGTTTGACTTAGCCATGCTGAGAATAAACAAGCTCGCCAATACACAATACGATCCATAAGAGACCCCTCATGGTTCACATCTTTGAAACGTGCTGTGATTCTGTTCAACCTTACCTGGCAAGTATTGGGGGCCTTGCACAAAACCTTAGGATCTAGCCCTCTAGAACAAACCAACCAGGATTATGGATAATAAAGCAATGAAATAAATCAAAGCATCAATCATACACCACACAAGAGACTTTTACGTGGAAAACCCTCAAAGAGGTAAAAACCACGAGATCTCGTCCAGATCAACAATCCACTATGAAGTAGAACGTTTACAACTTCTTCACTCACGCAGGAGTGGATGAACAATGAAAGAATAAAGGAAACCAGAGAGATCTCACCGATTACGAGGACGTAGGAGCGCTGAGATATAGACTGCACCGTAGATCACTTCCACGAGCATAACCTCCCTTCTACAAGCTTCTTCTCTCTCTTTCTCCCCCTCTTTCTCACCTTTGATAGCTCTCTTGTGTTTTTCTCATCAACACAACATACCCTAGAAAAATCCTAGGTACCCTTTTTTTATAGTTTTAGGAAACTCCTTTCCGCATCCTAGTTGCGAAAGGACTTTGCGCATCCGTTGCGAAAGGACTTGTGCATCCTAGTTGCGAAAGGACTTTGCGCATCCGTTGCGAAAGGATTTGCGCATCCTAGTTGCGAAAGGACTTGCGTATCCCAGTTGCGAAAGGACTTGCATATCCCAGTTGTGAATGGACTTGCGCACGACGGGTAAAAAAAAATCCATCAAATCTCCCCCTTTTTGACTTAGGAGGGATTCACCTTCTTTAAGCCAGCCAGGTTTCTACAAACCTCAAACTTACCCTTGAGCAAAGCCTTGGTCATCATATCTGACCCATTATCGTCCGTGTGGACCTTCTCAAGCTGTACCACCTTCTGTTCCAAAGTATCCCTAATCCAGTGATACCGAATCTATATGTGCTTCAACTTGGAATGCTGACTTGGATTCTTGCTCAAGTGTATAGCACTCTGACTATCGCAATAGACCACGTGCTCCTCCTGCTTTAGGCTAAGTTTCTGTAGGAACCTCTTCATCCAAAGCATCTCTTTACATGCCTCTGTGACTGCAATGTACTCGGCCTCTGTCGTCGACAATGCTACGACCTTCTGTAGCTTGCTCTGCCAAAAAACTGCTCCCCCTGCAAACGTGAACATGAACCCCGATATAGACTTCCTGGAGTCTATGTCACCTGCCATATCTGCATCTGTGTAGCCCTCTAACACAGGTTTACCGACACCATAGCATAGGCTCAACCTGGATGAGTCTCTTAGATACCGCAGTATCCATTTCACCGCTGCCCAGCCAGGATTGGCAAGATACCGGCTGATAACACCAACCGCATATGCTATGTCTGGGCGTGTACACACTATAGTATACATCAAACTTCCTATCGCTGACGCGTAGGGTATCTTCTACATCTCTTCTACCTCTGCTTTTGTCTTGGGACACTGCCTGTCGCTCAATCTGAAGTGACCATCTAGTGGAGTACTGACCGGCTTCGCTACATTCATATTGAACCGCTCTAGGACTTTCTCAATATACTGCTCTTGTGACAGCCAAAGCTTCCTGCTGCTTCTGTCACGGGTTATCTCCATTCCTAGGATCTGTCTAGCTGGGCCCAAGTCTTTCATTGCAAAAGACTTTTCCAACTCCTGTTTTAGCCTGTCGATCTTCTTGATGTCTTTTCCCATGATGAGCATGTCATCAACATATAATAGCAGAACTAAGAAATCACCATCTGAGAACTTGCGCGTGAACACACAGTGGTCCGGCTCCGTTCTATCATACCCATGTTTTAACATAAACGAGTCGAACTTCTTATACCATTGTTGTGGAGCCTGTTTCAGCCCATACAAGCTCTTCCTCAGCCTACACACCATATGCTCATTGCCCTTGACTTCGAACTCATCTGGTTGGTGCATGTAGATCTCTTCTTCCAGGTCACCATGGAGAAAGACAGTTTTAACATATAACTGCTCTATCTCGAGATCCATGCTAGCCGCCAACCCAAGCAACACCCGTATGGATGTCATCTTCACCACTGGTGAGAATATCTCCTCGAAGTCTATGCCTTTCCTCTAAGCAAAACCTTTCACCACAAGTCTGGCCTTGAACCTCGTCTGTGAATTCTTCTGCTCAATCTTCTTTCTGAACACCCACTTGTTGCTCAAAGCTTTCTTGCCCTTAGGCAATTTCACCATATCATAGGTGTGGTTCTTATGCAAGAATTCCATCTCCTCTTGCATAGCTTTCAACCATTCCCCTTTATGCTCATCGGCTAGGGCCTCAGAATAATCTTCTGGCTCTCCCCGATCAGTTAGCATAATGTACTCATGTGGCGAGTACCTCTTAGACGGCTGTCTATCCCTATATGACCTCCTCACCTGTGGCTCAACAGGTGGATCAAGTGAGGGCCGCTCCCCGGTCCATCTTCTGAAGGAACTCTCTTGTCCTCTGCACCTTGCTGTACTCCCCCATCATTAGGCACCATGGGAGGAGTAACCGGATCCATGTCCTCTAGCTCACCTGAACTAGGCTGGTTCTTCTCTGGCTTACCAATGTCTTCTATACACTAATCTTCAAAGAAAACCACATCTCTGCTCCTGACGAGCTTCCTCTCGGTCGGATCCCACAATTTATAACCGAACTTTTCATCACCGTACCCTAAGAACACATACTGCCTGATCTTTATATCGAGCTTGGACCTCTCATCCTTTGGTACGTAAACGGATGCCCTACATCCAAACACCCTGAGATGACTGTATGATGGATTATGTCCAATCCACACCTTCTCTGGCACTTCTCCATTTAATGGGGCTGATGGAGACCTGTTTATCAAATACACTGCTGTGTACATTGCTTCTCCCCAGAACGTCTTGGGTAATTTCGCATGAGATAACATACATTTGATTCTCTCAACAATGGTGCGATTCATTCGCTCAGCTACACCATTATGCTGGGGGGTCTTGGGAACCGTCTGTACATGCCGTATACCCGGGGACTTGCAGTACTCATGAAAGTCGCTGATGTATTCACCACCATTGTCAGTGCGGATGCACTTCAATGATCTACCTGTCTCTCTCTCAACCATAGCATGAAACAATTTAAACACACTAAAGACCTCGTCCTTGGATTTTAAAGCATAAACCCAAACCCTCCTAGATGCATCATCTATAAAAGTAACAAAATACAATGCCCCACCCAAGGTTTTTGTCCTCATAGGACCACAAACATTAGAATAAACCAAATCTAATGCATGCACTTTATTAACATGAGAAGCAGTTTTAACAAATGAAACTCTATCTTTGTTTCCCCACGATAAACAATCAAGACAGGTTTTGAGAGGCGACCCTAGTTCCCATGTTTGCATGTGTGTGTGTAAGTATGCATCTTGTTCATCATGGTCTCGCGGTCCTACCGGTCAAACCCGACGACCCGCGACCCTCGGATTGTGTTTACAAATCACCTTGAGTTCGGTCATGTAGACCCAACTCGGATCGACCCGAGACCTATGCCATCTCGTTCAGATCGTCGTTGCGGTTCCAACGACGCGTCTTGTGCGTCAATCCGACCTATGGATCAAAAGTTATGAGCATTTCATCATGTGGCCCACTTTTTGTACAAAAGCATGTGGACCACCTCCATGGCACAATTTCCCATGCACACCACACACACACACTACACTATTGCATGGAATAAACACTACCCACCCTAAACACTACCCATACCTAACCTACCCTAGCAACATTGTTATTGTCACCATAGCAATGATTACTTCTCTTAAATAGTTTTTTTTCTCTCTTCCCCTCTCATTTTCCTTCATTGCTGAAATTTCCAGCAACTTCTCTTCCTCCTCCCTCTCTTCTCCAGCCCCCTTACCCCCATTATACTCTCAATCCCTCCATTTGAACTAGATCTCCACCATTGAAATCCATTCTTTGCTCCAAGAGCTTCATGGAGTAGAAGTTTGGGGTGAGATCACAAGTGGGTAACTATGATCTTGCTGATCTAATTTTATATCTTTAAATCTTCTTATTTCTTTTGTATGGATCATATGGGGCCCACCAATCCATGGTGGAGACCCCATTTGACCCCATGGATGTGGCCTTTTGGCCCATCCTACATGCATGTCATGATCCATGATGGGGCCATTCTCCATGGACCCCATCATGATGTATGTAATGATCCACTCCATCTCAAGGTCATCTAGACCTAAGGATCATGTTGGGATGACATTTCAACCATCCATAGCAATTATAGATCATGCATGTAGTGATTTCATGTTGCATGTACAATCAATGTAGTTATATGGGTATGATTCTTTCTTGGGAGGGCCCATTAGTGGCGGGGCCCTACCCTATGGCCGGATTATGTTTCTTCTCCATATTTTCTTTCCTATGTTTATAGTAAATCTGATGTATGTGGGGCCCACTTGATGTGCCATGCAACTAGGCCCAAGTGGTTAGACATCCAAGCCCACCTTGTTGCCCCATATTGTTGGCATGTTTTGGACAGCCTTTGGGCTTGATTTTATGGATGATCTTGGAAGTGGATTGGGTCTGAGAGTTGTGTGACCCATCTAGATGGACCCCACCCTGAGAAAATGCTGATTTATTTTCCTTTTAATTATCTTTTGGGGTGGTTTGGACAGTAACATGTTGCTGTCCAAATCTGCCTGGACAGATTTTTGGGCCACTTTGGGGCCTGATTTATGGGTCTTTGGTGGGAATAATGAAACAAAATAATATGTGATTCTTGTAGCCTTATGACCCACCTACAACCATACCAAATTTCAGCCCCATCTGACCTTCATTGGGGTCCCAAAGGTGTGGTCCAAATGAGGTGGACAGTCTGGATTTTTCTGCACTGTTCCAGCAACATTCTACCCTGAATAGGTTGGAATTCCAAAATTTATTAAAATATTTTTGGGTGTCTAAAAATTATAAAAATTTACAGAAAGGTGGTCCACTTATGGTGGGACCAACCTACAAAATTTTGGGGCCAATGGAAACCTGTACACACCATGGTGGTGGCTGGACTGGCCCATTACAATATGGTGTCCAGATCAGTCCGATTTTCAGGACAGATTGATTTCTTTAAATAAACTAAAATATTTTTAGGTGTCCATAAATTCTGAAATTTTGTGAAGTTGTGGTCCACCCATGGTGGGACCTACCTACCAACTTTCAGGGCCAATGGACCCCTGTGCACATCGTGGCGAGGACCGGACTGGCCCACCACATTGGGATGTCCAGGTCTGTCCGATTTTCTGGACAGACTATCTTGTTTAAATTAATTAAAATACTTAGGGATATCCAAAAATTCTGAAATTTTGTGAGGGTATGTCCTACCTATTGAAGTATCACTCTGAAAAATTTCAGCCCCAACTGACCTTGTTTGGGCATCCAAAAGAATGGGCCAAAATAGTTGGACTGCCAGATTTTTCTGCTGTGCAGTCCAGCAATGTGCCTTGATAAAAACCATAATTCAAAAATATTTCCTCTGATGGTGGGCCACCTTTTTGGGTTTTCTCTCATTGTATGCATAATGAGGGACCTTGGCCCTCAATTTCCAGAGTTTTAGAGGCCCTGGGCCCACTCCAATGGAGTGCCCAAATTTAGGACAGCAACATGTTATAATTATGTTTGGCCTTTGGCTGAAATTTTGAGGAGTGGGGCCCAACACATTGTGAAGAATCTTAGAGGTAATAATTTATACATTTAGTTCCTTAAATGTTGGGCCTAATAAATACACTTTTGAGGCCCACCACAGTTGAATTTAATTGGGTCCATGAATGTGGCTAGTTGTTGAACTCTTTGAGCCCAATTGGGCTGGAACTTTCTAGATAGGCCCATTGAACTCTTGGGCCATTTTTACCATACTATTGTATTGGATTAGTGGGCCAGATTACACAAGTATATGGGCCCTTGATTGCCCACCAAATCAACTTTATACTTGGGCCGGGTTGTAGGCCCAACTTACTTGACTAAGAACATGACTTTTGCCCATGTGATTTGAGCAATGGGCTGCCCACTAGGCCACAACAATATATGGGATTAGTAGCCTTTATGTTGGGCCCTAACCTTTCCCCTGTGGGCCCATAGTGGTATATATGGGTTGGGCTATGTGTGTTCCCATGGACCCATGTTTTGGATAGGCCTTGGGCCGCTTTTCTTCAAGCCCAACATGAATGTATGTGGTATGTAATGGTTGTTCATTTCTTATTTCTAATGTTGTGTGGGCCTTGGGCCTTGATCCGTAATCAATTAGAGATGGGTTACCTCTTGGGGACCAATTGTGGTTGGATGTCCACATTGGTGGCCCTAAGGTAGGCCCATGGGCTTCTATGGATGGTTAAAGGCCCACCATAGATCCTTGCTAGGCTCATTTCATCTATTTAGGCCCATATCATTGTTCTCCTTAGTCTCGTGGGTTACCCCTGTATATGGGCCCCACTAGAGGTTGTATTCCTTATGAGGAATTGATTAAGTACCTAGACCCTTCATGGTTAGGTAAAGAGTTCATCTTCACCTCATTGACACCCCTATTCATCTTCATAGCCCACTCCCATACGCATCATATGCATGCTTGGTTGAGGTATGATTGGTCATGGTTGTGTCATTGTGTAGACATGTTAGTATCTCCCGAGAGATGGATGCTTGGGATTGATGCATGGGTGATTATGTGATTCATGCATCCGACATTGCATAGCTTATGGATATCCGCCCTTACTTCATCGGGGCCTTGCCTCCACAGGGTATTCGTGGATGGTCGTATGTGTGGACACCGGAAATATTAGTTGAGCATACCGGTGCATAGGATGCCCATGGGTGAAATTCCCAAAACTTCCATGGTACCAAGGATCCGCTCCAACGCCGTGACCGGGTGGAATATATGAGCGCACGAGGGCCTTATACCATTAGGCCGCGTCTCCCACCGTCGTGTAGTCGGTTGGATAGGGGTGTGGCCTTACCGCCCGATGTGAGGAGGCATTGCTAGGCTGAGTCTGACCACTCGTAAATGGGTCCGCTACCTTCGTGCCCTGTTGGTGATTGGTCGTCCACAAAGCGGGTAGTGAGGTCTCTTACGCTGCGTTTGACTGCAAGCGGGTCTCAGAGAGCGGCAATCATTCAAGAAAGTTGTAATGGACCCCGGTGATTTCCTTATGATTGGAAATGTACATGACTTGTGGTTTGGATATGAGCACCGACATTACTTGCATTGCATTAGCATTGGTTGTACAAGCCCCTTCATGCATTGCTTGGCATGGCACCCAAGCACTCATTGCATCTTATTCATGATAAGCCCGGGTAAGGCTAGTGATATCCTCATTGATCATGCTTCTCTCCTTGTATCTCCTACTACTCTTCTGTGCACCATTATCACACACCTACACCACCCTCTAAGCTTCTATAAGCTTATGCACGATTGATGCGTGCAGATACTCTCAGCAGCGACACAAAGCAGAGAGCATGGAGTAGAGCTGAGCATTTGAGGACTCCAAGTGTTGCTGACCTTTCTCTCTTTTTCTTTTATCTCATGTATGTCCTTTGGACCTTATGGATTATTGTAAAAGTTCAAATTTATAGTGGATTTTGCGATGTGTGCCTTTGTTATTCTCAGATGTTCTTGCTGTGATCTTGGGTATGCTCGTATTGGAATGATTATACTGTTATGAAAATCCTCCTTGTAGGATCCCAGATCTAACCCGCCTCAAGAGCCGAGAATGGGGTACTATGGAGGTCGTTGCTGCGTTCAGAACCGGCCATCTAATCTCCTTGTGAGTCCTAAGCACGAGTCCGGGGCGTGACAGAGTTGGTATCGAGCATAGCAAGTAATTCTGGAATAACTCAGGATAACATCACATGTCTGCCAAGAACATAGGACAAGTAGTGTCCCGAGATTCTTCTCTTTGCTCTGTATTGAGCCTATAATTGTCTTGATTCCTTGCGACGTCATTATTTTGTAGACGATGACGCGTGGACGTGGCGCCCGTGGTCGTGGCACCCGTGGTCGTGGTGCCCGTGGTCGTGGTGCCCGTGGACGAGGCGCCCGAGGTACCCATCCTACTCGAGCACATCCTGCTCCCGTTGTTGAGGATCCGATTCCCGAGGTCCCGATCCGCCTGCTCCCCCGCTTGAGCCCGTAGTGCCCGCATGTACCTCCAGCTGCTCCAGCTCCGCCACCTATTCCCTTTTCTCACCGTCTTCTGCACAGAGGCTCCAGCTTGCTCCAGCTTCCCCACCTATCCCCCCCCTCCTCGTCCGTCTCCGGCGGAGGCTCTCGCTCCGATGGCCGTACCCGTGCCTCCGCCTGAGGCGAGTGCCACCCCCTTTTCCGACAAGCACTCCATAGGAGCCGAGCATTTCCAAGCACTGATGCAAACTGGGTGCCACGCATTGCAGACTCCGTCACCTGGGCCTACCACCGAGGTTTCCGGGGCCCGACTTACCGCATGCTAGTGCGATAGCCCGAGAGTTCCGCCAAAGATGATCCCCGAGGTTTAGTGGTGATCCCGACCCTTCGCACCGAGGCTTGGCGCACCGAGGTTGCGAGGATTTTGACACTATTCAAGTTGTCCCGCGGGCCGTAGAGTATCCCTTGCCACCTACCTTCTTCGTGGTGAGGCCCGACACCGGTGGTCATCCGTGTCCGTGATGGTCGGGGCTCGCCTCGTTTGGACATGGGAGGAGTTTGTGACCCGCTTCGACCGTAAGTTCTTCCCGAGCATGTTCAGATCCACGGCGATCGAGTTTGAGACCCTAGTGGCGATATGATCAGATCTCGCATGAGGCCCGTTTCTTGGCCTTGTCTAGATTTGCTCCTCATCTCACCGCCGATGAGAAGATGAGGGCCCGTGTTTTTGTGACCGGGTTTACGTCCCGCCCTTCGCAATCGTGTGGTGGGGCATTGCTTGGAGACGTTTGACTGTGTTGTGCATCGGGCACTAGTTTATGAGGAGGACCGGGCTATGACCCGTAGATCGAGAGAGAAGAGTTCCCTGGAGACCGGAAGAGGAGTGCACCACCAAAGCCAGCTCTAGCAAAGATCGTCAGCAGAGGCGGAGGGGCGATCGTGGTATCGGCACTCGCGGCTCGGGCCAAGAAGCCTCTTCATCGTCACGCACCGCCAGCCGCTTCATCTTCCTGCCCCTTTTCTGGTGTATGCTTCGGCTGTGGACAGGCCGGGCATCGGAGCCGTGAGTGTCCTCTCCCCATTCAAGAAGAAGGCCACCGCAGCTTGCCCCCTCTCGTCCTCCTCAAGAAGAAGAGAGAGCAAGCCTTCCACCGGCCACTCCTGTGGCTCCTCCTCAAGCCAGCCAGAGGCAAACAGCAGACCACCTCAAATAGAGACAAGAAGAAGAGAGACAAAGAAGAAAATGACAAGAAGCAGCCCACAAAGACCAGCAGAGGGGATATCCGTATGTTGTCTCGATCCCCGGGTCCAGGTGTATAGCAGCCTCAAACAGGCTCAGATTCAAGACCCTCGCCTTCCGGGTTGTTTCCCTACCACCAGTGGTCGTTTTATTCTACGCAGCAGCGCCAAAGCCAGACCCGCAATCATCGACCGGTGGAGTCGCTGAGGGTATTCTTCTTATTTCGCTTGTGTTGCTCATGTTTTGTTTGATTCTCGGTGCTTCCCATTCTTTTTGTGGCCGAGCGCTTTTTGCCGATCGACCGGTATTCCGTCTGAGGCCGTGTCCGAGGCCTGACCGTTTCGACTCCCATGGGGAAGTCTATTGTGCTAACCCGTCGTCGTCCTTCTTCGCTCCTGTTAGTGGGCGAGATGTTCCTCCCACCGATCTATTCATGATGCCGATGGCAGGATTTGATGTGATTCTCGGGTATGGACCGGCTTGCGAGAGTATCGTGCCATCTTGACCGTGCCGCGAGGACAACCACGTTTCATATCCCAGCTTGCCAGAGTTGTTCCAGCTTTGTCGCCGAGCCCGAGGAGAGTGCTATCTAGTTTATTGGCTTCGGTCGTTGAGGATTCTATGGCAGAGAGTATTGAGTACCGCGCTTGTTTGGAGTACCCGGATGTGTTTCAAGAGATACCGGGTTTGCCGCCGCGTCGCTCACAGTGGAGTTCCAGATTGATTTGGTGCCCGGTGCCGCACCTATCTCAAAGGCCCCTACCGGATGGCACCGTTAGAGTTGAGGGAACTGCAGGAGCAGTTAGATGAGCTCCGGAGTTAGGTTTCATTCGTCCCAGCAGTTCGCCTTGGGGAGCCCCGTATTGTTTGTGAAGAAGAAGGATGGTTCGTTGCGACTCTGTAGATTATCGTGAGCTCAACAGAGTCACCATCAAGAATCGATACCCGCTCCCCGTATTGATGATCCGTTTGATCGCCTGTGTGGTGCGCAGTATTTTTCCAAGATAGACTTGCGTGCTCCGGCTACCATCGATTCGGGTCCGAGAGGAGGACATTCGAAGACGGCTTTCCGAACACGCTATGGTCACTTTGAGTTTTCGGGTCATGTCATTCGGACCGACCAACGCGCCCGCCGTATTCATGCACCGATGAACGAGGTTTTTCGGCCGTTCCTCGACCGCCTCGTGGTGGTATTCATTGATGATATTCTTGTATATTCGAGAACCCGAGAGGACCATGCCGAGCACTTGCGGATTGTGCTTGAGACCCTCCGTGCCCACCACCGTATGCGGCCGGAGAAGTGCGAGTTTTGGCAGAGGAGATGAAGTTCCTCTGGCCACGTAGTGACGAGGAGGGTGTCGCCGTGGACCCCTCGAAGGTTGATGGTGCGTCGGTGGGGCTGCCCACGAACGCGTCCGAGATTCGCAGCCTTCCTTGGTCTAGCGGGATATTATCGACGGTTTATCGAGGGTTTCTCCCGTATTGCAAAGACCGCCGACCCGGCTGACGCGAAGGGCGTCGAGTTCGTCCGGGAGTGACGCTGTGAGGAGGCATTTGCGGAGTTGAAGGACCGCCTCACGTCCCGCTCCCGTTCTCACTCTTCCCGATGGGAGTGAGGGTTTTGTTGTTTTCACCGATGCCTCTAGAGTTGGCTTGGGTGTCAGACCGATGCAAAGCATGGGAAGCCGGTGGCGTATGCCTCGCGCGCCACCAAGGTCCATGAGGTGAACTACCCCACTCATGATTTGGAGCTTGCAGCAGCTTGTCTTCGCACCGAAGGTGTGGAGGCATTATCTATATGGGGTCGTTCGAGCTCTTCTGATCATAAGAGCTTGAAGTATCTATTTTCGCAGCACCGAGTTGAACCCGCGACAGAGGCGATGGATGGAGTTGCCGAAAGATTATGATTTTGACCTTCGCACCACCCGGTAAGGCAAACGTGGTGGCGGATGCGCTCACCGGCCACCACGAGGCTTGGTGGCACATATGATGGTTCGACAGGGCGATGCTCGAGGATGTTTCGAGTTTGACTTTGAGTTCTGGCCCTCAGCCTTCCATTGTTCGCTTTCGAGCTTGTCGATTCAACCCTCTTTGGTGGCTAGGGTGATCGAAGCTCAACAGACAGACGGATGAGTCACTTCAGAGTACCGAGTGCAGGCCGCATCCGTGGAGCAAATGGGACTGCGATTGGTTCCGATGGTGGATTACGCTTCAGAGGCCGATTATGTGTCCCGAATGTGCCAGAGTTACGTCGTGATCTGATGACCGAGGCACACCGATCGAGACTTACTATCCACCCGGGCTCCACGAAGATGTATCGTGATATGAGGAGGCAGTACTTCGCAGGGGATGAAGCGTCAGATTGCAAGTTTTGTGGCCGAGTGTGACACATGCCAACGTGTCAAGGCCGATCATCAGAGACCCCCTGGTCCCTTGCAGCCGTTGAGCATTCCAGAGTGGAAGTGGGAGCACGTATCGATGGACTTCATCGCAGGTTTGCCGAGGACTCAGCGCGGTCACGATACTATCTGGGTTATCGTCGATCGTCTGACGAAGTCGGCTCATTTCATTCCAGTGCGTGCTTCTTGGTCTATGGATCGGTTAGCGAGGATATTCATTGAGGAGATAGTAAGACTACACACACGGCGTCCCGCTGATCGTTTGCACCGAGACTCAGATTTACGTCTCGCTTTGGAGGAGTTTCCAGCAGCGTTGGGGGTCACTTTGCGTCTCAGACCGCTTATCATCCACAGACGGATGGGCAGACCGAAAGGGTCAACCAGATCCTTGAGGATATGCTCAGAGCTTGTGTGATCGACTTTGCGGGTAGTTGGGATGAGCATATGCGCCTCGCAGAGTTCGCCTACAATAATAGTTATCAGGCGACTATCGGCATGGCTCCTTTTGAGGCACTTTATGGTAGACCGTGCAGATCTCCTAGTTGTTGGACCGAGGTTGGAGAGCGTCGTCTCTTAGGTCCCGAGCTTGTGCTGCAGACGTCAGAGGCTATTGATGTTATTAGGCAAAGGATGCGCACAGCTCAGAGCCGGCAGAAGAGTTTTGCTGATCGTCGGCGTCGACCCCTCGAGTTCGCAGTCGGGGACATGGTATATCTCAAGGTCTCACCTATGAAGGGTGTGGTACGCTTTGGTGTGAAGGGCAAGCTCGCCCCAAGATTTATTGGACCTTTTGAGATTACCAAGCGCATAGGCGCTGTGGCCTATAGGCTTGCCTTACCTCCTGAGTTGTCCGCGATCCACGATGTATTTCATGTTTCTATGTTGCGGAAATGTGGGTCAGACACTATTCCCATGATTGATTGGCAGCCACTTGAGGTCCGTGAGGATGCTTCCTACATTGAGCAGCCTATTCGTATTCTCGATCGGAAGGAGCAAGTCCTCAGGACCAAGGTCATTCCCTTGGTGAAGGTGCAATGGGGTCACCATTCGGAGGCCGAGGCATCTTGGGAACGCGAGGTCGAGATTAGAGAGCGTTATCCCCATTTGTTTGATGATTGATAGATATATGATTGCTTGTATTACCATCCTTGTGTGATGATTGTTATATGATGGTGGTGTTTTATTTTTTTCTTTTGTCCTGGATTGGTCAATTTCGAGGACGAAATTTCTTTGTTGGTGGGGAGGATTGTGAGACCCGACCCTAGTTCCCATGTTTGCATGTGTGTGTGTAAGTATGCATCTTGTTCATCATGGTCTCGCGGTCCTACCGGTCAAATTCCGACGACCGCGACCTCGGATTGTGTTTACAAATCACCTTGAGTTCGGTCATGTAGACCCAACTCGGATCAACCCGAGACCTATGCCATCTCGTTCAGTATCGTCGCGTTGCGGTTCCAACGACGCGTCTTGTGCGTCAATCCGACCTATGGATCAAAAGTTATGAGCATTTCATCATGTGGCCCACTTTTTGTACAAAAGCATGTGGACCACCTCCATGGCACAATTTCCCATGCACACCACACACACACACTACACTATTGCATGGAATAAACACTACCCACCCTAAACACTACCCATACCTAACCTACCCTAGCAACATTGTTATTGTCACCATAGCAATGATTACTTCTCTTAAATAGTTTTTTTCTCTCTCTTCCCTCTCATTTTCCTTCATTGCTGAAATTTCCAGCAACTTCTCTTCCTCCTCCCTCTCTTCTCCAGCCCCCTTACCCCCATTATACTCTCAATCCCTCCATTTGAACTAGATCTCCACCATTGAAATCCATTCTTTGCTCCAAGAGCTTCATGGAGTAGAAGTTTGGGGTGAGATCACAAGTGGGTAACTATGATCTTGCTGATCTAATTTTATATCTTTAAATCTTCTTATTTCTTTTGTATGGATCATATGGGGCCCACCAATCCATGGTGGAGACCCCATTTGACCCCATGGATGTGGCCTTTGGCCCATCCTACATGCATGTCATGATCCATGATGGGGCCATTCTCCATGGACCCCATCATGATGTATGTAATGATCCACTCCATCTCAAGGTCATCTAGACCTAAGGATCATGTTGGGATGACATTTCAACCATCCATAGCAATTATAGATCATGCATGTAGTGATTTCATGTTGCATGTACAATCAATGTAGTTATATGGGTATGATTCTTTCTTGGGAGGGCCCATTAGTGGCGGGGCCCTACCCTATGGCCGGATTATGTTTCTTCTCCATATTTTCTTTCCTATGTTTATAGTAAATCTGATGTATGTGGGGCCCACTTGATGTGCCATGCAACTAGGCCCAAGTGGTTAGACATCCAAGCCCACCTTGTTGCCCCATATTGTTGGCATGTTTTGGACAGCCTTTGGGCTTGATTTTATGGATGATCTTGGAAGGGGATTGGGTCTGAGAGTTGTGTGACCCATCTAGATGGACCCCACCCTGAGAAAATGCTGATTTATTTTCCTTTTAATTATCTTTTGGGGTGGTTTGGACAGTAACATGTTGCTGTCCAAATCTGCCTGGACAGATTTTTGGGCCACTTTGGGGCCTGATTTATGGGTCTTTGGTGGGAATAATGAAACAAAATAATATGTGATTCTTGTAGCCTTATGACCCACCTACAACCATACCAAATTTCAGCCCCATCTGACCTTCATTGGGGTCCCAAAGGTGTGGTCCAAATGAGGTGGACAGTCTGGATTTTTCTGCACTGTTCCAGCAACATTCTACCCTGAATAGGTTGGAATTCCAAAATTTATTAAAATATTTTTGGGTGTCTAAAAATTATAAAAATTTACAGAAAGGTGGTCCACTTATGGTGGGACCAACCTACAAAATTTTGGGGCCAATGGAAACCTGTACACACCATGGTGGTGGCTGGACTGGCCCATTACAATATGGTGTCCAGATCAGTCCGATTTTCAGGACAGATTGATTTCTTTAAATAAACTAAAATATTTTTAGGTGTCCATAAATTCTGAAATTTTGTGAAGTTGTGGTCCACCCATGGTGGGACCTACCTACCAACTTTCAGGGCCAATGGACCCCTGTGCACATCGTGGCGAGGACCGGACTGGCCCACCACATTGGGATGTCCAGGTCTGTCCGATTTTCTGGACAGACTATCTTGTTTAAATTAATTAAAATACTTAGGGATATCCAAAAATTCTGAAATTTTGTGAGGGTATGTCCTACCTATTGAAGTATCACTCTGAAAAATTTCAGCCCCAACTGACCTTGTTTGGGCATCCAAAAGAATGGGCCAAAATAGTTGGACTGCCAGATTTTTCTGCTGTGCAGTCCAGCAATGTGCCTTGATAAAACCATAATTCAAAAATATTTCCTCTGATGGTGGGCCACCTTTTTGGGTTTTCTCTCATTGTATGCATAATGAGGGACCTTGGCCCTCAATTTCCAGAGTTTTAGAGGCCCTGGGCCCACTCCAATGGAGTGCCCAAATTTAGGACAGCAACATGTTATAATTATGTTTGGCCTTTGGCTGAAATTTTGAGGAGTGGGGCCCAACACATTGTGAAGAATCTTAGAGGTAATAATTTATACATTTAGTTCCTTAAATGTTGGGCCTAATAAATACACTTTTGAGGCCCACCACAGTTGAATTTAATTGGGTCCATGAATGTGGCTAGTTGTTGAACTCTTTGAGCCCAATTGGGCTGAACTTTCTAGATAGGCCCATTGAACTCTTGGGCCATTTTTACCATACTATTGTATTGGATTAGTGGGCCAGATTACACAAGTATATGGGCCCTTGATTGCCCACCAAATCAACTTTATACTTGGGCCGGGTTGTAGGCCCAACTTACTTGACTAAGAACATGACTTTTGCCCATGTGATTTGAGCAATGGCTGCCCACTAGGCCACAACAATATATGGGATTAGTAGCCTTTATGTTGGGCCCTAACCTTTTCCCCTGTGGGCCCATAGTGGTATATATGGGTTGGGCTATGTGTGTTCCCATGGACCCATGTTTTGGATAGGCCTTGGGCCGCTTTTTGAAGCCCAACATGAATGTATGTGGTATGTAATGGTTGTTCATTTCTTATTTCTAATGTTGTGTGGGCCTTGGGCCTTGATCCGTAATCAATTAGAGATGGGTTACCTCTTGGGGACCAATTGTGGTTGGATGTCCACATTGGTGGCCCTAAGGTAGGCCCATGGGCTTCTATGGATGGTTAAAGGCCCACCATAGATCCTTGCTAGGCTCATTTCATCTATTTAGGCCCATATCATTGTTCTCCTTAGTCTCGTGGGTTACCCTAGGTATATGGGCCCCCACTAGAGGTTGTATTCCTTATGAGGAATTGATTAAGTACCTAGACCCTTCATGGTTAGGTAAAGAGTTCATCTTCACCTCATTGACACCCCTATTCATCTTCATAGCCCACTCCCATACGCATCATATGCATGCTTGGTTGAGGTATGATTGGTCATGGTTGTGTCATTGTGTAGGACATGTTAGTATCTCCCGAGAGATGGATGCTTGGGATTGATGCATGGGTGATTATGTGATTCATGCATCCGACATTGCATAGCTTATGGATATCCGCCCTTACTTCATCGTGGCCTTGCCTCCTGTGGGTATTCGTGGATGGTCGTATGTGTGGACACCGGAAATATTAGTTGAGCATACCGGGTGCATAGGATGCCCATGGGTGAAATTCCCAAAACTTCCATGGTACCAAGGATCTGCTCCAACGCCGTGACCGGGTGGAATATATGAGCGCACGAGGGCCTTATACCATTAGGCCGCGTCTCCCACCGTCGTGTAGTCGGTTGGATAGGGGTGTGGCCTTACCGCCCGATGTGAGGAGGCATTGCTAGGCTGAGTCCGACCACCGTAAATGGGTCCGCTACCTTCGTGCCTTGTTGGTGATTGGTCGTCCACAAAGCGGGTAGTGAGGTCTCTTACGCTGCGTTTGACCGTGCGGGGTCTCGTAGAGCGGCAGTCATTCAAGAAGTTGTAATGGACCCCGGTGATTTCCTTATGATTGGAAATGTACATGACTTGTGGTTTGGATATGAGCACCGACATTACTTGCATTGCATTAGCATTGGTTGTACAAGCCCTTCATGCATTGCTTGGCATGGCACCCAAGACTCATTGCATCTTATTCATGATAAGCCTGGGTAAGGCTAGTGATATCCTCATTGATCATGCTTCTCTCCTTGTATCTCCTACTACTCTTCTGTGCACCATTATCACACACCTACACCACCCTCTAAGCTTCTATAAGCTTATGCACGATTGATGCGTGCAGATACTCTAGGCAGCGACACAACAGAAGAGAGCATGGAGTAGAGCCGAGCATTTGAGGACTCAAGTGTTGCTGACCTTTTCTCTTTTTCTTTTATCTCATGTATGTCCTTTGGACCTTATGGATTATTGTAAAAGTTCAAATTTATAGTGGATTTTGCGATGTGTGCCTTTGTTATTCTCAGATGTTCTTGCTGTGATCTTGGGTATGCTCGTATTGGAATGATTATACTGTTATGAAAATCCTCCTTATAGGATCCCTGTGATCGGAACCCGCCTCAAGAGCCGAGGACTTCCACGATTTTTGATATGCCAGAATTTTCCATCTTCACAGTCCCATAGTCACCTAACTTGTAGCTTGTGAAGAAGTCCCTGCGTGGAGTCGCATGAAAAGTAGCTCCCGAGTCTATCGCCCAGTCGGTGTCCTCACTCGTAGCCGTGAGACATACATCGTGATCTACTGAAAGAATAACTACCATGTCGCCATCTGAAGCGACCGCAGTGGAATCTGATTCATCTTCCTTCCATTTTCCTTTCTTATTGTTCTTCTTACCACGACTTTCATGCTTGTAGTGGCCCTTCTTGCCACAATTCCAGCATTCAACATCTTTTCTGTTACTCGACTTGCCTCTTGATTTATCTCAGGTCTTCCCGCCCTTCCTGTTCTTTACTCTCCCCCGTTCCTGTGTCACGAGGGTCTCTTGCTAAGTAGACCCCTGTGACTTCCTCCTTGTCTCCTCATTGAAGAGACAAGTGGTTACCTGTTCCATGGATATCTTTCCGTCTGGCGCGGAGATACTTAGAGACACCACTAATGTCTCCCAACTGTCAGGCAATGAACTAAGCAATAGTAAAGCCTGCAATTCATCATCCAGGACCATCTTCATAGAGGTGAGTTGGTTTACTATATTGCTGACCTCATTCATGTGCTCAGCCACAAAACCACCATCCTTGAACTTGAGATTCACAAGTCGCCTTATCAGAAAAATTTTATTACCGGCTGTCTTCCTCTCATACAAATTTCTTGTAATTTCAGCCATAGCTTATAATTTGAGGTTTCGTAGACACGTGGTGGAACACGAGAATCATCCAACCATTGTCTAATAAACCCCACCGCCTTTCTGGTCCGTCTTCTTCCAATCATCATCAGTCATATCCTTGGATTTTGCTGATATGCCTAAGATTGGAGAATATAGGTCCTTGCAATAAAGCAAGTCCTCCATCTTAGCCTTCTATATGGTCCAGTTAGAACCATTGAGGCTGATCATCCTTGAGCCACCTTCCATAATTCAAAATCGATCCTACCCGTTCAATGAACTTAGCTCTGATACCACTTTATTGGGGGCCTTGCACAAAACCTTAGGATCTAGCCCTCCAGAACAAACCAGGATTATGGATAATAAAGTAATGAAATAAATCAAAGCATCAATCACACACCATACAAGAGATTTTTACGTGGAAAACCCTCAAAGAGGTAAAAACCACGGGACCTCGTCCAGATCAACAATCCACTATGAAGTAGAACGTTTACAACCTTCTTCACTCACGCAGGAGTGGATGAACAATGAAAGAATAAAGGAAACTATAGAGATCTCACCGATTACGAGGACATAGGAGCGCTGAGATATAGACTACACCGTAGATCACCTCCACGAGCATAACCTCCCTTCTACAAGCTTCTTCTCTATCTTTCTCCCCCTCTCTCTCACCTTTGATAGCCCTCTTGTGTTTTTCTCATCAACCCAACATACCCTAGAAAAATCCTAGGGACCCTTTTTTATAGTTTTAGGAAACTCCTTTCTGCATCCTAGTTGCGAAAAGACTTTGCGCATCCGTTGCGAAAGGACTTGCGCATCCCAGTTGCGAAAGGACTTTGCGCATCCGTTGCGAAAGGACTTGCGTATCCCAGTTGTGAAAGGACTTGCGCAAACCCATCAGCAAGAACATTTGAGTTGAGCTTTTGAGTTCTTGAACTAGATTGAAAGGAGCTTAGGTGGCAAAGCTATTTCGTATGTGCAATGCTCAAATGTTGAAAACTTTGTAGCAGTGCAGTAGAGGTGCAATGTAGTAGGTTATGGCAGCTGAGAGTTGGCTTGTTCCTTTTGGATGGGAAGCCTTGCTGTAAAAATCAGGCTGTTGGCCTATCGGATTTGGCAGCTAGGCTGCAGTTTTCATTGCAATGCAGCTTTGTTTCCAAGCTCATGTTTAGGCTGCTTGATTATCGAGGTTCGTGGCTATCTAATCCGCTACCTGGAGGATCAGAGTATGGTCTCTCTGCCTGGTGACTTTTGGATTGGGCTGAGAAATGGCTGATTGAGTGGGTTGTTTTGTGTTCCAATGGTAAGATTGCAGGTATGAAGACTTTAGATTCTGGGTCTCTTTGATCTTGACTCCTGGAGCTGTTGTTTCCCAAGAAGAGTGGCATGTTTTTTTGTTAGCGTGGCTGAAGTTTGCAATCCATCCCGATGAAGGAATAGGGGTTGTTGCTGTGGTCAGCAGGAGAGGCCGACATGAGCTCGTCAGGGAGAAGTTTGCTCTTTCTAGCCCTCTCTGCAGCTTTCTGCTTTGCTTGTTGTATGTTAGGTGAGGCCCGACTTGTGGAGCCCTACTGAAATCTTT
Source organism: Magnolia changhungtana (assembly GCA_030180095.1). Classification (NCBI taxonomy): domain Eukaryota; kingdom Viridiplantae; phylum Streptophyta; class Magnoliopsida; order Magnoliales; family Magnoliaceae; genus Magnolia; species Magnolia changhungtana. The sequence goes on from JASAUF010000378.1 coordinate 5,135,552, forward strand.
ACTTTGTACAGCCTCTGTTCATATATATAAAGGTTTTTCTTCTTTCAAAAAACAAAGTAATACAAAAATTCGCCCAAACACCAACAATGAGCAGAGATAGAAAGCATAGGAAAATTCATTGTTAGAAGCATCGATCTGTTCTCTCATCCCTAAGAGAATTAGAGATATTATAAACAGCATCTTTCATAGCCATTCACAGGTTATGGTGTCTGGTAACCCAGTCATGTAACTAGGTAGTGGTAGAATTAATTTTATGATCCTCTATACGATGTGATACGTTACGAGCAACCTGATTGGCTTTTAAAGCACACAAGCCAGCACCATGCGCTGACAAGATCCATTACCACCACTAATGCCACCCATGCATGCTTAGTAGCTTCAGTGCTAATGCTGGCATGGAAAAGAAAACCAGCATTACAAATAGGAGAGCATTTTCCAGTTGCTTCCTCTATAAATCCCAATAGATATAAGAATAGGAAGGTCTACTTCTTATCTCATCCACTAGTATATATCCACTAGTACGAAGTAGCACATTCCGCTGAATTTGGGAACAAGACCAGCCAAACATGCCAAATCAAAAATAGAAATTTCTTAATCCATGATTCAGCGCCAAAATGCGTGCTTTTAAGGTGGCCCATGAATTCCAACTTTCAATTACACTTTTTTTTTTTTTTTTTTTTCATTCAAGCTTTTTTTTTTTTTTACAACCAATTTCGGGTGGGACCCAACAAAAAGGGGAAGGACCCACCTATCCTATAAGCTCAATCTATACAAAAGACCCCCAACAGCAGGAAGAAAACAAAACAGAAAACAAACAGACAGCAGGGGATAAAGCTGGAAGAAACATTAGGACTCTCTCAATGACCCAAGACCCAACGCATCCATGTTGTAGGGGCCTCTGACGCTGCGAGGGAGGTCGGAGAAGGAAAGGAACGCCATGTGATGTTGGGACGAAGCGGCTGCTTTAACCAAAGCATCAGCAGGCCCATTACCTTCCCTCGGGATATGAAAAATGACGAAGGTGGCCCTAGTCTTAAGAATTTTGATCCTCGTCCACCAATATTTCCAAATCCAAGCCGGGGAGGATTTACCAATGAAAGCATCAACCACACATTTGGAATCAGATTCCAAAAAGACCCGCTGATAACCCCGGTTAATACAAGAAGTCATTGCATCGTGGAGGGCCCGTAATTCTGCTCTGTTATTAGTCCCAATCCCATAACCATGGGAGAAAGCAAAAAGAAAGGAGCCCGAAGAGTCCCTGCCAATTCCCCCTCCACCTGATTTACCAGGATTTCCCATAGCTGCTCCATCAATATTAACTTTTATCCAGCCTTGCTGCGGTCTGAACCAATTTACAATCTGAAACGAACTAGTGGTGGGGGAGCGATGACGAACGTTGAGAAGTTGGAGGGAAGAGAGATTCGATCTGCTTAAGGGTCTGGCGCCGGGGCTGACAGAGCTAATCCTGGATAGCCATCGCTTGATGCGGTTTAGAACGTTAACCACGTGTGGGCGGGCTTCATCAAAACGAGCCATGTTTCTCTCCTTCCAAAGCTCCCAAAGGATGAGACAGGGGATGGCACACTGGATCTGGGATGGGTTCCTTCCCGAGGGCAGAATGTTCCACCAAGAGGAAAGTCTCTCCCATACCGATACCTGATGGGGCAGGTGGAAGTGGAAGGCACCATTAAAGAAAGACCAAACTCTGGCAGCAAGGAGACCGCTGATAAACAGGTGGCTGATGGTTTCCGGCTGAGGGGATGCAGGGGAGTGGAGGAGACAGCAGCAGTTACACACTGACGCAAGGGAAACTCCTCTTCTTTGAATTCTATCGTCAGTAGGGATCGCACCTAGGATCAAACGCCAGGTGAACATCGAGATTTTCAGAGGAAGAAGCGGGTTCCAGATTTTATTGGCCGACACCATCATGCTGTTTCTGGTTCTGCAGAGGTTCCAGGCGGAGTTAACTGTGAATGCTCCCGAACGGTCGTGAGGCCAGAAGCGCTCATCAGGGCCAGACGAGAAGCAGAAACCCCTCGCGGTAATATGGTGAACTGTCTCCTCCGGAAGAAGAGTGGAGATATGCGTTGGAAGGGGGGGGCCGTCAGGAATGAGGACCTCTCTAACAGAGAGCTGAAATAAATCTGCAGGGATGGGCTGAAGGGCGAGATTTGCCAGGGCGCCAAGGCCAGACCAATTACAAGTCCAGAAATTCATCTCCCCTTGACCAATGTGCCATTGGGAGGCAGATTCTGCAAGCTGAGACATTTTAGCAACCTGTCTCCACAACGGGGAGGAAAACTGATGAGGGGTAGGGGCAGATCCAGACTGCAGGGGTTGGCCATATTTTGATGTAACAAAATCAGCCCAAATGCTTGAGGAGTTTCTGGAAAGAATCGACCAAGCCAATTTAAGACGCAGGGTGTGTAGGACGTCCTTTAGCCTGCGGATTCCTAAGCCACCCTCCTCTTTAGGAAGAGTAATCCTTTTCCAACTAATCCAGTGGAGCTTCTTTTTTCCTTCCCGCCAGCCCCAGAAGAAATCGGCCATCTTTGCTTCTAAATTGTACAGAATCTGAGCAGGGATATGAGCAGCTGCCATGGAATGAATCGGGATGCTCCCAAGAACATGATTAATGAGAGTACATCTACCAGCCTGAGACAGATAGTGAGCCTTCCAACCACAAATTCTTGCTTCAATCTTATCGATCAATGGGCGGAAAATGGAGCATCGATTTCTTCCAATAGATAAGGGGACTCCGAGGTAGGTGAAAGGGGCTGATGAGCCATTCATACCGAGGATCCTGCCGATCAGTCTCTGCCTACTCAGACGGAGAGAGGGGGCATGGTAAAAACAACTCTTCAAGAGATTTATCTTTTGGCCTGAGCAGGACTGATATGAGGATAGGAATCTGGCTGTGGTTGAGATGGATGATTTGCTGCCATTGAGGAAGAGAATCGTGTCATCTGCATAGAGTAAATGAGTAATTTGCTTACATCCCCGTCTTAGCTTATAAGGAGAGCACCTGCCATTCGACATGAGGTGGGCGAAACCCCTACCCAGAACCTCCGCTGCAAGAATGAAGAGGCTGGGGGAGAGTGGGTCCCCCTGACGAAGACCTCTGGAAGACTTGAAGAAACCTGCACTTTCCCCATTGATCAACACCGAGAACCATACATTATTCCAACATTTCTCCACCATAGAAATCCAAGGATCCCCAAAATCGAAACGAGCCAGAACAGATTTGAGGAAGTCCCATTCCAGACGGTCATAGGCCTTTTCCATATCAAGCTTGAGGATGATGTTTCCCCCACGAATTTTACGACTGATGTCTCGATAAATTTCCTGGCCCAACGCGATACTTTCAGCAATGGACCTACCCTTAACAAAAGCCCCTTGCTCAAGGGATATTAATTTTGGCAGGATGCTAGCAAGTCTTAAAGCTATGACCTTTGTAAAGATCTTGTAGACACAGTTACAGGCTGATCGGTCTAAAGTCAGAGAAGCATTTGGGGCCTGGCACTTTGGGATCATACAGATGAGGGTTGTGGTGAAGGCATGAGGAAGAAAACTCCCTTGAAAGAAATGGGTGACACCAGACAAACAATCGGGCCACAATTTCCCAACACCCGAAAAAAAGCACCAGAGAGGCCGTCCGGGCCCGGGGCCCCATCGATTGGGATGGCCATGGTCGCAGCTTTAACCTCATCCATTGAAGGGAGGTTCAACAAGATGGCGTTATCATCAGCAGTCAGGAGAGTGGGGATAGACGCCAGGAGAGTATCATTAATAGAGTGAGGTTCCGAGTGGAAGAGTCTTGCAAAATAGTCAACAGCTGCCGATTTAATTTGGGCAGGATCCGACGTGAAAATGCCAGACTCTAGCTGAATTCCTGAGATGGGAGCACGTCGGGTTCTCTCAATTGCTTGAATGTGGAAGAATTTAGTGTTTCGGTCTCCTTCCGCCAACCAGTTGTTCCGGGATTTTTGCTTCCAGAAAATTTCTTCCACCAGCTCCATGTTGGCCAAATGGTGCCTAGCATCATAGAGGGAGGAGTGGCTAATTTCAGTGGGGTTGAGCTACGCTTGGTTCTCCAAGTAGGCGAGATTTTGTTCGGCATCCCTGACATTTTGGAAGACATTGCCAAAGACAGATTTGTTCCATTCCTTTAGTCTGCATTTACCTTTCCTGATTTTGAGTAGGAGGTTCGTCATGGGGTGATCATGAAGATCCATGTGCCACGCTTCATTTACCAACTGATGGAAGCCCCGGTGAAGCATCCACATTCTTTGAAAACGGAAAGGTTTTGCAATGGCAGGTGAGTTCCTGGGAGCGGACAGAAGAAGAGGAGAATGGTCGGAATTGACCCGTGGAAGATGTTGGACCTGGAAATGAGGGATGGTAGAGACCCACTCACCATTGTAAAAAACCCTGTCCAGTCTTGCCCAAGCCCGAGCTATCCCTGTCTAGTTGTTGCACCAAGTGAAGGCGTTCCCCGTGTAACCTGCATCCAGGAGAGCCGCACTATCTATCGCAGCAGCAAATTCCGAAGAGCTGCTATTGTCATAGTTTCTACTTCCCCTCCGTTCAGATGGGGAAAGGACAGCATTAAAATCGCCTCCAACGACCCACAGGGAAGAGATGCCGCTGGCCAAGGAGCAAATATCGGACCAAAGACCTCTACGCTGGAACTTAGAACACTTTGCATAAACAATGGAAAGTACAAAATTTGTTTGGGAATTGTTAACGTGGACTGAAAAAGAGATCATTTGCGAAGAGGACTGAATGACTTGAACCGACAAATAAGAACTGTAAAAAAAAACCAAAATTTACCTCCAACCTCTGTGTTTGAGAAGGAGGCATGGAAACCAAGAGATAAGCCCACTGAGATTCTCTTTTCCTCTCTTGCCATAGGTTCTAAGATCGCCATCCACCAGGGATTGTGAATTCGGAAAAGCCTCCTCGCAGATCTAAGGGTTGCAGGGTTGGCCACGCCACGAGCATTCCAGATGATGGCCTTATCCATCAGAAACATTTCCGGAGTTGAACGCCCTTCTTTTGAGTCTTCTCAGCCTTCCATTCCATTCTTCTGTGGTGTCAATATTTCTACCCATTGATAATATGCCTCTGCCTTTTCCCTGATTTGCTGCAGTCATGTGGCAAGAAGAAGACAGAGTTCTGGTCGCAGTAAAATTGAACAGGTGAGAGGTTACCATTTCGGGCTGCAGTGCACTCTCCTCCCTTGAGAAACGATCCTTATTGCCACACTGCTCTTGGATAGAACCCTGAGAGTTGAGATGATATGTAGGGGAGCTGACAACCATCTGATGGATGTGAGCGTCAGCATTCTGAGGACACCAGGAAGCTGGAGGGGAGTTCTCTGATCTTGGGCTGGTTTGGAGCGGAGGGAGGTCCACTGTGAGGTGTGCTGGATCGATCACATTGACAGTAATCTGAGATTGACGGCCATCTATTGAGGTGGAGGGCGCAGGAAGATCACTGTCAGGAAGTTCGCTGAACTTGTGTCTGCACGTCTAGGTGTTGGTGGGGAAGTGTCTCACCGATTTGGAGAGGAAGGGAGGGGGCCTGAAGGCAGCAGTTTCCTTGCGGATAGGAGAGATCGACTCATGGTGATGAGGGGACGTCACATCTCTATGTGGTAAAATAGTAGTCACAGCCGTCTGCCGACTGATTGTGGGACCTTGGATCTCGTTAAAAGACATGACAAGGTGAGGGGAAACAGGGTGGACTTGGCGAAAAATAGAGTCAACTAGGAGCAAATCCTATGGAAGCACTTCTTGTGGGGGTTTTGGGGAGGTGGGTATGGGGTATTGCGGACTAGGCATTAACATATCGAGGTGTTGAGGTGATGCAAGGTCGGGGGGGGGGCGGCGGGTCCGGTCCAACCACGTGGATTGTTGAGGTAAGGTGCATGGAAGTCGGGGATATTGGATTGGTGGAGGGTGGGTTGATAGGAGTGGTAGAGGGAGGGGGAGGGGGAGGGGGAGGAAGAGAAGTCTCTTGGCAGAGCTGGGGGTGTTTGTCTGCAGAGGAGGATGGGATATTTGTTGGGAAATAACCCCAGACAGGTGGTGGGCGAGGACAGGTGGTCAGTTGGGGATTGGTAGGAATAGGAGTGGGGCGAGGGATGTTCATAGAGGAATAATCACAAACAGGTGGTGGGTGAGGAATGGTGGACAGCTGGGCATGGACAGGAATAGGAGTAGGAGAAGGATTGGAGGTCTGAATGGAGTTCTCACCAACAGGCGCCGGACGAGGGAGAGATGGGTTGAGGGCCATTTCGGGTTGATAGTTGCTGCCTTCGAAAAGCCCCAGGATAGGGTAGGATTTGCCATTAACCAAGAGGTTCCTGACCTTAGATGTATCTGTCCCAGGGTGGATCTTGACCCGAATTCTGGCGAAACCTTGGAATGATCCGTTAATGGCCGCTTTGTCGATGTCCAGCACTTCTCCAAATGTCTCTGCTAGACGTTTAATGGCGTGTGGATACCAGGAATGAGAAGGGATCCCCACCAGACGAATCCACAAACCCTGTGACACGGCAGATTCCTCAGGGGTCCAAACGCAAACATGTAGAAGGCCCATTTTTTGGTGTAAATCAGTGTCGTCCAAGAAGGTAGACATCACCTCCCTCTACTGGAACTTCAATAGGAATTTATCTGCTGCTATTCTGATGAAATCCACCTTAGCTGTAGAGAGCTTGGAGGATCGGAACGATTCTTTTAGATGTAGCAGAGAGCAGGAAGCATCACGCACCTTTGCTACAAGCGAAGATGACAGGGAGGCCTGAAGCCTCTCAATCACCCTGGGATCGGCCAAAACTGAAAGATCATCAGCCGATGAGGTGCGAGCGGGTTGGAGGGCAGGCCTAGCTAAAGGGATTCCATCGGGAGTGGTAACACGATCGCGGTAGGATATCTTTAAAAGGTTTTGCTCGGGAGCAGATGGTGCCGACTATAAGGTTGGAGGGCCTGGGCTGGAAGGGGCTCCTTTCTTCTGGATTTTAGCAAAAGCAATGGTGACTATGCAACCGTCGATCCGTCGACCATTGAGGCAAGTAATTGTATTCAGGGCATCCTGTTCGTAGAAGAAACGCACAAAACCAAAACCCTTATGACGTTTAGTTACCTGATCAGAAGGGATGTATGTCTCAGCGATTTTCCCAAATCGGCCAAAAATGCGGGCGAGATCTTGAGGGGTAGTGTCAAAGGTTAGATTTCCGGCGAAGATAGAGAGGTTTGGGGGTCGGTGGGATCTGGTGTGGGCAGGAATCCAGGGGCGCTCGTCCTCCTCCATTCAATCTAGACAGCTCCAATCTTCCGTGCTCAACTTTCAATTACACTTGTTTTTCTTGATTTGGAATCAATCCAAAGAGTACTTCAACCATCTTCATTACAAATTAGAGAATGCAAGGAAGATCAAACAGCAATTTCAAGAAAATTACATCCCAACCTAAAATAAATCAATTCTAACAAGAATTACAGTAAATCCAGTCATGCAGAAAAGAAGTTATTAGGGAAAAATGTGCGGTGGATATCCCTAGTTATTAGGGATAAACGTGCAGTGGATATCCCTAGTTGTTGCTCTTGAATTCTTTTTGTTGTGTTTTTTAGAATAAAAATAAATTTCAAAAATAAAAGTTATTTTTAGAAAGTAAATAAATATATTAATTATTTAAACTTTTCATAAATAGTGTGTATAGTCAGTCAGTAAGAGAAAGGGTTTTTGCTTATGCGGCGTGGGCTGTAGGGCTGCTTGAGCGCTTTTTGGTGCTTTATTAGGCACACTTACCACTTCGCATCGTTGCAAGGAACTAAGAGAGTCTGTCTTTTTTGGCACTCGGTTCAAACTTTTTGGGCCATGGTACCCTGATATTTTATTACCTTTTTTTTGTTGATTGAGAGTAATTGTGACATGAATGTACATGTGGTAACTATGTCATGTGTCGCTTATGTGGATACAGTTTTTCTTGTTGGATAACTGTTTTTATCTGAATGGGTAAAGAAATAACTATCATATGACAAAGAGTCATGTCCTTTCATGGAAGGCAATTATTTGCTGTGAATGGGTATGGATTTTTTGAAGAGACACTTTAGCACCTCTTTAGGAAGAAATTCATAACCTTTCAATTGATATAAATCCCGAATACTATAATCCAGAAGAAGATACTCTTAATCCTTAAGATTATATCATCTTCTGTGCAATTATTCTCGATCTAATCTCTTGCTGAGTTTTTTCTGAACGTCTTAAGGCATATCGGTGTCAAAACTAGAGATCTGTTCAACACTTAAATGTGCAAATTTTGGTGTTGAAAATTGGATTGAGAGTTCATTGTATCTTAAAGACAATTTGCAGATTTCCCTTGTTTGCACTTGTTGGAACTTACAGAAAAAGGGCAGCAAATCTGTCTTGAGAAATTGACTATTCAAGTCGAGGCTTGAACCCGATAGATCTGATCGTTTCGTTATCATTTTCTTCTATCCTTCGTTGTGTACAAGAAATACTTACAAATCTAACACCTTTTGTATCCGCTTGCTCAGTTAGACGGTTTTAGAAATTCCAATGGTCCATATTCAAAGTTCACCCAACCAGTCCGATGGTTCAGGTCATCTAAAGAGCAAGGCCCACCTGTCGCACCACTTGGATATCCCATACATGCAGTTGCAGAGGTGCATGAAGAGAGGGGCTTGTGGGTTCACATCTCATGCAAACAGTTATGACTACGAATGGGAAAAGCTCCCCTACTCTTTGGAAGATTATAACCATCCAACTTTTGGACTTTTCCAGTTGAATGATGACAACCCCTCCAGGTAAGGAATTGAATTTTACATTTATTGGCAAATCTCAATGTATTAAGAACACATTCACAACCCTTGCATCAAATGCTGCACTTTGCGAAAACCTGCAACCAAGAAATCAGCCCCATCCAAATCTTACATCCATGCTGTCCATTTGGATACGCCTAGCCAGCTGGGTAATGTTTATGGATTATATTATGATTTGGTGTTGGTTATCCTATACTAACCAAAACAAACAGCCCTCGCTTATCATATATTTCCACATCACTAGGCCTTGCCTAAAATATTGAACAAAGTCAATCACCAATCAAACTGCACCTGCACCTGCAGAAGCTCCTTATCAAGCTAAAAGACTGTAGCATCAAGTAACGCCAGTAGATGCCTTCGACACAACCCAATAAATAATAATTCCAGCAAAATCCTTACATATTCAACCCATTTACATAAATAATCCACATTAAAAAAAAAAATCACATTCTTCCAAATTTAATCCATATCATACATAATTCACATTCTTCCACATCCACATTTAATCTATATCATAAACAATCCACATTCTTCCATATTTAATCCATATCATTAACAATCCACATTCTTCCACATTTAATCCATATCATAAACCATCCACATTCAATCCATATACAAGTACAAAATTCACATCCATTCCAGATTTAACCTATATGAACAAAATATAGTAAAAAGAAAAGAAAAGAAGTTGTCATGTCTTGCCCCAAGTTACCAAGGGAAACAAAGAAGTCATGCTTGATTTGATTCTTCTTCTTTTTTAAGAAAGATGGGATCCCACCACTTGTACCTTTATTGAATCTGCCAAAAATCCGTACAATGATTCAGGTGGGCACCACAAAAAAGAAATGGGCCTCACTTACCGTATAATATAACCTTTTCTCTTTTACAAAACTATGCGTGCGGACTCAATTAGCAGATTGTTGTCTTCAATACCTTCTACCAAATACTAAGCTTGGGACAGCAAACTCTCTTACCCAAATGCGGAATAAAAAATTCTACAAAATTACATGATATGAAACAATGAGTATAACTGGTACAACTTATGGATAACAAAAAATACATATGGATAACACAATACATACATACATACATATATATATATATATATATATATATATATATATATATATATATATTCAGAATTCACCCCATACATGTTGAATTAATGCACTTTTGTGAAAAGGTACATGTCTCTTTGTTGAAGAGTCACATGTCCCTTAGTTGAAAAGGTTCATGTCTCTTTGTGAAGAGTCACATGTCCCTTAGTTGAAAAGGTTCATGTCCCTTAGGTTTTTTTTTTTTTTTTTTTTTTTTTTTTTTTTTTTTTTTTAATGCTATAAATATGTGTATGGATTTCATTTTCCTATATGAAGTACTACAACAAAAATTAGTTTTCTCCTATTCCCTTCTAAGTTATTTTTACTAAATAAAAAGGCTACAATAGCCTACAAAGTGGTATCAAAGCCACGTTTCGGGTCTTGACTGGGTCTTAGAAACTTCTAAAGAAGTAGAATCGATGGCAACGAATGGTGCAATGATTCATCCCGCAATTCCCATTTTTGAAGGGGAGAACTTTGATCATTGGAGCATCAAAATGAAGACCTTGTTCCAATCTCAAGGGCTATGGGAGATTGTTGAAATCGGTTATCTAACTACAACCGATCTCACATCTCTCTCAGCCATATAACAAGATCAACTGAAGGAGAATAAGAAAAAAGATGCGAAGGCCTTCTTCTTCATTCAACAAAGTGTCTCTGATTCTATCTTCTCTAGAATCATTCCATCTCAAACTTCAAAGCAAGCTTGGGACACTTTAAAACAGGAGTTCAAAGGTACGTCTAAAGTAATTGCCATCAAGTTACAAACTCTATGGAGGGAGTATGAAAATCTGAAAATGAAAGACTTGGAAAAGATGAAAGATTATCTTTCACAAGTGATTGAAGTGGTGAATCAGATTAGGATCTATGGAGATTCCATTTCTGATGAAAAGGTGGTTCAAAAGCTTTTAATAAGCCTCCCTGCAAAATATGATGATGTTGTTGCCGCAATAGAGGAATCTAAGGACCTTTTAACCTTATCATTGGTTGAGTTGATGGGCTCTTTAGAATTACATGAGCAAAGATTGTTGAGGCATGAAGAAAAATCAGTTGAAAGTGCATTTCAAACAAAACTTTCAATTGGTTCACAAAGTTCTTTCGAGAAGACACAAGCTGGTCCCGGAAAGTATCAATGCAATTACAAGAAAGGTGGAAAATCAATGCAAGGGAAATGGCAAAATCGAAACAAAGGTAAAAATTCAAATCTTACCTGCGATTTTTGCAAAACATCTAGCCATATTGAAAGTGAGTGCTGGAATTGAGATAAACCTCAGTGTTTTAATTGTAAAAAGTTTGGACATGTAAAGAAGGATTGTCGTTTCAAGGACAATCAGCATGCTGCAAACTTCTCTGAAGAAAAAGTTAAAGAAAACATTTTTTTTGCATGTCAGTACTCACTCACTCAAACTGAAGACATATGGTACTTGGACAATGGATGCAACAATAATATAACAGGTGATGATCGGATATTCACAAATATCGACTCATTCGTCAGATATCAAGTCCATATGGGAAATGGTGCTATTGTAGAAGCAAATGGAAATGGGACAATTGCCATTAAAACTAAGAAAGGGGTCAAGTATATAAAAAATGTTTTACTTGTTCTTGACTTGGATCAAAACTTGCTAAGTGTTGGGCAACTTATTCAAAATGGGCACTCCATATTCTTCAAAAATGATTCTTACATTATTTATGACAAGAATGGCACAAATCAAATGATCGTTAAGGTGAATATGGAGAAAAATCATAATTTTCCTATTAAGTTACGATATTCGATCAATTGTGCATGGAAAGTCGAGACACTTGATGAATCTTAGCTTTGGCATAAAAGACTGGGGCATTTGAGCTTTCATGTATTGAAGTTGATGGACCAGAAGAATCTGGTAGATGGTTTACCGTTTATCAAAATTAAAAATGACATTTGCTCGGGTTGTGCATTGGGAAAGCAACATCGTGCACCTTTCTCAAGAAGCACGTGGAGAGCAAAGTCACCCTTGGAGTTGATCCACACTGATATTTGTGGAAAAATGCAAACTCCATCACTTAATGGAAGCTTGTATTTTATCATCTTTATTGATGATTATACAAGAATGATGTGAGTGTACTTCATAAAGCAAAAGTTAGAAGCTCTTTCGATCTTTAAGGGATTCAAATCACAAGTTGAGAGACAAAGTGGTCTCAAAATCAAGACGCTGAGAAGTGATCGTGGCGGCGAATATGTCTCTAGGAAATTTGAGACATATTGTGAAGAAGAAGGAATCGAGAGACAATTGACTGTTGCTTACACACCTTAGCAAAACGACATTGTAGAACGGAAGAATAGAACAATTGTCGAAATGACTCATTTTATGTTGAAGGAGAAAGACATCCCAAATACTTTTTAGGCTAAAGTTGTGTCTACAGCTGTTGACTTGCTTAATCGGAGTCCTACAAAAGTTGTGGATGGCAAAACACTGATTGAAGCATGGTCAGGTCACAAGCCTTCTGTAAAACATCTCAAAATTTTCGGTTGCATTTGTTATGTTCATATTCCATTTCAAAAGTGTCAAAAACTTGATGAAAACTCTAAAATTTGTATTTTCATTAGTTATAGTACTTCGTCAAAAGGTTATCGAGTATATAACCTTGAAACGGGGAAGCTAATGATTAGTCGAGATGTTTTGTTCAGTGAAAATACAGGATGAGATTGAAAAAAAGAAAAATATATAAGAACAAGCCGTTCTTATACAAGAAGATGAACCGAAAAGCACTCAAGATGTGGAAGAAGAAATAGAAGAAGAAAATGATGAAGAAGATTATGGACCCACAACTCCATTCTCTTCACCAGAAGCTACTCCATCCGCATCATCAAGTACTCCATCAACAACTTCAGCTTTGAACCGGAAAGTTGATCATCGCCCCCGAGAAAAACGAAGAGTCTGAGAGACATCTACAAGCGTTGCAATTTTTCGGTTGTAGAACCGGAAAGCTTTGAAGTTGCAGCTTGAGAAGATAATTGGGTGAAAGCTATGGAAGAGGAAATTTGTATGATTGAGAAGAACTCTACTTGGGAGTTAATTGATCATCCAAGCGGCAAAGATGTCGTTGGAGTAAAATAGGTTTACAAGTCTAAACTCAATTCAGATGGCTCAATCCAAAAATATAAGGCAAGGCTCGTTACAAAAGGTTTTACACAACAACCAGGTATCGATTATAATGAAACCTTTGTACCGATTGCTCGATTAGAGACTATACGAACCCTTATTGCACTTGCAGCTCAAAGGAAGTGGTCCATTTTTCAGCTTGATGTCAAATCAGCCTTTTTGAATGGTGTCCTCAATGAAAAAAATTTATGTTGCTCAACCACAAGGATTTGTGGTGGAGGGCAAAGAAGATAAAGTCTATCGGTTGAAGAAAGCGTTATATGGACTAAAGCAAACGCCGTGTGCTTGGTATAGCCAAATCGATGGTTATTTTGCGAAGAATTAGTTTCATCGGAGCAAGTGTGAGCCTACCTTATATGTCAAGACTGAAGGTACATCTATTCTCATCGTATCATTGTATGTTGATGATTTGATACTCATGGGAAATGATCATAGTATGCTCCATCAGTTAAAACTCGATATGATGAAAACATATGAGATGAATGATCTTGGCATAATGCATTATTTTTTGGGAATAGAAGTTTCTCAAGACGAAATGGAATCTTCATTTCTTAAAAAAGGTATGCTGAATCTATTCTTGCAAAATTCAGCATGGAAGTATGCATCCCAGTTACTACTCCTCTTGTAGTAAATGAGAAGCTGATAAAAGACGATGGTTCAAAAAAGGTGGATGAATCGTTACACAGATGTATCGTTAGAAGCCTCTTGTATCTCACTACTACAAGGCCTAATATTATGTTTGCTATGAGTTTACTCTCGAGATTCATGAATTGTCCAAAGCAAACTCACTTAGGAGTTGTAAAAAGGGTGTTACGATACATCCAAGGATCGTTGGATTATGAAATCATGTATACTCCTATTCCAAACTCAAAATTGGTAGGATATACAGATAGTGATTGGGCAGGACCCATAGATGATATGAAAAGCACATCGGCATACACTTTCTCTCTTGGATCCGGGATAATTTCTTGGGCATCAAAGAAACAAAATACCGTTGCTCAATCTACAGCAGAAGCAGAGTATGTGGCGGCATCTCTTGCAGTTTCTCAAGCAATATGGTTACAAAGAATTCTTGAAGATATTGGCGAAAAGAAAAATGAAGGAACTACTATATATTGCGACAACATGTTAATTAACTATTTCAATTACAAAAAATCCAGTATATCATAACAAGACGAAGCATATTGTGATCAAGCATCACTTCATCCGCGAAGTTATTAAAAGTAACGAGATTAAGTTGAAGTATTGTAAGACGAAAGAACAAATGGCTGACATGTTCACCAAGGCACTTCCTAAAGAAAGTTTTTGTCATCTTTGAGAGATATTGGGAGTAATTCAGAAAGTGCATTAAGAGGAAGTGTTGAATTAATGCACTTTTGTGAAAAGTTTCATGTCTCTTTGTTGAAGAGTCACATGTCCCTTAGTTGAAAAGGTTCATGTCTCTTTGTGAAGAGTCACATGTCCCTTAGTTGAAAAGGTTCATGTCTCTTTGTTGAAGAGTCATATCCCTTGGGGTTTTTTTATTTATTTATTTATTTATTTATTTTTATTTTTTTATGCTATAAATATGTGTATGGATTTCATTTTCATATATAAAGAAGTACTACAACAAAAATTAGTTTTCTCCTATCCCCTTCTATGTTATTTTTACTAAGTTAAAAGGCTACAATAGCCTACAATACAAACAGCCCATAATATCTCAAGCATTAATCTCAAAAGAAATGAGAGAAGAAGTTGAAATAGACCTTAAAAGCCCTTTTTCTTATAAACTGCAAAAAATAAAAATGAATGAGGTACCCATAAGGTTGTGCCTCACGGAGAAAATGTCACATTAACTATAGGTGCACCTAGGCGCACGCCCAAAGTAAACACCTTGGCCAGGGTCCAAGCAAGGTGCAACAAACCCAACTAGGCGTTTGCCTAGGTCGCCTTTGACTTCACTGCAAGTAGCAATTTCATTTCACTTATCTATGCATTGAAGCATTGAAAATGGATTAAGTAGAAGATTTAAGTGTCTGCTGATTACCTCAGCCCTGTTCACATCCACAAGGAGATATTCTAGATTGGGAGAGCTCTTGAGCAAGCAGATTATTGCTTGGAAATTATTTTCATTACGAAAGGAAGTCAACTTCAAATGCTTAAGATTGCAGAATCTAGGCAGCCATTCTAATAAATCTTGTGCTCTTGACAGAAACTTCACCCATTACAGGACAAAGCAAGAAACTTAAAAAAAAAAAAAAAAATGCAGAATAGAAAATTTTGGATCAGTAAGATTGTGTTTGGCTGCAAGGTGGAAATAAACTGAATTAGTAAATTAAAAAAAATATATTGACTAGGACTAGGATCAAGAACGTACACAAAATCAAAATAATCTAAACCATTAAAACATGATGATCAAGAACTAGGATCATGGTCGGTAATAGGGAAAGACGGTGAAGAATGTTTGGGTGATGGTGACTAGGAGGATCGAAGCCGCGATCAAAGAAATGACAGACAATGGATTGGTGAAATAATCACGCTTCAAGCTCGCACACCACATGTTCCATTTGTTCTCGCAATGTTTTTGCACATTGTCCTTTACATCCGAAAGATAGCTTCGCTCCAAATTATGGAATATCCCAATGCAGAGCGGGTTGAATAGATGGGCCACTTCATCATCGCTTCCCAGAAAATTATCCATGATCCCATTGCGATCGTGTCAGAAAACGTTCTTTTTTTTAAAAAAAAAAATTATTTTATTTTTAATAAAACATTAATTTCCAGCAATTTTTTTCAATCTCTAGCTCACTTTTTCACTCTTCGATGACCTCCGTTCTTTTTGTGGGGCTACAACTACTCAATGGCCTCCCGTCTTCAAGGTTAGTTGTAATATCTTTCATGGACGAGTAGGTCTACGAGTGCTCATTCACGTATATATATTTTAGTGTAAACTCTTGATTAGGAGAAAACATTACGTGAATGCATGCTGATGTATACACACTTACATATATCTTGTAACGATCTTCAAGTCTTATATATCTTCATACACTCAATTAGTCATCAAACCCATCATTGAAACAACTCTACATCACTAAGTTAAGATATCTGATCAAGTCTTATATATCTTCATACACTCAATTAGTCATCAAACCCATCATTGAAACAACTCAACATCACTAAGTTAAGATATCTAATCGTTCATTTCAATTTTGAACCACCCAATTATAACAAATTAACTACAAGATCGTCATATCTGCTTGCACACGCATCCATATGTGACTTTGATTCGTTCATTCTACAAGTTATTTATGTATAGGCTTAACTTACTGTCAGAATCTTGATCTAAAGACCCTACTTTTATGCACATAACATGTATACACATCTACACATCCCGAGCCTATATATCAATATTGACTAAATAACTACTAATTCAAACCATTGATATAACTTTTTATAAATAGATTAAGATATCCAACCGTTAATTCTGATTTTGGACCATCACATCACCATAAAATCTATCAAGAACACAATTAAGATAGTTACATATGATCATGCATGATAGCGAACTTCTTACCTTGACCCTAATACATAAACGAGTATTTTACACCGTCGAAGTCTAATCTCAACGGAACACAATTAAGATACTTACATATGATCATGCATGATAGCGAACTTCTTACCTTGACCCTAATACATAAACGAGTATTTTACACCGTCGAAGTCTAATCTCAACGGCTATTAAACTCATTAAGAGTTAGTTTAAGAATTCGATGGTGTACGTGTATACACTAACCAACGAAAACATACGTAAGATAGTCCAATTGTAATGAAAATTTAGTCAACGTGCAATCGTCCTGATTGGAATATATATTTTCGAAAACTGGACTTAATTCATAAGATTCATTGTCCTTTGATTTTTGCATCATAGTTGTCGGATGATTCTTTCGAAAATTATATGATTCCCAACAAATTTATCTGTTTATCTTCCCTATCGGGACACGTATAGGGCTATTTTTGGACTTCTCAAAGAGATGAATATGGGTAACCTATACTTTCTAAAACTTAAAAAAAAAATAAAAAAATAAATAAATAAAAATATTATTCATGTGTACATTCTATACCCTACACCCTCACTCAATGAGAACAAGATCCAACCTTTGAAATCATGAGATATTACCCCTACATGACTTACACCCAAACAACCCATGTAAATAGAGCTGGGCATGTCTGACCCGATCCGGTGGATCCGACCCAATCCAACTAAATCCGACCCCGATTCGAACCGAACTGACGGCCTGGATCGGTGCGGTTCGAGTAAGGTCAGTCTGATCCGACCGTTCACCGGATCGAGTTCTGTTCAATGCCAATCCGGACCAACACGATACGATCCGATCCGATCCGATCATATAGTATGAAGTTAAAATAGATTAAGAAATAAATGGTTGAGGTTAAAATAGAGCTATTGGATGTTTGCATCATCAATGCTTCTACTTTTTCTGATGGTATGGTCCACTTGAGCTTTGGATATGCATAAATTTTGGGTTCAACTACTAAAATGATCTAGAAAAATGAATGGACAATGTGGATCAACCACATGCATTCATGGTGGGCCCACGTGCATGCCAACTATACTATCGTGTGTGGCCTAGATAAATTTCAAATTAATTGCTTGTATCACACGCAAGCTACTGACAAGTGACAAGTTGAGTTGCCAGCAAGACTCTCTACTGAAGTGACATCACCAAGTTCTGTGGAACCCACCATGATGTATGTGTTGTATCCACACCGTCCATCAATTTGTAGAGATCATTTTAGGCCATGAGACAAAGAATGAGTCATATCCAGATTTGGAGCGGACCCCACCATAGAAAACAATGGGAAGAGTGACTCCTACCGCTGAAACCTTCTTAAGGTCCACTATGATGCTTATCTGAGATCCAACGTGTTCACAAGTTAAGACAGACATGAAAGAAGGGAAAACACAAATTTCAATTTGATCGAAAACTTGTATGGGCCTTAGAAAATTTTAATGGTGGGCGTCACTCTCTCCACTGTTTTCTGTGGTGGGGTCCAATATTTGAGCTTTGGATCTGACTCATTCTTTGGCTCTTGCCCTAAATTGATATCTCCAAATGAATGGACGGTGCGGATACAACACATATCTCATGGCGGGTCCCACAGAACTTGGTCACGTCACTTCAGTAGGAAGTCTAGGCTCTAGGCTCTAGCTACTCAACCTATCAGTAGGCAATAGCTAATCTGCGTCCCACGCAAGCTACACAGGACAGGCTATTGTAGTCTTGTAGATACGTGTCGCGCGAAGACGAGCGTGTACGCGCCTCGAGCTCTAAGTTGTACGAACGGCTCAAATTAGATCAAAGTTACATGGGTCCCACCATAATGTTTATTTTCCATCTAATCTGTTAATAATGTTAAAAATAAGTCTGGCATTCCAGTGACGGACGGATCTCGGTACATTTATGGTCCTGGGCACGCGTGGTTGTGTTATCATTAAATTCGAACCGTTAATTTGTGTGACCCCACCAATAAAATCTACAAAAAATAATAAAAAAAATACTGAAAATAAATATCTTGATGCCTATTTTTCAGTTAGAATATCGAAAAATGAAGAGAGAAATTTTGGATGGTCTAGTATAAAAGGGGAAAAATGACCGTTAACTTGATCGATTGATACTTCAATTTGTGTGGATTGTGGAACCTGCGTCGTCTATTGCTAGGGCCCTACCTTCATCGACTTTGTGATTACTTGCATATTGGAGTGGAAATAGATCGAGACATATGAAATGTACAACGTTCTAAAAACTCCTCAACGGACAGGAATTATGGCATTCCTCGTTGGATATATGATGAAGACGCATATACTTCTGTCCCACCAATATGGCATGCATTACCGAAATCCTCGTCGTTCATCAGCCCCAAATGATTGACTGGTCCATTGATCAGGTGGGCCACACAAGTATGAGAAAATGGGTGGATAAAATAAATCAACTGGTGTTCCATACTCATCATATTTACGTAGCCCGATTCGAACGGTACCCAACCTGAGCCGGACTCGGTTTTCCTGACCGATTCGGACTCAGTTCGGGTCAAGCTAGCAGTACATTGGATCAGATCGAGTCAGATGACCCGGACTCGGTCCCAGATTGAATCGAGTTTGGGTCAGCTCATGTAGAATCCGGACCGAGTCGAGTTAGACCCAATCCAATCCGACTCGGTCCGATGCCCAACTCTACCTGTAAACCTCGTGTACCCTTCAATTGTGATCTTAACTCAATCTGACCATTAGATTTATGATCCAACCACTAACAGTTGTTGATCTAAAATAACAGATTAAAGCCACCGTTGGACGATCCAAACCACACGATTAGTAGCCACTACAGGCCATGGTCCAAGATCAGTCGACCTACAACCCATCTCGACTGTTCCTACACTAGAAATCGATCCGAAAAGCATTGCATATGTGCGTGCTTGTGTGCAATCAAACTAGAAACCGCGGTACCAGTCGATGGGTGTAGTGAATCAGCAAGGTGGACCCTGGAGCTTAGACGTTTCACATGAAGGAGATGTTTCTGTCACGAGATGAAATCACCAAAAAGCCCTTGTTTATTATTCAGAAGAAGTGGTAAACTAATAAATGGCTACATGTTTTTTTTTTTTTTTTTTTTTTTTTTTTTTTTAAACAAAATTTTCAAGGTATAATGAAAAAAGATCTTTTCATCATTTTTTTAGTGGATGGCTGTAATTTTCTCTTTTTATTCCCTGATAACAACTAAATCGTTACCTCAAGGGCGTGTTTGGCCGTAAGCATTGGAGTGGAGTAGATGGTATGGAATTAGATTTAAAGTAATTGATGGACGGTCGGTGGTTGTCCATTGATTCCATCAGATTTCAATAGTCGGGGATGGGGAAGGAAGCGTGTTTAGATGGGCCATGGGATTGGGTATACTCCAATGATAAACAGTAGTAGTGTTTGGAAAATGCACTGTTTATTGGTACTCCCATGCGTACGGCAATAGCTCGCTTTGAAAGGAATCCATCCAAATAAAAGATGGAAAGATAAGCAGTCTGGAAACTGAAACCTAAGAATGCTCTCGTCTGATTGCATAAAAAATAAAAAAATAAAAATTGCCAATCTCAGTATAAATAATAATAATAATAATAATAATAATAATAATAATTGTTGATGCAAAAATCTGGTTCACCCTCTGTAGACCTTCGAGCACCTGCACAAGAAGAAGACAAAGGAGACCCTGGCTAGAGCAGGGGACCCTCCGATGCCAAAGTCAGCTAGGAATCTGGGTCTTACAGTATTGAGGGAGCTTGGATGAGAAATTTGTGCGTACCTTTTAGATGATGAAAGCTTCCTTTTTATAGCTGTTTAAGCGTTTAATCGTAGGAGGATTCTCTTCCTAGGATCACGGACATCGGGTGGCGCCCGTCCGCGATCTTCGTTTGATCCCGCGGACTTCGGGATCAGGGATCTTATCCCAAAATGTTCGGAACGAAACCTGTTTTCGCGCTGTCCTCTAGCTAGTTCCGTTACGAGGGTCGGCCCGATGCACCCTCGGATTACTGGTTCTTCGTCCGAGGCGAGTTAACTTTCGTCTCGGTTTATAGAGCTCTTAACCCTGCCTCGGATCCGACGTAGTGCTTCCCGAGCCGAGGCACCAGATCCGAGTCTCTGGACTTAGTATTTTTGTCCCCAACAGTAAGCCCCTTACTCCGTGTGTCTCACGTGACACTCAGGAGTAACGAGTTGTGAGTCGGTTCATGGCCTGGTCCGAGGCAATAAGTACATTTAATGCATCCTGTGCTGTCTTTGATAGGAGACGATTGGTTTCGACAACGCATGCGCCAAGAACCGTCACGTCGCTCATCCCGCCAATGAGGGTTGGACACGTAGCTAGGGCGTTATTGTCGTCACCGACGTGCGCCACGTGTCGAGCCGGAGTCGATGCAAAGCGTCGAATCATTTCCTCATTAATTGCTTCCGGCGTCACGGCAATCTTATAAAAGGGTAAGGGTCCCGCATTTTAAACTACTATTGCCGTCCCGCTTTTCATTTCTTTTGGAGCTTTTTCGGTCTTCGGTCTTTCCTTTCCTTCCCTTCCTCTTTCCGATCAGCCGTCGGCTCTCTTCGCCATTTCCGTTTTTCTCCTCCTTCCGGTGAGTCTCTCCTTCCTCTTTACTTAGTGATAATGGCGACTAGGGGTTCTCAAAGTCCCCAGAAGGAGTTTCGGAGATGAGGCATGAAGGCGCAACGTTTTTGGAACGTTGCGGAATCGCCTTCTTTATTAACGGAGATGGCAGTTGATGCTAACGCTGCTTTTCTCTCTGAGAGGGTCACCGAAGCTCCGGCAGAGCGCCCTGCTCCTGTTAACCCTTCTCGGGGTGGATCCTCTTTGATAACCCGTCCGGGAAGGCCCAATTGTCCAAGGGGCATGGAGGAAGAAGAGGAAGAAGAGGAGGAAGAAGAAGAGATAGTGATTGCCGAGAGAACCTCTAAGTCGGTTCCTGCTGATAAGTCGGCGCGTGCCGAGTCTGAGGGAGAAGGATCGGGGGATGACCTAAGCGGGCCGGTTCCTTCGGTTCTAACTGAGGCGGATTTACAGAATCCGAATCGGGTATCATATCCCCGATCAGTTATCACTTATCTCCCTCGTCCGAGTCACCTTTGGATCATCCTCCTCCCGGGGGCATCGCGATTTACCAAGTCTCGATGCAATGTGGCTTGCGTCGCCCCTTCAACCCATTGTCCGGGAGTTTTGTCCCGGTCGGATTGCACCGGGGCAAATAGTTCCGAATGGGTGGAGGAACTTACTCGGGTGTGCGGTATCTGTAACGAGATGGAAACCACTGGCATCGCCGACGATTCCTTCATTTATATCAAGTGCGCGTGAATCCGAACTACCCCGGCTTTACGTCTTCGCTGGCGGGCGGAGGCGGCTCAATCAACCGACCCTCCCACTTCTAACAAGCATTGGAGGGAGCGTTGGTTTTGGGCCTGTGGCCGTTGGGAGTCGGCTGAACCCGGTCCTACGAGGCTCGTGTCCCTCGGTCGTTTCAAAGAGCAGTGACCGGCTCTCTCTCTTGCCTTTCGTTATTTTTTGTAATATTCGACTCGACGAGCTTGTGTCCATGACATCCCCAAGAAGCTAAAAAGCTCGGTTCCAAGGTGCTTCGGCTCGGATCAAAGAATTGAGGACGCCGGATCCGGCCGATAGGTCCCTGGAAAGTGCTTTTGCACGGAGCGTCTTCATCTCGCAGTCTAACCTACTAAATCGTTGTAATTGAGAATGTAACTTTGTGTATCTTCCGAATTTTCCCGACTTGAAGTTCTTTCTTTTCTTTTATTTCAGATTTGCACGAAGCTCGTCCTCATTTGCGGATTGTTCCCGAGCGCCCCTCTCGAGGCGGCCCCTTCCGAGCCAACCCCTCCGAACCGGCCCCTTCAAAGATGATGGGCTCGTCCTCCTCTCAGGATGGTTTCGAAATTGAAGGCTCCTCCGCGATCGGTCCTTCTGTCGGAACCTCGGCCGCCGAAGAGACAGAGGGTAGCGCAAAAGGAGAAGGAGCCCGCGAGGTCTTCTGCTCCTCCTGTCGTCGTAATTCCGGATCCCGATCCGGAAGAGAGGGTGGAAGCGACTGAGGCCGCTACCTTGGAACCTCAGGTGGCACCTGACTCGGGACATGTTGCAACGGAAGTCCCGCGGCAGGAGGAAGAGACAAGGGCTGCGTCTTCCAGAGGGGAAGAAGAGACGAGGACCGCATCCTCCAGGGGGGAAGAAACGAGCCAGGAGGGGCCGTCCATTTTGCAAAAGATGGTGTCGGGGATGGTTCCCTGGGCCTTAGCCCATGGGAGCGAAAAGGAGTTCGTCAGCCTCTATAACGCTCGTCTCAAACCGTTGGCCACGCAGCAAGAGTGCTTTTTGAACTTGCTCCCTGCTTGGTTAAGGCCTGTAAAGAGTTATCCTCGGCCCATCGGTGCGTGTGCTCTTCTCTCGGAAGCTGAAGGGCGACGCGAGAACGCCGAGATACAAGTTGGCGTCCTGATGGGCGAGGCGGGCCTTGCCCGGAAAGCTGCCGAAGACGCGAAAGCTGAGGCGACTTCTTACAAGAGAGCCCTTGATGAAGCGAGGGCCGAAGTTGCTCGAGTGTCAGCTCTCCTTTCCAGGACTGAAGAGGAGAACAGGCGAATCCTTGCAGCCCACGCTTCTTCGTGCAAATGACTTGGCTCGGGCTAAGCTTGAGGCGGCGGGACTTATCCAGCAGGCCAACGAGAAGACTCAGGAGGCCGAGAAAGCTAGGGATCAAGCCGTCCAAGCATTTCTTGAATCCGAGGAGTTCGAGGATGAGAGGGATCTCTTGTTTCAAAGCGGATTTCTTGAATGTATTAAGGACATAAAGAAATCTTTTCCCGACCTTGATCTCTCGGAAATCGAGGGTGGAGCCTTAGAATCTGAGAATCCGGATGCTGCTGCTGAAATCACTGGTGGGGAAGAGGTCGGCATTTGTGAGAATGCTTCGGGGACCGCTCCGACCAGTGGACAGTAGCCGGGGCCCCTTATATGTGTTTTTATTTTTTATTTTTTACATGCTGTACTCGGATGTGGTTGATGAATGAAAGAAAACACTTTAGTTTTATTTGACTCGGCTTTGATCTTGCTTAGTCCAGAGTCTTTACATTGAGCACTGAGTTAAGGATAGTAAGTCTTGAGATGTTCGGCGTCTCCTGGATGAGGAAAAGCGATTGTCCGTTTAGATCTTCCAATTGGTATGTTCCTCGGCCGGATGGTACCCGAGACAATGTAGGGTCCTTCCCGCTTGGTCCTAATGTGCCCGACCCAATTTCCTTAGTATTGGAAATACTTTTCGGAGAACCATATCTCCCATCCGAAATCGTCTCGATCTTAATTCGGGCATTGTAGAACCGTGCCACTTGTCGTTCTTGGGGCTTCACGTACGTAGTCGTGTTATTTCCCTTTGCTCGTCCGTGAGGTCGAGTCCGAGTGCGAGGAGTTCTTCATTTTCATCCGTCGAATGAAGTGACTCGGGCCGACGGCAGCCGATTTCAACGGGAGTGACGGCTTCCGAACCGTAGCGAGTGAAAAGGAGTTTCTCCCGTGGCGGTTCTGGCCGTGGTTCCAGAGGCCCAAAGAATTTTCGGAGCTCTTCCGCCCACGCTCCTTTGGCTCGGCCGAGCTTTTTTCCGAAGATGTTGCTTGACAATCTTATTAACCGCCTCGACTTGCCCATTAGTTTGAGGGTGATGAGGTGAGGAATAGACGTTTCGATTCGAGGTTGTTGCACATATCGCGAAAACTCCCGTTGTCGAATTGTCTTCCATTATCCGTAATAATGGTATGGGGTACTCCGAACCGGCAGATAATGTTTTTCCAGCACGAACTCGGTGATCTTACGCTTTCGGTTATCTTGGCTAATGGCTCGGCCTCGGCCCATTTCGTGAAATAATCCACTCGCTACCACGCGAACTTGGTTTGACCTTTTCCCATGTAGGGAGTGGACCTATGATGTCAATACCCCATTGTGCAAAGGGCCGTGGACCGGTCATTGGCGCTAGCGCTCGGGGGCTCGTCTCGGGATTGCTGCGAATCGTTGACATTTGTCGCATTTTTGGACGAGCGTGCGAAGCGCCGTGTTGAATAGTGGGCCGCAGTATCCCCGTCATAAAACCTTGTGGGCGAGAGACCTTCCTCCAGAGTGGTTTCGCAGATTCCTTCATGGACTTCACGTAATACGTACCCGCCTCACCGGGTGTGAGGCACCGAAGCAACGTGAGCATAGTAACCTTTCTTATAGAGGGTATCGTTGAGTACGGTGTAACGGGAGGCTCGGAACTTAAGTCGTCGGGCCTCGGCACGATTTTCAGGCAGTTCCCCTTGTCAAGGTATTGGCGGATTGGATCCATCCAGGATGGTTCCGAGTCGATGGCATGGACAGTCATAGTAATTGACTCATTTATGCTTGGTTTATCGACGTATTCCACGGGGACGGACACAGGTATGTCATCTTCATTGGCGTTGAGGCGAGCTTTGCTATGCATAGGTCGGCTTTGCCATTTTCCGTACGAGGGATCCGAGTGACCTGACAGAGTTGAAATCCGTTAATAAGTTCTTTTGCTTTCTCCATGTACGCTCTTAATTGGTCTTTCCGTGTCTGGTATACACCGGTCACTTGATTCACGACCAATTGAGAATCGCTGAACACACTTAAGTGCGTGACTCCCATGCTAGCGGCTAGTCGGAGACCGAGCAACAATGCTTCATATTCCGCTGTATTGTTCGAGGCTTGGAATCCAAGTCGCAAGGCATACTGTATGTAAGTATGATCGGGGGTTTCCAGTACAATCCCAGCCCCACTTGCCTTCGGGTTGGAAGAGCCGTCGACAAATAGTTTCCAGGGAATAGGGCAGGGTAGGGGTGGTGTGGCGGCCGCTGCTGGGGCTATGACATCCTTCGGCATATCGTTGACTGGGAGATCATTTGGTGGGGTTCCATCAGCAATAAAATCAAAGATGGCTTGCCCTTTGATTGCGCTTCGGCTTGTATTGAATATCAAACTCACTCGGATTCGATAGCCCATTTCGTGAGTCGGCATGGAAGCTTCGGTTTCGCAAAACTTGGCGAAGAGGTAGATCGGTCATCACGATGATAGTATGGGCATGGAAATATGGCCCTGAGTGGCGAGAGGAAGTTATTAGTGCCAAGGCTACTTTTTTCCAAGTTTGGGTATCTTGTCTCTGCCGGCAACAACGCTTTTGCTAACGTAATATACCTGGCATTTGCTTTCTTCGGATTCTCGTATCAAAGCCGAGCTAACGGCTGCCTCGGACACTGCTAGATACAGCACAGTGGGATTCGCCTGATTCGGGCTTTGATAAGAGAGGCGGAGAACCGAGATATGATTTTATTTGTTGAAATGCCGCTTCGCATTCTTCCGTCCATCTCATTGTTTGTTGTCCTTTCAACTGCTTGAAGAAAGGGAGACACTTATCCGTGGCTCTGGACAGGAACCGATTAAGTGCCGCGACCCTTCCTGTCAGCCTTTGGATGTCCTTAATGGTTTTAGGGGATTCCATTTCGACCAAAGCCTTTATCTTCTCAGGGTTTGCTTCTATTCCTCGCTGACTAACCAAGAAACCGAGGAACTTTCCGGAGCTCACCCCGAAAGCACATTTATTCGGATTTAACTTCATCCGATACTTCCGTAGGATGAGAAACATTTCTTCCAGATCATTTACATGATCCGCGTGTATACTCTTGACAAGCATGTCGTCGATGTATACTTCCATGGTTCGACCTATAAGCCGAGCAAAGATTTTGTTAACTAATCTTTGATAAGTTGCACCGGCATTCTTCAAACCAAATGGCATCACTCGGTAACAATAAAGACCTTTGTCGGTGACAAAGGTAGTTTTGATTTATCATTTTGATGCATTACAATTTGATTATATCCCGAATACGCATCCATGAAGCTTTAAGCTCATGTCCCATTGCGTACTATCTACTAGCGATCTATCCTCGGAAGCGAAAGCTATCCTTGGGCAGGCTTTATTTAGGTCAGTATAGTCGATACAGACTCGCCACTTCCCGTTGGACTTTTTTACCAGCACGACATTCGCGACCCATTCGGGATAGTGTATTTCTTCTATGAAATTGGCCTGGAGGAGTTTGCTGACTTCTTCTTCAATGATGGCATATCGTTCGGGCCGAGCGGTCGTCGCTTCTGTCGGATCGGTCGAAATGACGGGTCGACGTTGAGTCGGTGGGTCATCACCGATGGGTCAATCCCCGGCATATCGTCATGACACCAGGCGAATACATCGGCGTACCTACGGAGCAGGGCTATCAGTTTGTCTTTCAAGGGGGATCTGTGAGAGACGAGCCAATTCGTACTGTCTTTGATGCATCTGTCTCGACCAAGGGGACTGAGATGAGGTCTTTAACCGGCTGTCCTCGTTCATGACTCTCGCCCCGAGGGTCCAACGATTCGATCGTTGAGATGTCGATTGGAATTTTGTCGGCTGATCCTTTCACGGCTATCATGTAACAACGCCTCGCATCTTGCTGATCTCCTTTGACAACTCCTACTCCCGACTCAGTCGGAAATTTTAGTGAGAGATGGTATGTGGATACCACGGCCTGAAGGAGACTTAGAGAGGGTCGGCCGAGTATGGCGTTGTATACTGAAGGTTGATCGACGACCAAGAAATCCACCATCATCATCTTCTGATGTGGGGTACTGCCGGCAGTGAGTGGCAGCGAGACAATTCCTTCAGGCAATACTTGTCCCCGGAAAACCCGATTAGCGGGGTCCGAACTGGACGTAACATAGATCGTTCGATTCCCATTTTATTGAACGCCTGAGTAAATAACACGTCAGCAGATGACCCCGTATCAACGAATATCCGGAACACTTTCCGGTTAGCGATAGTCAGAGTGATAATCAGCGCGTCATCGTGGGGGTGATAGATACCTCGGGCGTCTTCTTCTGTGAACGAAAGACAATATGTTTCCCTTTTCTTCTCTTTTAGCGGCCGCCCTATAACCATAAGCTCGGCCTCTGGCTGACTAAGTTTTCTTGCATGGTTCCTTCTGGCATTGTTTGAGTCGCCCCTACCTCGCGGGCCACCGATAATTATCCGGATTTCTTCCATCGGCTGACTCTCGGTCGGGCGTCCCTCAGTTTCCGCAGCTTTAACCACATGTTCTTTGAGTCGGCCGTCCTTTATGAGTCGCTCGATTTCTTCTTTTAGATGACGGCAATCACTCGTGTTATGCCCATGATCACGATGATAGTGACGTGGTATTTATCCTTATCCCGCCGATTAGGATTGCCTTTGAGCTTATTGGGCCGGTGAACGAAACCTTTCGCTTTTGATTTCCATCAATACCGCTCCCGAGTTTTGTTCAGGGGGGTATATGTGGAAAAACTGCGATCTGGTCGTTTTCCTGATCTTCGCTCATTATGCGCTTGATCATCCTTGCGTTTCCTTCCTCCGGTCGAGTCGGCTTCCTTTTTGACCGACTCTTTGACCGAGGTTTTAGTTTCACGCAGATTCGCGTTTCTTCGGCGTTTGGCATACTTATCCGACCGTGCCATAAACTCGCGAGTATCGGGCGGAGTTTTGTCTAAAGATGCCGGGGAATGGCTTATCTTTAACTCCTTGCATGAGCGCATTGAGAGCCGTTTCTTCCGAATGTTTCCGAACTGAAGGGACTCGAAATTGAAACGCTTTATGTAATCTTTCAGACTCTCCTCGCTTCGAACTATGTTGTTCGGATGTGCGGGGGCTTCAATTTCTTTTTCCCGCCGATGAAGTTAGTAAGGAAAGGCGTCGCTCACCGAATGAGCTAATGGACTTTGGTTTCAACTGTTTGAACCACGGTCTAGCTACATCGGTCAATGTAAGAGAAAAGGCCCGACACATCACCGCATCCGAGGCGTCATGGAGCTCCATATATGTTACGAAGCATTCGACATGCTCCGTTGGGTCGGTTTTGCCGGTGAAGGGAGTGATTTGGGCAACCGAAACCTCTCGGGCAACCAGAGCCGCCATTACCGAGTCCACAAAGGGGGACGCCTTTGCCTCGATCCGGTTGGATGCATATTTCGACTATGCTTCATGTCTCCGCCATTTCTTTCGCCATTTCTTCCCGCACTTCTCTTTTAAAGTTTTGAATATCGCCTTTCCATGGTTCACTACTTCTCTGCCGTGCCTTCTTCGGGAGGTCGGATGCGCCTTCTTCGCTCTATTTCATGCCGAAGGTCGGTTGGGGCGAGATGCATTGGCCGATCATGGCTGGAGTTGGCTCACGGTTCAGGGGGACGCCTTGGTGTTGGCTCGGCCGAAAAGACGTGGTGCGAAAGTTGAGGATCGGCCCGCGCGGTCATGGTACGTGTGCCGTTTCTCCTTGAGGAGGCGGGAGTGGCCGCATTTTGCCGCCGATACATTCGTTCTAACATCCGCTTCATCATATTCATATCGAGATCGGATTTCTTGGACCTCGATCCAACCGCCCATCGTTCCGACCTCGCCGATTATTGCTTGTTCAGTCGCTCCTCGTTGGCGGTTGGGAGGCAGGTTTTGGACCGCGGGGATCGCGCCCGGACTCCTTTGGCCCCGTAGGCTGCGATTTCATTTAGATCTTCTTCGGGACCGTCCTTCTAGTCATCACCATGGGATGCAACAAAGGAATATGGGATGGCTTTCTTGTACGGTTCCCACTGGACAGGCGCCAAACTGTTGATGCAAAATCTGGTTCACCCTCTGTAGACCTTCGAGCACCTGCACAAGAAGAAGACAAAGGAGACCCTGGCTAGAGCAGGGGACCCTCCGATGCCAAAGTCAGGCTAGGAATCTGGGTCTTACAGTATTGAAGGAGTTTGGGTGAGAATTTTGTGCGTACCTTTTAGATGATGAAAGCTCCCTTTTTATAGCTGTTAAAGCGTTTAATCGTAGGAGGATTCTCTTCCTAGGATCACGGACATCGGGTGGCGCCCGTCCGCGATCTTCGTCTGATCCCGCGGGCTTCGGGATCGGGGATCTTATCCCAAAATGTTCGGAACGAAATCGATTGTCATTGCCCTTCCGGCTGGTTCCACATGAGGGTCGGCCCGATGCACCCTCGGATTACTGGTTGTTCGTCCGAGGCGAGTTAACTTTCATCTCGGTTTATAGAGCTCTTAACCCTGCCTCGGATCCGACGTGCCCTGCCTCGGATCCGACGTAGTGCTTCCCAAGCCGAGGCACCAGATCCGAGTCTCTGGACTTAGTATTTTTGTCCCCAACAACAATAATAATAATAATAATAATAATAATTAATAATAATAATAATAATAATAAACGAAATATCTAAAAGAAAATAGAGAAAAATAATAATAAATAATAATAAAGAAAACCTACTTCTAGAATCCATCGAACGGCATCCAACGAAGTGCATTTGAGCCGGTTCTCAGGCGAAAAATCATAAAGAAGATCCGGAACTTTCGCTCCCAAAACTTCTTTCTTTAGAAACCAAGATCGTCTGGAATCCTTAGACAGGGAAAACTGTCCAAACCGTGGGACCCACCTTGGACAGGGGACTCGACTGGAATCCTCCACAGTGCTTAAAACACCTGGGGCATCACGTTATATACGTGAAATCCGCTACGTCTACCGCATATGTTCTACGCTCTACGTAAAACATACAATTCCATGGGGGCCACCATGTTGTATATGTAAAATTCATTCAGTCTATCAGGTTTTATCATGGATTCTAGGCTACATAGTCAAATATCAGATGAACCCACCACTCTGATAAGCCACACGACATGGAACAATGGGAATAATATGCCAACTGTAGATTTATGTGTGGGGCCATCATGGTGTATATCGTTCATCGAACCCATTAATCAGGTGTAAATCACCGGAAGGAAAAAATATAAAATTCAGCCTCATATAAAACTCAGACAGGTCACAGCATGTGAGCTTAGTAGTTTTATATATATTGTTCCCATTTTTATGGCTATCTGCTATTCTTTCAGCTCATCTTCTGTATATACGGTTAAAATAATTCTCCTCACCTGATGGACGGAGTGGGTTCGACATATAGACATGGTGGACCCCACAGATCTTGGGTCTTTTAGCCAATGACCTATTCCGTATCCCACTGTTTCGAGGGATGGGGATGTCTGCAACCGGGATTTGCCGAATCCCTTGGCAGCCGGTTGAGTTTACGACGCCAGCAGCAGCTGAAGTACCATCGCCCATCTCACCGCTGGAGGAGAAATTTAGGACTGTGGACCCACCTTTGATCCAGCTGTTTTTATGGAAGAAGACAAACTTTGTTCTGTAACTTAGACCTGCTCGTACGGACAGCGAATTTGAGGACGAAAATACCCCTCCTTTCACGGAAACGGATTGGGTACTCCCTGCCACCAGCAAATGGTTGATGGTCGGTGGTCTGTGGGCCCCACCATGATGTATGCTTTGCATCCCTGCCGTCCATATATTTTTTCACATCATTTTATGATATGAGACCAAAAATGAGTTATATCTAAATGTCAAGTGTACCACATTACAGGAAACAGTGTTGAACGAGCGTCAACCATTGGAAGCCTTTAAGGGGCCCATTGTGATGTTTGTGAGAAATCCTCCCCGTCTAAGTTCATTCATAGGGTCACAAAGACCTGGATGAAGAGGAAAAACAAATTTCATATGATCCAAAACTTTTGTAACCCCTAAAAGGGTTTCAATGGTAGACGTTCAATTCCCCACTGCCTTTTACAGTATGGTCCACTTGATAGTTAGATCTATCTTATTTTTCATGTCAAGCCTTAATATGAGATCGCCAGATAGATGGACGGTTTGGATATAACACAGACCTCATGATGGGACCCACAAAAGCAATAACATAGCAAAAAAAAAAAAAAAAACATAGCCGGCCGCGGCAGTGCCGCCACACAGTCTGGCTACGGTTATACCTATGATTATAATCTGTAGCCACAGTGTATCGAAAATTACAAGATTTTTTAGACAAACTCACTAGACAGTTCTATACTTTTTCAATAATATCGAAAGGCTTTCGATATATCGAAGTTACGGTTATTGCTACGGTTATAATCCGTAGCTATAAGGTCCCACTGACCCTAACTCACTAGCTTCTTCTTCTTCTTCTTTTTTCGTTGTAATCCACGCATTTTTTGGGTCCCATTATGAGGTAGGTGTTCTATCCAAACCGTTCATCTATTTGACAAGCTCATATTAAGGCTTGAGACGAAAAATAAGACAGATCTAGCTATCAATTGGACCACATTGTAAAAGGCAGTGGAGGATTGAACGTCTACTATTGAAAACCTTTTAGGGGTCGTATAAGTTTTGGATCATTATGAAATTTGTTTTTCCTCTTCATCCAGGTCTTTGTGACCTTATGATTGGATGGAAAATATATGTTCTGGTGGGCCCTACAAAATTTTTAACAGTGATAATCAATTTTCCCATTGCTCTTTGTGGTGTGGTCCAGTTGATCTTTGGATATGTTTCTTTTTTAATGCTCCCAAATGATCTCAAAATATGGATGAACGTTGTGGATATAATAAATACATAACTGTGGGGCCCATGTAACTTTGATCGGGGCAAACATGAAATTGAGCGGGACAAACTGGAAATTGAGCAGGCCAAACTGGAAATTGAGCGGGCCAAACTGAAAATTGAGCGGGCCAAACTGAAAATTGAGCAGGACAAACTGAAAATTGAGCGGGCCAAACTGAGATCGTTCCAATATGACCAAAATCCAACAGTTATAATCCTACTTGTGCTGTTACAATACATCAATGACCCGTTGTAGCCGACCCCGTTTTAAGATTGGGATGTTGACATGCTTATATCTAGGTTGTTTTAAGATTGGGTGTTACATCTTCGCCCACGTAAGGAGATAGAGATGGCTTTCTGGGGCAAGTGGGGCATATGTTCTAGACACATCTGATGAATGTTTGGTATCTCCCACGTGTTTCATCACAGTGGAGGAGGAATCATGTGATGATTAACAAACATCTTTCAACGGTATAAACCGTCTTTCATCTCAAATAAATGAAGCACATAGTTCCTTAATCCAAACTGTTGGTTTGTTGTGTCCAATGGTGGATAGAGAGGTCCCAGAAAACCTGTCATTTGAACCTCTCAGCTACCAATATCTAAACCTTTATTTATTTATTTTTTTCAATTAAATGTGAACCGTCTATGGTAAACCAAAACGGAAAAACTAATATTATCCTATCACGTAGAATTTTGACGAATTTTGACACATAGTCTAGTTTATCCCACTCAATTTTCAGTTTGACCTGCTTAATTTCCAGTTTGGCCCGCTCAATTTCCAGTTTGGCCCACTCAATTTTCAATTTGACCGCAAAGTGATTGCAATTGACCATAAAGTGAATGAAATGTATTTTCCACCAACGACCCGATGAAATCTTGGAAAATAACTAGGTTGGTTGGCTAAATTAGCTTCTCCTACCTCAAAATCATATGTGGTACATTAAGTAAATCATTCTAGTTTAGGAGATATGCATGTTAAATAAATAGGCAAAGAAATAAATTAAAAGATAGAAAAATATTTTTATATACTTATATATATATATATATATATATATATATATATATATATATATATATATACATACATAATTATGTATTAGAGAAAAATGTAAGGGATAAAAAGTTCTCTTTGTAATGGACTTTATAGCTACGAATTCTAACCGTAGCCATAACCCTTCGATATATCAAAGACCTTTCGGTATTATCGAAAAAGTTCAGAACTGTACAACGAGTTTGCCTTAGGGCCTGTTTGGCAAGGCAGATCCCACGGTATTAGGAGGGATGGGATTGGCAATATCCTGGGATAGGCATGACGTGCCAAATAGACCCAGTGAACTTGTCCTGGGATATGAGCAATCCCATGGATCTTAAGACAATCCACTG
Organism: Magnolia changhungtana; assembly: GCA_030180095.1. Classification (NCBI taxonomy): domain Eukaryota; kingdom Viridiplantae; phylum Streptophyta; class Magnoliopsida; order Magnoliales; family Magnoliaceae; genus Magnolia; species Magnolia changhungtana. Next base: position 5,169,120 of record JASAUF010000378.1, read on the forward strand.
ACATCACCATCATTACCTTAAAATTGATCCTATCCCTTGGTTGGATGGATTGGAAGGTAAAATCCCGGGATATGCAGGGCGTGCCAAATAGACCCAGTGAACTTGTCCCGGGATATAAGCAATCCCATGGATCTTAAGACAATCCACTGACACCACCATCATTACCTTAAAATTGATCCCATCCCTCCCAATACTATGGGATCTGCTCGGCTAAACAGGCCCTTAGAAATCGTGCAATTTTTTATACACTATGGCTACGAATTATAACCATAGCCATAACCGTAGCCAGATTGTACGGCCCAGCGCTGCAACCGTTTATGTTTTTTTTTTTTTAATTTTTTTATTGTGTTGCTTTTGTGGGTCCCATCATGAGGTCTGTGTTATATCCAAACTGTCAATCTATTTGACAAGCTCATATTAAGGCTTGAGACGAAAAATAAGATAGATCTAACTATCAAGTGGATCACACTCTAAAAGGCAGTGGGGAATTGAACGTCTACCATTGAAACCCTTGTAGTGGTTACAGAAGTTTTGGATCATTATAAAATTTTCATTTCCTCTTCATCCAGTGACCTTATGAGTAGATTGGATGGAAAATAAATGTTATGGTGGGCCCTACAAAATTTTTAACGGTGAAAATCAATTTTCCTGCTGCTCTTTGTGCTGTGGTCCACTTTATCTTTGGATATGATTTTTTTATTTTTTTTTGGGGATAATGCTCCGAAATGATCTCGATAATGGATGAACGTTGTGGATCCAATAAATACATAGCTGTGGGGGCCACGTAACTTTGATCTTTTTTACCCATTCGTACGACTCTCGGTTGGAGGAGTGTCCGCGCTCGTCTTCGAAAAGGAGGGGTATTTTCGTCCTCAAATTGGCTGTCCGTACGAATAGGTAGGCATAAGTTGCAGAACAAGTTTGTCTTCTTTCCGGATGAAAGTTGGGGTCCACAGTCCTATATTTCTCCCGCTGGAGAATACGGCATCATAACCCGCTTACTACACTACAAGCCTATCCACCGCGCTGGGCCAAAACGCCCTAAGACCTGTCAGGTCATTCAGTAAACGATTGGATGCAGATTTCAACATCTGGGGAGCAGGATGCCGTGGGATGGGACCCACCGTGATGTATGTGTTTCGTCCACGCCATCCGTCCACTTTGGTAGCTCATTTTAGGCAGTGAGCCCAAAATTAAGGCATGTCCAAAGGTCACCACAGCATAGGAAACGGTGTGGGTTGAACACCTACACTTTAAAACTTCATCCAAGCCACAAAAGTTTTTATTTATGTCCGTGTAACCTTATGAATAGGCAGGATGGCAAATAAATATCACCATGGGCTTTAAGAAGAATTTAATGACGGTTATCATTATTGGCATGTTTCCTGTGGTGTGGTTCACCTGCGTTTTAGATATGTTTCAATTTTGTGCTCATGGTCTAAATGAGCTAGCAAAATAATTGAATGGTACAGATGGATGTCGCTTATAAACCACGGACCTCACAGTTGTCGCCACAGAGTCGTGCATGTCATGTCGAAAGTACTAGATTTCGACCAGACGCAACTTTTGGCCCTATGTCTTTTTCCGTAGAGTTCAATGCATTGGAGGTACGGACGAGCATTTGAAGACAAACATACCACTGCCTTCCGTAAAAGCGGATTCGCTGACGTACACCACACACAGTAGGTATGTGTCGTGCGTAAAGGGAAACGGATGGGCAACTCCCGCTGCCACCAGCCCCATGGCTGGTGTTCGGTTCTCTATGCGCTCCTTGTTTCATCCATTCCGTTCATCCATTTTTTAAGATCATTTTAAACCTTCATTTCAAAAATTAGAGGGATATAAATCTAAGGTTGATCACACCATAGGTGACAATAGTGATTGAATATCCACCATTAAAATCCTTCTAAGGCCCACTGTACTGTTTATTTGACATCCAATCTGTTGATTAGATCATACAGCCCAGATTAAGGGTAAAAACAAAGATCAGCTCGATCCAAAACTTTTATGGCCCCAAAAGATTTTTAATGATCAAAGCTCATTCAACGCAGTTTCCTGTAATGTGGTCCATTTGAGATTGGAATATATCTCGTTTTTGGTCTCATATTATAAAATGATCTAAAAAACTAGATGGATGGCATGGATGAACACATACATCATGGTGGGACCCACATAGCACCGCCCACCAGCCATTGGCCGGTGGCAGGGAGTAGCCCATCCGTTTCCGCCAAGACGAGCACGGACGCTCCTCGAGCTCCTGGTTGTACGAACGGTTCAAAGGAGATCGAGCCCTGCAGTGATGTATTTATTATATCTACATCGTTGGTATATTTTTAAAGATTATTTTAGAGTATTATCCAAAAAAAAATAACAATATCAAAAGATCATGTGGACCAAATAATGATTTTCACTGTTAAAAAATTCGTACGCCCACCATAATATTTATTTTACATCCAATCGGTTCATAATGTCAGAAAGACATGAATAAAGAGGAAAAACAAATTTCACATCGATCAAAAACTTAAGTAACCTCAAAAAGTGTTTCAATGGTAGACGTTCAATTTCCCCCTACATTTTGCAGTGCAGTTCACTTGATAGATAGACCTGTCTTATTTTCTTCTCAAGCCTTTATAAGATCTCGCCAAATGGATTGACGGTTTAGATATAACACATATCTGATGATCAGAAACCTACAGAACTTGCTGATTCCAATACAACTGGCCTAACTTCTAATCCACTTTCAGCGCCGACGCTCGGACGCGGATTAGACATAGGCCGGTTGAGTAGCGAGTAGGCTACTGAAGTGACGTCATCAAGTTAGGTGGGTCTAGTATTAATGTATGTGTTGTTCGTCATTTCAGATATCATTGTAGGCCTGTTTGGCAGTTTTGGGAGCAATTATACATTACTTCGTTAATGTGATCCGGTTGAGACATCCGTCGGCTTACCTTATGCACATATGGTGCAAATAATGGTTCTCACTTAATGGGTGGAGCAGATTTTATATAAACAGCATGGTGGGTTCTATAATACTTTGGGTGTTTCATGTGAGTGAGGTGTTTTGCAGTATGGTCAAATGGCCAAGAAACGCTCATTTATTTCTCTTCAAGTGTGGTAAACTTGAAAAGGTTATTGTAATTACGGATTTTTAAAAAGATATCTAAGGTTTAATGAAGGAAGTGTCTTTTCATAATTTTAATGCATTTGCTCTGTTGGCACTTTCGGTGCTAATGTAATTAGGTGATGTAAAGGTGGAGGTACAAGTGTAAATGTAATTAGGTGATGTACAAGTCAAGGTACAAGTGTAAATGTAAGTAGGTGATGTACAAGTGGACTTGCAAGTGTAAATGTAATTACGTGGAGGTACATTTACTTCATTTTATTTTAAAATTACTTGATGACTACTAAGATGCTATCTTATTACTTGTCTTGTCATGTCATTTAATAATAATTGATAAAGATCGCATGGCCTGGAAGGGGCTCTATCATTGAAGATTCAAGCAAAGTATCAATAATTGTACGACTAAGGGCAAATAAGAACAATTTGAATTTTATTCACAAATAATAATAAAAAGTGTACGCAATTGTATAACCAAGTTTAAATAAGAATAATCTAAATTTTACGTGAAAAAATCTTTATATAAAAAAAAAAATCATGGCATAAAGTGACAAATAATATATTATGAAAACAAAAATTATAAGAAATAGAATCTTACCAATTCGAACAAGCCTTGAATCTTTTTCATAAGCCTTAGGTATGCACTTGAAAATTAGGAATAATTAGAAAGCCCTAATAATCGTTTCAATACTGAGGTCTTGGTATCAATTCCCTAGAGGTGACTAACAATGAAGTGTGAACGAACAATGGGTGTATTAACAAGCTATAAAAAAAAATAATTTTTTTTTTAAAAAATAAAATTAGAAAGCCCTAATACACCTCTTCCTTGCCCTAATCCCAATTACACCTGATATATATACTATTACAGTCAGAATAGGAAACAAATCTCACACTTGCGCAATTCTCTGCACATTTTTTATGTGACTTTGATGGTATCGACAACCTATCGAGGATCAGTCGATGGCATTAAACTCATTCGATGCCATTGAGTAACAACACCAAAACGTTCCAACAACCAACATGGATTTTCTGGATTTTTTCAATGGGATCGAGCATCTGTCGATGGCATCGACATTTACTCGATGACATCGAGTGGTTTGTTGATAACATTGACAGACCATTTTATTGATAAATTTAAGATATCAACAATAATCTCTACCATGTCTTCAATATATATACATATATATATATATATATATATATATATATATATATAGCTCCTTATCAATCTTTGTGACGCAGGGATGAACGTGATGAGGATAAATACTCTGAATCCACGGAGCTTATCTGGACTCCTCATAGAGACTTCTCGAATCCACGAGGAAAGAAAGTAGAAAATAGAAATAAATTCTAATAAAATTCGAAACTGATTAATTGATGAATAAAAACAAGTTCACAACCCTTTAAATAAGGGTACTAAGCAATGAGAAAGAAATCAGAATCAAACTACAACTAGCACTCCTAGAATTCGCGACTTACTATAAATAGTAAACTTACTATTTATAGACGGTCGTGATGTCTACTAGTGCGCAATGTTTTCGGCCAAAAATAGTAAGTGTCCTATTTGGCTTCACCAACCCGTTTTCCTAATTATTATAAGCTCTTTTCACGTTGGGCGCAACTCCTAAAGCCTGACGAATGAAGAGTTATAAGCAAACTAAAACTTACTATTTATAGTAAAAACGAAATTGAAACAGGGAAACGACCGTCAAATCAGGGGTTTCTCACAATTCCGAGCGTCGCAACCCTACATAGCTGGGTTGGTTGGCTAAAGTAGCTCGTTCTACCCCAAAATCATATATTTTTTGTCGGCTAACTCATCCCGGATTGTGAGATACGCTTGATTTAAGGTCTGATGGTCAGATCACTTCTGTCGCCACCGGGCCTTTTCTGATCCATCTTTGCCATGTAATTGTCCGTGACCCGCTCTACATAATTTTGTCTCTAATTCTGCATTCCATTATAACTTTACCATTACTTCTCATGCACACTCCATCTTCCATTTACACCTTTATCAAGCGTAAAGAAGTTGTACAGAACTTAAACTTTTATGTGGGAACCACCTTCGTAAGCATGTCAACTGAATTTATGCTTGTGTGAATATTCACTAGAATCACGCCTCCTTCCTCAAGCATCTTTTGGATAAAATGATGATATATATCAATATATTTAGTACATGAGTGATGAATAGAATTCATAGATAAATTGATCATGCTTTTCACTGTGACAATTGACAGGCATGACCTCTTGTTAAAGCTCTAACTGATTTATAATTCATCTTAACCAAACACCTTCGTTGAATGCTTCTGTCATTGTCATATTGTAACACCCTGTACTTTCCAATACTCAAGTGTTACCATATAGATTAATTTAATATAAATATATATAAATAATGCAACCTAAATATATACACTATGAAATGTATGTACTTTATAAAGATTTAAAATTTCATGCTAAAATGATATGTATGTATTTAATGTATAGAAATATTACGAAAATAATATTGTATTAAATAAATATAAGGAATAATAATTTCACACCATGAAATCAAATTATAAATAATAATGTAGCATCGAATATCTTTTATAAGTATGTATACAAAAATCAGTAGATACTTTAATGGAATTGTATATTATTGAATAATATTATCAAATACAAATATAATTTTAATTAAATATGATAATGTACAATCTTCAATTCATTTATACATATAATATGATATTGTATATTATGAATTATGAATGAGTGAACGACAACATGTAATTAATAGTATATTAATATTAAAATTTTCTTTATACATATGTACACGAGACTTTAAACATTTTAATTATAAGTAATATACAAAAATAATAAAAATTATATTAATAGTAGCATTGGTTAAAAATACATGATGAGGGCTCATAAATGGCCCATTTAGGCCTTTTAACCGTTGACGCCCAACTTCAAAATCATCCGACCAACAGATCATCGGAAAATCCATAAACTGGACCAAAATCAGGTTGTGGGCCCCACCTACGCATTTTATCTGCTTGATACTTGGCTAAAGGCCCTAAATGGACCCCTAGAACCTAATGGACGGAGTGGATTCTATCCAAACATCACTGTGGACCCCACAGCTATAATGTTTGTGCACTAAGAGTAGTGCACCGCAGGTGCACCAGACCAGGGGCCTGGTCAAATCCAGCGCTGACCCGCGCCCTCTCTCAAAACCAAGAGATTTCTCTCTCCTTCTCTCCGGTTTACACAGCGGACGGACAGACGTCCGTCCGTTTGGATTAGTGGCCTACCATTTGGCCCCATTGGGGCGATCCGAACCGTCCATCTAACAGAGTACAGACGTGAGACCGAAATACCTAAGTTTCACGCTATTTCACGTGTGTACATGCACACGATCGTCGCCGCAAGTGAACCCGAAAGCACAAACTTTCCAAAGATGGAAACTGCCTTCTCTTCCCAACTGGCACGATCCATGTGAGGGATTCTCCTCCAATCCCAGCCATCCCTTGGGGGAGAATGTCGGCCATTCAAATGCCAACAGATCCAACTGGGTGAATAAAAGAAAAATAAAAAGAAAAAGAGGAAGAAAAATGCCGTTCCTCCCACCTTCAAACCCACCAGAAAAATGCCGAGAAACCTCTGATTTTCCTCTTCTCCTAGCTTTCCAAGGCCCATACACAACGTTTGGAAAGCTCAGTTCGAAGGAAAACCTTCAAAGGAAGGATCCGCCATTAATGGCAGCCATCTTCTCCGCTGTTCCAACTGAGTCAGACTCAGTTCGGGATGTCGTTTTCCGACTCTCACCATCTGGTGATGGCGTTGGAAGAGAAAGAAGGAGAAAGAAAGTGAAAGAAAAGCATAAAAAGGAATGAGCGGGAGAGGTATGTATTCCTATCCACTCCGCTCATCCAACAGGTGGGCCCCGATCATGAGGCCTGTGTATATCCAGACCGTCCATACGGTGGGCTAGCAGCCAGCGCCTGCTGGACTGACATCAACACGTTCTGTGGGACCCACCTTTGTTATGCTTTGCATCCACGCCGTCCGTCCAGGACGCTGGATGCTGGCATGCTTTATTTTATTTTATTTTATTTATAAAAAATATATAATAATAATAACAATAAATAAACAAATAAATGAATATAAATATTATAACGATATAATATATTATTTATGATGATGGGCCCCAGTGGGACCCACCTAGATTAGAATCGGATCGGCTAGTGCGTCCCACACCAGCTATATAGCTGACCTAGTGATGTCACCAGATTTTATGGGACCCACCTGATACGTGGATTCCATCCACGCCGACCGTCCATTTGGATGGGGCCACGCCACGATGTATGTATTTTACATCCACGCCGTTGAATGTGTATCAGGTGGACCACGCAGCAAAATTTTGTGGAGATTGAACGTCCACTGTTGAATCTGGTTAGGGTCACAAAAGTTTTGGACCAATATGAATAGACTAAAAATCAGCTGCATCCGCAATTTAAATGGCCCATACTAAACGGAAGGATGATAATGTGAATAATAGGTTCGTGTGTGAGGCCACTGCGTATCTTTCATCCAACTGTTGATCCAATGTAACTCCATGGCACAAGAAAATATACGAAAATCAGCCAGAAACCTAAATAAGCCACACTCTGTGAAATTGGTGACGTCATCACACTACGTTGGGGCATACAGAAGTTGGTGACGTCAACACACCACTAAGGTCGGTAGTGTGGGGCACACCATGCAATCAGTTTAGGAGGAAAAACTCAGGTACTCGGGCAGAGTACAATGGCTGATACACAGGCACTAAGGAATTCCAAACGCCTTTAAATTGGATGTGAGGTGAGAGTAGATGCCCACAGGTAGCAAATACTAAAATCATTGTATCGGTTTTCGTTTCGTTGATTACCGATACGGGCTCATATCGCCTGGATTGAGTTGTTTTGGGCCCAAACAGCCGCATAGTCATGGATGATAGGAAGACGTCATGTGGGCAAGAAGTCGGCATGTCAAGTGGGGAAGCACCGATGCGTTCTCTGCATGAGAATGAATGCACGATGCTTGGGGAAGCAAGCGGTGATTCCTTGATAGAACCGCTCCTATCTCCACATCGGCCTATGCTCCGTATGTCAAGTGCGGAAGCGTACGTCCATCCCCCGCACAAACGGCTCGCAAGCGGCAATTTCACGCCGACATCGGTCACCTCATCCGTTCCAACCATCTACAAAGTTCCACAAAGAATCCGGCAAGCAAACAAGAATGCGTTCAAGCCGTACGAGCCCCAGGTCGTGTCGATTGGTCCATATCATCACCTCAAGATGGAAGAATTTGAAAAGCACAAACGGCTGTACCGAGATTCAATCCTCTCACGCAATAGCCTCCATCCGTTGGAGGACTACCACGCCGAGATCAAGACATTAGAGGCTAAAGCACGAAGTTACTACTCCGAGGATGTCGGCCTCAATTGCAACGAGTTTGTCGAAATGATGGTGCTTGATGGTTGCTTCATTGTTGAGCTCTTTCTCAGGCTTAAAGAAAAGAAATTCGAGGGGGACCCTATATTTAGTACGATTTGGATGCTGCCTCTTATCAGGTATGATATGCTCCTCCTCGAAAATCAAATTCCCTTCTCTGTTTTGCAGGTTATTTACGAAAAGGCTAGTCTGGGGAACGGTTCACTCGTGGAACTCGCCCTTGATTTCTTCGAACCCATCATGCTTAATAATAAGGAAAACAAGATCAAGGTTTCCAAGGATCAGATCAATGATCACTACTTTCATTTGCTCCATTTGTTCCACTCGTATTTGATCTCGATCCCTAGAGAGAAGTCCAAGAAACGTAAGATACTAACGTTCTTGTGCTCAAAAGGTTCAAATGAGGCTGAGTTGCCTATTAGTAACAATCGATCTCCACCAATCGAGATGATCCCTTGCGCGTCTGAACTACAACTTGCGGGAGTCAAGTTCAGGAAGAAAAAGGACTTCAGTAGCATCTTGGATGTGGAATTTAGTGGCGGGGTGTTGAAAATCCCGCACTGGGTTATAGATGACGCCACCAATACTCTCCTTCGGAACCTTGTAGCGTTGGAACAATTCTGCTACCGAAGGGTTAAACTCCATTTCACGAATTACGTTGGGTTCATGGATTGCCTTGTCAACACATCCAAGGATGTGGCATTACTCCATCGCAATGGGATCATAGATCATTTGTTGGGAAGTGATGAGCAGGTGGCCGGCTTATTCAACCACCTCTGCTATGGGATATTCAATGATTTTGAGGATAATTACCTTTCCGGTATATACAAGGACGTGGATAAACATTACAACACCCCATGGAACATGTGTTGGGCGAGCTTGAGGACTGATTATTTCAAGAATCCGTGGGCCAGCATTTCTACGGCAGCGGCCACAATCGTCATCCTGCTCACTTTCGCCCAAGCTTTCCACACTTTCTTTCTTTAATTACTAGCAACCACGGTCCTAGTTCTTGATCATCATGTTTTAATGGTTTAGATTATTTTGATTTTTCTCCTTTGTATTTTGCTAATGGAAGTAATTGCAACTGGGGTAATCGGTATCTGGGTTGCCAGGTCTGGTGTAGTTCTTGAAAGCACAGACTGAGATATGATTGGGCTCGGTACCTACTGGGCCTTTTGATCTGTGTTTGGAGCCAGGTTTGAGAAAAATATGAGCATTTACATTGGGCTCATCTGAGAAAAATGCCTCGTATAAAACTTTTATGTTTCAATGGTGTTGTTCAACTCCATTTGTTTCTCACCCACTTGGGTTTTAAATTTGTCTATTTGTTTGTTTGTTTGTTTTTTTTTTTTTTTGTCGCAAAATGGATAAACAAGATGGATTTTTTCATCATCACGGTAAATCTCACCTAGCTTCCCAGCGCCGCAACTTGGTGCAAGTGGCTCGGCAAAAAATCAGCGTCTCATGTTCTCGGGTCGCATCCGCACAGTATCTCTCACACGAAAATGCAGATCGCCCTACCTCCATATATATATATATATATATATATATATATATATATATATATATATATATATATATATATATATATAGAGTCCATCCATTTTGAGGTATCCATTTTGAGGTATCATTTCTAGTCATCAACCAAAAAATGAGACAGATCCAAAAGGTCAAGTGAACCGCGCCAAAGAAAGCAGTGGGAACAATGAGGCCCACAGTTGAAACGTTTTTAGGCCCACTGTGATGTTTGTTTGCCATCCAACCTGTTCATAAGATCGACTGGATGAAGGGAAAACACATCAACTTAATCCAAAACTTATTTAGACATTGAGATTTTTTCAATGATAAGCGTTAAACCCACACTTCTTTCTATGGTGTGGTACACTTAAGCATTTTATCTGCCTCATTTTTTGGATTATGCCCTAAAATAAGCTCAAGAATTGAATGGACGGTGTGGATATAACATCCACGTCATGGTGGAGCTCACAACTTTGCCACGTTCACACACCACGCAAACCACCTATAACGTAGAAACGGCCCGGTGCGAACCAGCGCACTTGAGGTGGACCGGTCAAAGATTTAAGGCCGGAGCTGGGTTGGGCATTAGTTTTGAGGCCCTACTAATTGCACGGTCTGCGTTTCGATACACGAAAGGATCTGATTCCATGGATGGATACCAACAAGTGTGCTGGACTGGGTTTTGTTTCAGACGCTTATCTAGTGGGCTAGAGAGGGCCTGAGCCCAGCAAGTATTAAATGGCTTGGCAAGTAGGCCTCTTATGACCCAGCCCAGCTAATTTCCACCCCCAACTCCTAACGCTGATTAGGTGTGACTCCCGATCTAGTCAGGTGGGTGCGGTCCTGCCCATTAAGCCCACCTCATTGTATGTGTTTTATATCCACGTCCACCAATTTTTTGGACCATGCCAACGTATATGTTGCATATCTACGTCCATCAGTTTTTTGAGCTCATTTTAGAGGATCGCTCCAAAAATAATTAGATACAAATCTCTGGTGGACCATAAAGTAGGGATTGAATTACCACTATTAAAAACTTCCTAGAGCTACAAAAGTTTTGGATGACGCTGCTATTTTTGTTTTCCCTTCATCCAGATTGGTTGAATGGAAAATAATCATATTTAGGATGGGCCTTAGGACGTTTTTAATTGGGGCGCGTATTTGTATTAAAACTTGAGCCGCGAGACTAAGCTAATGAAGTGACGTCAGCAAGTTCTGTGGGCCCACCATGATGTATGTTTTCTATCGACACCTTCCATCCATTTGGAGAGATCATTTTAGGGCAACATCCAAAGAACGAGTTAAATCCAAAGCTCCAGTGGACCCAGCACAGAAAACAGTGGGACAGTGACGCCCACCATTAAAAACTTCTAAAGGCAACAAAAGTTTTAGATCATGCTGGTGTTCGTGTTTTCCCTTATTTCATGTCTTTTTTAACTTTTGAATAGGTTGGATTTCAAATAAACATTATGATGGGCCTTAGGATATATAGTTTCAACGGTGGGAATCACTTTCCCCACTGTTTACTTCGGTGGGGTCCACTAGAGATTTTTATTTGCCTCATTCTTTGGTCCATACCCCCAAAAAGATATGTAAAAATGTATGGACGGTGTGGATATAATACATACATCATAGTGGGCCCACAGAACTTGGTGATGTCACTTCAGTAGCCGACTCGCTACTCAACCTGTCAGTATCTAATCCGCGTCCTTTTAATTGTGGCCGTTGAATGATCACTATTTCTTGTGGTGTGGTCCACCTGAAATTTGTACATGCTTCGCTTTTAGGTTCATGCCCTAAAATGAGCTGAAAAAAATGGATGAAAGGCATGGATAGACAACAAATATATCAAAATTTGCCCCACAATTAGGGCTGCACCTACTCGATCTAGGGTCACAGCTTATCTGCGTTCGTGGGGCTGATTTTTGGAGAAGCGCAGGTTTAGCCCTTCATGCCTGGTAGGTACGATAGATTTGGTCACATCTCTCACTTCGTCATTTTGCTTATCATGTGCATGTTTACAGATGCACTGTACACATAGCTTGTATTTGCCTCAATCCAAATATAAACCGTCTAAATTGTGTGACCGCTATGGATGTGGTCTAAGAAGCAAAAACGAAATTGATAGAGGATTTCAACAATGTGATTGGTCGTCATCAAATGGGCAAAGGAATAATCAACGACATGTATTCAGCTGGCAAATGCCCATTAGCGGGTACAGTGTTGTGCAAAACCGTCCGTCCACAATGAATCTAAAGATTTTACAGTTTTGATTGAGATACATGCATTTCATATATACAACGGATGGTGCATGTGTATGATATGACACAGTCTTTCATTGTACAGTGTAAAATCATTTTAGTTCTTTCCCTCCCATGACAACTATTTCATAACTTGTGATCCTGTACGTTCCTTCCCCAACATGCCACTTATGCAGGACATCAATGACATGTTAACGATAGGGTCCAACATAAAGGTCACCTGAGACAAAATTTAGGGCTTTCCATGAATCAGGTGAGCCACACTATTGTAATCAATGGATAGCTGACAGTCCGACTCACATTCAGATCTGGCCCACCTAGGAATTTGATCAGCTGGATTAAGAAAAAAAAGTGATCCTCATTGTGGGTCCTATGGTTTTCATGGCACCGATCTCCTGAATTAAGTGGTTTGTTAGTCGAAAAGATAGTATGGTAACATAAGTTGGCCTTATGCCGGACATCGGTTGGATTAGGTTGGTGTTCAACACTAACCCAACCCAAGGTTTTTATACCTCAACCCTAACCTAATTCAACCCAACCCAACCTTAGGTTGGAAATTCTCAACCCAAGACCAACCCAAACAGGCTGGGATTGGTAGAGTTGGTCGGCTGGATATATGCTAATATTTTCGTTATTACATTAGTCTATTATACTTTGTCTCTCTCTCCCTACGTATGATTTTATTAATTATATAGATAATTATTTATCATAAAGAATTTCATTTATTCTAAACAAACAAGTTAAAATATAGGACAATTACTACTTAAAAGTCATGTTGTGTAGCACACAATCTATTTGGGAGAGAAATCCGACATATCTTGTTAACTTAATTAGGTAATTGGAAATGACGTGGGCCAATGAAACCCGATGGTACCGGAATTTCTTGTGCCTTCAGCACAAATGATCCACACTCAATTATAATTTATAAGTAACTTATATATCGATCGGGTTCGGGTTGGGTTAGGCAACCTGTGTCCTTAACCCAAGCTTGACCCAAGTTTTATTGGGTTAGTGTTTGTATAGCCCAAGCTTGAGACCAAACCCGATACATCTTGCCTGAGCCCAACCCAATGTCGGGTCAGTCACGGCCGGTCAGCTGGGTTGAACCTGCCTAACTTTCAGCCCTAGTTGGGGAACCTTTGCCCATATGATCCGTTCTCCTTTTGTTTTATGGGAACCATCTACCTAACCAACCTGATTTCCAATCGGATCTGAATCCTGAGCCCAAATCCGATCAGTCGTGGACTCAATGTGTGGACCCAAATCCGTGACCCTTCAACCAGTCCTGAACTTTGCATCTAGATGGTAGGGCAAGTGCACGTTGTTCCAGTCTGCCGCACTGGACCATTGTTGTACAAGTGGCCCATCTCCGGTGATTGAAATTGTTCTTCTGGTGGTGAGCCCTGTTAGCGCAAGTTACAGATTCGCGAATTCTGTAAAAAATAATTAAAGAAATTGAAAAAAAATAATTTAAGACAGGTTGAAGCACGTGTAATCACATTATTCCCCAATTCCCGAAGTGTTGAGAATGTTGATATGTTGCAGATAACATCCAACAAACACAAAGAACTACAAATGAGACTGTGTATGCAAATTTCTTTCTAGTAATTAGTTGTCAAATTAGTCTTTCCCCGCTTATGCCTGTTTAATAGGGGCCACAAAGAAATAGTTCTGATTTCCCTGGAGATGGTTCCAGACACATGGGCCATTGTCACGTGTGTGGTGGAGATGCAGGAACTACTGTACCATCGCTACGTAGGGGCATGTGGTGCCCCGAAGAGAGATGGGACCTATGATGACAGGACTGTTAATGGGTCAAGACCTAATTGTAAACGGGTTAGGCCGGGCCACCAATTGATGTCCAAGCCCGGCCCACTTACATCCCTGCTGGAGCCAGCAATATGATGGAGCTAACTTCGGACACATGGTGTTGCGGTATGCATAGATAAAGTAGCAATGCTTGGTTATTTATCACCTGCGCATCTGGTGGGACACCAGATCAACGGCTTTGATCACCCAAAGGCCAGCCCAATTTATTCCTAAGCTGTGGACACATCCCCAATCCATCCTAAAGCAGGCTAATCAGAAGTGACGTCCAGCCATCTGGCTCACTTCCAACCCTCAACAAAACAACACCTACCAATCATAGTGCACTCCAATGATACTCTATAGTGGCCCCAGGTGGCGTGTGGACAAGATCCAACCTACCCAAAAGGTGCGTCCCACCATGATGTACGCGAACGTCAAAACTCATGCAATCCAAGAGTTGTACCCCACCATCAAAGTGTGGGGCCCAAAAATCTTTCTAGTCCAATAATTAGGTGGGCCCTACATGAGGTTTTTGGTCTGTTTTATTTTGGGTCTGGGTGGGATGGGGTGTCACCATGGCAGATTGGATATTATCCAAACATCACGCGGCGTCCAAAATAGAATGGTACCACCGTTACTTATGGTGCTATACCACCAGAGTGTGATCTAATAATTAGGGCTATCAACGGGCTGGGCCTGAAGTAGCTCCAGCCCGAATTTTCAACTGTTTCGGGCCAGACGGTCGGGCTTGGCCTTTTAAAAACTCTGATTCAGGTCCAAGCCCGGCCCATTGATACCCCTACTGATAATCAATCATGTCCATATGGGTCGATGGGTACAAGGAACATGCCTAAGCCCGATTTTTAATTAGGCCTAAAAGGTGATACCCATGCCAACTGATTATTTTAGTGGATCTAATGAACGGTTGGAATCAATACAGTTGACTGAACCTGAATGAGTAGTGATGAGTTACCAAATTGAAAATAAAACCAGGATTTATATTCTACAGTAATGTTTTTCACACACAAGTAGCAAAACATAAATGAGAAAAATCAAAATATTCTACACCATTAAAACATGATGATCAAGAACTAGGACTGCGGTCGGTAATAAGGAAAGATAGTGAAGAACGTTTGGGTGATGGTGAGCAGGAGGAGGATCGAAGCCGCGATTAAAGAAATGACAGACCATGGATTGGTGAAATAATCACGCTTCAAGATCGCCCGCCACTTGTTCCATTTGTTCTTGCAATGTGTTTGGACATCCTGTTGTAGATCCGAAAGGTAGCTTTCCTCAAAATCATGGAATATCCCAGTGCAGAGATGGTTGAATAGTTGGGTCACATCCTCATCACTTTCCAACCCATGATCTATGATCTCATTGAGATGGAGCAGCGCCACATCATTGGACGTGTTGACAAGGCAATCCATGAACCAGAAGTAAGTCGTGAAGTACTGGTTTGTGAAGGGGTTTGTTGCTTCCAGGCAGCAATATTGTTCGAACGCTACTAGGTTCCGAAAGAGAGCATTGCTGTGTTCATATATTCGACAAGGAAGGGATTTTCAATACCCCATGGCCAAATTCCACGTCCAAGATGCTACTGCACTTTCTTTTTTTATTAATGGTATGGATGGCATCTAAACACCACTGTTGAACCCAGGAAGGTTTCAACAGTAGGAATTTCCCTAACCACATTTTCCTTTAGTACGGCTCACTTGAACTGTGGATACGGTTCATTTTTGGTAAAATGTCCTAAAATGAACTCACAAAACGGACCTAAGTTCCCAGCGCAGCTAAAGGCTTTCTAAGGAAATCCACGTCCGGAAGCAGGGGCTCTGTGGAGCCCACCGTGATGTATGTGTTTTATCCATTCCGTCCGTCATTTTTCCATGACATTTTAGGATATAAATATGAACCCAAAAACGTGGAAGATTCAAGGCTAAGTGGACCACACGGGGGATTCTTGAGCCCAAAAACTAAACATATTTTGATTGAGTTTCACCTGCACACGTCACCTATTGGACCATATTCACACGTGTGCAATTACATGTGTGAAGGAATTTGGTAGACAAAAAAAAAAAAAAAAAAAAAAAGAGAGAGAGAAGAAAAAGAAAAAATAAAAGATAAAGATAAAGATAAAGATAAGAAAAGAAAGAAGGGTTTCAAGTATATCTTTCATGGACGAGTAGGTCTACGAGTGCTCATTCACGTATATATATTTTAGTGTAAACTCTTGATTAGGAGAAAACATTACGTGAATGCATGCTGATGTATACACACTTACATATATCTTGTAACGATCTTCAAGTCTTATATATCTTCATACACTCAATTAATCATTAAACCCATCATTGAAACAACTCTACATCACTAAGTTAAGATATCTGATCAAGTCTTATATATCTTCATACACTCAATTAGTCATCAAACCCATCATTGAAACAACTCAACATCACTAAGTTAAGATATCTGATCGTTCATTTCAATTTTGAACCACCCAATTATAACAAATTAACTACAAGATCGTCATATCTGCTTGCACACGCATCCATATGTGACTTTGATTCGTTCATTCTACATGTTATTTATGTATAGGCTTAACCTACTGTCAGAATCTTGATCTAAAGACCCTACTTTTATGTACATAACATGTATACACATCTACACATCCCGAGCCTATATATCAATATTGACTAAATAACTATTAATTCAAACCATTGATATAACTTTTTATAAATAGATTAAGATATCCAACCGTTAATTCTGATTTTGGACCATCATATCACCATAAAATCTATCAAGAACACAATTAAGATAGTTACATATGATCATGCGTGATAGCGAACTTCTTACCTTGACCCTAATACATAAACGAGTATTTTACACCGTCGAAGTCTAATCTCAACGGCTCTTAAACTCATTAAGAGTTAGTTTAAGAATTCTATGGTGTACGTGTATACACTAACCAACGAAAACATACGTAAGATAGTCCAATTGTAATGAAAATTTAGTCAACGTGCAATCGTCCTGATTGTAATATATATTTTCGATAACTGGACTTAATTCATAAGATTCATTGTCCTTTGATTTTTGCATCATAGTTGTTGGATGATTCGTTCGAAAATTATATGATTCCCGACAAATTTATCTGTTTATCTTCCCTATCGGGACACGTATAGGGCTATTTTTGGACTCCACGAAGAGATGAATATGGGTAACCTATACTTTCTAAAACTTTAAAAAAAAAAAAATTAAAAGAAAAAAAAAAATTATTCATGTGTACATTCTATACCCTACACCCTCACTCAATGAGAACAAGATCCAACCTTTGAAATCATGAGATATTACCCCTACATGACTTACACCCAAACAACCCATGTAAATAGAGTTGGGCATGTCTGACCCGATCCGGTGGATCCGACCCAATCCAACTAAATTCAACCCGATTCGAACCGAACTGACGGCTTGGATCGGTGCGGTTCAAGTAAGGTCAGTCTGATCCGACCGTTCATCGGATCGAGTTCTGTTCAATGCCAATCCGGACCGATATGATACGATCCAATCCGATCCAGTCATATAGTATGAAGTTAAAATAGATTAAGAAATAAATGGTTGAGATTAAAATAGAGCCATTGGATGTTTGCATCATCAATGCTTCTACTTTTTTCGATGGTATGGTCCACTTGAGCTTTGGATATGCATAAATTTTGGGTTCAACTACTAAAATGATCTAGAAAAATGAATGGACAGTGTGGATCAACCACATGCATTCATGGTGGGCCCACGTGCATGCCAACTATACTATCGTGTGTGGCCTAGATAAATTTCAAATTAATTGCTTGTATCACACGCAAGCTACTGACAAGTGACAAGTTGAGTTGCCAGCGAGACTCTCTACTGAAGTGACATCACCAAGTTCTGTGGAACCCACCATGATGTATGTGTTGTATCCACACCGTCCATCAATTTGTAGAGATCATTTTAGGCCATGAGACAAAGAATGAGTCATATCTAGATTTGGAGCAGACCCCACCATAGAAAACAATGGGAAGAGTGACTCCTACCGCTGAAACCTTCCTAAGGTCCACTATGATCTTTATCTGAGATCCAACATGTTCACAAGTTAAGATAGACATGAGAGAAGGGAAAACACAAATTTCAATTTGATCGAAAACTTTTATGGGCCTAGAAAATTTTAATGGTGGGCGTCACTCTCTCCACTGTTTTCTGTGGTAGGGTCCAATATTTGAGCTTTGGATCTGACTCATTCTTTGGCTCTTGCCCTAAATTGATATCTCCAAATGAATGGACGGTGCGGATACAACACATATATCATGGCGGGTCCCACAGAACTT
This sequence comes from Magnolia changhungtana, assembly GCA_030180095.1. Taxonomy (NCBI): domain Eukaryota; kingdom Viridiplantae; phylum Streptophyta; class Magnoliopsida; order Magnoliales; family Magnoliaceae; genus Magnolia; species Magnolia changhungtana. The sequence goes on from JASAUF010000378.1 coordinate 5,187,652, forward strand.
GGTCACGTCACTTCAGTAGGAAGTCTAGGCTCTAGGCTCTAGCTACTCAACCTATCAGTAGGCAGTAGCTAATCTGCGTCCCACGCAAGCTACACAGGACAGGCTGTTGTAGTCTTGTAGATACGTGTCGCGCGAAGACGAGCATGTACGCGCCTCGAGCTCTAAGTTGTACGAACGGCTCAAATTAGATCAAAGTTACATGGGCCCCACCATAACGTTTATTTTCCATCTAATCTGTTAATAATGTTAAAAATAAGTCTGGCATTCCAGTGACGGATGGATCTCGGTGCATTGATGGTCCTGGGCACGCGTGGTTGTGTTATCATTAAATTTGAACCGTTAATTTGTGTGACCCCACCAATAAAATCTACAAAAAATAAAAATAAAAAAATACTGAAAATAAATATCTTGATGCCTATTTTTAAGTTAGAATATCGAAAAATGAAGAGAGAACTTTTGGATGGTCTAGTATAAAAGGGGAAAAATGACCGTTAACTTGATCGATTGATACTTCAATTTGTGTGGATTGTGGAACCTGCGTCGTCTGTTACTAGGGCCCTACCTTCATCGACTTTGTGATTACTTGTATATTGGAGTGGAAATAGATCGAGACATGTGAAATGCACAACGTTCTAAAAACTCCTCAACGGACAGGAATTATGGCATTCCTCGTTGGATATATGATGCAGACGCCTATACTTCTGTCCCACCAATATGGCATGCTTTATCGGAATCCTCATCGTTCATCAGCCCTAAATAATTGACTGGTCCATTGATCAGGTGGGCCACACAAGTATGAGAAAATGGGTGGCTAAAATAAATCAACTGGTGTTCCATACTCATCATATTTACGTAGCCCGATTCGAATGGTACCCAACTTGAGCCGGACTCGGTTTTCCTGACCGAGTCGGACTCAGTTCGGGTCAAGCTAGCAGTACATTGGATCAGATCGAGTCAGATGACCCGGACTCAGTCCCAGATTGGATCGAGTTTGGGTCAGGCCATGTAGAATCCGGACCGATTCGAGTTAGACCCAATCCAATCCGACTCGGTCCAATGCCCAGCTCTACCTGTAAACCTCGTGTACCCTTCAATTGTGATCTTAACTCAATCTGACCATTAGATTTATGATCCAACCACTAACAGTCGTTGATCTATAATAACAGATTAAAGCCACCGTTGGACGATCCAAACCACACGATTAGTAGCCACTACAGGCCATGGTCCAAGATCAGTCGACCTACAACCCATCTCGACTGTTCCTACACTAGAAATCGATCCGAAAAGCATTCAATATGTGCGTGCTTGTGTGCAAATCAAACTAGAAACCGCGGTACCAGTCGATGGGTGTAGTGAATCAGCAAGGTGGACCCTGGAGCTTAGACGTTTCACATGAAGGAGATGTTTCTGTCACGAGATGAAATCACCAAAAAGCCCTTGTTTATTATTCAGAAGAAGTGGTAAACTAATAAATAGCTACATGGTTTTTTTTTTTTTTTTTTTTTATAATTTTTTAAACAAAATTTTCAAGGTATAATGAAAAAAGATCTTTTCATCATTTTTTTAGTGGATGGCTGTAATTTTCTCTTTTTATTCCCTGATAACAACTAAATCGTTACCTTAAGGGCGTGTTTGGCCGTAAGCATTGGAGCGGAGTAGATGGTATGGAATTAGATTTAAAGTAATTGATGGACGGTCGGTGGTTGTCCATTGATTCCATCAGATTTCAATAGTCGGGGATGGGGAAGGAAGCGTGTTTAGATGGGCCATGGGATTGGGTATACTCCAATGATAAACAGTAGTAATGTTTGGAAAATGCACTGTTTATTGGTACTCCCATGCGTACGGCAATAGCTCGCTTTGAAAGGAATCCATCCAAATAAAAGATGGAAAGATAAGCAGTCTGGAAACTGAAACCTAAGAATGCTCTCGTCTGATTGCATAAAAAATAAAAAAATAAAAATTGCCAATCTCAGTATAAATAATAATAATAATAATAATTAATAATAATAATAATAATAAACGAAATATCTAAAAGAAAATAGAGAAAAATAATAATAAATAATAATAAAGAAAACCTACTTCTAGAATCCATCGAACGGCATCCAACCAAGTGCATTTGAGCCGGTTCTCAGGCGAAAAATCATAAAGAAGATCCGGAACTTTCGCTTCCAAAACTTCTTTCTTTAGAAACCAAGATCGTCTGGAATCCTTAGACAGGGAAAACTGTCCAAACCGTGGGACCCACCTTGGACAGGGGACTCGACTGGAATCCTCCATAGTGCTTAAAACACCTGGGGCATCACGTTATATACGTGAAATCCGCTACGTCTACCGCATATGTTATACGCTCTACGTAAAACATACAATTCCATGGGGGCCACCATGTTGTATATGTAAAATTCATTCAGTCTATCAGGTTTTATCATGGATTCTAGGCTACATAGTCAAATATATCAGATGAACCCACCACTCAGATAAGCCACACGACATGGAACAATGGGAATAATATGCCAACTGTAGATTTATGTGTGGGGCCATCATGGTGTATATCGTTCATCGAACCCATTAATCAGGTGTAAATCACCGGAAGGAAAAAAATATAAAATTCAGCCTCATATAAAACTCAGACAGGTCACAGCATGTGAGCTTAGTAGTTTTATATATATTGTTCCCATTTTTATGGCTATCTGCTATTCTTTCAGCTCATCTTCTGTATATACGGTTAAAATAATTCTCCTCACCTGATGGACGGAGTGGGTTCGACATATAGACATGGTGGAACCCACAGATCTTGGGTCTTTTAGCCAATGACCTATTCCGTATCCCACTGTTTCGAGGGATGGGGATGTCTGCAACTGGGCTTTGCCGAATCCCTTGGCAGCCGGTTGAGTTTACGACGCCAGCAGCACCTGAAGTACCATCGCCCATCTCACCGCTGGAGGAGAAATTTAGGACTGTGGACCCACCTTTGATCCAGCTGTTTTTATGGAAGAAGACAAACTTTGTTCTGTAACTTAGACCTGCTCGTACGGACAGCGAATTTGAGGACGAAAATACCCCTCCTTTCACGGAAACGGATTGGGTACTCCCCGGCCACCAGCAAATGGTTGATGGTCGGTGGTCTGTGAGCCCCACTATAATGTATGCTTTTCATCCCTGCCGTCCATATATTTTTCCACATCATTTTATGATATGAGACCAAAAATGAGGTATATCCAAATCTCAAGTGTACCACATTTCAGGAAACAGTGTTGAACGAGCGTCAACCATTGGAAGCCTTTAAGGGGCCCATTGTGATGTTTGTGAGAAATCCTCCCCGTCTAAGTTCATTCATAGGGTCACAAAGACCTGGATGAAGAGGAAAAACAAATTTCATATGATCCAAAACTTCTGTAACCCCTAAAAGGGTTTCAATGGTAGACGTTCAATTCCCCACTGCCTTTTACAGTATGGTCCACTTGATAGTTAGATCTATCTTATTTTTCATGTCAAGCCTTAATATGAGATTGCCAGATAGATGGACGGTTTGGATATAACACAAACCTCATGATGGGACCCACAAAAGCAATAACATAGAAAAAAAAAAAAAAACATAGCCGGCCGCGGCAGTGCCGCCACGCAGTCTGGCTACGGTAATACCTGTGATTATAATATGTGGCCACAGTGTATCGAAAATTACAAGATTTTTTAGACAAATTCACTGGACAGTTCTATACTTTTTCAATAATATCGAAAGGCTTTCGATATATCGAAGTTACAGTTATTGTTACGGTTATAATCCGTAGCTATAAGGTCCCACTGACCCTAACTCACTAGCTTCTTCTTCTTCTTCTTTTTTCGTTGTAATCCACGCATTTTTTGGGTCCCATTATGAGGTAGGTGTTCTATCCAAACCATTCATCTATTTGACAAGCTCATATTAAGGCTTGAGACGAAAAATAAGACAGATCTAGCTATCAATTGGACCACATTGTAAAAGGCAGTGGAGGATTGAACGTCTACTATTGAAACCCTTTTAGCGGTCGTATAAGTTTTGGATCATTATGAAATTTGTTTTTCCTCTTCATCCAGGTCTTTGTGACCTTATGATTGGATGGAAAATATATGTTCTGGTGGGCCCTACAAAATTTTTAACAGTAAAAATCAATTTTCCCGTTGCTCTTTGTGGTGTAGTCCAGTTGATCTTTGGATATGTTTCTTTTTTCTTTTTTTCTTTTTTAATGCTCTCAAATGATCTCAAAATATGGATGAACGTTGTGGATATAATAAATACATAACTGTGGGGCCCATGTAACTTTGATCGGGGCAAACATGAAATTGAGTGGGACAAACTGGAAATTGAGCAGGCCAAACTGGAAATTGAGCGGGACAAATTGGAAATTGAGCGGGCCAAACTGGAAATTGAGCGGGCCAAATTGAAAATTGAGCGGGACAAACTGAAAATTGAGCGGGCTAAATTGGAAATTGAGCAGGACAAACTGAAAATTGAGTAGAAAAATTGAGCGGGCCAAGCTGAGATCATTCCAATATGACCCAAATCCGACAGTTATAATCCTACTTGTGCTGTTACAATACATCAATGGCCTGTTGTAGCCGACCCCGTTTTAAGATTGGGATGTTGACATGCTTATATCTAGGTCGTTTTAAGATTGGGTGTTACATCTTCGCCCACGTAAGGAGATAGAGATGGCTTTCTGGGGCAAGTGGGGCATATGTTCTAGACACATCTGATGAATGGTTGGTATCTCCCACGTGTTTCATCACAGTGGAGGAGGAATCATGTGATGATTAACAAACATCTTTCGACGGTATAAATCGTCTTTCATCTTAAATAAATGAAGCACATAGTTCGTTAATCCAAACTGTTGGTTTGTTGTGTCCAACGGTGGATAGAGAGGTCCCAGAAAACCTGTCATTTGAACCTCCCAGCTACCAATATCTAGACCTTTATTTATTTATTTTTTTCAATTAAATGTGAACCGTCTATGGTAAACCAAAACAGAAAAACTAATATTGTCCTATCACGTAGAATTTTGACACATAGTCTAGTTTGTCCCGCTCAATTTCCAGTTTGTCCCGCTCAATTTTTAGTTTGTCCCACTCAATTTCTAGTTTGGCCCACTCAATTTTCAATTTGATCGCAAAGTGATTGCAATTGACCATAAAGTGAATGAAATGGATTTTCCACCAACGACCCGATGGAATCTTGGAAAATAACTAGGTTGGTTGGCTAAATTAGCTTCTCCTACCTCAAAATCATATGTGGTACATTAAGTAAATCATTCTAGTTTAGGAGATATGCATGTTAAATAAATAGGCAAAGAAATGAATTAAAAGATAGAAAAATATTTTTATATACTTATATATACATATTTACATAATTATGTATTAGAGAAAAATGTAAGGGATAAAAAGTTCTCTTTGTAACGGACTCTATAGCTACGGATTCTAACCGTAGCCATAACCCTTTGATATATCAAAGACCTTTCGATATTATCGAAAAAGTTCAGAACTGTACAACGAGTTTGCCTTAGGGCCTGTTTGGCCAGGTAGATCCCATGGTATTAGGAGGGATGGGATTGGCAATATCCTGGGATAGGCATGACGTGCCAAATAGACCTAGTGAACTTGTCCTGGGATATGAGCAATCCCATGGATCTTAAGACAATCCACTGACATCACCATCATTACCTTAAAATTGATTCTATCCCTTGGTTGGATGGATTGGAAGGTAAAATCTCGGGATATGCAGGGCGTGCCAAATAGACCCAGTGAATTTGTCTCGGGATATAAGCAATCCCATGGATCTTAAGACAATCCACTGACACCACCATTATTACCTTAAAATTGATCCCATCCCTCCTAATACCATGTGATCTGCCCGGCTAAACAGGCCTTTAGAAATCCTGCAATTTTTGATATACTATGGCTACGAATTATAACCATAGCCATAACCGTAGCCAAATTGTACGGCCCAGCGCTGCAACCGTTTATTGTTTTTTTTTTTTTTAATTTTTTTATTGTGTTGCTTTTGTGGGTCCCATCATGAGGTCTGTGTTATATCCAAACTGTCAATCTATTTGACGAGCTCATATTAAGGCTTGAGATGAAAAATAAGATAGATCTAACTATCAAGTGGACCACACTGTAAAAGGTAGTGGGGAATTGAACGTCTACCATTGAAACCCTTGTAGTGGTTACAGAAGTTTTGGATCATTATGAAATTTGCTTTTCCTCTTCATCCAGTGACCTTATGAGTAGATTGGATGGAAAATAAATGTTATGGTGGGCCCTACAAAATTTTTAACGGTGAAAATCAATTTTCCCGCTGCTCTTTGTGCTGTGGTCCACTTTATCTTTGGATATGATTTTTTTTTTTTTGGATAATGCTCCGAAATGATCTCGAAATATGGATGAACGTTGTGGATCCAATAAATACATAGCTGTGGGGCCACGTAACTTTGATCTTTTTACCCATTCGTACGACTCTCGGTTGGAGGAGTGTCCGCGCTCGTTTTCGAAAAGGAGGGGTATTTTCGTCCGCAAATTGGCTGTCCGTACGAGTAGGTAGGTATAAGTTGCAGGACAAGTTTGTCTTCTTTACGGATGAAAGTTGGGGTCCACAGTCCTAAATTTCTCCCGCTGGCCCATCTACCGCGTTGGGCCAAAGCGCCCTAAGACCTGTCAGGTCATTCAGTAAACGATTGGATGCAGATTTCAACATCTGTGGAGCAGGATGCCGTGGGATGGGACCCACCGTGATGTATGTGTTTCGTCCACGCCATCCGTCCACTTTGGTAGCTCATTTTAGGCAGTGAGCCTAAAAATAAGGCATGTCCAAAGGTCAAGTGGACCACAGCATAGGAAACGGTGTGGGTTGAACACCTACACTTTAAAACTTCATCCAAGCCACAAAAGTTTTTATTTATGTCCGTGTAACCTTATGAATAGGCAGGATGGCAAATAAATATCACCATGGGCTTTAAGAAGAATTTAATGACGGTTATCATTATTGGCATGTTTCCTGTGGTGTGGTTCACCTGCGTTTTAGATATGTTTCAATTTTGTGCTCATGGTCTAAATGAGCTAGCAAAATAATTGAATGATACAGATGGAGGTCGCTTATAAACCATGGACCTCACAGTTGTCGCCACAGAGTCGTGCATGTGATGTCGAAAGCACTAGATTTCGACCGGACGCAACTTTTGCCCCTATGTCTTTTTCCGTAGAGTTCAATGCATTGGAGGTACGGACGAGCATTTGAAGACAAATATACCACTGCCTTCCGTAAAAGCGGATTCGCTGACGTACACCACACACAGTAGGTATGTGTCGTGCGTAAAGGGAAACGGATGGGCAACTCCCGGGGCTGGTGATCGGTTCTCTATGCGCCCCTTGTTTCATCCATTCCGTTCATTCATTTTTTAAGATCATTTTAAAGCTTCATGTCAAAAATTAGAGGGATATAAATCTAAGGTTGATCACACCATAGGTGACAATAGTGATTGAATATCCACCATTAAAATCCTTCTAAGGCCCACTGTACTGTTTATTTGACATCCAATCTGTTGATTAGATCATACAGCCCAGATTAAGGGTTAAAAAAAAAGATCAACTCGATCCAAAACTTTTATGGCCCCAAAAGATTTTTAATGATCAAAGCTCATTCAACATTGTTTCCTGTAATGTGGTCCATTTGAGATTGGAATATATCTCGTTTTTGGTCTCATATTATAAAATGATCTAAAAAACTAGATGGACGGCATGGATGAACACATACATCATGGTGGGACCCACATAGCACCGACCACCAGCCATTGGCCGGTGGCAGGGAGTAGCCCATCCGTTTCCGCCAAGACGAGCACGGACGCTCCTCGAGCTCCTGGTTGTACGAACGGTTCAAAGGAGATTGAGCCCTGCAGTGATGTATTTATTATATCTACATCGTTGTAATATTTTTAAAGATTATTTTAGAGCATTATCCAAAAAAAAATAACAATATCAAAAGATCATGTGGACCAAATAATGATTTTCACTGTTAAAAAATTCATACGCCCACCATAATATTTATTTTACATCCAATCGGTTCATAATGTCAGAAAGACATGAATAAAGAGGAAAAACAAATTTCACATCGATCAAAAACTTCAGTAACCCCAAAAAGTGTTTCAATGGTAGACGTCCAATTTCCCCCTACATTTTGCAGTGCAGTTCACTTGATAGATAGACCTGTCTTATTTTCTTCTCAAGCCTTTATAAGATCTCGCCAAATGGATTGACGGTTTAGATATAACACATATGATGATTAGAGACCTACAGAACTTGCTGATGCCAATACAACTGGCCTAACTTCTACCGTACACCAGCTAATCCGCTTTCAGCGCCGACGCTCGGACGCGGATTAGACATAGGCCGGTTGAGTAGCGAGTAGGCTACTGAAGTGACGTCATCAAGTTAGGTGGGTCTACTATTAATGTATGTGTTGTTCATCATTTTAGATATCATTGTAGGCCTGTTTGGCAGTTTTGGGAGCAATTATACATTACTTCGTTAATGTGATCCGGTTGAGACATCTGTCGGCTTACCTTATGCACATATGGTGCAAATAATGGTTCTCACTTAATGGGTGGAGCAGATTTTATATAAACAGCATGGTGGGTTCTATAATACTTTGGGTGTTTCATGTGAGTGAGGTGTTTTGCAGTATGGTCAAATGGCCAAGAAACGCTCATTTATTTCTCTTCAAGTGTGGTAAACTTGAAAAGGTTATTGTAATTACGGATTTTAAAAAAGATGTCTAAGGTTTAATGAAGGATGTGTCTTTTCATAATTTTAATGCATTTGCTCTGTTGGCACTTTCGGTGCTAATGTAATTAGGTGATGTAAAGGTGGAGGTAAGTGTAAATGTAATTAGGTGATGTACGGGTCAAGGTACAAGTGTAAATGTAATTAGGTGATGTACAGGTGGACTTGCAAGTGTAAATGTAATTACGTGGACGTACATTTACTTCATTTTATTTTAAAATTACTTGATGACTACTAAGATGCTATCTTATTACTTGTCTTGTCATGTCATTTAATAATAATTGATAAAGATGGCATGGTCTGGAAGGGCTCTATCATTGAAGATTCAAGCAAAGTATATATAATTGTACTACTAAGGGCAAATAAGAACAATTTGAATTTTACGTACAAATAAAAAAAAAAGTGTACGCAATTGTATAACCCAGTTTAAATAAGAACAATCTAAATTTTACATGAAAAAATCTTTATATAAAAAAAAAAATCATGACATAAAGCGACAAATAATATATTATGAAAACAAAAATTATAAGAAATAGAATCTTACCAATTCGAACAAGCCTTGAATCTTTTTCATAAGCCTTAGGTATGCACTTGAAAATTAGGAATAATTAGAAAGCCCTAATAATCGTTTCAATACTGAGGTCTTGGTATCAATTCCCTAGAGGGGTGACTAACAATGAAGTGTGAACGAACAATGGGTGTATTAACAAGCTATAAAAAAAAACAATTTTTTTTAAAAAAAATAAAATTAGAAAGCCCTAATACACATCTTCCTTGCCCTAATCCCAATTACACCTGATATATATACTATTACAGTCAGAATAGGAAACAAATCTCACACTTGCGCAATTCTCTACACATTTTTTATGTGACTTTGATGGTATCGACAACCCATCGAGGATAGTCGATGGCATTAAACTCATTCGATGCCATTGAGTAACAACACCAAAACGTTCCAACAACCAACATGGATTTTCTGGATTTTTTCAATGGGATCGAGCATCTGTCGATGGCATCGACATTTACTCGATGACATCGAGTGGTTTGTTGATAACATTGACAGACCATTTTATTGATAAATTTAAGATATCAACAATAATCTCCACCATGTCTTCAATATATATATATATATATATATATATATATATATATATATATATATTTATAGCTCCTTATCAATCTTTGTGACGCAGGGATGAACGTGATGAGGATAAATACTCTGAATCCACGGAGCTTATCTGGACTCCTCATAGAGACTTCTCGAATCCACGGAGCTTCTCTGGACTCCTCATAGAGACTTCTCGAATCCATGAGGAAAGAAAGCAGAAAATAGAAATAAATTCTAATAAAATTCGAAACTGATTAATTGATGAATAAAAACGAGTTCACAACCCTTTAAATAAGGGTACTAAGCAATGGGAAAGAAATTAAAATCAAACTACAACTAGCACTCCTAAAATTCGCGACTTACTATAAATAGTAAACTTACTATTTATAGACGGTCGTGATGTCTACTAGTGCGCAAGGTTTTCGCCAAAAATAGTAAGTGTCCTATTTGGCTTCACCAACCCGTTTTCCTAATTATTCTAAGCTCTTTTCACGTTGGGCGCAACTCCTAAAGCCTGACGAATGAAGAGTTATAAGCAAACTAAAACTTACTATTTATAGTAAAAACAAAATTGAAACAGGAAAACGACCGTCAAATCAAGGGTTTCTCGCAATTCCGAGCGTCGCAACCCTACATAGTTGGGTTGGTTGGCTAAAGTAGCTCGTTCTACCCCAAAATCATATATTTTTTATCGGCTAACTCATCCCGGATTGTGAGATACGCCTGATTTAAGGTCTGATGGTCCAGATCACTTCTGTCACCGACCGGGCCTTTTCTGATCCATCTTTGCCATGTAATTGTCCGCGACCCGCTCTACATCATTTTGTCTCTAATTCTGCATTCCATTATAACTTTATCATTACTTCTCGTGCACACTCCATCTTCCATTTACACCTTTACCAAGCATAAAGAAGTTGTACATAACTTAAACTTTTATGTGGGAACCATCTTCGTAAGTATGTCAACTGGATTTATGCTTGTGTGAATGTTCACTAGAATCACGCCTCCTTCCTCAAGCATCTTTTGGATAAAATGATGATATATATCAATATATTTAGTACATGAGTGATGAATAGAATTCTTAGATAAATTGATCATACTTTTCACTGTGACAATTGACAGGCATGACCTCTTGTTAAAGCTCTAACTGATTTATAATTCATCTTAACCAAACACCTTCGTTGAATGCTTCTGTCATTATCATATTGTAACACCCTGTACTTTCCAATACTCAAGTGTTACCATGTAGATTAATTTAATATAAATATATATAAATAATGCAACCTAAATATATACACTATGAAATGTATGTACTTTATAAAGATTTAAAATTTCATGCTAAAATGATATGTATGTATTTAATGTATAGAAATATTACGAAAATAATATTGTATTAAATAAATATAAGGAATAATAATTTCACACCATGAAATCAAATTATAAATAATAATGTAGCATCGAATATCTTTTATAAGTATGTATACAAAAATCAGTAGATACTTTAATGGAATTGTATATTATTGAATAATATTATCAAATATAAATATAATTTTAATTAAATATGATAATGTACAATCTTCAATTCATTTATACGTATAATATGATATTGTATATTATGAATTATGAATGAGTGAATGACAACATGTAATTAGTAGTATATTAATATTAAAATTTTATTTATACATATGTACGAGACTTTAAACATTTTAATTATAAGTAATATACAAAAATAATAAAAATTATATTAATATTAGCATTGGTTAAAAATACATGATGAGGGCTCATAAATGGCCCATTTAGGCCTTTTAACCGTTGACGCCCAACTTCAAAACCATCCGACCAACAGATCATCGGAAAATCCATAAACTGGACCAAAATCAAGTTGTGGGCCCCACCTACGCATTTTATCTGCTTGATACTTGGCTAAAGGCCCTAAATGGACCCCTAGAACCTAATGGACGGAGTGGATTCTATCCAAACATCACTGTGGATCCCACATCTATAATGTTTGTGCACTAAGAGTGGTGCACCGCAGGTGCACCAGACCAGGGGCCTGGTCAAATCCAGCGCTGACCCGCGCCCTCTCTCAAAACCAAGAGATTTCTCTCTCCTTCTCTCCGGTTTACACAGCGGACGGACAGACGTCCGTCCGTTTGGATTAGTGGCCCACCATTTGGCCCCATTGGGGCGATCCGAACCGTCCATCTAACAGAGTACAGACGTGAGACCGAAATACCTAAGTTTCACGCTATTTCACGTGTGTACATGCACACGATCGTCGCCGCAAGTGAACCCGAAAGCACAAACTTTCCAAAGATGGAAACTGCCTTCTCTTCCCAACTGGCACGATCCATGTGAGGGATTCTCCTCCAATCCCAGCCATCCCTTGGGGGAGAATCTCGGCCATTCAAATGCCAACAGATCCAACTGGGTGAATAAAAGAAAAATAAAAAGAAAAAGAGGAAGAAAAATGCCGTTCCTCCCACCTTCAAACCCACCAGAAAAATGCCGAGAAACCTCCGATTTTCCTCTTCTCCTAGCTTTCCAAGGCCCATACACAACGTTTGGAAAGCTCAGTTCGAAGGAAAACCTTCAAAGGAAGGATCCGCCATTAATGGCAGCCATCTTCTCCGCTGTTCCAACTGAGTCAGACTCAGTTCGGGATGTCGTTTTCCGACTCTCACCATCTGGTGATGGCGTTGGAAGAGAAAGAAGGAGAAAGAAAGTGAAAGAAAAGCATAAAAAGGAATGAGCGGGAGAGGTATGTATTCCTATCCACTCCGCTCATCCAACAGGTGGGCCCCGATCATGAGGCCTGTGTATATCCAGACCGTCCATACGGTGGGCTAGCAGCCAGCGCCTGCTGGACTGACATCAACACGTTCTGTGGGACCCACCTTTGTTATGCTTTGCATCCACGCCGTCCGTCCAGGACGCTGGATGCTGGCATGCTTTATTTTATTTTATTTTTTTTATAAAAAATATATAATAATAATAACAATAAATAAACAAATAAATGAATATAAATATTATAACGATATAATATATTATTTATGATGATGGGCCCCAGTGGGACCCACCTAGATTAGAATCGGATCGGCTGGTGCGTCCCACACCAGCTATATAGCTGACCTAGTGATGTCACCAGATTTTATGGGACCCACCTGATACGTGGATTCCATCCACGCCGACCGTCCATTTGGATGGGGCCACGCCACGATGTATGTATTTTACATCCACGCCGTTGAATGTGTATCAGGTGGACCACGCAGCAAAATTTTGTGGAGATTGAACGTCCACTGTTGAATCTGGTTAGGGTCACAAAAGTTTTGGACCAATATGAATAGACTAAAAATCAGCTGCATCCGCAATTTAAATGGCCCATACTAAACGGAAGGATGATAATGTGAATAATAGGTTCGTGTGTGAGGCCACTGCGTATCTTTCATCCAACTGTTGATCCAATGTAACTCCATGGCACAAGAAAATATACGAAAATCAGCCAGAAACCTAAAAAAGCCACACTCTGTGAAATTGGTGACGTCATCACACTACGTTGGGGCATACAGAAGTTGGTGACGTCAACACACCACTAAGGTCGGTAGTGTGGGGCACACCATGCAATCAGTTTAGGAGGAAAAACTCAGGTACTCGGGCAGAGTACAATGGCTGATACACAGGCACTAAGGAATTCCAAACGCCTTTAAATTGGATGTGAGGTGAGAGTAGATGCCCACAGGTAGCAAATACTAAAATCATTGTATCGGTTTTCGTTTCGTTGATTACCGATACGGGCTCATATCGCCTGGATTGAGTTGTTTTGGGCCCAAACAGCCGCATAGTCATGGATGATAGGAAGACGTCATGTGGGCAAGAAGTCGGCATGTCAAGTGGGGAAGCACCGATGCGTTCTCTGCATGAGAATGAACGCACGATGCTTGGGGAAGCAAGCGGTGATTCCTTGATAGAACCGCTCCTATCTCCACATCGGCCTATGCTCCGTATGTCAAGTGCGGAAGCGTACGTCCATCCCCCGCACAAACGGCTCGCAAGCGGCAATTTCACGCCGATATCGGTCACCTCATCCGTTCCAACCATCTACAAAGTTCCACAAAGAATCCGGCAAGCAAACAAGAATGCGTTCAAGCCGTACGAGCCCCAGGTCGTGTCGATTGGTCCATATCATCACCTCAAGATGGAAGAATTTGAAAAGCACAAACGGCTGTACCGAGATTCAATCCTCTCCCGCAATAGCCTCCATCCGTTGGAGGACTACCACACGGAGATCAAGACATTAGAGGCTAAAGCTCGAAGTTACTACTCCGAGGATGTCGGCCTCAATTGCAACGAGTTTGTCGAAATGATGGTGCTTGATGGTTGCTTTATTGTTGAGCTCTTTCTCAGGCTCAGGGAAAAAGAAAAGAAAGAAAAGGAATTCGAGGACGACCCTATATTTAGTACGATTTGGATGCTGCCTCTTATCGGGTATGATATGCTCCTCCTCGAAAATCAAATTCCCTTCTCTGTTTTGCAGGTTATTTACGAAAAGGCTAGTCTGGGGAACGGTTCACTCGTGGAACTCGCCCTTGATTTCTTCGAACCCATCATGCTTAATAATAAGGAAAACAAGATCAAGGTTTCCAACGATCAGATCAATGGTCACTACTTTCATTTGCTCCATTTGTTCCACTCGTATTTGATCTCGATCCCTACAGAGAAGTCCAAGAAACGTAAGATACTAACGTTCTTGTGCTCAAAAGGTTCAAATGAGGCTGAGTTGCCTATTAGTAACAATCGATCTCCACCAATCAAGATGATCCCTTGCGCGTCTGAACTCCAACTTGCGGGAGTCAAGTTCAAGAAGAAAAAGGACTTCAGTAGCATCTTGGATGTGGAATTTAGTGGCGGGGTGTTGAAAATCCCGCACTTGGTTATAGATGACGCCACCAATACTCTCCTTCGGAACCTTGTAGCGTTGGAACAACTCTGCTACCCATGCGTTAAAACGATCCATTTCACGAATTACGTTGGCTTCATGGATTGCCTTGTCAACACATCCAAGGATGTGGCATTACTCCATCGCAATGGGATCATAGATCATTTGTTGGGAAGTGATGAGCAGGTGGCCGGCTTATTCAACCACCTCTGCTATGGGATAATCGATGATTTTGAGAAAAATTACCTTTCCGGTATATACAAGGACGTGGATAAACATTACAACACCCCATGGAACATGTGTTGGGCGAGCTTGAGGACTGATTATTTCAAGAATCCGTGGGCCAGCATTTCTACGGCAGCGGCCGCAATCGTCATCCTGCTCTCTTTCGCCCAAGCTTTCCACACTTTCTTTCTTTAATTACTAGCAACCACGGTCCTAGTTCTTGATCATCATGTTTTAATGGTTTAGATTATTTTGATTTTTCTCCTTTGTATTTTGCTAATGGAAGTAATTGCAACTGGGGTAATCGGTATCTGGGTTGCCAGGTCTGGTGTAGTTCTTGAAAGCACAGACTGAGATATGATTGGGCTCGGTACCTACTGGGCCTTTTGATCTGTGTTTGGAGCCAGGTTTGAGAAAAATATGAGCATTTACATTGGGCTCATCTGAGAAAAATGCCTCGTATAAAACTTTTATGTTTCAATGGTTGTTGTTCAACTCCATTTGTTTCTCACCCACTTGGGTTTTAAATTTGTCTATTTGTTTTTTTTTTTTTTTGTTTTTTTTTTTTTTTTTTTGTCGCAAAATGGATAAACAAGATGGATTTTTTCATCATCACGGTAAATCTCACCTAGCTTCCCAGCGCCGCAACTTGGTGCAAGTGGCTCGGCAAAAAATCAGCGTCTCATGTTCTCGGGTCGCATCCGCACAGTATCTCGCACACGAAAATGCAGATCGCCCTACCTCCACTATATATATATATATATATATATATATATATATATATATATATATATATATATATATATATATATATATATATATATATATATATATATATATATATAGAGTCCATCCATTTTGAGGTATCATTTCAAGTCATCAACCAAAAAATGAGACAGATCCAAAAGGTCAAGTGAACCGCGCCAAAGAAAGCAGTGGGAACAATGAGGCCCACAGTTGAAACGTTTTTAGGCCCACTGTGATGTTTGTTTGCCATCCAACCTGTTCATAAGGTCGACTGGATGAAGGGAAAACACATCAACTTAATCCAAAACTTATTTAGACATTGAGCTTTTTTCAATGATAGGCGTTAAACCCACACTTCTTTCTATGGTGTGGTACCCTTAAGCATTTTATCTACCTCATTTTTTGGATTATGCCCTAAAATAAGCTCAAGAATTGAATGGACGGTGTGGATATAACATCCACGTCATGGTGGAGCTCACAACTTTGCCACGTTCACACACCACGCAAACCACCTATTTGAACGTAGAAACGGCCCGGTGCGAACCAGCGCACTTGAGGTGGACCGGTCAAAGATTTAAGGCCGGAGCTGGGTTGGGCATTAGTTTTGAGGCCCTACTAATTGCACGGTCTGCGTTTCGATACACGAAAGGATCTGATTCCATGGATGGATACCAACAAGTGTGCTGGACTGGGTTTTGTTTCAGACGCTTATCTAGTGGGCTAGAGAGGGCCTGAGCCCAGCAAGTATTAAATGGCTTGGCAAGTAGGCCTCTTATGAGCCAGCCCAGCTAATTTCCACCCCCAACTCCTAACGCTGATTAGGCGTGACTCCCGATCTAGTCAGGTGGGTGCGGTCCTGCCCATTAAGCCCACCTCAATGTATGTGTTTTATATCCACGTCCACCAATTTTTTGGACCACGTCAACGTATATGTTGTATATCTACGTCCTTCAGTTTTTTGAACTCATTTTAGAGGATCGCTCCAAAAATAATTAGATACAAATCTCTGGTGGACCATAAAGTAGGTATTGAATTACCACTATTAAAAACTTCCGAGAGCTACAAAAGTTTTGGATGACGCTGCTATTTTTGTTTTCCCTTCATCCAGATTGGTTGAATGGAAAATAATCATACTAAGCTAATGAAGTGACGTCAGCAAGTGCTGTGGGCCCACCATGATGTATGTTTTCTATCGACACCTTCCATCCATTTGGAGAGATCATTTTAGGGTAATATCCAAAGAACGAGTTAAATCCAAAGCTCCAGTGGACCCAGCACAGAAAACAGTGGGACAGTGACACCCACCATTAAAAACTTCTAAAGGCCACAAAAGTTTTAGATCAAGCTGGTATCTGTGTTTTCCCTTAATTCATGTCTTTTTTAACTTTTGAACAGGTTGGATTTCAAATAAACATTATGATGGGCCTTAGGATATATAGTTTCAACGGTGGGAATCACTTTCCCCACTGTTTACTTCGGTGGGGTCCACTAGAGATTTTTATTTGCCTCATTCTCTGGTTCATACCCTAAAAAGATATGTAAAAATGTATGGACGGTGTGGATATAATACATACATCATAGTGGGCCCACATAACTTGGTGACGTCACTTCAGTAGCCGACTCGCTACTCAACCTGTCAGTATCTAATCCGCGTCCTTTTAATTGTGGCCGTTGAATGATCACTATTTCTTGTGGTGTGGTCCACCTGAAATTTGTACATGCTTCGCTTTTAGGTTCGTGCCCTAAAATGAGCTGAAAAAATGGATGAAAGGCATGGATAGACAACAAATATGTCAAAACTTGCCCCACAATTAGGGCTGCACCCACTCGATCTAGGGTCACAGCTTATCTGCGTTCGTAGGGCTGATTTTTGGAGAAGCGCAGGTTTAGCCCTTCATGCCTGGTAGGTACGATAGATTTGGTCACATCTCTCACTCCGTCATTTTGCTTATCATGTGCATGTTTACAGATGCACTGTACACATAGCTTGTATTTGCCTCAATCCAAATATAAACCGTCTAAATTGTGTGACCGCTATGGATGTGGTCTAAGAAGCAAAAACGAAATTGATAGAGGATTTCAACAATGTGATTGGTCGTCATCAAATGGGCAAAGGAATAATCAACGACATGTATTCAGCTGGCAAATGCCCATTAGCGGGTACAGTGTTGTGCAAAACCGTCCGTCCACAATGAATCTAAAGATTTTACAGTTTTGATTGAGATACATGCATTTCATATATACAACGGATGGTGCATGTGTATGATATGACAGTCTTTCATTGTACAGTGTAAAATCATTTTAGTTCTTTCCCTCCCATGACAACTATTTCATAACTTGTGATCTGTACGTTCCTTCCCCAACATGCCACTTATGCAGGACATCAATGACATGTTAATGATAGGGTCCAACACAAAGGTCACCTGAGACAAAATTTAGGGCTTTCCATGAATCAGATGAGCCACACTATTGTAATCCATGGATAGCTGACAGCCACACTATTGTAATCAATGGATAGCTGACAGTCCGACTCACATTCAGATCTGGCCCACCTAGGAATTTGATCAGCTGGATTAAGAAAAAAAGTGATCCTCATTGTGGGTCCTATGGTTTTCATGGCGCCGATCTCCTGAATTAAGTGGTTTGTTAGTCGAAAAGATAGTATGGTAACATAAGTTGGCCTTACGCCGGACTTCGGTTGGATTAGGTTGGTGTTCAACACTAACCCAACCCAAGGTTTTTATACCTCAACCCTAACCTAATTCAACCCAACCCAACCTTAGGTTGGAAATTCTCAACCCAAGACCAACCCAAACAGGCTGGGATTGGTAGAGTTGGTCGGCTGGATATATGCTAATATTTTCGTTATTATATTAGTCTATTATATTTTGTCTCTCTCCCTACGTATGATTTTATTAATTATATAGATAATTATTTATCATAAAGAATTTCATTTATTCTAAACAAACAAGTTAAAATATAGGACAATTACTACTTTAAAAGTCATGTTGTGTAGCACGCAATCTATTTGGGAGAGAAATCCGACATATCTTGTTAACTTAATTAGGTAATTGGAAATGACGTGGGCCAATGAAACCCGATAGTACCGGAATTTCTTGTGCCTTCAGCACAAATGATCCACACTCAATTATAATTTATAAGTAACTTATATATCGATCGGGTTCGGATTGGGTTAGGCAACCTGTGTCCTTAACCCAAGCTTGACCCAAGTTTTATTGGGTTAGTGTTTGTATAGCCCAAGCTCGAGACCAAACCCGATACATCTTGCCTGAGCCCAACTGACGCAGGGGAGGACGTGAGGTCGAGCACCGTCTTCCTCAAGAGGATAATTATTCCGAATCCACGGAACTTCTCTGGACTCCTCACAGAGACTTTCTCGAATCCACGAGAAAAGAAGCAGAAATAGAAATAAATTCTAAATAAATTCGAAATAGATTAATGAATCCATAAAAACGAGTTCACAACCCTTTAAATAAGGGTACTAAGCAATGGGAAA
This sequence comes from Magnolia changhungtana, assembly GCA_030180095.1. Lineage (NCBI taxonomy): Eukaryota > Viridiplantae > Streptophyta > Magnoliopsida > Magnoliales > Magnoliaceae > Magnolia > Magnolia changhungtana. Next base: position 5,206,993 of record JASAUF010000378.1, read on the forward strand.
GAAATCAGAATCAAACTACAACTAGGACTCCTAGAATTCGCGACTTACTATAAATAGTAAACTTACTATTTATAGCGGTCGTGATGTCTACTAGTGCTTTAAGGTTTTCGGCCAAAAATAGTAAGTGTCCTATTTGGCTTCACCAAACCGTTCTAATTATTCTAAGCTCTTTTCACGTTGGGACGCAACTCCTAAAGCCCGACGGATGAAGAGTTATAAACAAACTAAAACTTACTATTTATAGTAAAAACGAAATGAAAGGCATGGAAACGACCATCAAATCGGGGTTTCTCGCAATTCCGAAGCGTCGCAACCCAGCATAGCGGGTTGGTTGGCTAAAGTAGCTCGTTCTACCCCAAAATCATATATTTTTCGTTGGGGCTAACTCATCCCGGATTGTGAGATCACGATTTAAGGCGATGGTCCAGATCACTTCTTTCGCCGACAGAGGGCCTTTTCTCGATCCATCTTTGCCATGTAATTGTCCGCGACCCGCTCTGGGGTCTCCTCCACTTCAAAAAGAACTCGTCCTCGAGTTATCATTATGCTGGCTCATGATACTCGGTCGGTCCGCGACATTGAAAGTTCGTGAGATCGCCATATCATCGGAAGATCAACAACATAAGCGTTGTCATTGATCTTTCTGATGATTAGGTACGTCCAATCTTTTTAGACTTGTTGTTGGAAATCTTTCTTTTTGTGAGATGGACCATTACTTGGTCGCCCACCTCGAACACTTTTTGTCGCCGATGCTTGTCGCTTGCTCCTTGTACTTTTCGTTCGAGGCATGTAGCTTGTTACGTACCTCCGCATGAATGCCCATGATTTTGTCTACGCCATATGTTCTCTGTTTGCAATGCTCATGCCGGGAGCTTGGGCGAGGGACCAAGTCTAGTGTATGGCGAGGTACTCGTCCGTAGATAACCAGGAACGGAGATTTTCTGTCGAGCGGTTCACCATGTTGTTGAATGCAAATGAGACAAGGCCAAATCCCACCGCTTTCGGTTTTTCTCCGAAATACATCGAAGGAGGTTTCCCAATGTACGATTCACAACCTCGGTTGACCGTCGACCAGGTGGTACGCCGCCGAGGCGAAGGCGTGTGAATCGAGTCCACAAAGTCCGCCAAAAGTGGCTTATGAACTTCGTGTCACGGTCGAAGTAATAGTCTTGGGAACCCGTGTAGCCGCACAATTTCTCTGAAGACGTGTGTTGCATCGAGAGTTTTCTTGCATGGAATAAAGTGCGCCATCTTGGAAAAACGATCTACTACCACGGAATCCATGCGCGTTGTGTTCGTGGGAGACCAAGCACAAAGTCCATAGATAAATCTCCCAAGGGCCGTCGAACTGGTAACGGGTGTAGAGGCCGTATTATGAGATTGTCCTGGAAATCGACAAATATAACAACGTTGGACCGCCTTTCCCACATCATCACGTACCAATTGCGGCCGAATACCGCTCTTCCACAGAGCTCGCGTCTTGTCTCGAAGGTGTCCACCGAGGCCACCTCCATGTAGCTCTTGAATTATCTGTTCCCTTAGCGAACTCTTTGGGATACATAGTCGATTTCCCTTAAAAGGAACCCGTCTTGTATATGTAAGTCACCTTGGGGTGACCTTCCCGACATCTAACCCATGCGTCCTTGAAGTCATCGTCGTCACAAGATATATGTCTTTGAGGCGATCGAACCCGACAACTTCATTGCTCATAGTGACTAACAAAGTCAAGCACGGCGACTCGGCGCATCGGCTACTTTTTGTTCTCATTGTGAACGACTTATGCTTTAGCACGAATGTGAATTCCCAAAAAATGAGATCCATCTAAAGCATGCACACGGTTAATGTTAGCTTGACTATTAATAAACTTGAGGGCTTGATGGTCCGTGTAAAGTATGAATTCTTTGAATCAAATAATGTCGCAGTGTAAGTGTCATTTGCACGGACCTTTCCTCGATCTCATATGTAGACCACTTCTTGCGTGCATCACTAAGTTTTTTTGTAGAAGGCAACCGGCCTACCTTCTTGAGATAAAACTCCCCAATCCCGACATATGAGGCATCACATTCGACTTCAAACAGTTTGTCGAAGTTGGGAGTACAAGAACCGGGGTCGTGGATAATCTGCGCTTGATTTCACCAAAGCTCTTGTCGGCCGTCGGTCCATGAAACGCCCTTTCTTCATGCAATGTTATCGGTGACACAATGCTACCGAAATTTTTCACGAACCGACGATAGAATGTCGCTAGTCCATGGAAACTTCGCGCTTCGTGAATATTTTTAGGAACCGGCCATTTCTCGATTGTCTTCACCTTTTCCTCATCCACTCGAATGCCCGTGGATGTAACCACAAAACCCGTAAACAATAGGCTATCATCATGAAGCTACACTTTTTAAATTGAGGTACGATTTATTTTCAGTGAGCATGAAGGACCTTCTTGAGATGCTCCATATGGGTGGTTTCGTCTTGAGTATATCAAAATATCATCAAAATAAACCACAACGAACCGCCCAATGAAATGGAACTTGGTTCATCAACCTCATGAATGTGCTAGCGCATTAGAAAGACCGAAAGGCATGACCATCCATTCGTACAATCCTTCATTGGTCTTGAAGGGTTTTTCCACTCATCACCGGCCGTAGAATCGATGGTAGCCAGCTCCTTAAGTCCAATTTAGAGAATAATTTTGCGCCCTTAGCATATCCAACATATCATCCAACCGTGGTATAGGAAACCGTATTTTATGGTGATCTTGTTGATGGCCCTTTGCCGACACACATGCGCCTAACCGCCATCTTTCTTTGGAGTTAGCAGAGTGGTACAAAGACATGGGCTCATGCTTTCTCGAATAAGACCCTTACGGATCGGTTCCTCCACTTGTCAGAATCTGGCACTCATTCGGGCTCATTCGATAATGAGGACGATTAGGTATGCTGGACCAGGGACAAGGTCAATATGGTGTTGGATATCTCGCATGTGGGGCAACCCATCGGGAAGGTCCTCGTGCCGCATTTCTTGAAATTCATGTAACAAGGGCCTTAGTCTATCGGGGATGATGGTAGGCTCGAGTTCTTCCCCTTTACAATTAATGCATAAGTCCGTCTGTTTCTTTGGATTCTTCCACGAAGTCCCGAATGGTTAAGAGAAAACGACCCTCCACTTTAGAAGTTTTAGGTGGTTTTCCGGATCCATAGGGGCCAATATGGTCTTCCTACCGTCCTTGACGAAGATATATATGTTATCTCGCCCTTTATGAGTGGCGTCACGGTCGATTGCCGGGGGTCGACCGAGTAGTATGTGACATGCTTCCATGTCAACCACATCGCATACTACTTCATCCTTATAATGTTTGCCAATTGAAAAAGATATGGTGCACCGTTCGGTTACCTTTGTCTCGCCGACCTTTGATCCAACCGATTGTATATGGAGAGGGATGACGCTCACGTTTTCAATTGCAATTTTTCCACCATGATCTTGGATACGATATTCTCATTTGCTCCCACTTGCCAATGATCACGTCACAAACCTTTCGATTCACCGTACATCTAGTGCGGAAGATGTTATGCCGTTGTGGATGCACTTCTTTTCTTGGCGCATATAATAGTCGCCTCACGATGAGCGACTCGCCATGATCTTGTTGAACCCAACTTGAATCATCGTCTCATCCTCGATGGTATGCTCCTGTTCTTCAATATACGGATCTTCATAAGCGTTATCAAGCACCACCATCATTGATGGCGAGGTTTGCTACTTTTCGGCTGGGGACAAGCATTTGATAGATGGCCGGTTGGCCACAACGATAGCAGTTGTCGGGCCTTGGCCGAGCATAGGGATTCGGGATTCTACTTGGACCAGCGTGACGGTCGATATGCCCTTTGAGGTCTAGTCGATCTCGGTTCTCGAGGCGTAGGAGGTTGAGTACGAGCTCTACGGGCTCCTTTCCCTTGGGCGTGCGGTTTCTGGGGTGGACTGCGCCACGAGGATCCTGCGTAGGATAGGTCCGTGTGTTAGGACGTTCAAGTTGCGCTTCGCCCGAGTAGCCAACTTGATCGCATCATTCATCGTCCAAACGGATTTGCATACGGACCCGATCCTGGATAGCTATACGCAACCCACCATTGAATCGGGCGACTTGCTGCGATTCGGTCTCGACTAAATCGTTACGCGCCGCCGAGAAGCAGAAAATTCTTCTCGCATATTCTCTCACCGACCGACTACCCCATGCACAATTTTGGTATTCTTTGGAATAATACGATCGTAATCGCTAGGGAGGAATCGGGCACGTAGCCGCTTCATCCGCATTGCCAGTGCGGATTGGTGCTACAAATCGTGCCTTTTGGTTCGTGCGAGTTGCGATTGTTCCCACCAAGTGAAGCTCCTCCTTTCGGCTTGTAGGCCAAGCTTGACCTTCTTTGCTTCGGGGATGTCCATATAGTCGAAAAATCGCTCAACTTCGAGAAAAGCCAATCGAGAAAATCCTCAATATGTAGTTGGCCATCGAAGCTAGGAATATCAACCCGCATCTTAAATTCTCGATCCGTTCGATCTACTCGATCGGCGCCATGTCGGGGTGTTGAAAAATTATGTCGTCGATCTCCTCCTCACTGGAGCCCCCGTCCTCGGGCATGACCCTTGGATGCACTGCGGTACTATCCTCGCGATCGGGCCGAATGAAATTGGCGGTGGAGGATTACCACCAGAACACGGAAGGGTCTGCCAAGAGATTCGCTATGCGGTCCATGGAAGCTGCTGACCCTTGCATGGCTTGCCGATTCTCTTCTTCTTGTTTGCTTGGAAAGCTTCCGCCGTTAAAGGAAAATTTCCTGGAGCACCGCCTATAGGATTGTTGCCCAACCCGTCGTTAGAAGCCATCGACCCGAGGAGAAACCTGGCTCTGATACCAAACTGACGCAGGGGAGGACGTGAGGTCGAGCACCGTCTTCCTCAAGAGGATAATTATTCCGAATCCACGGAACTTCTCTGGACTCCTCACAGAGACTTTCTCGAATCCACGAGAAAAGAGAGCAGGAAATAGAAATAAATTCTAAATAAATTCGAAATAGATTAATGAATCCATAAAAACGAGTTCACAACCCTTTAAATAAGGGTACTAAGCAATGGGAAAGAAATCAGAATCAAACTACAACTAGGACTCCAGAATTCGCGACTTACTATAAATAGTAAACTTACTATTTATATCGGCCGTGATGTCTACTAGTGCGCAAGGTTTTCGGCCAAAAATAGTAAGTGTCCTATTTGGCTTCACCAAACCGTTCCCCTAATTATTCTAAGCTCTTTTCACGTTGGACGCAACTCCTAAAGCCCGACGGATGAAGAGTTATAAACAAACTAAAACTTACTATTTATAGTAAAAACGAAATGAAACAGGAAACGACCATCAAATCGGGGTTTCTCGCAATTCGAAGCGCAACCCGGCATAGCGGGTTGGTTAGCTAAAGTAGCTCGTTCTACCCCAAAATCATATATTTTTCGTCGGCTAACTCATCCCGGATTGTGAGATACGCCTGATTTAAGGTCTGATGGTCCAGATCACTTCTTTCGCCGACCGGGCCTTTTCTGATCCATCTTTGCCATGTAATTGTCCGCGACCCGCTCTACATCACCAACCCAATGTCGGGTCAGTCACGGCCGGTCAGCTGGGTTGAACCTGCCTAACTTTCAGCCCTAGTTGGGGTACCTTTGCCCATATGATCCGTTCTCCTTTTGTTTTATGGGAACCATCTACCTAACCAACCTGATTGCCAATCGGATCTGAATCCTGAGCCCAAATCCGATCAGTCGTGGACTCAATGTGTGGACCCAAATCCGTGACCCTTCAACCAGTCCTGAACTTTGCATCTAGATGGTACGGCAAGTGCACGTTGTTCCAGTCTGCTGCACGGGACCATTGTTGTACAAGTGGCCCATCTCCGGTGATTGAAATTGTTCTTCTGGTGGTGAGCCCTGTTAGCGCAAGTTACAGATTTGCGAATTCTGTAAAAAATAATTAAAGAAATTGAAAAAAAATAATTTAAGACAGGTTGAAGCACGTGTAATCACATTGTCGCGTTATTCCCCAATTCTCGAAGTGTTGAGAATGTTGCAGATAACATCCAACAAACGCGAAGAACTACAAATGAGACTGTGTATGCAAATTTCTTTCTAGTAATTAGTTGTCAAATTAGTCTTTCCCCTCTTATGCCTGTTTAATAGGGGCCACAAAGAAATAGTTCATATTTCCCTGGAGATGGTTCCAGACACATGGGCCATTGTCACGTGTGTGGTGGAGATGGGAACTACTGTACCATCGCTACGTAGGGGCATGTGGTGCCCCGAAGAGAGATGGGACCTATGATGACAGGACTGTTAATGGTCAAGACCTAATTGTAAACGGGTTAGGCCGGGCCACCAATTGATGTCCAAGCCCGGCCCACTTACATCCCTGCCGGAGCCAGCAATATGATGGAGCTAACTTCGGACACATGGTGTTGCGGTATGCATAGATAAAGTAGCAATGCTTGGTTATTTATCACCTGCGCATCTGGTGGGACACCAGATCAACGGCTTTGATCACCCAAAGGCCAGCCCAATTTATTCCTAAGCTCTGGACACATGCCCAATCCATCCTAAAGCAGTCTAATCAGAAGTGACGTCCAGCCATCTGGCTCACTTCCAACCCTCACCAAAACACACCTACCAATCATAGTGCGTGGCGTGTGGACAACATCCAACCTACCCAAAAGGTGCGTCCCACCAGGATGTACATGAACGTCAAAACTCATGCAATCCAAGAGTTGTACACCACCATCAAAGTGAGGGGCCCAAAAATCTTTCTAGTCCAATAATTAGGTGGGCCCTACATGAGGTTTTTGGTCTGTTTTATTTTGGGTCTGGGTGGGATGGGGTGTCCCCATGGCAGATTGGATATCATCCAAACATCACGCGGCGTCCAAAATAGAATGGTACCACCGTTACTTACGGTGCTATACCACCAGAGTGTGATCTAATAATTAGGGCTATCAACGGGCGGGCCTGAAGTAGCTCCGGCCCGGATTTTCAAATGTTTTGGGCCAGACGGTCGGGCTTGGCCTTTTAAAAACTCTGATATCAGGTCCAAGCCCGGCCCATTGATATCCCTACTGATAATCAATCATGTCCATATGGGTCGATGGGTACAAGGAACATGCCTAAGCCCGATTTTTAATTAGGCCTAAAAGGTGATACCCATGCCAACTGATTATTTTAGTGGATCTAATGAATGGTTGGAATCAATACAGTTGACTGAACCTGAATGAGTAGTGATGAGTTACCAAATTGAAAATAAAACCAGGATTTATATTCTACGGTAATGTTTTTCACACACAAGTAGCAAAACACAAATGAGTAAAATCAAAATATTCTACACCATTAAAACATGATGATCAAGAACTAGGACCGCGGTCGGTAATAAGGAAAGATGGTGAAGAACGTTTGGGTGATGGTGAGCAGGAGGAGGATCGAAGCCGCGATTAAAGAAATGACAGACCATGGATTGGTGGAATAATCACGCTTCAAGATCGCCCGCCACATGTTCCATTTGTTCTTGCAATGTGTTTGGACATTCTGTTGTAGATCCAAAAGGTAGCTTTCCTCAAAATCATGGAATATCCCAGTGCAGAGATGGTTGAATAGTTGGGTCACATCCTCATCACTTCCCAACCCATGATCTATGATCTCATTGAGATGGAGCAGCGCCACATCATTGGACGTGTTGACAAGGCAATCCATGAACCAGAAGTAAGTCGTGAAGTACTGGTTTGTGAAGGGGTTTGTTGCTTCCAGGCAGCAATATTGTTCGAACGCTACTAGGTTCCGAAAGAGAGCATTGCTGTGTTCATATATCGACAAGGAAGGGATTTTCAATACCCCATGGCCAAATTCCACGTCCAAGATGCTACTGCACTTTAAAATTTTAAAAAAATAAAAATAATTTTTTTTTTTTTTAAATTACTGTACTTCTCTTTCTTCTTGAACTTACCCCCGCAAGTTGGAGCTCACGGTTGAAATATTAGTGGGGCCACAGAAATTTTGATTATGCTAATATTTTTGTTATGCTAATATTTTTGTTTACAGTTCATCCCAATAGGAATGACATTATTAATGGTATGGATGGCATCTAAACACCACCGTTGAACCCAGGAAGGTTTCAACAGTAGGAATTTCCCTAACCACATTTTCCTTTAGTACGGCTCACTTGAACTGTGGATACGGTTCATTTTTGTAAAATGCCCTAAAATGAACTCACAAAACGGATGGAGGGGGAGGATTTCTCACAAACATCACAGTGGGCCCACCTAAGTTCCCAGCGCAGCGAAAGGCTTTCTAAGGAAATCCACGTCCGGTAGCAGGGGCTGTGGAGCCCACCGTGATGTATGTGTTTGATCCATTCCGTCCGTCCATTTTTCCATGACATTTTAGGATATAAATATGAACCCAAAAACGTGGAAGATTCAAGGCTCAAGTGGACCACACTGGGGATTCTTGAGCCCAAAAACTAAACATATTTTGATTGAGTTTCACCTGCACACGTCACCTATTGGACCCATATTCACACATGTGCATTTACATGTGTGAAGGAATTTGGTAGACAAAAAAAAAAAAAAAAAAAAAAAAGAGAAGAAAAAGAAAAAATAAAAGAAAAAGATAAAGATAAAGATAAGAAAAGAAAGAAGGGTTTCAACCGTAGGCATTGCACTGCAATGTGTAGCACACCTAAGATTTGGATCTACTAACTATTAGAGTCCATGGCTAAACATGACATGAAAAAAATGATCATCGGAGTGGATTTATCATAAACGAAACAGTGGACCATATATAGCTTATTCAACGCTTCACTTTCAAACAATAAACCGGCCGGAATCTGTTTTAAACTGCACATGAACGTGTTCAAGACCGTTTTAGTTTTTGTTTTTCTCTCTTGTTAGATTCTTTTCCAATTCAAGAGAGGTTTTTGACTCCTCCGTGTGAAGAATTTCAACCATTCAAATCCAAAGGACCATGCCAACGATCATCTGTTCAAAAAAATTAGATTTCCATTGACACTCAGAGACAGCGTTTGGACTATTTTCGCCCCTCCTTAAAACTAGATATTGTTTACCCACAAACCGAGAGAGATATTAAACTTTAGATCTCAGCCGCTCAGAAAAACCCTACGACTCCTATTAGGAATTCAAAGAAGCCAATAATACTTTCTTTTGTTCTGAAGACCGAGGATTGAAACTATGTTATTCCTATCATGCAGCCCATACGGATATTTGGTTTGCTCCATCTCTTAAACTCTACCTTATCAAGACCCTGCAAATCATATGAACGGATAGGATTTGTCGTAAACTATCATAATGTACCCCACAGTTTATACTTCAGGATGAAATTTTCTTTCTCACTTCCGTTTTGAAAACCTTCTCAATTTTTGAGAAATCATCAGACTGCCTACTCAACAAGTGTCGTTTCCAACCACCCATCTTTTAATATGATCATTAGGAAATACCTTCCACCCTCAGATCTAGATCGTCTAAAGTAGATCCTAACTTTTCATCTAAGCTCACCAAGGCACTCAATCATCTAACCATCCATTTAATATGTCTCAATCACCCAAACTTAGACGGTCTAGATCTAAATAATTCATATTGGTTTTTCCCCAAATCAATTAAGTGGAAACCAATGGACGGTTTGTATTTGATCTAAAGAAGTAAATAACCCTTCAATCTAAGGGCAAACTCCCACGATATTAAATTAATATTAAATTAATATTTAATCAGAAATTTATAGAAAATGTATAATTTTTTAAGAATTTGTTGAATAGTAGTTAACTACCTAAAGTGAAACAACCATTTAGAAAAAGCTTAAAGGTGACTATAGGATGATCGACCCACCTTGGTAGATTCAGTGATCCACCCGCTCCCCTTGTAACTTTGCTAGAGGCCACACCAGTTATAATTTTAGTTCTCATACACATAAGGTAAAGGGAGCCATGCATGGCGGGCGAAAGGCACATTTAGCGCGGTGCGCATCCTTCATCGTAATTGCACATGTGGCATGCTTTGATGGCAGCGGTCGTGATATTGATTGACCTACTGGGCCACCAGGAGAACGAAACCCACATTTAAAATTGAGCCAATCAATGGGTTATGATTGTTCAAGTGGGGCCCACCACATAAATAGTTCTGAATTTCCTATAGATGGTCACGTGTAGAGGTGTATACAAGTTGAACCGAGTTGAGCTTGGCACAACTTGACTCAGCTTGACCACTAGCTACCCCAGCTCGAACTCGGCTCAGCTCGGTCCTTGAGCCTGACTGGCCAGCTCTGATCGGTTCGGTCAGTAGCTCGGGCCAGTTCGAGCCAAGTTCGAGCCTATGTGGCATTTTCACAAACACATAGAGTGCACTTTCAATTTCTTACTATATGTAAAACAGTAGGAGCTGTTTACAGGTATTTCATCAAACACCTTATAGGCAACATCAAAATTAAGAAAAAATTATATTTGTTTCATATACATACCTTCCTTGCCACCCGTCCACACTTCATTGAGTCATTTCATCAAACACTTTGTGGGCAACGTCAATATCAAAGTAATCAAGTCACCGAACTGGTTCGATTTGAGTTGGGGTTCGATCCAAGTCGAGTCGAGCTTGGGCAAGCTCGAACTCAGATCGAATTTTTTTTCGAGCTCCAAAAATCAGCTCGACTTGGTTCGAATTGAACTTTTTCAAGTTAGAGTCGAGCGAACTAACCGAATTAACTCGGTTCATGTACAGCCCTAGTCACGTGTGTAATAAACATGCAGGAGACTGTACCATGGCTACGTAGGGACGTGTGGGGACCCATGAGAGATGGGACCTCTGATGACAGGACTGTCAATGGGCGAGGCCTTTGTTCACGTTCTGATTTTAAACGGGTCAGGCCGGCCACCGTTTGAAGCCCAAGCCCGGCCCACTTACAAGTTACATCCCTGGCTGGGCCTTGCAATATGATGGTGATAACTTGGGACTGATGGTGTTGCGGTATGCATAGATAGAGTAGCAATGCTCGGTTATTTATAACCTGTGCATGTGGTGGGCCACCATATCAACGGCTTTGATCACCCAAAGGCCAGCCCAATTTGTTATTAAGCTCGGACACAACCACTCCATCCTAAAGCGAGCTAATCAGAGGTGACGTCCAGCCATCTGGCTCACTTCCACCCTCACCAAAATAACACCTCCCAATCATATTGCGCGGTACTCTCTAGTGGGTCCCACGTGATGTGTGGACCACATCCAACCTGCCCAAGAGGTACGTCCCACCATGATGTGCACAAACGTCAAAACTCACCCAATCCAATAAGAGTACCCACCATCAAAGTACTGTAGCTAGCGCCCAAAAACTTGCCAGTCCAATCATTAGGTGGGCCCTACATGAGTTCTTTGGTCTGTTTTATTTTGGTTTTGGGCGGGGTAGGTTTTCATCACAGTGGGGTGCACTTCTTGGATGGATGGATATCATCCAAACATGATGTAGAGTGGGTTGCGGACAATTACATGGCAAAGATGGATCAGAAAATGCAATGTCGGTGACAGAAGTGATCTGGACCATTAGACTTTCAATCAGGCGTATCTCGCAATCCGGGATGAGTTAGCCGATGTAAAATATATGATTTTGGGGTAGAATGAGCTACTTTAGCCAACTAACCCACTACGCCTGGTAGCGACGCTTGAAATTGCGAGAAACCCCTGATTCGACGGTCGTTTCCCTGTTTCAATTTCGTTTTTACTATAAATAGTAACTTTTAGTTTGACTATAACTCTTCATTCGTCGAGCTTTAGGAGTTGCGCCCAACGTGGAAAGAACTTAGAATAATTAGGGGAACGGTTTGGTGAAGCCAAATAGGACACTTACTATTTTTGGTCAAAAACCTTGTGCACTAGTAGACATCACGATCGTCTATAAATAGTAAGTTTACTATTTATAGTAAGTCGCGAATTCTAGGAGTTTTAGTTGTAGTTTGATTATGATTTCTTTCTCATTGCTTAGTACCCTTATTTAAAGGGTTGTGAACTCGTTTTTATGCATTTATTAATCTATTTCAAATTTATTAGAATTTATTTATATTTTCTGCTCTCTTTTCTCGTGGATTTGAGAAAGTCTCTGTGGGGAGTCCAGAGAAGTTCCGTGGATTCGGAATAGTCATCCTCTTGAGGAAGATGGTGCTCGACCTCACGTCCTCCCCTGTGTCAGTTTGGAATCAGAGCGAGGTTTCTCCTCGGATCGATGACTTCTGATGACGGGCCAGGCAACAATCCCATAGGCTGTGCTCCAGGGAATTTGCCTTTAACGGCAACTTTCTAAATAGCACAGCAAGAGAATCGGCAAGCCATGCAACGGCTGCAGGCTTCCATGGACCGCATAGCGAATCTCTTGGCAGAAACCCTAGGGCAACTCTGTGTTCCTGGTGGTAATCTTCCACCGCCAATTGTTGAGGCTCGTAATCGGCCTGATCGCAGGATAATACCGGCAGTGCATCCAAGGGTCATGCCTGAGGACATGGGCTCGATCGAGTAGATCGACAATATAATCTTCTAACACCCCAGACCAGGCGGCGATCGAGTAGATCGAGAATTCAAGATACAGGTTAATATTCCTAACTTTAATGGTCAACTACACATTGAGGATTTTCTCGATTGGTTTCTGAAGTTGAGCGATTTTTTAACTATATGGACATCCCTAAAGAAAAGAAGGTCAAGCTGGTGGCCTATAAGTTGAAAGGAGGAGCGTCAGCTTGGTGGGAACAACTGCAACTCGCACGAACCAGGCAGATGAAAACACTAATCTGCACATGGCAGCGGATGAAGCAGCAACTACGCGCCCGATTCCTCCCTGACCATTATGATCAGGTATTATTCCAACAATACCAAAATTATCGACAGGGTAGTCGGTCGGTGAGAGAGTACGCAGAAGAATTTTACCACCTGGTGGCGTGTAACGATTTGGTCGAGACTGAATCGCAGCAAGTCGCCTGATTCAACGGTGGATTGCGTATGGCGATTCAGGATCGGGTCCAGATGCAGTCCGTCTGGACGATGAATGATGCGATCAAGTTGGCTACTCGGGCAGAAGCGCAACTTGAACGTCCTAACACACGGACCTATCCTACTGCAAGGATTACTACGGCAGGTCCACCTCAGGGAACTCCACAACCTAAGGGGAAGGAGCCCGTAGGAGCACGCACTCAACCTCTTACGTCTTAGAACCGAGATCAGGGAAGTGGGCAAGCTAGACCCCAAAGGGGCGTCTCGACTGCTGCTGGTGCAAGTAGAATTTCGAACCCTTATGCTCGGCCAAGGCCCGACAGCTGCTATCATTGTGGCCAGCTCGGCCACCTATCAAATACTTGTCCCCAGCGAAAAGTGGCAAACCTCACCATTAATGATGGTAGTGCTGATAACGCTTATGAAGATCTAGATATTGAAGAACATGAGCATACCGCTGAGGACGAGGTAGATGATTCAGATTGGGTTCAGTAAGATCACGGCGAGTCGCTCGTCGTGAGGCGGCTATTATATGCACCAAGAAAAGAATTGCATACACAGCGGCATAACATCTTCCGCACTACGTGTACGGTGAATCGAAAGGTTTATGACGTGATAATTGACGGTGGAAGTAGCAAGAACATCGTCTCCAGGGGCATGGTGGAAAAGTTGCAATTGAAAACAGAGCGTCATCCCTCTCCATATACAATCGGTTGAATCAAGAAGGTCAGCGAAACAAAGGTAATTGAACGGTGCACCATATCTTTTTCAATTGGCAAACATTATAAGGATGAAGTAGTATGCAATGTGGTTGATATGGAAGTATGTCACATACTACTCGGTCGACCCTGGCAATCTGACCGTGACGCCACTCATAAAGGGCGAGATAACATATATATATTCGTCAAGGACGGCCGGAAGACCATATTGCTCCTATGGATTAAGAAGGACCACCTGAAACTTCTAAAGTGGAGGGTCGTTTTCTCTTTACCATTAGGTACTTCGTGGAAGAATCCAAAGAAACAGGATAGACTTATGCATTAATTGTGAAAGGGGAATAACTCGAGCCCACCATCATCCCTGAAAGACTAAGGCCCTTGTTACATGAATTCCAAGAAATCTGGCCCGAGGACCTTCCCGATGGGTTACCCCCCTATGCGAGATATCCAACACCATATCGATTTTGTCCCTGTGTTCAGTTTACCTAATCGTCCTCATTATTGAATGAGCCCGAATGAGTGCGAGATTTTGCATGGACAAGTGGAAGAACTGATCCGTAAGGGTCTTATTCGAGAAAGCATGAGCCCATGTGCTATACCAGCTTTGCCAACTCCAAAGAAAGATGGTAGTTGGTGCATGTGTGTCGACAGCTGGGCCATCAACAAGATCACCATAAAATACAGGTTTCCTATACCACGGTTGGATGATATGTTAGATATGCTAGAGGGCACAAAAATATTCTTTAAATTGGACTTAAGGAGCGACTACCATCAGATTCGAATACGGCCGGGTGATGAGTGGAAAACAGCCTTTAAGACCAAGGAAGGATTGTACAAATGGATAGTCATACCTTTCGGTCTTTCTAATGCGCCTAGCACATTCATGAGGTTGATGAACCAAGTTCTGAAACCTTTTATTGGGCGGTTCGTTGTGGTTTATTTTGATGATGTTTTGATATACAGTCAAGACGAAACCACCCATATGGAGCACCTCAAGAAGGTCCTTCAAGTGCTCACTGAAAATAAACTATACCTCAATTTAAAAAAGTGTAGTTTCATGACTAATATCCTATTATTTCTGGGTTTTGTGGTTATATCCACGGGCATTCGAGTGGATGAGAAAAGGTGAAGGCAATCAGAGAATGGCCGGTTCCCAAAAATATTCACGAAGTGCGAAGTTTCCATGTACTAGCGATATTCTATCGTTGGTTCGTGAAAAATTTCAGTACCATTATGTCATCGATCACAAATTGCATGAAGAAAGGGCAGTTCCAGTGGATCGACGAAGCCGACAGGAGCTTTGCCGAAATCAAGCGCAGATTATCCATGACCCCAGTTCTTGTACTTCTCAACTTCGACAAACTGTTTGAAGTTGAATGTGATGCCTCATATGTCGGGATTGGGGAAGTTTTGTCTCAAGAAGGTAGGCCGGTAGCCTTTTACAGTGAGAAACTTAGTGATGTACGCAAGAAGTGGTCTACATATGAGATCGAGTTGTACGCGGTGGTCCAGGCACTGCGACACTGGCGACATTATTTGATTCAAAGGGAATTCATACTTTACACGGACCATCAAGCCCTCAAATTTATTAATAGTCAAGCTAACATTAACCGTGTGCATGCTAGATGGATCTCGTTTTTGCAAGAATTCACATTCGTGCTAAAGCATAAGTCAGGGCAACAGAACAAAGTAGCCGATGCGCTAAGTCACCGTGTAACTTTGTTAGTCACCATGATCAATGAAGTTGTCGGGTTCGATCGCCTCAAAGACATATATGCCGACGACGATAACTTCAAGTACGCATGGGTTAGATGTTAGGAAGGTCACCCCGGTGACTTACATATACAAGACGGGTTCCTTTTCAAGGGAAATCAACTATGTATCCCAAAGAGTTCGCTAAGGGAACAGATAATCCAAGAGCTACATGGAGGTAGTCTCAGTGGACACCTTGGGCGAGACAAGACACGAGCTCTTATAGAAGAACGGTATTACTGGCCATAATTGGTACGTGATATGGGAAAGACAGTCCAACGCTGTTATATTTGTCAGACTTCCAAGGGACAATCTCATAATACGGGCCTCTACACCCTGTTATCCGTGCCTGACGGCCCTTGGGAGTATTTATTATGGACTTTGTGCTTGGTCTCCCACGAACACAACGCGGCATGGATTCGGTGTTCATGGTAGTAGATTGTTTTTCCAAGATGACGCACTTTATTCCATGCAAGAAGACTCTCGATGCAACACACGCGGCGAATCTATTCTTCAGAGAAATTATGCCGCTACACGGGGTTCCCAAGACTATTATTTTTGACCGTGACACGAAGTTCATAAGCCACTTTTGGCGAATTTTGTGGACTCAATTCGATATACGCCTTCAATTCAGCAGCGCATACTACCCACAGAATGATAGTCAAACTGAGGTTGTGAATCGCACATTGGGAAACCTCCTTTGATGTATTTTAGGAGAAAAATCGAAGCAGTGAGATTTGGCCTTGTCTCAATCGGAGTTTGCATTCAACAACATGGTGAACCGTTCGATAGGGAAATCTCCGTTCCATGTTATTTATGGACGAGTACCTCACCATACACTAGACTTGGTCCCTCTGCTCAAGCTCCCAGGCATGAGCATTACAGCAGAACATATGACAAACAAAATCATGGGCATTCATGCGGAGGTACAGAACAAGCTACATGTCTCGAACGAAAAGTACAAGGAGCAAGCGGACAAGTATCGATGACAGAAAGTGTTCGAGGTGGGCGATCAAGTAATGGTCCATCTGCGTAAAGAAAGATTTTCAACCGGAACGTACAACAAGTTGAAGAATAAAAAGATTGGACCGGTACCAATCATCCGAAAGATCAATAACAACGCTTATGTAGTTGATCTTCCAGATGATATGGCGATCTCACGGACTTTCAATGTCGCGGACCTAACCGAGTATCATGAACCAGCGCATAATGATAACTCGAGGACGAGTTCTTTTGAAGTGGAGGAGACTGATGTAGAGCGAGTTGCGGACAATTACATGGCAAAGATGGATCAGAAAAGGCCCGGTCGACGACGAAGTGATCCGACCCAAATTTTATGAATTGTCTCCGAAAGTACCATCAAACCTTCAATCAGGCGTATCTCGCAATCCGGAATGAGTTAGCAGACGTAAAATATATGATTTTCGGGTAGAACGAGCTACTTTAGCCAACCAACCCAGTTATGCAAGGTTACGACGCTCGAAATTGCGAGAAACCCTTAATTCGACGGTCATTTCCCTGTTTCAATTTCGTTTTTTACTATAAATAGTAAGTTTTAGTTTGACTATAACTCTTCATCCGTCGGGCTTTAGGAGTTGCGCCCAACGTGGAAAGAGCTTAGAATAATTAAGGGAATGGTTTGGTGAAGCCAAATAGGACACTTACTATTTTTGGCCGAAAACCATGCGCACTAGTAGACATCACGACCGTCTATAAATAGTAAGTTTACTATTTATAGTAAGTCGTGAATTCTAGGAGTTTTAGTTGTAGTTTGATTATGATTTCTTAACTTACTATTTATAGTAAGTCGTGAATTCTAGGAGTTTTAGTTGTAGTTTGATTATGATTTCTTTCCCATTGCTTAGTACCCTTATTTAAAGGGTTGTGAACTCGTTTTTATGCATTCATTAATCTATTTCGAATTTATTAGAATTTATTTCTATTTTCTGCTCTCTTTTCTCGTGGATTCGAGAAAGTCTCTGTGGGGAGTCCAGAGAAGTTCCGTGGATTCGGAATAGTTATCCTCTTGAGGAAGACGGCGCTCGACCTCACGTCCTCCCTTGCGTCAAAACATCACGCGGTGTCCACAGTAGCTTGGTAGCACCATAAGTTGGTACCACCATTACTTATGGTGCTACCACCAGAGTGCACTCTTATAATCATATCCATAGGGGTGGATGGCTACTCGTAATTAAAGGTACCTGATAGACCCAACCATTCATTAGAGCCACTAAAAAATCGGTTGGGCATGGGCCTCATCTTTTAGCCCAATTAAAAATCAGGATTAGTCATGTTCAAGTCGGGTCCATGTTATAGACCTAGTTAAAGTCAGTTGGGTTAGGTCTACTTGGGTTCAGTCAGTTCCTGGTGATTTCTTTTTTGCTTTCTCGGCGGCCTATGGGTTTGGATCAAATACCAGAGCCGAGCTTTGAGATGTCTACAACGGTCTTGCATATTGTAGAGCTTTGGGCTTCGTCAACGTGGAGATAGAGTCGGATTCTTTGTTAGTGGTGGGTCTCCTAAATGGGGCTCTCAAGTCGAGCTAGCGTTGGATGTATTGGATGCGGAGGATTTAAAGATTATGCGTCGGAAGTTAGGTCAGTTTTTCCAATGTTCTTAGGTAAGGAAACGGCCCAGCAGATGGTTTGGCCCGAATGGGTCCGATCAGCAACTCTCCTTATTTGTGAAGGACTCATCGGACCTTCCTCCCCACGTCAGGGGGCTGATTTTTCTAGATAAAGTGGGCCTTGGTAACCTCAGGGAGGAGATTTTGTTAGTCTAGCGCAGCCTTAGCCTGTCTGTAGCTTTATTTTCTATTTTCCCTACATGATAGGCTTCCCCGGTCTTTTTTTTTTTTTTTCTTCAGGCAGCCCGAAAGTGGCTGTGGTACCTGTACATGGTTCAATCTTTATAAATATATATATTGATTTGAAAAAAAAAAAAACAGAGAAAAAAGAAGGCACACACATGTAATAAAGCCTGTTTATATATCATAGACATCAAAAGCAGCAGATATGTATGGTACTCTAATCCATCT
Source organism: Magnolia changhungtana (assembly GCA_030180095.1). Classification (NCBI taxonomy): domain Eukaryota; kingdom Viridiplantae; phylum Streptophyta; class Magnoliopsida; order Magnoliales; family Magnoliaceae; genus Magnolia; species Magnolia changhungtana. The sequence goes on from JASAUF010000378.1 coordinate 5,225,544, forward strand.
ACTGGGTAGGCCCAACCATGTCAATGCTCGTATTTGTCCCAAACCCAACTCCAAACTTAGATCAAAAGGCCTCATGGTACCCACAGCCCAATTAAATCCAGTGTGGGATTTCAAGAACTGGACCAAATCTAGCAAGATCCAAAACTGATTAGTCTGGGTTATGGTTCATATAGGACTAGATCCAAACCGGACCTGTCGACAGCCCTAATATCTTGATGCAGAGTTCAGGACCGGTTTAAAGGGTCACGAATTTGGGTCTACAGATTGGGTCCATAACTGATCAGGTTTGCTTCACGAATTTAGATCTGATTAAAAATTGGGTTGATTAGATAAAAGGTTCCCATCAGGATACTTAACATTCCTAGTCATGATTGACGACTTGTACATAATCATGTGAAACTCGTCGGAGTCAACTTTGACCTGAGAGCGATTGGGTGGGTGATGTAGAGAGGGTTGCGGACAATTACACGGCCAAGATGGATCAGAAAAGAACCGGTCGACGACAGAAGTGATCCAGACCGTCGGACCTTAAATCAGGCATATCTCGCAATCCGGAATGAGTTATCAAATGTAAAATATATGATTTTGGGGTTGTAAGAGATACTTAATCCTGTAAGTACTTAGAATACCGGGTGACCTGGGAGACCATCTCTGGATGCCCATAATATGTGGGACCCTACCAAGATGGTGGAATCCTACCTTAAAAGGGGAGATGTGAGTTGATGGAATCCAACTCAAGCAAGTGGACTGATCGACCCACTTGATGCATTCATGCATCGATGCATCTCATGACATTCATGCATCTCTATTTTATTTATAATGTTTATGAACCATGATGGGTTCGGTCACGAGGCTTAGCCAGTTGACGTTACATTGATGAAAAAATTATATAGATTTAGTGGGCGATGAAAGATTACTCAAGTTTCAGGGAAGGAAAGTGAAGTAGTGGTCAATTCACAAGAGCAATAGCTATCTTGATGAAGACGAGCCAAATATAAACCAATAGCATATCTAGTTGATCAATTTATGCTATTTCTTTAATTATGTCTTTGAACAAATTTAAGATGTGTAGCTGAAAGTTATGAATACTTAAAGCATTTGTTAGTAAATAGTTTAATAAGGCCCCAAATGGGTGGGTTGTGGTACCATGCATAGAATGTTATCGATATGTGGGATTGAATGCTTATAAATTTTCTTAGTGGTTAATTGAATGAAAGATATTTTACTAGACATTTGCAATTGTGAACTTAGTTTACATTAATTTTAACTAAGTATCTGGAAAACAGTATGAGTATATGATTTAATTATACTCTCTATCCGAATCCGAATTTTGGGGTGTAATAGGTCTCCAGTTTTGGAGCAATTGGCATTACCACAATGCTACTTTAGTCAAAATCCCAAAAGAAAACCAAGATTCATATTCTACAGTAATGTTTTTCATACACACAAGTAGCGGAGCTCAAAGGAAAAAAATCAAAATCATATAAACTACTAAAACATGATGATCAAGAACTAGGAGGAGGTCGGTGATAGGTATAGACGGTGTAGAACGTTTGGGCGATAGTGACCAGGATGAGGATGACGGCCGCTATTGAAGAAAGGCTGGCCCACGGATTGGTGAAATAATTGCGCCTCAAGCTCGCCCACTGCAAGTTCCATTTGGTATTGCAATGTTTTTGCACATCACTATATAGACCCGACAGGTAATTAATCGGGTAATCGAATGTCCCAATGCAGAGCTGGTTGAATAAGTGGGCCACCTCCTGATCGCTTCCCAACATATTATCCATGATCCCATTCCGATAAAGCAACGCCACATCCTTAGACGTGTTGATAATACAATCCATGAAGGAAACGTAAGTCGTGAAGCAGATTGTAGCCTCTGAATAACATTGTTCAAACGCTACAAGGTTTCGAAAAAGAGTATTGGTGGATCCATCTATTTGTAAGGGCGGGATTTCCAACACCCCGTTTCTAAATTCCACATCCAAGATGCTACTCCACTTCTCTTTCTTCTTCAACTTCACCCCTGCAAATTGAAGGTCAGCAGCGCAAGAGATCATCTTGACCGGTGGAGATGGATTGTTACTAATGGGCAACTGGGAATTATTTGAACTTGGGAGAAAACCTTTCGAGCGCAAGTACTTGACTGGATTCCTCCACTTGTTGGGGATGGATTCTACTTTATGATTGCACGGAAGGTAGGACTCCCCGGTAGGTATCACATGCGTCTGTAACAAATGAAGCAGATGATGGTAGGAATCCATGATAGGGATTTCCTTATTCCTATACAGGAAGTCTTTGAAGAAATCAAGGGCAAGCTCAGGAAGTGAATAAAGGACCGTACAAGCCATTTTGAAAATACGCTGTAGAACGAAGAAAGGAATTTGATTTTCGAGTAAAAGCATATCATACCCGATAAGAGACAGCATCCAAATCGTACTAAATATCGGGTCTTCCTTTTCTTCTTTCAGCTTGAGAAAGAGCTCGACAATGAAGCAACCATCAAGCACCATCATTTTCACAAACTCGTTGCCCATCTGCGGGCCCACATTGTCAGAGTAGCAACTTCGTGCTTTATCCTCTAATTCCTCGATAGCCTCGAGGTAGTCTTCCAACCGATGGTTGGGATTGCGGGAGAGGATTGAATGTAGGTACCGCCATTTGTGTTCTTGCATTCTTTGTAGGTTCTTCTTGCCGTGATGGTATGGTCCGATTGATACGATATCAGGCTCGTATGCATCGTTCTTTACTTGACGGATTTTTCGTGGGACTATGTAGATGGTTGGCGGATCTTCACGTCCGAGCTTGGAAACGGATGCGTTGATCGATTTCATCATGGAATTGGCTAGTGCTTGCCTACCTGGGGGTAGGATTCTCCGTCTTGGGGAGGCGTTGGTTGATGTGTTCGCTTTCACTTCCATTTCATACGTATCGTCCATGAATGATGCGGCCATTGTATCTCGTATCGGTAGTGAATGATACGATTCCTGATACACTGATTTTTTTTTCCTTGCTGCCGGTGGACATCTCTCATGGCTTCACATCTGATTTTAAGGGTTTCGGAGTTCCTTCGACGCGGATTCCGTACTGCACCTGCCGATCCCAGCAGTGCGGCCCACCGTGATGTATGGGTTTTATCCATTCTGTCCATCCATTTTTCAATATCATTTTAGGGTATTGAGTCCGAAAATGAGCAAGATCCAAGGATCAAGTGGACCACACAGTGGGGATTGAATGCTCACCGTTAAAAACTTCTTAGGAGCCGCAGAAGTTTTGATCAAGCTGATGTTTGTGTTTCCATACGTCCAGGTCTATGTGACCTTATCAACAGGTTGGATGGCAAAAGAACATCACGGTGGGTCCCAAGAACGTTTAAACGGTGGCATCATTATCACCATTGGTTCTTGTGGTGTGGTCCACTTGAGCTTTGGATTTACCTCGTTTTTCGATTCATGCTATAAAATGATCTTTCACATAGGATGGATGGCATGGATATAATACATACATCACGGTGGGCCCCACAGAGCTCCTGCCAATGTCAAGACCGAGTCTCATAATCCACCTGTGATTTCCTCGGTACTGCGAGAAAAGTATGCGAGCAGAAGCGGATTGCGCCCACTTGGATGGACCCGGTCCAAGCAAGGGCTCTATGCACTCCACCGGAAGCAGTCGTGATAAGGACATCCACCGTTGATTTTTATTTGCCATCTTACATGTTCATATAGGTTGGGTAGACCTTAGACGAAGGGACAACATAGGTTGGGTAGACCTTAGACGAAGGGAAAACACAAATATCAGCTTGATCAAAACTTCTTCTGCAGTGCCAAGAAGTTATTAATGGTGGGCGTGCAATCCCCACTATTGTCCACCTGACCTTTGATCTATACCAGAACGTGTGATACGATATCAGTGTCATGTTAACAACAGGACCCATTATGAATGTCTCCGTGGGCTCCACTATGATGTATTTATTATATCCACACCGTTCATCCATTTGGTGAGATCATTTTAGGATATGAGCTCAAAAATGAGTCATATCCAAAGCTCAGTGAATCATGCCACAAAAAAAAAAAAAAAAAAAAAAAAAAAAAAAGAGAGCGGGGACAATAATTCCCCACCATTGAAACATTCTTAGGATCCACCGTATATTTATTTGCCATCCAAATTACTCTTACGGACACCCTGACCTCGATGAAGGGAAAAAGGAAAAAAAAAACAAAAACAAATATAAGATTTATACAAAACTTCTGTTATCCATAAGAAGGTTTTAATAGTAGACGTTCAACCCCCACTGAATGGACGGTTGAGATATACATCATGGGATCAAATGTTGAAACATTTGTGCCAAATGAATGGACGGTTTAGATATAACACATACATCATAGTGGGGCCTACAGAACTTGGTGACGTGGCGTGTGGCACACCACGCAATCCGTCTCCTCTTTATGGTGTTACCACCGCCCATTGGAGTGCGCTCTTATAATCATATCCATAAGGCTGTGGATGGGTAGTCAGTCGGGTATGGGTCTCACCTTCTACGCCCGATTAAAAATCGCGTTTAGTCATGTTTAACTTAGGTTCATGTCATGGACCTGGTTAAAATCTAAGTTGCCTGGGATTGGTTCGTCCAGCGAGTCTTAGTATTAAATTTTAGTTTATTTGATATATATTAGTTATTCTGTTCTAAGAGACTATGTTTTCTAAGCCACACACATGTTATGGAGCCCATTTAGATCGAACATCATGCATGTCAAAAGCAAGCTGATATGTGCAAGCCAATCCATCTGCTGGGTAGACCCAACCATGTCAATGATCTTATTTCTCCCAAACCCAACTCCAAACCTATATCAAAAGGCCCGATGGGTACCTGAGCCCGATTATATCATGGTCTGAGACTTTAAAGAACTAGATCAAACCCGACAAGACCTCAAACCGGTTAGGACGGTTACAGTAATATCTGGATGCAGTGTTCGAGACCGTTTAAAGGGTCACGGATTCAGGTCCACATATTGGGTCTATGACTGGTCAGGTTTGGACTCATGGATTCGTATCTGATTAGATGGACGGTTCCCATCAAGATCCTTCACCATTGCTAGCCATGGTTGGCGAATTGCTTGAGTCATGCGCAGCTGGTTGGAGTCAACTAAAGTCGACTGAACCTGCATAAGTGTTGATGTAGAGTGGGTCACGGACAGTTTCATGGCCAAGATGGATTGGAAAAGGCCCGATCGGAGATGGAGGTGATCTGGACCATTAGAACTTAAAACGGACATATCTCGCAAACCGGACTTAGCTATTGGACGTACCATATATGATTTTGGCCGTACGCGCATGCCGAATTTGTGAAATACCATGTATAGTCAATTTCCTGTTTTAATTTCATTTTTATTATTTATAGTAAGTTTTAGTTTGAGTTTAACTCTAGAAGTTATGCCCAACATTAACAGTGCTTAGAATAAAAACTATGCAGGAATCATGTTGCAATTTGTAGGACTTTTAGTTGTAGTTTAATTCTGAAACTTATTCCATGGCTTAGTATCCTTATATAAAGGGGGTGTAAACATGTTTATTCATTCATCAATCATTTTATGAATTTTCTAGAATATTATTTCTATTTTCTTGCTTTTTTTTCCTGGATTTGAGAAGTTTCCTGATGAGATCAGAGAAGCTTTGTGGATTTTGTTTTTTTTTTTTTTTTTTGATTACCTCGTGGATTTGAGAAGTTTCTGTGAGGAGTTCAGAGAAGCTTTGTGGATTCGAAGTAGTTATCCTTGAGGAAGACAGTGATAGACCTCATCACATTCATCCCTGCATAAGTGTGGACAAATTACCAAATTAAAAAGAAAAACAGGATTGATATTCTCCATTAATGTTTTTAACACACAAAAGAGATACTTCCATCAGCAGGCACAAATGAGAAAAAACAAAATCAAAATCAACTAAACCATTAAAACATGATAATCAAGAACTAGTGATGTGGTCGGTAATAGGGAAAGACGGTGAAGAATGTTTGGATGAAGGCGACCAAGAGGAGGATCGAGGCTGCAATGGAAGAAAGGCCGGTCCACAGATTGGCGAAATAACTTCGCCTCAAGTTCGCCCACAGCATATTCCATTTTAGCTTGCAATGTTCTTCCACATCCTTGTATAGATCTGATAAGTAATTATCCATTTTAGCTTGCAATCGAAATCGAATATCCCATTGCATGATAGGTGTGGCCCGCCTTTGGTGTTGTGCCACACCCGAAGGGCTGTCGAATATCCCATTGCCGAGCCGGTTGATTTGTTCAGCCACCTCCTCATCGCTTCCCAACGAATGATCTATGATCCCATTTCGATGGAGCAATGCCACATCCTTAGACGTGTTGACCATGCAATCTATGAAGAATAAGTAAGTTGTGAAGCGGATTATAGCTTTTGGGTAGCATTGTTCAAACGCTACAAGGTTCCGAAAGATAGTATCAGTGTAGTCTTGTATCCACAAGGGCGGGATTTCCAACACTCCGTTGCTAAATTTCACATCCAATATGCTACTCCAATTCTCTTTCTTCTTCAATTCGATTCCCACACGTTGGAGCTCAGCCGCACAATGGATCACCTTCATCCTTACTGGGGGTGGGGAAGGTGGAGATTGATTTATAGTAATGGGCAACTGGGGGTTATTTGAACTTGAGAGGAAAACTTTCAGGTGCAAGAACGTGAGTGGATTCCACTTGCTAGGGACGGATTCCACTGCAGGAGACTAGTTTCTATGAGTTAGGGTCGGTATCAAATGCGAGTGTAACAGATGGAGCAGATGATGATAGGACTTCATAATCCGGATTTCATTATTTATAGGCATGATGTCTTTGAAGAAATCAAGGGCGAGCTCAGCAAGTGAATACTTGAACGGTTTGTCCACTGGACTACCGATTTTGAAAATAGTCTCTAGAACGAAGAAAGGAATTTGATTTTCTAAGCGAAGCATATCAACCTTGATTTGAGGAAGCATCCAAATCGTACCGAATATCGGGTCCATCTTGGATTGCTCTTTTTTCATTTTGAGCTTGAGAAAGAGCTCGACAATGAAGCAACCATCAAGCACCATCATTTGCACAAACTCGTTACCTTTATAGCCCTTTCGGTGAGCCATATTGTCGGAGTAGTAACTTCGTACTTCATCCTCCGATGCCTCGATTTCCTTGATGTAGTCCTCCAACTGATGGTTGGAATTGCGGGAGAGGAACGAACGTAGGTATCGCAATTTGTCATCTTCCATGCATTGTAGCCTCTCCTTGCCGTAATGGTATGGACCAATCGACAGGATTTGAGGCTCGTATGCAGTCTTGTTTACTTGCCGGATTGTTTGTGGGACTTTGTAAATGGTGGGTGGATTTCTATATCTGGGTTTGGAAACGGATGCAGTGACCGATTCCCTCATGGAATTGGCTAATGCATGCTCACCTGAGGCTCGGAATCTCCTCCTTCGGTGCCGGACTTCATGCTTATCTTTCTTCCCAAACTTCGTCCCAGTTTGGTACGGACTGATATCATCCATGAACGATGCGGCTATAGGACCTCGTATCGTACGTTAGTGAATGATACGATTCCCGATACACTGTTTTAGTCTGCGCTGCTTGTGAGCATCTCTCATGACCTCACATCTGATTTTAAGGCCTTTGGAATTCCTTGGACGCGGTTTCCGTACTGCACCTACAGGTCCTCGCAAGGGCTCCGTGGGGCCACCCTGATGTATACGCATATGTTTTACACAAACCATCTTTCCTTTTTTTCCACATCAGGTGTAAGCCCTAAAAGCTCGAGGAAGATCTTAGGGCGTGTTTGACCCGTGGAGTTGAATGGGTTTTTTTTGTTCTTTGGAGTATATATATATATATATATATATATATATATATATATATATATATATATATATATATATGGAAATTACAAGCAAACAAAAAAGAGGCCCAGCCACCTATCATATCACTACACAGACTCCAGACTAGCTATAACTACTGAAAAGAAAGTCACGACTCCCTTGAAGCCCATGCCCCACTTTATCAAGAAGGATTAAGCTCGTGATGTAATGAGGGAGGCCATTCACATTTATCAATAATGAACAAGCCCTAATGAATGATATTGAATTGTATTAGATGGTATTGAATTGTATTAGATGGGATTAATATCATTATTGCACAATGATTGCATGTCAGGTATTGTAGACATCCAATCCCACTTTTGGGATAAAATTTTTATACAGAAAAACTACTAATTAAGCAAAATCATGTTTGGTTGACCGTGAAATTATAATCACTAGACCAAGTTTACAATGGATATCATTCACTTGTGCACATATATAACTAGAATGTCACAGTAAACAGAGTATATATGGATGAACAACATGGATAAACACGTGCATCAATGTGGGGCCCACATGTGTAGTGGATTTCAAAATCCACATCAATTCTGCATGGGACCAAATGAAATTCCATGCAACTAAATACAATTCCATCCCATCTAATACCAACCTTTCACATCCTCTCTAAACGTAGGTTGCCACCTAATCCCATCTAATACCCTCTGCCAAACGCACCGTCCACAAAACGAAATTCCACGATTAGGGGTGTTTGGATAATAAATTACTTAAGATTAGCTACTTATGCCTTAAGTAACTTATCTTGGTTTCTACTTATTAAACTGAAGTGATTAAATAATTTTAAGTAAAAAGGTTACTTATAATTGATCATAAACAAAACTTACTTATCTCAAATAAGTTACTTCTACTGCTGTTTAGACATAATTTTAAAACTCAAAACTTAGGTGTACCACACCAACAAAATCGTAGAAACAACAACATCCACAATTGAAACCTTCTTGGAGCGAGCTGATGATGTTTATATGCCATCCAAACCGTTCATAGAATTATTACCACCTAAATAAACTATAGGAAAAAATACCATCCTGATACAAAACTTCTGTCATGCTCAGGCGTTCGATCCCTACTCTTTCGTCTGGTATGGCCCACACGAGTTTTGGATCAACCTAATTTTTACAATCCCACTCTATTGTGATCTTTGAAAAAAGTTGGGCAGAGTGGATTTACCAAGGATATCTCTATGGACCCCAAACAGTCCTCCATGTCCAGGTCACAGGAAATCCGCTCCTCATATCCCCCAATGGATTACCCTCTACGCAACACAACTTTCAAAGTATGGAACTTCCTTTGGCCCCACCATAGTTTATGTGTTAGATTTGCATTGACCAATTTTTTTTACAGACTATTAAAGCATGAGCTAAAAAAAAGAGACACATCCAATGCTCAAGTGAAGAACACAATAGAATGGGTGGACATAGTTTAGTTTTGAAATTTTATTATGCGGTTGTGAATGTGATGGAATTGGTATCGAAACAGATATGCGAATGTGTGGATATATGAATGTTAACGTAGTGAATTTTTATTTTTATTTTTTTTTTTGAATTTTTGAACCTTTTTTTAAAAAAAAAAAAAAATTTAACCTTGGAAATATCATTGATCAGACAAATTTACAGTCATTCCGGTGGGCCCAACAAAAAAAAGATGGCGGCCGTACCTATCATATAGCGCAAGGCTAAACTAGACAAAGGGAAAACTCTACAAACAGGAAAACAGAAACAAAGAAAAACACCGATAGGGTCACTGATGTCTAAGCATGTCAATCACTGCATTATCTAACACTAACGCGCCTCTGACCAACCTCGGTAGCTGGGAGCGACGAGAAAATTTTTTGTCAAGACAACCCTCACTAGCCATCCTAGCTAGCGCATCTGCCACCGCATTCCCCTCTCTAAAGGTGTGGCTGAACAACAGATTTAGGCTTCTAACCTTAGCTTTAATATGTATGATGAGTGGAATTATATACACTTGGTATACAAGTTATAAACTATAACTCAAGTATAAGGGTATACACCCTATATCCAAATTGTGAGGCATGGCAATTACAATACAAGATGATGAAGTACAATGATCAGTGATCTAAACCTATCACGAAAATAAGTCATCAACGAAGAGACTGGTCAAAATAAATAATAATAATAATAATAATAATAATAATAATAATAATAATAATAATAATAATAATAAAAAAAAAAAAATTCCAATCTGATGTTCTTTCTTTACAAAATACAATAGCTGCTCATAATAGCTAGGCAGCAGCAATATTTATTTTCATACCAATCTTTGTAGCGGGGACGGTTGTGTCGGATAATATAATCATCCATGATATTAATATATGATTAGTAGCACCTATAGCATCAGATATTGATGTAGAGCGGGTCACGGATAGTTACATGGCCAAGATGGATCAGAAAAGGCCCGGTCGACGACAGAAGTGATCCAGACCATCGAACCTTAAATCGGGCGTATCTTGCAATCCAGAATGAGTTATCTGACGTAAAATATATGATTTTGGGGTAGAACGAGCTACTGAAGCCAACCAACCCCGCTACGCAGGGTTGCGCAGCCTGAAATTGTGAAAATCCCCTGGATCGACGGTTGTTTCCCTGTTTTAATTTCATTTTTACTATAAATAATAAGTTTTAGTTTGATTATAACTCTTCATCCGTAGGGCTTTAGGAGTTGTGCCCAACGTGAAAAGAGCTTAGAATAATTAGGAGAACGGTTTGGTGAAGCCAAATAGGACACTTACTATTTTTGGTCGAAAACCTTGCGCACTAGTAGACATCACGACCGTCTATAAATAGTAAGTTTACTATTTATAGTAAGTCGCGAATTATAGGAGTTTTAGTTGTAGTTTGATTCTGATTTCTTTCCCATTACTTGGTACCCCTATTTAAAGAATTGTGAACTCGTTTTTATTCATTCATTAATTAATTTCGAATTTATTAGAATTTATTTCTATTTCCTACTTTCTTTCCTCGTGGATTCGAGAAGTCTCTATGAGGAGTCCAGAGAAGTTCCGTGGATTCGGAATAGTTATCCTCATCACGTTCATCCCTGCGTCAATTCGTATCAAAGCGAGGATTCTCCTCGGGCCGATGACAAACAACGAAGGTATGAATCAAAATCATGTGGATGATGATCCAGGGATTTGTTATCTTTCGGAAAGAATGGAAGCTTTCCACCGGGAGAGTCAGTTAACCATGCAAGGGCTGCAGGTGACCCTCGACCATCTTGCGGATGTGCTACTTCTACCCCAAGCCCTAGGTGGTGCTCTATCACCTATGGTTGCTCCATCACCCATGGTTGTTGTACGATGCAACCCCGATTTTCGTAGAGCACTACCAGTGGCAAACCGTAGGGCTACAATAGATGATTCAAGTTCTAGCAACGAGGACCTTAAACGAGGACCTTAATGAGGGTTTTGCCCGACGACTAATCCATGGAGGTGATCATCTAGATCGTGCTGAAAGAGACTATCGAGGTAAGGCTAAACTTCCTAGTTTTAATAGTTTATTACGTATAGAAGATTTCCTCGATTGGCTAGCCGAAGTAGAGAGATATTTTGATTATATAGACGTGCTAGATCATAAAAGAGTAAAATTGGTAGCGTTTAAGTTAAAATCTGGTGCTTCTGCATGGTGGGAACAATTACAACTCTCACGAGCTCGCCAGAACAAGGCGCCCATCTCATCATGGCCACGGATGAGACGTCTTCTTCGATCACGATTTCTTCGTAGTTATTATAAGCAGATATTATTCCAGCAATACCAAAATTGCCGACAAGGAAATCGAACCATTACAGATTACACTGAAGAATTTCAGCGGTTGGCTACACGGAACAATCTGTCAGAATCTGAGTCACAGAAGGTGGCACGATTTATAGGTGGGTTGCGACCGATAATTCAGGACCGAGTTCAAATGTACCCAGTCGGGATCATGAATGAAGCAGTTCAATTGGCAGGTATGGTAGAAACACAACTTGCAAGAGTTCCTGCTCGCCCCTATCCTTCAACTTGACCCCCCATGATGGGTCCCACGCAGGATCCAGTGCTGGCACGAGAAAAAGATCCAGTAGGAGAACGTCATCAACCTCCTACAACCGCAAACCGTGATACGGGGAGTGGCTCATCCAGACCTCAACGTGCAGCACCCACAACAGTAGGCTAGAGTAGGATTCCAAATCCTTATGCTCGGCCAAAGTCGAATAATTGTTACCGCTGTGACCAACCAGGTCACTTATTAAACACTTATCATCAACGTCCCGCAGCACACTTGACTATAAACGAAGGGAGCACTGAAGATGAGACCGCAGAAGAAGACTATGGCTTTGATGAATATAAACAAACCACTGAAGAAATAGCAGGTGACGATGAAGTGACAGGCGAGGATCGTGGCGAATTTCTAGTTGTGAGGCGATTACTGTATGCCCTATGAAAGAAATTACATCCACGGTGACACAATATATTTCGTACTCGGTGCACTGTCAACGGAAAGGTCTATGATGTGATCATAGACAGCGGTAGTAGCAAGAACATCGTGTCAAGAGTGATGGTGAACAAGTTACGGCTATCAACGACGAAACATCCTTCCCCGTACTCAATTGGCTGGATAAAAAAGGTGAATGAGACCAAGGTAACTGAACAATGCACTATCTCGTTTTCAATTGGCAAAAATTATAAGGACCAAATACTTTGTGACGTGGTCGACATGGAAGCTTGTCATATGCTACTCGGTCAACCCTGGCAGTCGGATCGTGATGCAACCCATCGAGGACGAGATAATGTCTACATATTCGTCAAGGATAGTCAAAAAATTATCATTACCCATATGACACCAGAGAACCACCCTGAAACCTCTAAAGTGGAGGGGAGTTTCCTCTTGACCATTCAAAATTTCATGGAGGAATCCAAGGAAACCGACGAGGTATACGCCATAGTGGTGAAAGGCGAGGAAGAAGAACCCTCAAACATCCCTCCAAGTTTAAGATTGTTGCTAAACGAATTCAAAGAAGTCTGGCATGAAGATTTACCTGATAGATTGCCCCCCATGAGGGACATCCAACATCACATAGACCTCGTCCCTTGGGTTAGCCTGCCCAACCACCCTCATTATCGAATAAGTCCGAAGGAGTGTGAGATACTTCAGGGGCAAGTTGAGGAATTGATCCGTAAAGGTCTCTTGAGAGAGCATGAGCCCATGTGTCGTACCAGCATTATTAACGCCAAAAAAAGATGGAAGCTGATGCATGTGTGTCGACAGCCGGGCAATCAACAAAATTACCATCAAATATCAATTCCCAATACCATGGTTGGACGACATGCTCGATATGTTAAAAGGGGCCAAGGTGTTCTCTAAACTAGATCTAAGGAGCGGGTACCATCAAATTTGTATCTGACTCGGTGATGAGTGGAAGACGGCATTCAAGACCAAGGAAAGATTGTATGAGTGGTTGGTCATGCCCTTCGGCCTATCGAACGTACCAAGTACTTTTATGCGTTTGATAAATCAAGTTCTAAAACCGTTCACTGGTCGATTTGTGGTAGTATATTTTGATGACATATTGATATATAGCTAGGATGAGGCAGAGCACAGGAAACATCTCAGGCAGGTGCTGCAGGTCTTACAAATTAACAAGTTGTACCTCAACTTGAAGAAGTGTAGTTTTTTAACTGATAGCCTGTTATTTTTAGGATTTGTTGTAACATCTACAAGCATTCTTGTGGACGATGAAAAGGTGCGAGCTATTAGGGAATGGCCGATCCCAACAAACATTCATGAGGTGAGGAGTTTTCACGGGTTGACGACTTTCTATCGTCGATTTGTGCGAGATTTTAGCACCATAGTCATGCCTATAACAGATTGCATGAAAAAAAAGACCGTTCTAGTGAACCGATAAAGCTGACAAGAGTTTTCATGAGATCAAGCATCGTTTATCTACAACACTGGTCTTAGTGCTTCCTAATTTCGACAAATTGTTTGAGGTTGAGTGTGACGCTTCATATGTCGGAATTAGAGGAGTATTATTATAGGAAAGCAGGCCGGTAGCCTTCTACAGCGAGAAGCTCAGCGAAGCTCGAAAGAAGTGGTCGACTTATGAGCTTAAGTTGTACGCAGTTGTTCAGGCACTACGACATTGACGACATTATCTGATTCAAAGAGAGTTTGTTCTGTATACTGACCATCAAGCATTAAAGTTTATTAATAATCAGACTAACGTGAATTGTGTGTATGCTAGATGGGTTGTGGTTTTACAGGAATTCATGTTCGTTCTGAAGTACAAGTCAGGGAAGCAAAACAAGGTAGCTGATGCACTTAGCCGTCGTGCATCACTACTTGTTACGATGAGCAACGAGGTGGTCGGCTTCGACTGTCTCAAGGAGCTGTATGCCGAGGATGAGGACTTCAAAGATTTTTGGATGAAGTACCAAAAAGGTCACCCCAGTGACCTTCATATACAGGATGATTTTTTCTTCAAAGAGAATCGATTATGCAACCCCCAAAGTTCTCTGAGGGAGCAGATTATTCAGGAGCTACATGGAGGTGGCCTCGGTGAACACCTTGGGCGAGACAAGACGCGAGCTCTTGTGGAAGAGCGGTATTATTGATCACAATTAGTACGTGATGTAGGAAAAGCCATACAACGTTGTCATGTTTGTCAGACCTCCAAGGGGCAATCTCAGAATACGGACCTCTACACCCCGTTACTTGTGCCTGATGGTCCTTGGGAGGATTTATCAATGGACTTCATGCTTGGTATCCCACAAACACAACGCAGCATGGATTCGGTGTTCGTGGTAGTAAATCGTTTCTCCAAGATGGCGCACTTTATCCCATGCAAGAAGACCCTCAATGCAACACACATGGCGAATCTATTCTTCAGGGAGGTCATACGGCTACACGGGGTCCCCAAGACTATTACTTCTGATAGTGACACGAAGTTCATTAGCCACTTTTGGCGGACTTTATAGACTCGATTCGATACACGACTTCAATTCAGCAGTGCTTGCCACCCACAGACTGATGAGCAGACCGAAGTTGTGAATCGCACGTTGGGAAACCTCATTCGCTATATTTCAGGAGAAAAACCGAAGCAGTGGGATTTGGTTTTATCTCAAGCAGAGTTTACATTCAACAACATGGTGAACCGCTTGACAGGGAAATCATCGTTCCATATTATCTACAGACAAGTGCCTCGCCACACACTTGACTTGGTCCCTCTGCCCAAGCACTCAAACACGAGCATTGCAGCAGAGCATATGGTAGAAAAAATTATGGGCATCCATGCGGAAGTGCAGACCAAACTACATGCCTCGAACGAGAAGTACAAGGAACAAGCGGACAAGCATCGGTGACAAAAAGTGTTTGAAGTGGGCAACCGCGTTATGGTCCATCTGCGCAAAGAGAGATTTCTGACCAGGACGTACAATAAATTAAAAAATAAGAAGATTGGACCGGTACCAATCATCCGAAAGATCAATGACAACGCTTATGTTGTTGATCTTCCAGATGACATGGCAATCTCACAGACTTTCAATGTCGCGGACCTGACCGAGTATCATGAACTAGAGCATAACGAGAACTCGAGGACAAGTTCTTTTGAAGTGGAGGAAATTGATGTAGAGCGGGTCGCGGACAATTACATGGCCAAGATGGATCAGAAAAGGCCCAGTCGACGACAGAAGTGATCCAGACCATCGAACCTTAAATCGGGCGTATCTTGCAATCCGGAATGAGTTATCTGACGTAAAATATATGATTTTGGGGTAGAACGAGCTACTGAAGCCAACCAACCCCGCTACGTCGGGTTGCGTAGCCCGGAATTGCGAAAAACCCCTGGATCGACGGTCGTTTTCCTGTTTTAATTTCATTTTTACTATAAATAGTAAGTTTTAGTTTGATTATAACTCATCATCCGTCAGGCTTTAGGAGTTGCGCTCAACGTCAAAAGAGCTTAGAATAATTAGGAGAACGGTTTGGTGAAGCCAAATAGGACACTTACTATTTTTGGCCGAAAACCTTGCACACTAGTAGACATCACGACCGTCTATAAATAGTAGGTTTACTATTTATAGTAAGTCTCGAATTCTAGGAGTTTTAGTTGTAGTTTGATTCTGATTTCTTTTCCATTGCTTGGTACTCCTATTTAAAGGATTGTGAACTCATTTTTATTCATTCATTAATTAATTTCGAAATTATTAGAATTTATTTCTATTTCCTGCTTTCTTTCCTCATGGATAGTTATCCTCATCATGTTCATCCCTGCGTCAGATATATTTGCTGCTATAATTTATATTCACGGCACACCGTAGGGATTGCTGATCTATTTTAATGATATAAACCGACAGATATTTCCCTCATAATAATCACAAAAACAGCTGCGGATCAGCTATCCACGATTAAATATATAGTGAGGGCAACAACAACGATGGATACTTGTTCCACCATGGATCCACCGCTATTAATTACAGTAGTAGATTTTCACATATAAGGAAAAATCTGGCATACAGGACATTGTTGTTGTAGCGAGGTTGATAACGTTGTTAGTAGTTTTTATAACAGGCATTCAATCACCCTTGTTTCCCCTCGTGCTGCCCATTCAAGATTTGTAGTTGCTTAAGTTTTGGGACCTTGAGAACTGACAGTGGGGTGTACTAACAAGCCAACAAAAAAAAAAAAAAAAAAGAAGTTTTGGAACCGTGTCCAAAAATGATATGGAAAAACTACGACGTATAACTCATTCATCAAGGTGGGCTCCACACGGCAAGGGTAACACCCACTGACGTGTTACCTGGGTAACACGTTACCCGAGCCGCTCCCCCATAGTCCACGGTACGTGGGTCCCACGAGTCCTTACACTACCAAAACGGAAGAGTGAAAACGCGGTTTGGCTGGTTACCCGCTAGCTAATTGGCCTCAAAGCTCTGTGGGCCCCACTGTGTTGAACGTGTTATATCCATGCCGTTGATACATATTGTTCCAGTTCATTTTAAGGTGACTGGTCCAAAACGATGTAGATCCAAATCTCAAGTGGACCACACCACCGGAAACAGTGAGGATTGAACTCTTATCATTGAAATCTTCTTAAAGGCCAGAGAAGCTTTGGATCAAGCTGATACTTGTTTTTAACCTTATCTAGGGTTACGTGACCTAGCTAATCAACAGGTTCGATGGAAAATAAACAGTTCAGTGTGGCCTATGAAATTTTCAATGGTGGAAGTTCAATCCCCATTATTTCCAGATGGTGTGGTCTACCTGATATTTATATCTGCCTTATTTTTGGGCTCATGCCTTAAAATAGGCTTCCAAAATAAATGGACGGCGTGGATAAAATATATCCATTATGATGGGCCCACATAGCTTTGGCTGGTGTTCGGCTCACTAGCCAAACCCATCCAAAATGGCCACCCTAAAATGAATCGGCAGTAGCCAATCCGATTGGAGAGGGAGAAGCAAAGCCCAATGTTTTGACGCGTGGAATTTATCTGGGCCGTACCATGATGTGTAATTAGATCCACACTATCCATCCATTTTTCAGATCATTTTAGGGCATAAGCCTAGAAAGAATGCGATGCAAATTTCAAGTGGACCACATCACAGGAAACAGTGAGAATTCTACCACTACTGTTTAAATCTTTCTAGAGCCAACGAAGACTCTGATCAAGTTGATATTTGTATTTTCCCTTCTGTCGCACCTTATAAACAGGTTAGATGGCAAATAAGCGTCATAATGGGCTCTAGAAAGGTTTCAACGGCACTGTTCAATCCCCATTTCTTTATGTGTTGTTGTGGTTTACTCAAGCTTTGCATCTCTTTGGTTTTGGGCTCATGCCTTAAAATGATCAAGCAAAATGGATGGACGGTATGATCTAACACGTATATCAGGGTGGGGCGACAGAAGTTCCACACGTCAATGAGAGAGAATGGGAGTGAGAAAGAGAAAATTTATTTCGTCCAAAATTCCTTACCAGAAAAGTATACCTTGAACCGGAGGATGGACTGGGTACGAGCAAGGCCTTTATGCAGCCCACCGGAAGCAGCGATGACAAGGACAGCACCATTGAAATCTTTTTCTGGGCCCACTGTGATGTTTATTTCCTATTATTTTATGGCATGAGTTAGATGCAAAGCTCAAGTGGACCACACCACAAGAAGCAGTGGTGAATCATGCATCTTTAATGATAGTTGGTCAGTCAATGTCGGACAATTCTACAAGTCCGGAGAAGAAGATTTTAGTGGCCTTTGTGGACCACACCACAAAAAGCAGTGGTGACTTGGTCGAAAGTTCATGCATTTTTATTTTATTTTTTAATTTTAAATTTTTTGTAACAACATAAATGTTAAAATTTTATTAATTTATTGCAACTATAGGATTTATTGAAGATGACATTGGACGACTGGTCGAAAGTTCATGCATCTTGAATGATAGTTGGTCAGTCAATGTTGGACAGTTCTACAAGTCCCAAGAAGATTTTAGTGGCCTTTAATCGCCAGTGTGATCCACTTGACCTTTGGATCAGCCCACCATTGACTGCCCAACAATCGTTGAGCATCTTGAAATTTTGCCTAGTCTTGCCCGTTTGACACAGGAAAGGGTATGAAATAAGGTGAAGAAGATCACTGTCTCTTTTTTTTTTTTTTTTTGTATTCCTCGATTTGATAAACCTTAAATTGATAAGGTAGTTTTGTATTCACAAGTAATAAGGAGAGTGAAAATTTTTTTAATTGCACTATTCAATAGTCAATTTAGGATGCTCGTTGGATCACTTATTTAAATGACTCAAACCTTAATAAAATTCATAATTCAACTATAATATTAGAATTTATCTAAAATAATAAGTTTTACAAAAAATAAATAACCTTAAATTAACTTTAAGTGAGCATTCTTGGTATAATTACAAACAATATCTAAAAATAACAAAAATTTAGAACTTTAAAATGAAAGAGATCTTAAAAAAATTAAAAATTACTAAAAAATAGTAAAATTTTCCTAAAATTATAATTCCATACCTTTTCCGACATTGACTGACCAACTATCATTTAAGATGCATGAACAGTCAGTCAATGTTGGACAATTCTACAAGTCCCTAGAAGACCTTAGTAGCCTTTAATCACCAAAGTGTGATCCACTTGACCTTTGGATCAGCCCACCATTGACTGCCCATCAATCGTTGGGCATCTTTATTTTTTGCCAAGTCATCCACATTGTATGAAATAAGGTGAAGAAGATCACTATCTTCCTCAATTTGATAAGCCTTAATTTTGTATTCACAAGTAAAAAGGAGAGAGTGAAAATTTTTTAAATTGCATTATTCAATAATCAATTTAGGATGCTCGTTTAGACCACTTATTTAAATGACTCAAACCTTAATAAAATTCATAATTCAACTATAATAGAATTTATCCAAAATAGTTAGTTTTGCCAAAAATAAATAGCCTTGAATTAACTTTAAGGGAGCATTCTTGGCATAATTACAATCAATATTTTAAAAAAAAAAAAAAAAATTAGAACTTTAAAATGAAAGAGATCTGAAAAAATTAAAAATTACTAAAATATAGTAAAATTTTCTTTAAATTATAATTTTGAACACCTAGTGGTGGCAAAAGTTTCGTATCAAGTTTTGTTCATATAGTTTGTTTTGTTCATATAGTTTACCCAAGTGGTAATAATTCTATAAATGGTTTGGATGACATATAAGCATCATGATCAACTATAAGAAGGTTTCAAAGGTGTGATCCACTTGAGTTTTGGATCTACTTGATGTTTAGAATTATGTCCTATTGTGACCTTTAAAAATAGATGGACAAAGTGAATTTATCATGGACATCTCAATGCACTCCACAACTCTAGCCTGGTCACAGGTAATCGGCTTCCGTGTTAGATGGAAGGGGATTGCATGTGATTCCGAGCATAGAGATATTCTTTCGGGCTTGGCCCATGTCAGGTCAAGCTTGGGCTGAAGTATCTGGCCTGAGGACCGGGCTCGGGCTTAACTTTTAAGCCCACTTTTCAATGAGGCGGGGTAATACGTCCAAAGGAGCACGAGCCCGACGTGAGCCGTTTTACTTTCAAATTTTTAAATCCTTTCAAAAGATTTCAGATTTCGCATCAAGATGGAAAAGTTGTTTTAATAAAAGTAATGCCAGATCGTGTACCGGCTCGAGGGGGCACCACCATGGTGTTTATGTAAAACCCACCCTGTCCAAAGGGTGTATCGTCCCATTTTATGCATAGACCCAAAAATCAGCTACTTCCGTGTTTCAGGTGGGCCACACAATTAAAAACAACGTACAGGCAACACGCACCATCTAGGCCTGAGGCTTATATTTTTGTATGGTATCTAATGGCTAGAGTAGATTTTATATAATCATCAGTGGGCCTGTAAATATCAAGGGTGAACGTCTCTTACAAAATTGTTTCCCTTAGTGTGGCCCACTTGAATCACGGTTCATCCTGATTTTTTGGTCATGGACATAAATTAAAATTATCCATTTAATGGTTGGATTGGATCTTAAATACACATCATGATGGAGCCCACAAAAATAGAGGGTGAGTGTCCCCATGAGAGTTGTTTCGCATCACGGTTTCCATCTCGAGAAGGGAGGAGATTAGGTGAGACTAGGGGTGTAAACGAACCGAGCTAGCTCGACTCGACTCGAAAAAGCTCAATTCAACCAGGTTCAAAGCTGAATTCGAGTCGAGTCGAGCTGATTTTTTGAGGTCGAAAATGATTTTGAGCTGAGTTAGAGCAGGCCCCAGCTCAACTTGACTCGGATCGAATCCAGCTCGAATCGAACTCTAGTTGAACCAGTTCGGTGACTCGGTTACTTTGCCATTGATGTTGCTCACCAAGTGTTTGATAAAATAACTTAACAAAGTATGGCTAGTGGCAAGGAAGGTATGTAAATGAAACAAATACCCTTTTTTTTCTTGGTTTTTCTTGGTTTTTATGTTGCTTAAAAGGTGTTTGATAAAATACCTATAAAACCATTGCTTCTGTCTCACATTAAGAGCGATTTTGAAGGTGCAGTCCAGGGGTTTGTGGAAAATGCCTTAATGGCGAACTCAGCTTGATCTTGGCTCAAACTCGGCCTAAGCTGGCCCAAGCTGCTGACCAAACAGAGCTGAGCCGAGTTCGAGCTGAGGTTAGCTAGTGGGCAATTCGAGTCGAGCTGAGGCCAACTTGACTCGGTTCGACTCGATGTACACCCCTTGGTAAGACCCTAGCCTCACCCAAGACAGTGTGGCCCATACCGTGGTGCCCTCCTTGATGTGCATATTTTGTATTCCCACCTTTTATTGATTTTTTCAAATGTATTATCCCAAAAAGGAATGAATACAATTATCAAGTGGACCAGACCATTGGAAACTACTGTGATTGAATATTAATTGGCCACAAAAGTTTTGGATCAAGCTGATATTTGTTGCTTCCCTTCATCTAGGGTTACATGACCTTATCATCCGATTGGATTGAAAAATAAAAAACACTACAGAAACATTAATGTGCACCCTAAAAAGTTTGCAATGGTAGCGTGTTCAATTACCACGGTTTCCTAGAGTATGGTTTACCAGAGCTTTAGATCTTCTTCATTATTTGGATCACACCCTAAAATGATTAGGAAAAATTGATAGATCGCGTGGATACAGGGTACATACTTCAAAGTAGACCCCACGGTAAGGGCAACATTATCTTGGGTAATGCCAAGGTCTAACCTAATGAGTGTTTTTTAATGTGAATTTTTAAGTGGTTTGTGGCTTGGATGGACCGGATCCACCAAGGTCTTAATGTAAAATCTAACCCGACCATAATGTGCGTAACACTATTCCAGGCCCTCCATTCTTAATTCAATGGGATCACATGATTAGAAACATTATACAAGACAATACTTATGCTCTAAATTATTTCCCTAATTGAATCACGGATGAGCCTAATTTTTGGTCCCCAAACCTAAATATTAGTATGGCATGTAATGATTAGAGTGAATTTTATATAATCATCAATGTAGTGCATATAAGAATAAGAGTGTACTTCACTCTAGAAACTGTTTCCTTTGATGTGGCTCACCTTAATCATGAATCAACCAAAGATTTTTTATCTTGGCCTAAAATGAGATTACACATTTAATGGTCCGAGTAGATCTCACATACACGTTAAGGATGCCCTATAAAACATTGAGTGTTAGTTCCTCCAATAAAATAAAAACGTTAATTAATCTACATAACTATTCTCTCTCACTATCAACCCACTACTAACATGTCTCCATGACCTATGACCTCTAACCCATTCCTTCCCATCTCTTCACCTACAATGAATTCCTTACATGTACTTTAAATAACCAAAACCATTGCCACCAATGCAGCCGAACCTACTTTGGTAGGTTTGTCTCTCTTTATCTCTCTTGACAGCGAGCAACCAAATCCAAAGATCAGATATCAAAAGGAAAATGTGCCCGGCGGGCTAGGTTCAGTGAATCCATTGTAAATATTTTGGCATGGGCTTGAGCTGGACTATTTTGGTTCATCACTAATTGAACTGAAAAAGCGCTTATGTTAAACAATATAGGCCAGGTTTGGACATAGATTAGCCCGTTGACTAACGTGGTCACAGGCAATCCCGGCACAGATTTATAGTTGTGCCTAGAGGTGTACATGAACCGAGCTAGCTCGGTTAGCTTGCTCGACTCGACTCAAAAAAGCTTGATTCAACTTGGTTTGAAGTTGAGTTTGAGCCAAGTCGAGCTGATTTTTTGAGCTCGAAAATGAGTTTGAGCCGAGTTCGAGCTAGCCCCTGCTCGACTCAACTTGACTCGGATCGGACCCAGCTCGAATCAAACTCGGATCAAACGGGTTCGGTGACTTGGTTACTTTGATATTGATGTTGCTCACCAAGTGTTTGATGAAATGACTCAATGAAGTGTGGCTGGTGGTAAGGAAGGTATGTACATGAAATAAATACTCGTTTTTCCTTGGTTTTTATGTCGCTCAGAAGGTGTTTGATAAAATACTCGTAAAACCATTACTATTGTTTTACAAACAGTGGGATTTTGAAAGTGCAATCCAGGTGTTTGTGGAAATGTTGCCCAGGCTTAGTTTAAACTGGCCGAGGATCGAGCCAAGTTGGGTTCGAGCTGAGGTCAACTAGTGGCCGAGCTGAGTTGAGTTGAGGCCAGCTCGACTCGATTCGACTCGATGTATGCTGTGCCTGGGGCTGCGTGGGGCTTAAAGAGATGTCCGGCAAATCTACTCTTTCCATATGTTTTGAAAGATTATAAATGGTTAAGATTCCAAAAATCAGGCAGATCCAAAACTAAGGTGCTTACAGTTTATCAGATTGGACCCTATGAACAGTTTGGATCGCATATAAACATCACGGCTAGCTCCAGGAAGATCTCAACGGTGGACATTTCTGTTCCCGCTGTTTCGTTTGGTGCAGCTAACCTGAGTTTTGAATCTTCCTGATTTATATAATCTTGCCATATTGTGGTCTCTAAAAACAGATGGACAGAGTGAATTTGCCATGGACATCTCTGTGGTCCCCACTCGGTGCCCGGGGTCACATGCAATCCCCTTCGTTAGATTTTGTCGTGTCTCTCACTTTATCATTTTGCTTACCACGCGCACGTTAGCACACGCACTGTACAAGTAGCTTCCTTTTCCTCAGTCCAAATACTGACCGTCTAAATTGTGTGACAGTTGTAGATGTGACCTAAGAAGAATATTGAAATTGATAGAGGATTCTTGATTGATTGTTATCAAATGGGCAGAGAATGATCAACGGCGTGTATGTGCAAAACCGTCCACAGACAATGAGTCTCGAGATTTGATGGTTTTGATTGAGATATATGCATTCCATATATACAGCACGTGCATGTGCAAAATATGACGCATTCTTTCGTGGCAGCTTAAAATCATTTAATAGACCACTGTAGATACCAATTTTTACCCAGCGTCTTTTTGGGCGGTGGGATTAGAAGGGATTGGGTGGGATGGGTTCTATTCGTGATCTATAGCTACGGATTTCAGCTCTATGTTTGGGAAGAAATGAAAAGCATTTTCGTATGCAATTACATTAAATCCGTCAAGAATGGTCTACTTTGGGAAAGTAAGTCTGGGTGCGTGTTTAAAAGACGCCGGGTAAAAATTTTACTCAATATTTGGAAAGTTGTGTACCGGTCATCCCCATGGTGCTATGTGTAAGACAGTCTATCCATCAATCATTTATCAAGATTATTTTAGCGGAGAATGAGCCAAAAATCAACCCTGGTCGGAAATCGTGATGCAGAGTGGACCCTGATATATCATAGAAAGCAAAAGTGATTGAATACTTAAATTGAAAACTTAATTGTAAGAGTCTACATAAGGTTCAATTGAACGTTGGATCTGTTTCATTTTTTTGCCTTAAAATGCCAAAATAGATGGAGGTTGGATAAACAAAACAAATGAGAGCTCTGGTCGGACTGCTTTA
The DNA here is from genome assembly GCA_030180095.1 of Magnolia changhungtana. Classification (NCBI taxonomy): domain Eukaryota; kingdom Viridiplantae; phylum Streptophyta; class Magnoliopsida; order Magnoliales; family Magnoliaceae; genus Magnolia; species Magnolia changhungtana. The sequence goes on from JASAUF010000378.1 coordinate 5,249,931, forward strand.
GATATAGGGTTTGGACATATCCGCTTCCTGTATTTGATCAACCTGATTTCAAAAATGATGATGGATATATCCATATCGTTTTTGGCACCGATGTCCTAATTAATCAGTTTGTTATTAGGAAAGATAGGATGGGACTAGCAATATGCCCATATGGATCGGCATGACTTGTTTTAGCCAAGGGACGTTGTTCCATCTGCTGCATGGGAACTTGTCCTGGGATATGGCCAATTCCAAGTGATTGAAATTGTTAATCCTTGACATCACCATCATTACCTGCGAAAATTGATCATATCCCATTGGTTGATGGATTGGAAGGCCAAAATGGATATGCACAAGTGAAAACAAACAGACACGTGTTGAACTTATCCCGGTTGATATAACTTTGTGTAAATCCCATGGATTCAAGATATGGTTATCGGGTGAGCACCACATGTCATCATTGAACCTTAAAATTGATCCCTACCTCCTAATACCAGAGAGGATCTCTCCTGCAAACATGCCCTTAATGCACCCATCCACACCTTATTATCAGAAAACAACAGTCCACGTGATGCACATTAATTATATCACCATCCCAATGAGGAGACAAAATTCTGGTTCCATGACTGATCAGGTTTGGGTAATAATTAGATCTGTTTTTTAAGTTAGATCCATCCCACCTCAATTCCTTCTAATCCCATCGCCAAGGTTAGTCTAAGCCACGCAAGCTGGTCCCAAACTTTACTTTTCCAAAGTAAACAACACACTATATGCCGGCGAAACTACACTTATATTCTTGATCTTTAGCTACGGATTATAACCGCAGCTATAGGTATTTAGCCACAGTGACTGCAAAGGTATTTTCATCAGCAAATAGTGCATCCGCCCAAAATGGTTTACTTTGAGAAAGTAAAGTTTGGTAGTGCATCGAAAAGACACCGGGTAAAAGGTGGCGGTCACAGTGGTCAATTTCTCGTTATTTTACTCCCGTGAGAGATGTATCACAACCTGTGATACCGTACGTTCCTTCCCCATGGTGCTACTTATGTAAGACAGTCACCTGAGACGCCTTTCGATCAATCAGGTGGGCCACACTGTTGTAATTACTAGATAGCGGACAATCAAACTCAACATTCAGATCTGGTCCAACCCTTGTCGGAAAATAACCTGTCTGACTAGAGATCATGAAGAGCCCACCCTGATATATATATCTGTTTAACCACCCTGAAACAGACCACACCAAATAGTGATCTTGAGTTGCATTAAATTTACAAAGTATTAAATGTAAGAGTCATCTCTGGTGTGGTTCAATTGAGCGTTAGATCTGTTTCATTTTTATGTTTATGCCTTAAAATGATCTAAGAAAATAGATGGACGGTGTGGATAAACAGATACATCACGGTGGGACCCATAAGAGATCAGGTCGGACTGATTTATTGTCCAACCGGGGTTAACTTGGACGCAATCCGCTTCCTGTATTTGATCAACCTGATTTCCAAAAAGTGATGCTGATGGTGGGCCATATCGTTTTCATGGCACCGATGTCCTAATTAAGTAGTTTGTTAGCAGGAAAGACATTATGGTACTACAAATTGGGTACCGTTGCCCGTATGGAATTGGTTCTCTTTATGATTGAAATTGTTGCTGCATGGGACCACACCAAATAGTTTGCTGCATGGGACCACTGTCATACACGTGGCCTATGTTTTGTGATTGAAATTGTTCGGGCCCCGTCATGGATAACTTACCCTGCGAAAAATCACTGCGCTCGGACAACCCAAAGCATCCGGTGGATAAGATTAGGCGCCAGACATGTTCACTCCACAAGTGAAAACGAGTGACACGTGTTGAAGATCGGACCGGTTGATCAGACAATAGACTTTGTGTAAATCCCACATGTTTAATATTATGAAAATATGGTTATCGGGTGAGCACCACATGTGCATAGAATTTGAACAACTGGTTTTTTTTTTTTTTTTTTTAATGATAACTTCTGATATACTCTCTCTCTTTCTATAGAGAGAGAGAGGAATGCTCTCCTGCACACCTTCTTATGTGAGCACCCATCCACACCTTTCACACGTGTCATGGACAGAAAATCTGAACAGTCCACGTGATGCGGCACCCCTTGAAACCTCACCATCCATCTTTCAGCCCGATACAAAATTCTGGTTCCATGACTGATCAGGTTTGGGTCCACGTATATAGATCTGTTTAGAAATTGGGTAAGTTAGATGGACGGTTCCCATCAGAATCATTCACCATCGCTAGCCAAGGTTAGTCTAAGTCACACGCAACTGGTCCAAGTCAACTCGGTCCATTGAACTTGAACGAAAAAACAAAAAAAAACCAGAATTGATATTCTACAGTGATGTTTTAAACACACATTGGAGATACTTTTATCAGCAAAACAAGGATGAGGAAAACATTAAAATAATCTAAACCATTAAAACATGATCACCAAGAACTAGGAGTGCGGTCGGTAATAGGGAAGGACAGTGAAGAGTGTTTGGGTGATGGCGACTAGGATGAGGATGGAAGCAGCTATTGAAGAAAGGCCGGACCACGGATTAGTGAAATAATCTCGCCTCAAGCTGGCCCACCGCTTGTTCCATTAGGTGTTGTAATGTGTTTCCACATCCTTGTATAGTTCTGAAAGGTAATTATCATCGTAGGTATCGATGGTCCCAACGCAGAGCTTGTTGAATAGGTTTGCCACATCAACATCTCTTCCCAGCAAATGATCTATGATCCTATTTCGATGGAGCAAGGCCACATCTTTGGGCCTGTCGATAAGGCGATCCATGAAAGAAAGGTAAGTCGTGAAGCGAATTTTAGCATTTGGGTAGCATTGTTCGAACGCTATGAGGTTCCGAAAGAGAGTATTGGTGTAGTACCTATCACTAACAGAGGGATTTCCAACACCCCATTACTAAATTTCACATCCAAGATGCTGCTATATTTCTCTTTCTTCTTGAACTTCACCCCAGCAAGATGGAGGTGATGTAGAGCGGGTCGCGGACAATTACATGGCAAAGATGGATCAGAAAAGGCCCGGTCGGCGAGAGAAGTGATCTGGACCATCAGACCTTCAATCGGGCGTATCTCGCAATCCGGGATGAGTTAGCCGATGTAAAATATATGATTTTGGGGTAGAACGAGCTACTTTAGCCAACCAACTCAATTACTTAGGGTTGTGACGCTCGGAATTGCGAGAAACCCCTGATTCGACAGTCGTTTTCCTGTTTCAATTTCGTTTTTACTATAAATAGTAAGTTTTAGTTTGACTATAACTCTTCATCCGTCGGGCTTTAGGAGTTGTGCCAAACGTGAAAAGAGCTTAGAATAAATAGGAGAACGGTTTGGTGAAGCCAAATAGGACACTTACTATTTTTGGCCGAAAACCTTACGCACTAGTAGACGTCACGAAAATTCTGGGAGTTTTAGTTGTAGTTTGATTATGATTTCTTTCCCATTGCTTAGTAACCTTATTTAAAGGGTTGTGAACTCGTTTTTATGCATTCATTAATCTATTCCGAATTTATTAGAATTTATTTCTATTTTCTGCTCTCTTTTCTCTTGGATTCGAGAAAGTCTCTGTGAGGAGTCTAGAGAAGTTCTGTGGATTCGGAATAGTCATCCTCTTGAGGAAGACGGTGCTCAACCTCACGTCCTCCCCTTCGTCAGGAGGTCAGCCGCGCAAGGGATTATCTTGATCGCTACTGGGGGCGTCGACAGTGGAGATTGATTGTGAGTAATGGGCTACAAGGCCTTCTTTGAATACGGGAGCTTTAGTAAATTCTTCCACTTTTTAGAGATGGATTCTACGGTAGGATTGGGTGGAAGGTTAAACTCCTCGGTAGGTATCACATGCGAGTGTAGCAAATGGAGTAGATGATGGTAGGAATTCTTGAGATCGATTTCCTCATTCCTACGCAAGAAGCCTTTGAAGAAATCGAGGGCGAGCTCAGCAAGTGAATTAGGGAACGGTTTGTCCACCGGTCTAGCCATATTGAAAATAAGCTGCAGAATGAAAAAAGGAATTTGATTATCGGGGAGGAGAATATCATACCCCACAAGAGACATCATCCAAATCGTCCTAAACATCGGTTCCACCTCGCATAGCTTTTGTTGCTTGAGAGACAGCTCCTCCATTTTTTTCTTGAGCTCCTCCTCTTTTTGGTTGAGCTTGAGAAAGTGCTCGACAATGAAGCAACCATCAAGCACCATCATTTTCACAAACTCCTTGCCCGGGCCCACATTCTCCGAGTGGCAACTTCGCGCTTCACCTTCCAATTCTTCAATCGCCTTGACGTAGTCCTCCAACTGACGGTTGGGATTGCGGGAGAGGAACGAATCTAGGTACCAACATTTGTGCTCTTCCATGCCTTGTAGCTTCTCCTTGCCGTGATGGTATGGACCGATCGACAGGATCTGGGGCTCGTACGCACCTTCGTTTACATGCCGGATTCTTTGTGGGACTTTGTAAATGGTGGGCGGATCTCTACGTCTAGGCTTGGAAACGACATCTATGAGCGATTTCTTCAGGGAATCGACTACTGTATGACTACTGAAGTGTTCGCTTCCTGCTGCATCTCGATATTACCCATGAACGATGCGGCTGTATCGGCCTAAAACAACTCAATACGAGTTTGTATCGGTAGTGAAAGATACGATACCCGAGACACTGATTTTAGTCCTTGCTGTGAATTTAAGGCGTTTGGATTTCCTCATCGCCTGTTTATCAACCATCATACTCTGCCAGTGTACCGGAGATTTTTGGGCCAGGAAGGTGCGGACAAGGGACACGGAGTGTGCTGGGAAGCTGCCTCCACGAAGCTTCGTGGTCGCGGAACTCTCTGAGAACAACGTGATGCGTTGATTTTATTCACGCGGTCATCTTTTTTGTTGGCACATTTTAGATCATGAGCTCAAAATTGAACCGTATCCAAAGCTCAAGTGGACTGCGCCACAGCGAACAGTGGGGGAATTATGAACGCCCACCATTGAAAACTTATTGGGGGCAAAGAAATATTGAATCAAGCTGATATTTGTGTTTAGCTTTACCCGGTGCGATGGACCTTATGGACGGTTCTTGACATGACCCTTTGATGCAAGGAGGTTGATCAACGTCTTCCTCAAGGATAACTACTTCCAATTCACGGAGCTTCTCTGATTCTCAAATTCACGAGGAAAAAAATAAAAAAATATAAATAATATTTTAGAAAATTTGTAAATTAATTGATGAAAGAATAAACAAGTTTACACCCATTTAAATAAGGATACTAAGCCATGGAAGAAGTTTTAAAATTAAACTACAACTAAAACTTCTAGAAATTGCGACTTAAACTTACTATTTATAGACAATCGTGATTCCTACTGGCGCACGTGGTTTTCGGCCAAAAATAGTAAGTGTCCTATTTGGCCGAACCCTCTCGTAACTATTCTAAGCACTTTTCATGTTAGGCGCAACTCCTAAAGCCCAATGGATGAAGAGTTATACTCAAACTAAAACTTACTATAAATAATAAAATTAAAATTAAAATAGGATTTGGACCGTCGATCTGATGGTATTTCACAAATTTGGCGTGGATAACCTGGTGTAGGAGGGTTGGGTGGCTAAAGTAGCTCGTCCTACCCCAAAATCATATGTGGCACGTCGGATAACTCATTCTGGTTTGTGAGATACATCCGTTTTAAGGTCTAGACAGTCCGGATCACTTCCACTTTCGATCAGGCCTTTTCTAGTCCATCTTGGCCATGAAACTATCCACAACCCACTCTACATCAAGCTTGTGTCAAACATGATTCAATGGTAGGCATCTGTATCTCACTCTTTGTTGTGGTGTAGCTCACTTGAGTTTTGGATGTCCTTATTTATAAACACATGTCATAACATTAGACATGTAGTGTGTTCCGAGGGTTTTTGAATCTCCCCCGCTTAGTTAAGGGTAGGATGTTCCTTGATAAAGCCGGATTGAGCTCAATCAGGAAAACTCATAGGAAAGCCGAGGGATGAGTTGAGTTTGGGGAGTTGGATTAGGTTGGGTTGGGCACTAGCTCGTCGGGTGGGGGGCTGAGTTGGGTCGGGTTGGGCACTGCTTTGAGTCGGGCTGAGGTTTAGTCAAGCTCAACTCGAGGTAAATTTGACTTAACTTGAACCACTAGCTTGACTCTGAACTCGACAGTTTTAACAAACAAGCCAACCTTCAATGTGAGCTCAAGGGAGCTCGAGCTCGAGCTTGAGTACTGTTGGGATGCCTTGCACAAAACCTTAGGATCTAGCCTCCCGAAACAAACCAGAATTATGGATAAAGCAATGAAATAAATCAAAGCATCAATCACACATCACACAAGAGATTTTTATGTGGAAAACCCTCAAAGAGGTAAAAACCACGGGACCTCGTCCAGATCAACAATCCACTATGAAGTAGAACGTTACAATCTTCTTCACTCACGCAGGAGTGGATAAACAATAAGAGAAATAGAAAAATGGAGAGATCTAACAGATTACGAGGGACATAGAAGCGGCGAGATGTAGATTGCAAAGTAGAGAACCTCCACGAGCAGAACCTCCCTTCTATAAGCTTCCTCTCTCTCTTTCTCCCTCTCTCTCACCTTTGATAGCCCTAAACCCTTTAGCAAATCCTTGCAAAGCTTTAGGAAACCCTCTTGCTATTTTGTGATACCTAGAAAAACCCACAGGCAACCCCTTTTATAGTTTTGAGAAACTCCTTTCCGCATCCCGGATTCTTGAAAGGACTCAAATCCGCGATTTCGCGCAAAATCGCGGAACAATCTCTGCGTAACCTACGACTAGTCTGGCTCTCCTACGGACCGGTCGTAGACCACCTACGGCCCGGTCGTAGCTCTCCCTACGACCCGATCCCCAGCTACGATAAAAAAAAGACGAACTCATTTGGACTTTGAGTCGTGCTGGGGCTCAAACCTACGGCCAGGTCGAGCACCTCCCACGGCCAGGTCGAGCACGGGGCAAAAAACCCCATCAAATCTCTCACTTTTTGCAGGAGGATCCACCTTCTTCAAGCCGGCGGGTTTCTACAAACCTCGAACTTGCCCTGAGCAAAGCCTTGGTCATCATGTCGACCCATTATCGTCCGTGTGGACCTTCTCAAGTCTGTAATACCTTTTGTTCTAAAGTATCCACGATCCAGTGTGATACCGAATCTCTATGTGCTTCGACTTGGAATGCCGACTTGGATTCTTGCTCAAGTGTATAGCACTCGACTATCGATAGACCACGTGCTCCTCTGCTTCAAGCTAAGTTTCGTAGAACCTTTTCATCCAAAGCATCTCTTTACATGCTTCACCGTGACTGCAATGTATTCGGCCTCTGTCGTCGACAATGCTACGACCTTCGTAGCTTGCTCGCCAAGAAACCGCTCCCCCGCAAACGTGAATATGAACCCGATGTAGACTTTCCGGAATCTATGTCACCCATATACGCAGACTTGTGTAGCCCTCTAACACGGGTTTACGTCACCATAGCATAGGCTCAACCTGGATGAGCCTCTTAGATACCTTAGTATCCATTTCACCGCCGCCCAATGCTCTTTGTCGGGATTGGCAAGATCTGATGACAACACCAACCGCATATGCTATGTCCGGGCGTGTACACACCATAGCATACATCAAACTTCCTACGGTGACGCGTAGGGTATCTTGTATCTCTTCCACCTCTGCGCCTTCGTCTTGGGACACCGCCCTGTCGCTCAATCCGAAGTGACCATCTAAGAGATCTTGGCGACCGGCCACGCATTCATATTGAACCGCTCTCACAGGACTTTCTCAATATATGCCCGCTCTTGTGATGCCCAAAGCTTCTGTGCCTTTACACGTCACGGGTTATCTCCATTCCTAGGATCTGTCTGGCCGGCCCAAGTCTTTCATCGCAAAGACTTGCCCAACTCCTGTTTCACCATTGTCAATCTTCTTGATATCTTTTCCCATGATGAGCATGTCATCAACGTATATGTACAGAACTAAGAAATCACCATATCGAGAACTTACGCGTGAACACACGGTGGTCCGACTCTGGATTCTGTCATACCCATGTCAGTAACATGACGAATCGAACTTCTTGTACCATTGCCGTGGAGCTTGTTTACCATACAAGCTCTTCCTCACCTACACACCATATGCTCCTTGCCCTTGACTTGAACCCCTTTGGTTGGTGCATGTAGATCTCTTCTTCCGGTCACCATGGAGAAAGGCAATTTTAACATCTAATGCTCTATCTCAGGATCCATGCTATGCCAACCCAAGCAACACCCGTATGGATGTCATCTTCACCTTGGTGAGAATATCTCCTCGAAGTCTATGCCTTTCCTCGACCAAACCCTTTCACCACAAGTCGGCCTTGAACCTCATCCGTGAATTCTTCGCTCAATCTTCTTTACGAACACCCACTTGTTGCTCGAGCTTTCTTGCCCAGCGGTTTCACCATATCATAGGTGTGGTTCTTATGCAAGGATTCTATCTCCTCTTGCATAGCTTTCAACCACTCCTCCTTATGCTCGTCGGCTATGGCCTCGAGAATAATCTTCGGCTCTCCCCAAAGCATAATGTACTCGTGCGGTGAGTACCTCTTGGAGTGGTTTGTCGTCACTAGATGACCTCCTCACCCGTGGCTCAGCAGTGGATCAAGTGGGGTTACGGTCCATTTGAAGGAACTACCTCGTCCTCTCGCACCTTCTAACTCCCCCCGTCATCGGGCACCATGGGAGGAGTAATCGGATCCATGTCCTCTAGCTCACTGAACTAAGGCTGGTTCTTCTCGGCTTACCAATGTCTTCGATACACCGATCTTCAAAGAAAACCACATCTCGGCTCGACGAGCTTCTTCTCGGTCGGATCCCATAACTCTGTAACCGAATTTTTCATCACCGTACCCTAAGAACACACACGCCGATCTTCATATCGAGCTTGGACCTCTCGTCCTTTGGTACGTGAACGGATGTCTGCATCCAAACACTTCGCCGAGATGACCGTACGATGGATCATGTCCAGCCCACACCTTCTCGGTACTTCTCCATTCAACGGGGCGATGGAGACACTGTTTATCAAATACACCGCCGTGCGCATTGCTTCTCCCCGAACGTCTTGGGCAACTTCGCATGGGATAACATGCATCGATTTCTCTCAACAATGGTGCGATTCATTCGCTCGGCTACACCATTATCTTTGGGGGTCTTGGGAAGCGTCTATTCATGCCGTATACCACAGGACTGCGGTACTCGTGAAAGTCGCCAATGTATTCACCACCATTGTCGGTGCGGATGCACTTCAATGATCTAATCTCTCTCTCGACCATAGCATGAAACAACTTAAACACACCAAAGACCTCGTCCTTGGATTTCAAAGCATAAACCCAAACCCTCCTAGATGCATCATCTATAAAAGTGACAAAATACAATGCCCCACCAAGGTTTTTGTCCTCATAGGACCACAAACATCGAATAAACCAAATCTAATGCATGCACTTTATTAACATGAGAAGCGGTTTTAATAAATGAAACTCTATCTTTGTTCCCACGATAAACAATCAAGACAGTTTTGAGAGGCATACTGTCACGTCGGGGTGCTTCCTCGCTAGTAGCGAAGCCCTTTTTCACTCATGTGGCCTACGCCTTTGTGCCACATGTCAATGCCGAATCTTCCGTGCATTCAACCCACCCTTGCACATACGACACTTGCCTTGTACAGGGTGCAACACTTCTTTCCTCTAGCCACGATCAACGAACCCTTGATGATCTTCCATCGCCCACCAAAAACGGCTTTCGTAGCCATCATCATCCAGCCTTCCGTCGACATCAAGTTGAGGCGAAGGTGTGGGATATGCCTCACATCCACGAGAACCAATGTGCGGCCCACATCGGTCTTCACACAAATATCACCGACTCCCACGATCTTTGATACGCCAGAATTTCCCATCTTCACAGTCCCATAGTCACCTGACTTGTAGCTTGTGAAGGAGTCCCTGTGTGGAGTCGCATGAAAAGAAGCTCCCGAGTCTATCACCCAATCGGTGCCCTGACTCGTAGCCGTGAGACATACATCAGAAAGAATAACTACCATGTCGCCATCCGAAAGCGACCGCGGTGGAAAATTCTTCTTCCTTCCCTTTTACTTTCTTGTCGTTTTCTTACCACGACATTCATGCTTAGTGGCCCTTCTTGCCACAATTCCGGATTCAACCTCTTTTACGTTACTCGACTTGCCTCTTGATTTATCTCGGGCCTTCCGCCTTCTTCTGTTCTTTCCTCTCCCCGTTCTGCGTCACAAGAGCCTCTTCTTTGTGTAGACCCCGAGACTTCCTCCTTGTCTCCTCATTGAAGAGACAAGCTGATTTACTGTTCCATGGATATCTTCCGTCGGCGCGGAGTTACTTAGAGACACCACCAATGTCTCCCAGTGTCGAGCAATGAACTAAGCAATAGTAAAGCCTGCAGTTCATCATCCAGGACCATCTTCATAGAGGTGAGTTGGTTCACTATATCTTGACCTCATTCATATGCTCGGCCACAGAACCACCATCCTTGAACTTGAGATTTCAAGTCGCCTTATCAGAAATATCTTGGATGTCTTCCTCTCATCATACCCTTGTAATTTTAGCCATAGCTTTAATTTGAGGTTTAGTAGACACATGGTGAACACCGAATCATCCAACCATTGTCTAATAAACCACACCGCCTTTCGGTCCATCTTCTTCCAATCATCATCGGTCATATCCTTGGATTTTCTTCGATATGCACGAGATTGGAGAATATGAGTCCTTGATAAAGCAAGTCCTCCATCTTAGCCTTCCATATGGTTCGGTTAGAACCATTGGTGATCATCCTTGAGCCACCTTCCATAATTCCAACCGATCCTACCCGTTCAATGAACTTAGCTCGATACCACTTTGTTGGGATGCCTTGCACAAAACCTTAGGATCTAGCCTCCGAAACAAAACGGAATTATGGAGATGAAATAAATCAAAGCATCAATCACACATCACACAAGAGATTTTTACGTGGAAAACCCTCAAAGAGGTAAAAACCACGGGACCTCGTAGATCAACAATCCACTATGAAGTAGAACACTACAATCTTCTTCACTCACGCAGAGTGGATAAACAATAAGAGAAATAGAAAAACGGAGAGATGGGGTGCGAGGACATAGAAGCGGGAGATGTGGGTGCAAAGTAGAGAACCTCCACGAGCGAACCTCCCTTCTATAAGCTTCCTCTCTCTCTTTCTCCTCTCTCTCACCTTTGATAGCCCTAAACCCTTTGGAAGCAAATCCCTTGCAAAGCTTTAGGAAACCCTCTTGCTATTTTGTGATACTAGAAAAACCTCAGCAACCCCTTTTATAGTTTTGGGAAACTCCTTTCCGCATCCCAGGTTGCAAAGGACTCAAATCCGCGGTTTCGCGCAAAATCGCGGAACAATCTGCGTAACCTACGACTAGTCTGGCTCTCCTACGACCGGTCGTAGACCACCTACGACCAGTGGTCGTAGCTCTCTACGACCAAAACGGTAAAAAAAAACAACACGAACTCGCTGGACTTTGAGTCGTGCCAGGGCTCGAACCTACGACCGGTCGAGCACCTCCCACGACCGGTCGTACCAGCCCTCGACCGGTCGAGCACGGGGCAAAAAACCCCATCAAGTACTATAGCATGGATGAGTGAAGCCGACCTTGGCTCACCTGGACTCGACAGGGCTCAAAGTACAGCCATAGTCATTAGCCTAACTGCCTCCAACAAGGAATTCCAAGTTAAAAAAATTGCACTCAGTGAAAACGGTCAAATCACGTTCTTTTTCTTTTCGTACATATGAATTGTCAAGTGGGACCCACCAGACAAATAATTATGAAGATGGTTCGAGGCACTTGCAACATTGCGTCGTGTGTGGTGGAGATAAAGGAGACGGTACCATGTCTACAGATGGAATAGCAGGCACGTGCGGTACCCACCGTACCTATGGTAATAGAACTTAAATGGCATGGCCTTGGTCTAGCACCTGATTTTAAATGGGTTACGCCTGGCCAGCAGTTGACACCCAAGTGCGGCCAACTTACAGCCTTGCTAGGCCCACCTATGTGATGGAAGTAACTAGCTTGGGACACATGATGTCATGGGATATATAAATAAAGTAGCAAGACGGCAGTCAACTGGTGCGTGATGCTTGTATCACTTGTGCATGTGGTGGCCCACCAGATAATGGCTCCGATCACCCCAAGGCCAGCCCAATTTGTTATTGAACTTCAAACACATGCTCATTCCATCCTATACTTACAGTAGAGGTCCAGCCTTCCGGCCACTTTCACCATTACCAAAGTAACACCATGGATTGCACACCAATCAGAGTGTGCTTTTAGTGGTACTCTCTAGTGCCCCCACATCTAACCTGCCGAAGAAGTGGCCCCACGTGAATTTTATTTTATCTATTTTTTCTTCTTTTTACAAATGCACTCACACCCCCACGTACACCCACGCACTCACACCACAGTAGTTTTTCACGGCAATGGGTACCCAAACTTATAAGGTGATATTGAAACTCTTGGGAGTATACCAATGAGGTATGAGTAAACACCCCCTACTATAAATTGCACACACACCAAAACTTACGCAATCCAAGAGGTGTATCCCATCATCAAAATATGGCGTCCAAAAGATAGGGCTGAACGTCTCCTCTTAATCCTGCCCATATTCGTCGAGTGAACCCCTTAGCCACTAAGCGAGCACCGGATCCATCAGATTTGAATTTGATCTTATAGATCCGAGTGAGTGACTAAGCGAGCAGTCCAATCATCAGGTGGGGCCCCTATGTACGGTTTTTGGGCTGTTTATTTGTTTTCTACCTGTAGCCCACTTGATGACTAGATTGGTTAATGTTATTAAATTGTTTTCCCCCTTCATGTGGAGGTTATATGCCTGAATTTTATATTAGGTTGATTTTTGTATATAAATATTTTCTACATCCTAGTGAGTTTCACGAGATTAACAGGTTTGATGAGAGACAGCCTGTTGGCCACACACGGACCTATTATTGGCACCCCATCTCCATTGTTCCATATGGTGTGGCCCATAATTAGTTGTGGATGTAGTATGATATTTGTTCTTTTAGGGCGTGTTTGGACAGGCGGATTGGAAGGGATTGGATTGTATTGGAAGGGATTGGAAGGAGCAATCCCGGGATTGGTCGGAAACCGACACGTTGAACTTCTGCCTGGATATAGCAATCCCATGGGAATGCCAGCAATCCACTGACATCACCATCATTACCTTGAAATCCACCCAATCCCTCTTAATCCCGTCTATTTTGCCTGGGACGTGTTTGGTTGGACGGATTGGAAGGGATTGGCCGGGCGTAATCCCGGGATTGGTGAAGCATGCCAAACAGACTCGATGGTGAAATCCCTGGATATAGCAATCCCATGAGATTGCCAGCAATCCACTGACACAGCCATCATTACCTTGAAATGGCTGCCATCCACCCTAATACAATCCAATCCCATGGAATCCGCCCGTCCAAACACCCCCTTAAGGCCTAACATGGAGGATACAGCTTGATAAAGAGAATGGATTTTGCATATGCAAAATGATGGCCCAGTAAACTAGGGTGTTTTACACACCCATGTGAAAAATTATGGCACCTAAACTTAGGTGCTTTAAGTAGATAATCATTCCAGGAGACGTCCAACCAAATGGACTATCCAAGCTGATATTTTCACACCTGTCATGTACATCTGACATGGAACCTGTCCAATATATTGGCCTCACCGTGAGGGCCACCTTGTGCAAAATCATTGTAATACATCCATTATGTGGACCGTACTTGAATTTTATTATTTTTCAAAGCCTATATTTTATTTTCTAGGGCGTGGCCTACCTAATGAGTGGTTTGCTATAATTTTGGTGCAAGGTAATTCTCATGGTAGGATTAACCAATTGGACAGGTTGGATGTCACATGCACATCATATCTCTCAAGTTATGATGTAGAGCGGGTCGCAGACAGTTTCATCAGAAAGATAGACCAGAAAAGGCTCGATCGAAGGAGGAAATGATCCAAACCATTAAAACCTTAAAACAGTCGTATCTCGCAAACTGGGATGATTTTTTAGACATATCATATATGATTTTGGGGCCACTTATCAAACATCTACCCACAATGGCCCGTATCCCACTTAACCATTAACAAAGGGGGCACCGAAGGATAGGTAACAGAAGAAGGCCCTCGATTTGATAAATATGAACAAGCCGCTGAGGAAGGAGCTAATGATGATAAATGGTTGGCCGAGGATCATGGTGAATCCTTGATTGTCAGGCAATTATTATACACTCTAAGGAAGGAGGTGCACATGCAGTGGCACAATATATTTTGTACATGTTGTACCATTAATGGCAAGATCTGTTATGTAATTATAGACAGTGACAATAATGAGAATATCGTCTCGAAGATGATGGTGGACAAGTTGCGGCTACCTATGACAAAGTATCATTCCCCTTACTCGATTGGATGGATAAAAAAAGGTAAACAAGACTAAGGTAACTGAACAATGCATTGTTTCATTTTTAATTGATATGAATTATAAGGATAAGTACTTTGTGACGTGGTTGACATAAAAGTATATCATATGATGTCGACCATGACAATCGAGTGACGAGACAATATGAAATATATATCATTATATATATATATAAAAAAAATATACGATATAATATATTATATATTTGTCGAGGAGGTTCAAAAGAGATCATTACCCATATGACACCAGAGAATCACCTCGAAGCTTCTAAAGTGAAGGGTTGATCCCTCCTGACCATTCAGGATTTTGTGGAGGAATCCTAGAAAATCGAAGAGGTATACGTCGTCGTGGTAAAGGGTGAAGAAACAGAGCCCTTAGTCATTCCTCCATGTTTAAGTACATTACTAAATGAATTCAAAAAAAAAAATCTGGCCCGAAAAGTTACCCAATGGTCGCCCCCATGAGAAATATCCAACATCACATAGAGCTTGTCCTTGGGGCTAGCTTGCTCAACCACCCTCATTATCGGATGAGTCCGATAATACCCAAAAAGGGTACAATAGAACCAGTCCGAACTTGACCTGTTGACAACCTTAATATCTGGATGCTGAGTTTAGGACCAGTTTAAAAGTTCATGGATTCGGATCTAGAGAAAGGTCCATGACCAGTCAAGTTTGGGTCTCGGATCTTATTAAAAGTAGATTGGTTTAGATGGACAGTTCTCATTAGGATTCTTATCCATTGTTGGAGCAGGGAGGAACATGATAAAGTCGATCACCATCTTTCTCAGGGAATAACTACTCCAAATCCAAGGAGCTCTCTAGACTCCTCATAGAGCTTCCTCGAATCCATGAGAGATAAAATAGGAATAATTCTTAATAAATTCGAAATAATTTGATTGATGTTAAAAAAATAATAATAATATGAAATTATAACTCTTTAAATAAGGAATTCAAACCTGGGACTTACTATAAATAATAAACTTATTATTTATAAACTACCTCTATTCCTACTAGTCTTTGTGGTTTTCTGCCAAAAATAGTAAGCGTCCAATTTGGCCCAACCACGCTGTTCTCCCAACTTTACTAAGTCCAACTTTTCTAAGTCCTTTTTATGTTGGCATGACTTCTACAACTCGAAAGAATCAAAAGTTATACTTGAACTAAAACTTACTTTTTATAGTAAAAATGAAATTAAACAAGACTTTTTTGACCATCGATCCGATGGAATCTCATAAATCCGGCATGCACAACCTTGCATAGTGGGTTGGTTGGCTTAAGTAGGTTCTCCTACCCAAAATCATATATAATATGTCAAAAAACTCATCACAGTTTGCGAGGTACGATTGATCTAGGTTTTAATGATATGGAACACTTTCGTCTCCCATCATGATCTCTGGTCCATCTCTGCCATGAAAGTGTTTGCGACCCGCTCTACATCAATTGTTAGCCACATTTGACAACTTGTTTGACTCAACCCAACTCAAACTCGGTAGTGCTCAGTAGACACAACTGAACCTGAACGAGTTGGGACGAGTCAGCAGTCTAAAAAAGCCCATGTTCATATTCTACAGTAATGTTTTTCACATACGCCCACCCACACACAATAGACACTTTTATTAGTACACAAATGAGAATAATCATTATCTAAATCATTAAAACATGATGATCAAGATTTATGACAGAGTTCGAATATAAGACAAGATGGCGAAGAAGGTTTGGGTGATGGCAACCATGAGGAGGATGGCAGCTGCAGTTGAAGAAAGGCTGGCCCATGGGTTGGTGAAATAATCCCGCCTTAAGCTCGCCCACCGCATATTCCATTTAGTCTTGCAATGTTCTTCCACATCCTTGTATAGACCCGAAAGGTAATTATTCTCAAAATCGAACGTTCCACCACTAAGCCGGTTAAATTGGTGGGCCACCTCCTCATCGCTTCCCAGTAAATGATCTATGATCCCATTGCGATGGAGCAACGCCACATCCTTGGATGTGTTGATAATACAATCCATAAACAAAACATAAGTTGTGAAGCGGATTCTTGTATTTGGATAGCATTGTTCGAATGCTACAAGGTTCCGAAAGAGAGAATCGGTGAAGGCATTTACCGAAATCGGCGGGATTTCCATCACCCCATTACTAAATTTCACGTCCAAGATGCTACTCCACTTCTCTTTCTTCTTGAATATGACCCCCGCCAGTTGGAGCTCAACCGCGCAAGGGATCATCTTGATGGGCAGCGAGGGTGGAGATTGATTGTTACTAATGGGCAAGTGGGGCTTATTTGAATTTGGGAAAAAACGATTTACGCGCAATAACATGACTAGACTCTTCCACTTGTTAGGAATGGAGTCGACAATAGGATTTTGTGAACGGTTGTTGGACTCATTACTACGAGTTAGGGTCGGAATCAAATGCGAGTGGAACAAATGTAGAAGATGATGGATGGAATCCATGATCATGATAGGAATTTCCTTATTCCTAGGCATGAATTGATCAAAGAAATCAAGGGCAAGCTCGGGAAGTGAATATGGGAAGGGTTTGTTCTCCGGAATAACCATTTCAAATATACACCGCAGAATGAAGAAAGGAATTTGATTTTCGAGGAGAAGCATATCATACCCAATAAGAGGCAGCATCCAAATCATACTAAATATCGGGTCCACCTCATATAACTCCTCTTTTAGCATGAGAAAGAGCTCGACGATGAAGCAACCATCAAGCACCATCATTTTCACAAACTCGTTCCCCTTGTAGATTGTGTGTAAACTATCGTAGTAGCAACTTCTCGCTTGATCCTCCAATTCCTTGATCGCTTCAAGGTAGTCTTCCAACTGATGGTTGGGATTGCGGGAGAGGATCGAATGTAGGTACCGCCATTTATGCTCTTCCATGCCTTGTAGGCTCTTCTTACCCCGATGATATGGGCCGATCGACAGAATCTGGGGATCGTACGCTTCGTTGTTTCCTCGACGGATTCTTTGTGGGACTTTGTAGATCGTAGGCGGCTTTCCACGTCTGGTCTTGGAAACAGATGCGTCGAGCGATTTCTTCATGGAATTGGCCAGCGCATGCCCACCTGTGGCTAGGATTCTCCTTCTCCGTGGGGCGTTTGTCGATCTGCTCACTTCCAGTTCTACTTCACGCTCATCTTTCTGCTTACAAATCGTCCCAATCCCGATATCTTCCATGAACGATGCAGCTGTATCGGCCCGAAACAACTAAATACAGGGCAATACGAGCCTCTGTTGGTAGTAAACGATAAAATACACATACACTGATTTTAGTCTTTGCTGCCTTAGCATCTCTCCTGACCTGATATCAGATTTTTAGGCGTTCGGAATTTTCCTAGTGCCTGTCTATCAACCGTCATTTCTTGCAAAAGTACCGGAGTTTTTTCTCCTTCTTATCTTTTGGGTGTGGTTACCTGTGAAGAAGGTAGATTCACCCATCACCATCCAACTTAATTATATATTAGTTGGATACTCTGGCTGTGTTATGACAGTCAATACACAAGTACTCAGAAATTGTCCTTGATTATGCATTAACTCAAATTGAACCAATTAAATAATAGATCTAGTTGTCACTGAATCACAATCCGAAAATCAAGTTGGGTGAACAATTCTAACCGTTGATTCGTGAACAATTGCTTGTTGAAATAGGACCGTTGGATTTTTTATTTTTATTTTCATTCTTAAGACTCACCAATCTAGCAGTCAAATAATCAAATAAGTGTAATTTTTTATTAGTGATACATCTAAATCAGAGCCCATAATTTGGACGGTTATTTTGAGTATTCTACGTCTGCAGTTTCTAAGTAATCTATAAGATTTTAACGTGTTATCCATCTCATTACATAGAACCGAAGTTTATCTATAAAATTACCCGGGATTTTGACCAAAGCAGCATCCTGGTGGTTGCAAATGCGGCCTAAAAGTGAGTAGCTTTAGAAAATATCAAGCAATAATTCCTAACAGTTTTTTCAAAATCTATGTGACGAAAATACTCATGAGTATCTTTTGCATTGGCCAGATATTGAGATGCATTCGGATGGAATAAATATCAAGGGGCGACTATGGTGTTTGTGAGAAATCCCATTTACCTCATTTTTGGGCTCATGTCACTTTATATCACTACAAGAAAGTAAGCCTTTAGCCTCATTTTTAAAGCCTCGGTTCAAAAAAAGGAGGCTAAATATGGTTTTTAGCCTCGGTTGTAAAGGAACTGAAGTTAAAAATTCACTTTTTGTCTCTGTTGATGAGAAACTGAGGCCAAAACTCTTCCTCTTCGGTTAAAAGAAACCAAAAGGTTAAAAGTCTGCCTTTTTGCAGCTGTATTTAGTGAGCAATTGAGGTCCAAAAGTCTGCCCTTTTACCTTGGTTGTTGAAAAGGTCAAAAAAACGCCCATTTTTTTGCCTCGGCCAGCTGAGCAACTGAGGCCAAAAGTCTTTCCTTTTGCTTCGGTTGGTGAGCAACTGAGGCTAAAAGTCTGCCCTTTTGCCTCGGTTGTTGAGAACCGAGGCTAAAAGTCTATCCCTTTGCCTCGGTTGATGAGAAATTGAGGCCAAAAGTCTGTCCTTTTGCCTCGGTTTAGTGAGAAACTGAGGCCAAAAGTCTGCCCTCGCTACCTCGGTTGGTGAGCAACCGAGGTTAAAAGTCTCCGCCTTATTTTGCCTCGGTTGCAGAAATGAGACTAAAAGTCGTCCTTTTGCCTCGGTTGGTGAAAAAACCGAGGCTGAAAAGTCGCCTTTTACCTCGGTTGGTGAGCAACCGAGGCCAAAAATCTGCTATTTTACCTCGGTTATTGGCGAAAAGGCAAAAGCCTGTCAGGGTGGGCGCTGCGCTTTTGCCTCGGTTATTAAAAACTGAGGCCAAAAGTCTACCCTTTTGCCTTGGTTATTGAAAACTGAGGCCAAAAGTCTGTCATTTTACCTCAGTTTGTGAGAAACTGAGGCCAATAGTTTGCCCTTTTGCCTCAGTTGGTGAGCAACCGAGGCTAAAAGTCTGCCCTTTTGCCTCAGTTGGTAAACAACTGAGGCCAAATGTCTACCTTTTTGCCTCGATTAGTGAGTAACTGAGGCCAAAAGTCTGTCATTTTTCCTTAGTTGGTTAGTAACCGAGGCCAAAAGTCTGTCATTTTGCCTCGGTTAGTTAGTAACCGAGGCTAAAAGTCTGTCCATCATTTTTGGAAACTCATTTATGGAAGTGGGCCGAAAAATTATTTCTTAAAGACGTCTATCATTGAAGCCTTATTGAGTTTACCGAACTCATCACGGTGGGCCACGATAAGATTTTAAAGATAAATGGTCCCATTATCACTGATCCATGCATTATGGCCCATTGGAGTGTTGAATCAGCCTACTATTTTGGATCTCATTCTAAAATAATATGTCATAAGAGATGGATGGAGTAGATGACATGTCATGGTGGGCCCTACAGAGGTATCTGGTTCAATGCCCTTTTTACCGCGATTATGGAAAACTGAGGCCAATATTGCCCCAGACACGTGCCATTATACTGAGAAAGGAGAAGGGTACTTTCGACCTTGGGTTTTCGTTATTTCCCGTAAAGCCCGGCTACAAAAGCAAGTCACCATCTCTCGCTCAGAGGCTTTTCGGGCAAAAGGTCCTTGCAAGTCCAAGCAAGTCTCCCAAAACCCTCATTTCTCTCGATTTCTGCTCGGAAATCGCCATTTCTTTCTTTAGTTCCAACGATTTCGTCGATTGATGGCGAAAGGAGCTTCGGAATTCTCGTTTCTCGGACGTGCAGGTCGGTATTGCTCTTATTCCCGCATTTTCTCGTTAAATCTCGTCGAAGATCGGATGTTCTAGCTCTCAATTTTGTTTTTCTTGATTTGTTTGGAATTTCTTTGCTGTTTTTCTATTTTTTCTCGATCGAGAACCCTAGATCGTCTGGTTTAAAGAGGAATGCAAACATTTTTTATTTTTTTTTGTGGAATTCTGTCGAATTCTTATAAAGAAAACCTTTGCGATTTCCTTGTTTGCAAATTTTGATTCTTTTAGCATGTTTTTGAGTTTTTTCTAGTCGAAACCCTGGAAACGGAGATTTCACATGGAAATTTCGTCGATTTTTTAAAATGTTGGGAAAATTTTGCTTACTCTTGCTCTTGATTTCTCAATTTCTTTTTTCTTTTAATGATTTTTTTTTTGCTATTTTGAGTTTCCGTTGATTCGTGACTTTAGAAGTGGGAATTTAGAGAGTGGAACTTGAAATTTTGCGAATTTCTTTGGAAATACTTCTCATTTGTAACATTTTTTCCTATATGACCCTAAATTTTAGGACTTAGAGAGAAGTGAAAATCGAGGGTCGATGCATAAACTCAACTCCCTAAGTTAGAAGGAACATCACTTATGCAACAAAATGAATGATGATGGAATGTTGGAGTTGTATTCGTGCATTGAACATGAGTGAGATTAAGCCAAATTCGCCGCAAGATATCATACTCGTTAAAGCAGTTAAATTTGCAAGTTTTGGGATGGTGAAAATGTTGTGATAGATAGATAAAATATATAACTTATGATGAGTCTCCGTAGAGTGTGATAACATTAGTGAGGGTTAAATAAATACAAGTGCGGATTGATAAAATGTACCAAATGTGAGGAAGTGTAATGCCTCATATCCCATGTATCATAGCCCCGTTAAAAATACAATGTATCGAGTGGTCTTCATTGACTGCTAGAGAGATATGATAGGAGAATTCCTCCTATCATCATAGAAGTAGTCGGCTCCGCTTCACAAGCATCGCCACCACCGAAACTCAACAAATGCGGTTGGTGTGTACAACACCGTCCCGTAACGTGGGAGTGAGTGATCAACTCAGTGGAACAGTAAAGCATA
This sequence comes from Magnolia changhungtana, assembly GCA_030180095.1. Taxonomy (NCBI): domain Eukaryota; kingdom Viridiplantae; phylum Streptophyta; class Magnoliopsida; order Magnoliales; family Magnoliaceae; genus Magnolia; species Magnolia changhungtana. The sequence goes on from JASAUF010000378.1 coordinate 5,271,303, forward strand.
GGTTGACATGTTATCAATTCAATCAAGCAGTAATGATAAAGCAGTACAAATCAAACATTTCTAACTACTCTTGTTAAGTGCGAAAATGAAATGACATGATGATGTATGCCCTTGCCAAACCACCCTCAAGCGACATCATCTTACGTTCGCGAATGCTTACTCCTCGATGCGCCACATCTACAAAGCATATGCGGTGCGATGATGATCATGATTACCAAGTTTTTATTAGTCCATTTCAAACAAGAAGATTGGGAAACTAAGGTACCTCCCTTGTATCATTCCCAAACATGATCCATTCTAGGGTCGTCAGTCCTAGTTAATCTCATACGATATTATGGTTTGAGAGGCGTAGCGAAGGCATCACAAAGGGCTCGTCACCCGTCAAGACGGATACGGATCTCACCGTATGCGGCTCAATTGTTGCGACCATCACTCGAGTACAAGTCTCACCGTACTCGGCTCAATCATCACTAGCCGTCACTCGAATACGGGTCTCACCGTACTCGGCTCAACTCATACTCTTCTTTGTGAAAGACTCGTCATCAATCACAGACCTTGGAGTATACTCGAAGATACTACGTGAGGACTCGTCGCCGTCGGAAGACAAGCACAGGTCTCACCGTACTCGGCTCTCGCGAAGTAAGTATCGACAACTCGAATATAGTGTCCCATACCACCATAATCGGCTCACGAGTCTGGTTGCTCACCGGTCACTACGGGAGGCACGTGGCCCCGGCGTAGGCCGACTGACTCGACCACGGTGTCCCATACCACCATGCCCGGCTCATGAGTCTTAGCGGATCGAGGTACCATGGTTAAAGGGATTTCATTACGTAAGTTTGGTACCCTAGGTTCAAGCAGTAGCGACCAAACATGATGAACATACATAAGACAGATCGGGTTACTTGACAAGCTCGGCTAGCTCGAGCGCACAACAAGTTGAACGACATGAAGTGCATAAACACTTCGCGTGGCCAACCACTATCGTCAACCGAAGTACGACTCGGGTTCGTCGAACACATCTCACGTGGCAAATGAATCGCCCACGAATTCACGGTCTGTACCGATATGCGGAGTATAATCATAGCCCCAAACATGATAACTGCAGATAGATAAAGCATATAATGGATCAAGATTTAACTCATACAATCAAGGTCTAGTATTATCCGTTTAGGTATTTGCCGTGCATTCACTGACGCACTCGTTGCTCCGCTCCCCCATCGCCCATGACGGATCATACAACGTAAATATAAATTTAAACATATGCATTACATAGTTATAATCATAAAGCAGTTGAGCATGTTATGAATCACAACACAAGCATGAGTTTATACATGTTCAATTCCTAATCACACAACAATCCAAGGAGATCATACACATAGTTAAAAGAGGTTGAGAATCACATCTCAACACCCTTATACATTACAATTTGCTAACTACTACTCATTCAGACATTCCAAGAAACACTAAAACAAACATGCATCAACATACATGACATATGTCGATCACATAGGCATTAGGCCAAATCCTTTCCCTAGGGAGTTGCCCCAATCATAACACGCGTACACCTACGACGGAATTCATGGCAAGCAGGAATCCAAGTTCCATATTCATTCGGTCATTTCCGCAAACACTTGGGCCACACATTTTAGCATATATAGTGTATATTGGCCGTGGCGTGATTTAGGGCAAATCCTTTCGTCAAAAGGGTATCGCCAATACAACAATCATGAATCCATGACAATTAGTCATGGCGAGTACGAATGAGAATTCGATACTCATTCAATCATTTTCACAAACACTTAGAATACAGTATTACAACATACATGGTGTATGTTAGTAAAACATGTATTAGGGCTATCTCTTAGCCAAGTGGGTATTTTATCCATGTATAATATATTACTACAGCAAATAATCATGATAAATTCATCTCCCAATATTTATACGTATACAGTATTTTCTAGAATACGCATTTTCAACATACATAGTGTATACAAGCAAACGTGTATTACGGCGATTCCCTTGGCCAAGCAAATGTTTTATACGCACATAATATATTGATACGACAATTAATCATGACAAACACATCACTAAAATATACATGCATACGGTACTTCTTACAATACCGTATTTCCATATACATGGTGTATAATAGTAAACATGTATTTAGGCGAATCCTTTCGCCAAATAAGTATTTTATCCATACGACAAATAAACATGTCAAACACATTTCCATAAAAAATACGTATACGGTATTTTATACGAATACCTAGAGTATGTGAAATTCCAAATTCTACAATTCTAATCTAAACAGAAAACGGAAAGCATTTTGTACATGTGCAATTGCATGCAGATCATGAATCTATCATTATCTGACATTGAAAGCATTGAAAACCGCAACCTATACACCTAAAGTCCGTACCTTTTGTCGTAGAATCGCAACGGAATCGATAGGTTTGCTAAGCTTCCGTATTCGGCAGTTTGGCAACCTAGAGAACGAAATAGGTTAGCTATTTCACAACCTACAACAGTCTAAACCCCAAAACAGATTAGGGTTAGGGTTTCTTACCTGAAATGGACGCCGAAAACGGCTAAAAGCGGTAAGAAAAAGCGTCAAGAAAGGGATGATGCAGCCCGTGTGGTGGCAGGGAACGACGGCAGGGAGATTCTCCCACTTCTCCCTCACTTCCTCTCTCTTTTCCCTCTCTCAAAACCCAAATTCGTATGGCTGCCATGAGAGAGGGTTTAAGGTCCTTATATAGTCTTAAACCTTTTCAAAATAGACTCAGGTTCAAGGGTTACTGCTAATATAGGTATTTCGTCACTTTTTCAGCTCAAAAGAGAGGTTCTGGTGGCCCTCCTTGAGCCAAACGTCAGACTTAAGCTCACCACACATGGATCTATATGGGATTTCGTTTTCGACTCGATCGAATTCCCAGATCACACGTGGCGGACCACTTTCAGTTCGACGGTCGGTGGGCCACGATCCAAAATTCCAAGTACATGTAAATGTTCCTGAAATTTTTCCTGATCCGAGGGTGTAATTTGGTCTGATTCTGACGGTCAGGTTGCTTAATACTGACGCGTCAACGAATGGTGCCAGATCACTATTCCTGATATTTATTTTGAAATGGGAATAGTATTTTTCATTTTCTCTACGGTTGTTCTTATTTTTCATTTTCTTCATTTTGATGATCTTTTCTCTATCCTTTGTATACATTTTTTCCTATATGAGACCCTAAATTTTCGAACTTGGAGAGAAGAATTTGGTGTTGCTCTCCAGTTCACATGTATATTTCTTTGTGAAAAGGATGGAAGCGTCCTAATCCTGAAGAATTCTTGCTGTTTTGGTTGTTATTGTCTTTTGTCATATTTCTAATATCTATAACTTAATAATCTTTGATTGTATAGTAGGACATCTTGTTGGTGGAGTGTTTTTATAATTGTGCTTGTTATTGATAGAGTTGAAAATGGTTCCTTTTATTGTCTGATTCTGTCGTTTTCATGATGATCATTTGTCTAGATATGTGATCATTTATGTAGATATAAATTGATCGTTTGTGTTTGAAGTTCTTGACAAATGGTACCTGGTGACAGCCTTTGTTGATGGATGGCTGAAAATGTTCCTATCCCTTGAGCTTGATCTTGACAGATTTGCATTCACTAGAAGGATTCAAGTTACGTAACTTGAATTTATTTCTAAGGATTCTCTTGGCTACAGACGTTCCATTAAGTTGAAATAAGCATATCTACTGTCTTAAGCTTTTCTTTTTAACGATCATGGTGTGATCCTCTGGTTTGCTTGTCTTTATTATTCATTTGAATGTAGATATGGTGTCATTCTAAAAAAACAGACAGGCATTCCTACTATATGTATGTTTCCTGTCTCCATTCTCTAAAATTAGTCTCAAAAGGAATCGTACCAGACATATGATTCCTACAACCTGTTATGGGATTCCTACTGTATGTATGATTCCTATAAGATGGAATGTTGCTTGTGTGAAATTTTTAAAAGAATCATAGTATAGTATATGTATGATTCATATGTTCTCTTTGCTATGTAAATAGAGAATTATAGTCCATGGTTGTTGTGGAGACCTTAATTTTATATATATATATATATATATATATATATATATATATATATATATATATATATATATATATATATATATATATATAGGTCTGAAAAGGGGAATTACATGGAATGTCGTGCTTATTTTAAAAGAATCTAATTATATGTATGATTCTACATTTCGTAAAACTAGTCGGAAGATCGTTCTCTTTTTATGTAAACAGAGGATTATAGACATTGCTGGCATTGTTCTCTCATTTGACCCGAAGCCTATCCAGGTAAATTTATTTTTGGATGCCACCTATCTTCTTTTTTTTTTCATTGTTTTACAACATCTTGTGGTTCTCTTTGTATTTTGATTCCATTCATATTGTGTTTGGTGTCGCCAGGGAGATTGGAATGGAGCTGGCGCTCATACGAATTACAGGTAATATAGTTGTTTTATGTGGAATGAGAAGACGATTCCATTCATTCCATGTTTCTTGGTAGCAACACCAAGAAATCCTTCTCTTTTTTAGTATCTTTATGGTCCAATTCCAGACCTTTGATTTGATGGACCTTACCATGGATGGAGGATGGTCCCAAAAATTTTCTAGATTGGACGATCATAGCCATTTAATCATTGGCCTACTTACCTGTCTGTCTACAGGCCTGCAGATTGAAGGGGTTAGGATTGTTTTATTGGGTGGATTTTTGGGGCATGGGCTATCTTTCATTCATAATGGGGCCTATCAGATCAATTGTCTTGACTAACAGCCATGGTCCCCACACGTACCTACTGAAGGCCACCCACAAACACTATCCTAGATCACATACGTATTTTCAACTGATTTGGAACAATTTGAACTTATTTGGAGTGAGTCTTGTATTTTTTTTTTTGGGTTTTAGTACCAAGTCGATGAGAGAAGATGGCAGTTATGAAGTTATTAAGAAGGCAATTGAAAAGCTTGGGCTGAAGCATAAGGAACACATTCTGCTTATGGCGAAGGCAACGAATGGCATCTCACTGGACGGCATGAGACTGCTGATATCAATACTTTCTTATGGGTATCCCTTCTACTTCATTCAATCCAAGACATGTTCTAAATACTAATGTCTGGAAAACGCATATTCATTTTTCATTTTGCTTAATGTGATTTGTGCAAGGAGTTGCTAACCATGGTGCTTCCATTCGAGTCGGTTGAGACATAGAGAAAGCTGGCAAAGGTGAGGGTTCTTTGAAGCTTTAATCATCATCTCCTTTGCTGTTTTCCAAATTCTGCCATTTTGGATGGCTGATCAGTTTCTCTTGAACTGTTTTTTCTATTTCTTAATTGGACAATCTTAACCATCCCATATCAGCTGTTGTTCATTTATGGCCACCAATCGAATGTTTAGGACAATCGAATAAATGCAATCTTCGGGATATATTTCATCCAAAATGGCACCATCATTTGGATTGCTTGCCCTCACCATGGATGGATCTTGAGGATGTATTCTGTCTCTGGTCCATTTTGTTTTAATTTGAACTGTTGCTGTATTTTCTTCTTTGGTCATCCATTTCATTAAAACAATCGAAGGGTCATTAGTCAATTCTCCCATTTGGGTCAATGATTTGGATGGCCTGGATTTCATATTACATGTACGCATGTGCGTTGCAGATGAGTTGTTGCCATCTAAGAAATGGTGGAAAGCCCATATCAGTGTAGTAGACCTTGTTCATCAATCGGCCTAAAATGATTCGGTCTTATGATTTTGTGTTTGTTGTGATTCTCTTCCATTTTATTCGATGGTGAAATTTCTGTTTCTTTCTTGGATATACAGTTTCTATTTACAGTGTTTGCTAGAAGTTCATGATTCAAAGTTTCTGGGCTGAGAATTTTGTTATTCCATTGCACTCGATTGGATATCAAATGAATGCTTCTAACCATGCATATTTGAGCATTTTACTACCATTACAATAGCTCACATTGTAGAACTCGACATTTCAAATAGAAATAAGTCAGTGCTTTATGACTTGTCATTACTCATCAAAGTTACCAGTTATACATTTTTATATCATAAATAAGTGCATCACATTACATCTTCATCTTATTTTCTGTAGTATAGATTGAAAGATTTGTGTAAAGTTTTTCTAGCCAAGTAGCTGACTTATTTTATTCGATCCTGCAATATCTTTTCAGGGAGCCAAGTGTATGGACTGATGTGCTCCAAGAAGCTGAAAAGAATGTGCTCGAATCGACAAAAGCTGTGAATGGTAACCAACTTTTAGTGAGCTATTTAAGTGATTGCAAGTATGTTCTGCAGATAAGGGACTTGGAAACAGGTCTATTTCAACATCCCATACCACTAGACATAGGTACCGTTTACAGGATTTCTAGATCCCATCCTATGTCTAACAATAGACCTCTTTTGCAGAATATCTTCATTTCTGGAACCTCACCGCTAGACATAGGTACCGCTAGACAGGTCTATTGAAACAGGTCTATTTCAACATCCATATTTTTTATTAGCTTCACTAGCTTCCTTACTCCCAACATTATTTATAGGTGCAACTTAGCAATTGAGGTTCCAGAAATGAAGATATTCTATGAGATTGTTATATCTGGATTTGATCGCACAGAGTTCCAGGTCAATCAGGTAAGCTTATTACCAAAAAAAATATGTTTTGTGCTGCAAACCTAAAGGCTTTCTTACTGTTATGGTATCTGTCTTTCAGATATACTCTTCTCCCAATGGGTTGTATATGCTTTTCAAGGTATTTTACTAAGTGAACAAAAGATCCTCCATAATCATTTAAATCCCATGGTTGTGTGGTTTTGATGTTGATTTGTTTATCTAGGACACTTGCAATAATTCACAGACTGTTGTGCCTACTATTGCTCCTGCAGTAGTTGGAGATCGAAGGATATCTTTAGGTCCTGGAACAGGTTGTGCCGGCCTTGCTACACAACTAGAACTAGGATATCGCCAAACATGTCTTACAGCTAGCAGGCCAGAGCTACCTATTGAGGTTGCAGGGCCTGCTACGCACAATTCGAATGGAGAATGCTAGAAGAGGCAATGATGACTTTGGCCTGGAAGTAGCAGAAGATGGACGGACAGTGTTATCTCAGGGTCCGCCAAGCACGATGGCACCAGTGATGACGGGCACGACCATAACTTTGTATTATTTGTGGAACCTAATGTTGTGTAACAGTTTGATTGAGTTGAACTTTAAATAGACTGTTGTTAACTGTTTTGTTGGTATTGTGACTTTCATGATTGATTGTTTCATGAGTGGATTGAATAAATATTTTTTAAAAAAAAATAGCCTCAATTTGTAACTGAGGCTCGAATTTAGCCTCGGTTGTTGATAACTAAGGCTGAAATTCCTGTGGCTAAAGACTTTAGCCTCGGTTGTTGAGAACCGAGGTTAAAAATAGATTTAGCTTCTGTTGGAAGCAATTGAGGCTAAAATTTTTATTTAACCTCATTTCGAGAAAATTGAAACTAAAAAGGTTTTTAGCCTTACTTGAAGAACCGAGGCTATAAAAGTCATTTTAGCCTCGGTTGCAAAAACTGAGGCTAAAGCCTTTAGCCACAGGGGTTTCAACCTCAGTTTGAATAACTGAGGCAAAACTGAGGCTAAAGGCTTTAGCCTCAGTTTTTAACCTTTTTAGCCTCAATTTTGAACCGAGGCTAAAACCCCCTTTTCTTGTAGTGTATGTTCATTTTTGGGCTCAAATCATTTTATGACATGAGCCCCAAAATGAGGTAAATTCTAAACTCGAGTAAGCTATACAACAAAAATATAGAATATATAATATATATGCCCATGGTTAAAAAATTCATGGAGTTGAGAAGCTTTGTATCATGTTAATATTTTTATTCTTTTAGTTCATTATGAGGGCCACTTTATGAATGGTTTAGATTGCATATAAACATCAAAGTGGAGCTTCGGAAGGTGTGAACAATAGGTAATCTCTTTCCATTGTTTCTGGTCCCGTGTCTCACTTGAGTTTTAGATCTGTCTAATTTTTTGATCCTGTCATAACTTGATCTTCCAAAATGAATAGATGGAGTGGTTTCCCACAAACGCTAGCTGTTTGGCTCACGAGGTTAAATGGAATTAGGTGGGATGGAATTGCATTTGGTACCATGTAAATTCCACTCTGCATTTGGGGATAATAGAAAAAGGCTGAAATTATATTAGATGGATTTTCATTTGGTCCCTATTAGATTATGATGACTTCTGTCCAAATTTTTAAAAATTTTAGTAGATATGAATAAGTTTTATAGGTCCTGCCATGATGCATAGACTATATCCACATCGTCCACCTATTTTTCGAGGTCATTTTAGTGCATGGGCTCAAAAATCAAGTATATCCAAAGCTAGAGTGGACCTCACCATAAAAAGCAGCGGGGATTGAATGCCTACCATTGAAAACTTCTTGGGAGCTATTGAAGTTTTAGTTCAAGCTGATATTTGTGTTTTCCCTTCATCTAGGTCTATTTGACCTTATATATAGGTTGGATGGCAAATAAACATCACGGTGGACCTTAGGAAAATTTCAACGGTGGGCGTCATTATTCCATTGTTTTTAATGTTGTGGTCCATATAAGTTTTGGATCCGCCTCATTTTTAGGCTCATCCCATAAAATAAAGTTGCAAAATGATGGACAATACGGATATAACACATATATATTATTTTCAACGATTCCAAATGATATTTGGTATATCTATTCAATAAGCAACAAAATAACAATCAAATACTATCATGACACAAACATGGCATGGAGTTGTGTTTGGGTCATGCTATCCCATGACAATGGGAGACAATCTTTCTCACATATAATAATTATATTTTTTAATCTATACCACTTAATCTCATATAATACCATGTGCCAAACATCCTCTAACGGTGAGCCCACCATAGCTTCCGATGATAGGAACTTGTTGAAAAAGGCTTTTACTCAAATTGGGCATCACAAAGTGATCCGGATCGGATAGTAATGCCTAGCCGGAAGTTAATTTGTCACTTCTATTCGTCTGAGTTGAATGGGGAGTCTTTCCATTGCTTCTTGCTACATTACAGAAAAAATGTCTAGCAGGACAAAGACAAAGCATCCTTTCCCAACTCCTCCGGGGTTGGCTGGTGTACCACCACCCCTCACCTCACTAGTGTGTTGAGATCACCAAGTTCTGTGGGCCACACCATGAGGTATGTGTTACATTCAAACCGTTTATATATTTGGTCAGATCATTGTAAGCTTTAGCCCAAAAATAAGACAGATCAAAAGATCAAGCATAACACACTATTGAAAGTAGTGGGAGATTAAATGTTTACCATTGAAACCTTCACGTCGTCATAGAAGTATTGGATCAATCTAATATTTGTTTTCTCCCTTTATCCATTTCTGTGTGACCTCATGAAGAGATTAGATCGAAAATAAACTTCTTAACATTTGGGAATCATTGTCCCACTACTATTTGTGGTGTGGTCCACTTGACCTTTGGATATGAATCACTTTTGGGCTCATGCTCTAAAATGATCTCACCAAATGGATGGACGATGTGGATATAATAAATACATTATTGTGGACCTAACTTTGATCTCCTTTCCACTACTTGTACATTGTGGGGCTTGAGGATTTTTTTATTATTTTTTTTTTTTAAAACACCTCGAGCAGTCTTCTATGCACGCCACCTACCCACTCCATCAAGGTTGGAGGTGTGTGGTACACCAGCCAATCCACTTCCTAACTAGAGATGAATGGTCCTGTGGGGCTCTATATGTATTTTATCCATGCCATTCATCCATTTTGAAAAAACATTGTAGGACATATATGAGCTCAAAAATGAGGCATATAAAAGGCTCAAGTGGACCATGCTACAAAAGGCAGTGAGATCCAACAGCAACAAAATTTCGACATGTCAGCTGGATTTGTTGACCAGTCAACTATGCTGAATGTGTTTAATCCTTAGTCCATCTTAACCATAATTAAGAAGTCCACGACCCGTTATACATCGATAATTCCCCATCCCATGGGGATTCTCGTGCACTTGTCTGATCAGTCAACCCAACTCGAACTCAGCAGGGCTCGGTAGACTCGACCGAACCCAAACCAGCTGGGACAAGTCACAACAGCAAAAGAAGCAAATGATTGATATTCTACGGTAGTAATGTTTTGCACACACATACAAGAGATACTTTTATTAGCAAAATACAAATGATAAAAATCATTATCTAAACCATTAAAACATGATGATCAATCAAGAACTAGGATGGCGGTTTGAAATAGGAGAAGGCGGCAAAGAACGTTTGGGTGAGGGTGACCACAAGGAGGATGGCTGCCGCCACCGAAGAAATGCTAGCCCATGGGTTGGTGAAATAATCACGCCTTAAGCTCGCCCACCGCATATTCCATTTCGTCTTGCAATGTTGTTCCACATCCTTGTATAGATCCGATAAGTAATTATTCTCAAAATCAAATGTCCCATTTCCAAGCCGGTTGAATAATTGCGCCACCTCTTCATCACTTCCCAGTAAATGATCTATAATACCATCGCGATGAAGCAACGCCACATCCTTGGATGTGTTGACAATGCAATCCATGAAGGAAACATAAGTTGTGAAGCGGATTCTAGCATTTGGATAGCATTGTTCAAATGCTACAAGGTTCCGAAAGAGAGAATCCGTGAAGGCATTTACTGACAATGGCGGGATTTCCATCACCCCATTTCTAAATTTCACATCCAAGATGCTACTCCACTTCTCTTTCTTCTTGAATTTGACTCCTGTCAGTTGGAGCTCAGTCGCACAAGGAATCATCTTGATCGGTACCGGAGGCGGTGACAGCGTAGATTGATTATTAGTAATAGGCAAGTGTACCTTATTTGAATTTGGGAGAAAACCATTCGAACGTAATAACATGAGTATATTCTTCCACTTGTTAGGAATGGATTCGGTCGTAGGATTGCACGGACGGTTGTTGGAGTTCTCAATACTACGAGTTGGGGTCGGTATCAAATGCGAGTGGAATAAATGGAGAAGATGGTGAACAGGATACCTAATCAAGATTTCCTTATTCCTAGGCATGAATAGATCGAAGAAATCAAGGGCGAGCTCGGGAAGTGAATACGGGAACGGTTTGTCTACCGGACTAGCCATTTCAAATATACACTGTAGAACCAAGAAAGGAATTTGATTTTCGAGGAGGAGCATATCATACCCGATTAACGGTAGCATCCAAATCATACTAAATATCGGGTCCAGCTCATGTAGCTCCTCTTTTAGCTTGAGAAAGAGCTCGACAATGAAACAACCATCAAGCACCATCATTTTCACGAACTCGTTGCCCCTGTGACCCGTGTATGGAACTAGATTCTCGGAGTAGCAAATTCGCGCTTGATCCTCTAAATCCCTGATCGCGTCGAGGTAGTCTTCTAACCGATGGTTGCGATTACGGGAGAGGATTGAATTTAGGTACCGCCATTTGTGCTCTTCCATCCCTTGTAGATTCTTCTTGCCGTGATGGTACGGACCGATTGAGAGTATCTGGGGCTCGTACACGTCCTTGTTTCCTTGCCGGATTCTTTGTGGGACTTTGTAGATGGTAGGCGGTTTTCCACATCTGGGCTTGAAAACGGATGCTGCGAGCGATTTTCTCATGGAATTGGCTAGTGCTTGACCACCTGAGGCTAGAAATCTCCTTCTGGTGGTCTTGGTTGATGTGCTCTCTTCCACTTCTACTTCATGCTTATCTTTCTTCTCAAACTGATACATTTGGTTATCATCCATGATCGATGATGCAGCTGTATTGATCCAAAACAGCTCAATATATAAAGGACGATATGAGCCCGTTTCAATACTGAACGATATGATACCCGATCTACACTGATTTTCATCCTTGCTTCTTGAGGGACGCGGTTTGGCTAGTGGCAGCTGTCGCTAGCCAGGTGGCTAGTGGTTGGTGCTCTGTGGGCCCCACCATGATCCATGTGTTTTATCCACACAGTCCATCCATTTTTACACGTCATTTTGAATACATTATCTCATAAATGAGGCAGATCAAAATCTCAGGTGGATCACCATGGGAAAACAGTAGTGAATGAATGTCTACCATTAAAAACCTCCTAAGGCCTACTGTAATGTTTATTTGACATCCAACCTGTAGATTAGGTCATACGGACCTGGATGAAGTTAAAACACAAATATCAGATTCATCCAAACCTTATGTAGGCCCAAGAAGTTCTTAATGGTGAGAGTTCAATCAACAGCGTGTGGCCCACTTGATAATTTGATCTACCTCAGTTTTGGGTTCGTATCATAAAATTATCTAGAAAAATGGATGGACGGCATGGATTAAACACATACATCATGTTGGGGCCCACAGAAAACCGACAACTAGCCATTGGCTAGGGCAGGGTGAGTAGCCAATCCGTTTTCCTTCTTGTGTCTGTCTCTTCTAAAGTAGATCTGATTTTAAGTCCGTTGTTTATTTATCAGAATATTTTAGATACTCTAGCAGAGAATGATCGATGGTACGCCGACTTTTAGAGGTTTACTTAAATATTGGACACGTGTCATATAACTAATTTTAATTAAACTGTCCAAGATACGTGTAACACTTTAGATTGATCATGAACCAAAAATTACGCATATGTTGTTTTCTCAGTGTGAGATTGGTGGGCATTTATTGGACGGTATAAGAAATCTAATACCTTATTTCCAACCAAAAAAAAAAAAAACGTCTAAGAATCGGAAGTTAGAATCTTTCAATTAGTCCGTGTTTTGGACTTTAACTTGGTAATGATGGGTTACACAATTTAGCTGGTTAAATTTAAGTTAAAATGAGCAACATATTCCATTTGCAAATGCCTACGTATGAAGTTTTGTACAGAGCCAGAGTATCGAATGAGTGACAGCCCTTTATTTAGTTTTTCGGAGCTCCACTAACTTTGTTCATGTTGACCGGAGTTTTATGTAATATAACGCGTTAGTTATACCCATCTAGAAATCAAAATCGGTTATTAGGTGGGCCTCTCTCAACGTCGATGACTTGACCGAAAAGTCAAAATGTTTTACAATCGCTGGGCAGTCACGTGTTCAAAAGAAATGGATGGTTGAAAGAAACTTGCCCTGGATCTTTTTTTTTTTCTGACCTGGGCATCTAAACCTGCGGGGCATACCTGATGAACGGCCTGGATCTTAAACACGAATGTTGTGTTGCATGTTTGAGAAGCGAGTACAATCAAGTGTTCTCGCGGAGGTGCATTGAATCTCTGGCACAATATGATGCTTGAAACACAGGCACTAAGAACTATACTCGGCGAATTCATCAACCCGAAGCAAACCATCTAAGATGCTGGACTGTAATGAACGGTTGAATTTGAATTACACGTTCAACACGTTTACATTCCTCAGTGCCTGTGTATCAAACATCATACACTGCCAGAGTACCAGAGTTTTTTCTCCCATTATTTTGGGTTAGGTATGTGAAAGGTAGGACTCGGAACAACCAATTTAATTAAATTAAACAATAATCAGTTACTCTGACTGGTTATAACACTTCATACACAGGCACTCAGAAATTGTCGTCCAGGCATAAGTTAAACTCAAATGGAACAGACAAAAATTTTAGAACTCGTTGTCACTAAGTCACAGTCCCAAAATCAGATTGGTCGAGCAATCCTAACCTTTGATTCGTGAATGCTTGTTTGCTAAAATAGAACCGTTAGATTTTTTTTCATTCTTAAATTTTCAGTAAATGTACGCCAATCTGATAATCAAATAAGTGTAATCTTTTTATTAATGATACATCTAAACAAAAACCCATAATTTGGACAATTAATTTGAGTCACATTATTCCACATATGCGGTTTCTAGATAATCTCTGTAAGCGCTGCAGTATCAGCGAGTATGAAAGTTTTTCTCAGAATCAATATGAAATGACCTGACAAGTCGTAGCGTTAGGATTTCTGAGTGGTTGGTGAAACCTATGAATAAAAAAGAGGATTGCAGCCAGAGCATTTTGGTATTTCGCCCCTTTAAAAATTGCATATTCAATGCATGAAGCACCTAATCTCCATGTGGTCCACCCTATACAATATGTAAAATCCACTCTGCCTATCAAGTGAGAACCATTATTTGGACCGTACATACAGAAGATAAGCCTTTCTAAAAACTTAAATGGCCACACCGATGAAATAATATAAATTTGCTACTAAAAATGCTAAGTTCACCCGGTGTGGACAACTTAAGCTTTTTATTAGGTTGATTTTTGTATGTTTTCTTCATCCTGGCGACTTACATGTGATTAGCGTGTTGGATGAAAGAGCTACACCATGGTGTCCCTACACACCAACTTATTATTGGGATTCCATCCCATTGTTCCATGTGGTGTGGCCCATTGGCAATGTGATGTAGCATGATATTTTGCTTCGAGGCATAAGATCGAGGATAAACCTGATAGATGGAATGGATTTTACATGTGCAAGGTGGCCTGTAGACTAGGGTGCTTTACCCACTCCGCAATACAAGTGACCAGGAGGATTACAATCCTAAGGTCAAGTCTAGACAATTGGACCACATCTAGTAGATATCTTTAGTCGAGTTCCGAACTTTCATGGCATCTTACATCAAACCTTACAAAGAAGTTCATGGGAAGGGCTTTAATAATTCGTGTTTATTGGCCTCGATCATGAGGTCACCTTCGGGACATTTACATAAATGACAAAACATAAAAATAAAACATTTTATACAAATTAAATACGCTATACACGGGTCAAGGTTAATCAAACACAAGGTTGAGATCATATATGTTTACAGCTAACTTGAGCTATATTTAATATAAGAGATAAGGTCAAGTCTAGACAATTGGACCACATCTAGTAGATATCTTTATTCCTTTCATGTGCATCTTACATCCAAACCGTCTAATGTATTGGCCTCATCATGAGGGTCACCTTATACAAAATCATCTTAATACACTATGTAGCAGGGTTAATCAAACGCAAGGTTGAGATCATATATGTTTGCACCCTATATTTAATTAAACATGTGTTATTAGGATAAATATCGAGCATGCGCGGATTGTACTTGACTCAAATTGATTAAATACTTACGACCCTAGCTAACAAATCAGTCATGACATTATACTTATAAAGGTTGACTTGACTGCCTAACTATCAATGTGCAGCTATCAAGCTATTTAGAAAGGGAGGGTTAGTCCTCATGAATGAATTCTTTTTTTGGCTTGAGCTAAGAACTTTTCTTTCAATGATGATGGTGGTTCCTATGTTATTCAGTGATACTATAATAAACTATTAAAAATAAAGGCCAATCATAGATTTTATTAATTTGGAATGAATATCAGTACTATAATGATCCAAAAAATTTCGTGCACAATTGATCTAAATTCGGGAAAAGAGTTAATGGTGGGTCCCACGTGATAATAGGGTGGAGTGGGTCTCACACGTTTGTCATCTGCGAATCTCACCATCAGTCTCGCCCTGCCAATGGCTTCTATTTTGGACCGCACAAAAAAAGGCCGTAAGTGTTAATTCTGCGCAGTTGAAAAACACATGTTGCACTGATGTACAGCTGTGCACACCATTCATATTGTCAGTCCCATGGAGCATACATTTAAAATCACAGTGACCAAGCAATCCTAACCATCCAATTAATGTGGGGGAGCATATATATAAAATCGCACTGCTCAAGCAATCCTGACGATCCAATGAGTAGCTGTCAAATGAATGTTTGAACGTATGGTAGCGAGAGTTCCTAGTTCGAAGTGGAAAATCAGACGTTTAATATTATCTTTTCAGCTATGATCCGTGAACGATTATGTCAGCAATTTGGACGGTCTAGATTGCTGTACATGCATGCCATGCGTAGGCTTGGAGAGGCACCACCATTAAACTGTGCAAAAGTAACGAAAGGGGCTATTCCAAGGTTAGAGAAAGTCCCACGGCCTCGACGCCTCGTAGACGGAAAGGGATTGGCTACTTTCCCTGACACCTGCCAATGTCTGTTGGCCGGTTCTCTGTGGGCCCCACCATGATGTATATTTTTCATCCATTCCGTCCATCTATTTTTATAGATAATTTTACGGTATCAGACAAAAAACGAGGTATATCCCAATCTCAAGTGGACCACATTACAGGAAACAGTGTTAAATGAGTGTTGAACGTTAAAAACATTTTGGGGGCCATTAAAGTTTTGGATCAAGCTGATTTTTGTTTTTTCCATTCATCTGGGCCTGTATGACTTAATCAAAATATTGGATGTCAAATAAACAGTAAATTTGACCTTAGGAGGATTTTAATGGTAGATATCCAATCAATATTGG
The DNA here is from genome assembly GCA_030180095.1 of Magnolia changhungtana. Taxonomy (NCBI): domain Eukaryota; kingdom Viridiplantae; phylum Streptophyta; class Magnoliopsida; order Magnoliales; family Magnoliaceae; genus Magnolia; species Magnolia changhungtana. The sequence goes on from JASAUF010000378.1 coordinate 5,287,696, forward strand.
TGTGATCCACCTGAGGTTTATATCCCTCTCATTTCTTATATTCAGCCTTAAAATGATCTTTAAAAATGGATGAACAGAATGGATGAAACACATACATAATGGTGGGGCCCACAAATCAGGCAGGGGAGTTGCCAATCCGTTCCCCTCATTGAGGGCACCTTGCCAACTTACCGAGTGGTGGGACATCATGGCTGTGTATAAGGTGGGACGATAGTTAGGACTTCGCACATATACATTCCAGTATATATGATTGGACCAAAAGAAGGTGAACCCTAAATTGGCATAACTTTCTATCTGGGTATCATTGTGGGGGCACACAACCTATATAATCTTTACCGCAACGGGCCATTTATGTGAATCGACACAGATCGTGGGTTGCATCTGTCCCAAAAAAAACACTCACTTTCTTCTTAAAAATGAAATTTAAGAAGAAATTATTCTTTTAGTAATTTTGATTTTTAATATTTTCTTATTTTTAGAGTTTTATATTTTCATCTTTTTAGAAACATGATCATGCTGGGCTCTTCTAGCAAAATTTTATTTCGAATTTTTATTAGAATTTTACTATTTTTAATAATTATAAATTTTGATTTTATTTTTTAATATATTAATAACGTAACAGACGTATACACATTAGACATCAACCAATGAAATTTTAAAATTTCTAATACTTATTTCTATTTTCTGATCGACTCATCACATTCATCCATGCACCAATCAGCATACAGGTGTAACCCCAAGAAGTGTTCAATGGTAGGCGTTGAATCCCATTTTTCTTATGGTGTGGTTCACTTGAGCTTTATTTCTGACTCATTTCTGGGGACATGCACTAAAATGGGCCAACCAAATGGATGGATGGTCTAGATTTCACAAAGGGGAATGGATTAGCTGTTACCCAGATAACACCTTAGTGGGAGTTACCCCGACTTTGTGTGGGCCACAAAAGTTTTGGATCAAGCTCATCTTTGTCTTTTCCCTTCATCCAGGTCTTCTTGACATTATCAAGAGGTTGGATGGGAATTAAACATTACGAAAACCTTACGATGGGCCGTTTGGAATTTTTAATGTTCAGGCACTCAATCACCACTGTTTCCTATGGTGTGATCCACCTGAGATTTGGATCTACTTAATTTTTCCGACAACATCCTAAAATGGGCTGGAAAAACGGATGGACGGCGTGGATATACAACCATCATCAAGGTGAGCCTCCAATAGACAGATCACAGATGGATGTCAAAAGCAGTAGAGGTCGTATTGACGGTTTTAGGGTAAAATAGTACAAACAAACCTTGATTCACCTAGGGTTGAAATGTTCTCGTCAACGGTAAGGATTATATCTTTAAAACCATATTTGCGAAGGGGTAAGCAGTTTGAAAGACCGGTTAAATACACCGTTATCCGTCCATAGCTTAAACGTTAGTCGGCTATATCAAAAAACCCATTTATTGGTATATAATCTTTTTCAGCACATTTTATATATATTTATAGAAGAAGAAGGAAAAAAAAAAAAACATCATGTGAGAAAATAGAGTACAAATACAACAAGAAACAAAGGTAGAAAAACCAACAGAAAAGAGAATGAGAAGAAGAAGAAGAAGAAGAAGCAAAGACATTGCGATCAATTCATCAGGCTAGCAATGGCAAGGCAGTTACTAGCGAGGTTCGTAAGCTTCATGTCGAAGGCTGATAGTGGCGACGCCCCTGGCATTTCCATGAACCCGTCAGCACATGTAGTGAAATCCGTCATTGCTGCGCTAAGCATGCTATTCACCGTCCCCTTATCATTGGCCGTCGCTGCTTTGGCTGCGTTCTGGAGGTTTTCAAGTGCTGAGCTGTAGTTTTCCTGACACACCTTCATGTTTGCTGCCGTGAAGGCTGGAAGATTAGGGTTAGCTGCATGCCTCTTGGCTTCATTGAGCGCGGCTTGTGCATGGCGCATGGAAGCCTTTATCGCAAGCTGCAGGACAACGGCTGCATTGATGGGTCCAGGTCCTGGCTGGAAGCTGCTGACGGATGTAACACAAAGGTCTGTGTAGTCCGTCTTGGAACACACGTCTTTGATTGCAGTGTCAGCTGCAGGTGATGGGTTTGAGGCCGATGGTTGGCTGCTGGATGGATTCTTTTCATCTTCTTGGACTTCTGACGACGCTGGTGAGGTGCTGACATGTGTAGATGACGAGAGGTCATCTGTGCCTTGGATTGATGATAGGATGGAATCAGGAGGGGATGGAGTGGTGGATGATGATGATGGGTTTGATGATGGGACTGATGATGAGGAAGAATCAGAAGGGGGTGGAGTGGTGGATGATGATGATGAGATGGGCTGAGTAGGGGTTGATGATGGTGGTGGGAGTAAGTTGTGGAGCATGTGAATGGAGTTGCGGCGGACGCAAGTGGCGATGGATGGATGGGAATGGAGGAGGAGGAGAGTGGAGAGGAAGAGGAGGAGATGGGTTTTGGATTCCATGGAGAATGAGAGGAGAGAGAGGGAGGGAGGGAGAGAAAGAGAGAGCTTGAGCTTATGGGATTTGGAAATATGGGTAGTTGCATGTTTGAAGGGGAGCGTTTGGACATCCATGGAAATAGGATTTTGGTTAGCCGTTATTGGAGTAACTGATTTTTTCTTTTTAAGGGGTGGTTTACTTTGGATGTCCTTACCCACTCTCTTTTTTCCCCTCGTTTCAACGGTCTTGAATGGAGGGATGTGGTTCGTGAGTTGGGATTGTTCATCTGGTGGGCCTCGACAGGCAATCATAGCCGTCCAATTTGGATATCATATAGATGGTGAGAACAAAATTGAAGGATATTCATGTTCAAAGAGTAAAAGCCAATAAATGGAGGGTAGCAGATTGTGTGGTGACCCAACACCACGTGGTTGCGTTTGTCTGGACTCTTGTGGGCTCTCCGTGATGTGTGTGTGTGTCTATATATATATATATATATATATATATATATATATATATATATATATATATATATATATATATATATATATATATATCACGACGTCAATTATGGATAGATCAATATTTTAGGGTATAAGCTCAAAATTGAAGCATATCCAAAGATCAAGTGGACCACACAACACGAAACAGTCTTGATTGAATCCCCACCGTTAAGAACTTTTAATGGATTGTGCCGGGATATTTATTTGACATCCAACCTATTGATAAGGTCACACACGCTTAGACGAATAAACCACACAAATATCATTTTGATCCAAAGATTTTGTTGCCCATAAGAAGTTTTAATAGGTCAATCACCACTATTTCCTGTGGTGTGATCCACCTGAGATTGGAACTGCCCTTTTTTTTTTTGGCTCATGCCTTAAAATGAGCTGGGAAAATTGGATGGATGGCGTGGATAAAACACATACATCCTGATGGACCCACAGAGCACAGTACAATAGTTAGTGTCAGTGTCAGCATGCAATCCTCATGTACGTGGTAGACATTCACTAAGTTAAACCGACTAATTAAGTCACGGTCTCAATCAATTTAAGATCCTAGCCTCTGTTACGTTTCACATATATAATTTGTTAAAATAGGATCATTGTATATTTTTTTCAATTTTAACCGTCCAACAAATGTCCACCAATCTGATAGTCAGATGATCAAATGAGTGTAATTGTTTGTTCTGGGTATATATCTAAACTTGTAAACACAATTTCAACATCTTGATTTATCTTAATTGTATCCCACTTATGCAATTTCTAAGTAATTCCTAAGTGCCCCTCATCATACATCACATTGCGAGAGCATTAAAGCTTTTCTCTATTAAATAAAATGTTTGGCTGAAGTCACAGTGTGATTACATTGGACTGTGCTTAGTACTGTTTAAGACTTCAGGCAAATAAAGAAAATAAATAACACGTACCCTAATTACTTCACAGGATTTGATAATAAACTAAAAATAGAAGAGAAAATTATAAAAATAAAATAAAAGTGAGTATTTATTGTCGATGTACAACAATAAATACTCACTTTTTATTTTACATCAATAATAAATACTCACTTATATTTTATTTTTATAATTTTTTTCTTCTATTTTTAGTTTATTATCAAATCCTATGAAGCAAGGGTATTTGCTAGTTAATAAGGCAGTGCACGTAAACAAAAAAAATAAACATTTAGAAAATGAAAACAAATTATCTACAAGCAAGATGTATGAATTGCCTAACCCATGATTAGATCAGATATTTCTAAGATAGAACACATGTATACACTAAGGGCCCATTTCGACGAGACATTGTCAAAACTAGAGGTGTACATCGGGCCGAACCAAGTTGAACTGGGCTCAACCCGGCCCGGCCGGGCCCTGTCACCAGCCAAACTAGCCTGAACTCAGCCCGGCCCGGTCACCGGGCCAACATGTCCAGCCCGAACCGGGCCTGGTCAGCAATCGAGTGAGTTCGGGCCAATTTTGGACCCACGATTTGGACGACTTTGATTTTTTGACTCTGCTCCATCTACTACATAGGAAGAGCTTTGGCAGGTAATTTGAACAGCCTTGATTTTTGAGAAGGGCTTTTGTCATAGATTTTTGGAATTTTGCTCCATTTACAAAGGGACCCACAATTTGGACGGCCTGAATTGCTGTAAATGGTTAGGATAACTGGGTAAGAATTTAGGAATATATATATATATATATATATATATATATATATATATATATATATATATATATATATATATATAGGTCAAGTCGGGTTTCCGGCCGATCAATCCTGAACTTGATCCTATCTGGTTTCGAGTCGAAGAAAATGGCCCATCCCGACTTGAACTCAGTTCTAGGTCAGGCCAAGTCGAGCTTTTTCAAGCTGAGTCGAGCGAGTTAATCGGATTAGCCCGGTTCGTGTACAGCCCTAGTCAAAACTAGGGTTTTGAAGATGAAACCTCATTTGATCCAAAACATGATATCGTTTTGAACCGCCACATAAACTAGTCGATTCCAAAATTAACTGACAAAATAGGTGCTAAAACGCTAGCAGATTGGTTTTTGGCAAGTTGACTAATAACATCAATTTTCATCGAAAGTCCCTTTTGTGGAAGTTACGTCCAAACAACCTTTGGGTCAACCTAAAGTGACCTGAGCACTGAACCCTATCCCAGCCCGAAAGTTAATTGGCCCATGCTTGGCACAAGCCTAGCCATGGCCTAGTAAATAGGTCCAATTCCGGTCCAACCATTGCCACTCCTAGCTGGGGCCCATGCTGATGTGGCACGCTTGGGTCCCAAATCCATTCCACTTTCATAAAATTCTACATTCAAATGCATTACTAGGAACTGAGTTTATTAAGAAAAACCTAATCCATTCCACTTCCATATTACATGAAATTACAAACATTTTATTCAAGGGATGTTCGACGGCTGCGATCGACTAGCCTTCGTGATCGATCTGCTTCACAACTGTGACCGGACAAGCACCATTGTTCACCACATAGTTGCTAACGCTGCCTAGTATTGCCCTGCAGAAACCACAAAAATAACAGAATGAATAGAAACACCAACATCCTCCTACTAGACTTTGGCAGGAAATGGATTCACTCAATCTGGGCTGTTGGATCGCCAAACGGCGGGCCTCACAAGTACGGATTATTGGGACAACAGAATGATCAATTTAACATTATATCTAATGTTTCTTTTTAAGCATTAAAATGAAATAAAAATGAAGAAAATCATGCTCTGAACTGAACATGAAGGGTTGATATTGAACCTTTTGATCTTGCCCAGCCCTCTATTTCCGATCACGAGGCAACTGAGTGGGATCTTCTCGATTGCTTCGCATATCTTCTCGCGGGCATCTCCCCAGAAGATCTTCATCACGACCACAATCTACATGCATGGATTTGTTCCTATTAAGCACTGAAAGTATTCAAGAATTACCCAATCTGTAAATGTTGGGATGGCAAATATGTTTACCTCTTTCTGCCTGGCCACAGATTCAAGTATGTCCATCGTTTCGGCATCAGGCTTCACCCCATATTTCTTCGCAATGCCAGGATCAGCAAGGTCACTTAAAGGGATGAAGGCTGAAAAGAAAATTAAAAAAAAATTCAAGAGATATTGGATGGTTACAACTCTGTTTTTTTTAGGGATCATAGATCAAATGGTTAGCATCATCAACAAACTTTAGAATCAAAAGCAATCCATGATGGGGCCCACAGAATAAATGTTTCAAAATCATGATTGAGCCAGCTTTCTTTTTCCAAATGGGTATCCATTTTCCAGGCCACCAATTGAGTGGTTAGGATCATCTGATCAGCATGATTTTTGCACCACGGCTTTCACCTGGTGGTATCAATGAATGGACTGCCCAGATCAATGATTGGCCATGCCATGTTTCATTAAAAGCTTTCAGAGAGTTGCTAACATCCCTCCCCACAAAAATACTCCTTTTTATGTGATTGAATTTTCCATATGAGGTCGTATATAATGCTGGGGCCGACCAATTTTATAGTATTGAAACCTCCAACTGGAAACCATTGTTTCTGAACCGTCGATATCATGGGCCCCACTGTGGACGTTCCATGAACCAAAAGTCTCTCTCATGTAAAAATCCTAGACCTTTCAACATTAAGTAAAGAAAGAAACTACAGCAACAGTCAAATTCAATCAATACATGAAGACGAAATATCCTATAGTTAGGATCTTCCAAATCAGGCTGACTGTCCAAGCCCAGCCTTAAAGCCTATAGCCCTGAGCCTGGTCCGGGCTCGTGACGGGTCAAAAGAAACAGGACCGAGCCTGGCCCATAATAACCATCCAAGGCCTGAGCCAAAGCCCTGCCACCCACTCTTGTGAACGAAATGGATTTAAGCATAAGCCCCGTGCACCTAACATTTCACACCCAAACCAAACACACTAGGCGCAGAAGACCGACCGTAAGCCTGGCCCATTTACATCCCTAACCCTTCAATTAGTGGCAAATTAAATAAGAAACGGATGACAACAAAGCAATGGTTCATGCTAAATCATGAAATGGCTAAACATTCCATGGCTGATATCTAGAGTTGTACACAAGCCGAACTGAGTCGAGCTTGGCCCATTTCAGCTCAGCTTGGCCAGCATGCTACCCCAGCTCAAACTTGGCTAGGCTCAGTCCTTGAGCCTGACTGGCTAGCTCGGCTCGGCTCGGTCATCAACTTAGGCCAGCTCGAGTCCAGTTTGAGCCAAGCTCGAGCTCAATCTTTCAAGCGAGTTCAAGTTCGAGTTTAGGTTTTAGGGTTTTATATATATATATATAATTTAAATGTATAAATATTTACAAATTATTTATATTAAGCAAACTCGATCCAAGTCAAACCGAGTCAAGTTTTGAGCTGAGTCAAGTTGAGCTCCATCCAGCTCGGACTCGTTCAAGCCGAGCTGAGCTCTTCCAAGTCAAGTCGAGGGACTTAACCGAGCCAACTTGGTTTGTGGACAGCTCTACTGATATCCATCAATGGGGAGAAATGAGCGGTGGGACCATTGAATCATCGGGGCAGCACTTCTACAAACCAAAAGCCCAACTACAAACCTTGGGTTTAGCAGGATGCTAGATTAAAAGACCCGGTGACTCAACCCAACTTGTTCAGCCTTGAGACTCGCCTGAGTCGAAGGTGACTCTTGAAAAAACCAGATTGGGTTTAACCGAGTCCGAGTTGACTCGGCCGAGTCGACTGAGACTCATCCGAGTCTTAAAACCATGGTGGCATATAGGTAGTAGAGTCAAGCCTTGTGGGGCTCACTTGATGTGTGTATGACATCTATCCCCATCTGATGATCCGAGCGTACCGACCACACACCAGCTATATAGCCGGTGCGTTGACGCCAACAAGTTCCATTTAGCAAGCTCGTCTTAAGGCTTAAGCCTCAAAGTAAGACAGATCTAAAGATCAAGTGAGCCGCATTGCAAAAAGCAGTTGGGATTGAACGTCTACCATTGAAACCCTTTTGGGGGTCACAGAAGTTTCGGATCAATGTGAAATTTGCTTTTCCTCGTCATCCATGTATTTGTGACCTTATTAACAAATTGGATGGAAAATAAATGTTATGGTGGGCCCACAAAATTTCTAACGGTGAAAATCATTATCCTCGCTGCTATTTTCTGTGTGGTCCACTTGAGCTTTGAATATGATTATTTTTTTCAATGCTCTAAAATAATCTCGAAAAATGGATGAACGGTGTGGATATAATAAATATATCGTGGGGCACATAACTTTGATCTCCTTTGAACCGTTCGTACAACTCGGAGCTCGAGGAGCGTCGGCGCTCGTCTTCGAGCGACACGTATCTGCATCAGCTATATAACAGTTGTGTGGTACACCAGCCAATCCGCTTCCAAGAAATTATTACATTGCGAAAATCACGGGAGGCGGATTAGGAAATCCGTGTCCGCGGATTGCGTACTACCCCCGCCCGTCCCTAGCTCCGAACGGGCAGTTCTGCGGGCGGGTCCACCGTGATGTATCTGTACATCCAAACCGCCTATCCCTTTTATCAGATTATTTTAAAGCATCGAAACAAAAATAAGTAAGATCCAACGATCAAGCGGACCACACCAAATGATAAGCTTGGTTACATTAAAATGCACGATGCATTAAATGTCAGTCGCATTAAATGCAAGAGTCATCTGTGGTGTGGCCCATTTGATCGTTGGATCTGCCTCATTTTTGTTTGATGCCTTAAAATAATGTGTGAGAGGGGATAGACGGTTTGGACGTACAGATACATCAAGGTGGGCCCGCCTACAGAACTGCCGTTCTTTGACCGTTGAACATTGACGTGGACTTTCGTAATATGATACGCAGGCAGCGTATGACAGCTTGATACGCAGCGACTTGGAAATTGTAATACATTAACTAAAATAAAACCACTAAAATACTATAACCAACAGTTGCACGGTTACAAGCCCAAAATCAGATTGGTCGACGCTCTTAGCCTTTGACCAAGGATCATTGGAATTTTTTTATTTTTAACCGTCCAATAAATGTCTCCACCAATCACATGGTCATGTAATTAAATGAAATAAGAGTAGTCTATAGCTGATGATATATTCAAAGATAGACCCATAATTTTGACGATTAATTTAACTTAATCACATCCCACGTAAGCAATTTCTCTGTAATTCTTACATGCCTGCGTATGAGGCATCATTCTCGGCCGGAGCATCAAAATTTTTATCATACCTTTTTTTTTTTACACACGCACACGCACTCGCATTCATTCCATCTTACCAATGGCTACGATAGAGCCAACAACGTAAATTGACGGGTTGATAAGAGCTAATTACAAGCGCTCGCATTGCCTCGCCTCACCGCAGACACGGGCAACACGCGTGTAAGATTGGACGGGCTCTTCGTGCAATCCTCACAGACTCACTACATGCTCCTCAAATCAGGTTTTTTTTTATTTTGTACATGTGTGGCCCACCTGATGGTTATTTAGGTCTAATTTTTCAGATATTGAATCTGTATTGTTGTGATCGCCTGACGAACAGTTGTGATCTCTATCACTTGTTGGATCAGACCGTTGGTCCGATGGACCTTAACGTGGATGGACCATGCCCAAATATCTCTTGGATAGTGCGATCCTAAACCCTCGATTGGTTTCTGAAAAGACGGTCAACATAAGAAGTACAGAAACTGTGTAAAGTCAACCGTAAAAGGGTCGAATATCTGAAAATCTGTGGTCATGGTCCATCCAGGATGTTTTCCATCAGATCAACGGCTTAGATCACAAAATCATGGGCTCGAGAAGTACAAACTAAAAACTCGAGTATAGACTTTGCTTATTTTTCCATGAAAATGTAGTCCAGCATTTTGGGGCCCACATGTTGCGTGTGTGCCATCTAACCTGTTCAAAAAGTGCATCCATGATGATAATTAGATAGCCCCCAAGAATTAGGCCGATGCGATGATAAGGTGGGCCACTCAAAATCTCTAAATTCACGTGTGGCCCACCTGATGATTGGATCGGCTTGATTTTTAGGTTGTCTGACCATCATAGTGGGGTGCACGTGTTGGACGGGTTGGATGTCATAAATTCATCACGTGGGACCCACGATGCTTACACTTCACCTCTCTTGTAGAAAAAGGAGTTTTTAGTCATTTTCACCCTCCGGGAAAGAAATTTTTTTGAGAAATATTCTTAAAAAGTAGAGGCGTGAAATGACTAAAATAGACTTTGCTTATTTTTCCATGAAAATGTAGTCCAGCATTTTGGGGCCCACATGTTGCGTGTATGCCATCTAACCTGTTCAAAAAGTGCATCCATGATGATAATTAGATAGCCCCCAAGAATCAGGCCGGTGCGATGATAAGGTGGGCCACTCAAAATCTCTAAATTCACGTGTGGTCCACTTGATGATTGGATCGGCTTGATTTTAGGTTGTCTGATCATCATAGTGAGGTGCACGTGATGGACGGGTTGGATGTCATAATACATCACGTGGGACCCACGATGCTTACACTTCACCTCTCTTGCAAAAAAAAAAAAAAAAAAAGAGTTTTTGGTCATTTTCACCCTCCGGGAAAGAATATTTTGAAATATTCTTTAAAAATTGAGGATTTTTCGGTAAATAAAAAAAAAATCATTTCTCATTTCAAGGATCTTTTGAGAGAGAGAGAGAGAGAGAGAGAGAGAGAGAGATCGTACGTGAACCAGTGGCTTCCCAAAGCTGCATCTCGCCCTCTTCGTAATGGACGTCGGATTGGACGTTGATGAGGATGATGTTGTCTCCTTCTCTCACAAGGTTCTCCACCGCCCATCTTAGGGCCTTCTTGCTGCACGCCGAGAAATCAACGGCTACTCCAACCCTCCGATCTCCTTCCATCTCTCTCTCTCACAACTTCAGGATAGAGATGATTTGATTAAGAAGAATACGACGACGAAAGGGTCCCCATCAGCGACACATACACCGAATATAATGTTTTGGTTGAGCGGGGCCCACCATTATCTAAAATGATAATAAGTGCTTTTTGACTCAGTTTTTCTCTCTCTCTCTTTTCTTTTGTCCTTTTTATATTGAATTTGAAAGTCTACTCCCACGACGCGAACCGGGATATTTCTCAGCGTCCACACATGTGAAATGTGCTTGCGTGTAAGGCTCCACCGACCAACCTTCTTTCGACTAAAGAGATCATGGCGGTCCATCCATCACTGAATGAATTTTAGTTTTGATGGTCGAAGTTCGACTATCCATTTGTTTGTACATGTGGGCCTTAATTGATTTGAGGACCAAGCTATTTTTCTGGGTGGATGAGATGGATCCGATGAACGGCTCAGATCTCACACAATTATGCACATGTGGCCATTTCAGGTTTCCTATCGTACTTGCGCGCGAGTAGCTTTAGGAGGCTGCTGGACTTGGTCGGCTACATTTGATTCGCTGCGTGTGCGTGGCAGTTATGTAGCTCAATCCAGACCTTTGATTGGTCATTTTAAAACCAAAATCAGATTGATCTGAGGATCCTGATTACTTGGGTTGTTTTTTTTTTTTTTTTCTGAATCTCGATCGCTGAGTACTTTACTTTTGACCGTTCAATAGATACAGTCTACCAACCGAATAACATCCGGCCTGTTAGGTGCATGTGACATCCAACTTTTCCAATAGGTTGGCCTAATTTCATCAAGTGGGTCATATCATAGAAAAATTGTCTAAGGCGTTGATAAATGGCAAATACAAGTGTGGTCCACTTGATGAGTATATATGGCTGATTTTGAAATTTAGAGCGAAAAAAGTGATCCTCGTGATGGGGCAAATCTATTGGACGGATTGGATTTTCTACACACTTTAAAGGTTGGAAGTTGTACACTGATGGACCGTAATTTATAGTCCGACCAGATGGACTAATACCTTCTCAATTACTTCCTCCGCGAGTATGCTCGCCCTTCTCCAACCTCTCTAATTCACACGCGACACGCGGCCAGCTTCAATTATTGGAAGGAGGTTTGCTAAAATACATCACGGTGCATTGCAATAGCATACATCGGGAGTTTAGCCGTTGGATCGAGGACCTTTACAATCGTCCAAACCGTTTATTTTATGGGCCTTACGTGGTGGAAGAGAATATCTCATTTGCGTGTTTCAAGACCGTCCACATTCAAAGTAAAATGGGCAAAGATCAAAGGACCCAAACATTCCAACCTAAGAGTTTTAGTTGTTCTTTTATCCCAAATCCAAGGTGAGGTCCATGACATAAACGGTCTGGATCATTGAAATATGAGACCAGATTCAAAGGCCAGTGCCCTAATTTCTCCAGAATGCCTCCGACGTATTCTAGCAAGGAATCGGATTGCGTACTGAGTTACTTTGTACGATCTTATGGTAATGAGTAGACTTTATTGGGCCCATCGTGAATGCATGTAGCCTATCCACGCCGTCCATCCGTTTTTCCAGATCATTTTAAGGGTTGAGACAAAAATTTAAATATATCAAAATCTCAAGTGGACCATACCACATGAAACAGTGGAATTATTGATTTCCACCATTGAAACATTCCTAAGGCCACAGTGGTGTTTATTTGTCATCCAACCAGTTCATAAGATCATACGGACATGGATGAAGGGAAAACACAAATATAAGCTTGATGTAGAACTTCTTTTGCCCCCAAGAACTTTTCAACGGTAGATCTTCAATTCACACTGTTTCATGTGGTGTGTTCTGATTGAGTTTTTGATATCCTTCAATTTTGGGATGAACCCCTAAAATTATCTCGTAAAATGGATGGACGGAACCGATGAAATTCATGAATGACAGTAGGCCCCACAGGGTTTACTCAGTACGCAATCCGCTTCCGCTTGGTAGCTGCCTATGGACCAATGCATGTACGAAAACCAGGGCGCATTGGAGGCGGATTGCGTACTGAGTAAACTCTGTGATGCTCCATATGATTTATGTATTTAATCCCCTCCGTTCATCTATTTTATCTGATAATTTTAGTGCTTAAGACAAAAGATAAACCATATCCAACCTTAAATTTACCACATTACAGGAAACCGTGTGAATTGAGCGTTTACCGTTGAAAAAATTCTTGTGGAACATCTTATGAGCAGGTGGATGGCAAGAAAACATAACTGTAGGGCCTAGAAAGGTTTCAACGGTGAAAAATCATTATTACCACTGTTTCCTGTGGTAGGATATTCTAAAATTTTGGGTTAAAACCCTTAAATGAGCTGAAAAATCGGATGGAGAGCATGGATTAAACACATACATTCACGGTGAGCGCAATTATGTTTACTTAGTACGATAAAAGCATACGGAGTAACTCAGTACGCAGTCCGATTTCGGGCGCATTTGGTGAGAAATTGACCACTATAATGCCACCTTTTACCCGGTGTCTTTTCAAAACGCTTTCAAACTTCACTGATCAAAGTAAACCATTTTGTACGGACATACTATTTGCAGACGAAATTACTCGTGCATTAACGATGGCTAAAAAGCTTTAGCTACGGTTATAATCCGTAGCTATATGTAGTGAATACAAGAATATTTTAGCCTGCAAATAGTGTATCCGTACAGAACGGTTTACTTTGGGTAGAGCTGGACAAAACGGGCCCGATGCGGTGCATCCGACCCGACCAGACCCGATCCTACCCGACCAGAACAGAACCGACGGTCTGTTTCGGTGCTGATCGGGTAGCCCCCATCCAGATCCGAAATATTTTGGGACGAGTTCGGATTGGCCCTAATCCGACCAGACCCGACTTGAAAACTCGACCCGAATGGTCCCGAACAGATCCGATCCTACCCGATCCGGAGTAGTTCTTATTGATTTTTCTAATTTTTCTCGTGGTATGGTCCGCTTGAGCTTTGGATATGCATCAATTTTGGTTTCAACCATTAAAATGATATGCAAAAACGAATGGACGGCGTGGATAAATAACATGCATTCAAGGTTGGGCCGAATAAAATTTAGGTGTACAATAACATGTTAGTCTAGTGATATACCATACACAAGACAGCTTAGCTGTAGCCAGTTGGTTGTCTCGTCAAGACGAGCACGGACGCTCCTCGAGCTCCGAGTGGTACGAACGATTCAAAGGATATCAAAGTTAAATGGGCCCCACAGTGATGTATTTATTATATCTACACCGGTCATATTTTTTTAGAGACTATTACAAACCATTTTCCAAAAAATTAATAATATCCAAAGATCATCTGGACCACACCACAAATAGAAGCAGAGAATAATTTTCACCGTTAAACAATTTGTGTGGTCCACATGGTATTAGGTCTGTCTTATTTTTAGTCTCAAGCCCTAAGACGAGCTCGCCAAATGAATGGACGGTTTGGATATAACACATACCCCACCGTTAGACTCATATGGCTTGTTAACCACTAACCTTGATACAGCTCGTAACGTCACGTCCACAACGTGCGTGAAAAGAAGTAAGTGCCGTACACTGCACGTAAACGTCCAACTTCACTTTTCTCATAGTTATGTGGGGCCACCTTGATGTATATGTTTTATCTAAGCCGTTCATTTATTTTGAGATATGATTTTAGCCGTTTAATACAAAATTATGATTAAGGTTTGGTTCGCAGATTCGATTCAGTTTTATCAACGGGTCGGAATCGGACTCGGATCAACTCATTCAAATTTCGAATCTGTCTGATTTAGGTGACCTGTACTCGATCCCCGAATCGGAGCGAGTTTGAGTCAAGCGGTTGCAATTTCGGATCTGATCGGGTTGGACCGAATCCGATCCGACTCGCACTAATGCCCAGCTCTAACTTTGGGGAAGTAAAGTTCGGGACCCTTTGAAAGACGCTGGGTAAAAGGTGGTATTTACGGTGGTCAATTTCTCTTCAGGGACACGGGATATTCGTGCGCACGGAGATATTCGTGTGCCCGGGATGTGTGGGGCCCACAAAGATGTCCGTGACAAAGCCACTCCGTCCATCTGTTTTGAAAGATTACAATAGGATAGGATCCTAAAATTCAGGCAGATCCAAAAGTCAAGTGTGCCACACCACAAGAAACAGCAGAAGCTGAAACTTCCACCGTTGAAACCTTCCTGGAGCTGACCATAATTTTAATATCCATCCAAACCGTTCTTAGTGTTTTTACCAATCAGATAAACCGTAGGCACAAATATCATCCTGATAAAATCCTTCTGTCGACCCCAGGCGTTCAATACCCACTCTTTTCGGGTGGTATCCCCATACGAGTTTTCGATCTGTCCGATTTTTAGATTTCTGTCATTTCGTGGTCTTTCAAAACAGATGAACGGAGTGGATTGGTTACAGACATCTCTGTGGGCCCCATACAGCCCCGGGCACAGGAATATCTGTGCCTGCGGTGGCAGCCTCGCAGGCGATTTGCTTCCCATCCAAGGATACCAAGAAGCTTGGACGCGGATTTCCTGCGAAAGCCTTTCGCAGGAAGTTCCTGCGCAAGATTCTGTGTGGGGCCCACTACGATGTTTGTGAGAAAGCCACTCCGTCCATCCGTTTTTCGAGTTCATTTTAGGGCATGCGACCAAAAATGAGGAGGACCAAAAACTCAAGTGGGCCACACAAGAGGAAACAGTGGGGATTTAGTGACCACCGTTGAAACATTTATATGGCCACAAAATTTTTGTATCGGTTTAATTTCTTGACTTTTTCACTTCATCTCGGTGAAAATGACCTTATAAACGGTTTGGATGGAATATAAACATCAAGGCGGATCCTGGGAAGGTTTCAACGGTAGGAGTTCCTTCCCCCGCTGTTTCATCTAGTATGGCCCACTTGAGTTTTGGATCCTAATCATTTTCAGCCTCATGTCCTAAAATGAGCTCAAAAAACGGATGGACGGGTTGGATTTCTCACAAACATCACAGTGGGCCCCATCCAAAATCCTTGCGCAGGAACTTCCTGCGAAAGGCTTTCGCAGGAAATCCGCGTCCAAGAAGCTTGTAGGTGTCAGGTATCTTTTCCAGAGTGCACTCGCATTTTTAATTTTACAGGTGGCCCAGTGCTTCATTAATCCTGACCGTTGCTCTGTCATCTCCCACTTTTCACTCGTGACCATCCAGATAAACGGCCGAGAAGAGAAATAAGACAATGATCACACATCCAATCGGAAAAAGTCCTGATGGCTGTTGGCTTTTATCTTCTAATATCAAAGATTTTTTAGATACTCCAACAGTCAAAAAAGTTTGTTAAAACTCTGCGACTCGGACTGACTCGTCCAGCATTGAGTCAAGACTCGGCTGGGGTGACTCAGGCAAGTTATAGCTAGTTTTAATTAACATTCTTGGCCGGACGGAATGAAACTTGTCAGCGTGATATATATGTGTTGGGAGTTTATGGAATCAAACCCAAATTCAAATCAAATAAACAAAAGATAAAGGCACCAAAGCATACACAAGTATGCATAAAATTTAAGTGAAATTTTCGTGAAAAAAAAAAAAAAAACCACGGCACAAAGCAACGATAAAATTTACTATGAAAGTAATATTACAAAAGATGGATCAACTTACCGATCAAAAACTCCTTCGGAAGACCTTTGCCTCCCACTCTTTGAAATCCTAGAAACTTTTAAGCTCCCTTAGAGTTGCCATAATCCCACGTTACACCTATGTATATAGTGTTGCAACTAGAATGGGAAAGAAAATTTGCACAATTATGCAAAACCATTGTCAATCTAAGTATCAATTGATCAACATCGATTAAGCAATCCTCAATCAACCGAGTTCTCATAATCGATTGATCGAACATACTCAAAACTGTCCAAAGAGTTTACATGAATTTTTCAAATTATGGTCGATCGATCAACCCGATAGTTCGATCGATCGAGAATGTCCAAAACTGTTTAGAGACCAATCTATGTAATTCAGGGTGCTCTCAACTGACCGACCAATGTAGTCGATCGATTGATCCCCTATTCCATGTACAAATTAAGACATCTGACAACAATCTCCAGCATGCATTCAATCATCATGAGTTAATGCTCCAAGCTTTATTTCTAATTGCCTTCATCATAGCTTCATCATCACCATCGCTTTTCATGCACACCCGTCTTCATCAACCTATCGCCAAACCTAGAGAAGTTGAACATAATTAGAACTTCCTTGTGGGAACCACCTTCATAAGCATATTTGTCGAATTTAAACTCATGTTGATCTTCTCAAGAATGATATTGCATTCTTCGAGCACCCATCAAATAAAATAATGACGAATATTAATATGTTTAGTTCTAAAATGGTAAATCGGGTTCTTTGTCACATTGTCGCGCTTTCGTTGTCACAATTAACCGACACGGTTTCTTCCTGAAGCTCGAGTTTGTTCATCATTCCTCTCAAACAAACACATTTTCTTGAAAAAAGCCTCCATCATCACTATATACTCAACTTCTCTTGTGAAAAGAGTAACCAAAGACTGAAGCTTCGACATCTAATTGACCACTTCACCTACTAATATAAACGAGTAACTGAAAATTAACCTTCTATCATCTACATTTCCTGTTTAGTCCGAATCAACATAGCCTACAAGTTCTCCCTTTAATTTCTGAAATGTTAAGACGTGATCATTTATACCTTATAGATAACGAAATACCCATTTCACTGCCTCACAATGTTGCTTGTCGAGGTTTGACATGTATTTGCTCACAAACCAACTGTAGTGAAATATCCAGTCTCGTAGAAATTATGGCATACATTAAGCTGTCAATCACACTCGAATAGGACACGTGAAACATATTTCACTTTTTTTTTTTTTTTTTTTTTTTTTTCATATGTAGTAGAACATTGTTATGAAGAAAGCCTAAAGTGAGCAGCATTGGGTATACTAAGAGGCTTAGCTTTGTCCATCCCAAACTATGCAATATTTTCTCAAGGTATTTAACCTAAAACAATTATAATTTACTCATTTCCCTGTCTCTACGTATATCAATGTCGAGAATCTTCTTTGCAACCTATAGATCTTTCATTTTCGAATATCCCTAATAATTAAGTCTTCAATATACTAATCTCAAACATGTTATAACTGTCAATAAGCATATCATCAACATACAATACTAGTAGAATGAATCATCTATCACTCAACATCTTAAAGTTGACAAAGTGATCATATTCACTCTTAGTAACCTGTTGACTTATCATGAAAGTATCAAACTTCTTATATCATTGCCTAAGTGACTGTTTCAGGCCATACAATGACCTCCTTAACCTGCAAACTTTATTCTCCAACAATTTCATCTCAAACCCTTCTTGTTGTTTCATGCAAATCTGATCTTTTAATTTTTTAAGTATGAAAGTAGTTTTCACATCCATATGTTCTAATTTTATATTGTATTGTGCAATTAACGCCAATACAAATATGATAGAGACTTACTTAACAACCGGTACGAAGATCTCATTGAAGTCGATACATTCTTTCTGAGCATACTCCGTTGTAACCAAGTTTGCCTTATATTTGTCATGTTTCTTCCGATAAATTTACTTACAACCAATCACTTTATGCTCAACAGAAAGCTGCACTAACTCTTATGTCTGATTTTTGTACAAAGAATTCATCTTGTCTTGCATCATCGTCATCTACTTCTCAGCATCTACATCACCCAGTATTTCTTAGAAGGTACACAAATCTCCCTCATACATAAAAAGAGATAATGTAATGTTTGAGTCATCTCTGTATCTCGCTGGTAATTTGCGATCTCTCAGTGGATATTTCATCACAGGTAACTACTTCACCTGCTCTTGTACCTCTTTTTATAGTTCGACTTCTTCATGTGTATCATCTTTTTCAACTTCAATGCCTATAATTGCTATTTTTTATTTTCTTGTATTTTTTCTTACGGAACATGGAATCCTCGTCAAACCCGAGGTCTTAATTAATTATGATTTTCCATGCGATCCAATCATACAACTTATATCCCATTACACCATCACCAAAGCTTATAAAAGTACACTTTTTAGCCCTTTGGTCTAACTTATGTTTATTAATGGACGATACACAAGAATAAGCATCACAACCAAATACTAACAACCCTGAGTAGTTTACATCATGACCACTCCACACTTCTTTTGAAATTTTACAACTGATTGGCATAGATGTAGACCAATTTACTAAGTAACAAGTCGTGTTAACGAACTCAGTCTATAGCTCCTTGCCTAATCTAGCATTGCTCAACATACTTCAAGCTCTCTCTAAGAGAGTCCGATTTATTCGTTCTATTTTACCACGTCATTCTGCTCTAATGTGTGCCTGACTGTGTTATGCCTCAATGTGTATAGCCTTCAAACCTAGGAGATTATCTACATATGGCGTGGTAAAATCTAGCATTGCTCAACATACTTCAGGCTCTCTCTAAGAGAGTCCGATTTATTCGTTCTATTTTACCACGCCATTCTGCTCTAATGTGTGCCTGACTGTGTTATGCCTCAATGTGTATAGCCTTCAAACCTAGGAGATTATCTACATATGTTCATTGGTGGTCCCATACAATCAGTGGTCTTAATCTCTAAATAGTGGGCCACACTTGTACGAACTAAAAATAACCGAGGAAATTGTACTACTCACCACATCAGACATCCTCATAAGTTAGCAAATCAATCGAAAGAGAACAATGGAAAGAAAAGGGGGAGAAATAGAAGGAAACATGGAAGATACAAGATCATCTGTAGAGAATCACCAATGAATCACCAAATGCATGGGAAAATCAAGCAATTCCCTACAAAATTATATATTTTTTTTTTTAAAAAAAAGAAGAATCCATTTCCAGACCACTAATCCAGGCCATCCACATCCAATCCCACCGTCATCATCGCATGTTCTCATTCCGACAATCGCAATCTCACCGTCCTTCGTGAAGATCTTCTGAGAAAACTGCTGTCCGAGAAATGTTGTCATTATCAAAGGCGGTGCTCAGACCTGAAAACGGGCCTGAAGAGAACATCGATGAAGTTCCATCAGATTCATATGTAGTTGAAGATTGCCTGAGATTGGGCCGGGTGGAGGAGGAATCTTGAAATTCTGTTACACGCTGCACCATTTTAAGAGACTGCACTACTTCTCCCATTGTTGGCCGCTGGCTTGCCTCGAGTGCCACGCAAGCCGCTGCAATCGTGCACACACGTACAAAGTCATCCTTTGGGTACTTACACCCAAGCTTTGGATCTGCAAGCTCTTCTAGCCGATCCTTGTCTCGAAGAATTGGTCGAGCCTGCAAGGAAATAGATTCAATCATGGAGAGTTGAGTAGCTTTCATGATGCAACAAAATGCAGACACAAAAATGAAGTAATACATTCTCATAGTGAAATGCAGGTCTGTTTAGAACTGAAATTGTTGGTTAACTAATGGTGCACTTTGCGAAGGCTTTCAATCTTCACAGCTGCTGGTATGCACTCCCTCCAAAATTGAAAGTAAGATAAGAATGGCCCCAAAGTTGGGGGGCAGAAAATGGGATCCTGCCTAGTGCAGTTTCCATTTTGTGGGCTGCCTCAAACACATAGCAGATTGGTTCCAAATAAGGGGAACAAAACCTGATATGCGGGTACTTCTAAACGGGCCTAAATCTAGAGCAGCCAAATGAGAACTACTGAAAATTTGAGAACTGATCACCTACAGGAGCCTGCACCAATTTTTGTGGTACAGGGCTTTTTTCAGGCTGTTGGATGCTTTAAATAATTATTTTATTTCCCCATTTAACACATCCAGTAGCTAAAAAAGGCAGCATCACAAGGAGTGGTGCAGACTGATGGGGGCATGCACGTAGCATCACAAGAAGTGGTGCAGACTGATGGGGACATCATGTGCACGCGCATGCCCCCACCCTACGCACGTACTCAAGGAGGAGGAAGGCCCTACTATCGATCTGAATCGATGATGACATCTATCGAGGACCTTTTAGTTAGGGGCCCATGCTATGGAGCATTGGAGTGGACCCGATCATCACAGGGATTCCACCATTAGATCTCATGATCGTGGCCCACTACCCTAGATGATCTAGGATTTTGAGTTTTGGTTATTATTGTTATTAGAAACATCATAAACGGTTTTGATTGCGTTGATTAGTTGTTATTTTTGTTACTTCATCTCAAAGTAGTAGTGTGCGCACATGGCGCGACTTTTAGGGTTTAGAGTTTTCTTATAAATAGGCAACCCCATGTAAGTATTTTTCATTGAAGTTTATGAATAAAATTCTGCGTTTTTTCTTCTATATCCCTCTGAGTTCAATAAGCTAATTGGGTGCGAAACTCTCCCTTCCTCCAAGGGCTAATTACAGTGGTGCGAAGCCACAACTATTCCAAATCATCCCCATATTCTCCACCCCACATCTACCATCTTCCACAGTCCTATCTTCAGATTTATCCTTCTTCTCTTTTTTTTTTTTTTTTTTTTTTTTTTTTTGTCTAAGTTCTCCACTACAACAGGCCCACCAGAGGGGCTGAAACTTCGGCGGAGAATCACGCACACACCGGAAGGTGGATCGTCGTGAAACTTGGTGTGAGAGTGGGCCTCCCCTGACCGACCAAGCCCTAGGTGACCTTTTTTAGTTTCGTGGGCCCCACACACGTGCGGCCAGACAGTCACGCACGTGTACCCAAGTGGACCTGCTGTCTACACCCAGAATCCTTCTCAAGTTCTTCCCTCTCCTCTATTTCTCTCTTCTCTCGCTTTAAATCCCAAACCCTAACCCTAGAAAATCCCAGATTCCAAGTATTTCCAACTTTTACAAACCTTAGGTTTTTCCCTATTTGAAACATGGTGAATCTCTTGAATGGGGAACAGTCCTTTGCAGGATTGGATGAATCTTACACTCCTTTGGTTATTATTTGGTTTATAACTTTACTTGATCCAGCCCTAAACGTGTGTAGGCTTGGACTCCCATAGATTCCCCTTGTTGAATGTTTGATCGTATGTGGGATGTGGATTTTTTTTTTTGTGATTGTTTGGAAATTGGTATGATCTAAAGCTTGAAATCTTGCATATCATATTTGATTTCATGTCCTGCATCACAGACGTCTGGAGGTGATCAGTCTCCGAAAATTTTGGATCAAGTGGAAGTAGAACAGAAGGAAACTTCATAATGAGAAAACAGGAACCTGCCTACTGCAGTTCCCATTTTCTGAGCTGACCCAAACGCATTGCAGATTGATCCCACCAGAGGGAACAAATCCCTATATATGGGTGCTTCCAAACAGGGCCTAAATCTAGAGCAACCAAATGAGAATCATTGAAACTTATAGATAAACATGAATGTAGAAGGTAGGGAGAAGTCCTAACCCAAGTCACGAGATTCTCCTGGCCTGAAGGTTGTGACATATCCACAGGCTTCCTTCCTGTCAGCAACTCAAGGAGAACAACCCCATAGCTGTATACATCACTCTTTACTAGTAAGTGTCCAGTCATGGCATACTCGGGGGCCACATACCTGCAAATCCACTCTGTTCAACCCAAACCACTCAAGAAAATTATGGATGAAAGGACAGTAGTTATGGAAAGAGAGATTTACCCAAATGTGCCCATCACGCGAGTAGATAGGTAATTTGCCCGGCCTTCAGGTGCCAGTTTGGCCAGACCAAAATCAGCAACTTTAGCATGAAAATCGTTCTCGAGTAAGATATTGGATGCTTTGAAATCCCTGTGGATGACACAGGGCTGGGAATCCTCGTGCAGGTATGCAAGTCCTCTGGCAGCATCGAGTGCAATTTTCATTCTGGTGTCCCAATCCAAAGGGCAATTTGCTCCCAAGGGGCCTGAAGAAAAATATGGTTCATATGAATGACTTCCTCAATAATTCACTGAATCATAGGAAATTCTAGGCCATGGTAATCAGATATGCATGGAATTCCTCTGATGGGCAGTGGATGGACAATGCACTGAGAATCTCCCAAATTAGAGGCTCCAAGCCAACCAACTTTTATCTTTTCTCCATCGTTTGTGGGCTGTTGCTCTATTTTTTATTACCATCTATTTCAGACCACCGATCAAAGGGTTATGATTGTACCATTGGGGAAATTTTCAGGAATGGACATCTGCGGTGGGGTCTGTTGGATCAACAGTATGGATCACCTTGTCAGTCCCATTTGTATGAAATGATAGAATATACATCACGGTCCAAGGTTCATATAATGCCTCCTAAGTAGCTAGTGTCAGCAAAAACAATCTCAGAAACAGCAAAACCCTGTAATTAAGATGGAAAAATACCATGGAGCCAGGCCTCTAAACTTCCGTTTGGGACAAGCTCGTAACAAAGAAGGTTCTGTGAAGAGTCCCGGTTACTGTAGTAACCCACGAGTTTCACGAGATTGCGATGATGCAGCCTGCTCAGCATCTCAACCTCAACCAAGAACTCTTTATCCCCTTGGTGCCCTCCTCTAGTAAGCTTCTTGATAGCAACAGGTGTGCCATCACTTAACACACCCTTAAAGACCCGTCCAAACCCACCCTCTCCAAGCATACTTGCAGTTTCGAAGTTGTTTGTTGCTTCTCGAAGCTCTTCATATGAAAGAAACCGTGTGCTAGTGGGGTGACGAAGAGACCCATCTACAGAAACAGCACTTATAGTCCTTTCCTTCACTGCAAAATAAACCCAAAAACATGTAAGCTCTAAAATCCTCTTAGTTTAGAGAGCTCGAAAGGAGATCGAAGGCAATGGGGGTATTGTCACAAAGATGAATATGTACATATAAGCATTAACTTCTTTTCTTCTTCTTCTTCTTCTTCTTCTCCTTCTTCCTTTTTTTTTTTTTTTTCTGGGTGATAATCACATACAATGTTTGAAGGCAGTGGGGGTATTGTCACAAGTATCACTAGACATTATACAACAGATTATTTTACCTTATGAAGGTGATTGAAACTGGCTCAGAATTTTGACCAGAAGATCGAAGGCAATGGGGGTATTGTCACAAAGATGAATATGTACATATAAGCATTAACTTCTTTTCTTCTTCTTCTTCTTCTTCTTCTTCTTTTTTTTTTTTTTTTTGGGGTGATAATCACATACAATGTTTGAAGGCAGCGGGGGTATTGTCACAAGTATCACTAGACATTATACAACAGATTATTTTACCTTATGAAGGTGATTGAAACTGGCTCAGAATTTTGACCAGAAGATCGAAGGCAATGGGGGTATTGTCACAAAGATGAATATGTACATATAAGCATTAACTTCTTTTCTTCTTCTTCTTCTTCTTCTTCCTTTTTTTTTTTTTTTGGGTGATAATCACATACAATGTTTGAAGGCAGTGGGGGTATTGTCACAAGTATCACTAGACATTATACAACAGATTATTTTACCTTATGAAGGTGATTGAAACTGGCTCAGAATTTTGACCAGAAGTTCTGACATCGACTTCATGGTGTGGTTTAAGGAAGCTGTAACAGGTACTAAAATTGATTGAAACTATAAAACTAAACCCTGGGCTGTGAGAGCCATCTTCACTAATGCTGGACTAGACGAGGAGATGAGGTCTTGGCACTATATACTATAGTCATGTGCATATCTTGAAGGATACTTGTCGTGAATAAATATAATGTAATGAGTGCATGGATAAGGAGAAAAGATCATCTTCTTCTTCTCAAGAATAGCCCTTGAATCCACAAGGAGAGATAAATCTCTAAAGACGAGAGATAAAATTGATTTACTGATGAAAAGTGCTATTAACATATCTAATGGGCTTATATAAGAAAAAGAAACCCTAGACCTTAATTTGACTCGAAATAGGACACTTACCCTAAGTAGTAAAAATTATTAAAAATAGTAAAGACGCATCTAATCCTATAAAAAACTTATCAAAAAAGATTAAATTATTAAAACAAATACTCTAGATCACAACCGGACTCTTAAAAACCTATAAATAGGAAAAATGGTACTTACTAAAAATAGTAAATTTTAACATAAAACCCTAAGAAGAACCCCTAAAATGATTGAATTTTGTGAAGCCGTTTAGTCGACAGTTTTCCAATGGTATGTTATACGCACAAAATGGATAACAGGTTGCAAAGTTATGGCTGTCAGAAGCTATGGTGCATGTTTAGGCCCTTTTTGCCCAATCGGGACCCATACAACTTAATTTCTCTCCATCTTGGCTTCCCATACAATTTCCTTTGACTTGTCCTACATCAAACTATCAGCTTTCAAGGTCACTGTTCTTGTTCCCACCACTGTAGAGGCTGTTGTCACATCCTTTAGTTCTGTTTTTCATTGGCTGTTTGGTGCCATTGATAAGACAACACTCATCCACCATTCTATTTTGCAGCACTTACTGCATCTATGATTAGCTTTGATTTTATTTTTTTTCCAACATTTCTAACCATCAATTTACGATAAAAACATTTCTGTGTTGCTTCCAACAACTCAAAACTCAAAGCTTATTGGAAAAAAAAAATATTATGAGCAACTATTAGATGAGAATCAAAACCAAATGCAAGCATATTGATCAATACTCACAAACAAGCCTGCTCCAGTGGAAACTGTATCACCGTATGCTACAGTGGTAGTGGACAGAAGTGGGGCCCGTGTGATGTATTTAGGGCATCCGACCTGTCCATCAGATGCATAACCTCAGGTTATCCCTGTTACCCCGAAATCCGCTCAATCCAAAACCAGGTGGGCCACACCAAAGGCAATAAGTTGAGAATGTATGCCAACTGTTGATTTGAATAGGAGCCCAACTGAGTAGTGTATACTCGATCCAGGCCATTCAGACTCTTCATCTGGCCTGGATAAAGGGTAAGGCCAAAATTTAGGCTATTTTTCTGCTGAGATGGGCCCCGTCGCAAATCAACGGCGGGCATTCCCTCCCATCTGGTTGACGCAGGGATGAACTTCATGAGGTCAATCACCGTCTTCCTCAAGGATAACTACTCCAAATCCATGGAGCTTCTTTGGACTCCTCACAGAGACTTATCGAATCCACGAGGAAAGAACAAGGAAAATAGAAAATAAATTCTACAAAATTCGTAATTTGATTGATGATGAAATAAATGAGTCTACAACCCTTTAAATAGGGATACCAAGCCTTGGAAGAAATTTCGGAATTAAACTACAACTAAAACTCCCTAAAATTCATAACTTACTATAAATAGTAAATTTACTATTTATAGTAAGTGTCCTATGTGGCTTAACCACGTTATTCTCCTAATTTTTCTAAAAACCTTTCATGTTGAACAGAACTCCTAAAGCCCAACGGATGAAGAGTTACAATCAAACCAAAACTTACTAAAAATAGTAAAAACGGAAATAAACATGGAATTCGACCGTCAATCTGATGGAATCTCGCAAATTCGGCATGGGCAACCCGGCACATCCGGGTTGGTTGGCTAAAGTAGCTCGTCCTACCCCAAAATCATAAATGGTATGTCGAGTAACTCATTCCGGTTTGCGAGATATGCCTGTTTTAAGGTTCTGACAGTCTTGATGACTTCTGCCTCGGATCAGGCAATCTCTAGTCCATCTTGGACATGAAAATGTCCATGACCCGTGCTACATCACTGGTTCACTGTGCTTTGGCCCACCTGAGTATTGTATTGGGCTGATTTTTTATACATGGTGATAACATGAGCTTGTGCATCTAATTGGCTGGTTAGATGTCCTAAATGCATTATGTAGGCCCTGCATTTGATCAGTAACTCTGTAAGATTACGGTGGTATCAGTACCACTGGAGCACACCTCAACAAAGAATGCTGATTATTATTTGAGATAAGTTGATAAGCCTAAATTGCATCTGAAATACATACCAGTTTCTTTTGCTGTTGCTTTCTTCTTTCCTTGACCAGACATGCACAAATAAATAATTACCACAGAAATAATAACAATGATCAGAATACCAATGCCGATACCAAGAATAAGGATCAAACTGTGACGTTTCCCTCTGTTTGTATTCCTGGATGTTGGAGGTATAGAGAGAAGATCAGGCGGGGTAGCTGTTGGTGACAAAATGAAGGCTGGAGCTGGAATCATGCACAACTAAGTTATTAGATCATCACTGCTATTTATATTACAAGTAAGCTTAAATGCGTACAAGTATCCCCTGAATACATATAACAATAACAAAGGATAACATGCATGTAAGAAAGTTATAATCTGTTAAGCGATCAGGAGGAAATAGTTGTGAAGCCCCACACAGACGTTGCATGCCATGTGTTCCAGCATCAACGAAGTGTGTTATTGCAATCCTTCTGGATGCTCATGCGTCATGGAGCCATCAAATAGTTTGGCCACATGCTAAAAATTTATTAAAAAGAAGAAGAAGAAGAAGAAGAAGAAGTAAAAAGGCCAAGCAACTAAATAAGGGTCCTTCCACCCTGTTCCTTCTCATATCATCTTTTACATGTGCAATCATTCATCGAAAAGCATCCACAATGGCAACATTTTGCAGCTAGTTGCAGCAACCTTCTACCGAGTTGCTACTCCTGCATCAGGCTCACACTCCAACTCCACTACATACACGCTTCCACCTTCTAACATCTTGAAACAGAGACTTCTCTGCTCAAATCTGCTCCCACTCTTCTGATGCTCCGTGCAATTAAGTTCTGCAGAAAGACATGACATTGGGCGATCCAGCCCAAGCCCAATTCAAGATGAAAATCCTGCCCAACAATTAGGTCCAAGGCTGGGCATCCACTCTAGCATTTCCAGCTCAAGTCCATTCATTTAGGGCACAGTTATGGTTCATGGCTTTGGTACCATGTTGTGTATATGGGAAAAGAAAAAAAAAAAACAAAAACATGGAACTAAATTACATGTCTTTGAATATTTTGAATTGTTTGGAAACTTGTGGGTTTATCTTGGATGTGTTGCAAGCATTGGAAGCTTAGTGTGATTGATTAATATAAGGATCCATTTGTAATGAGAAATGCATTAAGCTTTGACTTCAAAACAATTGGTGTTTCCTGAAAATGTACCAAGAAGAAAACGTTTAGTGGTTCCTCTTTGGTTGCGAGAGGTTTCAATCCAAATAGATCAAGTGATTCCTGGTTCATCAGCACCAATTCCTGGTTATATTCATACCCAAGTTTGGGTCCGTTTTCAACACCATTCTCCACCAACAAATACCCAAACACCTCTGATTGATTCTGAGACTTTTCTAAAGAAAAAAATAAAATAAAATCAGCCATTGAGAAGGCCTGTGTCCCACTTCTTGGACCTTGTTTGCACATTATTTGTTGCAGAAACTTTTCAGTTCTCAAAGCTCTATTGGTTGCAACATTTTTTATAGTTCTAGTTAGAGAACTATTTTCCAATTTTTCTGGTGCTTTCCTTCCAACTCTACTCATCCTACAGGATTTCAGGTCATTCAGATTACTAGAAAAATCATAAAAATTCCTAGAGTACTAATCCTCTAAAATCGATGATTTTCTGTACAGTTGTGAATATCCTAAAATCATTCCTTTTTTCTTTTCCTTTTTTGAAAGGTGAGAAACACACACACACTCTTACACCCCAAGCATGCATGGGTTCTCGAACCCATGACCTCAGAGATGAGACACACAGTGTCTACCAATGAGCCAAGAGTACAGAGACCTCTTTTTTTCCCCTCTGATACTAGAGTGATTAAGGTTTCTTTGCCTTTTGAATCACCTCAGTCTTAGCTGTTTTCAAGGAGACAACATTTTGTTGACAGGGTTGGTAAGCTGTCCAATTCCAATCTTTCACAATTAAGGCTCATTTGGCGGTGTGGATTTCAACAAAAGAGAGAGAGAGAGTGGATTTTGTAACCTATGGAATCGAGTGGATTTTACAAACAAGCTTTGAAGTGGTAACGCAAAAAGGGCTCTTTTGGGGGTTTTGGCTTTCAGAGGATTTTGATTCCTCTGAAATCCAAATCCCTCAAATTTCTTGGTACCAAACAAGTCCTTACATTGGGTTGCCTCAGGTAGGTATTAGAAAATTTTCAATTGACGATGTAAGAATCTATATATATATATATATATATATATATATATATATATATATATATATATATATATATATATATATATATATATAACAAGATGCATTTCATCAGATCTGCAACAGCATGTCAACATCCCCGAATGCCAATGGAATTCCCATTCTCTTGAGAAAAGTAGATGAAAAAAAAAAAAGGAAGCTAGAGATTTGGTTCAACAATTCGGTAGCAAATGGTCTACAACGATTTGGGGATCCAAGGAAAACGGAGAGGAGCGAATGGTTGGATTCCATCGCCATCAATTGCAAAAGAAGAAGCCAATTTCAAAAGGCATCACATTTCAAGATTGTACGAATTGAAATTCTTCTTGCATAACATGAAGATTGTATACAATCAGATTCCTAGAAAATCATATTTTATTGCCGATTCTCTAGCTAAGGAGGGAGTCCTCGGATCTTCTCTTTGTATAGGGTACTCTTTTCCATTCCCTTGATGGATCTTGCCCTTTTATCTTTTGAAATTTTGCAATAATGTTATTGTTGGCAGTCAAAAAAAAAATATAAAAATCTAATAGCTAGAAATAAACAAAACCAATATATACACAAATATCATGTTAGAAAGAAATTCTTATTTTGTCAATGAGATAGTAAGGATATAAAAGGGTAAGTCAGAATTACCAGGAGAAGGAGCTGGTGGCTTAAACCATGTAAAATTAAGAAGTTTGTAGTCCCCCACCAACATAGTGTCTAGGTGAACTTTATGCTTAGAAAGTGAAGAATTCATTGTGTACACATCACTGGAAGAGAAACTTATCCCAATATGTGGAGCAATATCCATTGTAATATTCAAACCGGATAGCCCAACCAAATAGAATTTTGTGATCTCAAACTGAGAAACTCTCAATCTAAGCTGAGAAGCTAATTCTCCAAGAAACTCAGTGCTCCAATTCGAATTAAATGATGCATTCAGAAGAAGAAGCTCAAGCTTTATTGGATACACACAGTGACAAACTCGACTTCCTCGTCTCTGTACCATGCCTGGTCCACAACAATCTGCCACAAATGAAGAAAGCAGTGAACACATTTATACCAAAGTGAAAATCTCCCACATTGAAACTAAAATCGATAATAAGAAAAGGAAAATCTTGACATTCTTTCTAAAATAGACAGCTATTGTACACATGGTATCCATATACCTCAATGCAAACTGTTCAGATCATGAGCCAACTGTAGAAAGGTCATAGCCCCAAAGTCACACAGAACAGATTATTTAACTATTTAAATGGTGGCATCAAATGGATGGTTAAAATATA
The DNA here is from genome assembly GCA_030180095.1 of Magnolia changhungtana. Classification (NCBI taxonomy): domain Eukaryota; kingdom Viridiplantae; phylum Streptophyta; class Magnoliopsida; order Magnoliales; family Magnoliaceae; genus Magnolia; species Magnolia changhungtana. The sequence goes on from JASAUF010000378.1 coordinate 5,317,818, forward strand.
AAACAGTAAATGGTCAAAATTCAATAAATGAAATGTCAGAGGTTAGGATCATCCAATTGATCTGCTCTTGGGCTCAACAGCGGGGCCCATGATTTGGAATTGGACAGCTTGGATTGAAGTACATGTCTCCCCCATGTTCAGAATTTGTGCACATGCAGATTGTCATGCACTGCCAGTGTATCAAATAACTACAGGCAGAAAATGGCCTCCAAGCCTCGTTTCACATCAAATTAGTAGAATGAAAATGGATTGTCGAGCCACTTACTAGGTAATAATAACTACTCTAAAGGAAACTATTTAAGTTCATTAAATAATTTTAGTCAGCAAAATAATACAAAATGGGTATGGAACACATCTTACCAGGGACAGCATGAACCAATGGAGGTGGGGCTATACCAGAAAGAATTGCTGGAGGTATATGTCCTGAATTGGGGGCAAGATTTTGGTTCCGCTTCATTGATGGTTTCGACAAATGTGATGAACTCGATGAGGGGTGACCAAATGTCCTTAATGATCCGTAATGTGGGGAGGGGGCCGGCACTGGCACGGGTGAAGTTGCAGCATGTGGTGAGAAATGCTTCCTATATGGTCTATGAATCAAAGGGATAATCACAGGGAGTGGAAGGATGGTACTGGTAGGCGTGATTCTGGAATCAACATGACTCCATCTGCCTGGTGGGGCAAGAGATGGGGCCACCGCAGGAGATTCCGATATATGGTGGGACAGTTCCACTTTAGCAAAAACAGCTGCCGCGTAAGATGACACCAACAAATAGCTCAGCAATATTATTTGGATCCTTTTCAGCATTCCTGCGAATTCAGAATTCCAGATCAACTCCAAAATCTACAAATAAAATAACCACTTGTGAATTTTGCAGGTCTTGTAATTTTATCTAAAAAGTAGACAATTGTAGGATGCAGACTCTGAAATGAAACAAGATAAAAATACGGAACCTTTGTTTGGAAGAGATGCATTCCAGGTGTCTTAATCAAGATATATCATATAATGCCCAACTGAATAAAATGGCATTTGTTTGGTCCACCAACTGTGTCAGCAGACCCATTTTTCATAGACCCAAACTATGCATCTCAGCCATCCAATGTATTTGCAAATGTATGGTTTAGCCAACACCCAATGTTTCACATTCACTCCATGCGCAGGGCAAGTCCTCTTGTCCCATTCACAAAATGGGGCATGGCCCATTCATGGTAGGGCCCAATGGTCTGATTGATTACAATGACAAAACGTTGAATCCCACCATCAAAACTGCCACCACCCAGGGAAAAAAAAAAAACAAGGCTGTTTTCTTTTGGTCTTAGATTTCTTCCTTGATTGACGGCCTAGACTCCACATCTTATATGAATTACACAAATGCTTTAAAAAGAAAAAAAAAAAAAAAAAAAAAAAAAAAAAAAAAAAAAAGAAAAAAAAAAAAAAAAAAAAAGATATCCATTCACGGAGCAACTCCGATTACAGAACGGTGAGCCCCACGATCAAAACTGTCACTGTCGGAACAAAATACAAATACAACTGTTTCCTTTCGGCCTTATATTTCTTCCTTGATCAATGGCCTAGATTCCATGTCCTATACAAATTGCAGATATTCTATATAAAAAAAAATATAAAATATAAAATATAAAATAAAATAAAATAAAAACTTTTCTTACCTAAAAATTCTTCAAAATTTCCCAACCTCAGAAACACTCCTACTAAACCAGAAATCAAAATAGAAAGAAAGAAAAAAAAAGCCCTTAGAACTTTAAATAATTACAGTTTAGACCCACTATATTTTTCATCAACGCACCATGTACAATGAAAATTCCAAAAAACAAATGTAAAATCGGTGCTTGCATAAAATATGAGGGATGTAAATGTCAATTCTCAAATAAGAACAATCACAGAAGTTCCAAAGGAATAGTACCTCGAGAGACAGAGACGCCGATTGAATACGAGGAATCGGACATCGCCAACGCTCCGGAAACGGACGGCTCAGATCTAAGCAGTTTTGGACCGTCGTTCATATTTACATGTAGCGATCTAATGTGATCGTGGAAAATGATAGGGAGCGGGTGATATGAAGCCGATCGGAGCTTCGATCAGATGGTCTAGAGATCGGACGGCTGTAAATGAGAGATCTTGCGGCCATCTGATGGCAGTAGAGAAGAATTTACGAGGGTTTTGGGGTTTCGTAGGAGAAGAAGAATGTGTGGGGTTTTGTGTCGGAAAAAAGATGGTAAGAGAGAGAGCCGAGCAGAACAGAGTCTGGTGGTTATTGCTAACGTACGCATGTGACGGAAAAGCATTATCTAACGGTAAAAACGGACCGACGTCACCGTTAAGCGTCTGCAATCTGAAAAGGGCGCGGTTTAGGTGCAGCCCCGTCCCGACCCAACACAGTTCAGCCCTAACCGTGGGGGCCATCTTGATATATTTATTGCATATCCACGCCGTCCATACGCTTTCTAGATCATTTTATGGCATGAAAATAAAAATATATTAGATAAAAATCTCAAATTTACCACATCACAGGATACAGTGGTGATTGACCATTAGAAACTTATTGCGGGCTATAAAATTCTTTTAACAAGAAGATATTTATTTTTCCCCATCACCCATGTATTTTTTACCTCATCAACAGATTAGATGGAAAATAAAAATTACTGTAGGCCCTATGTGGGCCCTAGCATGTTTATAATGGTGGACGCTCACTCACTATTATTTCCAATGGTCCACCTGAGAGTTTTATCTACTTGATTTTTGGGCACATATCCTAAAATTAGATGGAAAAACGGATGGACCGTGTGGATATATAATACATTCATCAAAATGGGCCCCACAGTCAGGGCCGCACCGTGTTGGGCAAGGCCGGTGACGCATCTTTTCCGCTTCCATGATTCCATCAGAAAACCCGAGTTATAAGATACTCAGGCAGCCCGTGACGCTTGATACACATGCACTTAAATTGTACATCTTAAAAACGAAAATCAATATAAACCGGATAAATTGTGTAATCTACTTTATCAAAGTCACATTCCGAAAATATTGTTCATCAAACAATCCTGAAGGACCGCTGTATATCTTTCATTTTTAGCCGTCCAATAAATGTCCACCAATCCAATAGTTAAATAATCAAATAGGCTAAACGTTTGGTTCAAGATATGTCTAAACTGGGAAATATAATTTTAACAGTTTAATTTCACTTAGTTATATGAAGCACAGGCAATATCTCAGTGCATGCGTATTATCCAACACACTCCGCCAGAGTATCAATGTTTTTCTCATTGGAAACCAAAAATAATGATGATTCGGCAAGCCGGTTATTCAAGCGCGAAGGATGGACGCACTATAAGTGAGAAATATTCCCACTTGTGGAGGATCCTGGACGTTACTAATATTTTATAAATGATCACATCTTTAATCGTGTGGTCATGAGTGTCCAAAGATATAGATGGGTAGAAATGATGATAAATGATTTACAAATTACATATACGTGCTGATCTACGGTAATTTAACAGGGATATTATACATCTGGACGTCTCGGATATGTTATACATGGGCCAAATAAGCACTTGTTGCGCGTTTGTTTTCGGCGCTTGAAGATGTGGCGTGTGGAATTATTATTTCAAGTCCGAAAAAGCAACGAAAAGAGAAAAGAGAAAAGGGGGAAACTTCCATATTCTAGCCGCGTAACGGTTCTTACGCTGGCACTAAAATATTGTCCACTTAGCATACAAATAACTCAAAATAAGCGGTCCAGATTACGGGACCCAAAATTTGATGGATCAAATATCAAACAGAATTCTTACTAAAACTGGCCAATTTATCGACATGTAATGAACGGATGAAATTAAAACATTAGACGGTTCAAACTCAACGAAGACAATCCCGTGTATCAAAGTAACTCGCGCGAGGATAGATCGAAGGGTTGTTTTTTTTTTTTTTTTTTTTTTGGAGTTAGCTACAAACACTCCATGTTAGCCACCCCGCCGGGGATCGATACCAAGACCTCAAGTGTTGAGACGGGGTATCTCCACTCAGTCTGCCAATTGAGCTATGGATTTGGGTGCGGATAGATTGAAGAGTCGAATCACCGAACACGTGTATAGTTGCACACTTTTGCAAGATCGGGCCGGATACCAGGTGGGACTCTCAATTGCACCAAAATCCAGGCCGATGCACTTGTAACATTGACTACTAAGGAATATTGAATACAAGCCGTTGGTAATTTCTATCTAACCATCCATTTTCCACATGCCTGTGTCCCACCAAAAGAGGGAATTTGTTTAGTCGGTTCCACCCTACATTGACACGTGTACCTATAATGCCGCTTAAAGGTGAGAAAATAATAAAGTTACACTCGAGTCCCTGTTTACCAGATAATGTGATCTGTACTATTAATTTGCATACTACGAGGAGAATTGCGCGTATAGAATGGGTAAAGGACTCGCTCCGCACGTGCCAAATTGACGAACTTGTTAGTGATCTATATCATTCAACTTCAGAGAATTACAGTTATCGTTCCTTATGCCTAAAATCAGGCTATTGGCTCATTTGATTGGCCAAACATGGATGAAAGTGTGGACGGTTATGAATTGCTGAGACTAGACATTCACGAAACGTGTGGCCCACCAGATCATTCTACAGTTCTGAGTTTTATAATAGATTTTTACAGTTGGGTTCTATAGACGAAAGGCATGGATCTCTCACACGTGTGCAATGTTGGCAAGGATGAGCATGTTCCTTGGGGAGTGCAAATATGAGATTCCATAAAGATTTCTCGCGTGGTTTGAAAAATCCTAGACTTCTGTCTCTTAAGTGGGCCAAATTGCCTTGTCTGGTGTCTCTCGTGAGCACATTGAATGGCGCCTCGCATAGATGTCATTGAGGTGCAGCCCTTACTGTTGGCCCACCTTGATGTATATATTCTATATCCATGCCATCCATCCTTTTTTCCAGATCATTTTAGGACATGAGTCCAAAAATAAAGAAGAGTTAAATCTCAGGTGGATCATATTATAGGAAACAGTGGTGGATGAACGCTCTACCATTAAGAACTTCGTAGGGTTTCAACGTATCGTTTCCCTCATGTTTATTTGCCATCTGACTCGTTGATAAGGTAATACAAACTGGGATGAAGGGGGAGAACAAATACCAGCTTGATCCAAAACATTTGCGGCGGTCAATCACCACTGATTCCTATGTTATGGTCCACCTGGGGAAATGGATCTGCGGACGATGTGTATGTAGAATAAATACATCAAGGTGGGCCCCACGTGAAGGGCTGCACCGTTTTGGGTGAGGCTGGGGCCAAACCTAATCCGCTCCCGGCTAGAAACTATAACATCAGACTATGGATGGGCAAAAAAAAAATAAAAAACAATCACACCCAACGGATGATCCGGTCTGATCGGTGTCCTGCAATCAGATTGTGAAAATAAGGCTGGTTTTCACATTCGATGGGGCTAAGGCCCACAGATCAGATGTTCAGGGTCATTCTGATCGTTGATTTTTGGTCCATCGCTGTATCTATCTCATGGACATTTTAAATCAACGTCAGAAAGCCATTTGTACGGTGAAGATGTGGTTTTTACGGTCTTCATCCAATTTTTTTACGGTCAAAAATGTTTAGGTCAAAGGTCCAGAAAAAGTCTTAGTAATAACGGCTAGAAACGGCTAATAAATGCGAATATTGAGCGTTGTCCCATCCACGAAGTGGCCCATCCTTGCGAAATTCCAGATTGATCGGTAAATTCACGATCTCATGATTCATTTGGTAGGTAAACTCTAAATATGTTACCGGCGTGCATAGGATCCAACCTACTCAGGCCTACTTAATTAATGTTTGCTGGTCACACATGTACCTTTACACGGACGCCGGTTTCCTGCCAAGGAAGTTCCTGAGCTGGAACCAGGTGGAGCTAACTTTTGTGAGAAATCCTCCCCGTCCATTCGTTTTTTAGTATATTTTTAGAACACGAGGCAAAAAATGAACCGTATCCAATGCTTAGGTGGGCTGAAAACGTGAGAATTGGACGTCCACGGTTGAAATATTCATGGGTCACAGAAGTTTTAAATCATGTAATATTTGTGTTTTAGTTCATTCCAGTGGGAATGACTTTATTAACGGTGTGGATGACATATAAGCATTACTGTCAAACCCAAGAAGGTTTCAACGGTAGGAATTTCCTTAACTACCTTTTCCTGTGCTAGGGCATCGTGGATCCTGCTTGATTTTGATCTCATGGCCTAAAATGAGCTTACAAAACGGATGAACGAAGTGGATTCATTAAAAACATCACGGTGGCCCCCCTGAGTTTGAACTTCCTTCGAAACGATTTAGCAGGAAATACGCGTCCGCTTTACACCCGCCAACCTGGCACTCGTATATGCAATTACTGCATATATCAGTGTGGGACCCACCGTGCAGATACTGTGGTCAGAAAGCTCAGTACGCTTTAACTGTCACGTCGGGCAAGCATGGACAAAACAATGGACGGTGGGAAAGAGTTTGTACGTTTATTAGGCCCTATCTATCAGTGGGACCCACATCAGTGCAATGAAATCTTGTGAACTTCGATCATTTACAAGGGCTATCTTAAATTCATGTTTTCTTGTTGATAGGGCGTTTGACAATCAGCGCATTGCGTCCCACCCTAATGTATGGATTTTATCCACGACGTTCATCCATTTTAGGGTATGATCCCAAAAATGAGGTAGATCCATGGTTCAAGTGGACCACATAGGGGGATTGGCCCACATTAAAAAATTCTTGGGGCCCACAAGTTTTGAATCAAGCTGATGTTTTATTTATTTTTATTACTTAATCCAGGTGTATGTGACTTTATAAACAGGTTGGATGGCAAATAAACATAACGGTGGGCCATATGAAAGTTTCAAGGGCGGCGTCATTATCACCGCTGTTTCCTGTGGTGTGGTCCACTTGAGTCTTGGATCTGCATCATTTCTGGACTTTTACTGTAAAATGATCTGAAAAATGGAAGGACGGCGTGGATAAAATCAATACATCACGGTGGGCCCCACGGAGCGCCTGGTCCATCCAAGTGGAGGCGATGATATCCGCTTCCCCAAATTGCAAGTGGAAGTGGAGGGGTATCTTGGTTATGAGCTTTGGTAAGCCCACTCGCGTGTACAAGGCTGCTCATGCACAGGCCTACGCGTGCCATCCTGGCTCACAGTTGAAATATCGAAGCCATCCATAAGGTGGTTTTGACTATTTAGATATTATTTTCCAAAAATGAAACTGGTCTATCCAGAATAGGATCTACAAAATCAGAAGCAGTTGGACGGTTAAAAAGTTTTAGAAAAGTATTTTTAGCCGTAAATCTGTTTTGTAAAATATGGCCCAAATGAAGATTAAATAGGTGAAAATAGGTTAAATGTCTGCAATTCGATGCTAGAGACTTATTCAACTCAAATAAAATAAAACGCCTCGTAATCTCAGCCACTGGATTAGTCAGATTAAGAACCGACGAAATTTGTTAGACCATTCAGCCCATGATTGTTATGGAAATCAAGCAATTTATAAAGAGAGGAGTTGGTACCTCCGTTGAATTCTTTTTTCCTTGAAACTAATAGTTAAAAAAAAAAAAAAAAGGAATAAAAATGGATCTGGTCATGTTTCTCAATAAAATTAATAAAGATATATAGGTTAAAAATAATTTGTTAATAATTTTATTAATCTAGAAATGGATACAATATAATTGGAAGAAGAAAAATAAGTACAGATTATTGACAACTATATATGCTAATGGAATAGTCATGGTTTTAACTGTATCTGGACTCTCGGATCATTGTAAAATCAATTAGACCGTTGTAGCGTATGGTTAATAGGTCAAAATCAAAGAACTACAATTTTCTTTTAACAAATTGAAAGATCCGACAATGAAGTCGTGGATATCTATATAAATTGACTGCCCCAACCATATGTTGGATGTCATTTTATCATGTGATTGGTTTGGTGTTCAAAGTGTGCTTTTGGCTTGTTAAAAACATCAATAGATTGGTAGCATTCAAAAGGAAGTCGTGACTTGCGGAATGACTAGTAATGAATGAAATTATAAAAGCACATCACAGTCAGAAAGACAGACCTCTACTGTGGTAAGGGAAATAGAGACCAAGCTAAGAGACTGTTAGAAAATAGAGACTCCGTACCTATAGAAATAAAGAATTTAGAAATTAAATTAATTAAAATGGACTTCCATAATTAAGGGACAAAGGAAAAGACATGCGATATAGGGTCAAAAAGTTTGTGGATGATTATATTGGCGCGAAGACTCGAGCTATTTTTTCTGTTATGCTTTTATAAAATTGGAAAGGTGGTAGCCGTGCATAAAATCCTAAAGCTTCCATTAGTAGTCTTCCATTAGGTAGTGGCCTTTCTGATAATATTCATTCTATTTTGTTATGAAGTCCTTCAAGGCCATGAGCGATGATATCTGTCTTTGAATGGCTTTTATCTTTTCATCCTATTTCTTGTAGCTTCTAGAAGGATCTCGTGTGTTCTAGCGATACTTATCTCTTTCAAAATAAGAGCAGTCCAACAATGATGGATTTTTTGTAAAACTTTCTCTACACGTTGCTAATTAAAAAAGTGCCATGTGTTTGTTAGTCACATTTCGTAAGATACATGACCATTTTTTAGCATTTTGGCTGTGCATACATCTTTGAGAGTCCGGCCTTTTTGGTAGGATACATGTTCTTAGCAAATAGGTATTTGTAGTATTTTCCGCGCTTGTATGTTTGCTCCTTTGTTTCCATATGTGTATGTAAACACGTGGTGGCTTCTCACTCGTTAATCTGCTTTGCATCAGACCAAGTGTGAGTAGGAGGATCCTAGCCGTAGAATATTTATTCTTTTTCTTTTATGAGAAAATTAGTGGACTACTATTGAGGTATGGCCCTTAGAATCAACAGTTTGGATCACTGAACAATGGGCCCACTACAAACTGATTGCTCAGGTGGCGCTATAAAACAAATTTCTTGATGTACAAGACTGGCTAGATTACTGGAATAAGGAACCAGAAATTAAGATTATCTGATCATCTGATTGTGGGATTGTTGGATATTTCTTCAACTGTTGAAAATGAATAAAATAAAAATCCAATTGTCCTATTTTAACAAACAAGTGTCCATGGATCTGACATCAGCACCGTTCAACCACTTTTGTTTTGAGACTGTGACTTAGAAACAGTGGGTTCCACAATTTAAGAGGTTTCATTTAATTTGTGTGCAATGTCTAAGTCCCACTTGTGTATAAAGCATCATATGCTACTGGAGTATCAAATGACTACCTATTCACAAAATGTTTCCCATATGACCTGAAACACAAGGGATCCTTATTTAGGTGGAAAGCCATTTCACCCAACTTGTATTTCCTGCTGTACCTAAACATGTCCCACCCTAACATATCACTCTTTATTTATAAATTGCCAAAATTAATATATCAAACATCATATTAGAGTTGAATTAAAGAAGTTTTAATTTTGTTATTGAATAAAGACGGACATGCGCACTAGTTCGATCGATTTCCCTCCCCATCTTTATCTAATCTTTATCTAATGGATGTGGATTATGGGTGTTTGCGTACGTGGAAGGGAATTACTTTCGTCTTATAAAGGGGCAGGGACATCCCCTCGTCATCATTTTTTTAAAAAAGGAAATGACATGCCAGCCACGTGGAAGCGAAGAAAGCCACAAGTTGAGCTGCGGCTCGACCCAACCTACCTGAAAGCAAGTCGGCGATCCTGACTGAAAATGACACTTAGGAAAAATGTGAAGCAAGAAACATAAGACAAACACATCAGCTTTGCACACCACCTGCTACAACGACGGCGAAAGAACTAGGTTGAGGCTGATGTGGACACTTGGGTTGATTTTGGAGCCATCCATGTGGCATTTCTAAATCACCTTATCTGAATCTTGTAATGAGTATTTTATTTCTTGAGGAACATGGATTTGGCTAAGGAAGATACTAATTATAATGGCATATCCTTTAAGTTAAAACACTAATTTTGTGGGAAATGATTTTTCGACCTAATCATTTCTTATTAAATTAGGTTTTATAGTTCATGTGTGCTCATGTGGTTTGGCATGCCGCTTGTATTGGTATGAAAATGACTGGATGATACAAGCTTTGCTAAGCCCGGCACACGTGTACAATAAAACTCATGTAGGACCTGCACATGGGCCAGCATGGCACATTCAACCCAAGAATCAGGTTTTTCTACTGGTCAGTGGACCAGTGTTTTTTAAAACATATGCATGGCTCTATAAAAGAAGCTGGTGTAAGTTTTCTGACCAATTCACATGTTTCCAATATTGGGGCCCACGTACTGATTCGGTTTTTTTTTTTTTTAGAAAAAAACGTATGAGGTTGGGCCAACCTGACTGATGGATTAGATCTTGTACTTGTGTGCCATGTTGGCACATGTGCAGCATGTACACTATCTTTATTGTGCACGCGTGTGTTAGCAAAGATCTCTAAATTAGTAAGGTTTTTTTAGTAGGATTGTTGCATGTCGTGGGCTCATTAGCTGAGCTGGCAGAGACAAGTGTAGTGTGTGACTGTATGAGTGATCATGTCTAACTTCCAACAATTCATGTATAACTTGTATTTTTTTATGTAGAGTGGGTCACGGACACTTTCATAGCAAAGATGGATCAGAGAACCCTCGATCAGAAGCAGAGATGATCTAGACGGTCAGAACCTTAAACAATTGTATCTTGCAAATTAGGATGAGTTTTGCAACTTATCATATATGATTTTGGAGTAAGAGAAGCTATTTTAGCCAATCAATCCCACTGTGCCAGGTTACCCATGCTGGATTTGTGTGATTCCATCGGATCGGCGGTCAAAAATGCCTTTTATTTTTGTTTTTATAATCATTAATTAATTTATTAGAAACTATTTTCATTTTTATCCCTCGTAGATTCGAGGAAACTCTGTGGAGAGTCTAAAGAGATCGGTGGATGCGGAGTAGTTATTCCCTGAGAAAGACGGTGACTGACCTCATCACGTCCCCGGCGTTAATTATGCTATTTATCAATGGCTAGACATTGTTTTCTATGTTGTGGCCCACCTAATGAGCAGCCGACGCTGATTTTAGTACTAGCAGATTATCATGGTGGGGCCAACCTATTGGAAGGGTTGGATGTTGCAATGCACATGATAGGTTGGAAGTTATCTGCTGGGTGAACTGTAACCTGTGGTACAACGGGCTGGACTTGAGACCTTTGCTACATTAAATACATATATATTTAAAATTAAAATTTTACTAATAAATTTTTAACTTTTTGAGAGTTTCCTGATAATATTTTGAGAAAAACCTGAGAAATTGAAAATCTCCAGAGTAATTTCAGAACCAAGGGATTGTGAAGAATGAGAATTGTCTCTGTGGTGAGAACCCATAAAAAATCCTATCAATAGGCTTGTTGGGCTTAATGATAAGTACTGGGATGAAACAGGCCCATATAGACAAAATGGTCTTTGATAGCTTTTGGATTGACCCCAGGCCCCATCCAAGGTCCAAGGCCTATTTATCATTGTAATTGCATGTGTTTGGGCCAGAAGTTTAAGCCAATAGTCCAATCTCGGTACGATAATCAGCCCTTAAAATAAATGCTGTTAGGGCTCAGTAAATAATCTGTGCAAATACAATCATATGTAATGGAGATATGGTTTAAAGTGGGCTGGCCTGGCCTATGTTCGACCGCGGTATGGCCCTCTTTGGACTGGATTTTGACTTGGGCTAAAGACCCAAGATTGAATTATACCTGCTTTTAGGCCCAAATGACTTATTGGGATGGGTTGGGTGCACGGATGAATAAAAGACTGATAGGAGTAGGGCTGGCAATGGACCAATTCCGATTTAGGCTGCGTTTGAATGAGCCTGATATATTTACCAAATCCAACCCAAACTGCAACCCTTTACCCTGTTGCGCAATGGGACCCACTTAAAAAAATTATCTTGATGAAGACCAACCTAACCTGAGCCATCTAATTGTCATTGGACCGGACCCCGCCTTACATGAGCAACTCAACTGGACTTGGCATGACCCAACTCAGGTTTAGGAATGGAATATAAGTATAAAGGTGTGTCTGCCCGACCCAATTAGTGGATACATACATATGGTTCTGAGTAATTGCGCAAATGATGGGGTCCTGCAAAATTAAAATTTGAGAAGGGGCGATCTGTTATGATCACCAAATGGGAGAATCCCAGGGATGGATAGGTTAAGCTCAATATATATAGATGGCTCGAGAGGAACCCAGGAGTTTGTAGGGACCATCAAAGGAGATTATTTGATTTTTGTAGTTCATCGTCGTTATGATGGGATGGTCTTCAATACGGAAGTGGACATCTAAGCATTGCTTGATGGAATAGGAATTTGCTGTTGTGTTGCCATTAACACAGTAACTTGCCAGTTGCAGCGGATAGGTTAATGAATGTGAATCAGTTGTTATATTTTTGAGTTTAAATGATAGGTGAGATTTTTTTATTTTTTATTTTTTTATTTTTTTTGTTTTTATGCCCACTTAAATGCTTGTTATCTGTGTATTCATATCAACAAAATTATAGGTGGTATGCTTCTCTCTTTAAGAAAAAATAAAAAATAAAAACTTAATGAATGTGAATCAGTGTTATATTTTCGTCTCTCCTATTTATTCATCAATTGCATGCTAAAGGGTTAGGATCTTCTAATCTAAGGGGTTTTTAATGCATTGTCAATGCATATTGATGCTCATAATATTAATAGTTTGGATCACCAAAGTATAGGCTCATGTTGGGTGATGAAAACTCTTAATGGGCGTGGAAGCAACCTCAGACAGAATCAAGCACACAATAGAGAATGAAAAAGAATAAGCAATCAAAGAAAACACATTTTTTACATGGAAAAACCTTGTGGAAAAAAAACATGGCACAAAGCAACGATCAATCCACTATGAACAGTTAATTACAAAAGATGGAACAAGTTACAGATGGAAAAGTCTAGCTGTTCCCTTTGCAAAATCGTATAAATTGTGTAGGCTATCCTTGTTCTACAATAATCAAACTTAGAAACATACTTATATACCCCAATATAACATTAGAAACAAAACATGCACTTTCTAAAAAACTTACGCATTCTGTCAGTTGCATCTTCGATCAACTGAGATATCAACAGAGTTTGTTGGGAAAACAAAATAGACCTTAGTCAACTGGGAACATGACAACATGCTTCAATCGACCTAACTGTACCTTCGGATGACCCAATTGACTATACCATGTTAAAAGTAGTCGACCTAATTGTACCTTCGGATGACCCAATTGACTGTACCATGTTAAAAGTAGTCGATCAACAATCTCTACTATGACTTTAATTTTCCAACTCCACCATTCCAAGTTGTTATCATTATCTCTAATCATCTTCAATAGTAACACCATCGTCATAGCTTCTTGTGCACACTTCATCTTCATTTCTTAATTGATAAGCCTAGAGAAGTCAAGCAAAACTTGAAATTCTGTATAGGAACAATCTTCGTAAGCATATCCACTGGATTCTCACTAGTATAAATCTTCTCAGGAATAACATTATTTTTCTCTAGCATCTGCTGGATTAAATAATGATGCATATCAATGTGTTTAGTTCTGTAATGATACACTGAGTTTTTTTACCAAATTGATAGCGCTTTCTGTGTCACAATGCACAAATAGGACTTCCTACCGAAGCCTCAACTTACTCACCACTTCTTTCAATAAACAACTTTCTTGAATGTTTTCATCACTGCCATATACTAAGCTTCAGTTATAAAAAGTGCAACCATATATTAAAATTTTGACATCCAACTGATATCTACACGCTCTAACATAATAAGTAACTGAAAGTCGAACTTCTGTTGTCCACGGTCCCTTCATATTCCGCATCCATATAGCATACAAGTTTCTCCTTAGAAATTCTGAATATAATCAAGACATAGTTCGTCGTACCTTGTATATAACAGAGCAACCATTTCAGTGCCTCCCAATGTTGCTTGTCAGGGTTAGATATATATCTGCTCACAACACTCACTGCATGTAAAATATTCAGTCTAGTACAAACCATAATATACATGAGATTACCAACCATACTTAAGTGGGGCACATGAGACATATATCGTTTTTCTTCATTTGACGTATGACATTGCTTCAAAAAAAGTCGAAAGTAAGCAGCATATAATTTGCTAACCGGTTTAACATTTTTCAGGCTAAACTTGACTAAGACCTTTTTAAGATACTCTTCTTGAGACAACCATAGCCTGCTCCTTTCTCATGTCTCTATGTATATCGATGTTAAAAATCCTTCTTACAACTCCCAAATCTTTCATGTCAAGTGTCCTGGATAATTGAGTATTTAATATGTTTATTTTATACATGTTATGGCTAGTAATAAGCATATCATCAATACCACCAGAATAAGGGATTTTTCGTCACTCAGTTATCTAAAATAAATACAACGATCGAATTCACTTATAATAAACTGCTGGCCCAACATGAAAAAATCAAACTTCTTCTACCACCGCCTAAGTGACTGTTTCAGGCCATAAAATGACCTCTTTAATTTATAAACCATATTCTCCTTTCACAGCATCTCAAACCCTTTTGGTTGCTTCACGTAAATCTGTTCTTCCTGTTCCCATGTAAAAATATAGTTTTCACATCTAACTGTTTCATTTCCAAATTGTATTGGGCAACTAATGCTAATACAAATATAATAGATACTTGCTTAACCACATATGTGAATATCTCACTAATGTCAATACCATCCTTTTAAGAGTTACCCTTCGCCAACAATTTGGTCTTGTACCTATCTAATTCCTTCGGTAAATCCACTTACGCCCAATCGCTTTCTACCCAACAAACAACTCCACCAACTCTCATGTTTCATTCTTATACAGTTAGTCCATCTTATCATGCATTGTTGCCTTCTACTTCTTTGCATTTATGTCTTCTAGAGCTTCCAGAAAAGTAAAGGGATCTCCCTCATATGTGTAATGAAAGAAAATATAACATTTGAGTCATTCTTGTATCTCAACAGTACACTACGATCCCTTGGTGAATTTCTTTAGACCAGTGGTGCAATCACCTCTTTTTATACTTCTGTATGCGGTTCAACTTCTTCAAGTATTTCAACATCAATCATTGATTTTTATTTCTTTGTGCTCATCCTTCCAAAATAAAGAACCTTCATCAAACTTGATGTCTCGATTAAATATGATTTTTTGTGAAACTCGATCATACAATCAACATCATTTTACCTCATCATCATAGTCAACAAAAGTACACCTCTTTGTCCTTTGGTCTAGCTTATCACTTTTAACTGACAATACATGATAGGAAGCATCACAACTAGACGCAATCCTAAGTAATCAACTTCCTGACTACTTCATACTCCTTATTGAATTTTTTAATCAATATGTGCAGATGGGATATTAATTAATTAAATAGAAAGTCATAGAGATGTCCTTAACCCATATCTTTTTGCCCAACCTAGCATTACTCAATATATTGCAGACCATTTCTAAAAGAGTTTGATTCATATATTCAGCCACACCATTCTGCTCTGATATATGCCTCACTGTATTATGCTTCACCATCCCACATTTTTACAATATTAATTAATCTCTTTACAAGTAAATTCTTCACCATTGTCTGTCCTTGAAATTTTCACTTTCTGTCTTGTCTGTTTTTCAACCATTGCATTTATATCTTGAAAGTGGCGAAAATATCATATTTATGTTTCATGAAATAAACATGTACCTTTCTAGAGAAATCATTAATGAACGTCATAAAAAATAATGACCCTCTTCTAGAAACAACGGGTGAAGGTCCCCACACATTCAAATGTACATAATTAAGCTGACTTTACCAACAAGTTTTCTAGTTTTAAATGATAATCTTGATTGTTTCTTATATATGCAATGGTTATATATATCTAAATCAAAACTTTTAAAACGAAGAATTAATTGACGATTGAGAAATACCTTCATATTGCACTACATAGGCACACATGCTACAAATTTACCGATGTGAACTTCGCTAGAGACATTACAACTTTACCTGATATAGTATCCTCGATTAACTTATAAAGATTTCCACTCAGCTGTGCCTTCATAATTATGAGTGTTATTTTTGAAACATTTAGGACACTTTCATAACCAACGAACTTGCACCCGAGTGCACCTGAGTGTCATTCTTCTTTAAATTCAGAACATGCTTCGCATTGGTTAAAGTGTGCTCCACTCTCTATCAAACATCTTAGTGTGAATCGAATCAATTCCGATCATCTTACAGGCATAATCATTACCCATAAGAACTAGGCCACGATCATACTCTTTATATGTGGTGAACCAACTCCAATGAGGACACATGTGGTGTGATGCCTTTATATCCAAATTTTACTCATGATATATGTGACTAACCTTGGATACTGAAAACACGCCATAACCACTCGTCCCTTTACTAGATTCCGCTGAATTGGCTTCCTTTGACGAATTATCTTATTTCTCATCCTTTGAGTTTTAGAATTTTGACAATCTTTTTTCACATGTCACATCCTTCCATAATTCTAACACTTGAACTTGCCTTTGCCCTTCAACTTGGACTTAATTTGATCACAACTTCTCCTAATTCTTTCGCTTAAATAGTTTTTTCCAAGCAAATAATACATCTGTAGAAGTACCCTCTTTTTTCTAAACTACTTTAACAGAAGGATTGAGATAATGGTATCGACGTACAAGGTGTCCTTACCATAGTATAGAATACCAATCAAATACTTGTAGGATTCCAGGAGAGATTAACAAAATGAGGGCTTTGTCTTCTTTATCGATCTCCACCTCCACACTTATCAGTTTACAAATTAGTTTGTTGAAGATGTTAATATGCTTAAACAGATCCAATTCACAGATCCAATTCTTCCACTATCCTTAGAATATAGAACTGTCTTTTTAGATATAAACGATTGGAGACCGATTTCATCATATAGATACTCTTTAACTTCACTCACAATCCTGCGGTAGTCGTCTCATCAATAACATTGTATAGGATTTCATCGGCCAAGTTCAACTGGATTGTGCTAATCGCTTTCTGATCAAGTTCATTCTAATCTTCTTCCTCTATAAATTTCAGATCACTCGCTTTCTCAAGGAGTGCATGATGTAGCCTTTGCTGAACTAGGAGGGCTTTTATCTTTAACCTTCAACCTTCATAGTTCAAAGTTATTTTTATTTGTAAACTTGTTTGTCTCGAACTCCACATTCAATCCCATCAATGTCATATCTTCATATTCAATTTGATAACTTAACGTATACTTTAATATAAACCTCTTAATGGGTGCAGAAGTAACCTCAGATAGAGTCAATCATACAATAAAGAATGAAAAAGAATAAGCAACTACAAATAATATGGAGATTTTTACGTGGAAAACTCTTGTGGGAAAAAAACTATGGCACAAAGCAGCGATCAGTCCATTATGAACAATGAATTACAAGAGATGAAATAGCTTATAGATGGAAAAATCTAGCTTTTCCTTTTGCAAAACCCTAGAAATCATGTAGGTTCTCCTTGTTCTACCCTAATTAAGCTTTAAAATGTACTTATATACTAACATACAATATTAAAAACAAAACCCGCACTTTCTAAAAACTTACACATTTTATCGGTCGCATCTTTGGTCAACCGAGATATCAATAGAGTCATTCGATCAACCGAAATAGATCTCGATCAACCGAGAACATCATAACGTGCTTTGGTCGACCTAACTGGACCTTCGATCGACCTAACTGCATTGCACCAGATTGAAGCCACTCGATTAAGAACCCTGTCATGCCTCAAACCCAGAAATCGGACTCACAAGAATCCAAACTGCCGAATCCAGTGCCGACAGCTTCCGTAGTGCCACATTCTCGGCTCCCATTGCCCCTATGCCAGGTTCCGATCCTGGGATCCTATAAGGAGGATTTTCCAGCATACATTTATCTCGTAAGAAGCATAACCTTAAGTTTACCCAAATCACAAAGGCAACATCATCATCACATATCCACTAATATAAACATTTGAATACAATGCTGAAAGGGAAATACATATATTAAAATCAAAACTCCAGAAGTCAGCTATATACTCCATGTTCCACATTGCTATAACCTAACATCACTTGCAAGCATTTATCGTGCATAAGCTTATAGAAAGCTTAGAGGGTTGTGTAAGTGTGTGCATAGGGTAAGTGTCAAGTATTCAATATAATGTCATAATCATACAATATCGAAAATACTGGTAAGATTATGAATCATACGATATCAGAGTAAGCGAAAATACTGCCAAGTCCATAATTCAACCAGTATCAGAGTACGTAATACAGATCAGCTATGCAAACGATGAGTCATAAAGAGTCAAATATCAGATGTCGATGATGCAATGCGATATATAATTCCTGATGAGTTCACGTATAGCGTTAGCCGTACCTCGACTATATAAATGCAGAAACACAATAATCCACAATGCCATATGCCACGGATGTAATGTAATATGCGATGCGAATGGAATGACCATGCTGGAGTGTGAAGTCTGGATGAAAGTATGTAGTATCACAGGCTATGGGGTCCATCACAAGGGACTTCTATCCAAACTAGTCCCATACCTAATTTGGATAGTCAGACAAAATGTGGTAAAGTCCTGATCTCAGGTTAGTCGCGTACCCCAACCGAAATCCTAGCCATTGCGAAGGTACTTGTAACAAATAGTTGCGCACCACCAGCCCGAGTGGATAGTGAATGAATGAGTATGCAACTCCTGCTCGATAAGTTCACATATCAGTACTGTTCATCTCTGGGATCATCACCGGGGTCTAGTACACTCTACATACAAATCGTCGCCCATTGACGCGCGACCATGTAAGTGGAAGAGACCTCACTATTCGTTTGACCAGTGGTCAACCAATATTTACTCGGCACATCGATAGCGGACCCATTCACGACTTGGTCAAACTCAGCCTAGCTATGCCCCCTACGCTTGGGCGGGTAAGGCCACATCCCCTTCCAATCGACCACGATACAGTGGGAGACATGACCTCATGATATTCGGCCCTCGGGCGCTCATGTATCTACTCGGTTTAAACATTAGGGCGTCTCCTGGCCTCGGAGGTTTAGAGACTTTCACCCACGGACATCCAAAGTGCCCAGATGCTCGAAGCAAATATTTTCGGTGTCCCATCTAGCCATCCACGACATGCCTGTGGAGGCTATGGCCCTGATGACGCTAGGGCGTACAACAATCACAACACACAATGAAATATGCATGAGTCATACATCAATCCTACGCATACCGTGCACTCATGTGAGATAACCTCCGCCTATCAGGGAGTCTCATAACAACCTGCCCAATGACATATATAATGGTCAACCACACCTCATAACAAACATGCAGATGATGCGTATGGGCGTGCATCATGATGCTATGCTATCACATACTCATAATCGGTATCAATAACTAGCATCGACAATCGACCTCGACAATGTGGACATTTAACCAACATTGCCCCCAAGGAATGACCCACATAGAGCCTAACCTATAGTGGACCCATGGCCTCACACAGGGGTCAAATATACAACACCATAGGCCTTACTTAAGAGCTTAATACACATTATGATGGGCCTCTCGCATGGGCCTAATATACATCACAATGGGCTCCATTGCCTGGCTCTCAAATGCATCATAATGGGCCTCATCACATAGACCTCATATTCATCACATTAAACCTTAAACAAGGGTTGAATACACATCACAATGGACCTCAAATATGGGCCGCATATACATCACATTGGGCCTCAAACACAGGCCGAATACACATCACAATGGGCCTTAATTACGGGCCGCATATGTATCACATTAGACATAGGCTGAATATACATCACATTGAGCCTCAAACACAAGCCGAATACACATCACAATGAGCCTCAACTACGGGCCGCATATACATCACATTGGGCCTCGACAATTGGCCCCGATATCTAGCCTCGACAATCAGAATCGGTAATCGGAATCATTCACGATAATTAACTTCGACAATCGGCCTATACATTTAGCCTCAACAATCGAAATCGGCCTCGATGATCGGAATCGGCAATCGGCCACAACAATCGGAATCGATCGATAATCGGAATCGGCAATCGACCATAACAATCGGAATCGATCAATAATCGGCCTCGATAATCGGAATCAGCAATCGGCTGTGACAATTGGAATCGATCGATAATCGGCCTTGATAATCAGAATTGGCAATCGGCCACAACAATCAGAATCGATCGATAATCGACCTTGATAATTAGAATCGGCAATCGGCCATGACAATCGGAATCGATCGATAATCCGAATCGGCAATTGGCCACAACAATCGGAATCAATCGATAATAGGAATCGGCCTCGATAACCATAATCGGCCTCGATAATCGAAACTGGCCTCGATAATCAGAATCGGCCTCCACAATCGGCCACGATGATCGATCGAACAAGGCCTAAGGGAAGGACACAATGTGGACATTAAATCATCATTGCTCATCAATGTGGACATTTAACCAACATTGCTCCCAATGAGTGGTCCACATAGAGCCAAACGTAAAGTGGGCTCATGGCCACGCACAAGGGCCTAATATACATCACAATGGGCTGCATCCATGGTTCGAAAATACATCACAATAGGCTTCATCATATGGGCCGAAAATACATCATACTGGGCCGCTTATATACATCCCCATACCACTACCATACACATCGCAATGGGCCGCATACATGGGCCGAAAATGCATCACAATGGGCAGCATCCATGGGCCAGAAATGCATCATAATGGGCCCGTCATATGGGCCATAAATACATCACATCAGGCCTTACCCATGGGCCTCGAATACATCACCATGGGTCGGCTTCAATTACACAATAGGTGGGCCCCACACATAGGCCTAATAAACATCACAATGGGCCACCTCACATGGGCTGAAAATACGCACAATGGGCCACAATATATGGGCCAAAAATACATCTCAATGGGCTACGACCCATTAGCCCCGGTACATCACAATGGGCCTCACTCGTGGGTCTTATATACACAACAGGTGGGCCCCATCATATGGGCCTTAAATATAAGGTAGATGGGCCCCATCATATGGGCCGCAAATACATCTCGATGGGCCTCGTATAAGGGCCGCATATATATCACAATGGGCCTCGTATAAGGGCCGCATATATATCACAATGGGCCTCTTTACATGGGCTGCACATACATTACATTGGGCCTCAAACACGTATATCACGTGGGGGGCACATGAATGGACAATATGAGTATACAACATATATATCATGGTGGGTCCCACTATGATGTGGGTCACCCAGGAAGGTGGAGGGTTTGTAGATCACGATGAGAGCTAGGATTACATCTAAAATCATTTCAATAGTTGTAGGTGCAACATGTGTAACATCGTACATTATCACTCTATGGGGTACATGGCTCACTAACGGTGATCAGCACTGCCCAAACATTGTACATGTGAATCAGCACCTTTCAGACATTGGACAGGTAAATCTGCACCGTCCAAACATTGGACAACATGTAGAACAACACATACATCATGGTGGCCACCCACCATCCAAAGAGATGGACGGTTCGATACAACACAAATGACAAGGTGGGTCCCGCATCTAGCTCAAGACAGACGGACAAGCTGGATATAAAATACATATATCAGAGGTGGGTAGCATGTGTGGGTGGGTCCCACCCATCAGAAAAACTGACAGAAGGTGTGGATTTCTCCCATTTACCGTAGCTGTGTAGCGATGTGCGGTTGGCCAACCAACGCATTTCTTAATTAGCAGGTGGGTCCCACGTGGGGCCCACCATAACATTATATATATACTTTAATAGTATTATTATTATTATTATTATTATTAATTATTATTATTTTATTTTTACAAACCAGCGTCCAGACCAGCGGTCTTCCTAATCTGGACGGACGGTGTGGATTATCCACATCCATCATGGTGGCAGCTGTGCACCGTCCAATCACTCCACCGTCCAAATTATTTGGACGGTGTGGATTGAACAAATACAACATGGTGTGGCCCACATAACGTGGTGGCGTTAATACATCAAGGTGGACCGTGAATGGGACGGTGTTCGATATGCAACAAATACATCAAGGTGGCCCTGCATGCTGCAGGCGGGCCAGGCACCGTCCAAACTGTTCCAGCACCGTCCAGACTGTCTAGACGGTGTGGATGAAGCAAATACATCATGTGGGACTCACAGAACCTGCTGAGGTCAGTCAGCAGATGGACCCCACCAAATGGACGGCTTAGATATCACATACGTCATAGGAGGTGGGCCCTATCTATCCACTGACATCAGCAGTAGCTGCTGCTACAGCGGCAAGGAATGCACGGCGTGGATGAAGCCCATGTCATATGGTGGGGACCCACCGTTTCAAACAAATGGACGATTTGGATGGAAGGTGGGTCCCATGTGTATGGACCATATTCAACTGAGGTGGGTCCACACGTGTGGACCCATATGCTTCAGAGGAAGCTGATATTTGTGTTTTACCCATGTCTAACAGCGATTGCTACTGGACAATGCGCGTACCACCCACGTGAATGGTGGGGTCTACATCAATGGACGGCGTGGATAAGGTCGAACGGATCAGGTGAGCCGCATGGTCATCAAGAGAGAGAGGGAGAGAGAGAGGGAGAGAGAGGGAGAGAGAGAGAGAGAGAGAGAGAGGGAAAAAGATGTTGGAGATGGGAGGGACCCCGCCACTATGGGTCCCTCAATACAATGCATACATCAAGTGGGTCCCATCGATTGTAGGCCTACGAATGATCAAATCTACATAAACAAAACAAAAGAAAACACCCACCTTTGATCTTCTTGGACTCCTTCCATCAACGCAACCTAAAACTCCAAGGGATGCATTTCAAAGGTAGAGATGGACTTTGGATGGTGGGATTGGGTGTAGGAAGGTGGGCCACACCAAGATTATCCATGGAAGCCATGGACGTTGGATCTCTCATTAGGTTGTTTGGAATGAGAGAGAAATGAGAGAGAGAGAGAGGGCTGATGTAAGGAGAGAGGGATGGGAGGAATGAGTTGTTGTAAGAAGGGTTGACTTTGGGATGGGAGAGAGAGGGGTGTCATGCTTTGTTGGTGGGAAAGTGATGGGATAGGTACTTGCTTGTACTTTAATTGATTGATGTGAGGGGTTGTAGAGATTCCCTCGGAATTCGCAACGCGCAGCGTTTTCTTCGAACTGAACGCGGGTTCACATCTTCTGGCCTGGGTATCGCCTCGACGCGTAATACGCGGCGACGGCGCGGTCGCAAGGACACAAGTTTCGGGTCGAGCTGACTCTATAATTCGGGATATATCTCAAGATCGCTCGCAATTGCTGATAACAAATTGCTGGTCGCCGGAATTCGGTTGGAAGGACCGCGGAAGTCTACGGAACGGTAGGGGCTAGGATACAGGTCTTACAAACCCATAATGCATTTCTTATTTATTTTTGGCCTCAAATCAATACTCAAGGAGGAAAAAACTTAGATCACTCGATAGTGCGATGGATGATACCCATGCACCTACAAATTACTCAAAAATTGTATTACCAGTCTTAGTGTACAACACTGGCCAAATTACCAGTAAATTAAGATCGTCTGATCATCCAACGGTGAGTTTGTTGGACATGTCTTGGATGGTTAAGCATAAAAAAATGGTCCTATTTTAACAAACAAGTGTTCATAAACCAGACATCAAGATTGTTCAACTAATCTTATTTTGAGACTATAACTCATAAACCATGGGTTCCACAATTTAAGCTATTTCATTTGATTTCGATCTGAGTGCCCATGCATAAATGATGTAGAGTAGGTTGTGGATAGTTTCATGGCTAAGATGGACTAGAGAAGACCTAATCGAAGGCGAAAGTGATCAGGTCCATCAGAACCCTAAAGCAGACATATCTCGCAAACTGGAAAGATGAACTATATATGATTTTGGGGTAGGAGAAGCTACTTAATTAGCCAACCACCCTGGCATAACTGGGTAGCCGGTCCTGGATATGCGAGATTCCATCAGATCGATGGTCGATGATCCATTTTATTTTTATTTTTACAATTTATAATAAGTATTAATTTGATCATAACTCTTGATCCTTTGGGGCGTGTTTGGGCAGTGGGATTAGAAGGGATTAGGTGGGATGGGATTCATCTGGTCCTGTGCCAATTCCACTCCGTGTTTGAGAGGAATGGAAAAGCTTGGAATTAGATTAGGTGGAATGCATTGGGTCCTGTGCCAATTTCTCTCAATGTTAGCAAGTTGTGTAGGTCCCACTAGGATGTGTGGGCTATATCCACACCGTCCACCCATTTTTGGAGATTATTTTAGACCATGGGCCAAAAAATCAGGTAAATCTAAAGCTTAAGTGGACTAAGCAATGGGGATTGAATACTTACTATTGAAAACTTCTTTGGGGCCACATAAGTTTTGGATCTACCTCATTTTTAGGCCCACGCCATAAAATGAGGTTACAAAACAAATAAATGGTTTAGATATAACACATGTGTATTATTCTCAGTAATTTCAAATAACGGTTGGTATATCCATTCAATGTACCACTATATTACCAACAAAGTATGCCATTAATCTTATCCCATGGCAAGAGGGGACAATCCCTGCAATAGGTAATAATTATGTTTTTTGAATCCCATCCCACCTAATCCCTTCTAATCCCACCGCCCAAACACGCCCTTGATCTCTAAAGAGTCGTGCCCAACATGAAAAGGGCTTAGAAAAATTAAGATAATAACATTGTTAGGCTAATTTGGATGCTTATTATTTTTGGTTGAAAACCATGAAGTCTAGTAGAAATGATGATCATTTATACATAGTTTAGTATTTTTATGAAGTCACATTTTTTTAGGAAGCTTGAGTTGGAGTTTGGTTCTGAAATTTCTTCCTGGAATTAATTTCTCCCTCCATTTTGAGAGATCATTTTAAGGCAGCAGGGCACAAGTCAAAATAATAATAATAATAATAATAAGGCCGATAGAAAGCTCCAACAGGAAGCAGATTGGGTGGTGTACCACACATCACCATCCTAGCTAGTGTGTGCACATGTTCTACAATAATGCACCTTCCTCGAGCTCAGGGTGTACAAACGGTTCAAAGGATATCAAAGCTATATGGTCTATGAATATGCATTTATTATATCAAACCTGTTCATCCATTGGGAGATCATTTTAGAGCATGAACCCAAAAAATGAATCATATCCAAAGCTCAAGTGAGTCACACCACAAATAGCAGTGGGGTAATAATTCTCACTGTTAAAATATTTGAAGGGCCTATCACCTATCATAACCTTTATTTTCCATCCAATCTGTACATAAGGTTACACAAACCTAGATGAAGAGGTAAAATCGGACGATATATTAATCCAAAACTTCTGTGACCCCAAAAGGTTTCGATGGTAGACATTTAATCACCCACTGCCTTTTGCAATGTGGTCCACTTGATCCTTGGATCCCTCGTATTTTTGGGCTCCACACATCAACCAAGTGGTAGTGTGTGGTACGGCAGGCAATCCGCTTCCACTCAAGTGGACCATAACACCTATCAGTGAAAACTTTTTAAGAGTTAAAGAAGTTTGGATCTCCCTATATCTATACATTTCCTTCATCTCCTGTCACCTTACGAACAGATTGGCAGGCAAATAAACAATCTCGTGGCCTTAAGAAGGCTTCAACATTGGGTATTATTATCTCCACTGCTTTTTGTGTTGTAGTCCACTTAATTGAATCTGCTCATTTTTTTGGCTCATTTTC
The DNA here is from genome assembly GCA_030180095.1 of Magnolia changhungtana. NCBI lineage: Eukaryota > Viridiplantae > Streptophyta > Magnoliopsida > Magnoliales > Magnoliaceae > Magnolia > Magnolia changhungtana. The sequence continues at coordinate 5,343,713 of JASAUF010000378.1, forward strand.
TAATGTCATCATAAAGGAAGAATATAAAATAGATATATCACATACATTATTAGGAGATGGGGCTCACATTACTTTGAAAGTGGACCCGACTCATATCATTGCACTTATGCCTCAAAAAACGACACGGTCTTTTATCCACTTAGTAAAAAAGTTGGACGCGGATTGCGTCCTACCCCCTCCCGGACAGTAATCCGTCCGGGCAAGGATCTGTGGAGCCTAACGTGATTTAAGTGTTTTATCCACGCCGTTAAATGCTTTTATCATATCATTTTAAAGTTTAAACCAAAAGATGAGGCAGGTCCAACGCTCCATGGACCACACCAAAGGAAGATGCACTGATAATGACACTCACCGTTGAAACCTTTCTAAAGGCCAACGTGATGTTATTTTACCATCCAACCTATTCATAAGGTCACGTAGACGTGGATGAAGTGAAAACAGAAATATCAGCTTGATCCAAAACTTCTCCAGCTCCCAAGAAGTTTTAAACGGTGGAAGTTTAATCCCCACTTAATGGTCCACTTAAGCTTGGATCTACCCCATTTTTTGGTTCGTATTTTAAAATGATCTGATAAAAGCTTTGAACGGCGTGGATAAAATACTTACATTACGCTGGCCCCACATATCCTTGCCCGGACGGATGACCGTCCGGGTGAGGGTAGGACGCAATCCGCGTCCCAAAAAGTTAGAAAAAATAAAACGAGAAAAATATATTATTATAGCTTTTTCTTTATTGATACAGACCCGTGTGATTTGATTGATGAGACAGGCCTCTTAAACATTTATGGGCCGAGTAACTACCCGGGCAATATTGGGCCCCGACAATCATGCTGCATCATTTCAACATCGAGGTCCTACCCGCATCCTTTATTTGGTACCCTTTTGTTAATGGACTCCGATTTCTTCCCATCCTTTATTTGATACCCTTTTGTTATTGGACTCCGATTTCTAAGGAAGCGGATTGCTGGTGCACCACACACTACCGATGTGGCTAGTGTGTTGACGTCACCAAATTATGTGGGTCCCATCATAAGGTATGAGTTATATCCAAACCATCAGTCCACTTGGTGAGCTCGTGGTAAGGCTTGAAATGAAAAAATAAAACAGATCCAAAAATCAAGTGGACCACATTGTAAAAAGGCATTGAGGGATTGAAAGCCTGCAATTAAAACACTCTTGGCTGTCACAGAAGTTTTGGATATACATGGTATTTGTTTTTTCTTTTCATCTGAGTCTATCAAACCTTATGAATAGATTAAACATTACCGTGAGCCCTATGAATATTTTAACGATGAAAATCATTGTATCATTGTCCACAATGTTATTTGACGTGTGGTCCACTTTAGCCTTTGAAATTACTCATTTTCCAATCAAGATCTAAAATCATTTCATCCAAATGGATGAACACTGTAGATACCATAAACATATCATTGTAGGGTGTAACTTTGATCTCGGGGCACGGATTGGAGACTGACAAGGTCACTAGCCAAATGGCCACTGAAGTGACGTCATCAAGCTCTGTGGACCCCACTATGATGCATGTGTTGTATCCATACCGTCCAACCATTTGTAGGGATCGTTTTTATGGCAGGAGGAAAAGAATGAGATAAATCTAAAGTTCAAGTGGACCAACCACAGAAAACCGCCGTTGAAACATTTATAGGCCCACCATGATGTATTTTTTAGATCCAACCTATTCATAAGTTAACATAGAGATGGATAAAGTGAAAAAAAAAAGCTTGATCGGAAACTTCTATGGCCCCTAAGAAGTTTTGAACGATGGATGTCATTGTCCCCACTGTTTTCTATGGTGAGGTCCACTTGAACTTTAGATCTATCTCATTATTTCTCTCATGACATAAAACGATCTCTCCAAATAGATGGACGGTATGGATACAGCACATGCATCATGGTGGGGTCCACAAAGCTTGGTGATGTCACTTCAGTAGCGCGATTTGGCTACTTACCTAGTCAGTATTTAATCCGCGGCTGACCTGGAAGGACGCGGATTGCGTCCTACCCCCGTCCGGACGGTAATCCATCCGGGTAGGGCTCTGTGGAGCCTACTGTGATGTAACTGTTTCATCTTGCCGTCCAACGATTTTTTCAGAAAATTTTAATATGTGAACCAAAAAATGAGACAGGTCCAAGGCTTGAGTGAACCACAAAGTGGGGATTGAAAGTCCACCATTAAAAGCTTCTTCGGAGTTGAGAAGTTTCGGATCAAGCTGATATTTGTGTTTTCACTTCATCTACGTCTACGTGACCTTATGAATAGGTTTTATGGTAAAAAAAAAAAACATCATGTGGCCATATCAGTGCAGGTTCCTTTGGTGTGGTCCACTCAAGCCTTAGACCTGCCTCATTTTTTGTTCTCGCATTAAAATTTTCTGAAAAAATCATTGGACGACAGGATAAAACAGTTACATCACGGTGTGGGTAGGACTAGGACGCAATCCGCATCTAACCTGGGGGAGCCTGAGCGCTCGTCTTTGCACGACACGTACCCACACCAGGTAAGTTGGTGGTGTGTGGGCCAATCCGCTTGCGGACATGGTTTGGCTAGTGATGCTGTCGGTGTTATGTGAGCCTCATCATGATCTACGTGTCTTATCCACACCGTCCATCCATTTTTACACATCATTTTGATAACTTACCCATACAATGAGGAAGATCATAATCTTTAAGTGGACAACACCACGGAAAACAGTAGTGATTGAACATTTACCATAACCTCTTATGACCTACTATGATGTTTATGACACACTGTAACGTTTATTTGACATTCAACCTATAGATTAGGTCATACAGACCTCGATGAAGGAAAAAAAATAAAAGAAGCAAATATCATTTTGATCAAAAACTTTTGTAGCCTCAAGAAGTTTTTAATGGTGAGTGTTCAATCAAAACTTTGTGGCCCACTTGAGATTTTTATTTATCTCAGTTTTGGGATCATACTGTAAAATTATCTGAAAAAAATGGATGGACGACTTGCATGAAACACATCCATTACATTGGGATCCACGTGGCACCGACCACTAACCATTGGCCAGTGACAGATAGTAGCCAATCCGTCTCCTCCACTTCGATTTTTAAGCCTTAGCACAGGCGAAATGGATTGGCTACGGACACTGACACTCGCCTATGGGTAGTGGTTGGTGCTCTGTAAGCCTTAACATGATGTACGTGTCTCATCCATGCCGTCCATCAATTTTTCCGGATAATTTTTTGTTATGAAGTCAAAACTGAGGTAGATCAAAATCTTAAGTGGGCCACACAGTATTGATTGAACTCTTCCAATTAAAAACTTCTTGGGGCTACAAAAGTTTTAGATCAAATTGATATTTGTTTTTTACCATCATTAGGTTGGATGTTAAATAAACATTACAGTGGGCCTTAGGAGGTTTTCAATGGTAGACATTTAATCACTAATGATTTCCTATGATGTGGTCCACCCGAGATTTTGATCTGCCTCATTTATGAGATAAAACATGAAAATGAGGTGTAAAAAATAGATAAACGGTCTAAATAAAGATCATAGATCATGGTGGGGCCCATAGAGCGCCTACCACTAGTCACTCGGCTAGTGTCAACGTCACTAGCCGACGTGGATTTCCTGCCCAAGCCTTCTTCATGCTCTGCAACTTATGTGGCCCACCGTGATGTTTGTGAGAAATTAACTATGTCCATCCATTTTTTGAGCTCATTTTAGGACATGGGGCAAAAAATGAACTTAATCTAAGAATCAAGTGGGCCAAAAATGTGAGGATTAAACGTCTGCAGTTAAAATATTCGTGGGGCCATAGAAGTTCTGAATCAGTCTAATATTTGTATTTTCAGTTCATCCTAGTAGGAATGACGCTGTGAACGGTGTGGATGGCATGAAAACATCATTGTCGGCCTAGGGAGGTTTCAACGGTAGGATTTTCCCTACCCACCTTTTCTTTTAGTGCAGCCCACTTGAGTTTTTGCCTCAATTCCTAAAATGATCTCACAAAACGTCCAGACGGGATAGATTTCTCTCAAACATCACGGTGGGTCCCACCTAGGTTTCCAGCACATAAACTTCCTGATATAGGCTTTGGAAGGAAATTCGCGTCCTTGACCCAGCACCGAGGGTGGGTGTGGCATCATGTCGACGTGGCAAAATTCTATGGGCCTCTCGTTATGATGCATGTGTTATATCCACACCGTTCATCTATTTTCTCATATCATCGCAGGGTTTCAACTAAAAAATGAGCCAGACCGCCCATAACATTGATGCCTATCATTAAAACCTTCTTATGAGTTATGACCCATCGGGATGTTTAGTTGCGATCCAACCTACTTATAAGGTCATGCAGGCCTAGACCAAGGAAAAACATGAATATCAGCTTGATTCCAAACTTTTCTAGATCCAAGCAGTTTTTAGTGGCAGGAGTTTAATCCCTGTTGCTTTATGTGGCGTGGTCCACTTGAGTTTTAGGTTTGCCTCATTTTTAGGCTGATGTGGATATAACAGCTATCATAGTGGGGCTCACGAGACGTTGTCACTACTTATTTGGTTACGCCTCGCGATTTGGATACAGAGTGTGCACCCTTAAACCTAAATTGTGGTCCTTGACTCGTACATTAAGTGTACTTAAACGAGTGAGTTATACTATTAAAATTATATATATTTTAAGTTTCATTTAAAATTCATTATTCATGTGCATAAATTTTCAATGTTCACAAACAACCTAACTCATTCATAAAATGTCATTCATTAATTTAAATAGGTCTGGACCTTACTAATAATTATTGTACATATATAATCACCACATAGTTCATATCCAACTAAGAAGTTTAAAAATATCCATGATATCAAATTCTAAGTAAACAAATGACTTAAACAAAAAACAAGATCCTAAATAGTTCATGTTCCAAGTAATCAATCTAATTATTTCAATGCAACAACTTCATCTTTAGTTAAATAGGACCACATTTCTTGTGGATCATTCATTGGCTCAATCTCGTTTTCCTATACTTGTGCCAAAGGTTCATCCTTGATCACATATGTATGGTTATCAATAAATAAACATAAGCTGGCCAGGCCTAGTGAAAGATCCCAACATGGTTCGTGTGCGCTAAAATTAAAATAGTACAACACAACATGATACATGATAACCAACAAACTGCAAAAATACTAAAATGAGTATGAATGCAAGGATGTCATGCAATGCAGTCATTAATGATGCATCAAATGGAAAAAAAAAATGTCCACTTGCTTGGGTTGAGATACCGTCAACCCACATCTGTGCTTGATAGGCTTTTAACATATTGGATAGGCATAAGTAAGGTTCATATCCACCCCTCGAGTAGGCTTTTACATATAGCACGTATCTATGGATGGTCCCCTAGAAACTTGGTATGAAGTGTGCATGCAATATCATCTAGAGTGGGCTTCTAGAAATCAACACAAAATGTATTATGCAAATAATGAATGCTTGATTATCAATGCATCAACATAAATAATTTTTTCAACATCTCTTCATATTAGAGTTGTATGGGCAAAACCGAACTGGTCCACCATAAGGGAAGCACGACTAACTACAAGAAATCTCTAGGCTGAGGTGATTGAAGGTCTAAGACAAGTTTATGAGTCAAATCGAAAGGCTTAAAAACAAAAGAAGCAACTCTCTCGACGAAGAGATGAGCCTCAAGCTGACCTGTTTGAGGATATACCTTGATAGGGGAAGAGTCACCTCACTAAGAGCGTATACAACATAGGCAAAGGACTATTAAGGCACGAAGGTCAGGAACCAAGCTCCCCTGCACTCTGAGCTGACCTGATTGACCACCATCGAGGCAGTATGAGTAACTTAAAGGGGATTATGCCACGGACCTAGAAAAGGAGGGCCCGACCTAATCATAGTCGAAGATTACACCAGTCGAGGTGGGCTTGACGACACTTTCAAGAGTAGTTTTCCATCCAAATAAGGACTCTCCAACGTAACATATTAAGACACGACAATTTCATAACTGCCCATGGACCCTTTAAATCTGGCCACTTTAAACAAAATAAGGTAAGAAAATAAACCCAAGCTCAAATTTTTTATTCAAATCTACCCATCTAAATTATGCATCAGAGGGTCCATGGCCATCATCGGCTCCCCTCATTGTTCACATCTTCTAGTTTCCTTATAGGTTCATTGGTGGGTGCTCCTTCACAACCGACCATATCTGTTCACCAGATTCTAGCAATAACAAAAGAGACAATACCAAACTCATGAATTCAATGATATATTGACTCAACACAAGGTAGTTCTTAATAGTAACAATTCAAGTCAATGTTCATTAATTAGTAAATCAACTTAGATTAATAATAACATATCAAACATATATATCAATTACATCAAATCTATCTTAATAATGTATCAACTGTTTTACTTAAAAATTTCTTTTAATTAACTTATAAAATCTAATGACCATTAGCACTAATGTTAGTGTATCTTGGGGTGGAATGATGTGTGTGGGAAGACTGTTTACATTTAATTTAGTGACGAGGAAGGTGAAAATTCTAAAAATTTAGAAAATCATAGATCTCACTGGACTTGTGGTCCATCGCGAATCGGACCCTGGACAAGTATCATCTCGGCGCTTGCCAATGCGCCATCAATGCCGGATAAAAATGGCAACAAAAGAAACCGAGACTCGGGCCTTCCAGCCGTCGGATTTCTTCCAAATTTACGGTGAAGGTTTAATGTATTTTTCTACGCCTGTTCACCAAATCTGGGCCCCGATCGTGGCACGATGACCGTTGATCGCAAATCGGACCCGTACGACCAAACCCCGCATCCGTTCGTTCCTAAATTTTGTAAGGCCCCTCATCGGGCCATGGACCACTTATCCTATAAATTTCATGGCCAGAGGGCCATCAGAAATGCTCCAATCACCAAAATGGCCCCCATAGGACCACTTAAAGGTTGGAAACGCTTGCTCAGATCATATATCCATTCATCCATTCGCCCTAAATTTTTGTATGGACCCTAGTCAGGCCATAAGGCACATACACACCAAATTCGGTGGCCAGAGGGGTGATAGGGCCCTAGATCCTAGAAAGACCCTCCCATAAGTCTAGTATAGTAAAAACCTAGCCCTTGGGGCCATTTACACCAAACCTGGCATTATAAAAAGGCCCCATTTGGGCACCCCCTCTCCCCATACGATTTTACCCTAGAGAAGGAAAGAGAGAAGAGAGAAAAAGGGAGAGCAAGAGTGAAAGGAGAGAAGAAAGTGTGGGTGAAGAAGAGCTAGGTGGACCTTAGATCAAGGTGGGGCCCAAGGAAATCAACCATTTCAACTTCCTACTTCTCCTCAAGGGAGAATCTCTCCTCCATAACCTCCATAATCATCCGTTGGCCATCTAGGTAAGATCCTTCACTTCTTCTTCTTGGAATCCATGCATTGAGAAGGGATTGACATGAAATTTCTCACATGCAAGGTTTGGTTTTAGGGATTCCGGCCGATCTACCCCAAAATCCATATCTCCTAGGTCATTTCCAAGCCTCCATCAAATCCAAGGTGCGGACTATTGTTCTTAGGTGGCCTAGCACCAATTTTATTATGGGTTTAATGATTTTGATTGGTTGGATGTTATGATTGGAGAAACTAAAGAAACCCTAGGGATTGCATGATTGTTGAAATTCGTATGAGATGTATGTTGATTCTTATTTGGTGTTTCTATTGCCTTTCACATGATTGGGTATTTGGATAATTAGGTGTTCATGCCTTGTTGCTTTTTCCCTACATTGTTGTTTCATAAAATGTATGATGATCGTGTGCATATGATTTCTTGCAATGGTGGAAGTGCTTAACTTCCTCTCACACACACACACCTCACTTGCACTTGTATTATGATATTGTTGACCTTACTTGGTATGAGAATCTGAATTGTATGTTGAGAAGCATGAGAACATGAACGTTGTATATGCTAGATGACGCATTGGTAGTCGGCATGCTAGGGATTGCTACTCGAACCCTTGGGTTGGTCAGGAAACATAAGGAGAGCGAAGGTGGCTCCATTGGTAGGACCGCCTCAAGGCTAAACCGTGGGTTTTGGGCGGGTGTGCTCGGGTGGTTGTAGTTTGACTACGTGGGACCCTTGTGCCCGAGGTCACCCGTCTCACACTCGCCTAACTCATGCGGTCTAGCCTACTGACTGATCAACCCTGTTTGTTAACCCTGTGTGCTCACATATGTATGGAATCTGAACCACCCTTCAACCATTGTAGCCCATCAAAAATTCACTTGAAAACGGTCCACAGCCTCGTGAGCCGGACATGGTGGAATGGGATACTATGTCCGAGCTGTCGGCCTACGCTGGGGTACCGCGCCTCCCCGTAGTGAGCGCGAGCGATCCCTTCCTTTCGGCACTCCTCATGTGCTTGGTGTCGGGGATGAGGAACCCGACGGGATCACGGACCGCAAGGTCTCGGCCTCACGCATTGATGGGGTCTTGGCCTCGCAACCAGTTTAGGGCATTGATACGTAGGGTGAATCAGAATCCCCAACCTGCTGGATGAATGGACTTAACTAATAACTCGGCTAACATGATTGCATTGCACGCATTAGCTAGGGTGGCGACTCGGAAGTCGAGGTCGCTCTGAGGGAGTGTTGTCATATGCGATCGTTAGATGGAGTCGCTTGAGGGAGTGTTGTGGCGAGGGCATATATCATATCATCCTGCATGCGTGCATTTTAAATAAGAGTTGTTAGGTGTTGATGATTGTCTGCTTTTCATTAAGTTCATATTACAATTGATGCCTGTTGTAACTTGAGACCAATAATTCACACTGAGTTGATCACTCACTCCCACTCTGGGACGGTGTTTTAAAACACCAACCAGACCCATTCATAGATGCAGGTGGCTCAGGACATGAGGAGTCTGGCGAGGCGAGTTTGGACAAGGAGGACGGACTCTCCTACTTGCAGCTGATGGGCGGCTCTCCATCGGCTTGATGAATTTGGATTTGCTTGAGCCGCGGGCTCAGCTTTACTCTTTTTGGACATAGCCTTCTTTTATTATCCTATTGGGCAACGCCTTGGGCGACCCTTTATTAGTTTTGGACCTGTATATTTATGAGATTTCCTTCATTTCAGTAAACTGGTGCGATTGTGCTTCATGCTTCAGGAAATTTCAAATTGCGCAGTTAAATTTGTTTAATCATAAAAACCATAAATGCATGATAAGTGACACTCAGGAACTCGGGAGTCGAGTCTATGCACGACCCCCGATTTTTCGGGTCGTTACATCTAATGGAGAGGAAATGTGTTGGGAAGACTCACGTATAATTTAGTGACAATGATTCTAAGATGTTACCCGATTCAATCAACTTACAAGCCTCTTAATTAATGGCATAATCAAATCATATTTCCATTTAAGTAAGTTCACATAATAGGCCCACCTTTGATTGATCAAGTTCCAATTTGGGGTCCACATAAAGGATTATGACTTATCCAATTTGAATTCCTTTAGATCCAACCCTTAACACATGATTTGTGGTCATTATTCCTCAATGTGGGGGCCCACTTGATTAAATCAAAGTGGCCTAAGTATTTCACTATCATTAGGATGATCTAGGGTTGTTTAATACATCATAAATTTATATTTTCATAATTGAAGAATATTAGATTTCAAGTCAAATTAGATATTGTAACGCCCCAGATTTTTGCCAACCTGGAGTTAGATATCCTTAGGCAAGGGGTCGATCCTAACCCCTTATTAACTTCTCAAACCTCAAATCCTTTAGCAATTAAACGAGAAGTAACTAAGTACTAAACTAGATTAGCTACGAAATCTGCTTGATCCACTTTAAATACGATCTGTAAGACCCAAAACTTGTAGAATCATTGACGCTAGCTTACCCTAAAATCTAGGATCAATCTCATTACCCAGTTGCTCTCGGGAGCACATTGAAACTCCGTATCGGATCTGGAATGCACGTCGAAAGTCCGAATAATACGAAGTTATATAATTAGGACCGACTTGCTGGGATTGACAACCTGAAATAAGGATGAACGTGATGAGGATAACTACTCCGAATCCACAGAGATTCTCTAGACTCCTCACAAAGACTTCTCGAATCCACGAGGAAAGAAAACAGAAAATAAAAATAAATTCTAAGAAATTCAAAATTGATTAATTGATGACTAAAAATGAGTTCGCAATCCTTTAAACAGGGGTACCAAGCAATGGGAAAGAAATCAGAATCAAACTATAACTAAAACTCCTAGAATCCGCGACTTACTATAAATAGTAAACTTACTATTTATAGACGGTCGTGATGTCTACTAGTGCGCAAGGTTTTTGGCCAAAAATAGTAAGTGTCCTATTTGGCTTCTGTTGAGGGTCAAATATTGCATATTAGACCCCATTTATTACTTGGATTTACAAGCACAATATTGTTTAACGCCCGATTTTAACTGTGTTTGTGATGCAGGGTGTATTTATGAGCGTGGATTGAAATAAGATGCTAAAAGTAGGGAATTAACGCTCTGATGACACCAAGGCAAGGGACAGACCCCAGGGGACCAAGATCAACGGATTTACATGCCAGGAATCTGGGAAAATCGAGAAACTGAAGCTCAAGTGGCCTAAAAATCATCCAGAATGCAAGATCACATGGTTTACACTATCCATTTAGCTCAAAACTTCATGCATGGCCTGAGGACCATAAATTAATCGTACACATCGAATTTCAGCCGTTGGATCCCTGTGGAAGTGGCCCTACGGACAAATCAGACCATAAATCATTAATTTTGGGCCCACCTGCTATCTAGATATGCTTCAAATTTGGGCTCGGTGGTTCAAAAGATATGACAGAATGTATGGACGGAGCGGATTTCAGATATCTATCACAAGGGAACCCTATTGGCAACGCCAGTGCACAGTGCATAAGTACACTGAACCAAGACTGCCGGTCAAAGCAAGGAGACCCGTCTCCTTCTCCTTCTCCATCACAAACAACCAGCGAATGCACTAGCGTCCGCCGGTTCGGCTCAGTGGGACCCACTCCTCCTGCAGATCGTCAATCGGGATCATCCATTGGTTGTATAGGGGGGTAGTAACCTCACCTAGGTGTCCTCTTTCCCCCATACTAGCTATTGGAAGATCCTGGTCGTTGAAAGCAGGATGGACGGCGGAACTAAAGATCAAGTGGGCCGCACCGAGTTCACTCTAGAATACACCCTTCCTGGACGATTTTTCTAGAGAAAACTAATGGACGAATTGGATATCACAAATAACAGCAATCATGGGCCCACCACCGTCAGCGCAAGAACCAGTGCGCGGCTCTGTTCGTAAACAGAGTTTGTGGAGAAATCTTATGGGCCACCACCGTGCAGCGAAGGTCTGATCTGGACCGTCCATCAGGAGCTTACAGTTTCTCTCACCACTTCCTAGGTGGCAGAATTGCAGAAGACGACGAATATCGATTTTCAACCGTTCAAGCAGAAGACTGCCGGTGAAATGAATACTCTGTGGTCCACACCAAATTCAATCCAAATTAGGTCAGGTCCGACCGATTTTTTGAGAGGAAGCGAATGAACAGACTAGATCTCCAAACTAATGATTATCATGGACTCCACCGAGAGTCCAGCGACAATGAATCCAAGGTCCGTTTCGCAGTTTTCGCACGCTGAGAAAATCGGCCCTTGTGGGCCATTAGGTGATCATAGAAAACATTAGATCAATGATCCAAACCGTCGAAAATGTAGAGAGGGGGGTTTTTACCCTTCCTATGCAATCAGAGATCGCGGAATGAAGGGGCAGTTGCTTCAGATTTAGTTCAAATGTAAGATATTTGTGTGTTGCTATCTGCGTAAAATAGTGTGGTCAGTCCGTATTTTGGGAAAACTACAACGCGTAAAGGGAGTTGGGTCTCTGACTCCAGCAAGGCTACACAGCAACTTTCGACAGCAGCCTATAAAAGGAGTGAGAGAGGGTATGGAGGAAATCATGTGCAGCTGGAACTTGGAGGCAGACGGGAGCACAGAGGAGAGAGAGTAGAGTTGTTCTCTTTTGCTTGTTCTTTTGTTTATTTTATTTTATTAAGAGATTAGCCTAATCATGTTTATGGGCTAAACCTCTTAGCTAGGGCTAAGAGGTGAAGCTTGTAACGTGATGGGGGACTTGTTGCTTGTGCAATTTGTTTAGACTGAATGATGTTGATTTTAATTTAATTAAGGGAATGTTTTGAGTTTTTAATGGTCTGTTGTGACTAAAATTACAATAGGTCTGCGATATCTTTGAGCATGTTCCTTTCCTTTTTATGTTTATGATGTCAGGAAGCCCTATTGTTCACCATCGTCTCTTGGGCATGGTTGGATGTCGGTACCCTTCCTAACCTTCATACATTATTGATTGGTTGGTAATTAGTTTAATTCTGTTGTTTACTTTGTCTCCTGGGCATGGTTGGGTGATGGAATCCATTCTAATTCATATACCTTTCATCTCTTGAAAACTACATCAAGTAAGTTCAGTTTAATATCCATGAAGCAGGCATAAGATCTCCCTGATCTCTACAAGTGGATCCTCTGAATCCCTAGTGTTTTTCCCTGAATTCTTTAGATTTTAGTTAATTATTCACCATTATTCTCTTGATCACACTCGATTTAGATTTCATCTTATTATAGTTCTGGTTCTAGTTAGTTTCAGATAACGTACAGGTTTCAGTCCCTGTGGATTCGACCTTGGTCTTACCGAGATTATTACTACATCACAACCCTATACTTAGGGAGTGAACAAGTTATTGGCGCTGTTTCCGGGGACTGACGGCTACGATTTTCTGAAATTAATTGGTTTTAGAATTAGTTTAAGATTAGGTTTTAATTTTAGGTTAAGATTTTCCTGATTTTTAGAAACTAACCTTCCTGTTTTATAGGTCTTTAAGATAGAAACTTCTAATTCAGTAAGCTCTTTCTAACCTTTACTTTCTATTTGTCAGATCTCTTTTATTAATTTACTTTCTAGTCTAGGACTTTCCTAATTTATTTTAGAAATTTTCTACTTCCTTCTTTTTAGGAACTTCTTCTATTAGAAACTAACTTATTTTGTTTTATTTTGCAAGTCTTTAGCTTAGAGACTCCAATTTGGTAATTTCTTTCCAAACCTCTCTTTCTTTCTAAATTCTCATTTTCTTTCTTAGGATTAGGTTTAGGATTTGATCGAGGGCTACGAGTGTTTCATGCCCAGGTGGGCTCATAACGACACTCGACGTCGCTTGACTGAAGGAGGATTGGTTGAGGGGTTGACTATCCATCGCAGGACTAGACACCACTCGAAATCCCCTGAGTTAACTGAAGTTATGGCCGAAAATTAACCTCTTCTACCTCAACCCAGGGTAGAGGACACTCAAGATGAGAATGAGGTGCATCAAGCGCCCCCGCCTCGTACTTTACGAGATTATTTACAACCGACGGGGGTGAGAACGACCTCATGCATGATTTTTCCTGAAAATACAGGACAAATGGACATCAAGCCAGGAGTTATCCAACTCCTTCCTAAATTCCATGGGCTTGAATCAAAAAGTCCATACTTACACCTGAAAGAGTTCGATGAGATTATAGCCACCTTATACTTTCCTAATGTATCCGAGGATACAATCAGGCTGAAACTCTTTCCTTTCTCCTTGAAAGAGAAGGCTAAGACATGGTTACATTCACTGCGTCCTAGATCCATTGGCACATGGAATGATATGCAGAGGGAATTCATAAAGAAAATTTTTCCACACCATAAAACGATTACCCTCAGGAAAGCAATCATGAACTTCGCCCAAAAGGAAGATGAAACATTCTTCCAATGTTGGGAAAGGTTCAAAGATTTGGTCAGTTCATGCCCACAACACGGCTTTGAAATGTGGCACATTACAAATTTTTTCTACGATAGATTGACATCTTCCATGCGCCAAATGGTCGAGACGATGTGTAATGGAGAGTTCATCAATAAAGATGTCGACGAGGTATGGGATTACCTTGATAGTCTGGCTGAAAAAATACAATCGTGGTACTATTACCCAAAATCAAACACCACGTTTAGGCCGAATCAATCTAAGGAGAAAGGTGGATTACTGGGGCATCGATTTCATGGGGCCATTCCCCCAATCTTTTGGGAATTTATATATTTTGCTTGCCATAGACTATGTCACTAAATGGGTCGAAGCGATTCCGTGTCGAACTAATGACCATCGCACGGTCATTAAATTCCTAAAAGAAAACATCCTTTCCCGATTCGGAATGTCTCGAGCCATCATTAGTGATGGGGGCTCACACTTTTATAATAGGTCATTCGAGAGTTTAATGAAGAAATACGGTATCTCTCATAAGGTGACCACCCCATACCACCCATAGACAAGTGGGCAAGCTGAGATTTCTAATAGGGCGATCAAACACATTTTGGAGAAAATGGTTAACCCTGATCGTAAAGACTGGTCAATCCGATTGACCGATGCCTTATGGGCGTACCGTACTGCTTTTAAAACCCCTATTGGAATGTCTCCCTTTAGACTCGTCTATGGGAAGGCTTGCCACTTGCCTGTGGAGTTGGAACATAGAGCCTACTGGGCGATCAAAAATCTGAATTTCAATTTGAACAACGCTGGCTCATTGCGCAAGCTTCAGTTAAATGAACTTGAAGAAATTCGGAATGATGTATACGAGAACTCAAGAATTTACAAGGACAGAATGAAGGCGTTTCATGACCAACATATTCTACGGAAATCATTCATGCCTGGTCAGAAGGTCCTTTTGTATAATTTTCGATTACATCTCTTTCCGGGTAAGCTTCGACCTTGTTGGACAGGCCCTTACATTGTTGTCACCGCGTATCCGCATGGGGCCGTCGAAATAATAGATCCCGACAATGGCAAGGAGTTTAAAGTAAATGGACATCGATTAAAACCATTTGTCGAGAAATTTAATTCAGAGGACATGTCCACGCCTCTGAATGATCCTGTTTAACAGGACTGATCTCCTAGTAGGTATAGGTAGGTTTATCACTTTCTTAGGACTAGGGTAGTTTGCTTTATTTGTCTGGCTGAAGACAGTAAACTTGGCGCTCTTGGGAGGCAACCCAGCTTTTCATTTCTTTTCTTTTTCATAATTAGTTAGTTCAATGTTTGTGGGTAACATTGTTGCAAACCCTCACGAGACTACAACTCATCCACTAGGGGCAACCTAGTGGTTTAAAGGCTTGTTGCATACGCTAAATGCAATCAAGAGCACCTACGAAAGTGGTATAGGTAGGATTTTATTTTTATTTTTGTTTTGTTTTCTCTCTCGTGTTGATCGACTTCCATGCTGCGCTCTCTTGGAAAGTCTCTCTCGAATCATCATCCAGGTACTATCATCCCATCACTTCACATTTACTTTCGTTATCCTGTGTGCACTGCATGCTTATTACTACATCACAACCCTATACTTGGGGAGTGAACAAGTTTTTGTGGCGTCGTTGTAGTATAGTAGTGAGTATTCCCGCCTGTCACGCGGGTGACCTGGGTTCGATCCCCGGCAATGGCACCAAAAACTTGTTCACTCCCCAAGTATAGGGTTGTGATGTAGTAATAATCTCGGTAAGACCAAGGTCGAATCCACAGGGACTGAAACCTGTACATTATCTGAAACTAACTAGAACCAGAACTAGAATAAGATGAAATCTAAATCGAGTGTGATCAAGAGAATAATAGTGAATAATTAACTAAAATCTAAAGAATTGAGGGAAAAACACTAGGGATTCAGAGGATCCACTTGTAGTGATCAGGGAGATCTTATGCCTGCTTCATGGATATTAAACTGAACTTACTTGATGTAGTTTTCAAGAGATGAAAGGTATATGAATTAGAATGGATTCCATCACCCAACCATGCCCAGGAGACAAAGTAAACAACAGAATTAAACTAATTACTAACCATCAACAATGTATGAAGGTTAGGAAGGGTACCGACATCCAACCATGTCCAGGAGACGATGGTGAACAACAGGGCTTCCTGACGTCATAAACATAAAAAGGAAAGGAACATGCTCAAAGATATCGCAGACCCATTGTAATTTTAGTCACAATAGACCATTAAAAACTAAAAACATTCCCTTAATTAAATTAAAATTAACATCATTCAGTCTAAACAAATTGCACAAGCAACAAGTCCCCCATCACGCTACAAGCTTCACCTCTTAGCCCTAGCTAAGAGGTTTAGCCCATAAACATGATTAGGCTAATCTCTTAATAAAATAAAATAAACAAAAGAAAAAGCAAAAGAGAACAACTCTACTCTCTCTCCTCTGTGCTCCCGTCTGCCTCCAAATTCCAGCTGTACATGATTTCCTCCATACCCTCTCTCACTCCTTTTATAGGCTGCTGTCGAAAGTTGCTGTGTAGCCTTGCTGGAGTCGGAGACCCGACTCCCTTTACGCACTGTAGTTTTCCCAAAACACGGACTGACCACACTGTTTTACGCAGCTAGCAACACACAAATATCTTACATTTGAACTAAATCCGAAGTAACTGCCCATTCATTCCGCGATCTCTGACTGCATAGGAAGGGTAAAAACCCCCCTCTCTACATTTTGGACGGTTTGGATCATCGATCCAATGTTTTCTGTGATCACCTAATGGCCCACAAGGGCCAATTTTCTCGGCGTGCGCGAACTGCAAAACGGACCTTAGATTCATTGTCGCTGGACTCTTGGTGGAGTCCATGATAATCATTAGTTTGGAGATCTAGTCCATTCATTCGCTTCCTCTCGAAAAATCGGTCGGACCTGACCTAATTTGGATTGAATTCGATGTGGACCACAGAGCATTCATTTCACCATCAGTCTTCTGCTTGAACGGTTGAAAATCAATATTCGTCGTCTTCTGCAATTCTGCCACCTAGGAAGTGGTGAGAGGAACTGTAGGCTCCTGATGGACGGTCCAGATCAGACCTTCGCTGCACGGTGGTGGCCCACAAGATTTCTCCGCAAACTCTGTTTACGAACAGAGCCGCGCACTGGTTCTTGCGCTGACGGTGGTGGGCCTATGATTGATGTTATCTGTGATATCCAATCCATCCATTAGTTTTTTCTAGAAAAATCGTCCAGGAAGGGTGTATTCTAGAGTGAACTCGGTGCAGCCCACTTGATCTTTAGTTCCGCCGTCCATCCTGCTTTCAACGGCCAGGATCTTCCAATAGCTAGTATGGGGGAAAGAGGACACCTAGGTGAGGTTACTACCCCCTATGCAACCAATGGATGATCCCGATTGACGATCTGCAGAAGGAGTGGGTCCCTCTGAGCTGAACCGGCGGATGCTGGTGCGTTCGCTGGTTGTTTGTGATGGAGAAGGAGAAGGAGACGGGTCTCCTTGCTTTGATCGACAGTCTTGGTTCAGTGCACTTCAAGTGCACTTGTGCACTATGCACTGGCGTTGCCAATAGGGTTCCCTTGTGATAGATATCTGAAATCCGCTCCGTCCATACATTCTGTCATATCTTTTGAACCACCGATCCCAAATTTGAAGCATATCTAGACAGCAGGTGGGCCCAAAATCAATGATTTATGGTCTGATTTGTTTGTTGGGCCACTTCCACAGGGATCCAATAACTGAAATTCGATGTGTACGATTAATTTATAGTCCTCAGGCCATGCATAAAGTTTCGAGCTGAATGGATAGTGGAAACCCTGTGATCATGCATTTTGGATAATTTTTAGGCCACTTGAGCTTCAGTTTCTCGATTTTTCCAGATTCATGGCGTGTAAATCCGTTGATCTTGGTCCCCTAGGGTCTGTCCCTTGCCTTGGTGTCATCAGAGCATTAATTTCCTGCTTTTAGCATCTTATTTCAATCCACGCTCATAAATACACCCTGCATCACAAACACAGTTAAAACCGGGCGTTAAACAATATTGTGCTCGTAAATCCAAGTAATAAATGGGGTCTAATATACAATATTTGACCCTCAACAGTTTCACCAAACCGTTCTCCTAATTATTCTAAGCTCTTTTCATGTTGGGCGCAACTCCTAAAGCCCGACAGATGAAGAGTTATAATCAAACTAAAACTTACTATTTATAGTAAAAACGAAATTAAAGCAGGGAAACGACCATCGACCCAAGGGTTTTTCACAATTTCGAGCATCATAACCTGACGTAGCTGGGTTGGTTGGCTAAAGTAGCTCGTTCTACCCCAAAATCATATATTTTACGTCGGCTAACTCATTCCGGATTGCGAGATACGCCCGATCTAAGGTCCGACGGTCCGGATCACTTGGTGGGCCGATACTGTAATTTAGATCGATGTATCGGGATCAAGCCCGCTACAACTGTCTCTCCGTATTGGTCGACCATTGAAACAAAATATCTTACTCTAAATAAATGGGAATTGTCCTCAAGACGTCAAATAGATAAAGGAATGAATTGTAGCAAACCACCATGGTATAAGCAAGAGATAAAGGATATTTTTAAGGAGGGTAGATGTTGAGGGTCAAATATTGCATATCAAACCCCAGTTATTGCCTGGAATTATGAACATGGTACTGTTTAATGCCGTATTTTATTCGTGTTTGTGATGCAAGGCGTATTTACGAGCTTGGACTGGAAAAAGGTGCTAAAAGCATGGATTTAACGCTCTGATGACACCAAAGGCAAGGGACATATCCTAGGGAACTAAGATCGAAGAATTTACACGTTAGAGATCCGAAAAAACCGATAAACTGAAGCTCAAATGGCCTGAAAAGGGTCTAAAATGCAAGATCACGGGGTTCCCACTATCCGTTCAACTCAAAATTACATACATGGTCTGTGGACCACAAAATAACCGTACATATCAAATTTCAGCCATTGGATCGCTGTGGAAGTGGTCCAACAGACAAATCAGCACATAGATCTGTGAATTGGGGCCCACTTGATCTTTGGATATGCTTCAAACTCGGACTCTACCCCTTACATTAGTTGAGGAAACGGATGGACGGAGAAGATTGCTCAGAACCATCATATGTGGACCCCATCTGAGATGGGTGTGCATAACCTACCTATGCACTCGCGGTGCACCGATCTATCGGAATCGGTCAACCCGCAGTTGATCGATGAAAACAGAAATTTCCGTTTTCAGCGTCCGTCCACAAGTAATGGACACTGATTTGTGTAGTGGGCGCACATTGTCCATCACATGGAAGATCGGTACCGTCTATTCGATCCATAGGTGGGGCTTGACCCTCGCTTAGGTGGCCTTTTGGCCCCATGCATGTGTACGCACGTGGATTGTTGTAAAATACAGGACGGATGGCAGTGAGAAATATCCTGGGGGCCAAACCAAATCTAATAAGAAACTATCCATTTTCAGTTGGTTTTTCGACGTGCATTCAGTGGATGTAATGGATTTCCTTGAAGATATCAATCATGGGCCCCACCATCAAAACAGCGCAAGAAATTACGTAAACCTCTACGTCCGTGAAAACCGACTGCGGTGGGCCTTGATGCGATCTTGGCGGTGATCGGATCAGAAATCCAGACCGTCCAAAACCTTGCAAGGAGGATTTCGGTCACTCCCAAGAAGTCAGACTGAGGAGTTAGACAATCAGCCATTCCAAATCCGGATCAAATGCAAGAGTTTCCAAATCTTTTGCTGCGTAGAGAAGTTCCGCACGACTCCAGCATGCGTAGGTTATCCACCGACTTCTCCAAACCGACCCCTTTCTCCACCGTTTTCCTGCTGCTATAAAAAGAAAGAGAGAGAGTTGAGAAATGGAGGCAAGCCGTGGAGGCATCATCGGCGAGGACCGTCTGCACAAGGAGAGAGTTAGAGTATTTTTTTTATTTTTTTATTTCTTATGTTTTGTTTATATTTTTTTAAAGAGATTCTAGCCTAATCATGGTGGGCTAAACCTCTTAGCTAGGGCTAAGAGGTGAAGCTTGTAGCGTGATGGGGGACTTGTTGCTTGTGCAATTTGTTTAGACTGAATGATGTTGATTTTAATTTGATTTTAAGGAAATGCTTTTAGTTTTTTTTAATGGTCTGTTGTGACTGAAATTACAATGAGTCTGCAATGGCTTTGAGCATGTTCCTTTCCTTTATGGTTATGACGTCAGGAAGCCCTGTTGTTCACCATCGTCTCCTAGGCATGGTCGGATGACGGTACCCTTCCTAACTTTCATGGCATGTTGATTGGTTGGTAATTAGTTTAATTCTATTGTTTGCTTTGTCTCCTGGACATGGTTTGGTGATGGAATCCATTCTAATTCGTATACCTCTCATCTCTTGAAAACTATATCAACGATAGTTCAGTTAATCTCCATGATTTTTTATACAGGCATAAGATCTCTCTGATCTTTACAAGTGGATCCTCTGAATCCCTAGTTTCCTACCTTTAAATTTCACCAGTTTTAGATAAATATTTTCACCATTATTCTTTCATATTCACCTTATTAGATTTCATCTTATTTTAATTCTAGTTCTAGTTAGTTTCAGATTACGTACAGGTTTCAGTCCTTGTGGATTCGACCTCGATCTCACCGAGTTTATTACTACATCACAACCCTATACTTGGGGAGTGAACAAGTCTTTGGCGCCGTTGCTGGGGATTGAGGGCTATGATTCTCTGAAATTAATTGGTTTTAGTGCTAGTTTAAGATTAGGATTTTACTAACTTTAGTTTTAGATTTTTATTTCTATTTGATTTCTAGAACTAACATGTTTCCTGTTTTGTAGGAGCCTAACATAACTTTTAATTTGGTAATCCCTTTCTAATTTTAGGTTTAGGTTTTCTATTTTAGAAACTTTCTAATTCTAGTTTTAGAACTTTCCTAATTTACTTTTTGGAAACTAACTTGGTTTATTTTGTTTTACGGGTTATTAATTTAGGACTTCTATTCTGGTAACGTCTTTTTCCAAATACTCTCTTTCTTTCTAGATTTTTTTTCATTTATCTCTTTTAGGTTTAAGTCTAGAATCTGAATTGAGGTTATGGCTGCAAATCAACCTCAAGCACCCCCGCCTCGTACTTTACGAGATTATTTACAACAAGCAGGGGTGAGTATGTCCTCATGCATGGTTTTTTCAAAAAATACAGGACACATGAATATCAAGCCAGGGGTGATCCAACTCCTTCCAAAGTTTCATGGGCTTGAATCTGAAAATCTGTATCTACACTTGAAAGAGTTTGATGAAATCATAGCCACTTTATACTTTCCTAACGTGTCTGAGGACACAGTCAAGCTGAAACTCTTTCCCTTTTCTTTGAAAGAGAAAGCTAAGACGTGGTTACATTCACTGCGTCCCCGATCTATTGGCACATGGAATGACATGACAAGGGAGTTCATAAAGAAATTTTTTTCATATCACAAAATGAACACCCTTAGAAAGTTAATCATGAAGTTCGGCCAAAAGTAGGATAAAACATTCTTCCAATGTTGGGAGCAGTTCAAGGATCTTGTCAGCTCATGCCCACAACACGGATTTGAAACGTGGCACATTATACACTTTTTCTATGATGGACTGACACCTTCCATGCTCCAATTAGTCGAGACAATGTGCAATAAAGAATTTATGAATAAAATTGTCAATGATGTGTGGGATTACTTGGATAGACTTGCAGAAAACACACAATTATGGGACACATACCCAAAATCAAATATCACTTCTAGGCCCACTCAATCAAAGGAAATGGGCGGAGTATACCTTCTGAAAGAGGATGATGATCTCAATTCTAAAGTGGCTAATCTCATAAAGAAATTCGAGGCCATGGAATTAAGGAAGGACAAAGGTAAGGAAGTTGTTTGTAGTATTTGTGGTTGTAACAGTCACACAACTGAAAATTGTCCAACTATATATACCTTTCAAGAGGTACTAATTGAGCAATCCAATGCTGTAAATAATTACCAAAGGTCCTTCAATGGACCCACCTCTAATACATCCAATCCTAGTTGGAGAAATCATCCAAACTGCAGTTGGAGGAATGAACAAACTGCGACCCCTCAAGGTTTCTTCAATCAAAATCCAAATCAGGGGAAACCTCAAGAAGAACCGGTTCAAAATTCCATACAAGAGCTGGCTCAGGCAATGCGGGGATTTACGGATTTTATGCAAAAAATGGATTCACGTATAACGGTTATAGAAAAGGGGATGCTTCCTACACAACCTCTCCCCAATCTTAAACCGTAGTACAAAATAAGTGATCCCAGCTCTTCAAATCAAATGGGGCAAGCTAAATCCATCACCACTCTTAGGAGTGGGAAGATCATTGATAAAACCCTTCCGGTTAGGCCCAAAAAGCCTCAAGAACCAGAAGAGGACAACAATGATGGATCCAGTGATGCCCCATAAAAATTAGAACCGAAACTTTTAGAAAAGCCAGTTGCTCCATTTCCCCAATGGTTGGTTGCAGCAAAACCTCTCTCTAACTCTCAGGATATTCTAGAGGTGTTGAAACAAGTGAAAGTCAATATTCCTCTACTTGATGTCATAAAACAAATACCTTCATATGCCAAATTCCTGAAAGACCTATGCACGACCAAAAGACGGCAAAGTATTCAAAAGAAGATCTTCTTGACTGAGAAAGTGAGTGCTATCCTGAAGCAAGAGGTGCCGCAGAAATTCAAAGATCCTGCTAGCCCAACCATATCTTGTGTAATCGGGAATTATCGAATTGATCACGCACTTCTTGACCTAGGAGCGAGCATCAATCTTATTCCTTACTCAGTATACAAACAGTTAGGTTTGGGTGAATTAAAACCCACCCTAACCACACTACAACTTGCTGATCGCTCTGTTCGTGTACCAAGAGGGATAATTGAGGATTTATTGGTCCAGGTTGATAGATTTTACTACCCTATAGACTTTATCATCCTAGACATTGAACCCATTAATAACATGAGCACTCAAATTCCCGTCATTCTTGGTCGCCCATTCCTTGCCACTTCAAACGCAATTATCAATTGTAGGAATGGTGTCATGACTATGTCTTTCGGGAACATGACATTGGAGTCAAACATCTTTTTCAATAATGGTAGAAACTCAGAGGATGATGACGATTTCCACGACATTAACATGATTGATTCTTTCGTGGAAGATAGAACGCCTCTGACCTTATCCTCTGACCCTCTAGAGACGTGCCTGGTACACTCCCATGACTCAGATGATGACATGATTAGGGAGAGGTGTGCCTTGCTTAATACTATGCCGGTACTTGAAGTTAACTAGTGGAGGCCACAATTTGAAGAATTGCCCCAAACTGATGTCGAGCCTCTATCGTCTAACCTCAAGCCACCGAAGCTTAACCTAAAACCTTTACCCTCTGATTTCGAATATGCCCGTTTAGGTCAAGAAGAGACATACCCAGTGGTGATTTCATCTCACCTTGAGAACAAACAAGAGAGTATGCTCATTTCTACTCTCGAAGAAGATAAAAGAGTTATTGGACATATCATCACAGATCTCGATAGGATGAATGAACTCCTTTCAATTGAATGTTTCGACTCTTTAGATGATGGCTTGGCATACTTTGCAGATTTAAACGATCTCATGATACAAGAAATAGTGGATGCCTCGCAAGACAATACCTCGGTAGATGTTATAGACCGAGAGAACCCTTATTTTGAAATACCTTCTCCCCCAGATCCTGAATGTTTACCATTAAAGGAGGAGCTAAAAATTGTACTAAAGAGTGAAACTTCGGCGTGTGTTGAGACTACACCACCTACTACAAATTTTTCTGAATTTCATCTACTTGTAGTCTCTGATTCATCATGGTGTACTAACTTCGAAATTTTATCTGTCACAGGTGAATCGTATATACGTTGGACACTTTAGACGATTAAAAGAAAACTTTATGCTAAGGTCCCTCAATTTTTCTGGACATTCACGCTCGAGGACATCCAAGCTTACTGCAAAACGGGCTTTTGGATGATCTTGTTGAAAAACCTTCTAAGAAATTTACCAAGATACTGGCCGACGGAAGAACCTGGATGCATGATTGAGTAGATTTTCCGTGCTTCCACAGTTGAAGATTAGAATTTAATGCTTTCAGAGGACTAGGGTAGTTTGCTTTATGATGTTCTAGGTTAGTCGGTTTTATGCCATTAGGTTAGTTTGCTTCCTGCATTGTTTTAGGATAGTTTGCTTTCGTGTCTTCACTCTCGTGCTGACTGGCTTTCATGTTGTGATCTCTATGAAACAGTCTCTCTCGATTCGTTATCTAGGTACTATCTCTCCATCACTTCTCCTTCACTTTCGTTGTCCCATGTGCATTGCATGCTCATACCTTTTACATTGAGGACAATGTAGATTTTAGGTTGGGGGTGAGAGATTAGGTTGCCTAATCAGTGTTTTCTTGGTCTTGAGCAAAAAATGTGAAAATTTTTATTTTTATTTTTATTTTTATTTTTTTTGGCATTTCTTGTAAATTCGAAGTGATTTTGATAGCCATCTAGGGTACTTAGAATTTTAAGATACTTGATGTTGGTAATCTATGACTCTTGGATTCAGTATCTTTTAAATTTCACAGTTAAGTTGGAATTGTTAATCCAGAATTAGAAGTTGTAAATATTGATTGAGTCATGATTTCACATGTCACATCTCGCTTTCACATTAAGGTTTCAATTCGATATTGAATTGTAATGTAGGTGATCATTAAGCATGTAAGGAACCAGCCTGGTAAATTTGCCTGTCATGATCAGTTAAAGAAAAAGAAAATACTCAGCTTTAAAAAAAAAAAAAAGCATTACCTTTGGAAAGGGTTGGGCGAATGATCTTCACCATGGGTTTGCTCCCTATAGGTGTGAATTTAATTCCCCATGGATAATATGTGAAAAGGATTGGGTGTACGATCTTCACCATAGGTTTGCTCCCTACAGGTGCAGATTCGATCCCCCTCCCCCTCGATGGAAAAATCGAAAGCAGAAAGAACGAAAAAATGACTTGTGAGGAAAGTTTTGGCCTAGGTTTTTGTTGTCATGAATTCTCTTGTTGGTTACCATGATATCATGAACTAGAGAAGTGAATCTTAATGTTAATAAGCTGAGATTACACTATACACCCATAGAACTCAATGTTTAGACTTTTTTTTTAATTAATGGATTAATATTTTAAACTTGATTGTGAAGTTTATCGTGCATTTGAGTACAGGAGAAAATCCCCAAAATTCATGAATCTTAGAATTCTAGTATTTGGATTGTTCTTAAAAAATCACTCGAGTTTATAAAAATTGTCCTGTAATTCTCAACTTATTTTTCGCATACTTTGCTCGGGACTAGCAAGATGCTGATTGGAGGTTGTGTTGAAGGTCAAATATTGCATATCAGACCCCAGTTATTGCCTGGAATTACGAACATGGTACTATTTAATGCCGTATTTTATTCGTGTTTGTGATGCAAGGCGTATTTACGAGCTTAGACTGGAAAAAGGTACTAAAAGCATGGATTTAACACTCTGATGACACCAAAGGCAAGGGACAGATCCTAGGGAACCAAGATCGAAGAATTTACAAGAGATCCAAGGAAACCAAGAAATTGAAGCTCAAATGGCCTAAAAAGGGTCTAAAATGCAAGATCACGGGGTTTCCACTATCCGTTCAACTCGAAATTACATACATGGCCTGTGGACCATAAAATAACCGTACACATCAAATTTCAGCCATTGGATCGTTGTGGAAGTGGTCCAACAGACAAATCAGCACATAGATCTGTGAATTGGGGCCCACTTGATCTTTGGATATGCTTCAAACTCGGACTCTATCCCTTACATTAGTTGAGGAAACGTATGGACGGAGAAGATTGCTCAGAACCATCATATGTGGACCCCATCTGAGATGGGTGTGCATAACCTACCTATGCACTCGCGGTGCACCGATCCACCGGAATCGGTCAACCTGCAGTTGACCGATGAAAACGGAAATTTCCGTTTTCAGCATCCGTCCGCAAGCAACGGACTCTGATTTGTGTAGTGGGCTCACACTGTCCATCACATGGAAGATCGGTACCGTCTATTCGATCCATAGGTGGGGCTTGACCCTCGCCTAGGTGGCCTTTTGGCCCCATGCACGTGTACACACGTGGATTGTTGTAAAATACAGGACGGATGGCAGTGAGAAATATCCTGGGGGCCAAACCGAATCTAATAAGAAACTATCCATTTCCAGTTGGTTTTTCGACGTGCATTGAGTGGACGGAATGAATTTCCTTAAAGATATCAATCATGGGCCCCACCATTAAAACAGCGCAAGAAATTACGCAAACCTCTACGTCCGTGAAAACCGACTGCGGTGGGCCTTGATGCGATCTTGGCGGTGATCGGATTAGAAATCCAGACCGTCCAAAACCTTGCAAGGAGGATTTCGGTCACTCCCAAGAAGTCAGACTGAGGAGTTAGACAATCAGCCATTCCAAATCCGGATTAAACGCAAGAGTTTCCAAATCTTTTGCTGCGTAGAGAAGTTCCGCACGACTCCAGCATGCGTAGGTTATCCACCGACTTCTCCAAACTGACCCCTTTCTCCACCGTTTTCCTACTGCTATAAAAAGAAAGAGAGAGAGTTGAGAAATGGAGGCAAGCCATGGAGGCATCATCGGCGAGGACCGTCTGCACAAGGAGAAAGTTAGAGTATTTTTTTATTTCTTATGTTTTGTTTATATTTTTTAAAGAAATTCTAGCCCAATCATGGTGGGCTAAACCTCTTAGCTAGGGCTAAGAGGTGAAGCTTGTAGCGTGATGGGGGACTTGTTGCTTGTGCAATTTGTTTAGACTGAATGATGTTGATTTTAATTTGATTTTAAGGGAATGCTTTTAGTTTTTTTAATGGTCTGTTGTGACTGAAATTACAATGGGTCTGCAATGGCTTTGAGCATGTTCCTTTCCTTTATGGTTATAACGTCAGGAAGCCCTGTTGTTCACCATCGTCTCCTAGGCATAGCCGGATGACGGTACCCTTCCTAACTTTCATGGCATGTTGATTGGTTGGTAATTAGTTTAATTTTATTGTTTGCTTTGTCTCCTGGGCATGATTTGGTGATGGAATCCATTCTAATTCATATACCTCTCATCTCTTGAAAACTATATCAACGACAGTTCAGTTAATGTACATGATTTTTGATACAGGCATAAGATCTCTCTGATCTCTACAAGTGGATCCTCTGAATCCCTAGTTTCCTACCTTTAAATTTCACCAGTTTTAGATAAATATTTTCACCATTATTCCTTCATATTCACCTGATTAGATTTCATCTTATTTTAGTTCTAGTTCTAGTTAGTTTCAGATTAAGTACAGGTTTCAGTCCCTGTGGATTCGACCTCGGTCTCACCGAGTTTATTACTACATCACAACCCTATACTTGGAGAGTGAACAGTAGACAAACATGAGCCAGACTAGCATAGATAGTATACGTCGTACCATGCATATAAACTTGAAATCAGTAAAACTTGAGCAAGAGGAATAATAAAATCTTTACATACTACTCTTAGGCAATTTTGGGGACGAAATTATTTTTAAGGGGGGTAGATTGTAACGCCCCAAATTTTTGACAACCTGGAGTTAGATGTCCTTAAGTAAGGGGTCAATCCTAACCCCTTATTAACTTCTCAAACCTCAAATCCTTTAGCAATTAAACGAGAAGTAACTAAGTGCTAAACTAGATTAACTATGAAATCCGCTTGATCCACTTTAAATACGATCTGCAATACCCAAAACTTGTAGAATCATTGACGCTAGGTTACCCTAAAATCTAGGATAAATCTCATTACCTAGTTGCTCTCGGGAGCACATTGAAACTCCGTATCGGATCTGGACCGCACGTCGAAAGTCTGAATAATACGAAGTTATATAATTAGGACCGCCTTGCTGGGCTTGATAACCATCTTGGAAATCAAATCCAGATAGCGTTCCGGGGTTATTCGCTTGAGCTTTGAGTGAAGTGTGTGAGAAAACGTGGTTTTCTTTAGAAATTAAATCTAATTTAAGTAATCTGAGACTTGTCGTTTGCGGGCCTGATATAAGCAATCAAACCGTCAGAATCTGACCCAACTACATCCTCAGATCAGGAGAAATTTCATACACATGGCAGTGTACTTGTAATCCTGATCGAGTTCCGGTGACCGTTGAGCTGAAACTGGTCCGCCACGTGTGATCTGGGAACCCGACTGGAATGCAAACTTAACTCGACCTAGATCCATAGTCAGGGAGCTTAAGTTCGACCTTTGTCTCAATGGGGGGCTTCGGAAATGCTCCGTTGAGCTGAAATAGATGCTCTTTGGACATAACCTAAGTATACCTTGGCCCTGGGGCCATTCCCATCAGTTTTAGGCCTATATAAGGGCCTTAAGCCCTCACTCTCTTATCCCATACGAATTTGGGAAACCCTAGGAGAGAGAAGAGAGGAAAGAGAAGGAAAGAGAGAGAGAGAAAGTTGGAGTTCATCCCTGGGATTCAATCCCATCATTCCACGGGCTAAATCAACTCTTCCGTACCGCTCTACCGATGATACCGATCCCGTTCTTAGGTAAGAAATTTAACTCCTAAGCTGTTCTAGGGTTTTCAATAGTTGAAATGATGAAATAGTTAACCTAGTTCATGTTATAGGTTGTCATCCTGCCGGTGACAAAGACTACGTGTTTCAACGAATCCGTTACGTGTTTACTGGTGTAAGGTGCGGACTGTAAACGTATAGGTTATGGTTTTCAAGGCTTTCAATGTCAGTTAATGATATATTACTGACGTGGATGCTATTACACATGTACAAAGTGTTGTCCGTTTCATTTTTCAGATATACGTTAACTATGTTGAATATACTGTATTCCTCGTATTTGTAGAAAATACTATATACGTATGAAATTCAGATTTGTACTTGCCATGATTTATTGCTGTCTATGTATGCTAGATGCATGTGTATCAACTTCTGGATGAACGGATTAGCCTAATACATGTTATCCTGACATACGTTGTGTATGTTATAACGTGTAGCCTAAGTGTTTGTAGAAATGTTCGAATGAATATGGAACTATGATTTATGCTTGTCATGACTATTGGTCGTGAATGCATGATCGTGGTTCATGTGGCAACTCCTTTGTGAAAGGATTCGCTACGACATGTGTTATAACTAGCATATTACAGGTATGTTGGAAGGTGTAGTCTAAGTGTTTGTAAAATTGTCTGAATGAGTAAGTAGTTAGTAAATTGCAATGTATAAGGGTGTTGAGATATGATTCTCAACTACTTTAACTATGTGTATGCTTTCCTCCATGTACCGTATATTAGAGTGTCTGTTTATCTATGTAATGTATATGTATGAATCCATGTTTAAGTTGTATTCCATAAAATGTAAAAATAAAGCGGTGAAGGGTGATGGGGGAGTGGTGTAACAATTCCGTACAACAGCCCTGACAGCCCTAAAGCGGACATAATTGTATGATTTGAAATCTTGATCCATTATTGCTTTAACTATCTTCTAGGATATTTTGTTGTAATTCAATGTGATTAGGGTTATTGTATAGTCCAGGCAATCAGTAACAGACCCTAGATTGGTGGATGATGTTGTTTTGCCACACAGGATGTGTTCGACAAATCCGAGCCGTACTTCGGTTATTGACAGTGGTTAGGCCACACGGAGTGCTTACGCACTTTATGTCGATCAACTCGATGTGCGCTCGTGCTAGTCGAGCTCATCAAGTAACCCGATTAGCCCTATGTATGTTCACCATGTTTGGACGCTACTGCTTGAACATAAGGTACCAAACTCACCAGTGAAAAGTTCGTTAACCTTAGTACCTCGATTTGCTAAGACTCATGAGCCGAACATGGTGGTATGGGACACCGTGGTCGAGATGTCGGCCTACACAGGGGCGACGAGCCCACCCGTAGTGACCAGTGAGCAACTCAGACTCGTGAGCTGAATACTGTGGTATGGGACACTGTATTTGAGCTGTCGGCCTACAATATTTTGGTGACGAAGCCATGATGGGTGATGGGTGAGTGGTGTAACAATTCCGTGCAACAGCCCTGACAGCCCTAGACGTGCCCTTTGTAGTGACCTCGAGCGTACTCTGAGTCTACGTGGAAGCGACGACCCTTCCGTAGCAATAAGAGTATAAACTAGGCCTGCACTGATTTGACGACGAGCCCTTTGCAGCGACCTAAAACCGCAACATCGTATGAGATTTAATAGGATTGACGACCCTAGAATGGATCATTGTTTGAGTATTAATATAAGGGAGGTACCTTAATTTCTCAATCCTGTTGAATGAAAATGACTAATAAGAACTTGGTAATCATATGCATGCACCGCATTACGAGTGCGTTCAGGCGTAACAGGTCAATCACTGAGGCAGTGTTGTTCATGCGCGAACGTGAGATGAAGTCGCTGAGGGAGCGTAGGCGAGGGCACGCATCATACATTCATACTATCCTTGCATTAACAAGAGTACTTAGGGATGTGTGATTTACTGCTTTATCATTACTACTTAACTGAATTGATAACATGTTAACCTCTGCTTTATTGTTCCACTGAGTTGATCACTCACTCCCACGTTACGGGACGGTGTTGTACACACCAACCAGACCCTGTTTGAGTTTCAGATAATGGCGATGCTTACGAAGCGGAGCCAGTCTTTATGATGATGAGGGTTTCTCCTTTATGCAGCTATCAGGCGGGTCTATGTAGACCATCTTCTGGTCGACGGGGTTACAGGGTTGTTGATTAGATGCCATTACACTTTAGTTTGCTCTTTTGGAATACCCTTGTATATTCATTTTGTCCATTTTTGGAGTATACATTGATATATTAACATGTTCACACTCTAGAGACTTACAACAGTTTATATATTTTATATATCTATCACAGTCTTCCGCTTGCGTAATTTAACTGTCTCTAGAGTATGATATGCTATTTTGGCTTAATCCGATTCATTTTTAATGCGCTAATACGAACAACATTCAGTCATCATTCTTTATGTTGCATAAGTAATGCGTTGGAACTCTGGAGTTGAGTTTATGCTCGACCCCCGATTTTTAGGGCGTTACAGATATAACAGCACAGTAGTTTGTCGATCGAATCGACTCGCATCAATGACTTGTCGAATCGAGGTTTAATCGAAGGTCCTTTGATCGAATTGAAAAACTCCTAAATTACAAATTTTAGGCTGTAGACACTTTTTGGCGTTATCGGTTGAATCGACCTCAATCGTCGATCGATCGAAGGTCGTCGGTTTTGATGATCTGACTAAATTTTTTAAGGTTTTGATTACTCCTGTAAATCGGATCCAAATCGTCTATTGACTTCTACGAAATCGATTTAGGGATCAGCCAATAAATCATTTAGATCTGGACCATTTAAGATCCATATTTGTTTCATAACATGTTCTTATAATATCCATTCTCTTTGATCATCATGGCCCACTAGACGATCATATACATCTAAGAATAAATCCAATTGATATTACCCATTATATAGTTAAATCGACCTAAAAATTAGGGCCCTAATATGTTTTGGCCACAGGGATCACATTATCTGTGCAAATCAAACCTAATACATTCACATGTGCCCAAACCAATCTCTATGACAAGAGATCTGCACAGGATCTAACTCTTTTCATTGTATGATTCTATAGACCCATGCGATGAACGTGCCACTGATTTGCCAGTTCATTGCATAGATCCAGTAAAAATAATTTAAATAAAAAAAAAAAAGAAATGGATCATGATCTTACTGGATCTAGCTATTCATAGTTCTTCAGCTCTCTCTCTTTGATTCTTACTTAAGAGGAGAGGAGAGCTTTAGATTAGGAAAGATTAAAAGTTATGTATCACGGTGGCAGGAATCAATCCTTTGACATCTCTCACAGCCAAAAGTTGTGGTGGCACGAATTGATCTTTCAACCTCTCCTACAACTAAAAAGTGTCTTTGCATGGTCTAAGTGATTTGTTCTATTTATTAAATACAAAATTAAATCTTTAACCCATTTAATTTATGATTTATGTATCCACTTAATGTACAAAATTTAGGGACGTTACATACTTGCTCTAGAGGAAAACTTTTACCATTATTTTAGGATATGAAGGTGACAAGACAGTAATGTAAACCTTGAATTTTTGAACCATCTAAGAACGGGACTAACTTAATTACTAAAATAATTTTGGAGTCATTAGCAAAACTAAGCACTTAGCCTAGTTGGTAGAGCTACCCTTGGTGAAAGGATAGGTTAAGGGATTGACTCCTTTATTTAAAGGGAAAAAATGCAGGAAAATTTATGTAGAAAAATCTTAAACCTAAAGAGCAGCCGTAAGAGGGAGAGAGAAGGCATGTGAAAGAAAAATTGATCGATAAGATTTTTGTCGTTTTCTCTTGTAAATTTTCTATTTTCTTTATCCAAAAACCTAAGATTTAACTAATGAACATGAATGATTAATTATACGTCCATGATTTAATCTATGTGGGAAGTTTTATATGAAGTAATTGATTTTTAATAGAATTTCTGTATCGTGGGAGATTGGGTTTGAGAAATCCAGCCATGTTAGGTTTGATTAATCTAAATCAAAAGTTTTCCAAGGCCAAAACTGGTTAAGGCCTCAAATTTAAGAGTAATCGGATTAGAGGATTTCTCATAGTGATCTTCGTATAGTACGAAAGATGATAGTTTGTAAAACGGCTTTAACGAACGATTGTAAAATTATGGATATTTCAAGTCCAAGCGATCCTTTAGTTAATTCAAGTTTGATGATGAGAAAAACAATTAAATTGGTAGAACCCAAACCTTAGAATAAGCTAAAATCACAAAGCCAAGTAAGTGCAAGATAAATCTTAAAGGTTTCAGAAAACGGATCATGTAGCTAAATAGAACCCGATTGAGGGGATTGATTTTTGTTCAGAGATTACACACCACAATTCATAACCCATTTGGATAAATCGAAATCGAGGTTCGATCAATCAAAGAGGGCCTCAATTGGTCTCAATTGATTGACCAATGCTAATTTATCTAGCAAATAAAGTGATTTAACCTGACTAAGCTCGATGAATTAACGAGCAAGGTTTGATCGATTGAGAGTGGTCAAAAGTGTCTAAAGACTTTAGATGGAAATTTTGATTTCCCTCGACCCATGGTCGATTGATCGATTGCATCGATCAACAATCTCCCATCTTGACTTTTATATAAAATTTAAGAAATAATGGAACCATGCATTAAAGGACATTGGTGGGTAATCTTAGTTTGATCAAAGGTGGGCCCCACTTAATGATGTAGACAAATTAAATTGGCATGTGTTAAATGGTATTAAGAGGTTCAGAGCTTAGATGATAAAGCATCCAATTATTTGACGGATTCAACTCTACTATGAATTGGTGAGTGAATCCCAATGTATCTCATATTTGTACGGTTAATATAAATGATTGGTGGTTGCAATTGTTAGGATTAATATGGTTGTAATATTATATTTCTTGTGATATTCTTGTTTTATAATTTGTCTTCAAGGATTTCTGATATTGAATATGCAAAAATACCAATCATTGATATTAAAAATTTTGTTGTTTTCTCTTAGAGAGAGATGTATCTATAGACTATACATGTTGATGTGTAAACATTAAGCATGCATTATATGCATCCATCGTGATTGCATGTACACCTTGTGCCTAGATTTTTGGGGAATCTCCTTGGATGGTTACACCTGGTAGATTTTTGCCTACAACAGTGAAATTCTATCAGCTCCCCATTTTGGGTCACTGATAACCATATCGTGTAGTTACCTGGCCTAGGTTACTTTGGCTAATGGAGAGCGATGTGGGTGAAACTTTGATGAGATCCACCCCATCCATCAGGTTCACACATGCCAACACATGTATAGAAATTAGAGAGTGTAGAGGAGATTTGCAGCACACATGGCAGCATGGTACAAGCGTGCAGACTAAAAGTTTCAAACACTCATCAGGTGGGTCCCACCCTGAACATTTTCCTACCCAAAAATCAGGCCCAGCCACTGATCATGTGAGGGCACAAGTGCATACTGAATATAAACAACAGGGTCATCTTCATTTCTAAAGTTCCATTTTTCTGATACGTGTGGCCTACCCGTAGAAGAGTCAAAACTGGCCTGATTTTTTCAGCCAGGCCATGTTCACGTCTGAACCACGTCATGGTTGTTGGATCTCACGTACGTGTGAAAAGTTGGCAGGTGTGAATCCACTTTAGCATTTCTCTTCCATCATTGGAATAACATTGAATGTTGGTGGGCAGTCAATATTACTTTATCAAGGCGGGTTACCGTTGGAGACCTATTCAAGGAGTGGATGATTGATTGCTCATGCTTACTTATGGTAAGATGTCTACTGAGTATAGTTTCAGGTTGACGAATATCCAACCCAAGTGGACGATCATCCCACTTGATATGCATATCTCATGACATCCTTACATCCATGCCTATACCACATACATATCCATTCGTTTTGTTTTGTGCTCTCTTATATTATGCTACGTATGAAGCATGTTGGGTTCATTTGCTAGCATGACCAGCTAATGTTGCGGATTAACAACCCTACAAATATAGACGATGCTGGATGATCAAATCAGGTATTAAAGAACGAGGTTGGGTTAGTAAATAAGTGTCATGATCAATGACCATATTTCGCGGAACACAAATTGGCTAATTTATTGCAATTGTTTTATTAGGTGATTTAGTTTCCATTTATTATAGTCATTGCTGATTTAATTAAATATGAAATTGTTTATAGCCATGACTTAAATTATTAAATAAAGATTGATTATTTTACTGGAATAAGAGTCCCAAATGGGTGGACATGATTGATTTTGATAGTTACAATTGTGTTTTAGAATGTAATGAAATAAGTAGTAACGACAATTGTATAACGATGTGGATGTTTGTACATTTATGTGGTGAGGATCTAGAATACATTTAAAAATGGGCCTTGTAAAAACTGTTTGATGATTGAATTTTGTACATTAATTTGATGTATGAGTAATGGTTCGCAACTCAATCTAAGGGTATACACTGTGTCTGAAGCATGATGAGCGACAAGTAGCGACCAATGACTTGCCACTACCGGCAGATGTTCTAAAGGCTCATCATGATATATGTGGTGTATCCATGTTGCCTATCTATCTTTTAGTTCATTTTAGAGCATGAGCTTAAAATTGAGGCACCTTAAAATCTAAGGTGGGTCACATGATAGGAGAGTGTGCCTATATATTATTCCTATAGTTAAAAACTTTCTAAGGCCTATCAAAGTTTTGGATCAAGATGACAGTTACATTTTCCCCTTGTCTAGATATTGTTGACAAAATTTACAGGTTGTAGGCAAATAAATATTACAGGATGCCTTAGGAATTTTTTAACGATGAACATTCAATCACTACTGTTTATCTGTGGTGTGGTTCACGGCCTCCTTGCTGATAATTTCACTGACATGACATGCTTCTTTATCATGAGCTGTCCCGCACTGTGTTTTGTACCCACTAGACGCTGATTAGATCCATCCCACCAAGATATGTCACCCGCAATTTGTATATTCTATCAAATCTACTCATCTAAAGTACCACTTTAATATCAATGATTATCAAAAAAATTAGTAAATTAAAATATTCATGTTGGCCAATTTAGAGAAAGCTGATTGGCTGCTGTACTACACACCACCGACCTGGCTAGTGTGTACGTGTCTTGCGAAGACAACCGCTGACGCTACTCGAGCTCCCGGCTGGACGAACGGTTCAAAGAGGTAAAAGTTACACGGGGACGATGTATTTATTATATCCACACCGTTCATATATATGGAGAGATAATTTAAGAGTATTAAGAAAAAAATGAGCCATATTAGAATCTCAAGTAGACCACACCACAAAAATCAGTAGTATAGTGATTCTCACCGTTAAAACATTTACAGGGCCTACGTAACGTTTAGGAAAAAAAATAATATGATATCGAACTCAATAACTTCTGTGACCCCCAAAAGGTTTAAATGGTAGAAGTTCAATACCTCACTGTTTTTTCAGAGTGTTCCACTTGATCTTTCAATCTGTCTTATTTTTATTTATTTTTTCAAAAAGCCTTGAGACCAGCTCACCAAATGTATAGACGGTTTGGATATAACAAATACCTCACGATGAGACTCACAAAGCTTGGTGACATCAATACACCAGTCCGGTCGGTGGTGTGTGGCCACGGACGGTGATTTCCTGCACTATAAGGGCTTTCGAAGAAGATCCTGCACCTAAGTGAGGCTCATCGTGATGTTTGTTAGAAATCAATTCTGTTCATCCGTTTTGCAAGATCATTTTAGGAATGGGACGGAAAATGAGGTAATCGGAAACAAGCAAGGCATATGAGAGGTAAAAATAGGTGTGTGCGCGGTTTCAAAAAAAAAAAAATAATAAATCAATCTTCCTTGGAAAGCCCTTTTTATGTTTTTTTGCAGGAAATCTGGGTCGGTGGTACACCAGCCAATCCGCTTCCGGTGCAAACGGATGGCTACTCCCCGCCACTGGCCAATGGCTAGTGATCGGTGCTATATGGGCCAACCATGATTTATGTACTTCATCTATGCCATCCATCTATTTTAGGGTATTAGACCAAAAATAAGGTATATCCCCATCTCAAGACGACCGCATTAATTACAGAAAACAGTGTTGAATGAATGCCAACCATTAAAAACTTTTCAAGGGCTATAAAAGTTTTGGATCAATCCGATTTTTGTTTTTTCCCTTCCTCTAGGCCTATATGATCTAATCAACAGATGGAAGTCAAATAAATAGTTAAGTGGGCCTTAGGAGGATTTTAATGGTGGATATCCATTCACTATTGTTTTCCTGTGGTGTGGTCCATCCGAGATTTATATCCCTATCATTTTTGGGATCAAGCCGTAAAATGATCTTTAAAAACGGATGAAACACATACATCATGGTGGAGCCCACAAAGCACCGACCACCAGCAACCAGGCTAGTGATGTAGAGCGGGTCACGGATAGTTACATGGCCAAGATGGATTAGAAAAGGCCCGGTTGACGACAGAAGTGCTCCAGACCATCAGACCTTAAATCGGGCATATCTCGCAATCCGGAATGAGTTATCTGATGTAAAATATATGATTTTATGGTAGAATGAGCTACTTTAGCCAACGAACCCGGGTTGTGCAACTCGGTTTTGCGAAATACCCTTAGATCCACGGTTGTTTCCCTGTTTTAATTTCGTTTTTACTATAAATACTGTTCATCTGTTGGGCTTTAGGAGTTGCATCCAATGTGAAAAGAGCTTAGAAAAATTAGGAGAACGGTTTGGTGAAGCCAAATAGGACACTTACTATTTTTGGCCGAAAACCTTGTGCACTAGACATCACGACCGTATATAAATAGTAAGTTTACTATTTATAGTAAGTCACGAATTCTAGTAGTTTTAGTTGTAGTCTGATTCTGATTTCTTTCTCATTGCTTGGTAGCCCTATTTAAAGGGTTGTGAACTTGTTTTTATTCATTCATTAATCAATTTCGAATTTATTAGAATTTATTTCTATTTCCTACTTTCTTTCCTCATGGATTCAAGAAGTCTATGTGAGGAGTCCAGAGAAGCACCGTCCTCACATCCTCCCCTGCGTCAGCTAGTGGCAATGGGAGTAGCCAATCCGTTTCCGCTTTATAATGTTCCCTGTGGAGGGACTCACCTAAGTCTTGTGTTTGACCATTTATAGGATCAAAGGTTAAAATGTGGTGATGCACCTAGCGTAAGAAAATCTTTCGGACTAGCCTCTAATGGGGTGGGACCTTAAGTTACGGTTCACCGGTGAAATGATTTCATGTGCATGTAACATCCAACCTGTTTAAAACCTTGAGAATCACATGTGATAAAATTAGTGTAAATGCACTCATCAGGTAAACCACAACTTTGAAAGTAAATTATAAATACTGATAAGAGAACAAAATTCAAGTATAGTCAGCCATATGAATGTTGGATGTGATTTTGCACAGGGGAACCCCATGCAGAGGGAAACGGATTGGCTACTCCCCCTGCCACCACCATGGTGGCTTTTGGTCGGTGCTCTGTGGGCCCCACTATGATGTATGTGTTTAATCCATTCCGTTCATTCATTCTTACAGATCATTTTAAGGCTTGATCCTAAAATTGAGAGGGATATAAATCTTATGCGGACCATACCACAGGAAAATAATAGTGACTGGATATCCACGGTTAAAATCCTCCTAAGGCCCACTGTACTGTTTATTTGACATCCACTTGGGATATACCTCATTCAACGCTATCTTATACCCAACTCAAGCGCGGCACATTGCAACTCCTGAACGTGTGGATCTCACACACGTGTTTGATACTGGCGTATGCCTATGAAAGTGTTTGCTGCTTTCAACACTATCTAAATTCTCGCCTCCTTTGATTTGTTTTCTGCTTTTACGATAGGCGGGCCCATTCCATTTAATCTTTGGGCCTGCCCGAAGTATCCAGTTGTAAAGTGATCTTCTTTGCGTTTATGAAATCAAATTTCAATAATAAAATAAATAAATAAATAAAAATGCCTATGAAAGTGTTCTCGCAGAATTAGCAAACATCACAAACCGTAGCGCTCTCTCTCTCTCTCTCTCTCTCTCTCTCACGTGACACTCCCAACTCCATTGAAACCTAAAAATTCCCATCTAAAGCATTTCCTTCTCTGAGCATTCCTAATTTGGAGATGGAGAGAAACATGAAAGAAGGCAGCGATTTGTCCTTGGACGAATACATGGAAAAGAGACTCGAAGAGTTGTCCGTCGGTCCTTTCGAGAAAGAGCCATGCACAATCTATCGAGTCCCGTCCCACCTCCGCAAGGAGGATGAGATCGCCTACCAGCCGAAGATCATCTCCATTGGTCCTTACCACCACTGCGATAATGGCCTAAAGGTCATGGAAGAACACAAGTGGCAATTCCTCTCCGAATTCCTCAAAAGGAACTGCAGGGTCCCGCTCAAGCATTATCTCGACAAGGTCCGAGAAAAGGAAATGAATGCAAGGAACCACTACTCAGAAAAAGTACAGCTCAGCAGTGATGATTTCGTACAGATGATGGTCCTCGATGGTTGCTTCATTATCGAGCTCTTTCTCAAGCGATACCAAGCAAAGGACGATATGATATACAGCACGAGGTGGATATTGCCCTTGATAACCAACGACATGCTCCTGCTCGAGAACCAGCTTCCTTTCCTCATCCTCCAGGAGTTGTTCCAGCTTGCAGATCTTGGAATTCATGACGGAGAGAACCTGATTACCATTAACTCTCTCGCCATCCATTTCTTCAGCCATCTCCTTGTGGGGGAAGACAAATCCCTTCCAGGGGAACAAAAACCCTTCCATTTGCTCCATTTACTCCATTTATTTCACACCCGCCGTCTCAAGGATTCTACCGATAGCTCTCTGGCAACAGATAGCAATAAAATGCAGTACAACTCATCACAAACGCCCCCACAGCAACCACTGACAAATTCAGGCCATTCAGATATAGAAGCCCAACACCCAGAAACTGAATCCAAGAAGACAGGACGTTTTGGGAATCGCAAGTGGAAGGGAGTAGTCTTTCTTCTCCAAACAATAATAGGGTTTCCAAGGAAGCCTTCGCCTCCACAGAAATCGATCCCTTGTGCTACGGAGCTACATGACGCCGGCGTCAAATTCAGGGTGAAGAAGGATGCGAACAGCTACTTGGAAGTGACGTTCGGTGATGGGGTAATGGAAATTCCATATTTGCTAATCAAGGACAACACCAACTCCCTTTTCAGGAACTTCATTGCCTTTGAGCAATGCCGTCCAGACTCCAACTGCCACTTCACAAGCTACGCCTTCTTCATGGATTGCATCGTGAACACACCAGCCGACGTGGCACTTCTCTGCCAGAACAAGATCCTCGAACACTGGCTCGGGAGTGATGATGCCGTAGCCCTTCTCTTCAACAAGCTGTGTTACGGCGTCGCCATGGACACCCAGACCCGCCATTACTTCCCCAATTTGTTCCAGGAGGTGAGGAAATACTGCAACACCACTTGGCACACATGGAGGGCGCGCTTGATGCATGATTACTTCAGTAATCCGTGGGCGATAATTTCTGTAGTGGCAGCCATCATCCTACTCCTACTCACCGTTGCTCAGACCTTCTTCTCCACCATCGCCTATGTAAAGCCTCCGGCCTGAGTAACTATCATGATGCGAGTTTGTTACATGGTAGATGACACGAGAGACGGCATTGACATGGGCATGTTGGTTTTATCGCTGTGCTACCTTAAGGTGTGGGGAACTGCCATAATCGGCTTTAGTTCTATCTATGACTATCTATTTTGAATGATTGTTGTGGTTAATAATGCTTGTTGCGGTTTCAGCTTTTGCTACTGTTGCTATTAAATTATATATATTTTTTTTCATGTGACTTCTCAGTGTATCCACCCTTGTATAAGTCCATCTTTGAAAAATAAAAAATTTAGTAAAGAAAGAGTGCGGATAGTCTGTGTTGAAGTTGGAGTGAACTCGAAATCGGATTGCGTCTGAGTTACTCACGCGATTTTATCATGTCGAGTAAACTCTGTTCGGCCTACCATGAATGTATGTGATTTATCAGAGGAGACCTCTCTCGCTCTCGCTCTCTAGCACACACGAGCCTACATGATTGATATTCAAAGTCCATGTGGGCAACACATTTGATCCATACTCATAAGTGAGGGTCTAGTCACTGTAATTGATTGGCTAGATTGAGACTATTGAAAATCAACGGCTTGATTGGATCCATGTTGAAGTGGTACAATTCATATGTATTAAAGATGAGTTATTTGATTGAATAGATATGAATGCTGGGGTGGGCTTGTTGAGAAAGAAATGCTCGGTTGGTTAGGTCTCTTATGATCTGTTGTTAACTGATGCTGTTTTTATCTGTCCCTGCAATGGTTGCTATTGATTGGCCAGGGCCTCGCCTGCCCCCTGCTGCCAGATGTGCCCTGAGTGGCTGTATGCTCTGTGTATCCCTGTGTAAGTGCAGTTTGCTTGGATGGATGATGGAATAGGCTGGAGGATGGTTTTTCTTGTGCTATATGTTGTTTGTCTACAGGTGACAGGGTTCTGCCTGAGCGTAGGGCTCTTGCTGGATTGGTTTGGATGGACAGTGGCGACTGTCCGCGGCTTGATGGCGAGCGATCAGGAGACGTGGGTGAGTGTTGGCTGGGTGGTTAGTGGCGTATGTTCGGAAGATGGATTGCTGGGTGAACGTCGACCATTGGGTGAGCTAGTGTTGCCTCTTACATGGGTTGCTGCTACGCATAAAATTTCAGCAGAGCAGATCCAAATTTCAAAATTGTCCCAAGGTAGGATCGAAAGTGTGCCAGGGTTGTGGTGGGTTGGTGATGTAGGATGTAGATCAAGCACATTTCTAACACATATGGATCGAAGGAAACGTAAGGAAGAACAGTGTGAGCTAGCTGTGAGAGTAGATTTTTCTTCTAAACCGTGTGAGAGTCATATGAGCTAGCTGTGCAAACCGTGTGAGCTAGCTGTGAGATTAGATTTTTCTTCTAAGTTTAGATTGCTAGCTGTGTTAAGATAAGCAGTAAGATTTCTTTCTGGATTTTTTCTTTCTTTAGCTGCCCTTAGGAAGCATCTAGATAGGGATTCTTTTGTCTTTTCACATAAGGAGAAAAGCCTATAAATGGCACCAATGTATTCGTTTCTAAGCAATTCCAATACAGCAGTTCAAGGCTCTTCTTCTTTCAGTTTTTTAAAGTTTTCTGTTTTGTGGTGGCTGCAGCCACTCGTCAGCAAAAGGTGGGGTTTACAACCCAACAACCTTAAGGTGTGGTGAACTTTTGCCATAATGGGCTTTAGTTCTATCCATGACTATCTATTTTGAATGAATGTTGTGGTTGTTATTGTTGTGGTTAATAGCACTTGTTGCGGTTTCTGCTTTTGCTACCGTTGGCACTATTTTTTTTTTCACGTGACTTCTCAGTGTATACACCCGTGCTTAAGTCCATCTTTGAAAAAATTGAAATATTTTTTTAAAAAAATTAGAAAAGAAAGAGTGCGGATCGTCTGTGTTGAAGGCGGAGGGAACTCGAAATCGGATTGCATCTGAGTTACTCACGCGCTTTTATCGCTTTTATCGTGTTGAGTAAACTCTGTTAGGCCTACCTAGAATGTGCGTGGTTTATCACGGGAGACCTTCTTCTTCTTCTTCTTCTTCTTCTTCTTCTTCTCTCTCTCTCTCTCTCTCTCTCTCTCTCTCGCACGAGCCTACATGATTGATATTATTCAAAGTCCATGTGAGCCACACATTTGATCCATAATCATACTTGAGGGTCTAGTCAGTGTAATTAATGGGCTAGATTGAGACAATATTGTATTTAATAGAATAGATATGAATGCTGGGGTGGACTTGTACACTTGAGAAGGTATTAATGACGTATGTAATGAACTAGGCAAAATCGATTAATGTTCTCCACGCAGCTCATATTAAGTTATATTGAAAGCTTGATATATGCAATGGTTAGTACAAAACCGGATATTTCACATGCGGTGGGTATTGTTAGCAAATACATGTCTCACCCTAGCAACCAACACTGGGAGGCAGTGAAATGGCTACTTTGATATATTCGAGTTACATAGGATTGTGTCTTATCATTTAAAAATAAGGGGACAAGTTAGTAAGCTATGTGGATTCAGATTATACGGGCAGTGTGAATAAAAAATGTCTACTTCCAATTATTCATTTGTGCTAGCAGGTGAAGTGATCAGTTGGATGTCGAAGCTTCAGTCTGTGGTGACTCTTTCCACAACCGAAGCTGAGTATATAGCAATGATAGAAGCATTCAAAGAATGTGTTTGGTTGAGATGAATGATAAATCAATTAGAGTTTTAACAGGAGGTCATGCCAGTCAATTGTCACAGCGAAAAGCACGATCAATTTAGCTAAGAATTTTATTCATCACGCACGTACTAAACATATTGATATATATCATCATTTTATCCAAAAGATGTGCTTGAGGAAGGAGGCGCGACTTTAGCGAATATTCACACAAGCATGAATTCGGCTGACATGCTTACGAAGGTGGTTCCCACAGAGAAGTTTAAGTTTTGTGTAACTTCTCTAGGCTTAGTAAAGGTGTAAATGGAAGACAGAGTATGCACGAGAAGTACTAGTAGAATTATGATGGAATGCGAAATTAGAGATAAAGATTGATAAGGAGCTATAAAAAATAAATATTGAAGACATGATGGATATTATTGTTGATATCTTAAATCTATCTATAAAATGGTCTGTCGATGTCATCAACAGACCACTCGATGTCATTAAGTAAATGTCGATGCCATCGTGTATGTAACGCCCCGAACTTTTCGATGCTCGGGCATCGAAAGTCCTCGAGCGTTACCATAAGATTCAACGTGACATATACATGTGTATGATACCAATTCAATTACTCTAGCCTTACATCCTTGCCCTGACATAAACTTAACCGTTGGGGATGATCTTTATTCATAAATCAAGCCATCTGACTGTTGAATTTTAAGACAAGCTTACCCATCACGTGATTTGACCTAAGTATTGTCCCTTAGATGACGCGACGAATAACTCCCTATACATAATGATTTAGATATACATTATTTTGTAAGAACTGCTTAGAAATGTGCCTATAACCATTTAGAGCTGTTGAATTTCTCAAAACTCACACATCAGTAATAATTACGAAAATGCCATTGACCTAGGCCCCTGGATTCCAATTCACACGGTTCTCATCATCCGTTTCATGTGAAATTTTATACCAGGCCTAATTATCATAAATTAACCGTACACATCAAATTTCAGCCCTTAGATCATGGTAAATCAGCTACTTGACCTCTACATCCATTCGTACACTTATCAGATCAAGATTCTGATCCATTCATCTTGTTCACCCCATATGGATATGCTTAACCTACCATTAGAATTTCAATCCGAGAAACTTACACATATGAACAAGTCACTCGAATCCAACAATATATGTGTCATACCCATAATCACTCCAGAAACACACCTGATGACCATCCATTTACGAAACTGACCGTACATCTACTGACATACATGATCAGAGTGCTAACCATCAAGTCCTCTTATTATTAACAAGTAATCTGACCACCCATCATGTTTGGATCCGCCAAACGGGCCATG
Source organism: Magnolia changhungtana (assembly GCA_030180095.1). Lineage (NCBI taxonomy): Eukaryota > Viridiplantae > Streptophyta > Magnoliopsida > Magnoliales > Magnoliaceae > Magnolia > Magnolia changhungtana. The sequence continues at coordinate 5,387,839 of JASAUF010000378.1, forward strand.
TAAACATCATGACAAATTGATCATCATGAAAATCTTAGGGTTTAGGTCCCAACTGTACGGTAACTTGTCGATAAGAGGAGTACAAATGTTATTTTAGAATTTTAAAATATATTAGCCATTAAAGGAGAATCTTAGTCATCCTTAAGAGATCATAGCTCAAATTTGGGCGACGGAAAGAGCGTGAAGGATAAAGACCAACTGTAAAATTTTATCACATTTGGACGGTAGACTCATGAGTTACGGATGGCAGAAGTTTTGAAAAAAAAGAGGGTAGAGTTGTAAATATGGTAACATGCATGGCACATTTGACTACGAGAGTTACAATTGAAATTTTTTAACGGTGAGAGTTATTGTTTCTTGGCAAGATCATGCGGCCCACCTGAAGTTCAGATCTACTTTAAATTTGGGACCATGGGTTTGCACAACATGCCAAAGACGGTGAACGGAGTAGATTTCTTAACAAACATCACTATGGGCCCCACCTGATTTTTCTCCAACCGTGCATGCAAGTTTAGATTTTACGTAAATGATTTCCTTGGTTGAACGTGAACACTGTGCACCTTAATTAAAGGGTGGCTCACCCAAGTTGTAGATCGACCCCTATAACAGGCCTGAATACACTTTAGGATCATTAGAATCCTTTCAACCATTAACGTTTGATTTTGAGGTAATCCAACCATTAAACTAACCAAAATCTACAATTAGAGCTAAAAATAAGTAAAATTGGGAGTATGGCCCACCCAAGCTTCGGCTTTCCCTCATCTCAGTCAGGTGACCCAAATGGGCCCACAGAGAATCATGGATGGTGTGGATTTCTCAAAAAACATCTTATGGACCCCACATTATGCGGCATGAATGCATGTCCTATGTGCATAAGAGTGCACCAGACCTACTCACGTTTCCAAGGTAAGAAAACTTCCTTCTTCACGTTTCCGCCTGCAACAGCCTGAGACACGCCGTTTCTGTCTGGTTGATCAGTGGCCCATCATATGTGGGCATATGCATGATCCAAACCGTCCATCATGTTTAGAATTTTATTCTAACCAAAGCTGTGTCTTCCATGTGCCTTCATGCAACCACACGTGCACACAAACACCGGTGCAAACAGGACCTAAAAACACTCGTTTCCATAAATGGGGGATGTTCCCCATGCAATCACGCTGGCAATCCGCGTGCTCTACCTTCCCTACATCTCAGCCCTCCATTTCGATAGATCCTAGCCAATTTCTACCCACGGTAAAGAGAAAACCACGTCCGGTTTTGGCTCCCACCCACCGAATTTGGAGATAACTTTATCTGGATCAGATCCAGACCGTGTATGACCGATCCAACGGCTCCAGGGTGAGCTGGTGGTTGTTTTAAGGATGTTGGGGTTGCGAAAAAGAGACTTCTCATCCGTTTCCCACGAGTGCAACCAAAAACCGACTGCCATCTTCAAACCTGCGAACCCACCACCCACACGTCCATTAAGCTCCGTTCTTCTATTCCTTCAAGCTTCCTGGGACATTTTAGAGTCGTCCAGAAACATTTCCTTGGAGAAACATCAACCAAGTTTTGATCCGCCATTAATGGTGGATCGTCTTCCTCGGCCAAGCGCTCCGAGTCTGTCCGAATGGACGTCACTGCTGGACGTTTGTAGTAGCAGCACTTTAGAAAAACAGGGAGAAAAGAGAGAAAGAAAAGGAGGAACTGGGTGGTCGTGAGCACCACCGTTCGGCCAGGTAACACCACCCCTCCCTCTTCTTGTTTCTTCTTCATTTTTTTTTAGGAAGTCAGCTTGTTGCTGAGGCTGAATATGGCCTGAAGATGAGCTCTGTATTGAGGCCAAACAGGGCCGGGAATGGCCTCCAAAAATAGCCTGCAAGAGTGGCTGCTTCTCGTCAGATGCAGGAGGTAGCCAAGCACGTTGGGGCAGTCGTGGGCCTCACCAAAGCTCAGCTGGGCCTCGCCAGATGCAGGTGGGCCTCACCAAAAACTAAAGGGCTGCCGTGGTTTTGGGCCCTGCTTGAGTGCAGGTGGGCCGCACCCTGCATCAACAAGTGGACCCCACCCTACCACAGTTAGGTGGGCCGTGTATGTGGCCCCACATTAATGTTGTGGCTCGTCCAGGCCGTCCATCAAGGGCCATCCGGCCCTGGACTTTTGTTTCAAAAGAATAAAATAAAATAAATTAATAATAAAATATATGTTAGTATATATGCATACATGAAAATGAAAATTATAAAGTATTATATTACACCTCTAATGCATGAAGCATGGTGTGTGAGGATTGCAATCAGGACTGTCCATCTCATTTCCCACCTCATTTTAGGCATTGACCCGAAAAATGAAGCCAACTCAACTCTCTGTTAGGCCACACCAGCGTAAAGACTAATTTAATAGGGGTAGATCATTAGGACCCTTTGTGATATTTCGGTGTGTCAAGACATATCCAAAATTGGATATTAGACCTTTCCTGAGCCCTGGAACCCAATCAACGGAGTAGATCCTCCTTAGGCAGGCCCCACCTATCAAAACAAAAAATATATATAATATAAGAACCATGCACGGAAACGTCCAGAAGACGCTGACACCTTTTGGTTAAGGTTTTGGCTAGGGCCATGGCCCCACTACAGGCTCTACCATGATGTGTGTCAAACATCGAAACCGTCCATTTGATGGGTCCCCTTTATATACGGGGTGCCTCCAAAAACCAGCCATACACAGAGCTCAAGTGGCCCACACCATCTACAATCTTTTGAATACATGTTAAACCATATGAAAACACTTGTCGGGGTCCATCTGAGATTTGGATGCACCTGAAACTTGGTTTGACCCCCTTAAACTAGCGGGACACACTTAATGGATGGGTTGGATTTGTGAACCACAATGTGGTGAGCCAAACAAATGATTTTAAATACTTTAATGGTGGATTTTAGTATATATTACCATGATTGAATCCACCGTTGATACTTGATAACTATCGTTATTATATATTAGTAATTTAATTATCATTCTTTGGTACAATCATTAATAGTAGATCATACCATTACTTGCATTATAATGACTATTATTAATAAATTGGCTAACGTTAATTATAACACTAATGTTAACAATTACTCTTCAATTATTAAAATTATCATACGCCAACTACAATCCAAATCCTTAAAATCTATCGTAGATCTAAATTCTAGGATGAAAACCTAGTTCTACATTAAAACCCTAAAACCAAGGTAATCCAAACTTTAGGTTAAGACCTTGATCAAGAATAGCGTATAAAGCTTGAACCTAACAGTGTAACTTTACAATTGATGGTAGGGTTTGATTCTAAGGAAATACACGTTCTCTAATAACATTGGTAGGCGGTTCAAAACATAAGGTGATGATTCTTCCCCTTGAGCTTTCCATCTTCTCATTAGCTTAAGTTATAGTCTTTATTTAAATTCATAATTGATATATTCCTTTATAATCACATGTGTTAGCTGGTGGAAATTAAATTACTGTCTTACATGCTTTATGATTATTCTGCATAATTGTTCATACTCGTGGATTATTTGTGGATTGCTTACGGAACTTAAACTGGTACATTAGTAGAAAATTCTCACATATAAATGTACACCCATACTTGGGATGTAACTTGACTAGTTGTGATCGTAATGGACCTTCGGCTGGGTGATTATTGAGTGGTGGTCTAGAAGGATGATTGATGTGGGCCTACCATCCAGGGTTGTTGTGCCCAATGATTTTTAAGGATGGTCTTTATCATATGGTTTTGATATTCGCCCTATGTGGCATATTTTGATACTCGCCTATGTGGCTTATTTTGATATCTGCCACGTGGTTTGTTTTGGTATTTGCCCTATATAAGTTTGATGTTTTATATCGTGCAACCATGCGATGGTAAGCCCCACATACTGTAATATGATTGGCCACTAGTCGATGAGTTTCCATTAAACATCCTAAGGTGGTAGCCTCATGAGCCAGGGATGGTGGAATGGGACACTATGCCTGAGCTGTCGGCCTACGCTGGGCTATACGCTCCCCGTAGTGACCTTGAGCTTACCTAAATTGGTGATTGTAAACTGGACTAATAACGGTTTGGCTAATCATGCATCCATAGCATATTGGCGATGACGGGTGGCTAATTCTGGATGCTGTAGCACATGCCCCAGAGTTGTTGGGGTATCGTTTCGCTAGCTCCCAGACCACCGACTATCGACCCTTGTTCCGACTGGATGATTTTTCCAGGTCGATGATTTGCATGGGCGACGAGCCCAAATCCGACTGGATGATTTTTCCAGGTCGATGATTTGCATGGGCGACGAGCCCAAGTCCGACTGGATGTGCATCCCCAGGTCGATGTGCATTCACGCATCCATACATTTAAAAAGACTGCATCATGTATTGTTTTGATTGTTTTGTCATTTTATACTATGCTTACCTAATGCGGCGGTGTGTAATCTTGAGGGGAATTCACACTGAGCTGGCCATTCATCCATCAAATATACAACCGTACAGGTAGAACAGGTGGCCTAGATGATGTATATGATCAGACTTGATGAGAAGCTGTGCAGGTGCCATGGATGCACGGTAGTATTGCTAAGTGGAGTTGCGCGATCTTGTGGCTCTCATTTATATGTTTTATATATTTCAAATTTCTCATGTATGTAATCTTGTAATTAATAGTGTAGAGACATTGGTTTGTATAAGTCATTATGGGCAGTTTCTTGTATATTTGAATGATAATGAAATTATCCTTTATGTCGAATTGTCCACACTATGCTCATTGCTTACTCTGATAGTTAAAAAAAAAAAAATTTATACTCGAATTTGACCATCCTTTAAGGTTAACATTCGGGTTTTTGGGAAACGGGTCGTGTACTCGGGTCCTGAAAACTCGGGGCGTTACAGTGTAACACCCCGTACTTTCAGTACTCGGGTGTTACCATGAGGACCTTATTTAGGGTCACAAACCCGATTTAGTGATTCTGTAAGCAACTGTAAACTCATTGGACTTGAGGACCATCGGTCTAGGTGTATCCAGAATTAGCCTGGGAATGTTGGGAGGACAAACATGATCTGACCGACTGCCAGATGAGGCCCACCTGAGTCAGATGGGTGGCCTATCTTAAGTGATCCATAATGACTCATTTTAAATGTATATACATCATAATACAAAATAATTTTATAATTAATTGTAATAATACAAATGTTACTTGAATCATTCAAATTATGCATATTATTTAAGCTGCACATAAAATGAATGGCATACCAACATATAATTGATGTATATCGACTAATATTTACATTTTGTAATTTAAACTACAGATTATTGTATTATACCATATATATGAAATATACGTCACTTAGAATAATCAATATTTGTATAAATATAAAAGAAAAATTCGTATATACACATCTATATAATACTTCAAATTAAATATGTTACTTCTTAAGAAATAATTATTAATATAAATTATAAATGTAATACAAGTTGTATACATGTTGATAAAACATACTATAGTATATGCTAATGTAATTGTTATTACTTAATACATATTATTCAATATTAATATTGAAATTGGTGAACGGATCAGACTTCACTTAAGACCACCATGGGCCGCGCAAACCACCAATCGAATGTTAAAAAGGCGTGTATGGCCCACCTAAGTCATGGATCTACCTCATTCTTTGGGCCAGGCCCTAGGACTGGCTGACGAAACTAATGAACGGTGTGGATCAGATCACAGACATCACTGTGGACCCCACAATTGTTGTGTGTGCACTGGAGGAACATGCACCCGCTATGCACTGAACCCTGGAGAACGGTCAGAGCTGCTCTGATCGAAAATTTCCTAAAGAAGGAAATCCCTTCTTTCCTTTCCCGCGCCTGGCACATTTTTTAAATGGACAACGGGCATCCATCTAGTTGAATCGTGGCCCACCATCAGCAATCCTTTGGTTGATCTAAACCGTCCATGTTGTAGAGGATACAAACCCGTGCAAACCTTGCCCAGTTTCACCCATTGTCTCGCACACTCACGAGCACAAACGCCAGTGAAAACGGACTATTCGTGTTTCCTCCCATTCCAAAAATGGAAATTTGTGGCTTGTTGTACTGGCGATCCGCGTGAGGAAAAATCCTCCAATCCTAGCCCTTCGTTTAAGCCTATCTCAGCCATTCATTGCTGTTGACGTGGATTAGGTTTTTGGTAGAAAATCGGTGCAAGAACCCACGGTTTTACTAGCTGTTTCAAGGAGCCAGACAGCAGGATCAAATCCTGGCCGTGAATCCTCCATCCGACGGTCTCAAATAGGTTAGGGCTCCAAGGGAAGGGAATATATTGCAATAGATCCGCTGCCTTGCAGCCGAACTCCCTAAACTCATTGTTTTTTTTCAAATCTCGAAGCCACCATGAAAGCTTCCATGAAGCTTCGAAGTATCATCTCTCCAAACTTCCAAAGACCTGTCCACACCACTTAGATGCCTCCTTTTGAAGAAAAACCCACCTGATGGAAATCCACCATTAGCAGCAGCTCATCTTCCTCGTTGGAGCTGCACCGAGTTATCTAAACTCGGGGCGGAATCAAGTCGAGCCAAGGGATCCGTTGGGCCTCCGGAGATGCAGAAAAGCAGAGAAGAAGAGAGGAAGAAAAGAAATTGAGGAGAAAGAGAGAGAAGGAGAACGAAGAAGATAAAGTGTTGATGTTGTTGCCGTCGTTGCCGCACCAGCGTCACTCGGACCGAGTTCGGTCCGAACGCGCTTGCACTCCGTCTGTCATCGGGGAAGGAAGAAGAAGGGTGGAAGAAAAACAGAAAGAAAAGAAGAAAGAAGAAGGGAGAGAAGTGTGAGAGATGAGTGCTGCTGCACTCCTGTTTGGACGCGGGTTGAGGGGCACTTCATCCAGCCACTCGAATAGGTCCAGCTCGCCACTGATTCCTGTGTGACCCAGGCACTGGTCCACTCTAGCTTTGGCTGGAGGTTTCAAGAAGGAAAAGAAGAAGAAAGGAAGGAGAGGAAGAGAAAACGTGAGGGAGAAAGAAACTGAGTTGGCTCGGTTGAACTTCACCGAGTCGGGCTGTGTTGCTGCCCTATCAGCGTCCAACTGAACTCCATCTGAGTTTAGGCGTTGCTAGGCATTTTCAGCAATTAAGGAAGAGAAGAGAGAGAGAGAGAGAGAGAGAGAGAGAGAGAGAGAGAGAGAGAGAGAGAGAGAGAGAGTAGGGGAGTGGAGTCAACTCACTGCCGAGTTGTGTCTGCCAAGTTGACTCAGTCCAGGTTGCCGCCGGGTGTTCCAGCAATAGGTGTGAGAGAGAGAGAGAGAGAGAAGCAAAGAAGAAAAGAGAAAGAAAAGAAGGAGAGGAAGATAGAGGGTTTGGGGTTGTTGGGGGCTACCGAGTCAACTCGGTGGAGTTAGGCTGAATTTGGGTTGGCCCACTCGAGCCTTATAACTGCCAAGTGAAATAAACCCAAGGTAAATCAAAACCCATTTAATTTGTTTGCTACTGAGTTGACTCAGCGAGCCTTCACTAATTAAATTCATTAACCGTAGAAAACAAGCATTACCATTTTCATTGATATTTTGATCGGTTGTGGTCACATGTTTATCAACTAGATTTGACTCAATCGGACTTCAGACGTGCTATCTAGCAGGCCACGCAACTAGGTTGTTTGACCAAGGTGAGGACTCACCCTTTGAGCTTCCCACTTGATTTCATCAATCTAAATATAGATGATGACATGATTCCCTTAACTGAGTTTCTTACTTTACATTCAAATATGCTAACTTATGGTATAGTGAATTCATGTGTTGGAAGATAAACGTTTCTTTTAAATTGCATTATGCATGAATGGCTCGATGATAACATGCTTTCCTTTATTGTATATGTATTAATTTATTTATATGGTACCACTTGTGCTTGAATGATGAACTGAATGGAACTTACCTTGGACTTGTGATCTTGCGGTCCACATTTGCCTTACACGGCTTGCATCGCACATTTACCTATGTGGCTTGGACCGCACATCTCCTATGTGGCTTGGATCGTATATCTGCTCTCGTGGCTTTGATGACCTATTGTTGCCCTTTGTGGGTTGTTGGGTATGTTCGCATACCCTGTTGTTTCCTATCCATCTTGCAGAGTTCAGTCGTACCATGATTTCCGGGTGGAGCCGACGTTCGCTTTGTCGATTTTCTAGCCATCTTGAGGAGTTCACGTACGACATGATTTTCGGGTGGTTTAGGTTTGGTATGTTGTTTGTCTCTTCATCTGTGGTGTTCATTCGTACCATGATTTCCGGGTGGAGCCGAAGTTCGCTTTGTCGATTTTCTAGCTATCTTGCGGAGTTCATGTACAATGTGATTTCAGGCACAACAGAAAATCGTATGTTTGATTGTTTGGTTATCTGAACATGTTCCTTGCATTGTAACTACTATTATATCTTGCTTATGATGAGATTGTGTTGGTTGACTTAATTTTTATAGGCATGCTCATGATTATAAATTGCTCTGTTTGATATATCTAAATTTATGATTGGTGTTCTATATCGATTATGAATTATGAGTGTGCAATCTTGGAGGGTGCTCCTCACTGCGATAGCCATTGACGCTATCAAACCGTACAGTTGATGCATGTATAGGGCGAGCCGATATTGTTCACAGGGTTGCTGTAGAGTTTCACATTCCAAGAGAGTTGTAATTTACTTTATTTCACATGTAATATTATTCTATTTTGTAATTGTAAAAATGGGGACATTGGTTTGTATAAGTCATTATGGGCAGTTTCTTATATATTTAAATGGTAATGCAACTTTCCTTTATGTCTGATTTGTCCATACTACGCTTATCTGCTTACTCTGATGAAAGGGAAAAAAAAAATTATATATGGACCTTGGCTCTTTATAAGTTAACACTCGAGTTTTTGGAAAACGGGTTGTATACTCGGGTCCTGAAAACACGGGGCGTTATACATCGACAGATGCTCGATCCCATTGAAAAAATCCAGAAAATCCATGTTGGTTGCTGGAACGTTTTGGTGTTGCTACTTGATGGCATTGAATGAGTTTGATACCATCGACTGATCCTTGATGGGTTGTTGATACTATCGAAGGTCATATCGAAAACGTGAGCAGAATTGCATAAGTGCAGGATTTGTTTCCTATTTTGGTTGTAATAGTAGATATATTGGGTGTAATTGGGATTAGGGCAAGGAAGATTTGCATCAGGTCTTTCTAATTATTCCTAAGGGTTCAAGGGCATACCTAGGGCTTGTGAAAGAGATTCAAGGCTTGTTCAAATTGGTAAAACTCTATTTCTTATAAATCCTGCTTTCATAGTGAATTATTCGTCACTTTGTGTCGTAGTTTTTTCTCGCAAGGATTTTTCCATGTAAAATTCAAATTGTTCTTGTTTAGACTTGGTTATGCAATTGCGTGTACTTCTTTTAATTTATACTTAAAATTCAAATTGTTCTTATTTGGACTTAATTGTGCAATTGTGTATACTTTGCTTGATTAGTCTATTTTTTAAAATTCTCGTACACACCATACAATCTTTATTCAATTATTATTAAATAACTTGACAAGACAAGTAATAAGGTAGGAGCTTACTCATCATCAAGTAACTAAAAAATAAATGAAGGAAAGTTATGTCCACCTATACATCACCTAATTACATTTACACCGAAGCGCTAACACAGCAAATGCATTAAAATTATGAAAAAACACTTCTTTCATTAAACTTTAGATATCTTTTTTAAAAACCACAATTACCAGTAACCTTTTCAAGTTTACCACAGTTGAAGAGACATAAATATTAGGTGAAAACCCATCATATACTTTGCTTGATCCATCTGTGACTGCTTTCAGAGTCACCCAACACACCGTGCATTCTTTATCCAGTACTTATTGAATGACCTGACAGACAAGTACAACTGTAGTCGTCATCAAGTAATATAAAAAAATTAACAGTTAAAAAAAGGAAGGAAAGTTTTGTCCATCTGTACATCGGGCCCGTTTGGCCGGGTGGATTGGTAGGGAGTGAATGGTATTAGGGTGGATGGCGTGGATTTCTAGGTAATGATGGTGTTGTCAGCGGATTGTCTTGAGATCCATAGGATTGCTATATTCCTGGATTGATACATCCAGTCCGTTGGCACGCACGGCCAATCCGGAGATTAAAGCTTCCGATTCCTTCCAATCCCGCAAACCAAACACGGATTAGGATGGATTGGATGGGATTTAAAGGTAACGATGGTGTTGTCAGTGGATTGTCTGAATATCCATCGGATTTGAATCAGATCACCTGCACTGTTTGGCACGCCCGGCCATTCCCGGGATTTACCATCCAATCCCTTCCACTACCATCTAATCCCTTCCAATCCAACCGGCCAAACGGGCCCTAATTACATTTACACCGAAACGCCAATGCAGTAAATGCATTAAAATTATGAAAAGACCCTTCTTTCAATCTGAAATAACCCAAGTACTTCTACTTCTACTCTTGAATAAAAAATAAAAAAAAACACAAGTACTTCTTAATCATTTGACCCTGCGAAAAAACACATCCCTCATATACGCCCAAGTATTGTAGAACTCATCATATTGTTTATATAAAATCTACTCCATTGAAAACCCACTTGATGGAGTAGATTTTTGTTGAGTGGTTTTTTTTATTGATTTTTTAATGAAGGAGCTAAAAACTTTTTTAGCTTTAGTTCTCATGAAAATGGTGGTTCAGGTGTAAGAATTTCAAGTGGCAGATTTTCTTGTTACGTTGCAAAAAATTTTTTTTTTTTTTAAAAAAAAAAAAAAAAAAAAAAAAAAGTGAAAACCCACTGTATACTTTGCTTGATCCTTGTGTGACTGTTTTCGGTGTTACCCAACATACCGTGCAACCAATTTACTCAGTACTTATCAAATGACTTGACAAGACAACGACCTTACTTGTCATGTAGTAATTTAAAAAAATGAAGGAATGTTAGGTCCAACCAACATACCGTGCAACCAATTTACTCAGTACTTATCAAATGACTTGGCAAGACAACGACCTTACTTGTCATGTAGTAATTTAAAAAAAGGAAGAAAAGTTAGGTCCAACCATACATAACCTAATTACATTTACACCGAAGTTCCAACACGACAAATGCATTAAAATCATGAAAAGAGCCTTCTTTCATTAAACTTTATATATCTTTTTTAAAATCCACAATTACCACTAACCTTTTCAAGTTTACCACACTTGAAGATCAGAAATAAACAAGTACTTCCTATGAAAAAACACCTCCCTCACATACACCCAAGTATTATAGAACCCATCATATTGTTTATATAAAAACTACTCCACCATTAAGTGAAAACCATTATTTGCAGGGTTTGTGGAGAAGGTGAGCCTGACGAATGTCTCAACCGGATCACGCCTGTAAAGTAATGTATATTTGCTCCCAAAACTGCTAAGTGTACACGGCGTGCGCCTGTATATGATATCATGTTGATTTTGGTATATTTTCTTCGTCATGGTATCCCATCACAGGTACGACTCTGTGGGGACAACAGTAAGGCCTGTGGTTTATACATGACATCCATCTGCACCATTCATTTACTTTAATTTTTTTCAGCTCATTTTAGGCCATGAACACAAAATTGAAGCATATCTAAAGCTCAAATGGACCACACCACAAGAACCATGCGAATATAACCATCACTAAATTCTTCCTAAAGCCCATAGTGATATTTATTTATCATCCTGCCCATTCACGAGGTCACATGGACATGAATGAAGGGAAAACACAATTATTAGTCTGATCCAAAACTTTTGCGGCTTGGATGAAGTTTTTACTGTAGGTGTTCAACCCCCACCGTTTCCTATGCTGTGGTCCACTTGATCTCTGGACATGCCTTAATTTTGAGCTAACTGCCTAAAATGTGCTAGCAGATGGCGCAGATGAAACACATACATCACGGCGGGCCCACGGTATCCTGCACCACAGATGTTGGTTGTCACCATGCAAGAAATCTGCACCCAATCATTTATTGAATGACTTGACAGGTCTAAGCTCTATGGGTCCACCACGCCGTATATATAAAACTCACCCCACCCACGCGGTTTCTAGTTTGATTGCACACTAGCACGCACATATGCAATACTTCTCGGATCGATTTCTAGCGTGGGAACAGTCGAGATGGGTTGTAAGTCGACTGATCTTAGACCATGGCCTGTAGTGGCTACCAATCGTCTGGTTTGGATCGTCCAACGGTGGCTTTAAACTGTTATTATAGATCAACGACTACTGGTGGTTGGATTCTAAATCTAAGGGTCAGATTGAGTTAAGATCAATTGAAGGGTCCACGAGGTTTACAGGAGTTGTTTGGGTGTAAGTGTAGCCGTGATCTCTCACTTCAAAGGTAGGATCTTGTTCTCATTGAGTGAGGGTGTAGGGTATAGAATGTACATATGAATACCATATTCTTTTTTAAGTTTTGGAAAGTATAGGTTAGTTAGATTATTATTATTATTAATTTTTTTTTTTTTTAACACAAGCGCGCACACCACCACACACTCACGCGGTAGTGGAATTTCACCACTCATGTGTACTCGAACCCTCAACCGGGTGTTCCAACTCCTGAGAGTCTACCACCGGAGTAAGAGTAAGGCCCTTATAGGTTGGTTAGATTAATCCACGGTGTCAGTGGAGTTCAAAAATAGCCTAGGACGGGAATTATAAACCGATAAATTTGTCCAGAATCATATAATATTGGGTAGTTGTATAATTTTGAACGGATCATCCACCCAATATGATGCAAAATCTAAATGACAATAAATCTTATGAATATTAGGTCCCATTATCTAAGATATATAGTCCAATCAAGTTGATTGCGCTTTTTCTAAATTTTCCTTACAATCGAACTCTCTTGCGTTGGTTAGTGTATACACGTACACTGTAGAATTCTTAAACTAACTCTTAATGAGTTTAATCGCAGTTGAGATTAGACTTCGACTGTGTAAAATACTCGTTTATGTATTAGGGTCGAGGTAAGAGGCTCACTATCAGGGATGATCATATGTAAGTGTCTTAATTGTGTTCTTAATAGATTTTATGGTGACGTGATGGTCCAAGATCAGAATCAATGGTTGGATATCTTAATTTATTCATGAAGACTTATATCAATGGTATGAATTAATAGTTACTTAGTCAATATTGATATATAGCTCGGGATGTGTAGATGCATGTATATGTTATCTACATAAAAATAAGATTTTTGGATTAAGATTCTGACAGTAGGTTAAGCCTGCACATAGATAATGTATAGAATGAACGGATCAAATTCACATATGGATGTTTTTACGAGCGGATATGAAGGTCTTATAATCAATTTGTTATAATCAGGTGGTTCAAAATTGAAGTGAACAATCAAATATCTTAACTTAATGATGTTAAGTTGTTTCAACGATTGGTTTGATGACAAATTGAGTGTATGAAAATATATGAGACTGGAAGATCCTTACAAGATATATGTAAGTGTGTATACATGTGCATGCATTTACGTAGTATTTTCTACAAATTAAGAGTTTACACTAAAATATCTATGTGAACTAGCACTCGTGCACCTACTTGTCCATGAAACTTTTCAAGATATTACAACCAACCTGGTAGACGGAAGGCCATTGAGTAGTGATAGCCCTACAAAAAGAACAATGGTCGTCGAGGAGTGAAAAAGTGACCCAGAGACTAAAAAACTTTATTAGAATTGTTTTTTTTTAATTATTATTTTAAGAACGTTTTCCAATTGAACAATTAATGTAGGACCCAAAACAATGGGAAAACAACATCGGTGGTTCATCGGCGAGTCGCTGGAGAGAGCAGTAGCCCCGCACAACTACCTTCCAGCCATCAAAACTTTCGAACTGTGCAGTCCTCTCTAGAAGGAGGAAAAAAAAAAAAAAGGGAAATGGGCCTCTCCTACGTATTGGCCACAAAAGGCTTTTTGTACAGCTTCGATGGGGTTCACTAGGGGTTCACTAAAATCCATGTCATTCAATTGATGAGAGATTTTAATTTCAGGACATGGGCCCAAGTTTGAAGAAAAACAACGTCACAGGTAGAACATAGGAAAGGAAATCATTGGGAATGAATGCCTAATATTAACGACATTTGTGGCCCACGAAGGACTTGAGTTCGAATTAACTCAGTGTTTTCTAGATTTGTAGGCCTAGCCGAATAAAATGAGCAAATAAGATCTCTTGTGAAGTTAGCCCAATAACAATTTAATTAGACCTGCTCCATATATTTGGAAATAGTCATCTTAACTTTCCGAGCACTCTACAGGAGTACAAATATGTAAGGCAAGTGCTAAAAAAAAAAAAAAAAAAAAAAAAAAAAAGGTGACGTCAAAGACAATTAAAAGTCAAACTTTAAGGCCATTCTTATAAAAATCTAAGCACAACTTCCTCGTACATATCCTGAGTATGTTGAAAGCCCACCATTAAAAACTTACTGTGGTCCACCACAATGTTTGCTAACCAGGTCAAATATACATAGATTAAAGATGAGACCTGGTTAGCAAACATTGTACTGGACCAGGTCACACACACACACACACACATATGGGTACTTACTCTTACCCGGGTGGTAGACTCCCTGGAGTTTCAACACCGGGTCAAGGGTTCGAGTACCCACGGTGGTGAAATCCCACGGTGTGTGCACGTGTGGCGTGAGTGTGTGGGGTGTGTGCGCGTGTGTAAAACAATATCAATATATATATATATATATATATATATATATATATATATATATATATATATATATATATATATATATATATATATAAGCTTGATCCAAAACATTTTTACCCTACGATATGCTTTTAGTAGTCAATAGCCAATGTTTCATGCTATGTCGTCCACATGGATGAAACTTGAGAAATTTACCACTAGACAAAACCTTTTATCCAGTAGTTTTTATGAAGCAATACAAACTTAAGTGACCAACTTAGACTAGCACGTGCAAATAGCGAATTTGAGGATGAAAATACCCCTACTTTTTAAGTAAGCAGAGCTATGGCTACGAATTATAACCGTAGCTATAGGTGCCGTAGCCAATCTAACAGCCGGCCCCGACATTGGGACAAGACACTGAAACGGGGTCGACCGGGTCAGTGGGATGTGGCTTTTTGGGTCATGCTTCATCCACATTAAGTTGATTTAAGTAGCATTTTTCTACTGCAATATGAAAAGTGGCAGTTGCGATTTGAATAGCATTTTTCTAATGCAAGATGAAAACAACATGAATTCGCGAATCTTTTCTTTCAAAATCATGCATCATGATGCATTCTTCTTGCATTTGGGCATCAAATACAATGGGGCAAATTTCACATGCATCATTTACCGAATCACCTATGCATCTAAACACATATTGAACAATCATTTCTATAAAAGAAATAAATTAGAAAGACAAAGAACAAGAAACGATCAATTTCTTAGAGAAGAATATGAAAAATGATCCAACATTCTCATATGATGGTTAAATGATTTAACATGCATAAAATCCATCCCATCCCTCAGGTAGACCATTCCTTGTTTGGCCTTGATCCAAAAATCAACTGATTCAACAATCGCCCTGTTTAAAAGTATACAGAATGTCAGAAACCACTAAATTCTCATGGCATGGCCAATACTGGGAATCAAAAAGAAGAAGAAGAAGAAGAGACTTCTCTATCCATGACACTCTCATTCTAGAAACTCAGATTCCATTGAACTTAAGTGGGGAGTTCAACACATCCAAACAACCCCTAAGGCGCTTCATTGAAACCAACTAACCATGTGAGACGCCGAAGAAAGGAATTGATGGCAAGCCAAGCATATTCATTCAACTAAACAAATAGAATAAGAAAACTTAGCTGATCATGGATACAGATTGTATAAATGAAAGATAATTAAACATAAGATTTACTAATAATGAAATCAACGACATGCAAAGTATGTATTTTAGTACTAGTTAAAGTATGCTTTTTAATTAGTGGTAGTTAAAAACCATGTCTTTGCCTAAAGTTAGAACAACCAGTAGTTGGGTATAAGCAACCATCCACCTGTGAGATAACTCAGATTCCAATATAACCAGCTAAAAGTCAGTCCAACCAGAACCAGCACGGTGGAAGCAACCTTCCAACAAAAGGTTAGGTTCAAATTGGCACAACAACTTAACCCATTCGATTAGTTTGCAATAGCCTTAAAAAATTATTGAAATAACAGTATTCCAAGCATGCTACGAATTGGACTAAGCCATGTGGCATATTGACTATTATCTTAAAGCTTAGAATCGTCCAAAAGGGTCATACCCCAGCCAAAGGTGCATCTAAAATCTTATCCAAAATCAGGACCACACACTCCTAGGAATTGAGTGAGGCAACCTAGGAATCGAATGAGGGAAGCTAAAAATTGAGTGAGGGAACCTCACAATTGAGCGAGACAACCTAGGAATTGAGTGAGGCAACCTAGGAATTGAGCGTGGGAGGCTAGAAATTCAACGAAGCAAGCTAAGAATTGAGCGAGGGAACCTAGGAATTGAGCGAGGGAAGCTAAAAATTGAGCGAGAGAACCTAGGAATTAAGCGAGGCAACCTAGGAATTGAGTGACAGAAGCTAGAAATTAATAGAGGGAAGCTAAAAATTGTGCGATGGAACATAGGATTTGAGTGAGGCAACCTACAAATTGAACAAGACAACCTAAGCATTGAGCGAGGGAAGCTAGAAATTGAGTGAGGCAACCTACAAATTGAGGGCAAAGTCCATCTCAGTAAAGATTATACATACTTCGAGTCCCAATACGCCTTCAGAGTCTACATACTAGTTTGAAGGCATGCCTATTACAAACGTAATCAAAGATCAATACAAATAGAAAAAATACGAATTAATAGAAAAAATAGATTAGCGATAATCCGAAGTAAAACGACAATTGGGTTTATTGATGGATATGTGGCAATAACTCTCCCAACTTGAGCTTGATGGTTGTGGCTTTTGTTCAGTGCTGCAGAGATGCTACCAATAGATGGTATCCGATAAACCTCCTGTTTTCGTAATATCCGAAGATTCTCCCAAGGAAGCATCTGTATTCAGTAAGCCTTGGTACAAGCCTCACACTTAACACTTCCTCTCAAGCCAGAGTATCCCAATGTTGCCCAGCTTGGTACAAGTCTCACACAATCAAAACTCACATAATCAAAACTCAGTGAACCCAGTCGACCCCGCCTATCTAAAAAATCAGTGGACCCGGTCGACCCCGAATATCTGTTCACTTACCCAGTCAACCTCGTTTAGATACCACTAAATAAGTTACTTTATCTACTTGCAATAGTAGATAAGTAACTTATTTGAGATAAGTTTGGTTTATGATATGGTCTTGATCTCTAACTCAAATAGTTGGTTGGTTCAGGTCTTCAACCTGGATGATTGCATCTTAATTCATTATTCAAATATTCAGCTTGGATGGTTTGATCTTTAGTCAGGACCCTCATATGGGCTTAATCTTTAATTGCTTGGAAATGGTACTCCTTGTGGTCTCCCATTAGATGATCTAATCGTCTTTTGTTAAGTCAATATGATCATTTCACTCATGGTTGTAACCCATGGGTGGGCTTAACAGCACTATCTACCAACTTTGCCATCAACTAAACAGTGTGCAAGGGAACCTAGGAATTGAGCGAGGCAACCTAAGAATTGAGTGAGGCAAACTAAAAATTGAGCGAGAGAACCTAGGAATTGAGCGAGGCAACCTAGGAATTGAGCGAATGAAGGTAGAAATTGAGCTATGGAACATAGGAATTGAGCGAGGCAACCTATGAATTGAGCGAGGGAAGCTAAAAATTTAGTGAGGCAAGCTAAAAATTGAGCAAGAGAACCTAGGAATTGAGTGAGGCAACATAAGAAAGTATGTAATGTTTGACGTAATGTTTATACTCAACCCATGAAATTATATATTTTACCTCAAAATGAAGAAATTCCAAGTCTTGGATATGCCACAAGCACATGATCACATCCGAGTGACTTATCAACGATTTTTATCTATTAATTTACATGAATAATATTTAGACTACACAAATTATTGAGCGAGGGAACCTAAAAATTGAGCGAGGCAACCTAGGAATTGAGTGGGGCAGCATGAAATTCAACGAGGCAAATTGAAAATTGAGCGGAGCAAGTATGAAATTAAGCGGGGCAAAAATAAAATTAAGAGGGGCAAACATGAAATTCAGTGGGGCAAACATGAAATTCAGTGCGCATGCGTAAAAAATAAAAAATAAAATAAAAAACACCCTTCCTTCGAAAGCCCTTTATGCGTTTGAGGTACACCAGCCAATCCGCTTCCTGTGGAAACGGATGGGCTAATCCCCTGCCACCAGCCAATGTCCAGTGGTCGGTGCTCTGTGAGCCCTACTAAAATTTATGTATTTCATCCATGTCAGCCATCTATATATATATATATATATATATATATATATATATATATATATATATATATATAATTTTATGATATTAGACCAAAAATAAGGTATATCCCCATCTCAAGCTGATCGCATTATAGAAAACAGTGTTGAATGAACGCCAACTAATAAAAACCTTCTAGGGGCTATAAAAGTTTTAGATCAATCTGGTATTTATTTTTTCCCTTCATCCATGTTTATATGATCTAATCAACAGATTGGATGTCAAATAAACACTAAAGTGGGCCTTAAGAGGATTTTAATGGTGGATATCCATTCACTATTATTTTCCTGTGGTGTGGTCCATCTTAGATTTATATCCCTATCATTTTTGGAATTATCCCTATCATTTTTGGGATCAAGCCGTAAAATGATCTTTAAAAATGAACGAAACATATACATCATGGTGGAGCCCACAAAGCACCGACCACCAGCCACCAGGGTAGTGGCAGGGGAGTAGCCCATCCGTTTCCGCTTTACCATGTTCCATGCGGAGGGACTTACTAAGTCTTGTGTTTGACCATTTAGGGCGTGTTTGGACGGGCACATCCCATGGGATTAGATTGTATTAGGGTGGACGGCAGGTAATGATCGCTGTGTCAGTGGATTGCTGGCAATCCCATGGGGTCGCTATATCCAGGGAATCGACCACCGAGTATGTTTGGCCGCATGGCCAATCTCGGGATTATGCCCGGCCAATCCCTTCCAATCCGTCCACCCAAACATGTCCCAGGCAAAATAGATGGGATTAGGAGAGATTGGGTGGATTTCAAGGTAATGATGGTGATGTCAATGGATTGCTGGCAATCCCAGCAATCCCATGGGATTGCTCCAATCCAAGCATAAGTTCAACGTGCCTGTTTGGTACGCCCGGCCAATCCTGGGATTACTCCTTCCGATCCCTTTCAATACAATCTAATCCCATCCAGTCTGCCCAGCCAATCAGGCTCTTATAGGATCCAAGGTTAAAATGTGGTGATGCACCTAGTGTAAGTAAATCTTTCATACTTGCCTATAATGGGTAGGACCTTAAGTTACGGTTCACCGGTGAAATGATTTCATGTGTATGTAACATCCAACCTGTTTAATTGATTGGTCCCACCTTGAGAATCACATGTGATAAAATTAGTATAAATGCACTCATCAGGTAAACCACAACTTTGAAAGTAAATTATAAATATTGATAAAAGAACAAAATTCAAGTATTGTTAGCCATATGAATGTTTGATGTGATTTTGCACAGAGTGACCCCATGCAGAGGGAAACGGATTGGCTACTCCCCCTGCCACCATCCTGGTGGCTTGTGGTCGGTGCTCTGTAGGCCCACTATGTGTTTCATCCATTCCGTTCATTCATTTTTACAGATTATTTTAAGGCTTGATCCCAAAAATGAGAGCCATATAAATCTTACGTGGATCACACCACAGGAAAATAATAGTGACTAGGTATCCACTGTTAAAATCCTCCTAAGGCCCACTGTACTGTTTATTTGACATCCACTTGGGATTTACTTCGTTCAACACTCTCTTATACTCGACCCAAGCGCGGCACATTGCAACTCCTGAACGTGTGGATCTCACACACGTGTTTGATATTGGCGTATGCGTATGAAAGTGTTTTCTGCTTTCAACACTACCTAAATTCTCGCCTCCTTTTATCTGTTTTCTGCTTTTACTATAGGCGGGCCCATCCATTTTATCTTTGGGCCTGCCCGAAATATCTTGTTGTAAAGTGATGTTCTTTACGTATGTGAAATCAAATTTCAATAATAAAATAAATAAATAAATAAATAAAAATGCCTATAAAAGTGTTCTCGCAGAATTAGCAAACATCACAAACCGTCAGTTGCTCTCTCTCTCTCTCTCTCTCTCTCTCTCTCTCCCCTACGTCACACTCCCAACTCCATTGAAACCTAAAAAGTCCCATCTAAGGCATTTCCTTCTCTGAGCGTTCCTAATTTGGAGATGGAGAGAAACACGAAAGAAGGCAGCGATTTGTCCTTGGACGAATACATGAAAAAGAGACTCGAAGAGTGGTCCGTCGGTCCTTTTGAGAAAGAGCCATGCACAATCTATCGAGTCCCGTCCCACCTCCGCAAGGAGGATGAGATCGCCTACCAGCCGAAGATCATCTCCATTGGTCCTTACCACCACTGCGATAATGGCCTAAAGGTCATGGAAGAGCACAAGTGGCAGTTCCTCTCCGAATTCCTCAAAAGGAACCGCAGGGTCCCGCTCAAGCATTATCTCGACAAGGTCCGAGAAATGGAGATGGATGCAAGGAACCAATACTCAGAAAAATTAGTACAGCTTAGCAGTGATGATTTCGTCCAGATGATGGTCCTCGATGGTTGCTTCATTATCGAGCTCTTTATCAAGCGATACCAAGCAAAGGACGATATGATATACAGCACGAGGTGGATGTTGCCCTTGATAACCAACGACATGCTCCTGCTCGAGAACCAGCTTCCTTTCTTCATCCTCCAGGAGATATTCCAGCTGGCAGATCTTCATGACGAAGAGAACCTGCCGATTACCATTAACTCTCTCGCCATCCATTTCTTCAGCCATCTCCTTGTGGGGGAATACAAATCCCTTCCAAGGGAACAAAAACCCTTCCATTTGCTCCATTTACTCCATTTATTTCACACCCGCCGTCTCAAGGATTCTACCGATAGCAGCTCGCTGGCAACAGATAGCAATAAAATGCAGCACAAATCATCACAAACGCCCCCGCAGCAGCCACTGACAAATTCAAGCCATTCAGATATAGAAGCCCAACCCCCAGAAACTGAATCCAAGAAGACAGGACGTTTTGGGAATCGCAAGTGGAAGGGAGTAGTTATTCTTCTCCAAACAATAATAGGGTTTCCAAGGAAGCCTTCGCCTCCCCAGAAATCGATCCCTTGTGCTACGGAGCTCCATGAGGCTGGCGTCGAGTTCAGGGTGAAGAAGGATGCGAACAGCTACTTGCAAGTAACGTTCGGTGATGGGGTAATGGAAATTCCATATTTGCTAATCAAGGACAACACCAACTCCCTTTTCAGGAATTTCATTGCCTTTGAGCAATGCCGTCCAGACTCCAATTGCCACTTCACAAGCTACGCCTTCTTCATGGATTGCATCGTGAACACACCAGCCGACGTGGCACTTCTCTGCCAGAACAAGATCCTCGAACACTGGCTCGGGAGTGATGATGCCGTAGCCCTTCTCTTCAACAAGCTGTGCTACGGTGTCGCCATGGACACCCAGACCCGCCATTACTTCCCCAATCTGTTCCAGGAGGTGAGGAAATATTGCAACACCACCTGGCACACATGGAGGGCGCGGTTGATGCATGATTACTTCAGCAATCCGTGGGCGATAGTTTCCGTAGTGGCTGCCATCATCCTTCTCCTACTCACCGTTGCTCAGACCTTCTTCTCCACCATCGCCTATGTAAAGCCTCCGGCCTGAGTAACTATCATGATGCGAGTTTGTTACACGGTAGATGACACGAGAGACGGCATTGACATGGGCATGTTGGTTTTATCGCTGTGCTACCTTAAGGTGTGGGGAACTGCCATAATCGGCTTTAGTTCTATATATGACTATCTATTTTGAATGATTGTTGTGGTTAATAGCGCTTGTTGCGGTTTCTGCTTTTGCTACTGTTGCTATTTTTTATTTTTTTTTCATGTGACTTCTCAGTGTATCCACCCTTGTATAAGTCCATCTTTGAAAAATAAAAAATTTAGTAAAGAAAGAGTGCGGATAGTCTGCGTTGAAGTTGGAGGGAACTCGAAATCGGATTGCGTCTGAGTTACTCACGCGATTTTTTCATGTCGAGTAAACTCTGTTAGGCCTACCGTGAATGTATGTGATTTATCAGAGGAGACCTCTCTTTCTCTCTCTCTCTCTAGCACACACGAGCCTACATGATCGATATTCAAAGTCCATGTGGGCAACACATTTGATCCATACTCATAAGTGAGGGTCTAGTCACTGTAATTGATTGGCTAGATTGAGACTATTGAAAATCAACGGCTTGATTGGATCCATGTTGAAGTGGTACAATTCATATGTATTAAAGATGAGTTATTTGATTGAATAGATATGAATGCTGGGGTGGGCTTGTTGAGAAAGAAATGCTCGGTTGGTTAGGTCTCTTATGATCTGTTGTTAACTGATGCTGTTTTTATCTGTCCCTGCAATGGTTGCTATTGATTGGCCAAGGCCTCGCCTGCCCCCTGCTGGCAGATGTTCCCTGAGTGGCTGTATGCTCTCTGTATCCCTGTGTAAGTGCAGTTTGCTTGGATGGATGATGAAATAGGCTGGAGGATGGTTTTCTTGTGCTGTATGTTGTTTGTCTACAGGTGACAGGGTTCTGCCTGAGCGTAGGGCTCTTGCTGGATTGGTTTGGATGGACAGTGGCGACTGTCCGCAGCTTGATGGCGAGCGATCAGGAGACGTGGGTGAGTGTTGGCTGGGTGGTTAGTGGCGTTTGTTCGGAAGATGGATTGCTGGGTGAACGTCGACCATTGGGTGAGCTAGTGTTGCCTCACTACAACAAAAGGGGCCTAAGCCGACCGATGGCCCAACCCTTTACCCGCGGCCAGTTTTACCGGCTGCGGGCAAAGGGTACCCCTATAAAAGCAAAAAATAAAAAGCCCTAACCCATATGAGCGCCGACTCTCTCTGCCTCTCCCTCTCCCTCTCGCTCTCGCTCTCCCTCGATCTCCTTCTCTCTCCCTCTCCCTCTCACTCTCGCGCGCTCTCCTTCTCCCTCTCTCTCCCTCTCGCTCGCTCTCCTTCTCCCTCTCCCTCCCTCTCTCTCACTCTCGCGTGCTCTCCCTCTCCCTCTCCCTCTCGCATGCTCTCCCTTTCCCTCTTCCTCTGCTCTCTCCCTCTCTCTCTCCTCTCACTCTCACTCTCCCTATCTATCTCTCTCTCCAAACCCTATTCCTCTCTCTCTCTCTCTCTCTCTCTCTCTCTCTCTCTCTCTCTCTCTCTCTCTCTCGATCTCCTCGGCCCCTCTGTTGCTTGATTCGGTCTTCTCTGCACTCGTGGATCTCAGATTCTCATCTATTTCAGGTATGCTTTGTCGAATACAAATCCCTAATTAGGGATTTGCATTGTCGAATCCATTTTTAGGGATTTGCATTGTCGATTTCCTGTCTGTTTTTTTTTCAGCTCATGGATCTTAGATTCTCATCTATTTCAGGTATGCTTTGTTGAATACAAATCCCTAATTAGGGATTTGCATTGTCGAATCCATTTTTAGGGATTTGCATTGTCGATTTCCCGTCTGTTTTTTTTTTTTTTTTTTTTTTTTTTTTTTTTTTTCAGCTCATGGATCTCGATTCTCATCTATTTCAGGTATGCTTTGTCGAATACAAATCCCTAATTAGGGATTTGCATTGTCGAATCCATTTTTAGGGATTTGCATTGTTGATTTCCTGTCTGTTTTTTTTTTTTTTTTTTTTTTTTCAGCTCATTTATTTCACATATCAGTTACTGTTTTCTTATCTTGTGTTGGGCTGATTTGGCTCCTAGAAAGTATTTCTAATGGAAATGGAATCCATTAGAAAGGGTTGCTGAACATGTTTGGTTTCTGGGAAATGCTTGAAAATGGATCCTATTTCATGTTTTGGGGCCATTTTCCTTCATAAAAGTTGGGAAGCAACTTTTTGGAGATATCATAGGTCATATTCTTGAAATGTTTATGTAGCTAGCCTTGAAATCTCGTCAATGATGCTAGATAGTCACGGTTCATTTTCACTGTTTTTAGCTCAGCCACCAACTCGTAATGAGATATGATAATGCTGAATAAAAAGATGAGATTTTCGAGCTGTGAAAGTGTAGAAGGAAATGGAAAGTAAAACTACAACACAGAAGGAAAAACCAAAAAGAAATAAAAAAGAAAAAGAAAAAAAGAAGAAAAGATAATGAAAAAGGAACAACTGTAGGGTGGAAAAGGGGGCATTAGCTTTGAAAATTCAGATTAACTCCAATAAAGAAAAACAGTTTCCAAGATCTGAAAATGTGGAAATTCCACCAAAGAAAAAAAGGAAAAAAAAAAAAGAAAAAAACCAAAGAGAATGGAATTGGGAGAAAGAAAAGAACTTCCAAGGCTTGAGTTTGGATCAGCCTAATTTTTTGTCCTCATCCTAACACTACCTGGTGCATATGGTGGGCCGAGTAGATGTCACATACACAAGACAAGAGGGCTCCACTGAGCTTTTTCTTTGCAGAACGATACAAGTAGTATAAAATCTGAATCCTAATTTGCTCCTTGTGCAAGAGAACATGATCATAGGTATACATGTACTCGTATGTATTATCTATTTTATATTTGATCATCCACTTTGCTAATGGCCCATTCGCATCTGTGGAGCTGTATCACTTAAAGTTTTATCATGATTTCAGCTAATGGAAAACTTGTTTGACTGTGAAAAGTTATTTATCATGATTTCAGCTAATGGAGATAACGTTGTTGTTATTAGTATCAAAAGATGCAAAGTGTAAAGGAGCAACTGTTATTTACTGCCAACAATATCCATTGTGTTGTATCTTTATAACCCTTGCACATGGTTTTCTACCTTGTATGCAATGCACAACTGGAACGTATCTTTTACAGAAAATACTGTTCTTTTTGTTTGCCATGCTTTGATTAATTCATTTAATAACAGTAGCTTTGAACTGTTTTGGCTTTTGAACTGTGGGGTTGCCATGCTTTGATTAATTCATTAACCCTTTTGGTTGGTTGATCATGACCTTGCTCATCTTGCTGCATGTCTTTGTGAGCCAGGGAAAGGAAGAAGGTGATGTTCTCAATGAGATACAACATCCGAACCAGGAAATTGATAAAAAGGGCACTAATAATGTGGTGCAAAATTTGATATCACTGTTGGAATTTTTGAAGGTCTAGCAGTTCTAATTTCCTCCACTTGTGATGCAGTTTTTCATTTGTAGTTAGATTTTTTTCTTAACAAAGAAATATTTAAGAAAGAAAATACAGCAATGTTCCCATTCAATAGATCAAAAAGGAAAAAAAAAAGACCAATTATTCTGCCGCTAGGATCTTCCAATCCCAGGGATTTTTGGTGCATCAGACATCCTTTGCTAGTCATTTAGTAGTCTAGGTACTGTGCAATGTCTTAGCTGAAAAGGTATATTACAAATTTGGGTTTTCAGTATGACAGGTGTCGCCTATGGCTCAATGATGCAAACAACTGGTATTTGATGTCCTCTACTGGGATAAGAGACATCCCTTCTTGGAAGCTTACAAGATCAAGATAATTGTAAGTGTAATCCCCGGCTTGTTCAAACTTACACCATTCTAATTGAATATGCTCTTTCCCTATTGTTATATTTTGAAATATTGGTAGGGTTTTGGTATAAATGAGATATTCTGGTTTCTCACAATCTGATTCAGTATAAATGAGATTTTGAAAAAAAAAAGGGCTTTAAATGAGATATTCTGGTATAAATGAACTGCAATTAAGCTGGTATAAATGAGATATTCTGGTATAAATGAGATATTCGGGCATAAATGAGATTCTGGTATAAACTATGACACTCCTTATCCAGTTAATAAACTATGACAAAAGTTTTTTTAGGCATCGACCAAAACTATGACAAAAGTTTTTTCTGGTATAAACTATGACACTCCTTAGGATCTACTGATCTAGGACATTATGTAGCACCTCTCACCCAAGCTTGGCCCTAAATCAGTGAGTCGAGGCTCAAGACCACATATTTCCTCTTTGCTTGCAGCAATTTTTCATAACATTCATGTTTTATTGTCATTGGTTATCTAACCCAATGCCCGATTCCTACTTGCTGTAGCTTGGTGGTCATTGGTTGGATCCTTGTCACGGTCACATTTGTCTTGTCTGGTGTATTTCTTCTTCTCCACAAGTAAGTGATATTGGGTTATACTAATTATCTATACTTCTTCTCCACATATTTGAGTCACTTTTCTAGATAGGATTATTGTCAAAATGCAAACATGCTCTTTACTTTACCAGGAAACTTCAAATGACATTTGTGTGTATGGTGCATGTATCAGTACACAAATATGTCACTGAGTATTCCAACATGAGATTTCCTTCTACTTTGAAATAACATGGGCATTCAGTAGTACTGATTACACTGAGATAGACAGGTCCAAGCTGCTTTTAGTCTTAAGGAAATTCCTATATGGAATCACCAGGACCTAGAACTTGGCTTCTAAACAGCAAAGCCAATTCCCTGTGGTACAAAAGTACAAAGAAGAAAGCAAATGTTGGCCTTTGTCAAAATTGTCATATTCAGCGACAATGGTGAAGTACAGTTCCTGTGAAGAACTGTGACAAAAATGCTCTTTTTTGCGTGATTTTAATTTCTTTTTATTCAATCACATATTTTTGTAAAATTATGTACAAGGGGAAGGCCCAAAAGGACATGGATGGAGGTAGTAAATTATGTACAAGGTAGTAAGAAAAGTCTTGATAACCTATGGTCTAACTGAATGTTTGGCCCTTGATAGAGCAGGTGGAACAGGATTCATGTAGCCAACCCCAATTATTTGGGATAAGGGTTAGGTGATGATGATTTCCGTAGATATTGTTATACAAAATGGAAAGTTCAATAAGTTCAAGATGATTGAGTTCAAGTTCTACTAAAGATCTAGTAGAAGGTCAAGCTCCAGCTTCAACTACAAGCTCTATTGAATAATCAAGTAGACAAACAAGTTCCATGAAGTTTAAGCATCCCATCTACTTCAATGTTTAGTCTTTTCAGGTATAACAGACCCTAGAAAAACCTTAGGCTTAGGTTCTTTCAAGACAAACTTAAATGAGTTTAAGACAACTACATTTACAGCACAAGTAAGATGCAATAGATATAGATTCCTTCATTTTGATGGAAGCAAACCTGCTCTTTACTTTACCAGGAAACTTCAAATGACATTTGTTGCTAGTCTTGATAACCATATGATATATGCTTTGTATGTTTATTCAAAGTTGTTATATATGAGAATTAAGTTGTTAATCTTGATAACCATATGATATATACTTGGTATGTTTATTGAGTTGACTTATATTGCAAGGTTATATCAAAATTTATGCAAATCCAGTGCTCACGTGAGTCACAATAGGAAAATACAAATTTGGGCAGTATGCTTTATATGTATTACATTTTTTTTCTTAAATTATTATTGTGACTTGTTAGTTTATAATTGTGACTTGTGATTTGTAAGTTAGATAATTAGTTACTCGTTTGAGGATTTCTATGTGGCCATACATAGATATGGTGTGTTTTTGGTGGCATAGAAATCGCTCAAATTGTCCCATTTTGGACAGAGTTCAAGGTTAGATGGAGAGTATGCTTTCATATAATCTATTTAAATGTTCATGTTTGATCCGCGGTTCATCTCCTCGTTTATCTCTGGATATGTTTCTTCCGTTCCGTATCCAATGCCAAATATCTTTACATTGCTTTAGATATTTGGCATCGGAATGTAACGTAAGATCAACTTATCTGGAGATGCATGGGGAGATGCTGCCGAATTTTCGACGTGGACGTTTAAATGGGAATATGAAAGTATTACAATCTATCCAACCTTGGATGAGTAACTAATTTAGGATTTAATTGAGCGGTGGTCCCTAGAAGCTTGTTAGAGATACCATTAGGGATTCTATTGGATGTTTAAATCTTTGACAATAGTTAATCATCAAGTGAGTCATTCTAGTTAATCTTTCGTAGGAAGCTTGTTGGCCTGATTGTTATTGTTTGGTAAGATTTTTTTTTTTTTTTTTTTATTATTATTATTATTTTTTTGCATATACAACAGAACTTCTTATATAAGACTTTGATGAGACTAATTTCTTTTTGTTATTTTGTTTTGTAGGTTGTGACAGCTATGGATTGAGCTAAATGGAGGGATCTCTCTCTCTCTCTCTCTCTCTCTCTCTCACTCGTTATTTTTGAAAACAGAAAAAATTGATTTTGGCAGTTGGTTGTGACAGCTATGTTTGTTTCATGTTAGTATTTGCTTGACATATTTGTGGTGGGATTCCGTCGCTATGTTCTTGAAATATTTAGTAGTTTTGCTTGACTAATCTACAAAGAAGGTACACATATTTTTATTATGATTTGTTTTGATTTTTTTCTCTGCTTGTGCGTAAAATGTTCTGATTTAAATATTAAGAACTACGTAGTGGCTTGATCCCAATCTTCCGAACATTGGGTACATAGGCAGCCGTTCATACTCAACCGTATCGGTGCAGCCACAAATTCTTTTTTTTTTTTCCCTTCTTATAGTGTAGATGCATTTTCATCATGACTACTTGGCAGTAAGAGTGAGGTGGATGTAAGTTCTTGAAACCTTAAATTAATCAGTGACATTCATAAATTTGTGCCTATATCTTCTATTTTTTCTTGGCAGGGTGTTTGTAATAGTAGTTTCTGCAAGATCATCCAAGGTGAGCTAAGAACAAATAATCTTCTGTGATTTTGCTTGTATTCATGCTTATTATTGTGAATTGCACTTACGACGTGTTTGATGTTTCTAGACATGTTGGCGAGTCGTTGGCTCAAAGTGGTGGGTTTTAATTGTATAAACAGGTGTAGTTCTGTTAAAGCATTCTTTTTCGGATGTCAGAACTTCAGGAGTCTGATGGTAGTTGGAGGTGTTCAGCAGGGCTACAGGCCCTTTCATCAATGGTATCTTCTCTCTCATGGCCATCTGATTGTATATTCAATATCATTTCCATAGAATGTGTCTTATACTAGCTATATATTTTGTAAAAAAATCATTTATTTCTTGTAAATAGATTCTGTTCCTTTCCTGAACTAAGTTAGAAAATGTTCTCTTGATGGTTATGGGAAAGAAGTTTGGCAGTGTATGATGCTCTCTTATCGTTCATGTCACCTGAGATAATGAAATTCCTATAAAATGCAATTTCCTTTTAGCCTTTCGTTTCACTATTTATTAAATTGCATTCAGGAGTACACACACCCAAATGAGAGCATTGAGGTTACTTTAATGTGATTTAGAGGGCCCAAGGGTCATCTTTTCTTTCTTTTTTCCTTCTTCCCACGTGAACAACAAGCTAAAAAGAGCCCAAAAAGTTCAGCAGAAAAATTCACTTACAGTCCACAACATATCTAACTGGGATGGCATATTTTGGAACCTGGTCAAGATAGCCCATTTTGCTGCCTAGGAAAGGTGATGCCAGAATGGCTTCTCATGCAGTTCATATTTCCTGTGTCTTATAGCTCGTCTGTGTCCCCACTTGATGAGGTTCTGTTCTAGGAAATGTATTGGCTGATTTTATGGCTGCTTTAACATTGATATGAAGCTGCATAATTTTGCTTGAATGAATGGAAGTGTTAAAAAGTATTGGCCATTTGATATGGAGCTGGTTCTTTATTCCAATCTTTATATTAGGAAAGTGAGGAAGAAGTCACTGATACTGAAGGCAACACTGCTTTCTTTTGATTTCAAATCTCTTTGACTATTATGATTTCAAATCACAAGATTCATGGTTTATGTATTAGCATTTGGTGTGGGTGCATGTATATACAACACGCATGTTTGCTTGTGAGGGTGCATCATGACTACTTGACAGTAAGAGTGAGGTGGATGTAAGTTCTTGAAACCTTAAATTAATCAGTGACATTCATAAATTTGTGCCTATATCTTCTATTTTTTCTTGGCAGGGTGTTTGTAATAGTAGTTTCTGCAAGATCATCCAAGGTGAGCTAAGAACAAATAATCTTCTGTGATTTTGCTTGTATTCATGCTTATTATTGTGAATTGCACTTACGACGTGTTTGATGTTTCTAGACATGTTGGCGAGTCGTTGGCTCAAAGTGGTGGGTTTTAATTGTATAAACAGGTGTAGTTCTGTTAAAGCATTCTTTTTCGGATGTCAGAACTTCAGGAGTCTGATGGTAGTTGGAGGTGTTCAGCAGGGCTACAGGCCCTTTCATCAATGGTATCTTCTCTCTCATGGCCATCTGATTGTATATTCAATATCATTTCCATAGAATGTGTCTTATACTAGCTATATATTTTGTAAAAAATCATTGTTAGGGTTGGGAGATGGAGATACTACATCGAAACTTCCATTTGGAAATACTACATCCAACAAAAAAATATTAGGGGAAAAAATCATTAGTTGTTTAATGCATTGTTAGGGTTGGGAGATGGAGATCCACCTTATTTTTAAAGGGCCTTCTGATGATTATTTGAAATCCACGGTAACCATCAACTGTCTTATAGGCAGTTATGCCTAGGCCACTGTGAGTATATTTTGTTTTTGGTGCTTCCTGGAGACACCATACGATTTTTCTTAATAAAATGAGCTAGGGAAGTCATTAGCTCAATTTTCCCAAATCCTCTTTACTTTCTCCTCCACAACCTAGTATCAAGAGTCTCTTGACTGATTTTTTTTTTTTCCAAGAAGCAGGTTTGCAGAATACAGAACGCATACTGATGTAGCACATGTCAGTGATATCTGAGCCTTTCATCAAGTGATAGCCGCCATAAACACGACCTCAAGTGTTTGATTTGTATTTAGTGTATCAATTTTTGGATGCAATGTGAATATATTCAAAGCGGAAGAAATTGCTTTTGGATGTGCATGTAAGGGTGCTAGGAACTTTATTATTGTCCTGTTTTATACATGATTAGTTTTAATACATGTATATGCTTCAACTTATTTTACATATTTTTAAACTAGCTAAATCTTTGATCATAAGTTTGATAATTAGCTGTTGCTTTCATAGGTGAGATTCTGATGACACACATGTAAATGGGAGATGGATGTGCAGATGGTGGCATGGGAGTCCATTTCCTTTATGTGGTTTCTCTTCTCACTTCCTATTTGGATTTTGTTTTCTACTGTGGATCTTGTGGTTACCCATAAACTTGAGGTGTCAAACATGATGATACGTTATGGATACGTTCTCTAGGTTGAAGTATCTGGGTATCATGTATTTTAATTAGACTTGACAGCATACAATACTTTCTTTGAGTTCCATTCCTGCGAATGTACTCCATAGGCAGATACTTCATTCAGAATTAAACCACATGCTCCATCATTTTTGTTTTTGTTTTCGAGGGGAAACTGCTTCAAGTGTAACAGGCAAGCGGCTCCCTAATACCAAGTCGGGTGCGCTCCAGTGTTATTGATACCACCTTAAGCTACGGTGGTACTGGATAGATGTGTGGCCCACGTGATGTTTGCACGAATGATAAGGTAAAGAAACAAGCTATTTACCATGTGCATCTATTGTTTACATAGAATGAGAGCTCTGTTAATTGGTTTGTTGTTGCATTGACATAAATTTTATCAGGTCTATGTCTCTACCATTTAAGCCCGCAACTATCCTGTAACTGGCTTCCAAAGGTATTATCTAAGCTCCTCTGTCGTTGGTTTTCCATCGGTGGAAATTGTTCTAAAGTCGAGTACTACTATGATATTTTCTCATAGGATTTAGTTTATGGAATTTTTAGCATCTATTGTGCCTGATGCAAGCTCTACTTTGGGAACTGATCTTTAGTACTTCACAGATTTTTCCTTGATGATGAAAGTCAATGCCAACACTATCTTCGTTCAAGGTAGACTACTTATTTTGACCCAATTCTCGACCTGTTTGGATCTTTGCTTGTTTACAATCTAGTTTTGTTTCTCTGAATGGACTTTCATGGCGTTAAAAGAGGTCTCGAGCGTATTGTGTAAAATCAGTTGGGGAGGTAGTTCTATAAAATTTGGGTGTTGGATTATAATATTTCCTTAGTATCTTGTAATTTCTTGAAATGGTTCATTTAACTTAAAACAGTAAAATGTACTTTCTTTTGTAGGTGATCGATGCATTGGCCAGTCTTTTATGTAGGTTATCTGCAGAGATACTATGGGATGGTCGGGTATTTTTGTGCCAGATGATCTGAGTACGGTGTGTCCCATGTCTTCGAAATCTCAGATTTCCTGCATACGTGTCTACCTGCACGTGTGCTGGAGTATAGACAAGTAGGGCTGTAACCATGTGTGGGCTTTGCAAACCTCGTGTATTTTATAGTAGGGGTGCTTCGGGCCGTTGTAATGTTTGGTGGACATTTAATGGACGGTTGTAATGAAAATAGTCAACGGCCTGAATTCAACTAAAAAATTTCCATTGATCATTGTTTAGTATCTATCCACTCCATCTGGTTTTGAGATGGTGATCCTAACATGGTGGGTCCCACGATTAATTTAAATTAATGTACGGTTCTGATTGTCCACCTCGATGGTAAATCTGTATGTTTGGACCACACACGTGGCATGTGTATAATGATTAGAAGGCCCCACGAACGTACCATACACAATCAAGATGATATGTATCAACAGTGCCCATGGATGCCACGACGAGCGAACCCCATTTGCTGACCGTTGGCAAAGGGTGCCCACCGCCATTTTAGTTCCTCCCATAGCGGCGGTAAGAAAAACCGTCAGGAAACTCCATGGCCGTCGGTAAACCCTTTACCGACCGAGCCTTTCCCTGCGGTTTGTAGACTGTCGGCAAACGCTTTGCCGGCGGTTTTTTGGACCTTTACCGGCGGTTTGGACCGCCGGTAAAGGCCCACTTTCTTGTAGTGCCTCTTACATGGGTTGCTGCTACGCAGAAAATTTCAGCAGAACAGATCCAAATTTCAAAATTGTCCCAAGGTAGGATCGAAAGTGTGCCAGGGGTGTGGTGGGTTGGTGATGTAGGATGTAGATCAAGCACATTCCTAACACATATGGATTGAAGGAAATGTAAGGAAGAATCAACAAAATTCTGCATAATTCAATCTTTCAGACTTGCCTCCAATGGGTGCGACCATAAGTTATGGTCAACAGTGAAATGATTTCATGTGCATGTGACATCCAACGTACCTCTTTAATTAATTGGTCCCACCTTGAGAATCACATGTGATAAAATTAGTACAAATGCACTCATCAGGTAAACCAGAACTTAGAAATTAAATTATGAACATTGATAAAGAACAAAATTCAAGTATAGTCAGCCATATGAATGTCTGATGCGATTTTGCAGAGAGTTACCCCATGCAGAGCAGCAGAGGGAAACAGATTGGCTACTCCCCTGCCACCAGCCCCGTGACTTGTAGTCGTGCTCTGTGGGGCCCACCATGATGTATGTGTTTCGTCCATTCCATTCATTCATTTTTACAAATCATTTTAGGGCTTGATCCAAAAAATGAGAGGGATATAAATCTAAGGTGGACCACACCACAAGAAAACAATAGTGAGTAGATATCCACCGTTAAAATCCTCCTAAGGCCTCCTGTACTGTTTATCTGACATCCAATCTTTTGATTGGGTCATAAAGATCCAAATGAAGGGAAAAACAAATATCAGGTTGATCCAAAACTTTTATGGCCCCAAAAAGTTTTTAATGGTCTATATTCATTCAACACTATTTCCTGTAATGTGGTCCACTTGAGATTGCGATATACCTCGTTTTTTTGTCTCATACCATAAAATAATCTAGAAAAATAGATGGACGGCTCGTTTTTGGTCTCATAGCATAAAATGATCTAGAAAATAGATGGAGGGCATGGATGAAATACATACATCATGGGGGCCACAGAGCACCGACCACCAGCCATTGGCCGGTGGCGGGGGAGTAGCCAATCCGTTTCCCATGCAGAGGCCAATACATTGGATGGTTTGGATGTCAGATCACACGACAGGTGAAAAGA
Source organism: Magnolia changhungtana (assembly GCA_030180095.1). NCBI lineage: Eukaryota > Viridiplantae > Streptophyta > Magnoliopsida > Magnoliales > Magnoliaceae > Magnolia > Magnolia changhungtana. The sequence continues at coordinate 5,422,007 of JASAUF010000378.1, forward strand.
TATACACTGGATGATTCAATTGGTTAGTCTTTGGTACATTTCTTTCATGGGATTGTAATATTTTATTCACCGAGTCAGTCCCTGAAGTACCCAAGCCTACAGGGCCACTATTTTTCATACGAAAAACCTCTGTCTAGCAGGTCCTGTCCTCGATATTAGGCCCCACGTAGAAAAATCAGCAAAATCCACCAAAGCGGATTGGGTAGTGATCAGTACCTACATCACATAAGTGGATTGCATCAGTATTGTGGGACCCACCATGGATGTATGTGTCTTATCCAAGCCATCCATCTGTTTTTTCAGCTCATTTTAGGGCATGAGCTCAAAATTGAAGCATATCCAAAGCTCAAGTGGACCACAACCCAGGAAATCGTGGGAATAATAACGTCCACTGTTGAAACCTTCCTAAGGCCCATATTAATATTCATTTGTCATGCAAACCTGTTTAGAAGGTCATACATGGATGAGAGGAAAACATATATATCAGATTGAACCAAAAGTTCTTTGCACCTGGAAGTTTTCATCACACTCTCATGTGGTGTGGTCCACTTGACTTTGGATATACTTCAATGGCCGGAGTGGATAGACCATACACCACCAAGTGCCCCACAGAACATAGCATACTGAGTTACTCCATGTGCAGTCTCCTTACATCCACAACTCCAATGGGCCACACCACATAGAAACATAGTTATGAGATGCCAATGATAGGTTTGCCTGTTGAGCCACCATGGCATCTTCCATTAGACCTGTTAATAGCGTGTAACTCATGGGTATGAAATAAATATACAAAAATCAACTTGATATAAAGTTCAGGTGAAGCAATCTTACATTATTCGATTGGTGTGGAAATTGTGAGTCCTTTGTTGGGCTTATTTTCTATATTTATGATTCAAATGATGGATATGTTTTCTAATCTTATGATTTTAATTAATAACCATTGGAAAATCTTGATCCCATGACTGTTGGAGAAGCAGCCCTACAGAAGTACCTTAATTTGGATTGTAACAAACAAGAGATGACAAAAAATCGAAGCAACCACACAAAGAACACACCATTCTCATGTCAAAAACTCATGTAAAAAACCACGGCATAAAGTGACCATCAATCTATTATTTAGAGAAGATTATAAGGATGGAGAAAACTTATAGCAAAAAGCTTAGCTCTCTCTACTTGGAGGATCTAAAAAAAATAAATCAAAATCACAACTCTTTCTTAAACATAACATAACTAACCGTAAAAGCCACCCTTTCGAGAGGTAAACATAAAACATATCCCATCAAGGGTCCACTAACACTTGGGCCTTGTTAGTATATGAAACAAGGGTTATATGGGCTCATAAAAGTGAATAGACTCATAGTGATTTTGGTGTCACAATTTTAATAATCTCCACCTTGATAGAAAAATCACTTCATTGTCATACAAATATTCTTTTAAGCATCGGCATCATCACTTCGTGCACACTGTCTCTATTCATTTCTTGCCAAGCCTAGAAAGGTCAAGAAAAACTCGCATCTCTTTGTAAGAACAACATTTGTAAGCATGTCCGTCGAATTCTCACAAGTATAAATTTTCTCAAAAGTAACATTTCTCTCTTCTAACATCTGCTGGATAAAGTGATGACAAACATCAATGTGCTTAGTCTGGGAGTGATATACATAGTTCTTCGCCAAATTAATTATGCTCTCTGTCATGATGCAAATACATGACTTCCTACTAAAGCCCCAAGTCATTCATCATCTCTTTCAACCAAACAACTTCCTTGAATGCCTCTATCACTGCCATATATTCAACTTTGGTAGTAGAAAGTATATAACCACAGATTGAAACTTAGACATCCAACCGATAGCACCATTCGCTACTATAAATGAGTAACCGGAAGTAGATCTTATATTGTTCATATTCTGTATAATCCGAATCAACATATCCTATGAGTCTTCTCTAAGTCTTTGAAATACAGTATATAGTCCGTCGTACTTTATATATACCGAAGTAACTATTTCACCACTTTCGCTACGCCAAAATCGCAAATTTGCGACGGACCAAATCCGTTCGAAAAAACTCACCTTAAATTTTCATCAATAAAAATATTGGCGATGAATAAGGTCCATCCGCTAATATGAGGAGAGCGACGGACCTCAAATCTGTTGTTGATTTTCAACTTGTTCAGAAATTAGTGACGGATTTGGTCCGTCGCTAAATATCTACAAATAAAAAAATATATATCACCAGATTTTATTTTTTTATTTTTTTTTAATCTTACACCTGATTTTCATTCAAAAAATAATTCACACGATTGTTTAATAAAAAATCCTATTGAAAAAATTTGGCTGAATATGAAACTGGACTAAATATTGATTTGTGTTTGGATGCTCAATCAGCCTTAATAAGAAACTAAACTAAATATATAGTAATAGCCAAAATTTCGATCAGCTATTAATGAAATAAGGTAATGTAAAGAATATCATTTGCCCTGAAAACTAAACAAATGATTATCATAATTATGTCCCATCAATTAAAATACAAATGCAAGAGATACTTTATTCTCAATATTTGTACAAGCATCCAAATAAAACATAACACAATCGAAACAAAAAAGAAATGGTAAAGATGATATATAGAACCTACACATTGCTTCCATTGATGTTGCATGCATGGAAATTCCATCGTATTTTGGCAACCCAATTCCATGGTAAGGCTTCAGCTTCAAATAACAAGGGATTACAAATAAAAACACACCTAGGTCACCAACTAGAGGAAGATGAGACTCCATGAACTTGTCCCAGAAGCGTCAATGTATTGCACACCTCCAATCAATGTTAATGCCACTGAAAGGTTTTAGTAGTTAAAATAGTAAATGTTAGCATAAACATAAATGATGAGTTGATGGCGTGGATTTGAAGGAGAAATGTGCATTCCATTTCATGCATCACAGAGTCTTCTTACCCAAAGCACTCGATACTTTCTTTTTAACTTTAGCATAGCAAACAAACCAATGAGATTCCAATCTTCAAAACAATAAAAGATAAAAAAATAAATAAATAACTAATATGGGAAGCTTTTTGGAATGGGAAAAGTAAAAAAAGAGGAGAAAATATATTTAAATAGAAAAAAAATATATTACAGTTTTCGATTATTACGGGGGTAACGATCGTTGTCCCGTAATGGCCAATATGGTCTTAAAAACCAACTGCCCCATTTCACCCCCATATCGCATAACTATCACAGTCGTTACCTGTACATATCGGCTTTTACGGCCATGTCATAACGGATACAGGACACCTTGCTCTTACAAGGTAACAAAAAAAGCATGGAATCATGTTCCTCATGTTTATTTTTCTCTAATCTGTTCATGGTATAGATTATAAATTTTGCATGTCTTCGATGGTAAAACCATAACCGGTAAAAACAAACACACACCAATGCCTAAGGCTGCACTAGAAGTCATTATATTCATATTGAGTGGAACAACTAATGACTGAAATGGCCACCACATGACATTTTTTTGCTGGCTGCATTCTGCTTACTTTCTTTAATGGACTTTCTCCATGGGCTTCTAAATGAGGCTTTCAAAATGAGCCCATTTGAAAGTGCAAGTTGCTCCCATTCAAACAGCACAGGGAAGTGCTTTTGACTCTTTAAGCCTAAAGGAATGCCCAATAATGTTAAATCTCTAGTTATAAAATTTGTATATTCTAGTAGTAGCATGCTAGGCAGTAGATACGCATTATTTAAGGCTTTAAGACACTATTCAGAGTACCAGGGTGCACAATGTGCATAAAAGAATAGTTGTTGAATCAGGTGTGCCCACTTCCAAATGCAGAAATATGAACTACATAATCAAAATACCAAGAATCACCACAAGACATGATAGATGAAAAGAACTCGTAGATGCAATACATTTTTCAGTATCTAAATGTAGGAAAGAGCCTGTTTTTCCTTTCTGGAACAAATCCAAAAATTCTTGATCTTTTAGCTAATCACTTACATGGGAATCCATGCCTTTTCAAACAATCATATATGTCCATGGTATTGTAGGTAAGGAACTCTGTCCTAATCATCTGTTCAAATACCTATACAATTATTTTAAGGGCAATCTGTTACTTCTACTTTATGAGAAAATGTTTATAGCATGTGGGGCTTTTACAAGAATCCCTTCTAGAATCGTATCTGCCACTTCTACAATCAGATCTGTTAGTTCTACTTCATCATCAATCAACATCGCAGCCGCCACCACCATCATCATTGAGCAATCTGTTACTTCTACTTTTTCAAGAATATGTTTATAGCATGTGGGGCAGTTGAAGAGAATCAAACCTCAGTATATAATGTAGGGGCATTTTCACATCGGGCTCGAGTGGGGTCGCTTGTGGGATGCAGGGGCACACTCGGGGTGAGTGACTCATGATTCGGGGCTCACGGGGGAGATCTCGTGTTCGAAACTCATCACCAGGGGTGATTAATGCGCATTTCACACCGGACTCGAGTGGGGTAGCCCGTGGGATGCGGGGACACGCTCGAGGTGGGCAGCCCATATGATTTGGGGCCCACGAAAGAGGTTTGGCCGAGGTCCTAACCCCATGAGATGTGGGGCCTGGGCTATGAGATAAAGGAAATAATTCGTCATACTCTAACAGTTCGAGCTTTTAGAGCAAGTAGTTAATTATCTTACATCAAATTGGTATTAGAGCGGGAGGCCTCGTGTTCGAGACTCCTCACCGGAAGTGATTAATGCAGAGGCATTTTCACACAGGGCTCGAGTGGGGTCGCTTATAGGATGCAGGGGCACACTCAGGGTGGGTGACCCGTGTGATTTGGGGCTCATAGGGGAGATCTCGTATTCGAGACTCCTCATCGGGGGTGATTAATGCGCATTTCACATCAGGCTCGAATGAGGTAGCCCGTGGGATGCGAGGACACGCTCGGGGTGGGCGGCCCATGTGATTTGAGGCCCACGAAGAGGGTTCGGCCAAGGTCCTAACCCATGAGATGTGGGGCCTAGGCTATGAGATAAAGGGATTAATTCGTCATACTCTAATAGTTCGAGCTTTTAGAGTAAGTGGTTAATTGTCCTACATCAGTCTGTATGTCTATTAAAAAGTGTCCTTTCTTCTAGAATAATCCCCACAAATATGCACCTTACATCATCATCATCATAGCCTCCCCAGCAATTTTGGTTGACATTTAAATTGGCAAAAGATCTATGATCAGCTTTTCTCCCAGAAAACCTCCACTTTTACATTGGAACCATGGCAGAGGCTCACATTGGAACCACTTGCATTCTAGCACAGTCCCATTGAATATTGATCCCAGCCCAACTATTGCATGCACAATGTAAACTGAGAACAAGGAATGTAGGGTAGTGGAGGACAGTTGCCAGGCAGTTTATTGAATTTATTTCATCTTAACTATAATTCCTTCTTCCAGAGGGGGAAAAGCTTTCCCTTTTATTAGTTTTTAGGTGTCATTTTGAAACAAAGAAGAATAACTGTAACAACCCTAAATTTTGGTGCATTAAAAAAATATATATATATTTAAAAATTTTATTTTTAAATAAAAAATAAAAACAAGTCAATAGTTGAGTTGGTAGAGACATTCTTAATTGAGAGAGAGGTTTAAAGTTCGATTCTTGGAGTAGTAATAATAATTTTTTTATCAAATGCCATAAAAAGAATTTAAATTCAGGATAAGGGAGGATGTGCTCATCCTATCTTATGAGAATTTTCTTTAAAAAGGGATACGGAAGATTTCTGCATTAAAAAAAAAAGATAGGAAGCCTTAAAGTAAAAGGAAAAGGAAATTCTAATAAAGCTCGATTAAGGAAGTTTTAATCGTTAGATCTTTTTAATTTTTTATTATGTTGTTAATTTCTTCTTAATTTATACAATGGATAGTGTGGATCATCCACACCATCATCGTATAGGTGTGTAGAGTCAATTTTAATAAAGTGATATTTTTATGATTTCAGATCTAGTTAGTATAATTTTATGAATGTATGGAATTGATGGAATTTAATTATGCTAAGATAGATCTGAACGGATCATATGATCCCTAAGGCCAAAATACACAAGGCCCATGATTTTTAGATCAATCTAACAATCAGATAGGCCACATTAGTTAGACCTAGAAGTGTTTGATAAAGGAAACTTAAATATTTTGCGCAAGTATTGTTATTGATGGGTTTTTTTGACCCGTTGTCCTTTCGCAACTGGAATGCGCAAAGTCCTTTCGCAACTAGGATGCGCAAGTCCTTTCGCAACTAGGATGCGCAAGTCCTTTCGCAACTAGGATGCGGAAAGGAGTTTCCTAAAACTATAAAAAGGGGTCCCTAGGATTTTTCTACATATATTGTGTTGATGAGAAAAATACAAGAGGGCTATCAAAGGTGAGAGAGAGGGAGAAAGAGAGAGAGGAAGCTTATAGAAGGGAGGTTCTGCTCGGGGAGGTTTTTCTACTTTGCAATTTATATCTCAGCGCTTCTATGTCCTCATAATCAGTTAGATCTCTTCGTTTTCTCTATTTCTCTTATTGTTCATCCACTCCTGCGTGAGTGAAGAAGGTTGTAAACGTTCTACTTCATAGTGGATTGTTGATCTGGACGAGGTCCCGTGGTTTTTACCTCTTTGAGGGTTTTCCACGTAAAAATCTCTTGTGTGGTGTGTGATTGATGCATTGATTATTTTCATTACTTTATTATCCATAATTCTGGTTTGTTCTGGAGGGCTAGATCCTAAGGTTTTGTGCAAGGCACCCCAACAAAGTGGTATCAGAGCCAAGTTCATTGAACGGGTAGGATCGGTTTTGAATTATGGAAGGTGGCTCAAGGATGATCAGCCTCAATGGTTCTAACTGGACCATATAGAAGGCTAAGATGGAGGACTTACTTTATTGCAAGGACCTATATTCTCCAATCTCAGGCATATCAGCAAAATCCAAGGATATGACTGATGATGATTGGAAGAAGATGGACCGAAAGGCGGTGGGGTTTATTAGACAATGGTTGGATGATTCCGTGTTTCACCATGTGTCTACTGAAACCTCAATTAAGCTTATTTGAAATTACAAGAGTGTATGAGAGGAAGAATGACCCGGTAATAAGATATTTCTCGATAAGGCGACTTGTAAATCTCAAGTTCAAGGATGGTGGTTCTGTGGCCGAGCACATGAATGAGGTCAGCAATATAGTGAACCAACTCACCTCTATGAAGATGGTCCTGGATGATGAATTGCAGGCTTTACTATTGCTTAGCTCATTGCCTGACAGTTGGGAGACATTGGTGGTGTCTCTAAGTAACTACGCGCCAGATGGAAAGATATCCATGGAACAGGTAACCAGTTGTCTCTTCAATGAGGAGACAAGGAGAAAGTCTCAGGGGTCTACTCAGCAAGAGGCTCTTGTGACGCAGGAACGGGGGAGAGGAAAGAACAGGAAGGGCGGGAAGGCCCGAGATAAATCAAGAGGCAAGTCGAGTAACAGAAAAGATATTGAATGCTGGAATTGTGGCAAGAAGGGCCACTACAAGCATGAATGTCGTGGTAAGAAAAACGACAAGAAAGGAAAAGGGAAGGAAGATGAATCTGATTCCACTGCAGTCGCTTCAGATGACGACATGGTAGTTATTCTTTCTACAGATCATGACGTATGTCTCACGGCTACGAGTCAGGGCACCGACTGGGTGATAGACTCGGGAGCTTCTTTTCATGCGACTCCACGCATGGACTTCTTCACAAGCTACAAGTCAGGTGACTATGGGACTGTGAAGATGGGAAATTCTGGCGTATCAAAAATCATGGGAGTCGGTGATATTTGTGTGAAGACCGATGTGGGCTGCACATTGGTTCTCAAGGAAGTGAGGCATATCCCAGACCTTCGCCTCAACTTGATGTCGACGGGAAGGCTGGATGATGATGGCTATGAAAGCCGGTTTGCTGGTGGGCAATGGAAGCTCATCAAGGGTTCGTTGATCGTGGGGAGAGGAAAGAAGTGTTGCACCCTGTACAAGGCAAGTGTCAGTATGTGCAAGGGTGGGTTGAACGCAGCGGAAGATTCAGGTATTGACATATGGCACGGGCATCTAGGCCACATGAGTGAAAAAGGGCTTCAACTACTAGTGAGGAAGCAACTCCTTCAGACGTGACAGGTACACCTCTCAAAACCTGTCTTGATTGTTTATCAGGGAAACAGCATAGAGTTTCATTTATTAAAACTATTTCTCATGTTAATAAAGTGCATGCATTAGATTTGGTTTATTCTGATGTTTGTGGTCCTATGAGGACAAAAACCTTGGGTGGGGCATTGTATTTTGTTACTTTTATAGATGATGCATCTAAGAGGGTTTGGGTTTATGCTTTGAAATCCAAGGACGAGGTCTTTGGTGTGTTTAAGTTGTTTCATGCTATGGTCGAGAGAGAGACAGGTAGACCATTGAAGTGCATCCGCACTGACAATGGTGGTGAATACATTGGCGACTTTCACGAGTACTGCAAGTCCCAGGGTATACGGCATGAACAGACGGTTCCCAAGACCCCCCAGCATAATGGTGTAGCTGAGCGAATGAATCGCACCATTGTTGAGAGAATCAGATGCATGTTATCCCATGCGAAGTTGCCCAAGACGTTCGGGGAGAAGAAGCGATGCGCACGGCGGTATATTTGATAAACAGTCTCCATCGCCCCGTTGAATGGAGAAGTACGAGAAGGTGTGGGCGGGACGGGATCCATCGTACGGTCATCTCGGGGTATTTGGATGCGGGGCATCCGTTCACGTACCAAAGGACGAGAGGTCCAAGCTCGATATGAAGATCGCAAAGTGTGTGTTCTTAGGGTACGGTGATGAAAAATTCGGTTACAGGTTATGGGATCCGACCGAGAAGAAGCTCGTCAGGAGCAGAGATGTGATTTTCTTTGAAGATCAGTGTATAGAAGACATTGGTAAGCCAGAGAAGAACCGGCCCTAGATTCGGGTGAGCTAGAGGACATGGATCCTGTTACTCCTCCGTGGTGCTTGATGACGGGGGAGTACAGCAAGGTGCAGAGGACGAGAGAGTTCCTTCAGAAGATGGACCAGGGGAGCAGCCCCCACTTGATCCACCTGTTGAGCCACAGGTGAGGAGGTCATCTAGGGACAGACAGTCGTCCAAGAGGTACTCTCCACATGAGTACATTATGCTAACCGATGGGGGAGAGCCAGAAGATTATTCTGAGGCCCTAGCCGACGAGCATAAGGGGGAGTGGTTGAAAGCTATGCAAGAGGAGATGGAATCCTTGCATAAGAACCACACCTATGACATGGTGAAATTACCTAAGGGCAAGAAAGCTCTGAGCAACAAGTGGGTGTTCAGAAAGAAGATTGAGCAGAAGAATTCACAGACGAGGTTCAAGGCCAGACTTGTGGTGAAAGGGTTTGGTCAGAGAAAAGGCATAGACTTCGAGGAGATATTCTCACCAGTGGTGAAGATGACATCCATACGGGTGTTACTTGGGTTGGCGGCTAGCATGGATCTGGAGATAGAGCAGTTAGATGTTAAAACTGCCTTTCTCCATGGTGACCTGGAAGAAGAGATCTACATGCACCAACCAGAGGGGTTCGAAGTCAAAAGCAAGGAGCATATGGTGTATAGGCTGAGGAAGAGCTTGTATGGGCTGAAACAAGCTCCACGGCAATGGTACAAGAAGTTCGACTCGTTTATGTTGAAACATGGGTATGATAGAACGGAGTCGAACCACTGTGTGTTCACGCGCAAGTTCTCAGATGGTGATTTCTCAGTTCTGCTATTATACGTTGATGACATGCTCATCATGGGAAAAGACATCAAGAAGATCGACAGGCTGAAACAGGAGTTGGGCAAGTCTTTTGCGATGAAAGACTTGGGCCCGGCTAAATAGATCCTAGGAATGGAGATAACCCGTGACAGAAGCAGCAGGAAGCTCTGGCTGTCACAAGAGTGGTATATTGAGAAAGTCCTAGAGCGGTTCAATATGAATGCAACGAAGACGGTCAGTACTCCACTAGATGGTCACTTCAGATTGAGCGACAGGCAGTGTCCCAAGACGAAGGCAGAAGTGGAAGAGATGCAGAAGATACCCTACGCGTCAGCGGTAAAAAGTTTGATGTATGCTATGGTGTGTACACGCCCAGACATAGCATATGCGGTTGGTGTTGTCAGTCGGTATCTTGCCAATCCTGGCAAAGAGCATTGGGCAGTGGTGAAATGGATACTACGGTATCTAAGAGGCTCATCCAGGTTGAGCCTATGCTATGGTGACGGTAAACCTGTGTTAGAGGGCTACACAGATGCAGATATGGCAGGTGACATAGACTCCAGGAAGTCTACATCGGGGTTCATGTTCACATTTGCAGGGGGAGCGGTTTCTTGGCAGAGCAAGTTACAGAAGGTCGTAGCATTGTCGACGACAGAGGCCGAATACATCACAGTCACAGAAGCATGTAAAGAGATGCTTTGGATGAAAAGGTTCCTACAGAAACTTAGCCTAAAGCAGAAGGAGTACGTGGTCTATTGCGATAGTCAGAGTGCTATACACTTGAGCAAGAATCCAAGTCAGCATTCCAAGTCGAAGCACATAGAGATTCGGTATCACTGGATCAGGGATACTTTGGAACAGAAGGTGTTACAGCTTGAGAAGGTCCACACGGACGATAATGGGTCAGATATGATGACCAAGGCCTTGCTTAAGGGCAAGTTTGAGGTTTGTAGAAACCTGGCTGGCTTAAAGAAGGTGAATCCCTCCTAGGTCAAAAAAGGGGAGATTTGATGGGTTTTTTTGACCCGTTGTCCTTTCGCAACTGGGATGCGCAAAATCCTTTCGCAACTAGGATGCGCAAGTCCTTTCGCAACTAGGATGCGCAAGTCCTTTCGCAACTAGGATGCGGAAAGGAGTTTCCTAAAACTATAAAAAGGGGTCCCTAGGATTTTTCTACATATATTGTGTTGATGAGAAAAATACAAGAGGGCTATCAAAGGTGAGAGAGAGGGAGAAAGAGAGAGAGGAAGTTATAGAAGGGAGGTTCTGCTCAGGGAGGTTTTTCTACTTTGCAATTTATATCTCAGCGCTTCTATGTCCTCATAATCGGTTAGATCTCTTCGTTTTCTCTATTTCTCTTACTGTTCATCCACTCCTGCGTGAGTGAAGAAGGTTGTAAACGTTCTACTTCATAGTGGATTGTTGATCTGGACGAGGTCCCGTGGTTTTTACCTCTTTGAGGGTTTTCCACGTAAAAATCTCTTGTGTGGTGTGTGATTGATGCATTGATTATTTTCATTGCTTTATTATCCATAATTCTAGTTTGTTCTGGAGGGCTAGATCCTAAGGTTTTGTGCAAGGCACCCCAACAGTTATCACTTGACGTAGAAGGTCGAGATGGGCCATTAGCGAATGTGTGGTTAGATCCACACCACTCCTCAAATGATAGAGGTAAAACATGACAAGACCTCAAGAATCTGAATGATCTAATCATCCGATGGATCACCCCGATCAAGTAATTATCATTCAATTTTATAATCTTAAAAAGGAGAAAAAAATAGAATAAAAATTTTAATTATTTGATTATTTTGGATCTGGCCACCTAAGGTGTTAATCAGAGGTGGGCCCCACCATGTAGTAAAAATATATGAATAATAATGTTGTTGATATACCTGATAGGATTTCTGAATTCAAACCAACCTAATTACCTTATGGATTCTACACTACCAGACTCAGGTGAGTGACCTAACTTGTCTCATAATTCATTAAAATTAAAATAAATCATTGTGATTGTTTGATTGATTTACTGGTTTGAATATCTTAATTTGATAATTGTATGATAAATTTATATGTGAATATTTTAATTGAGACAACTATGCCAAAAATGAAAAATATGTATTACATATCATCTCTCATTCATTACATTATATAATGCATGGTCGATCCTAGGGGCTCTCCCTGAAAGAAATGTCGATCCTGGTAGAGCGTTACCAGATGCGGGCTATGCCCAAGCCTACCGAAAGGTGGAAGCCTACCCAACGGGTGGATGCGGGTTGACGACCTCCAATCCAAGCAGATGGACGATCACCCCATCTGATGCATTCATACCCCATTTTACATCATTGTACATGTATTTTTGTATTATTTTAATTGATATGATTATGAATCATGCTGGGTTATATCACTAAGCCTAGCCAGCTTATATTTTTATTGATGGAAAAAACGTACAGATGTGAATGAGGATGGGCCAGTGGCTCAAGAATAGGAATATGTGGTCAAACCGGAACGGACTTAAGGGACACATGACCCTACTTGACAAAGGAAGAAGTTGTTGTCTTAGACTAATCATGATATTTTTACTTTAATTATATTTGACTTTCTTAGATTATAAATTAATTCTTTCAAGTTGTTGGACATGTTTATTTCATTTCGTAAGATCCCAATTAAGAGGGTCCTTAGTTATGTTTATGATTAATTATTGGAATAAATAATCGTTTCTTACTTTTGAGATGTTATTGAGTATGAATGGAATATAAATCTACGGTAGAGCTAGTAAGTAGATGAATAATCGTATAATTGAATGAAATTAGTACACTCAGTGTACGTGTCATGGGCCAAAACTTGGGTCTGAGGGTGCACACTCTGTAATCGAATTTCGGAGCGTGACAGAAACGATCCATCATGCAACACCTATAGTAGGATTTTATTACAAGTGAATCTTATCATTGTCTGATGGCCGTCAGCAGAAAACTTTGTTACGAGTCCTACCCGCTATTACATTGCCCAAAACATGGTGAGTTCAACAATTATGAAAAGGCAAAAAGTCACGACACATGTATAATGTCAAGAAAAAGCCTAACGAGTGATGATGATAGTCTAACCTAAGAGAACTGTAGAGATTGGATTTGGCATTCAGATGATTTCACGTCCCCTGCTGCAGCCGATTCCACCTGTTCTTCCATCTCCTATGGTCCCAGTTGGACATTCACATACAAAACCAAGCAGTGTTCCTGCATGTTGCTGCTTCCACACAAGGACTACTACTGAGAGACTCGTCACATTCATCAATATCTGTTTTTTAAACTAACCCAAACATCATAAAACCAATAGATTGTGTTACTGATAATGAGGGGTCATTTAGTTGATGATAAATGGTTCTAATACGTGGTAAATGGATGCATATGGGACAAAAGGCTGTTTGGTTGATGGTAAATAGTGATAATTAGAGTCAATTGGAATAGAATGCAATAAAATCATGTGAAATGGAATCCATTCATAGGGTTGAGAATTAGACGCAAATGCCCGAAATGGTATGATTATTTTAAAGTGGGCTCACTTTTATGGCTCACCCGAGGTTCAGAATTTTCTTATTTTTTGTCAAAGTATATATTTCAATGAGCTTATTATAATTATTATGCCAAATGTCATATATACTAATTTTGGGTATTAAAATTGATTTACTTAATGCATTCCATTTACAAGCATCCAAAGACAATTTTTGGACTCCATTGTATTCAAACTATATGCATCTAAACACAAATTTTCGATTCTAGTGTATTATAATTAAAGGCATCCAAACACAATTAGGATTCGAATTCACATTGATTCTATTTAGCTAGCGATTTTGGATTCTAATGTCTACCAATTACAAGCATTCAAACAAGCCCCAAGTAATACAAGAAAATCCGTAAGCATATATCAGCTTTAGGAGCTGGTTCAAGCCTCTGAACCTGATGGCTGCTACATACCACCAGTTGAGCTAGAAGCTAACCGTCACAAATTTGGGTGGACAGCCTCCCATTGGTTCCCCAGTGCAGGACACAAACCCACCTTATAGCCTTTCAGGACCTCTTTGGATTGTGGAAGAAGAAATAGAAAGAAATAAACGTAGATGACTTTTTCCATGATGGGATATTTCACAATGTTTGTATAGCAGAGAATATTAGATTTCAGAAAACAATCATTACCAAACATTATAGATAAATAACCAATATGAGAATTTTATCAGATTTTCACTTCCTATCCAAACAAGGCTCCCAAAAAAAAATTTGTGAGAATCCATGTCCTAAGAAATCTGGGAGAAAGCCACTGGGTAATTGTCATGTTGATTTCTTTTCTTTTCATGCTGTTTGAAAGCAAGGAAGAAAGAAAAATGCTGTCATAAAACAAGGATTGCATAACTCACCTTGGCATCCTTGAGAACCATTGAGATAAGGGTTCCCTCCGAACCCATCCGAGCAATTGCACCGATACCCATAATTTGTGTTAGAGCATGAGGCATTACTACCACATGCGTGGGCCGGTTTTTCACAGCTCCCTTCTAGTGACCATTCAAGCCTCATACTAATCCTTGCTGTTTTATCAAAATCAAGAAGATCCGAGTCTTTGAAAATGTAGCTCCTATCTTCAACAAAGAACCCGTAGCTGCATGGGTTGAAACTTGAGTTAACATGCCTGACAGTAAACATTAGTATCTTTCTCACCAGCGGAAGCTGTGCTTCACAACAGCCATGATCCTTGCAAGAACCATTAACAATACTCTCCTTGGTAAGACATTCGGAGATGCACCCGTTAGATGACGTGATGTTATCTATGCCCAATGCCATTCCCATTGTGCTACAACCTATAGCTATGAATTTGTTTGAAGAGGCCGGGATGGTGTAAGGACTTGCTTCGGACAACTAAATCAGCAGAAATTTCTCTTGGGATGACAATGGGCAAGACTTGGCAATGAAATCTGTCAAATTGATGCGCACTTCCCCCTGCAAGATCTTGAGGAATTGAAGGTTCAAATCTGGTAAGTAAACAATCAAATCTGATAAGGAATGTTTTGGCTGCAATTTACTTCGAAGCCTTTTAAAAAACAGTGGGAGTTTCCAATTCCGAATGGGTAGCTGATATCAACGTCGCCGCATTTCTTGGGGCAGCCGGTGATTGATGAGGAGTTGATGGCTCTTGCATTAGTGGATGAGAGATGGGTCAATGGCAAGAAGATGATGAAGCAGAAGAGTCCAACCATGGATGACATGGTTTGAGTTGAGTTTTCTTTGCTATTGTAGCAGTTATTTTGCTCCATCTTCAAGGAAGCGGATTGGCTGGTGTAACACACACCACTGACTCACCAAACTGTGCATAGCATTACAGAACTTAACATTTTCTGCAAATGGTCAATTCCATAGGTCAGAGATAGAACGTATTAGAGAGGTTAACAACGCTTGACAAAACTAAAGACGGATGCAACAAGGCGTTAAAGGATCAAAATATTGGCCAATACATAATGGAATTATTAAAAATAGATACAGTCTGTCACTCTGTGAAAGCCACCCCAAACAGACATGCTGAAGGAGCCAACATGACCGATACAGCTGGGAGGCTGTATAGGCCGATATATCAGCCGATACAACCAACAGCTGTCGTTCTTCTAATTTTCCGTTGGTTTTGCTGTTTCTTTTTAATTTTTTACCATTATTCACTCTTTGGGTATCTGATTTTAGTTCATTGGTTCTCCTGGAAAACAAAAGATATGCAAGTAAAAGCGATGAGTAGAATATAGAAATGCAAGCAGATCTATTTTCTTGCAGTAAAATAGAAATATACTTCCAGAATCATGAGACCATAATAAGGTCAACAAACATGGAATGCATTTTTCAATACTAGAATACTAAGTGATCGCTGGAAAATAAAATTTCATACCTCACATGGTTAGCCATTAAAACAGGATCAAGGTCACAGCGGACATCCTTTAAATCTGGGGACCATTTTGCTAACAAAACCCCTGTAACAATTATGTCATCTGAAACAACCAGGTATCAGTGACACCTACATAAAGAGCCACAAATAGACGCTTAAAGACCAAAATTTCCCAGATGGTAAAATCCAAACACTTTGAATATTGGCCTAGCAAACAGACGTTTAAGCTACAACGTAGTCTACATTCAATGGAAATAGGCCAGCAATTCAAGTACTAAAATCTTCCAATCTGGTGACTTTTGGGGCATCACAATCCACGTTGAGGCACATTAGATCAAAGATCTGGATGCCTTTGGGGTGGTGCGGAAAATGGAGTTGCATTGTGGGATGCCTTTTTCTGCCCTTCTCAGCCCCAAATCATCAATATCTGGGGCCCCAATGCACATAAACAGGGAACCCACACATCAGTCAGATTGGTCCGGTTGGCCAGCAATGCACATAAACAGGGGCCCCACACATCAGGCCTCACTCACATCAAATCAAATCAAAATAAAAATAAAAAAATAATGGGGGAGAAAGAAGAAGGGAACAGGGGACGCGGACTCACTTCGGCCGGGGGAAGGTTGGATGGACGGATGGGCTGGCCTCTTCTAGTCGAGCTTCTCTCCACGTCTCTCCCTCTCTGCATGAGAATGGAAGAAGGGGAGGAGATAGGATGGTATGAGAGAGAGAGATGAGGCTTAGGGCCAGCACACGCACTAGGCCATAAGGGAGAGAGAGAGTTAGGACGCGGATTAGATACTGACCGGTTATTAGCGAGAATTGCTACTGAAGTGACGTCACCGAGTTCTGTGGGACCAACCATGATGTATATGTTGTATCCACACCATCTATCCATTTGGAGAGATTATTTTAGGGCATGAAACAAAGAATTAGTCAGATCCAAATCTGGAGTGGACCCCACCACATAAAACAGTGGGAAGAGTGACATCCACGGTCGAAACTTTCCTAATGTCCACTGTGATGTTTATCTGAGATCCAACGCATTCATAAGTTAATACAGACATGAAAGAAGGGAAAGCACAAATTTCACCTTAATTGAAAACTTTTGTGGCCCTTGGAAAATTTTAATGGTGGGCGTCACTCTGTCTACCGTTTTTTATGGTGAGGTCCACTCGAACTTTGATGGGCTCATTCTTTGGCTCATACCCTGAATTGATATCTCCAAATGGATGTACAGTGTGGTGAGTCCCACTTTGAATGTATGTGGTCTATCCATGCTGTCCATCCATTTTTCCATCTAATTTAAAGAGTTGAGTCCAAAATTGAAGCATATCCAACGATCAAGTGGATCATACCACATGAAATAGTGGTGAAAATGATTTCCACTGTTAAAACCTTGCCAGGCCCTACAGTGATGTTTATTTCTCATCTAACCTATTCGAAATGGATGAAGGGAAAAAACAAAATAAGATTGAACCAAAATCTCATTTGGCCCCTAATTAAGAAATTTTCAACGGCAAACGTACAATTCATCTGTTACCTGTGGTGTGGTCCATTTGAACATTGTAAATGCTTCATATTTGGGCTCAAGTACTAAAATTATTTGGTAAAATGAATGGACAAAGCGGATAGAATACATAAATAAATAAATTTAAAAAAAAAAAAAAACAAGAGTGTGCCTCATAGAGTTTACTCAGTATCATGTAAACTTTGTGAGGCCCACCGTGAATGCTTCAGGTTTATCCACTTCATCCATCCATTTTACCACATAATTTTAGAGCATGAGTCAAAATATGAGGCAGATCCAATGTTCGAGTGGACCCCATCCATTAAAAACTTCTTTGGGCCATAGAAGTTTTCGATCACCATCCCACTCTTTTCTATGGTGTGGTCCACTTGAAATTTGGATCTGCCCATCAGTCAGATGTACCATTCCATGGTGGGCAATGGGCTTAAAAATAAAGTCAATCTAATAATTAGGTGGGCCACACCATATACTATAGCAGAGAGGTTACACTCCCAATAAAACATTCATAATCATATATTGGGCTCACCTAGATGTAATTCACTGATCCAACCCATTATTTATGTGTTTCCCACTTAGATGAGGGGTCATACCAAGTTTCAGCTACATCCAAAACTCATGTGGGCCCCACCAAATACTTTTATATATTTTAGTATGCCTTCACATAGTTTTAGATGTTATGGCTCACCTGAGTTTCGTATACGACTGATTTTTGGGATATCATATGACCTAAATGGGACACATCAAATGCACGGTGTTGATGTTCTACACACATCATAATGGCGCCCACACAGCTCGACTTCACTGGAAGTTCCATGAGGTCACCTTGTAGTACCATTTTCCTATTTAGTTAACTAATTCAAGGGTGTTACCCTTACATGTAAGGCCCACCTTTACATATTTTCTATATATCCACCCCATCCATATTTTCCATGTGTTACCCTGGACTTGCGCACCTAGTCGTAATATGCTGAATTTTGTAGTATATCCTAACTAGCATGTTATGAATACATTTGACCGTTCCATTCAAATCAACTTTAGAATGAATTTATCATAGAATTAGATTGATCTCGTCATTATAAGTTATTCTTGCCATTACAATTCATTATAAGTTATTCTTGCAAAATCTCATTTTTTTACCAAACTTTTCAATTATCTTCAAAATGCAAATCATTTTTTTTTTCAAAATCACTTCATTTTTTTTATCTTAAATTTATTTATTTTTTTCAAAATTTCATATTTTCTCAAACATTGTCAAATTAAAATCAAAATTTTGAACTTTTTTTTCAATAATCATGATTTTATTTTTAAAACTTTCCAATTTTCATTTTCAAAATATAATTTTTTTGCCAAAAATCTGTCTTTTTTAAATATCATTTTCTTTTTCAAAATCTAAATCTTTCTCAATCATTATCATTTTTTTTTTCAAAATTTATCATTATTTTCAACCTTCTCAAATTTTTTATTTTTAAAATAACAATTTTTTTTCAAAACCTCATTTTCTTTTATAAAACTTCTTAATTTATTTCAAAATACAAAATCTCAATTTCTATATAAAATTCTCAAAATTTTCCAAACTTATTAATTTTATTGAAACTTCTCAATTTTTTTTGAAAATACGATTTTTTATATTCAAACTTCGATTTAATTAGTCACTTGCCATGATCTAGTTTTGGATGAGATAGATATTGGGTAAACAAGATTGATTAACAATATGATGGGCCATATCTTGCAATCCAATGGTCAGATTTAAGTTTAAGGTCAGTTCAGATTGTCCAAAATCAGTCTAGATCTAGACAAACTGATCATGCCCATTTAAAGAGTGTTTTGGATGGATCTAATTTGTTTCAAGTTATATTGAGCCGATTTTTGTTATCTATCCTAAATAGCACGTACGTTTCAAACATAATTACCGTTTAGATCAACCTTAGCACATCCCAATTACAATTCATTATACTCGGGCAGTTATTTTTTCACAAGTGAATCTTTGTGTGCATAAACGGTTAAAGGTTCAATTAGTGGATGTGTCTAGTAATTTAGTAAAAAATCTTTTTTTTTTCACAGATAAATCTCAATTTCTTTTTAAAAATCACATTTTTTTTCAAGATGTATATTTTTTTAATCTTAATTTTTCTTTCAAAACTTCTAACAAAATCTCATTTTTATTATCAAACTTTTCAAAAAAAAAAAAATTTAATACAAATTCTGAATTTTTATTTTCAAAATCTTAAAATTTTTTCCAAAATTTATTTTTATTTATTTTTTCTCAAAAATTTCAAGATGCGGATTTTTTTCTTCAAAAGCACGATTTTGTTTTCAACTTTTCAATTTTCTTTTTCAAAATGATATTTTTTTTTCAAAATCTGTTTTTATAAATCACTTTCTTTTAATTTCAATTTTCAAACATTTTCAATTATTTTTCATTATCACAAATTTTTTCAACTTCTTTATTTTCCTTATCAAAATGTCAGTTTTTTGTTGAAGTATTGATTTTTTAATATCGTTTTATCTTGAAAATTTCAATTCTTTCGAACTTCTACATTTGAAAAAAAAAGTATTTTTTTTTAACTTGTCAATTTTTATCGAACCGCTCAATTTTATTTTATTTTTCAAAATACAAACTCTCATTTTCTTTTTCAAAATATTTTCAACTTTCAAAGTAGTCAAAATTTTCACATTTTTAAAAATCTTTTTAATCTTCCTTTCAGGATATCATTATTTCCTTGAAATCAACTTCTTTTTTTCAAAATTATCAACTTTATTCAATATTCTTTTTTTTTTTTCCCCCAAAAAATAGATTTTTATTAAATCATGGCTTATCTTTTTCAAAATCTCAAATTTTCTCAAACATTGTTAAATTTTTTAAACTTCTCAATATTCCTTTTCATGTGATATTACAAATCATTTAAATATTATTTTTAAATAAAAAATTAATAATAATTTCAACTCATTTGATATAAAAACAAAATAAAAAATTCTTTGCATTCAATCAATTGTTAAAAAATAATCTTAAATACAAATATGTACAATTAAACCACTGAAATTCTGTTAAAAAACAATTCTTAGACTAAAAAAGACAATTTTCCACCATATTCTTTTTTAAAAAATAAAAACAAAAAAAAAATAAATGTTTAAGGCAAAAGTCATTTTACGATGGACCATAATCCGTCATAAAAGCACCTAAATCCGTCCCTCAAGTATTATTATGGGCAATAATTTGCAATGGATCGCAATTGGTCGCAAAATGACAATCTGCAACCGATTAAATCCGTCGCCAATTTCCAACGGACTAAATTCCGTCGTAGATCTGATTTTAGCGATGGATTTTGGTCCTTCGCTAATTTCCGCGACTTTGACCTATAAATTTCCGTGAAAAACGGGGTGGGCAACGGACATTTTCCATTAGCAATGGATTAAATCTGTCATTAAACAAAGCGATTTTTGCGACGGACCAAATCCGTCGCAAATTCACAATTTTGGCGTAATGTTCCTAATGTTTTTAGCTGAGGTTTGACATATATCTACTCACAAATATCAATTGCGTATGAAATATTTGGTCTCATACAGACCATGTCATACACAATATTGCTAACTGTGCTCGAATAAGACATGAGACTTACCACTTTTCTTCATTTAACGTAGGACATAGTTATGAAGAAAGTAGAAAATAAGTAACATGGGAATTGCTAACTAGTTTCACCTTTTTTAGTCCGAGCTTGATGAGAACCTTCTCAAGATACTTCTCCAAAGATAATCATAGCTTTACTTCTCAAGATACTCCTAAGATAACCATAGCTTGACCATCTCTTTATCCCTGTGTATATAAATGCTAAAAATCTTCTTTACAACCCTTAGATTTTTTTATTTCAAACTTCTTAAATAACTAAGCCTTCAACATGTTGATTTGAGAGATGTTGTGGGTGGTAATAGGCATATATCAACATATAACACTAGAATGGTAAATTCCTTACCATTTATTGCTCTAAAATAAACACAATGATCAAATTTACTTATGGTAAAACTTTGGCTCAACATAAAAGAACCAAACTTCTTATACTACTACCTAGGTGACTATTTTAAGATGTGCAACCTCTTCAAACTGCAAACAAGATCATTCTTTCCTTAAACCTTTTTTAATTGCTTCATGTAAATTCGTTATTATAATTCCTTATGTAAAAACACAATTTTAACATTAAACTATTCCAATTCCATGTTATATTTGGCAATCAAAGCCAATACAAATATGATAAATAGTTGCTTTACTACTGCCACAAAAAATATCAATAAAGTTGATGCTTTCCTTTTGAGCATATCCCTTCGCTACCAATTTGATGCAGGGAGGACGTGAGGTCAAGCACCGTCTTCCTCAAGGATGGTCAGAAAACCATATTAGTCCCTATGGATGTAGAAGAGCTATCCAAAACTTCTAAAGTAGAGAGTCATTCTCTCTTAACTATACGGGACTTTGTGGAGGAATCTAAAGAAACAAGACAGGCTTATGCATTAATTGTAAAAGTGGAGGAACTTAAGCCTACTATCATCCCTGAAAGACTAAAGCCCTTGTTACATTAATTTAAAGAAACTTGGCATAATGACCTTCCCGATGAATTGCATCCCATACGAGATATCCAACAACATATTGATTTTGTCCCTGGGTCCAGCTTACCCAATCATCCTCACTATCAAATGATCCTAAAGGAGTGCGAAATTCTGTAGGGCAAGTGGAGGAACTAATCTGAAAGGGTCTTATTCGAGAAAGTATAAGCCCATGCGATGTACCAGCTCTATAACTCCTAAGAAAGATGGGAGTTAGCGTATGTGTGTCGACAGTCGATCCATCAATAAAATCACCATAAAATACATGTTGCCCATATCACTGTTGGACTATATGTTGGACATGCTTGAGGGTGTAAAAATATTCTCTAAATTAGACCTAAGGAGTAACTACCATCAGATTCGAATATGGCCAGGTGATGAGTGGAAGACGGCCTTTAAGGCCAATGAAGGGCTGTATGAATGGATGATCATGCCCTTCGGTCATTCGAATGCGCCTAGTACATATACGAGGTTGATGAACTAAGTTATTAAGTCATTCATTGGACGGTTCGTCATGGTCTACTTCGATGACATCTTGAAATATAGTTAGGATGAAGCAAGTCATATGGAGCACCTTAGGCAGGTCCTTCAAGTGTTCACCAAAAGCAAGTTGTATCTCGATTTTAAAAAGTACAGCTTTTTGATCGACAGCCTTTTGTTTTTGGGTTTTGTTATGACATCCATGGGCATTCGAGTGGATGAGGAAAAGTTAAAAGCCATCAGGGAATGGTTGGTCCCAACAAATATCCATAAGGTCGAAGTTTTCATAAATTAACGACATTCTATCGTCCGTTCGTGAAGAATTTTAGCACCATCGTATCTCCAATTACAAACTGCATGAAGAAGAGACAATTTCAGTGGACTAATGAAGCCGACAGGAGCTTTGTCGAAACTAAATACAAGTTGTCCACAACCCCGGTTCTTGTACTTCCTAACTTTGATAAACTATTCAAAGTTGAGTGTGATGCTTCCTATGTCAGGATTCTAGGAGTCTTGTCTCAAGAAGGTTAGCCAGTAGCCTTTTAGTGAAAAACTTAGCAATACATGTAAAAAGTGGTCGACATATGAGCTCAAATTATACGCGGTGGTCCAAGCACTGCGACATTGACGACATTACTTGATTCAAGGGGAGTTCATTCTTTACACAGATCATCAAGCTCTAAAATTCGTTAATAGCCAAACTAAAGTGAATCGTGTGCATGCTAAGTAGATTTCGTTTTTGCAGGAATTCATGTTTGTGCTAAAACATAAGTCTAAGCAGCAGAACAAAGTGGCTGATGCACTGAGTCGTTGTGCAACTTTGTTAGTCACCATGAGCAGTGAGGTTATTGGGTTCGAGCGCCTCAAGGACATATACCAACGACGACGACTTCAAAGATGCATGGGTTAGATGCCAAGTAGGTCACCCCAGTGACCTAAATATGCAAGAAGGGTTCATTTTTAAAGGGAATTGATTGTGCATCCCCAAAAGCTCACTGAGGGAGCAGATCATCCAAGAGCTACATGGATGTGGCCTTAGTGGACACTTTGAACGGGACAAGACACGAGCACTTATTGAAGAATGATACTACTGGCCACGGTTAGTACATGATGTGGGTAGAGCGGTGCAGCGCTGTCATGTTTGTCAGGTATCCAAGGGGCGCATTCTTAGAATACGAGCCAAAGCTCGAGTGGACCCATCACAAAGACACCGATGAAGAGAAATTATAAATATCAGCTTGATCCAAAAACTTTTGTAGCCACCTTAAAGTTTTTATGGCAGGCATCCAATCACCAATTTCTTGTGTAGTCCACCTGAGATCTAAATCTACCTTAATTTTGTGCTCACGCACTAAAATGATCCATAAAAATGAATGGACAACATGAATAATACACATACATCATGGTAGGGCCTACAAAGCTTTTCCAGTAGCACACAATCGTCCATGTTGTATGCTATCATAGGCAATCTGAGTATCGTCCCTCGTAGCCACCTGCAATAACAAATGGTTAATTGGTGACTCGGGGTGGGCCCCACTGTGATAGTAATGTAAAATAAATCATAACCACTAGGTTTTTCATCACATATTACACCATGGGCCCAAAAAATCAATTCTATTTATGATTCGCGTTGACTTGTACACAGTGTATAGGGCCTGCCAAACTATTTCCATCAGTGTATCCTAAGTGATTCATGTCCACTTACAATTTTTAGGGCATAGGCCTAAGGTTTGTTTTTTTTTTTTTTTTTTTTTTTTTTTTTTTTTTTTTTTTTGTGCAATCTAATGGTTAAAGTGAATTTCATACAAGTATCATGGTGGACCCTTTAAAAAATAAGGGTATACATATCTCTCCCAATCATTTCCATTAGTGCGGCCCACGAGAATCACGTGTCAATATGATTTTTTGTCTTTATGCCCAATATGAGACTTAATAACAAATGGTCATGATGGATCTTACAAAAACATCATGGTGGGCCCCCTCTAAGTCAATAGTTGTATCCCATACACTTTTTTTCTAAGTAAACTCTGCAAACAGTTATAGAGATTTATCGGACAAAGTGATGGGTTCCACTAGACAAAGCGACCAGATTACCAGATAAAGTGACGGAGTTCCACCAGACAAAGTGACAAGAGTTGCCGAACAAAGTGGCAAAGTTCCACTAGACAAAGTGACAGGGTTGCCGAACAAAGTGGCAGGGTTCCACTAGACAAAGTGACGGGATTCTATAAGATAAATTGATGAGATTGTTGGACAAAGTAACGGTGTTTCACTAGACAATGTGACAAGGTTCCACTAGACAAAATGACAGGATTATGGGACAAAGTGTAACACCCCATATTTTTCTTTACTCGGGTGTTACCATGAAGATCTGAATTAGTTGCACATGTGTGAGAACATACTAATTAAGCTTGCACTACACACCACCATCCAATGATTCATAATAATATATCTATCTTGACCATGAAATGAGACCATGCACACAATCAACCTCAAGATTTGCCATCCACTTGCCAAATTGCAAAGTAGCTAACACGAAGCCATCAAAGGACTGAATGATGGTAATTAAATCACACTGAAGTTTTGCATAATGCCCTATTATATCAAGGGAACCTTACCTCCTTAGTTTCGGAACCATAGCCGTCTACATAACCCCATTGGACAAGTCAGTCATTAGATGTTATCGTTAGTACACTTTCTAGTAAATCTAACCATTAGATCATTTGGATTGTCAAGAAGTCGAGATTTGGTAACTACACGTTCATGTGTTGTGGCCCGCTAAACAGTTAAAATACTTTTTAAAAAAATTTAACCTCATAGCTCATAGACGTTGATCTACTACATGGGCAGCTTTGTTTAGAAGCAGACCTAATTACAATATTAAATTTTAGATAAAAATAATAAAAATAATAACTTATATTATGGATGATGCTATAATAAAGATATTAGAACTGAAAGTTCATAGAATGGGCGGTCTCGATCAATCCAAACAATCTCCAAGAACGTTGAAGTCCAGACTTGAGTCAATCTAACCATTAAATCAACCAAAACGATGCACGCCGTACACTCATCGTGCATCGAACCTCACCCCATTCTATGATCGAGACCGTTCATAGAATGAGTGGTCTCGATCAATCCGAACAATCTCCAAGAATGTTGAAGTCCAGACTCGAGTCAATCTGACCGTTAAATCAACCAAAACGATCAATTAGACACATAAATTAATAGGTGTGGGCCATCTGAGTTTTTATCCTACCCCATCTTCAGTCCAAGACCCTAGAATAACTAGCCAAGATAGACAGACGGAGTAGATCCCACAAATACCTCATGATGGACCCCACCCTAAGATTGAGCGTGTGCATAGTGTGTGTACACTCGCCGTGCATCGAACCGGTCAGCCACTCAAAACGAGCGCTGACCCAACGAAAGCCCAAAAAGGAAGAATTCCTTCCTCTTTCCCGCTGTGCAAAATTTTAGACGGACCGAGTCCGTTCTTTATCATGTGATGGGCCACCATCTATTTACATTTGGATGATCCAAGCCGTTCATCTTGTAGCTGGATCAATCCCAAACAAAATCACCTAGTTTTAGACTTTGGAATACATGGTCATGCACACAACTTCCCCTAAAAACAGGTACGGGCGGGCGGTCGTTTCCGAAAATGGAAACTCTCCGTTACTGCCTTGCTGGCAATCCGAAGCAGCTGTTTGCTTTTGATCTCAACCGACCACCTCGACAAATCTGAGCCGCACAACCCAACCATTTTAGGGTTTTCCGTGGCTACGCGAACGGCTGAAGTAATCTTCCTACTTTTGCGCTGACAAAATCTCAGCCGTTAGGATCCTTCTAGAAATAATCATGGATCATCCCAGACATCGAAACTGGGGCGTTAGGAATCGCTTTCGTTCGTTGTGCGGAGATCTCGGGAGAGAAAGTGTCGACCCGAGAAATCAGTGTCCGAAATGAGAAAGTCTCACATTATCGTCAATGCACCTAGCCATCCATCCAAAATGTGGTCCACAATGATCATAAATCAAATCCAAACTGTCCACGCGTTGCTGATCGTATGATCAACCACTTATGGATGACCCACCATCAGCAGCTGGGTCATCTTCTTCGTTGGATTAGAAAACCCATCAGCTGATGATGGAGCCCATTTGCTGATCTGGGACGTCTGTGAGGTGAGCCAATGTCCCAGAAGTCGGTCCATGTTGTCCGATTGTAGCCATTCTCTTGTATTACAGTAAGATCATCTCTGATTTTGTTAACTAATACGAATAAACCGGTAACTAATCCACCGATTAGTTTGAATAGAAGCCTCTAGAAATGGTTTAATATAGCCTATTTAAGGTTGTCTTTTAGGGCATCGTTTCTGGAAATGGAAAGAGAGAGAAAGAGAAAGAAAAGGTGCCGCTTCCATTGCCGCACCTAGTGAAGTCGACTCGGTCTGAGTCGCTGCAAAACCAAGGCCGAGTCCAGCATCTCAGGTCCCTCCATCAGAGAAGGAAGAAAGGAGAAAGAAAGAAAAGAAGGAGAAGAGCATGAGAGCAGGAGGCAGGGAGAAAAATGAGAGAACGAAAGAGAGAGGTGTGCGACTGTGCGACCGCACCAAGCTGGGCTGTTACTATCGAGTCGGGCAGGCTCGACTCGCTAAGTTCACGGGCTGGACTGTCCAGATCCATTGCTAGACATCCCAGCTCGGAGGAAAAAGAAGAAGAAGAAGAAGATGATGATGGGAGAAAGAAAATAAGAGAGAGAGAGAGAGAGAGAGAGAGAGAGAGAGAGAGAGAGAGAGAGAGAGGGGTTGCCTCACCAGGTGACTCGGACCGGATCTGGTCGGGTTTTCCTCCGAGTCTGGGTCGAGTCCAGACCCATCCATGTTGAGAAAAGAAGGGAGAGGGTAGAAGAAGGGAGCTAAAGAAGGAGAATAAGAAAAATATGAAGATTTTAGGTCGCGTGTGGTAGTGTCGCACCACCTTAAGTCAAGTGTTGAGTCACGGTCCATCTGTCGGGTCACTGTCCGAGTTCACTAAGTTCGGGCCAAGTTGTGGTGAGTCGGGTTGAGTGGATTCCCCTGGGCATCTTAGAAGGAGAAGATAAGCGGAAAGAAATGGAAAGAAAGGAGGAAGAAAGAAGAAAGGAGGAAGACCGAGTGACTCGCATGAGTCGACTCATCGAGTTAGCCCTGAAACACATGAACTGGGCTTGATTTAGGTCAGTTCAGCCCTTTTAAGGCCAAGAATCCTATTTTGGTGGTACAATGTGTTCAATTTAATTTGGGAGCCAAGTTTCGGCACCGAGTCGAGTTAACTCAATTTGGACAAGGTAATTAATCTCATGGATTTTAAAAATTTTAGCTTAAATTCCAAGATAGCAATCATTAAAATATGTTACTCTCATATTGAATTAAAATCACCTTCTCTAATATAGTAGACTTATACTATATTATACACTATCTAATATTTAGGCATGTTGAAGGAATGGCGTTGCGATCTAACTAAACAAACGGATTGAGGTATGATTGAAATTGGATTCATGAACATGCGCGATCAATTCCAAATACATAGGAAGCTGATTCGACTCTTGAAAGGTGAGGATCACCGTTCAAGTTTTTCTACGTCATGATAGTTAGTTTAGTTCATTCAGTTTGTTGATTCCTTAATATAGTGCAATGAGAAAATAATTATGAATGTTAATTTCATTTGAGTAATCTTTTACAAATCCAACATGTTAGATTTAATTTCAAGTAATTTAACATGCTACACTACGTGAAAAATGAAAAAAAATGACGGATTTAGAGACGGTTCTGGACCGTCTCTAAAATTGCTTGGTTTAAAGACGCTTTAGAGACGGCCGTAAACCGTCTCTAAACTTTTAGACGGCTCTTGACCGTCCTTAATGTTGTCTTAAAAAATTTAATGTCCATAAATCATTTAAGACGGTCAAAAACCGTCGTTAACGGAGAAAAAGACGGCCATCGACCGTCTGAAAAAGAGACGGTCTCTGACCGTCTTATATGCGGTCTTTTGAGACGGTCAAAGACCGTCCATATTAGAGACGGTCATTGGCCGTCTCTTACTGGTAATATGAGACTGTCAAGGACCGTCTCAATTAGAGACGGTCATTGACCGTCTTTTACTGGTAATCTGAGACTGTCAAGGACCGTCTCAATTAGAGACGGTCATTGGCTGTCTTAATTTAAGACTGTCAAAAGCCGTCTTATTTAGAGACTGTCTTTGACCGTCTTCTACCGGTCATCTGAGATCATCTACATTAGAGACGGTCTTAAACCGTCTCTATTGGTCAACACTTCCAAACCAAAAAATTGTGAATTTCGGAAAAAAAATAATTAACAATGTTTAAGAAATTTTTAAATTTTGAAAAAAAAAAAAGCGTGATTTTATAATAATCTAGATTTTGAAAAAAAAAAATTTAAGAACTTTGAATAATGTTGATCATTTTGAAAAAAAAAAAAAAAAAGATTTCGATAAAAAAATGATATTTTGAAAAAGAAAATATAAAAAATTAAACAAAATTGAACCTAAATTGATATTTTGAAAAAGAAAATATAAAAAATTAAAAAGAAAGTTTGAGAAAATACAAGTGTTGTATTTTTCTCTTAGAAAATCTTCCATTTGCCTTGAAAAGTTTTTTTTTTTTTTTTTTTTTATATATAATTAAAAGGTAATATTTAAATGATTTAAAATATCATATGAAAAAGAATATTGAAAAGTTTAGAAATTTTAACTGTTTGAGAAAAATTTTAAGAACAAAATGATGCTTTTGAAGAAAAAAAATCAGAATTTTGAAATTTTTGAGAAAGAATTAAAATATGAGAAATTTTTTGAGATTTTGAAAATAAAATTTCAAAATTTGTATTTTAATTTTTTTTTGAAATATTTTATAATAAAACGATATTTTGTTAAAAGAGAAAAAATATACATTTTGAAAAAAAATGTTATTTTTAAATGGAAATTGAAATTTATCTATGAAAAATAAAATTACTAAATTATTAGGGACATCCACTAATTGAACCTTTAATCAACTCTTTTTGGACAAATTAATCAGTTCGGAGTGAAGAGTAAATAACTTCAGATGTTTAAATCAAATTCACCAATTTCTCCCAAATTGGATCACCTGCCCTCAAATTTTGAAATCGAAGGTTAAAATTTTAAGAAAGTTTGAGAAAAATTTTGAGAACAAAATTATGCCTTAGAAGAAAAAAAAAATCGGCATTTTAAAATTTTTGAGAAAAAAATTAAAATATAAGAAATTTTTTGAGATTTTGAAATTAAAAATTTAGAATTGGTATTATAAATTTTTTTTGAAATATTTTATAATAAAAATGATATTTTGTTAAAAGAGTAAAAATATATACATTTTGAAAAAAAAAATGTTATTTTTAAATGGAAAATGAAATTTATCTGTGAAAAATAAAATTACTAAATTATTAGGCACATCCACTAGTTAAACCTTTAATCATTTTTGGACAATATCTAAAACTATGTGAAGACATCTAAAAATATAAAAGCACTTGGTGGGGCCCACATGAGTTTTGGATGCGGTGAAAATTGGTCGACCCTCATCCAAGTGAGACACATAATGAGTGGGTTGGATATGTGAATCATTATTTAAAGGGCCCAATATATGATTATGCATTTTTTAATGAAAACCGCCATTCTTATTGACAAAAAAATGACAAAAAGGACGGTCATGAACCGTCACTAGGCAATCAAATTTTGACGTGTCCTATTACTTAAAGGGACCGTCATTCTTATTTGAGTCCTAAAAAAGGACGGTCTTGGACCGTCCTTAAAATGGACTGTCATAGACCGTCTCTCATGAGCCCAAAAAGGACGGCCATGGACCGTCCTTTAAAAGAACTGTCATGGACCGTCCCTAAAAAAGACTGTCATGAACCGTCTCTTATGGGCCTTCAAAGGACGGCGATAGACCGTCCTTTAAACGGACGGTTATGGACCGTCTTTTAAAAGGACGGTCATGAACTGTCTCGTATGAGCCTTCAAAGGACGGTTATAGACCGTCCTTTAAAAGGACGGTCATGGACCGTCCTTTAAAAGGACTGTTATGAGCCGTCTCTTATGACCCTTAAAGGACTTTTCAAATTTGACCTATTACAGTCTTCTTCCTGATATAATCCTGTTATACAATATATTTCATCACATTCACATTCACATCCATCTAAACCCAAACTACGTAAATCCATCCAAACACAATCTTCCGATATACACTGTTATACAATATATTTCATCACATTCACATTCACATCCATCTAAACCCAAACTACGTAAATCCATCCAAACACACAATCTTCCGATATACACTGTTATACAATATATTTCATCACATTCACATTCACATTCACATCCATCTAAACCCAAACTACGTAAATCCATCTAAACACAATCTTATCCACATTACATTCATCCACGCATAATACATATAAGTTTAACTTCATTAAGTAAAAAAACAATCTTATCCACATTTCATCACATTCACATCCATCTAAACGCAAACTACGTAAATCCATCCAAACATAAACTACATCCATCCAAACACAAACAATCTTATTCACATTACATTCATTCACGCATAATACATATAAATAAGTTTAGGTTTAGGTTAGGTTTAAGCTATAGGTTTAGGGAATTGAGAATAGGTTTAGGTTTAGGAAATCGGGTTCGGGTTCAGGATCAGGTTCAAGTTTGGGTTTTCAAGTTTAGGTTTAGATTTAGGTTAGGGAGTTGAGATTAGGATTAGGTGTAGGTGTAGGTTTAGGGATTTGAGAATAGGTTAAGGTTTAGGTTTAAGAATTCGGGTTCGAGTTCGGGATTGGGTTTAGGTTTGGGTTTTCAAGTTAAGGTTTAGGTTTAGGTTTAGGTTTAGGTTAGGGAGTTTAGATTAGGATTAGGTTTAGGTTTAGAGATTTGAGAATAGGTTAAGGTTTAGGTTTAGGAAATCGGGTTCGGGTTCGGGATCGGGTTTAGGTTTGGGTTTTCAAGTTTAGGTTTAGGTTTAGGTTAGGGAGTTGAGATTAGGATTAGATGTAGGTGTAGGTTTAGGGATTTGAGAATATATTTAGGTTATAGGTTATAGGTTATAGGTTCGAGTTTAAGTTTAGGTTAAGGTTAAGGTTTAGGTTTAGGTTATAAGCTATATAGGTTTAAGGAATTGAGAATAGGTTAAGGTTTAGGTTTAGGAAATCGGGTTCGGGTTTGGGATCGGGTTTAGGTTTGGGTTTTCAAGTTTAGGTTTAAGTTTAGGTTAGGGAGTTGAGATTAGGATTAGGTGTAGGTGTAGGTTTAGGTTTAGGTTTAGGGATTTGAAAATAGGTTAAGGTTTATGTTTAAGAATTCGGGTTCGGGTTTGGGATTGGGTTTAGGTTTGGGCTTTCAAGTTTAGGTTTAGGTTTAGGTTAGGGAGTTTAGATTAGGATCAGGTGTAGGTTTAGGTTTAGGGATTTGAGAATAGGTTAAGGTTTAGGTTTAGGAAATCGGGTTCGGGTTCGGGATAGGGTTTTAGGTTTGGGTTTTCAAGTTTAGGTTTAGGTTTAGGTTAGGGAGTTGAGATTAGGATTAGGTGTAGGTTTAGGTTTAGAGATTTGAGAATACATTTAGGTTTTAGGTCATAGGTTTTGGTTTAGGTTAAGGTTACATGTTTAGGTTTAGGTTTAGGTTTAGGTTTAGGTTATAAGCTATAGGTTAAGGTTTAGGTTTAGGGAATCAGGTTCGGGTTCGGGATCGGGTTTAGGTTTGGATTTTCAAGTTTAGGTTTAGGTTTAGGTTTAGGAAATCGGGTTCGGGTTCGGGATCGGGTTTAGGTTTGGGTTTTCAAGTTTAGGTTTAGGTTTAGGTTAGGGAGTTTAGATTAGGATTAGGTGTAGGTTTAGGTTTAGGGATTTGAGAATAAGTTAAGGTTTAGGTTTAGGAAATCGGGTTCGGGTTTAGGATCGGGTTTAGGTTTGGGTTTTCAAGTTTAGGTTTAGGTTTAGGTTAGGGAGTTGAGATTAAGATTAGGTGTAGGTGTAGGTTTAGGAATTTGAGAATAGGTTAAGGTATAGGTTTAGGTTTAGGTTATAAGCTATAGGTTTAGGGAATTGAGAATAGGTTAAGGTTTAGGTTTAGGTTTAGGAAATCGGTTCGGGTTCGGGATCGGGTTTAGGTTTGGGTTTTCAAGTTTAGGTTTAGGTTTAGGTTAGGGAGTTGAGATTAGGATTAGGTGTAGGTGTAGGTTTAGGGATTTGAGAATACATTTAGGTTTTAGGTCATAGGTTTTGGTTTAGGTTAAGGTTATAGTTTAGGTTTAGGTTAAGGTTTAGGTTTAGGTTATAAGCTATATAGGTTTAGGGAATTGAGAATAGGTTAAGGTATACGTTTAGGAAATCGGGTTCGGGTTCGGGATCGCGTTTAGGTTTGGGTTTTCAGGTTTAGGTTTAGGTTTAGGTTAGGGAGTTGAGATTAGGATTAGGTGTAGGTTTAGGTTTAGGGATTTGAGAGTACATTTAGGTATTAGGTCATAGGATTTGGTTTAGGTTAAGGTTATAGGTTTAGGTTAAGGTTTAGGTTAAGGTTATAAGCTATAGTTTTAGGGTATAGGTGTAGGAAATCGGGTTCGGGTTCGGGATTGGGTTTAGGTTTTCAAGTTTAGGTTTAGGTTTAGATTAGGGAGTTGAGATTAGGATTAGGTGTAGGTTTAGGTTTAGAGATTTGAGAATACATTTAGGTTTTAGGTCATAGGATTTGGTTTAGGTTAAGGGGTCATAGGATTTGGTTTAGGTTAAGGTTATAGGTTTAGGTAAGGTTTAGGTTTAGGTTTAGATTTAGGTTAAGGTTTAGGTTAAGGTTATAAGTATAGGTTTAGGGAATTGAGAATAGGTTAAGGTGTAGGTCTAGAAATCGGGTTCGGGTTCGGGATCGAGGTTTAGGTTTGGGTTTTCAAGTTTAGGTTTAGTTTTAGGTTAGGGAGTTGAGATTAGGATTAGGTGTAGGTTTAAGTTTAGGATTTGAGAATACATTTAGGTTTTAGGTTTAGTTTTAGGTTGTAGGTTATTGGTTAAGGTTTAGGTTTTAGGTTTAGGTTAAGGTTAGGTTATAGGTTATAAGTTTAGGTTATAGGTTATAGGTTAAGGTTTTAGGTCATAGGTTTTGGTTTTAAGGTTATAGGTTTAGGTTAAGGTTAAGGTTTTAGGTCTTATAAGCTATAGGTTTAGGGAATTGAGAATATGTTAAGGTTTAGGTTTAGGAAATCGGGTTCGGGTTCGGGTTCGGGATCGGGTTTAGGTTTGGGTTTTCAAGTTTAGGTTTAGGTTTAGGTTAGGGAGTTGAGATTAGGATTAGGTGTAGGTTTAGGTTTAGGGATTTGAAAATAGGTTAAGGTTTAGGTTTAGGAATTCGGGTTCGGGTTCGGGATTGGGTTTAGGTTTGGGTTTTCAAGTTTAGGTTTAGGATTAGGTTAGGGAGTTGAGATTAGGATTAGGTGTAGGTTTAGGTTTAGAGATTTGAGAATACATTTAGGTTTTAGGTCATAGGTTTTGGTTTAGGTTAAGGTTATAGGTTTAGGTTTAGGTTAAGGTTTAGGTTATAAGCTATAGGTTTAGGGAATTGAGAATAGGTTAAGGTTTAAGTTTAGGGAATCGGGTTCGGGTTCGGGATCGGGTTTAGGTTTGGGTTTTCAAGTTTAGGTTTAGGTTTAGGTTAGGGAGTTGAGATTAGGATTAGGTGTAGGTTTAAGTTTAGGGATTTGAGAATACATTTAGGTTTTAGGTTTAGGTTTAGGTTGTAGGTTATTGGTTAGGTTTAGGTTAAGGTTAGGTTAAGGTTAGGTTTAGGTTATAGGTTATAGGTTATAGTTTTATAGGTTATAGGTTAAGGTTTTAGGTCATAGGTTTTGGTTTTAAGGTTATAGGTTGAGGTTAAGGTTTCAAGGTTTTAAGGTTATAGGTTTTAAGGTTAAGGTTTAGGTCTTATAAGCTATAGGTTTAGGGAATTGAGAATATGTTAAGGTTTAGGTTTAGGAAATCGGGTTCGGGTTCGGGATCGGGTTTAGGTTTGGGTTTTCAAGTTTAGGTTTAGGTTTAGGTTAGGGAGTTGAGATTAGGATTAGGTGTAGGTTTAGGTTTAGGGATTTGAAAATAGGTTAAGGTTTAGGTTTAGGAATTTCGGGTTTGGGTTCGGGATTGGGTTTAGGTTTGGGTTTTCAAGTTTAGGTTTAGGTTTAGGTTAGGGAGTTGAGATTAGGATTAGGTGTAGGTTTAGGTTTAGAGATTGAGAATACATTTAGGTTTTAGGTCATAGGTTTTGGTTTAGGTTAAGGTTATAGGTTCGAGGTTAAGGTTTAAGTTTAGGTTTAGGTTAAGGTTTAGGTCATAAGCTATAGGTTTAGGGAATTGAGAATAGGTTAAGGTTTAGGTTTAGGGAATCGGGTTCGGGTTCGGGATCAGGTTTAGGTTTGGGTTTTCAAGTTTAGGTTTAAGTTTAGGTTAGGGAGTTGAGATTAGGATTAGGTGTAGGTTTAGGTTTAGAGATTTGAGAATACATTTAGGTTTTAGGTCATAGGTTTTGGTTTAGGTTAAAGTTATAGGTTTAGGTTAAGGTTTAGTTTAGGTTTAGGTTAAGGTTTATGTTTAGGTTATAAGCTATAGGTTTAGGGAATTGAGAATAGGTTAAGGTTTAGGTTTAGGGAATCGGGTTCGGGTTCGGGTTCGGGATCGGGTTTAGGTTTGGGTTTTCAAGTTTAGGTTTAGGTTTAGGTTAGGGAGTTGAGATTAGGATTAGGTGTAGTTTTAGGTTTAGGGATTTGAAAATAGGTTAAGGTTTAGGTTTAGGAATTCGGGTTTGGGTTCGGGATTGGGTTTAGGTTTGGGTTTTCAAGTTTAGGTTTAGGTTTAGGTTAGGGAGTTGAGATTAGGATTAGATTGTGTAGGTTAGGTTTAGAGATTTGAGAATACATTTAGGTTTTAGGTCATAGGTTTTGGTTTAGGTTAAGGTTATAGGTTTAGGTTAAGGTTTAAGTTTAGGTTTAGGTTAAGGTTTAGGTTATAAGCTATAGGTTTAGGAATTGAGAATAGGTTAAGGTTTAGGTTTAGGAAATCGGGTTCGGTTTCGGGATCGGGTTTAGTTTGGGTTTTCAAGTTTAGGTTTAGGTTTAGGTTAGGGAGTTGAGATTAGGATTAGGTTGTAGGTTTAGGTTTAGAGATTTGAGAATACATTTAGGTTTTAGGTTCATAGGTTTTAAGTTTAGGTTAAGGTTTAGGTTTAGGTTTAGGTTTAGGTTAGAAGGTTTAGGTTTAGGTTAGGTTATAAGCTATAGGTTTAGGGAATTGAGAATAGGTTAAGGTTTAAGGTTTAGAGAAGGTTCGGGTTCGGGATCGGGTTTAGGTTTGGGTTTTCAAGTTTAGGTTTAGGTTTAGGTTACAAGGGAGTTGAGATTAGGATTAGGTGTAGTTTTAGGTTTAGGGATTTGAAAATAGGTTAAGGTTTAGGTTTAGGAATTCGGGTTTGGGTTCGGGATTGGGTTTAGGTTTGGGTTTTCAAGTTTAGGTTTAGGTTTAGGTTAGGGAGTTGAGATTAGGATTAGGTGTAGGTTTAGGTTTAGAGATTTGAGAATACATTTAGGTTTTAGGTCATAGGTTTTGGTTTAGGTTAAGGTTATAGGTTTAGGTTAAGGTTTAAGTTTAGGTTTAGGTTTCAAGGTTTAAGGTTTAGGGAATTGAGAATAGGTTAAGGTTTAGGTTTAGGAAATCGGGTTCGGTTTCGGGATCGGGTTTAGGTTTGGGTTTTCAAGTTTAGGTTTAGGTTTAGGTTAGGTAGTTGAGATTAGGATTAGGTGTAGGTTTAGGTTTAGAGATTTGAGAATACATTTAGGTTTTAGATCATAAAATTTGGTTTAGGTTTAGGTTTAAGGTTTAGGTTAAGGTTATAAGGTTATATAGGTTTAGGGAATTGAGAATAGGTTAAGGTTTGGGTTATAAGTAAAGTTTTAGGTTTAGGTTAAGTTATAGGTTATAGGTTATATGTTTAAGTTAAGGTTTAGGAATTCGGGTTCGGGTTTGGGTTTGGGTTTGGGTTTAGGTTATAGGTTTTGGTTTTTTTTGGCTTTGGTTATAGGTTATGATTTAGGTTTAGGTTATAGGTTATGGGATTTGAGAATGGGTTCGGGTTTAGGTTATAGGTTTTGGTTTTGGTTATAGGTTTTGGTTTAGGTTATAGGTCATAGGTTTAGGTTACATGTTTTGGGATTTGAGAATAGGTTTAGGTTAAGGTCTTAAGTTTAGGTTTAGGAAATCGGGATCGGGTTCGGGTTTAGTTTTGGGTTTTCAAGTTTAGGTTTAGGTTTAGGTTTAGGTTAGGGAGTTGAGATTAGGATTAGGTGTAGGTTTAGGTGTAGGTTTAGGGTTAAGGTTATAAGTTTAAGTTTAGGTTGTAGGTTTAGGTTAAGGTTTAGGGATTTGAGTTTAGGTTTAAGTTATAGGTTTAGCTTTAGCTTTAGGTTTTAGGTTTAGGTATAGGCTTAGGTTATAGGTTATACGTTTGGCTTTTAGGTTAAGGTTTAGGAATTCGGGTTCGGGTTTGGGTTTGGATTCGGGTTTAGGTTATAGGTTTTGAGATTTGAGAATAGTTTTAAGTTATAAGTATAGGTTTAGGTTTGGATTCGGGTTAAGGAGTAGATTAGGATTAGGTGTAGGTTTAGGTTTAGGGATTTTCTAGTATTATCTACTATTGAACCTAGTATTATCTACTACATACTAGTAACATACAACCAATATGGGGCACCATACCATAAGCTACAAGAATTTCATGTCCCCCTAAACAAGGTATCCTCCATTGATAACATATATATATATATATATATTATAAGTTTTTTATTTTCATTTACATTCCCAAATACATTCATCATCCATCCAAGAAAATTGAAACAAGTACTGTCAATCTATGACTAACAATTGAAAAGGAAAATCATGCATCTTATCTTAC
This sequence comes from Magnolia changhungtana, assembly GCA_030180095.1. Taxonomy (NCBI): domain Eukaryota; kingdom Viridiplantae; phylum Streptophyta; class Magnoliopsida; order Magnoliales; family Magnoliaceae; genus Magnolia; species Magnolia changhungtana. The sequence goes on from JASAUF010000378.1 coordinate 5,459,276, forward strand.
CGACCGACTTATGTTTCTTTTCACCTTTGTAACTCTCATATTTGTTGCAGCTGCTAGTTCACCATCAGTGGTCTCCCTAACCAAATCTTTGTGCAGTCCCTCCATTTGAAGCAGTGGCTGAAGTTACAAGAAGTATGACTGATTAGTCTTTCCATGTTTTGAAAAAAATCAAATTCTTTATTTTTGGCTGCAAGTCTACTTATAATTATCATTGGCTCTTAATCTATTTATAATGAAAATCTTAAATATCACCCAATAGTGCTTCCTTTGATAAATGTCCTGTTTGGAACAAATAATTTCTGTAAAACTCTTTTGTATTTTTTCAATCCATCTTCCATTTTCTTCTTAATAAGAAAATCCATATTTACTAATATTCCCATTTTTCTATTTTTCAAAAGAACGAGTTCAGTTAAAATTTACTAATAAGAAAATCCAGATTTCCACTGTTGAAACCTTCCTAGGGTCTTAAGTAATTTTTATTTGTCATCCAACTTGTTAATATGATCACAAAGACATGGATGAAGAGAAAGCACAAACATCAGCTTGATCTTCTTTGGCCTCCAAAAAATTTTCAATGGTAGATGTTCAATCAAACTGTTTCTTGTGCTGTAATACTTTCATATTCTCATACATGCCTAAGTTGGATTGATGTTGTGCGACTTGCTGTGTGAAACTGAAAACAGATTCTCGTAACAGATACAACAGTAAAACCCATAACAGACACAAGAATATATTCATGACAGATGCACCAATAGATTTACTATTTTTCACAACAAAGGTCCTGAACCATGGGCCCCACATGTTGAGTGAAAACGAATGTCTTCTGTGGAAAACTAGAGTGAAATTTTCAAAGCTATCAAAAATTTTCATTAAATCTAGAACACATTTCCAGGGCTACAATGTAAAAATAAGACTGATTGGATTATCAAATCCATCTAGATTTGTCCTTATTTCTATCAGCCGTCCTTTTTCCAACTCATGGATGGGATTGTTAGAATTGCCTAACAGAAATGATTCTTAAGAATCATAAGCAATCCATGATGGGAGCTATCAAAAAGATGGATCGAATTGTTGGTTATTCCTATTTTTGTACAAATGATCTTGAGGCATTTGATTATATGGTTGAGATCATCATATTGGTGTGATATTTGCACTATAGCCCATGAAATTTGCGTTGGACCTAATGGACAATCATGATCAACTGATTGGACTGTTTAAATGTCCCACTGCAACTAGGAACGCTAAAATCAAGGCCAATGACCCCAGGAAAAAAAAAGAGAGTCCCAAGATCCAAATAACCCTGACCACCTTATAAACATGGCCCACTTGATAAATCAACACCCTAACAACTTAGATCCAAGAGAGGAGAAATAACAGATGGGTCACAAAGAGAGCATACCTAGAGCCTAGTAAGGCATGGGTGCAGAGCCTCCCAACAAATGTAGTGTACTGATCAAGCCCATAGATTGCGGCACTTGAAGGCAGCTTTGTAGATATCTCAAGATATTGGTCCTTAAACACCAAATTCCCATAAGGATCTGACTCATCTGAGCTTGTGTTGAAAAGAGTCTGACCATTTGATTTCCTTCTAACTGAGAATGAAAATGGGTCGGATGTATAGCTGAAAATGAGCTCATTTCCTGATTTCTCAGAGGCTGTGAAGAGCTCCCCTTTGCTTTTTCCAAGAGATTTCTTCAAAGGGGGAGGTTGTTCTCTTGCAAGTATGTTGTAAGGAACTTCCCACCTCTTCTTATCCGCAGCAGTTATATGTACCCTCAATCTGTCTTGGGTCTCATGCCTACAAAATCAAAGATCTTATATTTATTAATCCAATCCCATGCTTTTATAAACTAATCGAAAAACCAATAAGAAACCATTGATTTCAAAGCAACTTGCTTATGTTTAATCAAATCCCATTAGCAAAACGTGTTTTTTTTTTTTCCTTTTTAAATCTCTACAAATGCAATAAATCTGCCCAAAACAGAACAAAAGAAAACATGGGAATTTTCCTATCTTTTTCAATGCAATGCATTTAAAGTAGTTAAACATAAAAACCCATTTAGAAAAATGGGTTTTTTTTTTTTTTCTTTTCTTTTCTTTTCTTTTTTTTTTTTTGCTAAAAATCATATGAAAAATCTCCTACTTCCCATGCATCCAGCATATATTTACTTCTTTAGCCAAAACCCCCATTTACAAAACATGATTTTTCTTTTTCTAAGAATGCAATAAATCTGCCCAAAATACATCAAAAGAAAGCATGGGCTTTTGGCTACAAATCAAATATCAAAGTCCTTTTCGATGCATTCCTCTTCAAGGTAGTAAAAAAGAAACATTTACAAAACACGGGTCTTTGTTTGGTGTGCATACCTTCCTTGCCACTAGCACTTCGTTGAGTCATTTCATCAAACACTTGTGGAGCAACATCAATATCAAAATAACCGAGTCATCAAACTTCAAAGAAGAAATCCCGAAAATAAAAAAGAAAGAGAATTTCGTTTCATGAATTTAGCACTCGAGATGTTTTCCTTGTAATGTTTTCCTAATGGACGGTCCAGATGGGTGATGTGGAGGCCAACTGATCCAAATGCAAGTTGATGTGGAAAGTTTTCCATGCACTTGTACCATGGGAAAATTTTCCATTTGAGATTGTAAGTCTATATTATGTACTTGACTCATTTGAACAGTATGTATTCTTCAAAAGTTAACCAACCAAACATCATGGATGGAAGTTGAAGTAGGATAAATCCATTGCCCAATAGACAATGTAAACTACCATGATATTTATTTTATAAGTATTCAACAAACAGCAAAATAGAGTATGGAGAGACGATGCTAGTATCTCGCAAAAATACTTTACCAGTTTCAACCTGAAAACATGAGAAAATATTGAAAATTTAGAAATCCATTCTCAATCACAGCATTAGGTTATATGTTTAGGTTAAGGTTTAGGAATTCGGGTTCGGGTTCGGGTTTGGATAAGAATCACATAAGAAAGAGATAAGCATAAGAAAAACAAAGAAAGGTAGAGATTTAGATCCATATTTGTGGCACTTTAGGATTTTCTTTTTTCATGACAACGTGGAATAATAATGTTATTTATACGTCTTTTTTTTAGGATATATAAAAATAAGAGAACGTCTTAATTGCAAATGGTTGGACCAAATCTTACCATCCATCTCAATTATAGGAAGAAATGTATGTGTAGACTTACTTTTCTGCAGTTCCTCTGGTGTTAAGCTCTGCAATTTAATGATAACCAATTAATGATAGATACTCAAACAAATAAAAGATAAAGCAAAAGAAAATAGAATTCCCATACCTTAGATTTTGGGTTTGCAAGAATGCACCTAGCCATGAAGTTGGCAACCCCATCCACTAGCTCCTCGGTAATAATCACATAACTCTCGTCATCAATTCCACTACGCTCTTCTATATTACCAGGAACCATGTCATGTGTGACCCAAACCCACCAACTGGGTTCTTCAATAACAGTCCCAGGACAAGTTAGATCTCCACAATCACCTTAGAATCATAAAAAGCATGTTTTTTTTATACAAGTTAGTACAGATCCCAGGATAGCATTGGAAAATTACTTAGAGATAATATCAGACTGACTATTGCAATCACAATTGCAATCATGATTCACTTCTAGTCTTGATCATAGTTTAAAATACATGTTTTGGGGATTTCTTTACAAAGATAATATCACTATTGCAATCACTATTGAGAGATAATATCAACAGCTACTAGTCAACACAATTGCAATCATGATTTACTTCTAGTCTTGATCACAGTTTAAAATACATGTTTTGGGGATTTCCTTACAAAGATATTTTCCTTTCATCATTAAATGAGAAAATGAGAAAATATCTGAACAATAATCAGATGCATGATAGTGCTACACATGGTTCAAAATAAATAAGCAGTTACATGACTTGAAATTTCAATATTCATATTGGAGAACTTACTTAGTTGAAGAGGAAGGTTTGTCATTCTCCTCATATATTGCAACAAGAATTACATGAAATTTCGTACCAATGAGAGAAAATGTGCAACTTGCAAAAGAAGAAATGACCCAATTCATTCAAAATTATACATGGCAAAAACAGTAAGGATGATAAAAGGACATGTGCAATCAGTATTGCTCCATATACATCATGAACTCTTCACCTTTTAAATCTTGGCATTCATATTATCTATTCACTATACAGCCGAGGAACTTGCCTTGTAAAATGAAGTGAAAAAAAGGGCTAGATTTTGAATAAATGCCTGAATGAACCAAAAGAAGCATATCAGACATGCTCAATGGCACATCAGAATCTCAATATGAAGATGCAGCAGAGGCATCATGAGTTTACATGCATGCAGCAATTCCATGCAATGAAGAAGTACCTGCTCTTCCCATTTGTATAAGAATTAGGAGTATTCTTTCCAAGTGGGAGAATACTATGGAACATTAGACGATGTGTCATTGAGCACACTCAAGGAAACAAATAGCAATTTTGGATAGAACTAATACATGCAAGTATGCAATGATAACATAGAATAATCACTACTTAACAAAGAAAAATGGTTAAATATAGATTTCTATTGAACTGTGAAATGGATTCTTTAATCTATTAAACACAGGAGAATAAGATTCCTATACAAAAAGAAGTTTAGGAGTGTTTCCAGCTATCACATCCACAAAACATTAGCAAATGCATAAGATTAATGGGAGATAAGAAAGTCAGATAAAGGAAAATGTTTCAGAAAAATATAGAAACCAAAAGTAACTTAGCACTAATAACAAGCATGCACAGAATAACATATCAGATCAGACCCACTAATTCAAATCAATCAAGACATGACTAATTTTAATGGCAACAAAGCCTATCTTCATCATATTAGCATGACTTTCATGACTGAAAAAGTGGGCTTAATAGATTTCTACGGTCTGAGACATTTATCCTTAACCAGTTTTTAAACTGTATCTAGATTTGGCATACGTAAATCTGACCGATCAATGGCAGAGTTGCAAGTCAGAGAAATTTTCACCTCTCCAGAGGTTGATGATGTGATTTCCAAGTGAGCAGGAGATGCCTCTAGAACAACAGTCCGGGTCAATGAACCATGGACAGCACTTGTGGAGTATGGCTAAATCAGGACTATTAATGATTCAACCTCAACAGAATAAAAACAGAATAACATCATGCTATAAAAACAAAATCTATATATCTATGATCCCCAAATCTATATATCTATGATCCCCAAATCTATATATCTAAAATCCCTAAAATCCCTAAAATCCCTATATCTAAAATCCCTAAAATCCCTATATCTAAAATCCCTAAAATCCCTAAAATCCCAAATCCCTAAAATCCCTAAATCCCAAATCCCAAATCCCTAAAATCCCTAAAAGCCCTAAAATCCCCAAATCCCCAAATCTATATATCTAAAATTCCTAAAATCTGTAAGCCCTAAAATCCCCAAATCTGTAAGCCCTAAAATCCCCAAATCTGTAAGACCTAAAATCCCCAAATCGAAAGGGGAAGTGAGATAGACAGAGATGAAGGAAGAGAGATCGAGAGAGAGTACCTTCGATTTGACGATAGCTGTTGTTGATGGAGGTCGGGCGGCCATGCATTGGGACGAGATCCGCTGCTACCGCCGATGGGGAAGACTATGGACATCGTCGGTGGATGATGGGTTAGGGTTTGGAGTAGAAAGAGGAGGGCGAGAGAGGAGAGAGGGGACGCGGATTAGCGACGGGTTGAGAGAGAGAGAGAGAGAGAGAGAGAGGAGAGGGAGGGAGGGAGGGAGGGAGAGAGGCGAGAGAGAGAGAGGGAGAGGCGAGAGAGAGAGGGAGAGGGGAGGGTTCGAGAGTGGAGATGGAGAGAGAGAGAGAGAGAGAGAGAGAGAGAGAGAGAGAGAGATCGAGCGGGGAGAGAGATCGAGCGGGGAGGCGTAGACAGAGAGGGAGAGGCGTAGACAGAGAGGGAGAGACGGAGGGAGAGGGAGTGGTTAGGGCCGGCGCCCTAACCAGCCTTGAAATCGGACGCTGATCCGCTACTTGCGTGCGTAGCGACTAACGTGACATCACCAAGTTATGTGGGCCCCACCATGATGTATGTTTTGTATCCACACCGTTCATACATTTTTAGAGTTTATTTTAGGGTATTAACCAAAGAATGATGCAGATCCAAGGCTGGAGTGGACCCCACCACAGAAAACAGTGGGGAGAGTGATGCCTACCGTTGAAACCTTCCAAAGGTCCATCATGATGTTTTTTTTGAGATCTAACCCGTTCATGTGTTAGTGAAGACATAGAAGAAGGGAAAACACAAATATCAGCTTGATCTGAAACTTTTGCGGCCTTATAATTTTTTAATGGTGGGCATCACTCTTCCCACTGTTTTCTGCGGTGGGGGTCCACTCAAGATTTTTATCTGACTAATTCTTTGGATCATCCCTTAATATGATCTCTCCAAGTAGATGGACGGTATGGATGCAAAACATACAACATGGTTGGGCCCACATAACTTAGTGACGTCACTTAAGTAGCAAGTCTCTGTGCTCAACTTGTCAGTAGCTAATCCACGTCGTGATGGAAATGGGTGGGTAACATCAGCAAGTTCTGTGGGTCCCATCATGAGGTATGTGTTATATCCAAACCGTCCATCCATATGACGAGCTCGTCGTAACGCTTGAGACGAAAAACAAGACAAATCTAACTATCAAGTGGACCACACGATCAAAAGTAATGAAGAATTGAATGTCTACCATTGAAACCCTTTTGGGGGTGACAGAAGTTTTAGATCAATAAGAAATTTGTTATGGTGGGCCCTATGAATTTTTTAACAGTGGTTCTGCCTAATTTTTGAGACCACGTCCTAAAATGAGCTAGAAAAAAAAGATGGACACGATGAATATTTATCAAATTGTCAAGGTGGGCTTCGACGCAAAGGTAACACTTAAAATACCGTGGGAATGCATCCATAATTTTTATTTGAAATCCAACTTTTTTAAAAGTTTTAAAAACATGAAATAAATTAAAACACAAATGTCAGCTTGATCTAAAACTTTCGTGGCCTTTAAACAGTTTTTAATGGTGGGTGTCACTATCCCCACTATTTTCTGTGCTGGGGTCCACTGGAGCTTTAGATTTATTTTTGGATATTGCCCTAAAATGATCTCTCCAAATGGATGGAATGTGTGGATATAAAACATACATCATCTTAGGGCCCAAAATTGAGGGCTATATAAATATCAGGTGGACCACACCACATGAAAACAATAGTGATTGGATATCTGTCATTAAAATCCTATGTAAGGCCCACTGTACTCTTTATTTGGCATCCAATCTGTTTATTAGGTCATACAGACTTAGATGAAAGGAAAAAACAAAAATCATCTCAATTCAAAACTTTTATGACCCTCAGAATGTTTTAAATGGTTGACGGTCATTCAACACTATTTCTTGTAATGTGGTCCATTTCAAATTGGGATATGCCTCATTTTTTATCTCATGCCATAAGATGATCTTTAAAAATAGATGGACGACATGGATTAAACACATACATCATGGTTGGGTCCACATAGCACCAACCATAAGCCATTGGATGGTGTAGGGGGAGGAGCCAATTCATTCCCCTTATTTGTGGTGTGGTCCATTTAATCTTTGGATATGATTCATTTTTTGGATAATTCTATAAAATGATCTCAAAAAATGGATGAACGGTGTGGGTTGATCCTAAATTTTCAGTAAATTCAAAACCCAAGTGGACCATGCCACACAAAACAGTGTCGAATAATGATTTCCACCGTTGATACTTTCCTTGGGCCCACGGTAATGTTTATTTGTCATCCAACATGTTCATAATATCCAAAAAATATGAATGAAGGGAAAACACAAACATCAGCCTAAATGTGGGCCACACCACATAATATAATGGAGGGGTTTCCTTAGAACATTCATGATCATATATTAGGCCTGCCTAAATGTGATTCACATATCTAACCCACTCATTATGTGTGTCCCACTTGGATGAGGGGTCGGACCAATTTTCAACTGCATCCATGTCTGTATTAACTTATAAACAGGTTGGATCTTAAATAAACATCGCGGTGGGCCCTAAGAAGGTTTCAATAGTGGGTGTTACTATCCCACTCTTTTCTATGATGGGTCCACTTGAACTTTGGATGCCGCCGTCAATCAGATGCACCATTCCATGGTGGGCCACAAGCTTAAAAATAAAGTCAATACATGACTTGGGTGGGCCACACCACATACTATAGTTGAGAGGGTTACCCTCCCATTAAAACATTTCATAATTATTTATTGGGCCCACCTAGATGTGGTTCATAGATCCAGCCCTTTCATTATGTGTGTCCCATTTGGATGAGGAGTACTGAAACCAAGTTTCATACACATCCAAAACTCATATGGGCCCCACCAAATGCTTTTATATGTGGGGCGCACACAGATTAACCTCATGGGAAGTTCCCATGAGGTGACCTTATAGCACCATTTCACTATTTAAGTAACTCCTTCATGGGTGTTACTCTAACTGTGTAGGGCCCACCTTAATATATTTTATGTATATCGACACCGTCCATATATTTTTCCATCATATTTTAGGATATGATTTTAAATCATAAGAACTCAATAATCTCAGGTGGGTCATACCAATCAAAACAATGATAAATAACTATTAAAAACCTTTTAAAGGCCACAAAAGTTTTGGATCAATTTGATCTTTATAGTTTACCTTCATCTAGATATTCTTTACATTATCAACAAGTTGGATTGCAAATAAACATTACTAAAACTTTACGATGGGCTCTTTATAATTTTTAATAGCGAAGTACTATATTATCATTCTTTCCAGTGGTGTGGTTCATTGAAGATTTAAATCTACACAATTTTTTATACCCGGCCCAAAAATGGGTTGGAGAAACATAGGGGCGACAAGGATATACAACACATCATCAAAATCTCACTTTTGTTATCTAACTTTTCAATTTTTCTTGTCAAGATACAAAATTTAGTTTTCTTTTTTAAAATATATGTATCTTTTACAATTTGTCAATTTTTTCACAATTTTGTTTAATTTTTAAAATTTTCTTTTTCAAAATATCATTTTTTAAATCTCACTTTTGTTATATAACTTTTTAATTTTTCTTGTCATAAAAAATATATGTTTTTTACAATTTGTCAATTTTTTCACAATTTTGTTTAATTTTAAATTTTTTTAAAAAAAAAATATCATTTTTTAAATCTCACTTTTGTTATATAACTTTTTAATTTTTCTTGTCGAAATAAAAAATCTAGTTTTCTTTTTTAAAATATATAATTTATCAATTTTTTCACAATTTTGTTTAATTTTTTAAATTTTCTTTTTCAAAATATCATTTTTTTATCGAATTTTTTTTTTCAAAATTATCAACAATATTCAAAGTTCTTAATTTTTTTTTTTTAAAATCTAGATTTTTATTAAATTACAGTTTTTTATCAAATCTTTTTTCTTTCAAAATTATCATTTTTTAAATCTCAATTTTGTTGTATTACTATTCAATTTTTCTTGTCAAAATACAAAATCTAGTTTTCTTTTTTAAAAAAAAATATTTTTTTTTACAATTTCTCAATTTTTGCATAATTTTGTTTAATTTTTTAAATTTTCTTTTTCAAAATATCATTTTTTTAATCGAAATCTTATTATATAACTTTTAAATTTTTCTTGTCAAAATACAAAATCTAGTTTTCTTTTTTAAAAAATATAATTATTTTTTTTTACAATTTGTCAATTTTTTTAACAATTTTGTTTAATTTTATAAATTTTCTTTTTCAAAATATCATTTTTTTCTATTGAAATCTTCTTTCTTTTTTTCGAAATTATCAACATTATTTAAAGTTATAATTTTTTTTTTTCAAAATCTAGATTTTTATAAAATTACATTATTTTTTTCTTAAACATTGTGAATTATTTTTTAAAGCTTTTAAACTTTTTTTTTTTCGAAATTCATAAATTTTTTTGTTTTTAATTTTTCATCCGAGCATTAGAGACGGTTTAGGACCGTCTCTAATACAGAGGGTGTTTGACAGTCTTAAACGACCACTATAAGACGGGTAAGGACCGTCTCTAATAGAGATGGTCTTCGACAATCTCAAATGGAGACAGCTAAGGACCGTCCCTAATTCTATTTTTGGCAGTCTCAGTTTATAGGAAAAGACGGCCAATGACCGTCTCTAATTGAGACGGTCCTAGACAGTCTCAGATTACCAGTAAGAGACGGTCAATGACCGTCTCTAATACGGACGGTCTTTGACCGTCTCAAATGGCCGCATATAAGACGGTCAGAGACCGTCTCTTATTCCAGACGGTCAATAGCCGTCTTTTATCCGCACTTAATGACGGTTTTTGACCGTCTTAAATGATTTGTGGACGTTCAAATTTTTAAGACAACATTAAGGACGGTCAAGGGCCGTCGAAAAGATTAGAGACGGTTTACGGCCGTCTCTAAAGCGTCTTTAAAGCCCAGCTAGCGGCTTTTTTAGAGACGGTCAAATAAACAAGAAAGTGGGTCTTGGGAGGATTTTAATGATGGAACCGTCTCTAAATCCGATTTATATACCTCATTTCATACGTAACTTAGGTGGGCCATACCATTTAAAATCATGCAAATATATGCCTCAAACATATAAAAGCACTTTCGGGGCCTACCTAAGTTTTGGATGCTGGTGAAACTTGGGTGACCCTTCATTCAAGTGGGACACCCACAATGGGTGGTAATGGATTTGTGAACCACATCTCGGTGGACCTAATAAATGATTTTGAATGTTTTAATGGAGGGTAGCCCCTCTCAATTGTTGTATCTCGGTGTGGTCCACACAAGTTACGGATTGACTTGATTTTTTGAGACTTAGGCCCACGATGGAATGGTGCATCGATTGATGGGTTAGATGTTTGACAAACATCAATGGTGGGGCCCACACAACTCGACCTCATGGGAGCTGATAGTCAGCTGGAGCTCATTGTACCTTTTTTCTATATAGAAAAAGGTTATATACGTCGAGCTCATGGGAACTCCCCCTGAGGTCGAGCTGTGTGGGCCCCACCATGACGTGTGTCAAACATCAACACCGTGTATTTGATGGGTCCCCTTTAAATTATGTGATATGCCAAAAATCAGCCATATAAATAACTCCAGTGGGCCATACCATCTAAAATCATGTGAAGACATGCCTAAAACATATAAAATCACTTGGTAGGGCCCCAAATGAAATTTGGATGCGTCTTAAACTTGGTATGACCCTCATCCAAGTGGCACACACATAATGGATGGGCTGGATTTGTGAACCACATCTTTGTGGGCCTAAAAAATAATTATGAATGTTTGAATGGAGGGTAACCCCTATCACCTTTTGTATGTGGTGTGGCCCACAAAAGTTACGTATTGATTTGATTTTTAATCCCTAGGCCCACCATGGAATGGTGCATATAACTAATGAGGTAGATGTTTGACACGCATCATGGTGGGGCCCACAGAGCCATACCAGATCCATAGCTCAAGTAACGTTTTTAGGTGAGAGTGAAAGGATGTGAGTTTTGTATTTCATTTAAAATAATGATGACTCATTCATTACAGTAGTGGCAAAGATTTGGATTTATCCAAACCATCCAAATAATCGGTCTAGTTGCAGATGATAAATATGTATAATTTTATTATATAATATAATTTAACCATGTAGAAAATGGTCCCATTCATGTACGGCTGTTAATATAGCTTGTGTTATAAATAATGGAAAACTCACAAAATTTGGATTTCAAGTTTTTATAATATCCAAAAGAGGATATTCGGGAGCGCCATTTCCATCTTCCAAATTCATCTTCGAGCGCCATTTCCGTCGAGCGCCATTGCCTCTTCTCCCTCTTTCATCGAGCGTCATCTTCCATCTAGCATCATCTTCCATCGAAGCACAATCTTCATATAGGTGAGCTTCTCTTTCAGTTTGATCCAGAACTTCTGCGGACCCCACTCTAGGAAACGGTTCAGATAAAGACTCTCATCGTTGAAACCTTGCTCATTTTTGGGTAGGGCCATGTCTATGGGACCCACCCCTAATGTATCTGTTGTGGTACACCATATGGAAGCCCACCAGCGTTGTAACGTTGTTGTCCCTGGTGGGACCCACATTGATGCATGTGTTTTAGTTATGCCGTCCATCCATTTTTACAGCTCACGTGAGGTGTGGACCACACCACGTCAGTGGAACCTGCCCACTGGGCATGAGCCCGAATGATGCAGATCCAAATATCAGCTGGACCTCATCACAGGAAACATTAGTGATTGAATGTCCACCGTCAAAAACTTCCTAGAGCCGCTGTAGTGATTATTTCTCATCCAGACCTGTCCAATGTGTGGAGCTCATTGTGGACCCCACCTTGATGAATGTATTGTATATCCTAGCCATTCATCTAGGCCAGCTCAATTACAGCATGAACCTAAAATGAATCAGATCCACACCGCAGGTGGACCACGTCACTGGAAACAGTTGATTGAACGCCTACCATTAAAACTCCATAAGACCTACTGTACTGTTTAATTTCCATCGGACCTTCATGTGGGGCTGAACATTTGCAATTTGTATTGTTGATTTTGCCTGCTTGTAGTCATCTGAACATCTGCAATGCTGGTGGCAAGTGCCCATCTTCTTCTTCTTTTCTTTTTTTTTTTTTTTTTTAAAAAAAGAAGCAAAAGATTGTGACAGAAATTACCTAGGAAACCAAAGCCTCAGCTTGCGTTTGGCTAGGACCATGAGAAAACTATTGACACCCTGAGACTCTAAGAATTGTGACCCAACTTATTGACACCCGAGACTCTAAGAATTAATGTTAGTAGGTTTTGTAAGGCTCATCATGATGTGTGTCGAACATCAACACCGTGCATTTGATAGAAGTTTTGGGAACTCCCCACGAGGTCGAGCTGTGTGGGCCCCACCATGATGTGTGTCATAAATCAACACCGTGCATTTGATGGGTCCCCTTTAAATTATAGGATATACCAAAAATCAGCCGTATACAAAACTCTAGTGGGCCATACCATCTAAAATCATGTGAAGACATGCCTAAAACATATAAAAGCACTTGGTGGGGCCCACCTGAAATTTGGATGCGTCTGAAACTTGGTATGACCCCTCATCCAAGTGGCACACACATAATGGATGGGCTAGATTTATGAACCACATCTCTGTGAGCCCAAAAAATAATTATGAATGTTTTAATAGAGGGTAACCCCTCTCCAACTTTTGTGTTCGGTGGTCTGTGGGGCCCACCATGGTGTATGTGTTTCATCCATGTGGTCCATCTATTTTTATAGTTCATTTTATAATATTGCAAAAAAAATTGAGTTATATCCCAATCTCGAGTGGACCACATTACAGGAAAAAGTGTTGAATGAATGTCAACCATTAAAAACTTTTTGAGAGCCATAAAAGTATTGGATCAAGCTGATCTTTGTTTTTTCCCTTCATCTGGGCCTTTACGACCAAATCAACAGATTGGATGTCAGATAAACAGTACAGTGGGCCTTAGGAGGATTTAAATGATGGATATCCAATCGTTATTGTTTTCTTGTGGTGTGGTCCACCTAAGATTTATATCCCTCTTATCTCTAGCACTAAAGCCTAAAATGATCTTTAAAAATGGATGAACGGATTGGATGAAACACATACATCATGGTGGGGCCCACGGACCACCGAACACTAGCCACGGGGCTCGTTTCAGAGGGAGTAGCCAATCCGTTCCACCCAAATATCTCCCCGCGCGCGCCTGCAACCCAAATCCCTAATCTCTCCCTCCCCTCTCTCTCTCTCTCCTCTCTCTGCAATCCGCTCTCCCTCCCTCTCCGACTCCCTCGTCGGTAGCTAATCCGCGTCCCGCTCTCCTCTCTCTCGCCCTCCTCTTCTCTCTCTCTCTCTGTCTCTCTCTCTCTCTCTCTCTCTCTGTCTCTCTCTAAACACGTCGCAGCTAATCCGCGTCCCCTCTCAACCCGTAAGCAGCTTTCCGCGTCCCCGTCCCCTTCTCTCTCTCTCTCTCTCTCTCTCTCTCTCTCTCTCTCTCTCTCTCTCTCTCTCTCTCTCGCCCTCCTCTTTCTACTCCAAACCCTAACCCATCATCCACCGACGACGTCCATGGTCTTCCCCATCGGCGGTACCGGCGGATCAAGTCCCAATGCATGGCCGCCCAACCTCCATCAACGACAGCTACCGTCAAATCGAAGGTACTCTCTCTCGATCTCTCTCTTCCTTCATCTCTGTCTATCTCACTTCCCCTTTCGATTTGGGGATTTTAGGTCTTACAGATTTGGGGATTTTAGGGCTTACAAATTTGGGGATTTTAGGGCTTACAGATTTTAGGGATTTTATGGCTTACGGATTTGGGGATTTTATGGCTTACAGATTTGGGGATTTTATGGCTTACAAAATCCACAGCCATTTATGCGGTGAGCTAGAGAGATTTACATTGCGTCCTCAGTGCCATCCCTTAATGTTTCCTTCTATATATGTTTATAGACATGAATGAGTTAGTGGATTTTGTAGCTAAAGTGGGGTTATTTCACTCCTTTGTCAATCACAGGCCTCACAACTCTTCGATTCATATTTCTGATGGATTCTATATCTTTTTCCTCCAATATTTTTCTTCACTTATAAGAGGAATTATTTGATATGCTGGCGCCATATGGCATGCATGTATTTACATTCAAACCAACCAAATAGTGGACCTCACTGTAGATGAAGCATAGCCCCAAAATCAGATTGATTAGGCAAATCTTAACCTCTGATGAATAGACATCTGTATCTTGAATTTGGATCAAGCATCGTTTTCCATTTTGACCATTCATTGGATGCCCACTGAGCTGCCAGTTAGGATATCATGCACTCAATGATACAAGCATTTGAAGCATTTGAAATGATGGCAATTGCTGTGGTGGGGAACAACCTCATATGTTTGTCTTTTCAGCCTTCGGACTTTTACTGCATGTCTGTCTTCAATTAGTTGGGTTTCCGGTGGTGCTATGTAGCTTATAATTTTCTACTATCATTTCAATTATCTGTCATAGTGTTCTTGCACCTGCAAGTTATAACAAAAACTGGATTGCATGTGGTTGTATTACTGAAGAAGTCTTCCGAGTCAAAGCCTAAACAATTTGGGATATAAGATTTTCCGCTTTGTTATGAAAATGTTGTGCATTAGCGATGTATAATTTCCATTATTGGTTGGTATTAACGGGATGGTTGTTCATTAGTTTGACAGGTTTCCTTTGTTTGTGCAGCTATGACATAAATAGTACCTAACCATCCCATTTTATAGGCTATTTGTTGGATGATTATAATATTTGATGTGTGTTTTTAAAGTGTGGTCCATTGTAGCGAAATGACACACTGTACAAATGGAGTACAAAAGCCTTGTGAGCATACAGGTTTGGATGTTAAATCATTATTTGGATGCTCATTTCAGGTTTTGGTTTGTATCAGCATACAGGTTTGAAACGATTGTTTTGGTTGTTCATTATAGATTACACATTTACATGTGTATACTACTTTAGATATGGTTAGGTACACATTTGCACGTGTATACAGGTTTGAAACGATTGTTCTGGATGCTCATTTCCTCCTGTTTATTCTGTTATGAGAAATAGGGTTGGATTTTGGAGTGTGATGACTTTGATTTGTGGCTTCACTAAATTTAATGTGATCAGTTAGACACTTTTTGGCTGTTTGATCGGATTTGATTGAAATATACTACTTTAGATATCGTATGTTAAGTGAAGCATGCTTAGTACATTTTAAATTAAATTTTGTATTTCAAATAGATGTTGCTACGGCTGAAGGGTGTTACGTACCACTGACAGTTTGTGCATACTATATCTATTTTGATAAGTTGCATTACTGGGGTGTTGTAATTTTACATTTCATTTGATTTCTCATAGTTTGATGTTGGGAATCTATAACAGGAAAGAAAAACATGGATACTTAGAGGTCAATATTGACTTTTAGGCTGAATTCAAATGTTGGAGTGAATTAAATTGTGAACATTCATGCTTTAAAAAAAAAAAAAAAAAAAAAAACAGAACATTCAGTTTAATAAAAAAGTTAATGGGTGCTTCCAGGTCATTCATAATGATGAAGTTGCATTGAAATTGCAGCATGTTGCTTTTGAGTGGGTCATGACATATGACCAGTTGTAGGTTGATCATTTCTCTTGTCAAAATACCTTGAACTAGAAGAAAAGTAGAGGTGTTAAATGCTTTACTGATTCAATTTAGTGAGAACTTGGAAGGAAATTAGTAAAATATGGGCCAGATACGTAATAATTGGTAGGTATCATTTTGAACTTCTACATGCACTTGGATACTCTCATATCTCACTTTTTGGAAATTGGGTATTGCTGGTATTCTCAATTGGGTTCTGGACATCCAATCCATCTATCTAGGATGTGTATCCCTTCATGCTCTCTTAGGGCCTTAAAAATTTAAACCTTTATTTTTTTAAGATTCTCATGAAGTTATCACCAAATGCTACATGTGTTGTGAATGCCCATTTTATACATTATAGATGTTTTAGAAGTTAGCCTAACACATAAACAACCTGATAACTCCCAAACCGTCACGTGCACACGACATCCAATCCATCCAATATGTCGGGCATAACATAGGAATTGCTATATGCAAAACTCAATCACATCCACTCTTGAACTGAACTACATTGCATTATGCTATTTATCAATTGCTAGACATTGTTTTCTAGCTATCAGATGTGACCCTCTTGATGAGTAGATGTGGTTGAGTTTTATATTAAGCGATCCTCATGGTGGGCCAACCAATGAAATGGTTGGATGTTGCATTCAGTTAATAGGTTAGATGTAATCTGCTAGGTGGATCATACTTGTGGTCCACCAATTGGTTGAACTTGAAGCCTCTAAATTAATTATCTATAAATACTTTTCTATTTAAAACTACCATAGCATGTAAACAATTTACACCTAAAACTATTTATAAGTATGTAGATAGATTAATACGATATCTGGCAGTATGACTCTTAATACAATATCTTGTGAAGAAACGCTTGGCATTTTTTGAGGATTTCTTGAATTGAATTTAGCGTGTGTTTGTTTGATTTGGGATGCTTAGTGTTGGATCGGGTTTTGGAGTGAAAATGGTAAAAGCAAGATTGCTTGGTGTTTGAGATGATTGATTCCTGTGTTAATGTGAAGAAGGTTATTATCGAAAGTAGAATGTTGGAATTGGAGATTCCTTTTTGATTCCTGTGATTAGAATGTCTACATACTAGTAACATTTTATTTTATTTTATTTTTTTCGCTTCTCAGACTTTCATACAAGCGGGATTATTGAAAGACGGTCGATGTTCAATTCAGGATGAGAGTGCAGGTCAGTTCTTTTTCCAGATCCTACCCCAGCCATTTTTCTAAAATAGGGTTTGAAGGCTATGCCTATTACATATAATTTTATTACATATATTGATCTTTAGTCTTTTAATTTATATCATTCATTTGATTCCATGCATTTTGTAGAAATTCAACTGTTTGTATAGTGAAATCAAATTATGTTCCCAGACAGGTAAATCAAGAACTCCCAATTGGTGCATTCATATGCCTTTTTTCAGGGGCAATGTCTTAGAAAGAAGACCAGTCACCAAACTCTTTCCAATGAAACATGTCTAAATTGCATTGGTTAGACAAAAGTAAGTGTGAAGTGGAAATTGGAAAATATAATTCTAAGAAGTTAAGAAACAGAAAATTTGTTACCAAGTTCAATTTCAGTAGAGCTTTTAGCTTAAAAATCAAGTGTTTCCTTCCTCAAGTTTTTAGAACTTTTAGCTTAAATCTCTAGTATTCCCATCGTGAAGCAGGAGAAACCACCAATTACAATATCTGCAATGAACAGTATATTGTAACAAATCCATGCCATCCATCTATTTTTAAAGATCATCTTATGGCATGTATGAGAATATGAAAGTATTACAGCACAGGAAACAGTTTGATTGAACATCTACCATTGAAAATTTTTTGGAGGCCAAAGAAGTTTTGGATCAAGCTGATGTTTGTGCTGTCTCTTCATCCATGTCTTTGTGATCATATTAACAAGTTGGATGAAAAATAAAAATTACTTTAGACCCTAGGAAGGTTTCAACAGTGGTAATCTGGATTTTCTTATTAGTAAATTTTAATTGAACTCGTTCTTTTGAAAAATAGAAAAATGGGAATATTAGTAAATATGGATTTTCTTATTAAGAAGAAAATGGAAGATGGATTGAAAAAATATAAAAGAGTTTTACAGAAATTATTTATTCCAAATAGGACATTTATCAAAGGAGCACTATTGGGTGATATTTAATATTTTCATTATAAATAGATTAAGAGCCAATGATAATTATAAGTAGATTTGCAGCCAAAAATAAAGAATTTGATTTTTTTCAAAATATGGAAAGACTAATCGGTCCTACGTCTTGTAACTTCAAATTGCTTCAAATGGAGGAGTGCACAAAGATTTGGTTAGGGAGACCACTGATGGTGAACTAGCAGTTGCAACAAATATGAGAGTTACAAAGGTGAAAAGAAACATAAGTTGGTCGGTAAGATAAGATGCATGATTTTCCTTTTTAATTGTTAGTCATAGATTGACAATACTTGTTTCAATTTTCTTGGATGGATGATGAATGTATTTGGGAATGTAAATGAAAATAAAAAACTTAATATATATATATATATATATATATATATATATATATATGTTATCAATGGAGGATACCTTGTTTAGGGGACATGAAATTCTTGTAGCTTATGGTATGGTGCCCCATATTGGTTGTATGTTACTAGTATGCAGTAGATAATACTAGGTTCAATAGTAGATAATACTAGAAAATCCCTAAACCTAAACCTACACCTAATCCTAATCTACTCCTTAACCCGAATCCAAACCTAAACCTATACTTATAACCTAAAACTATTCTCAAATCTCAAAACCTATAACCTAAACTTTGAATCCAAACCCGAACCCGAATTCCTAAAGCTTAACCTAAACATATAACCTATAACCTATAACCTAAGCCTATACCTAAACCTAAAACCTAAAGCTAAAGTTAAACTCAGTAACTTAAACCTAAACTCAAATCCCTAAACCTTAATCTAAACCTAAACCTACAACCTAAACTTAAACTTATAACCTTAACCCTAAACCTACACCTAAACCTACACCTAATCCTATTCTCAACTCCCTAACCTAAACCTAAACCTAAACTTGAAAACCCAAAAACTAAACCCGAACACGAACCCGATCCCGATTTCCTAAACCTAAACTTAAGACCTTAACCTAAACCTATTCTCAAATCCCAAAACACCTAACCTAAACCTAAACCTATAACCTATAACCTAAACCAAAACCTATAACCAAAACCAAAACCTATAACCTAAACCCGAACCCATTCTCAAATCCCATAACCTAAACCTAAATCAAAACCTATAACCTAAACCAAAACTAAAACTAAACCCAAACCCAAACCCAAACCCGAACCCGAATTCCTAAACCTTAAGATAAACATATAACCTATAACCTATAACTTAAGCCTATACCTAAACCTAAAACCTTACTTATAACCTAAACCTTAACCTATTCTCAATTCCCTAAACCTATAGCTTATAACCTAAACCTAAACCTTAACCTAAACCTAAACCTATAACTTTGAACCTAAACCAAATTCTATGACCTAAAACCTAAATGTATTCTCAAATCCCTAAACCTAAACCTACACCTAATTCTAAGCTCAACTCCCTAACCTAAACCTAAACCTAAACTTGAAAACCCAAACCTAAACGCGATCCCGAACCCAAACCCGATTTCCTAAACCTAAACCTTAACCTATTCTCAATTCCTAAACCTATAGTTTATAACCTAAACCTAAACCTAACCTAAACCTAAACCTAAACCTTAACCTATTCTCAAATCCCTAAACTTACACCTATACCTAATCTTAATCTCAACTCCCTAACCTAAACCTAAACCTAAACTTGAAAACCCAAATCTATACCCAATCCCGAACCCAAACCCGAATTCCTAAACCTAAACCTTAACCTATTTTCAAATCCCTAAACCTAAACCTACACCTAATTCTAATCTCAACTCCCTAACCTAAACTTGAAAACCCAAACCTAAAACCCGATCTCGATCGAACCCGAACTCGATTTCCTAAACCAAAACCTTACCTATTCTCAAATCCTTAAACTTAAACCTACACCTAATCCTAATCTAAACTCCCCTAACATAAACCTAAACCTAAACTTGAAAACCCAAACCTAAACCCGATCCCGAACCCGAACCCGAACCTCAACCCGATTCGAAACCTAAACCTTAACCTATTCTCAATTCCCAAACCTATAGCTTATAACCTAAACCAAAACCTTAACCTAAACCTATAACCTTAACCTAAACCAAAACTTATGACCTAAAACCTAAATGTATTCTCAAATCTCTAAACCTAAACCTACACCTAATCCTAATCTCAACTCCCTAACCTAAACTTAAACCTAAACTTGAAAACCCAAACCTAAAACCCGATCCCGAACCCGAACTCGATTTACTAAACCAAAACCTTTACCTATTCTCAAATCCCTAAACTTAAACTCCGCACCTAATCCTAATCTCGACTCCCTAACCTAAACCTAAACCTAAACTTGAAAACCCAAACCTAAACCCGATCCACGATCCCGAACCCGAACCCGATTTCCTAAACCTAAACCTTAACATATTCTCAATCCCCTAAACCTATAGCTTATAAGACCTTAAAACCTTAACCTTAACCTAAACCTATAACCTTAAAACCAAAACCTATGCCTAAAACCTAAACTTATAATGTATAACCTAACCTTTACCTAAGCTAAAACCTAAACCTTAACCAATACCTAAAACCTAAAAATAAACCTAAAACCTAAATGTATTCTCAAATCCCAAAACCTAAACCTATACCTAATCCTAATCTCAACTCCCTAACCTAAACCTAAACCTAAACCCGATCCCGAACCCGATCCCGATTTCCTAAACCTAAACCTTAACCTATTCTCAATTCCCTAAACCTATAGTTTATAACTAAACCTAAACCTAAACCTATAACCTTAACCAAAACCAAAACCAAAACCTATGACCTAAAACCTTAACCTATAACCTATAACCTAAACTTATAACCTAACCTTAACCTAAACCTAAAATCTAAACTTAACAATAACCTAAAACCTAAACCTAAACCTAAAACCTAAATATATTCTCAAATCCCTAAATCTAAACCTACACCTAATCCTAATCCCAACTCCTAACCTAAACCTAAACCCGATCCAGAACCCGAACCCGAACCCGATTTCCTAAACCTAAACCTTAACCTATTCTCAAATCCCTAAACTTAAACCTACACCTAATCCTAATCTCAACTCCCTAACCTAAACCTAAACCTAAACTTGAAAACCCAAACCTATACCCAATCCGAACCCAGAACCGAATTCCTAAACCTAAACCTTAACCTATTTTCAAATCCCTAAACCTAAACCTACACCTAATTCTAATCTCAACTCCCTAACCTAAACCTAAACCTAAACTTGAAAACCCAAACATAAAACTCGATCCCGAACCCGAACCTAGTTTCTAAACCAAAACCTTAACCTATTCTCAAATCCCTAAATTTAAACCTACACCTAAACCTAATCTAAACTCCCTAACCTAAACCTAAACCTAAACTTGAAAACCCAAACCTAAACCCGATCCCGATCTGAACCCGAACCCGAACCCGATTCCCTAAACCTAAACCTTGACCTATTCTCAATTCCCTAAACCTATAGCTTATAACCTAAACCTAAACCTAAACTTAACCTAAACCTATAACCTTAACCTAAATCAAAACTTATGACCTAAAACCTAAATGTATTCTCAAATCTCTAAACCTAAACCTACACCTAATCCTAATATCAACTCCCTAACCTAAACTTGAAAACCCAAACCTAAAACCCGATCCCTAACCCGAACCCGATTTCCTAAACCTAAACCTAAACCTTAACCTATTCTAAAATCCCTAAACTTAAACCTACACCTAATCCTAATCTAAACTCCCTAACCTAAACCTAAACCTAAAATTGAAAACCCAAACCTAAACCCAATCCCGAACTCGAACCCGAATTCCTAAACCTAAACCTTAACCTATCCTCAAATCCCTAAACTTAAACCTACACCTAATCCTAATCTAAACTCCCTAACCTAAACCTAAACCTAAAATTGAAAACCCAAACCTAAACCCAATCCCGAACCCGAACTCGCATTCCTAAACCTAAACCTTAACCTATTTTCAAATCCCTAAACCTAAACCTACACCTACACCTAATCCTAATCTCGACTCCCTAACCTAAACTCGAACCTAAACTTGAAAACCCAAACCTAAACCCGATCCCGATCCCGATCCAGAACCCAAACCCGATTTCCTAAACCTAAACCTTAACATATTCTCAATCCCCAAACCTATAGCTTATAAGACCTTAAAACCTTAACCTTAACCTAAACCTATAACCTTAAAACCAAAACCTATGTCCTAAAACCTAAACTTATAACCTATAACCTAACCTTAACCTAAACCTAAAACCTAAACCTTAACCAATACCTAAAACCTAAATGTATTCTCAAATCCCTAAACCTAAACCTAATCTCAACTCCCTAACCTAAACCTAAACCCTATCCCGAACCCGAACCCGAACCCGATTTCCTAAACCTAAACCTTAACCTATTCTCAATTCCCTAAACCTATAGCTTATAACCTAAACCTAAACCTTAACCTAAACTTATAACCTTAACCTAAACCAAAACTTATGATCTAAAACCTAAATGTATTCTCAAATCTCTAAACCTAAACCTACACCTAATCCTAATCTCAACTCCCTAACCTAAACCTAAACCTAAACTTGAAAACCCAAAACTAAAACCCGATCCCGAACCCGAACCCGATTTCCTAAACCTAAACCTTAACCTATTCTCAAATCCCTAAACTTAAACCTACACCTAATCCTAATCTAAACTCCCTAACCTAAACCTAAACCTAAACTTGAAAACTCAAACCTAAACTCAATCCCGAACACAATCCGAATTCCTAAACCTAAACCTTAACATATTCTCAATTCCCTAAACCTATAGCTTATAAGACCTTAAAACCTTAACCTTAACCTAAACCTATAACCTTAAAACCAAAACCTATGCCCTAAAACCTAAACTTATAACGTATAACCTAACCTTAACCTAAACTTAAAACCTAAACCTTAACCAATACCTAAAACCTAAAAATAAACCTTAAACCTAAATGTATTCTCAAATCCCTAAACTTAAACCTACACCTAATCCTAATCTCAACTCCCTAACCTAAACCTAAACCCGATCTTGAACCCGAACCCGATTTCCTAAACCTAAACCTAAACCTATTCTCGATTCCCTAAACTTATACTTATAACCTAAACCTAAACCTTAACCTAAACTTATAACCTTAACTAAACCAAAACTTATGACCTAAAACCTAAATGTATTCTCAAATATCTAAACCTAAACCTACACCTAATCCTAATCTCAACTTCCTAACCTAAACCTAAACCTAAACTTGAAAACCCAAACCTAAAACCCGATCCCAGAACCCAAACCCGATTTCCTAAACCTAAACCTTAACCTATTCTCAAATCCCTAAACTTAAACCTACACCTAATCCTAATCTAAACTCCCTAACCTAAACCCAATCCCGAACCCAAATTCCTAAACCTAAACCTACACCTAATCCTAATCTCGACTCCCCAACCTAAACTTGAACCTAAACTTGAAAACCCAAACCTAAACCCGATCCCGAACCCGAACCCATTTCTAAACCTAAACCTTAACATATTCTCATTCCCTAAACCTATAGCTTATAAGACCTTAAAACCTTAACCTTAACCTAAACCTATGACCTTAAAACCAAAACTATGTCCTAAAACCTAAACTTATAACCTATAACCTAACCTTAACCTAAACCTAAAACTTAAACCTTAACCAATACCTAAAACCTAAAAATAAACCTAAAATCTAAATGTATTCTCAAATCCCTAAACCTAAACCTACACCTAATCCTAATCTCAACTCCCTAACCTAAACCTAAACCCGATCCCGAACCCGATTTCCTCAACCTAAACCTTAACCTATTCTCAATTTCTAAACCTATAGCTTATAACCTAAACCTATAACCTTAACTTAAACCAAAACTTATTACTTAAAACCTAAATGTATTCTCAAATCTCTAAACCTACACCTAATCTTAATTTCAACTCCCTAACCTAAACCTAAACCTAAACTTGAAAACCCAAACCTAAAACCCGATCCTGAACCCGAACCCGATTTCTAAACCTAAATCTTAACCTATGCTCAAATCCTTAAACTTAAACCTACACCTAATCCTAATCTAAACTCCCTAACCTAAACCTAAACCCAATCCCGAACCCAAACCCGAATTCCTAAACCTAAACCTTAACCTATTTTCAAATCCCTAAACCTAAACCTACACCTAATCCTAATCTTGACTCTCTAACCTAAACATGAACCTTTTTTTTTTTTTTTTTTTTTTTTTTACTTGTGAAGTTAAACTTTATATGTATTATGCGTGGATGAATAATGTATTGTGGATAAGATTGTTTGTGTTTGGATGGATGTAGTTTATGTTTGGATGGATATACGTAGTTTGGGTTTAGATGGATGTGAATGTGAATGTGATGAAACAGTGTATATTAGTCCTGTTTGGATGAAACAGTGAATATGAATGAAACAGTGTGAATGAAAGCAGTGATATCATCTGTTTGGATGAAACAGTGTATATCGATCTGTTTGGATGAAACAGTAAATGTGAATGAAACAGATAGATATGTCTGTCTGTTTGGATGAAACGGTGAATGTGAATGTGATGAAACAGTTTGGATTTACGTATGCGAATGAAATGTGTGTATATCATCTGTTTGGATGAAATAGGTGTATATCGAGGTGTGTATGTCGATCTGTTTGGATGAAACAGTGTATATTAGTCTGTTTGGATGAAACAGGTGTATGTGAATGAAACAGGTGTATATCAGTCCTGTTTGGATGAAACAGGTGAATGTGAATGAAACAGGTGAACGTGAATGTGATGAAATAGTTTGGATTTACGTATGTGAATGAAACAGGTGTATATCAGTCCTGTTTGGATGAAACAGGTGTATATCAGTCTTGTTTGGATGAAACAGGTGAATGTGAATGTGATGAAACAGTTTGGATTTATGTAGTTTGTATAATATGTGTATATCAGGAAGAATACTGTAACAGGTCAAAATTGGAAATGTCCTTTTAAGGGTCATAAGAGACGGCTTTATAGTCGTCTTTTAAAGGACGGTCTATGACCATCCTTTGAAGGCTCATAAGAGACGGTCTATGACAGTCATTTTGAAGGACGGTCTATGGCATGATCCGTTTAAAGGACAGTCCATGGCCGTCCTTTGAAGGCTCATAAGAGACGGTCCATGACAGTCCTTTTTAAGGACGGTCCATAACAGTCCTTTTTAAGGACGGTCTATGACAGTCCATAAAAATGGACTGTCCATGACCGTCCTTTTTTAGGACGGTCCATGACCGTCTTTTTTCCGTCAATAAGAATGACGGTTTTCAACCGTCCTTTAAAAAATAAGACACGTCAAATTTTGACGGCCTATGTGACGGTCCATGACCGTCCTTTTTGGTCATTTGAGACGGTTTTGGACCGTCCTTTTTTCGCTGTTTTGGCGTAGTGCTATGGATCTCTAGTATCTTCATTCTAATTTAAGATGTATACTTTATATGCATGAGTGCTAACAACATTATATGTGGTGTGTTTTGCCACTTGGGCTTGCTTGATGGTGTTTTTAGAAAACTCTCAAACTAGTGGCCACCTGTATTATGGATTAAATAAATTTACGTTGTGGACTTATCATCTTGTGGACCATTTGTGCCTATATGGCTTTTGGGGGAATAATCCTTTCTTATCGCACTATTAAATGGAATATTTAGCCATTGCGGCTTTTAAGGAACAATTGCCTCATGTGGTTTTAATTGATTAGCTCTGTATAACTTTGCGATGGTAAGTCCCACTTGTAGAACTATAATTGGCCACTAAATGAGTAGGTTATCTTTAAAATATTCTGTTTGTTAGTCTCATAAGCCAAGGATAGTGGAATGAGACACTGTGCCTGAGCTGTCGGCCTATGCTGGGTGACCAACCTCACATAGTAACCTTTGAGCTTTTTCTAAATTGATTGTCTGAATTTAGAATAATAATGATTAGGCTTATCATGCATTTTTTCATGGCATATATTACGGTATTTTTCGGGTGGTTAGTTTTCCTTGGGTGTACCTTGTGTACTTTTTCGAGTGACTAACTCTCCTTGGGAGATCTATATATTATTCTGGTCTTTTCTGGGTGGTTAGTTCTCATTGAGTGTACTTTTATGTACTTTTTCGGGTGACTAACTCTCCTTAGGCGATCTATATATTATTATGGTATTTTCCGAGTGGTTAGTTCTCCTTAGGCATACCTTTGTGTACTTTTCTGGGTGATTAACTCACCATGGGAAATCTAAATATTATTATGATTTTTTTCGAGTGGCTAGTTCTCCTTGGGCGTACCTTTGAGTTTTTTCTGGGTGGCTAGTTCTCCTTGGGCAACTTTTTACCAGCTGGATGTGCATCCCCAGGTCTATGAGCATGTGCATACATCCTTGCATTTAAACAAGATCATCTTTATGAAATTTATTTAATGAATGTATATCTGATGAACCTTATCTGATTTTCATGATAATCATTGTGTAATATTTGTTATACATTGTCTTTGTTAACTATGCTTAATTATCTTGATGTTATGACAAATCTTAAGGGGTATACCTCACTGCGATAGCCATTGACGCCATCGAACTATACTCAATGTGCAGAAGACGTAGATGACACGTATGCTAGTGTTCATGGGGAATGGGAGGAGCCAGATGATCTTGTGACTTTTCATTCCTAATTTTATTTGTATTTAATTTATACTGTTATGTTTGTAAAGATTAAGACATTGGTTTGTATAAGTTTTTGGGTAACCACTTGAAACCATGGTTATTTATATTTGGACTCCCTCTTATACTTGAATTGTTTTTATTCCGCTTAAATGGTTAATTCTGATAAAGAAAAAAATGTGTACGTGAAATTTGAGTTACAGGTAAAGGTTAACGCTCAGGTTTTTGGAAAATAAGTAGTGTACTCGGGTTTTGAGAACCGAGGTGTTATACAAAGTGATGGAATTCTACTAGACAAAGTGACAGGTTTTATTAAAGAAAGTGATCGCGTTGCCCGACAAAGTGGCAAGGTTCTACTAAGTAAAGCGACAAGGTTGTCGGAAAAGTGTGGTGGTTTCATAAGACAAAGTGATGGAGTTGTCGGACTAAGTGACGGGATTCGACTAGACAAAGTGACGGATTTACTAGACATAATGATGGGTTCCATTAGATAAAGTGATGGAAGTGTTAGACAGTGGTGTGGTTATACTAGCCAAAGTGACAGGGTTCTATTAGATAAAATGACGAGGTTTTACTAAACAATTTGATGGGCTTCTATTGGGTAAAGTGATGGGGTTGCTAGACGAAGTGACAAAATTCCACAAGATAAAGTAGCAGGGTTGCTGGACAAAGTTACAGGGTTTTCAATCAAAGTAATGGGACTCCATTAGACTAAGTTTAGAATTTTTGGACAAAGTAACATGGTTCCATTAAACAAATTGATGAAGTTTTATTAAACAAATTGATAGGGTTCTTCTAAGTAAAGTGATGGGGGTTCAACGATACTTTTATATATGAAATCCATTCTAACCACTTACATTACTAAAAAAAGGCATGTCGCCAAAAACTTGTACCAATACATGAATGACTTTGGCCACACTAATGAAACAGTTCAGAAGGTGAGCATTACCTTGTGCATGATTTCCAATCAAGTGGTCAACCTGAGTAATAGATGGAATTGATTTTTGGACCCATAACTTGACATGAAATGATGTACATGATGGTCAAAGTTGACTTTATATAAACGTTACGATGGAGCCCACCCAAGACAATGACCTATTTGCTCGCACTAGCTGTGGTAGAAGAGACCCGAATTGCGTGGGGTAACACATACCACAGACAATGCTATTATGTGCTATTGGAAAAGCTCCATGGGCCCACCATGTTGTATGCATTTTATCAATGTCATCCATCCATTTGTAGGGATCATTTTATCGCATGAGCACAAAATTGAGGCAGATCCAAATCTCAAGTGGACTACACCACAAGATACAGTAGTGATTGGAGGCCAATCATTAAAAACTTAGGCTACAAAAGTTCTAGATTACGTGAGGTTTGTATTTTATTTTTTTTTTTTTCCTTCATTCATGTCTTTGTGACCCTATCAACAGGTTGGATAGCAAATAAACATTACAGCAAGCCCTAAAAATTTGTTAACGGTGGCATTCAATCACCACTCTTTCCAATGATGTGCTCCACTTGGGATTGAATCTGCCTCATTTTTGGGCTCATGCCCTAATATGAAATGGATAGACAACATGAATAAAATACATCTATCATGGTGGGCCCACAATTTTTTTAGTAGCATACAGTACTTACGTGGGCGTTGTGTGCTGCCTTAGGTGGTCTAAGTCTTGAAGAGAGAACGTGCATTTGTTGGAACCCACACCATGTGGGTGGTGGGGCGCAACATACATTGTATATCTAGCCAACTATCCTCTTTGCCAGTTTATTTTAGGGAATGGATTAAAAAAAAAAAAATGAAATTCATCCAAATCTTAGGTTGACCACATCACAGAAAACAGTAGTCATTGTCTGTTAGAATCTATTTTGGGACAATAGGTTTTGGATCAAGCTGTTATTTGTGTTTTTCCTTCATATTGGTTTCTTGTGACCTTATCAACAACAGGTTGGGTGGCAAATAAACATGATAATAGTAGGAAGCTTCCAATGGTGGCCCTTCAATGACCACTTTCCTATGGTGTGGTCCACCTAAAATTTCTATCTCCTTTTTTAGACAATGTGTTAAAATAAGTTGATATATATATATATATATATATATATATATATATATATATACACACACACACACACACACACACACACACACACACACACACACACACACACGGCAGAGATGGACGCGGATTAGCTACTGAACGGTTGAGTAGGGAGACTGGCTACTGAAGTGACGTCAGCATGTTATGTGGGCCCTAATGAGGCAAATCCAAAGCTCCTGTGGACCCCACCAAAGAAAACAGTGGGGAGAGTGATGCCCACAGTTGAAACCTTACTATGTCCTCCATGATGCGTACTTGAGATCCAACCTATTCATAAGTTAATACAGACATGAAAGAGGCAAAACACAAATATCAGCCTGATTGAAAACTTCTGTAGCCCCCAAAATTTTTTAATGGTAGGCGTTCAATCCCACTGTTTTCTGTGATGGGTCCACTCGTGCTTTGGAGCTGACTTATTCTTTGCCTAACGCGGAAATGGCCGGATTAGCAGGAGGGAGGGCGGCCCCACCCTGAAACAAAGGTGTACGTACATAAATAAAGAGGCTGGTTATGTCCGTCTCCTTCCCATCTATCTTGACCGGGAAGAGGGGGGAGGCTCTTGCGGAAGCCCTGTCCGCCCTTCTCTATTTTGAGGGATCCCTCATATTGATGATTCCAGGCTTCCCCGTGATAAAGCGGCAGTATCTCGGAATAGTGTCTTTCCAAATCTGAACGGCCATAATGTTGTGTTGGGCAAAGAATGCGGGCAAAATCCTTTGCTCTAAGATGAAGTGACAACTGCAGTACCGCAAAGTAGATGCTCGAATTTCACTTCACTTTAGATGTTGCTTCGTTCCCCGTGGTCAAGCTCCCTGTTCAACCTGCGAGTAGCTAATCTGCGTCCGGCAAAGACATACAACACACATTGTGGTGGGCCACCGTCAAGGTCTCACCGACATCAGTGGATCCTGATCACAACTAAGATGGGTCCTTGAATAAGGTGCTGGGAGTAGGCCCAGGTCCAAAAATATAATTGGATCCTAGGTCGTGGCTAAGACGCGTCCTTACGATGAGGCGCTCGAATGTTATTTTCTGGGTAATCGGTATTTTGTGAATAGTTCTATATTTCATTAATGTTCTTACTGACATGAATCTAAATGCCGTGGACCAATTGAATTCAAGGACAGAGGAACAGATGATCCCCACGCGGGTATCTTATACCCAACTCAAGCGCGGCACGTTGCGAATGCGTGGATCTCACAGACGTGTTTGTTCTGCGTCCCATGAGGGGACCTTTTCCTGCCTTCTAGTTTGCTTGCTTGTATTTACACGATAGGTGTGTTCCTTTCCCTTTTTGTAGGGACCCACCCGAATGGCTGTATATGCGGTTGTGGTTGTTTAAGCTTTCCTTGAAAAAAAAAAAAAAAAAACTCAGTTAAGCCTACCATGAATGTATGTGGGTTATCCACGCCGTCCATCAGTTTTTCCGGATCATTTTAATGGTTAAGTCCAAAATAAAAGTAGCTTAAATGGATCACACCAAAGGAAACAGAGGGAATAATGACTTCCATCATTGAAACCTTGCTAGGGCCCACAGTCATGTTTATTTCTCATCCAACCTGCTCATAAGATCACACAGACATGGATGAAGGGAAAACACAAATATCAATTTACACTGTTTCCTTGGTGAGGTCCACTTGAGATTTGGATATATTTCATTTTTGGGATCAACCAACAAATTATTGTTAAAATGGATGGACGGAGTAGATAGAATATGTAAATCACTGTGGACCCCACAGAGTTTACTCACTACGCAATCCGCTTCCGTTTGATATAGGCGTAGGCCTATGAAAGTGTTCTCGCAGAATTAGCAAACATCACAAACCATTGCTCTCCCTCTCTCTCTCTCTCCTCCCAACTCCATTGAAACCTAAAAATTCCCATCTATAGCATTTCCGTCTCTAAGCATTCCTTCCTAATTTGGAGATGGAGAGAAACATGAAAGAAGGCAGCGATTTGTCCTTGGACGAATACATGGAAAAGAGACTCGAAGAGTGGTCCGTCGGTCCTTCTGAGAAAGAGCCATGCACAATCTATCGAGTCCCGTCCCACCTCAGCAAGGAGGATGAGAGCGCCTACCAGCCGAAGATCATCTCCATTGGTCCTTACCACCACTGCGATAATGGCCTAAAGGCCATGGAAGAGCACAAGTGGCAGTTCCTCTCCGAATTCCTCAAAAGGGACAACAGCAAGGTCCCGCTCAAGCGTTATCTCGACAAGGTCCGAGAAAAGGAGAAGAAAGCAAGGAGCCACTACTCAGAAAAATTAGTACAGCTCAGCAGTGATGATTTCGTCCAGATGATGGTCCTCGATGGTTGCTTCATCATCGAACTATTTCTCAAGCGATACCAAGCAAAGGACGTTATGATATACAGCACGAGGTGGATATTGCCCTTGATAACCAACGACATGCTCCTGCTCGAAAACCAGCTTCCTTTCCTCATCCTCCAGGAGTTGTTCCAGCTGGCAGATCTTGGGATTCATGACGGAGAGAACCTGATTACCATTAAAACTCTCGCCATCCATTTCTTCAGCCATCTCCTTGTGGGGGATGACAAATCCCTTCCAGGGGAACAGGAACCCTTCCATTTGCTCCATTTGCTCCATTTATTTCACACCCGCCGTCTCAAGGATTCTACCGATAGCTCTCAGGCAACGGATAGCAATAAAATGCAGCACAACTCATCACAAACGCCCCCGCAGCAGCCACTGACAACTTCAAGCCATTCAGATATAGAATCCCAAGCGCCAGAAACTGAATCCAAGAAGACAGGACGTTTTGGGAATCGCAAGTGGGAGGGAGTAGTCTTTCTTCTCCAAACAAAAATAGGGTTTCCAAGGAAGCCTTCTTCTCCCCAGAAATCGATCCCTTGTGCTACGGAGCTACACGAGGCCGGCGTCAAATTCAAGGTGAAGTTGGAAGTGACGTTCGGTGATGGGGTAATGGAAATTCCATATTTGCTAATCAAGGACAACACCAACTCCCTTTTCAGGAATTTCATTGCCTTTGAGCAATGCCGTCTAGACTCCAAATGCCACTTCACAAGCTACGCCTTCTTCATGGATTGCATCGTGAACACACCAGCCGACGTGGCACTTCTCGGCCAGAACAAGATCCTCGAACACTGGCTCGACAGTGATGAGGCTGTGGCTCGCCTCTTCAACGGGCTGTGCCGCGGCGTCGCCATGGACACCCAGATCCGCCTTTACTTCCCCAAGCTGTTCCAGGACGTGAAGGACTACTGCAACACCACTTGGCACACATGGAGGGCGCGCTTGATGCGCGACTACTTCAAATTGATGAACGACTACTTCACCAATCCATGGTTGATAATTTCCATTGTGGCAGCCACTATTGTCCTCCTACTCACCTTCGTGCAGACCTTCTTCACCGTCATCGCCTATGTTCAGCATCGGACCTGAGTAACTATCACAATGCTAAAGCCCATTGTGCCATTTGTTGACGTCACCAAGTTCTGTAGGCTCCACCATGATGGATATATAATATCCACACCGACCATCCATTTTCCGATATCATTTTAGTGCATGGGACCAAAAATGCGGCAGATCCAAAGCACAAGTGGACCATACCATAGAAAGCGGTGGAGATTGAATATCTACCATTGAAAGCTTATTAGTGGGCCATGGAAGTTTTGGATCAAGATGATGTTCGTGTTTTCCCTTCATCCAGATCTTTTTGAAAAATAAACATCTTTATCAAAACGGGTTTCTGTGGTG
Organism: Magnolia changhungtana; assembly: GCA_030180095.1. Lineage (NCBI taxonomy): Eukaryota > Viridiplantae > Streptophyta > Magnoliopsida > Magnoliales > Magnoliaceae > Magnolia > Magnolia changhungtana. The sequence continues at coordinate 5,492,202 of JASAUF010000378.1, forward strand.
TGGTCCGCTTGAGCCTTGGATCTGCCTCTTTTTGGTTGAATGCCCTAAAATTATCTCGAAAATTTAGCAGGACGTGAGGGACTACTGCAACACCACTTGGCACACATGGAGGGCGCGGTTGATGCATGATTACTTCAGCAATCCGTGGGCGATAATTTCCGTAGTGGCACCCATATCATCCTACTCCTACTCACCAGTGCGCAGACCTTCTTCTCCACTATCGCCTATGTTCAGCCTTCGGCCTGAGTAACTATCATAATGCCAGTTTGTTACACTTTAAGGTAGTTATGCATCCAACACGGTAGACGACATGGGCATGTTAGTTTTCAGTCTATGATGGCAGTTTCTCGGGTCTTTTAGCGTCGCTATGATGGCAGTTTCTCGGGTCTTTTAAGTCTATGTTGTTATTGCTGTGGTTAACAGCGCTTGTTGCGGTTTCTGCTTTTGCTACTGTTGTTATTTTTTCCTCGAGTCGGGATCCTCTGTTATCAGGTCAACAGAGAATTGTTGCGGTTTCTGCTTTTGCTACTATTGCTACTGTTGCTTTTGCTAGTGTTGATATTTTTTTCTCGAGTCGGGACTCACTGGCGTCCGAAGCAGTTTTTTATTTATTTTTTATTTTTTTAGTGAGTGGTGACGTGGACAAATGAGGATTGATAACAAATGAGGATTAGGGTATCAGGAATTCTCTGTTAACCTGATCACAGGGGATCCGGACTCGAGTCGGGATCCTCTGGTGCAGATCCGGTGTTTCCTGGAGTCAGAACTCCGTGACTCCAGCGTTTTCATTGGTCCACGTCACTATAGGTGCCAGTTTTTTTAATATATTAAAAAAATTACATTTAATAAGAAGTACAACTGAGACGTTATACCCACGGATGGGATATCCTGCCAAAGCCTTTTGCGATAAGCTCCTGCGCAAGGATTCTGGATGGGGCCCACTAGGACATTATAGCAAAACTAAGGTGTATACAAAACTCAAATGGCCCACACGAGCGGAAACAGTGGGAATAGTGACCACCGTTGAAATATTTATATGACCACAAGTTTTGTATCGGTCTAATTTTTTGGTGTTTTCACTTCATCCCAGTAAAAATGACCTTATAAACGGTTTAGATGACATATAAACATAAAGACGCCTAGAAAGGTTTCAACTGTAGAAATTTCTTTCTCCACTGTTTTATCTTGTATGTCCTGGTTAAGTTTTTAATCATCCTAATTTATTGTTACATGTCCTAAAATGAGCTCTAAAAATGGATGAATGGATTGGATTTCTTATAAACATCACGGTGGACCCCACCTTACATTATAGCGCTAGAACTTCCTGCAAAAGGCTTTCCCCGGTAGATCCGCGGATTCGCGTTCGTTAGACGGTTTCCATTGAAATGGATTGGCTACTCCCCTACCACTGGGTGCTATGTGGGCCCACCATGATGTATGTGTTTCATCCATGCCATCCATCTATTTTTCTAGATCATTTTATGGTATGAGTACAAATATGAGGTATAACCCAATCTCAAGTGGACCACATTACATGAAACCGTGTTGAATGAACGCCAACAATTAAAAACTTTTTGGGGGCTATAAAAGTTTTGGATCAAGCTGATCTTTGTTTTTTCCCTTCAACTGGGTCTTTATGACCAAATCGACAGATTAGTTGTCAAATAAACAGTACAGTGGGCCTTAAGAGGACTTTAATGATGGATATCCAATCATCATTGTTTTCCTGTGGTGTGGTCCATATGAGATTTAATCCCTTTCATTTTTGGGATCAAGCCCTAAAATTATATGTAAAAATAGATTAACGGAATGGATGAAACACATACATCATGGTGGGGCCCACAGAGCACCGACCACCACCACCGGGCTAGTGGTAGGGGGAGTAGCCAATCCGCTTCCATTTCCATTTAGGATTAGGCACACACGTTGAGTAGTGAGACTCGCTACTGAAGTGATGCCACCTATTTATATGGGTCCCACTATGATGTATGTTTTGTCTCCACACTGTCCATCCATTTGGAGAGATCATTTTAGGGCATGATCGAGCCAAAGAATGAATCAAATTCAAAACTCGAGTGGACCCGACTACAGAAAATAGTGGAGAGAGTCACGCCCGCCATTAAAAACTTCTTAGGGCCACAAAAGTTTTCGATCAAGCTGATATTTGTGTTTTCCCTTCTTTAATGTCTGTGTTAACTTATGAAGAGGTTGGATCTCAAATAAAAATCACGGTGGACCTTAGGAAGGCTTTAACGGTGGAAGTCACTCTCCTCACTGTTTTCTGTGGTAGGGTCCACTCCAGCGTTAGATCTGCCTCATTCTTTTGATCATGCCCTAAAATGATCTCTCCAAATGGATGGACAGTGTGGATACAACACATAGATTATGGTGGTCCCCACAAAACTTGGTGGCGTCACTTCAGTAGCGAGTCTAGCTATTCAACTTGTCGGTAGCTAATCGGCCTCCAATTTCTTTCTTCTGAAATTTAGTTAGGCCACGTCATCTCACAACAATTTTATTAGATTAAAAAAAATATTTACAAAATCTACCTGATTAGTAAGGAATATTAGCCCCGACCAAGGATGAGTATGTCCGTAGGATCTTTACCGTGGGCCCACCTTAATCATGTGTTGTATATTTACCCCCTCCATCCGTTTTCTCATATTATTTTACAGAATTGTACAAAAAATGAAGCAAATACAAATCTTAAGTGGACCACACTATAAGAAACAATGGTCATTGAATGCCGACCATTGAAAACTTCATTGTCCACCGTAATATTTATTTGCCATCCAATCTGTTGTTGATAAGTTCACACGGCCCGGACGAAAGAAAAATACAAATATAAACTCTCTTTACAATTGGAGAATATGGGGGATTGAATTTTTGGCGGGGGCCCACCATGATGTGTATGCAAAATCCACTCTGACAATTAGATGTGTAATCATTTAAGCCCGAATCCAAAAAAAATTAGGCTAATATGAGATTAATGTGAGCCACACCAAAGTAAATATTTGGAAGAAAGACATTTACCCTTGAAACTTATAAGACTCACCATGATGATTATATAAAATAGACACATTAGTTTATCTAATGGAACTACATTATTTTGTCTAATGGAACATATCACTTTGTCAAATGAACCCGTCACTTTATCTATTGAAACCCGTCATTTTATTCGACAAGCCACCACTTTATCTAGTGAAATCCTGTCACTTTGCGAAATAACATCATCACTTTATCTAGTAGAACCAAGTTAATTTATTCGAAAACTCATCATTTTATCAAGCGAAACCCTATCAATCTGTCTAGCAACCCCATCACTTTATCTAGTGGAACATTATCACTTTGTCTAATGGAACCCCGTTACTTTGACCAATAATCACGTCTGTAACACCCCAATTCTCGAAACCCGAGTACACTACTCATTTTTCAAAAACCCGAGTGAACACCAACATGCCCATCATATGCATCTCTTGCACATTGTATATGGTTTGATAGCGTCAATGACTATCCCAGTGAGGTACAACCCCCAAGATTTATCAAACATCAAGTTAATTAAGCATAGTTTTCAGGAACAATATATAATAAATAGTTTTTATAGTAATAAGACAATTCATTATGGGCCTTAAATCATGTGGGGCCACCGACAATATAGACCATCCATTGTCGATAATTTTTTATTAGTCATTAGACAAAGTAACGGGGTTTATTGGACAAAGTGACAGAGTTATTAGACGAAGTGACATAGTTATACTAAACAAAGTGACGAGGTTGCTCGACAAAGCAACATGATTCCACTAAACAAAGTAATAAGGTTAAACAAGATGAAGTAAATAGGGTTCTATTAGACAAAGTTACAGATTGTCGGAAAAAGTGATGGGTTGCCAGACAAAGTGACCTGGTTTCACTAAATGAAGTGACGACGCTGGAAGACAAAGTGACTAGGTTCCATTAGATAAAGTGATGAGGTTGCTGGACAAAGTGACGAGGTTCACTAGACAAAGTGACGAGGTTATTGGACGAAGTGACGAGGTTCACTAGACAAAGTGATTAGGTTGCTGGACAGAGTGATGAGGTTCTACTAGATAAAGAGACTATGTAGTAGAAGAAAGTGACAAAGTTCTACTGTATCAAGTGACGTGATTCTACTAGATAAAGCGACAAGTAGAGCTGTACACGAGCAGAGTAAGCTCGATTACTCGCTCGACTCGACTTGACTCGACTCGGCATGAGTTTGAGCCGAGCACGAGCATGAGTTTGATACTCGTTTTGATTACGAGTAGAGTACGAGCTGGGCAATACTCGACTCGTGTGCTCGACTCGTACTCGACTCGTACTGTGTGGTGTTGATTTATTATTATTAGTTTTTTGTATAAATTGTTAATATATTTCAAAAATTGATATCATATATTGCTAATATATGTCAAAAAATTTTAATATATGTTAATATAGCTAATATATGTTAATATAGAAATTGTTAATATGTTAATATAGAAATTGTTAATATGCTAATATATGTCAGAAATTGTTAATATGTTGATATATGTTAATATAGCTAATATATGTTAAAATTGTTAATATGTGTTAATACGGCTAATATATGTTAAATTTGTTGCTTGAAAACCCTGCTCGAATTGGGCTCAAATTTGGACTCGGACTTGAACTCGACTCGAAAACTCAGACTCGGCTCGGCTTAATTTCTACTCGGATGAGTAGAGCACGAGCAGGGAATCCATGCTCAATGCCCCAACAGAGCCGAGTATGAGTAGGACTCGGGCAGTGCGAGCCGAGCATGAGCTGGGCAATACTCGGCTCGACTCGACTTATGTACAGCTCTAACGACGAGGTTGCTGGACAAAGTGATGGGATTTCACCAAATAAAGTGAAATGAGTGCTAGACAAAGTGACAAGATTCTAATAGACAAAGTGACGTGATTATTGGACAAAGTGACGAGGTTTCATTAGACAAAGTGATGATGTTCCACTAGAAAAAGTAATGGGGTTTCCAGACAAATTAATAGGATTTTGGTTGATAAAATGACGAGTTTTCGAATAAAGTGACTTGGTTCCACTAGACAAAGTGACAATGCTATTGTGCAAAGTGACATGATTTCACTAGATAAAGTAATGGTTTGTCAAATAAAATGACGGAGTTTCAATAGACAAAGTGACGGGTTCATTTGACAAAGTAATAGGGTTCTATTAGACAAATTGATGGGGTTCCATTAGATAAACAAATGTGTCTATTTTATATAATCATCATGGTGGGTTCTATAAGTTTCAAGGGTAGATGTCTTTCTTCCAAATATTTTCTTTGGTGTGGCTCACATGAATCTCATATTAACCTAATTTTTTTGGATTCAGGCCTAAATGATTACGCATCTAATTGTCAAAGTGAATTTTGCATACACATCATGGTGGGCCCCCTCCAAAAATTTAATCCCCCATATTCTCCAATTGTAAAAAGAGTTTATATTTATGTTTTTCTTTCGTCCGGGCCATGTGAACTTATCAACAACAGATTAGATGGCAAATAAACATTACGGTGGACAATGAAGTTTTCAATGGTCGGCATTCAATGACCATTGTTTCCTATAGTGTGGTCCACTTGAGATTTGTATTTGCTTCATTTTTTGTACAATTCTGTAAAATAATATGAGAAAATGGATGGATGGGGTAGATATACAACGCATAGATCAAGGTAGGCCCATGGTGAATATCCTACAGACATTACTCATCATAGGTCGCAGCTAATATTCCTTACTAATCAGGTAGATTTTGTAAATATTTTTTTATCTTATAAAATTGTTGTGAGATGACGTGGCCTAATTAAATTTCAGAAGAAAGAAATTGGAGGCCAATTAGCTACTAACAGGTTGAATAGCTAAACTCGCTACTGAAGTGACGCTACCAAGTTTTGTGGGGCCCACCATGATGTATGTGTTGTATCCACACTGTCCATCCATTTGGAGAGATCATTTTAGGGCATGATCAAAAGAATGAGGCAGATCCAACGCTGGAGTGGACCCTACCACAGAAAATAGTGAGGAGAGTGACGTCCACCGTTGAAGCCTTCCTAAGGTCCACCATGATTTTTATTTGAGATGCAACCCCTTCATAAGTTAACACAAACATTAAAGAAGGGAAAACACAAATATCAGCTTGATTGAAAAGTTTTGTGGCCCTTAGAAGTTTTTAATGGTGAGTGTGACTCTTTCCACTGTTTTCTGTGGTCTGGTCCACTCGAGTTTTGGATATGATTCATTCTTTGGCTCATGCCCTAAAATGATCTCTCCAAATGGATGGACGATGTGGAGACAAAACATACATCATAGTGGGACCCACATAAATAGGTAATATCCCTTTAGTAGCGAGTCTCACTACTCAACGTGTGCCCTGAATCCCAAATGGAAACGGAAGCGGATTGGCTACTCCCCTGCCACTTGGTGCCATGTGGGCTCACCATGATGTATGTGTTTCATCCATGTTGTCCATCTATTTTTCTAGGTGGTGAGTGACGTATAACCCAATCTCAAGTGAACCACATTACATGATGTATGTGTTGAATGAACACCCATGCCATAAAAGTTTTATGATCTTTATTTTTTCCCTTCATCTGGGTCTTTATGACCAAATCAACACATTGGATGCCAAATAAACAATATAGTGGGCCTTAGGAGGACTTTAATGATGGATATCCAATCACCATTGTTTTCCTGTGGTGTGGTCCATATGAGATTTATATCCCTCTCATTTTTGGGATCAAGCCCTAAAATTATATGTAAAAATAGATGGAATGGATGAAACACATACATCATGGTGGACCACACCATCGACCACCACCACCTGGCCATTTGGTGGAAAGTACAATGGTGATTGGATTCAATCATTAAAGTCCTCCTAAGGCCCACTATATTGTTTATTTGGCATCCAATGTGTTGATTTGGTCATAAAGACCCAGATGAAGGGAAAAAATAAAGATCAGCTTGATCCAAAACTTTTATGGCCCCCAAAAAGTTTTTAGTGGTCGACGTTCATTCAACACTGTTTCATGTAATGTGGTTCACTTGAGATTGGGTTATACGTCATTTTTTGTCTCATACCATAAAATGATCTAGAAAAATAGATGGACAACATGGATGAAACACATACATCATGGTGAGCCCACATGGCACCAAGTGGCAGGGGAGTAGCCAATCCGTTTCCAATGGAAACCGTCTAACGGACGCGGATCCACTGGGGAAAGCCTTTTCAAGAAAGTTCTAGCGCTGTGATGTAGGTGGGATCCACCGTGATGTTTATAAGAAATCCAATCCATTCATCCATTTTTAGAGCTCATTTTAGGACATGTAACCAAAAATTAGGATGATCGAAAACTCAACTGGGCCATACAAGATGAAACAGTGGAGAAAGAAATTCCTACCATTGAAACCTTCCTAGGCGTCTTGATGTTTATATGCCATCCAAACCGTTTATAAGGCCGTTTTTACTGAGATGAAGTGAAAACACCCAAAAACTTAGACCGATACAAAACTTTTATTGCCATATAAATATTTCAACGATGGTCACTAAATCCCCACTGTTTCCTCTCATGTGGCCCATTCGAGTTTTGCATACACCTTAGTTTTGGTATAATGTCCTAAAATGATATCTAAAAATGGATGGACAGGTTGGATTTATCACAAACGTCGCAGTGGGCCCCATCCAGAATCCGCGTCCCATGTCTAACGTCTCCATTATACATTTGTATTAAATGTAAATTTTTAAATTTTATTTTAAAAAACTGGTGATGTGGCACTTACAATGACGTGGACCAATGAGAACCCTGGAGTCAGGGAGTTCCTGACTCCAGGAAACACCGGATCCGAACTCTATTTTTTTTTTAGAAATTTACGATTGTGGACCCCACCTTTTATCCAGTGGTTTTTTTGAAGCAATACAAACTTACAATACGCACTTAGACCTCCTCGTATGGAGAAGCAATATCAGGACAAAAATACCCCTCCTTTTCACGGAAATGGATTGGGTACTCCCCTTGCCACCAGCCAACGGCGGATGGTTGGTGGTCTGTGGGCCCCACCATGATGTATGCTGAATCCATGCCATCCATATATTTTCCAAATCATTTTATTGTATGAGACCAAAAATGAGGTATATCCAAATCCCAAGTGTACCACATTATAGGAAACTGTGTTGAATGAGCGTCAACCATTAGAAACCATTAGGGGGCCATAAAAGTTTTGGATGAAGCTGATTTTTGGTTTTTCCCTTCATCTAGGTTTGTATGACCTAATCAACAGATTAGATATGAAATAAACAGTTCGTTGGGCCTTAGGAGAATTTTAATTGTCAATATCCAATCAATATTATCTTCCTTTGGTGTGATCCACCTGAGATTTATATCCCTCTCATTTTTTGGAACAAGCCCTAAAATGAACTGTAAAAATGGATGAATGGAATGGATGAAACACATACATCATGATGGGGCTCACAGACCACCGACCAGGGGGAGTAGCCAATCTGTTTCCTTTAAATGGCTTATATTTTACTCCTTTCACTCCATTGCTTTCACTCCTTTAACGAAAAAACCTTCCTTCTCAAAATAATCGTATTTCACTCCCTTTCAACGATAAACTAACGTACGGAGGTTTTTCTTCTCATTTTCCTGATCGGAATCTTCGTGAATCATCTAGATATCATCATTCTACATTTGTCATTTTTCGTCTTGGCTAAGGTTACATGGAATCCCATGAAGTGACTGCATTTGCAATCCTTGAAAATGTTCAAAATATTCCCTCATTGCAAAGCACCTCTCTTCAACCTACATTTGACCGGTACTACAGTAGTCGGTGGTACAGATATTTTTTAAAAAAATGCTCGGCTCATTCAATTGTATTACATGCGAAGTTCAGTCAATTCCATGTGTTAGGCTTACTCAATTTCATGCGTTAGGCTTGGTTAATTTTATGCGTTGATCGGTCAAATCCATGTGAAACTCGCTCAATTCCATTTGAAGCTCACTCAATTCCATGTTAGGGCTCACTCGATCTGATATTATGCTCGCTGAAGATCATGTTTACCCTGCTCAATTTCATGCTAGGATTGCTCAATTTAATGTTTGCCCAGCTTAATTTCATAGTAGATAAGGTCAATTTAATGTTTACTTTGATAAATTTCATGCTAGGATCACTCAATTTAATGTTTACCCGACTTAATTTCATGGTAGATAAGGTTAATTTAATGTTTGCCTTGATAAATATCATGCTAGGATCGCTCAATTTAATGTTTACCCAACTTAATTTTATGGTAGATGAGGTAAATTTAATATTTGCCCTACTCAATTTCATGTTTGGCCCGCTCAATTTCATGTTTCCCCTGCTGAAATTCATTTTTACCCCGGTGAATTTCTAGTTTGCCCCGCTCAATTTCATGTTCCCCTGCTAATTTTCTAGTTTGCCCCACTGAATTTCATATTTGCCCCACTGAATTTCATGTTTCCCCCACTCAATTTCTAGTTTGCCCCGCTCAATTTTAATGCTTGCCTCGCTCAGTTTCTAGATTGTCGCGCTAAAATTTCATATTTCCCTTGATCACTTCCTAGTTTGCGTTAATCAAGTTCCATGCTTGCCTTGCTCAATGTCATGATAGACAGTGTCACAAAATTAATTCGGGCTTCACATGAATATCATTCATATCGTTGAAGGCCTAATGTATGAGCTTTGGTTATTTATTTGATGCTAGCTCAGTGAATTTACTGATGGACTTATTTGATGCTAACTAAGGTCAATTTAATGCAAGTTGATGCGCATGTGTTAGGCCTAGTCAATTTCATGCATTAGGCTTAATGAATTTTATGCATTGATGGGGATTACATACACTTGATTTAATGTTTACTTGCATAGCTTAATTTATAGTTTGCCCCACTCAATTTCATGCTATGCTCACTGAATTTCATGTTTGCCTCACTCAATTTCATGTTTGCCCCGTTGAATTTCATGCTTACCCCACTGAATTTCATATTTGCTCTGCTCAATTTCTACGTTGTCCCGCTCATTTTTCTAGTTTGCCCCGCTCAATGTCATGGTAGATAGTCTTAATTTAATAAAATACGATACGAAATCATTCGTAGAAGGCTTAATACATATAAGCTCTGGTTGTTTGCATGAAAATTTAACGAGTTGCTTACTCTTTACTTCCTTAAGCTTTGTATCATTCTCATCTATAAGGGAAAGTGAGTTTTCGGTCTTCTATTATTTAATTGAGTTTTGTCTTATGGTAAGCTTCTATTGTTTAACGATTTATTGATAATTTGTCATTGTATTGATTTCTAGATAATTGCTACGAGAATCATTTGTTGCTATGGCGGGGAGTTAGAATGTGAAAACAAGCAATGGACGTACACGAGTGGAAGTACGAAAACTATTTCGCTAGATGTTGATACTACGTACGAGGAACTTCTATCCAGAATGTACAGGATTACTAAGAGTACACCAACAGATTGTGATATTAAGATAAAAGTTTTGTATCCCTGCTCCAATAAATCAATCCCTCCAACTGCACTCGAGGATGACGATGACGTCAGAGAGTTCCTGGCAACACAGTTGGAGCATTTGAAAAAATTCATCCCTTTAATCATCGAGACAATCCAACACATTAATATGACAACACACGTAGATATTGTGGCGGAGCATGGCGTGGAATTTGAATATAAGCCAACTCCATTACAAGTAGGAGGAACAAATGATCAACTGCCCGAGCCGCCCCAAACATCAAAATTTGTAAGTAGCCAAGTCAGCGGTGCACATGACCTTGACCTCATTTATGATTACATAGCACCGCCTCTAGTAACAACAACAGATCTGCTGTTATCATCCACAACCCGAAGATACATCAAACCTGAAAGTGACATCCCACATCCAAACCTTCTCGAGACATCAAACTTCATCACTCGTCAAGTTCCCGCGCCGTTTGTTAATGCCACATTCGCCAATGCAACAATGCTGGAATATACGGATTCATTATGTGAATCGATCGATATAGTCTTGGGCAAACGTTTAAGGATAAGAGTCGGTGCCACTATGTGTTGAGCCAATTTGCAATTCAAAATAAATTCCATTACAAGGTACTGTATTCAAATTCTAGGAGATTTACGGTTGTGTGCTTCGAAGATAGATACGAATGGCATGTTCATGCATCTCGTGTGAGTGATTCTAGGATATTCAAGATACAGACTTATACACCAAAACACACGTGTGACATGTCATGGATGGGGAGCGATCACCGGTAAGCAAGCAATAAGTTAGCTTGTGATCTGGTTGTTAGCCGCATTGAGCAACGACTGGGGTTGAGGCCACGTGATATTATCTTCACCATGTAAGAGAAGTATAATATTGTTATCAGTTATAGGAAGGCATGGGCAGCCATGGAGCTTGCAATTAATCAGATGATGGGGTCTTATGAAGACTCCTATAATCAACTCCCCTTGTATTTGCATGAGTTGAGAACGGTCAACCCAGGGACAATGACTACCCTGCTTGTTAACAAAGAGACTTTCAGGTTCGAGAGATGTTTTGTTGCGCTCGAACAATGCATTAGAAGTTTTCAAAAATAATTGTGGAGGGTATTAGCCATTGACGGGACACACTTAAAGGGTAAATACAAGGGTGTTTTATTCATCGCCACGGCCTTAGATGGGGACAATCATATATTTTCACTTACGTTTGGCATCGGGGAATCGGAGAACAATAGCAGTTGGAATTGGTTCCTTGCTTACCTTAACGATGCGATGGGGTCTTTGGACGATCTTGTGATTATATTTGATCGAAATAAAGGTTTACTGAAAGTGGTTCCCCAAGTCTTCCCACATGCAATTCATGGTTACTGCGCGTATCATATATACAGAAACTTGGTGGACACCTTTAAAGATAAGTCATTGGAGATGTACTTCTTGCGAGCAGTGAAGACATGTAGGAGAGTTGAATTCTAGAAATTAATGCGGGATATCGAAATGGCTAACCCCGCAGTACATGCATGGCTGACAAAAATCGGATACAAGATATGGGCATCTTCGCACTTTCCAGGAAAAAAATTCAACTTGGTTACTACAAACATTTCCGAGTGTGTTAATGCCCTCTTCAAAGAAGCACGCGAATACCACGTTACAAAATTAATAGAAGGGGTTAAATTTAAGATACAAGAATTATTTTATAAGAGAAGAGAATCTACGACATCATTTGTAGGGCCGCTGACACCATAGGTAGAGCAACGGTTAAAAGATCTTATGCAGAAGGCGCGAGATGTTCGTTGTCATCCTATTTCTCGAGATGAGTACTATGTTGTGGGAGATTATAATGATATAGTCAAGATCAGTGAGTTTTCGTGTACATGTCGCGAGTTTGGCGTGAAGGGGTACCCTTATATCCATGTCCTATAAGCATGTATAAACTACAATCTCCCTCATTACTCACACTACTCCCCATTCTACACGGCACAAAATTATATGGCCACGTATAGTGAATTAGTATATCTATTACGTGACAAGAGTGAGCATGAAGAAATTTTAGTGGGCTTCAAGGAGTATTGTGCACAAATTAAACCTCCAGGACAAAGGAGGTCAGTTGGAAGATCCAAAAAGCTTAGAATTTCATCACGTAGAGAAGAATCGAAAATAACAAAGTGTGGGCGATGCAAAAAAATAGGGCATAATCGCCGGAAGTGCAACTTTCCTATACCTGAAAAATAGCATATTTTGTAATTTATTCACTGTTTTGATGTATAACATACTTTGTAATCCTGGTGGATGATGAAATGAACTTTCTAATTTGGGTATAGCATACTTTGTAATTTCTAGTTTGCCTTGCTGCATTTCTAGTTTGGCTCGCTCATTTTCGTGTTTCCCCCACTGAAATTTCTACTTTGCATCGTTCAATTTCATGTTTCCCCAGCTGATTTTCTAGTTTGCCCCGCTCATTTTCATGTTTCCCCCACTGAATTCCTAGTTCCCCCCGCTCATATTTCAGTTTGCCCCGCTGATTTTCTAGTTTGTCTCGCTGATTTTCATGTTTCCCCCACTGAATTTCTAGTTTCCCCCGCTCATATTTCAATTTTCCCCGCTGAATTTTCTAGTTTGCCCCGCTCATTTTCATGGTTGTCTCGCTCAATTTCACGTTTCCCCCACTGAATTTCTAGCTTGCCCCGCTCAATTTCATGTTTGCCCCACTGATTTCTTAGTTTGCCCCGCTCAATTTAATATTTACCCTGCTTATATTTCAGTTTGCCCCGCTCGATTTCATGTTTGCCCCGCTCAATTTCATGTCTGCCCCACTAATTTTCATGCTTGGGATGAGGAATGACAGAATCAGCTCTAATTGTGAAGGCCCATGATCAATCTAAGATGCATGATGAAGGGGATTGAGAGTGATAAAATGAGAACATTCGTACACTACTGCACATCGTAAACCAAAGTGGAAACAATTTCATTTATAATCTGAGTTAGTACATTGTTCACATACATACCTAACCAAGTGAAAAACATAAATAACCCAACTACTAACTATTACACTACTATGTGAAAATGATCCACTTCTTACTATACAGTAAACACAAAGCACATAACTATTAACACGGCTTAATAGAAGTGAAGGAGTCCATATGCATCACAACTCCCTACTGTGATGTGGAGTCCGGCGAGGGAGGGGGCACTCCCTCCTTTTGTACACAACACAACACCGTCTTTATCGTTCGCTACATACTCTTCATCTTACGCTTCAGATAGTCTTGGTCCTTCTTAACCTCAGATATACTTGCCTCAATCGCACCCAAATGCTCATCTATACCCTGACGTGCATCGGGCACCTCACCTGCATCATCACCCCCTTCTTCTTCTTCAACCACATCCTCTTCGTTGCCTTCTTCCTCTTCTTCTTTATCTTCAACTATCTCGTCTCCAATTTCTTCCAACTGCCTTGCTTCTTGTCTAGGGCCACATTGCATGCAATTTAAGGTGTCTTCGATTATTACTCTTTTTGGATGTGAAGGGCCGGTGATGCCCTGAACACATTATCTCGGGCTAGCTTGCAAATTAGGTGGCCAAATGGGAAGGAGAGATTACCTCTTTTTGTCCTCACGGCCTTCACTATACGGTAAAGGATAATGGAGGGCAGGCATACATTCTCCCCATGCCCTATCTGGTACATGATCTCTGTGTGGTAAACAGAAACCTTCGTGCTGTTTCCCCTTCTCGGATATAAATTATGTGTGAAGATGTAGTGCAACAGTCTGTTAATTGGAATCATTTCTTTGTTTCTGAAGCTACTATCTCTACTCCACTCCACGAGGTAGCCACACAATCTCCTGGTTAGCTCACTCCTGTGTTGCGATGTGTTCAAGTTCTTTGTGTCCATAGGGGTATGGACCATTTCCAGTGACACGCCAAGTATGTTCGCGATGTTTTCTACGCCGATGGGACGCACCACGCCTCCATATGAAATGTCAAATCCGAGTGGGTTGACACTTGCATTAATAATTCAAGAGTAGAAAAACCGTACATCATGTTCATTGGCTGGAAAATTACTTTAAAAAAATAGGTCCCCAACCTTGATGCAAGAGTTGATCTAGCACGTCATTTTCGGCAAACAATCGGTCCCCCATTGTGACTTCGAAAACCACTTCCCGATCGTGATATCGGCCCGCATCCAATGTCTGTGCATGTCCATCGTGGCCCCTCTTCGACCTCCTTTCACGAGGTGGTGGTGAAGAACTCGTTGCACCAACATTGACCGTCCTCACATTTCCACTCTCAGGTGGTGATGATGGACTTGCGTCATCCGCAGTGGCCCACCTCATGCTTCTTAAGAGACACGGAGATAATGGACCCGCTTGAACCACTCTCTTCTTTCCCATAAGGATGATGGGTTTAGAAGAAGGGAAGATGGTTATGTGAGTAAGATTTGGAATATGAAGAGAAAGTTGTTAGAAAGATGAAAAGATGGTTGTGGAAGATGAAGAGAGTGGGTTTGGAACTTGAGGAGATGGTAGAAGGATTAGAAAAAGAGAAGGTTTTATGAAGGAAGATGAAGAAAGGGGAAGGGAAATGAAGAAAGGGTTAGGAAAGTGAGGGTTTAAAAGATGGAAATGAGGGTTGTGGAAGATGTGAATAGTGGGTTTGGAAGTTAAGAGATTAGAAAAGAAGAGGGTTTTTGTGAAGGAAGATGAAGAAAGGGGAAGGGAGATGAAGAAAGGGTGTGGAATATGAGGGTTTGGGCAGGTGGGGGAGATTAAATGAGCTCTTTATGTGGGCCCCAAGATGTGACCCACTCGAAATTTATAAAGGGGGGGGACAGGCGCACTACCTCACCCGGCCAGTACCACCGCCCGGACCACTAGACTGCGGCAGCACTGCCGCCCGGACTCATTCGAGAACGGGCGGCAATGTCACCGAACTGGTGGTAGTGCCGCTGCAGTTTGGTGGTTCGGGCGATAGTACCACCCGGGTGCAGTAATGCCGCCCATCCCCCCTTTTATTTAATTTCAAGTGGGTCCCATCGTGGGTCCGACATTGTTTTCCTGTGGTGTGGTCCACCTTAGATTGGATTTGCCTCATTTCTTTGGGCTCATGCCCTAAAATGAGCTCCAAAATGGATGGACGGCCTAGATGTGGGACCCAAGATGGGACCCACTTGAAAATTTAAAAAAAAACGGGGGCGAGACGGGTGGCACTACCACTCCCGGGCGGTACTATCGCCCGGATCACCGGACCACAACAGTACTACCACTGGTTCGGCGGCACTGCCGCCCATTCTCGAATGAGTCGGGCGGCGAAGTTTGCCGCATGATCCGATGGACCCCCCCCCCCTTTCATGGGTCCCACACTCTGAAATACAGTTTTGGTGTGCCCCAGAATCAATGTACATTGTTTTTGTGGGCCCCATACTCATGAAATTCTGTTTTGGTGAGCCACACAATCAATGTACATTGTTTTCCAATAAATGACATAATTTATCAAAAATCTCATTTCAAACTCTATGGACTTCCATCAACTAGAGCAGATTCTAGACAGATATGCCTTACCAAAATGAATTGCCTTGATACATTTGGAACAAATTCATTTTGACAATAAATTCATTTGATGATACATGCTTCCAGTCTAAGTGTATAGCAAGACTCGGAAGTTCTTTTTCTATTTGTATATTATAACACTCACTCATAATGTTTGAAGTAGTAAACATTATGCAAGCATCTTGCTCTATTTGTATATTATAACACGCACAAGTATTATAGTGTTGAACTATTTCTAACAATTCAATTCGGGCTTTTAGCCCAATTAGAAAGGTGTAGTAGGTGTAGAGATCTAAATAGGAAAGGTTTTAAGGTCTTGGGGAAGGGGATCCATCATCTGGGCCCCTTATCAAAGAATCTAAGCATGAAATTGAGCGGGGCAAACATGAAAATGAGCGGGGCAAGCATGACAATGAGCGGGGCAAACATAAAATTGAGCGGGGTGAGTATGAAAATGAGCGGGGTAAACATGAAAATGAGTGGGGTAAATTAGAAATTGAGCGGGGCAAACATGAAAATGAGCAGGGCAAACATGAAATTCAAGATCTAGAGCAATTGTCAAGCATTGAGTTCCATGTGCATTGAACTTGATTGATGAGCATAGCGAGACAAACTAAAAATACAATAGGACAAAGTATAAAGTTCATTTCATCATCCACCAAAATTACAAAGTATGCTATACATTAAAACTTACAATTCCGACTATTATGCCGAAAATTTCCAAGTCTGTGCATTTCAATCTGAGTTCCTTCTCTAATCACGATAGCCATGGGAGGGTTGATCCGAGGGATGGGTTAATTGCAAAAGGGCCAATTAAAACTATATTGGGTTATCTTGCTGGCTGGCATAATGATTTCAGGATCATCAAGATAACCCAATAAAGTATTAATCAGCCCTTTTGCAGTCAACCCATCCATCGGATCAACCCTCCCAAGGCTATCGTGATTAGAGAAGGAACTCGGACTGAAATGCACAGACTTGAAAATTTTCTGCATTCCAAGATTACTATAAACCTCGTACATATTCAATGGTGAATATAATACAATGTATACAACATCTTTCCAAAATTTTCTCTCATGCCCTAAACAAATATCATCTACAGACTAGAGACAAGCAATCATATGCTATTGACTTCCTCCAATCAGCGGTGAATTTTTGCATGTCTATTCCCGCCAAGATGAGATCGCTACACAAAATGTCGATGTATTTCATTACGAATATACCGCAGTCATAACCATTGTCCTGCTTCGGCGCAAATTCATCGACTATGACGGTTTACTTCTTCCCTTCAAGCGTAGTGCTGTCTCCAGTGGCATAGAAGAGAATGGGGAGTGCATCAGTCATCTTCTTCATCTTCTGCTTGTACTTCAACATTAGATTGTGCATAAGTTATCCACAACAACGATTTCTCTTACTCTATGATAGATGAGAAGCAAAAACCAATGTGAATTTTCATGATTTATAGGCGCATAGACCTGTTCATAATTCACAAAATAATATATTAGTCAAAACATAATAGAACACATAACAGTAAGAGATGATGTTCTGTGACGAGTGCATTACCCATTCATAACACCAAATCACTTTGGCGTATGGTTTATCTCGCTGCTTGGCAATTGCGTAGGCCGTAGTCAGCTGACCTATTAGCGAGGCCCGTTTTGACATCGATTTGGAGGCCCAGTATGCAATCAAAACCGGCAAACACCCCTCAAGGCTTTGCTGTTATAAACATGATCAAAGTTCAATACATGTAAGAAAATAAAATTTTCAAACAGATTAAGGATTGGAAAAATAAACAATTACCGTAAAATACGTAAGATAGAACTTACAATCCTGAGGATATGTTATTGAAAGGTCGTTATGTTTTTTCTCAAGGAACTCGATGTATGTGTCGATAGCCTAATCAATAGGATCGTACGATTTAGTCATAGATTAATATAACAATTAATTATATGTCAATCAATGCATATAGAGAATAAATTAGTAATGCTTACCTCGCTATCCACCCATGCATCATTCATCCATATCGTACTGAACCATTTCTCCGCTGTCGTGGCCTTATTTACTTCATACCAGTCATCTGCCTCTTTCACCTTTTACGCGGATAGTATCTTGAAAGGATCCATCTGTAGAGGAAATGGTATCGGAGAAGTAGCAAAAGTTGTTACTTGCTCGGGTTCGGGAACCGCCCAAGGTATTATATCGAATGCAGATAGGGACAAGTACAGAGAAATCTTGTAATATGACGGCTTCGGTATCCTTTTGGTTCTCCTTTCATAAATGGGATGAGAAGTGGATGCATTCAATACATTACCTTTGGCATTACTATACGATTGGACATCCAAATCCCCATGTCCAAGTACTTTTATCTTCAATATAATTTACTTCCCCTCTCTGTACGGGAAATGGTATCGGAGAAGTAGTAAAAGCTGTTACTTGTATGGGTTCGGGAACCCCCCCCAAGGGTTGTATCGAATGCAGACAAGGACAAGTACGGAAAAATCTTGAAATATGACGGCTTCAGTATCCTTTTGGTTCTCCTTTTATAAACAGGATGAGAAGTGGATGCGTTTAATACATAATTACCTTTGGCATTACTATACCATTACACATCCAGATCCCCATGTCCAAGTTCTTTATCTTCAATATCATTTACTTCCCCTCTCTTCCTCAACTCATCACCCTCTTCTTCCATCACAAAACATCCCCTCTGTGTATGACTACCTTTCTTCTCCTTATTAAACTCCTCCCTCTCATTCGCTAACTTTTCCTTGTCCTCAAAAAATAAATAATTCTCCCTCTTCAACTGTTCTCTCTCTTTCAGTAACATCTCCCTCTCAGCAAACATTGCTTCTCCATCTCTTCCCTCTCTTTTCTCAATTCGTCCCTCTCCTTCTTCAATTCCTCTCTCCTTCTTCAACTCTTCCCTTTCAATTTGAAATTCCTTCATAAAAATAATATTCTTCATAATACCCCCCTCGGTCCCTCTCCCTCCACGCTTTCTCATCGTTATCATCTGACTCGTCATCCTTCTCATGATCAATCTCATTAACATCCTCATCATCTTCCTGGGTCTTAGTGAGCTACAAAAAAGTATAAATGAATATGTAAGAGTAAGGATAACTTTACAATGGCCGAAAAATTATAGTTCATTTTTCATAACATCTCACTTAAAAACTGTCATGCACCGAGTGAATGGCATTCGTTTCCCATTCTCGTAGTGTTGGTTCTAATTTCATTACTACTAATGTCTGCAAAAGAATAAAAAGTAATGTTAAAGAAAAAAGCGTATACATCAACTTAAGCAAAGTAAATGCCGGAGATATATATAAACTTATAGCTTTACTCTCGAAAATAACATGTATTCTGTTGTACCTCCAACCCTTCCAGCCTTGATATTGAATTAAGCGTGGAATTTGATGGAAAACATACATAACAACATACAATTGTAAGGTCGGTAATATCTCTACTGCCCATAGCTGTTAGAATGAAATTGTACCAGGTTAAAAATCCAAAATTGACTATAGAGGGAAAACATATAGAAAATAACAGGTGTTCTTACCTGTAGAAGAAGGACGCAACCACATACAGTGTACCGAGGGAAACGGGATATGGCAACAGCAGATTCGATTCATTGCGACATTATATAGTATCCCAAACTACCTCAGGGATACATATAGAAATCATCTAACGAGTCCACCAGGTGAATATAATTCATGTTGCACATGGTTTTTGGTTCGGTTCTGTTTACTCCCCAAGTGCAGGGTTGTGATGTAGTAATAAACTCGGTAAGACCGAGGTCGAATCCTAAGGGACTGAAATCTATACGTAATCTGAAACTGAATAGAACTAGAACCAGAGTAAGATGAAATATAATTTGGGTGTAATTTGAGGAATAATGGTGAACAAATTATCTAAAACTTAAAGAATTCAGGGAAAGGAAACTAGGGATTCAGAGGATCCACTTGTAGAAATCAGGGAGATCTTATGTCTGCTTCAAGAACTCAACTGGACTCAGAGTCCCATCTTCGTCCAATTGAGGAGTGTAACCAAAGAAATTAACTGAACTTCCTTTGATATAGTTTTCAAGAGATGAAAGGTATATGAATTAGAATGGATTCTATCACCAAACAATGCCCAGGAGACAAAGTAAATAATAGAATTAAACTAATTACCAACCAATCAACAGATATATGAAGGTTAGAAAGGATGCCGTCATCCAACCATGCCCAGGAGACGATGATGAACAACAGGGCTTCCTGACGTCATAATCATAAAAAATAAAGAACATGCTCAAAGCTATCGCAGACCCATTGCAATTTCAGTCACAACAGACCATTAAAAGCTAAAAACATTCCTTTAATTAAACTAAAATCAATATCAGTTCAGTCTAAATAAAAGACACAAGCAACAGATTCTCCCATCACGCTACAAGCTTCACCTCTTAGCCCTAGCTAAGAGGTTTAGCTCAGCATGATGGAGCTAGCACTCTCTAAAAGATCATAAGAAAGAAAAATAAACAACAAATAAACCAAATACCAATTCTAAAAGTCCTCTCTCTGTCTCTTACTCTATCTTGGCCTCCACGGCTGCCCCTGGCGATTCCCCCCCTCCTTTAGTGTCATCAGAGCATTAAATCTATGCTTTTATCATCCTTTCCAGTTCCAGCTTGTAATTGCACCTTACATCATAAACATGATTACAACATGCCGTTAAACAGTATTATGTTCATAAATCCAGGTAATAACTGGGGTCTGATATGCAATATTTGACCCTCAACAGGTTCCCCAAAGAAAGCACTCCACAACTAGAAGTAGGGCAACTTTCACGATGTCCTCATGCTTATTGGTGTCAACTAATCTCTCAAACACGTCCATTAGGTGCTTCTTTAAGACTGGATATTCTTTGAAGTACTTATCTGTTAGTGTACTCGTAGTGTAACGATTCTTCGGTACAGTAAGATCTCCAGTCTTAAGACCGGTAATGAGGGCGAGGTCCATCTCAGAAAACTACAATCGCCTCCCCCTGATCTCAAATACTGAATCACCTTTGTATCTTACTAAAAAAAGGTGAAACAGAGCCCCTATAAATCTAAAGGATGTAACATGTAAGAGAAACGAGAAAGGGGATTGCTTAAACAGATTTAGGAGACTCTCGTGCTTCTCCACTCCACCCTTCACCTTGTCAAACCACCATGTCAGTGTACACCTAAATGTTGGGTTGGAGATTACGACAGAATATTCGTCACCTGCAGAGATGAATTGAAAGATATGTCAAACATAAAATGCACAAGAATATGAAACAAACCTCAGAATCGAAAGAAATGGGGGAAAGCACGGAAGAAACAGACGTAGAAATAAAAACGACTTCTGAAACAATGGGGACTAAACAAGAACAAGAGGCATCCACAAAAGAGGTCTCTATTCTTTGTTCCAAAGAAAATAAGGATTCAGACAAACTATATAGGAATCAATGGTTTCATGAAAATTGGAAGTTGAAAATACTTAAAGAGTATAGAGACCTCTTCTAGATTGAAAAACCTCTTCTGACTCTTCTTTTCAACTATAAACGATGGAATTGTCCATTGCGATATATAAAAAATAATCGCTTTGAGAAAACATTGAGCGGGACAAACTAGAAAATTGATCGAGGGAAACATTCAATTTAGCAGGGGAAACATGAAATTCAGCGAGGAAAACATGATATTCAACGGGGCAAACTTGAATTTCAGTGGGGGAAACATGAAATTGAGGAGGGCAAATTTGAAATTCAGCGGGGCAAACTAGAAATTCAGCTGGGCAAACTAGAAATTCAATGGGGCAAATTAGAAATTCTGCGAGGCAAACTGAAAAATCAGCGGGACAAACATGAAATTAAGCAGGAGAATAGAAAATCAGCGAGGCAAACTAGAAAATCAACGGGGTAAACTAGGAAATCAACAGGGCTTGATCATTTCTTAGGGGCCACAGAAGTTTTGGATCAAGCTTATAATTGTATTTTCTATTAATCCATGTATGTATGATCTTATGAATAGGTTTGATAACAAACAAACATCACTATTGGGCCGACTATGGTTTCAACGGTGGAAATCATTATGCCCACTGATTCCCGTGGTATGATCCACTTGATCTTTTGATATGCTTCAATTTGGGGCTAAACCGATAAAATTAGATGGAAAAACGGATGGGCGGCGTGGATATACTACATACATTCAATGTGGGCCCAACTGAGTTTACTTAGTACAATGGGAGCGTACTGACTAACTTAGTACGCAATCCGATTATGCTTACTACGCCCCACAATAATGTTTTATTTATAATACATCATGTTCAATACCCCTCTGTTTTCATCGGAATATGTATACACCAAAACCCCATATGTGGGAGGGAACCTAAATATTGAGCGGGACAAACATGAAATTGAACGGGGCAAACATGGAATTTAACGAGGGAAATATTAAATTCAGCGGGAAAAACATGAAATTCAGCAGGGAAAATAAGAAATTGATCGGGGCAAACTTGATTTTCAGCGGGGGAAAAATGAAATTCAGTAAGGCAAATCATGAAATTCAACGAGGCAAAAATAGAATTGAGCGGGGCAAACTGAAAATTGGGTAGGGCAAACATGAAATTTAGCGGGGGAAACATGAATTTCAACGAGGTAAACTAGGAATTCAGAGGGGCAAACTAAAAAATCAGCGGGGCAAACGTGAAATTCAGCGGGGCAAACTAGACAATCAACAGGGCAAACATGAAATTGAGTGGGGCAAGCTAGAAAATCAGTGGGGCAAACTGGAAAATCATTATGCCCACTATTTCCCATGGTATGATATCCACTTGATCTTTTGATATACTTTAATTCGGGGCAAACTATATATATACACGCGCGCACGCATGCACATGTGTCATGTGTATATATACGTGTGTGTGGGAAAAGGTTCTATATGGTCGATCTCATGGAAACTCCCCATGAGGGGTTACCTCTCAAGTGACTTTTATAAGCCACACCACGTACAAAACTTGAGAGGGGTTACCTTCCATTAAAACATTCATAATTATTTTTTGGGCCCACTGAAATGTGGTTCACAAATCCAGCCCATCCATAATGTGTGTCCCACTTGGATGAGGGGTCAGACCAAGTTTCAGACACATCCAAATTTCAGGTAGGCCCCACCAAGTAATTTTATATGTTTTGGGCATGTCTTCACATGATTTTAGATGGTATGGCCGACCTAAGTTCCGTATACAGCTAATTTTTCTGTTATCCCATAATTTAAAGGGGACCCATCAAATTCACGGTGTTGATGTTTGACATACATCAAGGTGGGGCCCACATAGCTCGACCTCAAGGGGAGTTCCCATGAGCTCGACCGTGTAGATCCTTTTCTCACACACACACATAGATACACACACACACATATGTTGTTGTTGCGAGTAAAACAGGTGTTGCTCGGTCCCTTTCCCTCTACTACCCTTGCCCAGTACAAAATAAAAATGGAACTGCATACATTCAATGTGGGCCCAACTGAGTTTAAAATATACCTGTGCTGCGTGTTTTCTTCACTGGACCGACCATTTTCAGAAGAAGACAAAATGCTGATAAGGGGGGCCCACAAAAGGGATTTTTTGGGTCTTTCTACTAGAAACGCAGTGAGGAAAGGGGGTGACAGCAATGGCAGTGAAAGCAGCAGTGGAAAGGGAAAGGAAAAGCAAACAGTGGAAATGGGAGAGGAAAAGTCACAGCCGTGAAAAGGAGGGGTATTTTCGTCCTGAAATTGCTTCTCTGTACGAGGAGGTCTAAGTGCGTACTGTAAGTTTGTATTGCTTTTAAAAAAACACTGGATTAAAGGTGGGGTCCACATTCGTAAATTTCTCTCTTTTTTTTTTTTTTTTCATGTGACGTCTCAGTGTATCCACCAAGTCCATGTTTGAAAAAAAAAAATAGAAAAGAAATAGTGTGGATCGTCTGTGTTGAAGGTGGAGGGAACTCGAAATCGGATTGCGTCTGAGTTACTCACGTGCATTTATCGTGTCAAGTAAACTCTGTTAGGCCTACCGTGAATGTATTTGATTTATCAGAGGAGACCTCTCTCTCTCTCTCTCTCTCTCTCTCTCTCTCTCTCTCTCTCTCTCTCTCACGCGCCTACATGATTGATATTCAAAGTCCATTTGGGCCACACATTTGATCCATAATTATAAGTGAGGGTCTAGTCACTGTAATTGATTGGCTCGATTGAGACAATATTGAAAATCAACGGCGTGATTGGATTCATGTTGAAGTGGTACAATCCATATGTATTAAAGATGAACTATTTGATTGAAGATATGAATGTTGGGCTGGGCTTGTTGAGATAGAAATCCTTGGTTGGTTAGGTCTCTTATGATCTGTTGTTACTAATGCTGCTTTTATCTGTCCCTGCAATGGTTGCTATTGATTGGCGACGGCCTCGCCTGCCCCCTTCTGGTAGATGTGCCCTGGGTGGCTGTATGCTCTGTGTATCCCTGTATAAGTGCAGTTTGCTTGGATGGAATAGGCTGGAGGATGGTTTTCTTGTGTTGTATGTTGTTTGTCTATAGGTGACAGGGTTCTGCCTGAGCATAGGGCTCTTGCTGGATTGGTTTGGATGGACAGTGACAACTGTCGGCTTGATGGCGAGCAATCAAGGGACGTGGGTGAGTGTGAGCTGGGTGGTTAGTGGTGTATGTTCGGAA
Organism: Magnolia changhungtana; assembly: GCA_030180095.1. Taxonomy (NCBI): domain Eukaryota; kingdom Viridiplantae; phylum Streptophyta; class Magnoliopsida; order Magnoliales; family Magnoliaceae; genus Magnolia; species Magnolia changhungtana. Next base: position 5,516,972 of record JASAUF010000378.1, read on the forward strand.
GATGGTTTGCTGGGTGAAAGTTCATTGGGTGAGCTAGTGTTACCTCTTACATGGGTTGCTGCTAGGCATAAATGTCAGCAGAGCAGATCCAAATTTCAATATTGTCCCAAGCTAGGATTGAATGTGCACCAGGGGTGTGGTTGGTTTGTAGGAAAGCATATTCCTAACACAGATGGATCAGAAGAAACTCAAGAAAAAATTGACAAAATTCAGCATAGTTTAATTGGTTTGACCGATCAAATTTCACTATAAATTCTAGATTGCTTGTTGGTTGATTTTTGTCGGTTTAGATATTGTCGAAATACTGTTCGATAGGTCGAAATACTATCCCAGATAGGTCGAGTTACTATTCTAGATTGCTTGCTAGCTGATTTCTGTTCATTTAGACAGGTTGACAGATCTTGTCAACTGGTCGAAACCCAGCTCGACAGGTTGATAGATTGGGTTGATAAGTCGAAAATCACAAAATTTCTTGTTAAAATATCTGGACACTTTTTGGTTGTTTCAACTTATGTCGACAACAGGTCAACATATAGTAGAAACTTACACATTTTTTGGTATTTGTTTCCTTATTTGATTAGAACTCTTTAATTACACTTTTAGCATTTGTTTAAAGTTATTTAAAGGGTGTTAAACTCATTTTTATTATTCATTCACTCTATCAATTAAAAACTTATTAAAAATTCTACTTCTTCTCATGAATTCGAGATTTTCTCTTGTGAAATCAAAAGTACCTTGTAGATTCAAGGTATTTATCGATCGATGAAGACGGTGATCAACCTCACATCACGTCACACCCTGATCCAGACCTCAAGTGGTTCAGTGAGTGAAAGATACCTCGTTTCAACCCTTGCGGTCTTGGCATGATCCCTAGTGGGGGTGGCTAACAGTGAAGTGTCAACTGACAGAGGGGTGTACTAACAAGCTAACCAAAAAAAAAACCCTCACATCACGTCTTCCCCTGCGTCAATTGGATCTTCCCAGTGCTCCAGGGGGTGTTGCAGCTCATGCTTCAATGGTTTGAAGATGGTTCTTCTCCCTATTCATCTGTTGGGTGTTGGCGTATATAGCACGTCCTGAAGATTTTGATTGCTAGTCCAACCGGCTCTGAATGGGGAGGAGGCTGCCATGGCACGATCTATGGAATAGTTTTGTTGTTCTTTTAGGTGTTTGTTGGCTGATTGTGTGGGAATGTTTGGCTGGCTTGTTGGTGGATGGGTAAGCTTACTCTAGCTAGTGCTGTTGGATCTGATTAACTGGGGGCTAGTTGTTTGCTAAACTAGCTTTTTTGCGTTATAGCATTGAAGCACTTCCTCTGATTTCCAGTTTGGTCTCTATCAGCTGTATACGCTTTTATATTGGGGATCTTAGTAGGCCGGCCTAGGTGGATTGTTGATTGATCTCAATTATGGATCTTTTCTCGCTCTGACGCAGGGGAGGACGTGAGGTCGAGCACCGTCTTCCTCAAGAGGATAATTATTCCGAATCCACGGAACTTCTCTGGACTCCTCACAGAAACTTTCTCGAATCCACGAGAAAAGAGAGCAGAAAATAGAAATAAATTCTAAATAAATTCGAAATAGATTAATGAATGAATAAAAACGAGTTCAGAACCCTTTAAATAAGGGTACTAAGCAATGGAAAAGAAATCAGAATCAAACTACAACTAAAACTCCTAAAATTCGCGACTTACTATAAATAGTAAACTTACTATTTATAGACGGTCGTGATGTCTACTAGTGCGCAAGGTTTTCGGCCAAAAATAGTAAGTGTCCTATTTGGCTTCACCAAACCGTTCCCCTAATTATTCTAAGCTCTTTTCACGTTGGACGCAACTCCTAAAGCCCGACGGATGAAGAGTTATAAACAAACTAAAACTTACTATTTATAGTAAAAACGAAATTGAAACAGGGAAACGACCATCAAATCAGGGGTTTCTCGCAATTTCGAGCGTCGCAACCCGGCATAGCGGGGTTGGTTGGCTAAAGTAGCTCGTTCTACCCCAAAATCATATATTTTTCGTCGGCTAACTCATCCCGGATTGTGAGATACGCCTGATTTAAGGTCTGATGGTCCAGATCACTTCTTTCGCCGACCGGGCCTTTTCTGATCCATCTTTGCCATGTAATTGTCCGCGACCCGCTCTACATCAGTCTCCTCCACTTCAAAAGAACTCGTCCTCGAGTTATCATTATGCGCTGGCTCATGATACTCAGTCAGGTCCGCGACATTGAAAGTTCGTGAGATCGCCATATCATCTGGAAGATCAACAACATAAGCGTTGTCATTGATCTTTCGGATGATTGGTACCGGTCCAATCTTTTTATTCTTCAACTTGTTGTACGTTCCGGTCGGAAATCTTTCTTTGCGCAGATGGACCATTACTTGGTCGCCCACCTCGAACACTTTTTGTCACCGATGCTTGTCCGCTTGCTCCTTGTACTTTTCGTTCGAGGCATGTAGCTTGTTCTGTACCTCCGCATGAATGCCCATGATTTTATCTGCCATATGTTCTGCTGCAATGCTCATGCCTGGGAGCTTGGGCAGAGGGACCAAGTCTAGTGTATGGCGAGGTACTCGTCCGTAAATAACCTGGAACGGGGATTTTCCTGTCGAGCGGTTCACCATGTTGTTGAATGCAAACTCCGCTTGAGACAAGGCCAAATCCCACTGCTTCGGTTTTTTTCCTGAAATACATCGAAGGAGGTTTCCCAATGTGCGATTCACAACCTCGGTTTGACGTCGTCACCAGGTGGTACTGCATTTCTTGAACTGAAGGCGTGTATCGAATCGAGTCCACAAAGTCCGCCAAAAGTGGCTTATGAACTTCGTGTCACGGTCGGAAGTAATAGTTTTGAGAACCCCGTGTAGCCGCACAATTTCTCTGAAGAATAGATTCGCCACGTGTGTTGCATCGAGAGTCTTCTTGCATGGAATAAAGTGCGTCATCTTGAAAAAACGATCTACTACCACGAACACCGAATCCATGCCGCGTTGTGTTCGTGGGAGACCAAGCACAAAGTCCATAGATAAATCCTCCCAAGGGCCGTCAGGTACGGGTAACGGGGTGTAGAGGCCCGTATTATGAGATTGCCCCTTGGAAGTCTGACAAATATAACAGCGTTGGACTGCCTTTCCCACATCACGTACCAATTGTGGCCAGTAATACCTTTCTTCACAAAAAGTTCCGTCTTGTCTCGCCCCAGGTGTCCACTGAGGCCACCTCCATGTAGCTCTTGGATTATCTGTTCCCTTAGCGAACTCTTTGGGATACATAGTCGATTTCCCTTAAAAAGGAACCCGTCTTGTATATGTAAGTCACCGGGGTGACCTTCCTGACATCTAACCCATGCGTCCTTGAAGTCGTCGTCGTCGGCATATATGTCTTTGAGGCAATCGAACCCGACAACTTCATTGCTCATAGTGACTAACAAAGTTGCACGACGACTCAGCGCATCGGCTACTTTGTTCTGTTGCCCTGACTTATGCTTTAGCACGAACGTGAATTCCTGCAAAAATGAGATCCATCTAGCATGCACACGGTTAATGTTAGCTTGACTATTAATAAACTTGAGGGCTTGATGGTCCGTGTAAAGTATGAATTCCCTTTGAATCAAATAATGTCGCCAGTGTCGCAGTGCCTGGACCACCGCGTACAACTCGATCTCATATGTAGACCACTTCTTGCGTGCATCACTAAGTTTCTCACTGTAGAAGGCTACTGGCCTACCTTCTTGAGACAAAACTCCCCCAATCCCGACATATGAGGCATCACATTCGACTTCAAACAGTTTGTCGAAGTTGGGAAGTACAAGAACCGGGGTCGTGGATAATCTGCGCTTGATTTCGGCAAAGCTTCTGTCGGCCTCGTCAGTCCACTGAAACTGCCCTTTCTTCATGCAATCTGTGATCGGTGACACAATGCTACTGAAATTTTTCACGAACCGACGATAGAATGTCGCTAATCCATGGAAACTTCGCACTTCGTGAATATTTTTGGGAACCGGCCATTCTCTGATTGTCTTCACCTTTTCCTCATCCACTCGAATGCCCGTGGATGTAACCACAAAACCCAGAAACAATAGGCTATTAGTCATGAAGCTACACTTTTTTAAATTGAGGTACAGTTTATTTTCAGTGAGCACTTGAAGGACCTTCTTGAGGTGCTCCATATGGGTGGTTTCGTCTTGACTGTATATCAAAATATCATCAAAATAAACCACAACGAACCGCCCAATGAAAGGTTTCAGAACTTGGTTCATCAACCTCATGAATGTGCTAGGCGCATTAGAAAGACCGAAAGGCATGACCATCCATTCGTACAATCCTTCCTTGGTCTTGAAGGTCATTTTCCACTCATCACCCTACCGTATTCGAATCGATGGTAGCCGCTCCTTAAGTCCAATTTAGAGAATATTTTTGCGCTCTCTAGCATATCCAACATATCATCCAACCGTGGTATAGGAAACTGTATTTTATGGTGATCTTGTTGATGGCCCTTTGTCGACACACATGCGCCAACTCCCATCTTTCTTTGGAGTTAGCAGAGTCAGTACAAAGACATGGGCTCATGCTTTCTCGAATAAGACCCTTACGGATCAGTTCCTCCACTTGTCCCTGCAGAATCTCGCACTCATTCGGGCTCATTCGATAATGAGGACGATTAGGTAAACCGGACCAGGGACAAGGTCGATATGGTGTTGGATATCTCGCATGGGGGTAACCCATCGGGAAGGTCCTCGGGCGATTTCTTGGAATTCATGTAACAAGGGCCTTAATCTTTCGGGGATGATGGTAGGCTCGAGTTCTTCCCCTTTACAATTAATGCATAAGTCTGTGTCTGTTTCTTTCGATTCTTCCACAAAGTCCCGAATGGTTAAGAGAAAACGACCCTCCACTTTAGAAGTTTCGGGTGGTCCCTCGGATCCATAGGGGCCAAGATAGTTTTCGGCCGTCCTTGACGAAGATATATATGTTATCTCGCCCCTTATGAGTGGCGTCACGGTCGGTGATTGCTGTGGTCGACCGAGTAGTATGTGACATGCTTCCATGTCAACCACATCGCATACTACTTTATCCTTATAATGTTTGCCAATGGAAAAAGATATGGTGCCTTTGTTCGGTTACCTTCGTTTCGCTGACCTTCTTGATCCAACCGATTGTATATGGAGAGGGATGACGCTCTGTTTTCAATTGCAATTTTTCCACCATGACCTTGGAGACGATGTTCTCGCTGCTCCCACTGTCAATGATCACGTCACAAACCTTTCGATTCACCGTACACCTAGTGCGGAAGATGTTATGCCGCTGTGGATGCACTTCTTTTCTTGGCGCATATAATAGTCGCCTCACGACGAGCGACTCGCCTTGATCTTGCTGAACCCAATTTGAATCATCTACCTCATCCTCGGCGATATGCTCCTGTTCTTCAACATCTGAATCTTCATAAGCGTTATCAGCACTACTATCATTAATGACGAGGTTTGCCACTTTTCGCTGGGGACAAGTATTTGATTGTGGTGGCGGGCAGCCACAACGATAGCGATAGCATTTGTCGGGCCTTGGCCGAGCATAAGGGTTCGGAATTCTACTTGGACCGGAAGAGTGGTGGACGCCCCTTTGGGGTCTAACTTGTCCGCTTCACGATCTCGGTTCTCAGACGTAAGAGGTTGAGTGCGTGCTCGACGGGCTCCTTCCCCTTAGGTTGTGGAGCTCCTCGAGGTGGACCGCCGCAAGTAATCCGCGCAGTAGGATAGGTCCGTGTGTTAGGACGTTCAAGTTGCGCTTCTGCCCGAGTAGCCAACTTGATCGCATCATTCATCGTCCAGACGGACTGCATCTGGACCCGATCTTGAATTGCCATACGCAATCCACCGTTGAATCGGGCGACTTGCTGCGATTCAGTCTCGACCAAATCGTTACGCGCCGCCAGGCGGTAAAATTCTTCTGCGTACTCTCTCACCGACCGACTACCCTGTCGACAATTTTGGTATTGTTGAAATAATACCTGATCGTAATCGCTAGGGAGGAATCGGGAGCGTAGTAGCTGCTTCATCCGCTCCCATGTGCGGATTGGTGCTTTCATCTGCCTGGTTCGTGCGAGTTGCGAGTTGTTCCCACCAAGCTGATGCTCCTCCTTTCACTTGTAGGCCACAAGCTTGACCTTCTTTGTTTCAGGAATGTCCATATAGTCAAAAAATCGCTCAACTTCAGAAAGCCAATCGAGAAAATCCTCAATGTGTAGCTGGCCATTGAAGTTAGGAATATCAACTCGTATCTTGAAGTCTCGATCCATTCGATCTACCCGATCGCCGCCTTGCCTAGGGTGTTGGAAGATCACGTCATCGATCTCCTCTTCACTGGAGCCCCGTCCTCAGGCATGACCCTTGAATGCACTGCCGGTACTATCCTGCGATCGTGCCGACGATTACGAGTCTCGAATTGGCGGTGGAGGATTACCACCGGGAACACGGAGTTGCCTAGGGTTTCGCCAAGAGATTTGCTATGCGGTCCATGGAACTGCTGCAGCCCTTGCATGGCTTGCCGATTCTCTTCTTCGCTGTTGCTTGGAAAGTTGCACTGCCGTTAAAGGCAAATTCACCGGAGCACCGCCTATGGGATTATTGCCCGACCCGTCGTTAGAAGCCATCGACCCAAGGAGAAACCTCGCTTTGATACCAACCGACGCGGGGGAGGACGTGAGGTCGAGCACCGTCTTCCTCAAGAGGATAATTATTCGAATCCACGGAACTTCTCGGACTCCTCACGAGACTTTCTCGAATCCACGAGAAAAGAGAGCAGAAAATAGAAATAAATTCTAAATAAATTCGAAATAGATTAATGAATGAATAAAAACGAGTTCACAACCCTTTAAATAAGGGTACTAAGCAATGGAAAAGAAATCAGAATCAAACTACAACTAAAACTCCTAAAATTCGCGACTTACTATAAATAGTAAACTTACTATTTATAGACGGTCGTGATGTCTACTAGTGCGCAAGGTTTTCGGCCAAAAATAGTAAGTGTCCTATTTGGCTTCACCAAACCGTTCTAATTATTCTAAGCTCTTTTCACGTTGGACGCAACTCCTAAAGCCCGACGGATGAAGAGTTATAAACAAACTAAAACTTACTATTTATAGTAAAAACGAAATTGAAACAGGGAAACGACCATCAAATCAGGGGTTTCTCGCAATTCCGAGCGTCGCAACCCGGCGTAGCAGGGTTGGTTGGCTAAAGTAGCTCGTTCTACCCCAAAATCATATATTTTTCGTCGGCTAACTCATCCCGGATTGTGAGATACGCCTGATTTAAGGTCTGATGGTCCAGATCACTTCTTTCGCCGACCGGGCCTTTTCTGATCCATCTTTGCCATGTAATTGTCCGCGACCCGCTCTACATCAGGCTCTCTTGGTTGTTTTGCGCAGTTATTATAGGGCTGGGAAGGCTTCCTCTCAGCCCCTTTTGCTGTGTTTTCATGGGGAGTCATCCAAAGCTGGCTCGCTATGCCTTCTTGTCCTCCGATGCTGGTTTTCTTGATTATGGCTAGATTTTTATTTTTTTTATTAATCCACTCGTCTTGTCGTGGATATATTGTAGGTGTGGCTTGTCTAATTTTTGTATGGTGCCCACCCGAAAGATATAATTTTTATGCAATATCAACAAAGGTATCGGTGGTGTGATCACACATTTCTCTTAAAAAGGAAAAAAAAAAAAAAAAAAAAAAAATCAATGAAGGACAGTCTATTAGCCAAAATTGAAGATAAATGACTTAATTAAAATGATATTGATGATGAACAATCTCATTGTGCTACAATTGGAGTTAAGACCAATTTAGTCATGTTGATTTTAGGTCCATGGTGGTGGTTTCTTGGATTGGGTTAGAGAAAGGTTGCAATTTTCTCCTCCCACTCCAAAGGGGTGACTAAGAAGAATAGAGTCTCATCGAAGCCTAATATGGGGAAAGGGACTGGAAGCTTTGGGAAGAGAATGAACAAGACGCACACGCTCTGCGTGCAGTGCAGGTGCCGCAGCTTCATCTTCAGAAGAGCTGACACGCTTCTTGAGGTTATCCCTCAAGCTGTATCTGCAAGTAGAACTGGAGTGTGAAAGGCCATTAGGAGGAAGACAACTGGAATGGAAAGGATAAGGTATTCACGTTCATGTTCCTCTCAAGGTTCAAGAGCAATTTCAGAGAAGGGACGGCTCCAAGGAAGACAGAAAACTGCTGCTTCATAGAGGAATTGCTTCAGTTTTGGGGCACGTCTGAAGCATCCAGTTCCTGTACTTGAACTAGATTTTGTTGAATTTTATTAATTAGTTTCTATTACATTGGAGATATTACTATTTTCTATAGATGGACTTTATGACATCTTAAATTACCGAATAAAACAGAGAAAAAAATGGTGCTTTCCTGGATCTTGGTAAACGTTTTCCACACCGCTCCAGTTTTAAGTATGACTATGTATTTTTATTGAAAATCAGCTTTATGTGTGAGAAAAGCCATTGTTGCCGTTGTTGTTAGAGCAATTGCTGCTGCAATTGTTGTTCTTGTTGTTATGGCTTCTGCAACTAGTAAATGAAACATTACGTAGGAAAGTGTTTTTTATATCAGTTAACTCAGGTGGTGTGCTCTCACCTATCCAACTTTTTAAAAATATAATAATAATAAATGAAGATCTGAGTGGGCCTAATATGACCCTTAAAAGAGTTAAGAACTAATTTAAAATTTCAAGGTGTGATGCAATTGCTCCAAAACCTTCTCTGGTTACGTCTCTCCAAAACCCTCTGTGTTTGGCTCTATCCAAAATCTCCTCTGTGTTTGGGTCTCTCCAAAACCCTCTCTGTCTGGGTCTCTCCAAAACCCTCTCTCTCTATGTCTGGGTCTCTCCAAAACCTTCTCTCTTTGGTGGTTGCATTTGGAGGAGGAATGAGTGAGGAAGAAGATGCCAGTTTATTGAGGGTCCAGATTTATGATCTTAAGGTGAACATACACTGTAATGGATGTAAGCAGAAAGTGAAGAAAATTCTTCAAAAGATTGATGGGGTGTGTAAAGTCACTATAGATGAAGAGCAGAGGAAGGTGACTGTTTTGGGTAACGTCGACCCCTCTATCCTTATAAAAAAGCTGAAAAAGGGTGGCAAACATGCAGAAATATGGGGTTCAAACGATGTAACCAATCAGTTTCAGAACATGCAAATCGACAATGGGAAAGGCCAGAAAGGAGACGACGAGGACGACGACAATGATGATGATGATGACGACGACGACGATGATAATGATGATTTTGGGGGGAATCAAAATCACGGTGGAGCTGGTAGGGCCCACATGGGCCATGGTTTCCAACACCTTAATCAGGCCGGTGGTGGGGAAAGGAATGTGCGTCAGATGGGGAATATCCCAACAAGCCAGGGTTTCCAACACCTTAATCAGGCCGGTGGTGGGGGAAGGAATGTGGGTCAGATGGGGAATATCCCAACGGGCCAGGGTTTCCAACACCTTAATCATGCCGGTGGTGGGGGAAGGAATGTGGGTCAGATGGGGAATATCCTCATGGGCCAGATGGGCAACATACCGACGGTGCAGGGGATGCAGGCAGCGGCAATGAATGCCGGCAGGTCCTTCCAGGGTGCGAGGCCCGAGTTCGTCGCTGGAGAACCCTTCTACCAGCAGCAGCGGCAGAATGGAAACGAGCAGTTACAGCCGATGATGTCCACCCACCCGCCACCATACACACAACCGCCCCCACCACCGTACATGGACTACTTCAGTGACGAGAACCCCAACGGCTGCGCTATCATGTGACCGGGACGTCCTGCCGGAGGAGATTTTCCCTCTTCCGTTCAGGTTTGGGTGCGTTCGGCTATATTGCGCTATATCTACGGTTGATAATCATCCTAGATATGCTCGTGCACAGCACGTGGGACAATCTGTACAGTCACACACATACACATAAGAGTTGGGTGTTTCGCTTTATTTTAATTTTTAATTTGAGTTTGGCATAGTATTAAAAATATAATATCTATTGATTTTTCTATTAGTTAAGATTATAATTAAAATTTATTAGATTAAAGGGTGGTGGACGCTTTTATGTTACTGAATATGAGATAAAAGGAGATAAAAGCCTCTTGCTTCTTGCTTTTATGAGATGGGTCTACATGGTAAATTCGGGAGCGGATTGCGTCCGAACCCCAGTCGGACAAATAAGTCGTCCGCCCAGAGATACTTTGGGGCCATCTTTATGTATCTGTTTATCAATACCGTTCATCCATCTGCTCAGATCATTTTAAGATACGAGACCAAAAATAAAGTATATCCAACTCCTGATTGGACTACACCAAATAGTGATACTGGTTGCATTAAATGCCTAAAGCATTAGATGCACACCAAAAGTTGAGATTGGTTGCGTTAAATGAACGAATCATTAGATGCAAGATGCATTAAATGCAAAAGTCATCTCTAGTGTGGTCCACTTGAGTGTTGAATCTGCCTTATTATTGGGATCCTATGTTAAAATGATCTGTAAAAAATGAATGAATGGTGAGGATAAACAGATACATCACGCTGGCCCCACAGGATCCCTGGTCCGACGGCTTCTTATCCAACCAGGTTCGGACGCAATACACCCACTCGCCGTACGGCTTATCAACCAATCCTTCCAGTTCGGACGCAATACGAACTGGAAAGGTTGTAAACAGGAAACGGATTGGCCAGCGACGCTGAAACCAGCCTCGTGGCTGTGGTCGGTGCTCTGTGGGCCCACCATGATGTATGTGTTTTATCCACGCAGTCCATCAATTTTTAAAGATAGTTTTATGACTTGATCCCAAAATTGATGGGATCTAAATCTCAGGTGCACCATGTTGTGGAAAATAGTAGTGATTGAATGTCCACCATTAAAAACCTCCTAAAGCCCACGGTAATGGTTATTTGACATCTAACCTGTTGATTAGGTCATACAGAAATAGATGAAAGGGAAAAATATATCAGCTTGATATAAAACTTTTGTGGACTCCAAGAAGTTTTTAATGGTGTGCGTTCAATCAACACTGTGAGGTCAACTTGAGATCTGGATCAATCTCATTTTTGGGCTCCTAACATAAAATGATAGGTAAGAATGAGTAGACGGCATGGATGAAATACATACATTATGGTGGGGCCCACGGATCACCAACTACTAGACATTGGCTATTGGCAGGGTGGGTAGAGAGGATGGGTGAGACCCGGCCTCACTCGAGACTGTGCGGCCCTGACCGTGGGAGGCGGATTAGCTACTGAAAGTTTAAGTAGCGAGACTCCCCTACTAAAGTGACGTCACCAAGTTTTGTGGGCCCCACCATGACGTATGTTTTGTATCCGCGCTGTCCATACATTTGGAGAGATCATTTTAGGAAAACATCCAAAGAATGAGTCAAGTCCAAAGATCCAGTGGACCCCACCACAGGAAAGAGTGGCGAGAGTGACGCCCACCGTTAAAAACTTCTAAAGGCCACAAACGTTTTTTATCAAGCTGATATTTGTGTTTTCCCTTCTTTAATGTCTGTGTTAACTTGTGAACAGATTGGATTTCAAATAAAAATCATAGTGGGCCTTAAGAAGGTTTCAACAGTGAGCATCAATCTCCCCACCGTTTTGTGGCGGGGTCCACTAAAGATTTTGATCTGACTCATTCTTTGTCTCGTCCCTTAAAATGATATTTCCGAATGGATGGATGATGTAGATACAATACATACATCATAGTGGGGCCCATAGAACTTGGTGATGTCAGTTCAGTAGCAAGTCTAGCTACTTAACCTGTAAGTAGCTAATCCGCGTCCCTTACCGTTGGGTTACCATGGCCTTGATGTATGTATTATGTACCCACGTTATCCATCCGTTTTTAAGAATCATTTAAGAAACTTATGCTAAAAATGAAGCAGATCCAATTATCAGGTGGACCACACCATAAGAAACAGTGGTGATTGACCATTCTACCACTAAAAACTTCTTATGGCGCACCTTAATGTTTCGATAATATTTATTTACCATCCAATCTGATAATAAGGTCTCGTAAGTAAGTCCGGGTGAAGGGAAAAATCAAATATCAGCTTGATCCAAAACTTTTGTAGGCCATTAATGGACGGTTTCTTAAGGTATGGTCCACCTAATGATTGGATCTGTTTTATTTTTTAGAATAATGTCCTAAAATAATTTGAAAAAATAAATGGATGGTGTGAATACATAATACATACATAAAAGTGGCCCCACGGTTACCCGGTCCCCCACGTACGTCTCACCTGATCTGCTCTCCATGTTACGTGTTTTTAACTAGTGGGTCCTTGGAACTTGTTTGCAGAGAAGGGCTACATGTTTTATCCACACCCTCCATTCATTTTTTTGGGTGACTTTAGGGCATCATCTAAAAAACGAGGTAGATCTAAAGCTCAAATGAACAAACCACAGGAAGCAGTGGTAATTGAACACTCACCATTGAAAAAATATGGGGCATAACTTTTGGATAAGTTGAAATCTGTTTTTTGGTGCGAATGTGGCCTGTTCAGGCCTGACAAAACAGAATTTTGAATAGGGCTGGCCAACGGCCCAACCTGGCCCAAAACAGTTCAAAATCTAGGCCGGGACTTAGTCAAGCCCAGCCCATTGACAGCGCCTTATGTCTTTGTGACCTTATAAAGGGGTTGGATGAGATGGGCCTTTGGAAGGTTTCAATGGTGGGCCCCACTATCCCCACTGCTTCCCGTGTTGTGGTGGTCTAATTGAGCTTTGAAAATGTCTCATTTTAGTCTTAAGACCCTAAAGTGATCGGGCAAGATGAAGGGGCCTAATGGATAAAATACACACATTATTATGGTGGCATCTAACTTTATAGTGCAGTACCCAACTGTGCATTTTCTCAGCCTGACCGCGAAAGGGTTGGATTTTCACGAGCCTCGGCAAAATGGGCTGCACCAGCATTCGATGCTTGCATATAAATGTACAGCAGATAAGTTGCAGGTACATCACCCAATTTATGCACGTATGGTACATCGGTGTTATATTTTCAAAATTTTCAGCCCTTTGTAGGACATGATTTAAAAAATAAAATAAAAATAAAAATAGATAAATCCAAATCAATTTCAAAATGTGATTAAATGCTCACCGTTAAAAACTTTTTAGAGCTCACTTCATTGTTTATTTGACATCCAACCTGTTGATAAGGCCACAAAAACCTAGAAGAAAGAAAGAAAAGAAAAAAAAAAAAAAAAAAAAAAAAAAAAAACAAATGTGAGATTGATACAAAACTTTCGTCGTCCATTAAAAGTTTTTGAAGGGTCAATGACCATTGTTTTCAATGGTATGGTCCACTTGAGGTTTGGATCTGCTTTATTCATGGGATCATGCCATTTAATGACCTGGCAGCACAGATGGACAGCATGGATGTACAATACATACATCAAAGTTGGTCCTATGGTAGGGGCCATACCGTGTTTGGTGCAACCCGGGCCCACCTATTCCGGTCAGATACCGAGGGGACCCTGTTACTTATCTGACGGCTCAGATCATATGAGATTGGAGATAATTCAGGTGATGGTGGGCCCACTGTGATGTTTGAGAAAAATTTAATCCATCCACAAGTTTATCCAAGTAATTTTACATGGGAAACCAAAAGATGGGGCATATCAAGCACTTGCCTGGGCCACTATGTAAGAAAACAGTGGACCGTTAAAGGCCACAATTATACTTTTTCTTGCTGTGGAACTCACATATATACTGGATCAGCCACAACTTTGGGACAATTCCCTAAAATGATATGGGTAAAATGGTGAGCCGTCTGATTTATCAAAAGCCTCACAAAAGTGGGACCACCAAGATTAAGGACTGCATATGATGTTAGCGTGTCAGAAGCGCATTAGGTGTTACTGGGTCACACCTTAATGGGTGTTACCCATACTGGTGAGGCTCACCTTGACGATGTTATGTATATCTAACCGGTCCATATATATTTACATCTTTTTTAGTACGTGGTCCTTAAAAATTAAGAAAATATAAATTTTAAATGGACCATACTTTTCTAAGAGATGGTCTTAAAAATTAAGCAAATATAAATCTTAGATAGACCAAACTATAGGAAATAGCGGTGATTGAACACCTACTATTAAAAAATTCATAAGGCCCACTGTAAAATTCATTTGCCATCCAACCGGGTAAATAACAAAGATAAGATTGATCCAAAATTTACGTAGCCTACAAAGATTTTTTAATGGTCATTTATCACTGTTTTTAGTAATGTAGTCTAAGTGAGATTTGATTTTGATCAAGTTTTGGAACCACGTTCTAAAATAATCTGAAAAAATGGGTGAACGACATGGATATACAAAAAAATTAACAAGGTGGGCCCCACACGCTAAGTTTAACACCCACTAATGTGTCACCCGATTAGCACTTAATCGGCGTATGCAGATTGCCTGGTGTAGCACACACCACCAGCTAGAGCTGGGCAGAATCCGACCCGATCCTGCGAATCCAACCTGATCCGTACTGAACTGTAGGCCTGAATCGGTGCGGATTGAGTAGGACCACTCAGATCCGATTGTACATCGGATTGTAGTCAATCCGGACCGATCCGATTCGAAATCTAAACGAACCCTAATACATCTTTCTCTACCCGAAGGAGGCGCCACACCCGTCCATCTCTCCTACTTTCTCTCCCGATTTCCCTCCTCTCCTTCCTTTTCTCTTCTCCTTTTTCTCCTTCTTTCTCTCCTGGTTTCCCACATCTCCTTCTTTTTCCCCCTCTCTCTCTCTCTCTAGACTCAACTCGATCTGACTCGATTCGGTTCCCTAGACCGAGTCGGACTTGGTTTAGGTCAGACCAATAAGGATTCGGATCGGATCAAGTCAGCCCTGCTGGACTCAGTCCCAGATAAGAACGAGTTCAAGTCAGGTTCTTGAAAAATTGGATCAAGTCGAGTTGGACCCAATCTGGTCGGACTTGACTCGATGCCCACCTCTACCACCAACTTGACTGATGTGTTGATGCCACCAAGTTCTGTAGGTCCTATTATGGGACGCGGATTGCGTCCTACCCCCGCCTGGACGGCAATCCGTCTGGGCAGGCCTCTGTGGGCCCCATCGTGATGTAAGTGTTTTATCCACACTGTTCATCAATTTTCTCAGATCATTTTAAGGTACAATACAAAAAATGAAGTAAGTCCACAGGTCCAGTGGACCACACCAAAGGACGCTGCAGTGATAATGACACCCACCGTTGAAACCTTTCTAAGGGCCACCGTGATGTTTTTTTGCCATCCAACCTATTCATAAGGTCATGTAGACGATGAAGTGAAAACAAAAATATCGGCTTGATCTGAAACTTCTCAAGCTCCCAAGAAGTTTTTTATAGTGGACGTTCAGTCATCACTTTGTGGTCCACTTAAGCCCTGGACCTGCCTCAATTTCTGGATCATACCTTAAAATGATTTGAGAAAAACAATGAACGGCATGGATAAAGCACTTACATCATGTTGGGCCCCACATATCCCTACCCGGACGGATTACGGCTGGGTGGGGGTGTTATGAGGTATGTGTTACATCCAAACTGTCCATCCATTTGGTAAGCTCGTCCTAAGGATTGATTCGAAAAATAAAATATATCTAAAGATTAAGTGGACTGCACTACAAAAAGAAGTGGGGAATTAAAAGTTTACCATTGAAACCTTTTTAGGGTTCATGGAAGCTTTGGATCAATGTGATATTTGTTTTTTCCTCTTCATCCAGGTCTACCTGACCTCTTGAACAGATTAGATGAAAAATAAATATTATTGTGGGCCCTATAGATGTTTTAAAGTGAGAATCATTGTATACTTGTGGTGTTGTATTAGTCATTGTTGGGGATTTGAGCTGCGGAATCACATAGATCTAGATCTAGGATAGTAATCCAATAACACCAAGCACACACAAGAGAACACACATTTAACGTGGAAAACCCTTGTGGGAAAAAACTACGGCACAAAGCGACAGATCTCCACTATGAAAGTAGAAACTACAAAGAGAGAGGACTTACCCAATTCGAACAACCTCGAATCTCACCCTTGTTACACCCTTTAGAAACCCTAGAACCCTTTTAGGAACCTTTAGAATACCCTTGAATACTTCTCAATCCCGCATACACCCCTTTATATAAGTTTAGAAAGAAGTAAACTCGGAATAGAAAACAGAAATCGCAAAATCTGCGTTTTCGCAGAAAATCTATGTATAACATCTTCGATGTCATCGAAGGGCCATCGATGTCATCAAGAACGGACCAAAACTATCCAGTGACCAGGGGTGAAAAATTCTGTGAATTATCGATGGTATCGATCAACCGTCAATGTCATCAACGACTGGCTTCGATGTCATCGAAACCTTGTCCATACCATCGACAGACCAACAGACAGATTTAAGACATCTGTCGATGTCATCGACAGACCAACAGATAGATTTAAGACGTCTGTCCATAACAGTCATTTGAATATGACAAGTTCTTTAACATCACATTGGAGATGCTTGCGGTGATGTAGGGCTTGTTTGCGAGAAATTCATACAAAAGTTTGAATAAGCACTGGACAATGGTTATGGGTCCAACATGGTGTATGTGTCTCATCCACACCGTCCATCTATTTTTCTAGATAATTTTATGGTATGAACTCAAAACTAAGATAGATCAAAATCTCAAGTGGGCCACACAGTATTAATTGAACTCTCACCATTAAAAACTTCTTGGGGCTACAAAAGTTTTAGATCAAGCTGATATTTGTTTTTTGCCTTAATCCAGGTCTGTATGACCAAATCTACAGGTTGGATGTCAAATAAGCATTATAGTGTGCCCTAGGAGGTTTTTAATGGTAGACATTCAATTATAACTATTATTTTCCCACGGTGTGGTCCACCTGAGATTTTGAATTACCTCATTTATGGGATATATTATTAAAATGATGTGTAAAAATGAATGGACGGTGTGGATAAAACACAGATCATGGTGGGACCAACAGCATCGACCACTGGCCAACTAGCAGCGACACCAGCAAAACCGCGTCGGGGTGGGATCCTGACTGTGGGGACCACTTTGATTTATTGGAATCCATCTACGCAATTTGCATTAAAAAAATATATATGATAAAAAAAGTGAAGTACATCGAAAACTCTGATGGATCACAGTATAGGAAACAATATTAATTGGCCATTAAAAACTTCCCGTGTCTCAAAAGCTTTGGATAAAGATGATATTTATGCTGTCTCTTTATGTAGCCCTTTATCAAAATGTTGGATGGAAAATACACATTCAGGTGGACTCCTTTAAGTTTTTAATTGCGGCGATTCAATTAAGATTGTTTCGTGTTTTGTGGTCCAACTAAGATTCGGACATGCTTGATTTTTGGAATAATGCCTTAAAATGAGATTTAAAAATGGCTGGACGGTGTGGATTTAAGTAAAATACATTACCGTTAGCCCCACAGTCAGCGATCCCACCCACCTCTGCGTACTCGGGGTATCACCTAATCCGCATCCGTAAATTATGTACAGCCATTTGCCATTAATAAATTAATATAGCAAACTTATTAAATGCCATGTAAGTTTATTCCACATGTCGCTAGGCTGGCAAAAAGTCATACCTCTTTTGACCGGGATTGGCTGGTGACCCAGCACCAACCATGGCTCCATCAAGATGTTAGTGTTTTATCCATGCCGTCCATTCATTTTAACAACTCATTTTAATGCATAAACTTAAAATAAAGAAGACAACACCACAGGAAATAATGGGGATGGAACAATTATAGTTGAAATTTTCCTGAGGCCCACTAAGGAAAACAAAAATATCTTGATCCAAAACTTCCGTGGGCCATATGAATTTTTTAACTTTAGGCATTTAATTCGTATGGTGTGGTCCACTATCTACCTCCTTTTTGGCTTCATTACTAAAATGACCTGGGAAAATGAATGGACGGCGTGGATGAAACACATACATCATTGTAGGGCCCATATAGCTTTGACACCAATTAGCTGGCAGGGGTCAACAGCCAGCCGCGTTCTCACTAACTACGTGCGTCAACGGGAGTTAGACAGCCGCGGTCCAAAAAAAACAGGCCTACATAACGCCGGCCCCGTATGCGACAACTCTCTTGTCAATATCGTATTTTGTTTACTCACCTTATAAAAAGATGCGAGGACCTTAATCATCATCAACGAGAGAGAGAGACAGAGAGAGTACCCTTGTGAGTAGACTTGCTTGTGAGAAAGATCCCTTGTGTGCAGTCCAACGAGTATTCCTCAATGGAGGAAGCGAATAAGATGAAAGGAGGTGCTGCTGTCATAGATGTCGACACTCCATGTTCCTCCAACGAAAATTTATCTTGCGTGATATCCATGAAACAGAAGCTGGCCTCCATGGGTGGAAATGACAAGTCATCTCTCCCGTTCACCATATGCAGGGTCCCCTCGGCCATCCGCCAAAGCGATGAGAGCGCCTATGATCCCAAGATCATCTCAATCGGCCCATACCATCATGGAAAGTCGAACCTCCAACTCATGGAAGATCATAAATGGCGGTATCTCCATGCATTTCTTGACCGCAACCCGAATATACGCTTGGAAAGTTTCATCATGATGATGAAAGATTTGGAGGTGTTGTCTCGAAGCTGCTACTCAGGAAACATTGACATGAGTAGCGATCTCTTTGTGGAAATGATGGTGCTCGATAGCTGCTTTATCATCGAGATCTTACTTAAGCAAGAGAAGTCACCCGCAGCAGCAGACCTCATCTATTCTGAAAGCTGGATCTTGCCACTTATAGCTCAGGACATGCTCCTCCTCGAAAACCAACTTCCTTTCTTTATCCTCGAACGCTCATTCGCTCTACACCGCAACCCTTCTTCTCTGCTTGAGCTTGCTTCAGGATTCTTCGAGCATATCGTGGGCAAGAACGATAAAATCCCTCTCACAAGCAATATATTTCACCTACTCCATCTGATTCATTCCCGTCTGCTGCCGAAATCGCAAGTGGGTAAGATAGTCAGTCGCATGGACTACGTAAATCCCCAGCATCATAAGCAGGACAATATCCTGTCTACGATCATGAGCAGATCTGTGGTATGGATAGACCCAAAACCGCCAAAATACCCCATGAAGATTCCTCCAGCTGATGCTCTGCGAGATGCTGGAATTAAATTTTGTTTGAAGGACGATAGTGGGAGTTTCTTGGAAGTGGAATTCAAGAATGGGAGGATGAAGATGCCGCTCGTCTCCGTCTATCATTCCACTAATTCCCTCTTCCGCAATTTCATCGCTTTCGAGCAGTGCTTCCCTTGTTGTGGAAGCCACTTCACTAGCTACGCCATCTTCATGGATTCTATCATAAATACGGAGACTGACGTGCTTATTCTCAACAAAGCCGATATCATCGAGCATTGTCTCGGCAACGATCAGGACGTGGCCATTCTCTTCAATAATCTCTGCAACGGGATTGCTTTTGATTTCAAGCACTCGTTTCTCAATGACCTGTTTAAGGACGTGAACGATTATATGGAGACTCCATGGCACCGGTGGCAGGCTCGTCTGATGCACGACTATTTCAGCAATCCGTGGGCCATTCTGTCAGTGATGGCAGCCATTGTCGTCATTTTTCTCACCTTCGTTCAGACCTACATTTCTCTCTATGGCTATTTCAAACCTCTGTCCTAGGTTTTACTTCTGTTTCGGATCAAGACCATAAAAAATCAAGCCAGGTTGGATAGTTCGTCCCCTCTGTGCAAAATTAAGGGTGGGCCTTCTCCTGTTCAGGGTTACATGATATGATACTTATCTATTTGTTGTAGTTAGAGCTGGACACAGGACAACTCGACTTGTTACTCAATCCAAACTGAGTGGGTGAGTTCATCCGAATTGAGTTGACTTCATCCAATCCGAACTCAAATCGAGTCGAATTCCGGTCACCTAGTAACTCAACTCGACTTGAAATCTGACTCGACCTGATCCTAAACATATATTATTAAATAAATAAATAAGGTTTTGAGTTGATGGAGAGGTTACGATTCTGGCAAGTGAATCTATGTTTTGAGTTGTGATTTTAGCTAGTGGATATCTGCTACACTCGACCCAACTAGGTTCTGACTCAAGCTGACTCGGGACTGTGACCGGGTCGGACTCGGTTCGGATTAGTCAAGGCTAGACCTGGACTCGGATTGGGTTTGGCATGCTGGACTCTCTACCGAGTAGATCGAGTTTGGGTTAGGCTTATTTCAAAACCAAATTAATCAAGTCAGGTCAGCTATAACTCAGACTGACTCAACTCGATGCCCAACACTAGTTGTAGTGGATATCATCCACACATCATCGCGGGGCCAACTCGATTTTGCTCACAAGATGTTCCCCTCACTGCAGTTCCCGGTGAGCATTTCTAGGCATGTGTGGGGTTGAACGTAGACCAACGTTCAAGAAAATATTTCTAGGACTCAATATCAACTCCATAAATCAATGTTCATATCATACTCGCAGCATGATAATTGAATCATGGATCATGGACCATTCATGATCGTGGTCAAAACATCAACAGTTCCGACCACGTAACAATCTCTAAATGTTGACCCCACGGAATGGCACATTGCTTGTGAGCCTAACTTCACTAGGGCAGGTCCTGTTCTAGTTGTGAGAGGGTTTTTGTTTTGAGATACAATTCGGCTTGCTTTGGTTGTAATCTTGTTTTTGGTTATTCTTCTTTTTTTATTTTCTGGGTCTTCTACATTTTTATTTTATTATTATTATTTTTTTAAAGGGAATGTCATTGAAATCTGAACAAAATGGCCATACAACCTACACCACGCTGCAGGCCCTTCGGGCAACCCCAGCTACAAAAATAAGCCGGGGGGCCTATCATATAGGGATGCATGAAGGACCCATATACACAAGAGAAACACAGCAAAAAAACCGACAAAAAACCATCTAGTAAGATGGCGGAAGCTAGATGGCCCTGACTGTACCTAGCCCGACCCTGTTTAGGAAAATCAAGCCTTGCACGTGCCTTGGGAGCAAGGCTGTGTGAACATGGAGAGAATTGGCTTGACTACCGCTCCCTTCCCAGGCCATACCGTCTGCCGGGCCGTTCCCTTAACGCAAAATATGGCTGAAGGTGAAACTGATGAACGTGTTTGGAAAGAAAGTTGTGAAATGCAATTGGTTGTGGCTGAAGTGAGATAGGCTTACTCTTAGGAGTGCCTTTTGATTTTCTCTCATCCCTAGAGAAGCTAATGGGTCGGCTGATGGTTTGGTCAAGCTGGGCAGTATGGCCCAAGATAGCCGATCCTTTCAGGAAGTGTCCAGTCTCCCCCGTCTATTTCAGGGTCATTTTCTTTTGGATAAAGTGGGGTTGTGAGCTGTCAGAAAGATTAATTGAACTCCGTTGTATAGGATATGATAGGCGGGCCAAATCATTTTGTCCCTGGTCTACGCCCGAAAATCCATATCTGTAAATTTGCCATATCAATGAAATGGTTCTCTTTTAAATAATAATAATAATAATAATAATAATAATAATAATAATAATAATAATAATAATAATAATAATAATAATAAAGCTTCCTTGTCAACATGCCACATGGGTAGAACATCAGGGCCATGAAAACAGTGGCCCCTGAATGAAGATTACATGTAATGTCCACTCATCAGGTCTTTTCGAGAGCGGTGATCTTCATGGTGGGCTTCTCGTTCTCATTGTCCAGATTTAATAACAAGGTAGAATATTGGTAAGAAAGATGTTATGGTACCACAAGTTATGATACCTGTTAAAGTCTAAATTGACACACCATTCTCTAATGACTCAAGCTTTTATAATAATTGATTATTTAACATAGTATCAGAGTGTAAGTTTAAGTGTTCAAATCCCAAGAGCTGTCATATATTCTCTCACTAATACAGGACAAAGGACAAATCAAGTCCATCCCGACAACCCTAAAATTATGTTTAGCCTTCTAATAGAGAAGCATAATTTATTAATAGAAATGATGCTATTAATAACACATTTGTGCCCTATTGATAATAATGTGGAAAAATACACAAACTGATAATGTAAGAAGATTTTCAAAAATAATAGATGGTTTAAAATACTTTGATTTAATTATTACAACATTAACTTGGACATAGTAAGCACATCTTGTAAGACCAGATCCTAGTTAGATCTTGTTAGATGGATCATGCGATCATTTCCATCGAAGTCCAAAGAATCATGCGATCGATAATCGATATTGCGATCGATCGTAAGTCGTATCTTTTAGATTCGAGCGGTTTAATCCGAGACTCAGATGTATCATTGCGACCGCACTGCCGCCGCTGTTCCAACGTCAAGCGACTCACGCACCGATCCGATACCCGACCGGTAAGATGTGAGTCGGGGTTTATTTCAAGAAACACCGCTTTCTCGATCCCAAGAGAATCTCTACGACCCATCCCATCAATCAATCAATCACATCAATCAATCAATCACTTCAATGTCAAGTACAAAGCACCCATGCTTTCTTTTTCCACAAGTTAAGCAAACCCAAAAGTCAACCAATCCATCCTCTCATCCATCACTCACCTCACATCACTCCCCTCACATCCATCACTCTCTCTCCTTATCTCTCTCTCTCCCTCTCTCATTCCATCTCTCAACTCCTAAGCTCCATACGTCCCAACATTTTCAAGCAATCTCAAAGGCCAAGTGTGGCCCACTTTCCCCTACTCTCACATCTCCCATCTCAACCGTTGGATCATCATCAACCACCATTGAAAGTGGAGGCTAGGAGCTAAGGAGGCTAAGGGAGCAAGGAAAAGGCTAATAAGGTGGGTGATCCACCGTTATTTCTTATTTTAGGGCCCACTTGTTGGTGGGACCCATTTGATGTATGTGATTTAACCAAGAGGGGCCCATAGTGGCGGGGTCCCTCTATCTCACCGTGTATCTCTCTCTCTCTCTCTCTCTCTCTCTCTCTCTCTCTCTCTTCCTAGAATGAAGTGGGTCCCACCAAATCATGTTAAATTCACTCCATTCATCAAATGGTGTGGCCCACCACATTTTAGGCAAAATCCACCGTCCGGTGGAAAGTCTTCATATAATATAACATATGATATTTATTTTATATTAATATTATACTATATATGTATATGTATGCATGGTGGGCCACGTGCATGTGGGACCCACCGTGAGGCCTGTGTGTATACCGTCCAGCGTCCAGAGACGCTGAACGTGATGGTAGGCTAACATGGAGTACGTGTGCTGACATGGTGGTGTACTTACAAGCTAACAAAAAGAAAAAGGTAGTTTTGGGGTGGGCCGCTCATGCAGGCCCCACCTTGTTGTATATAGATGATCCACACCGTCCATTCTATTCTCCAGCCCATTTTAGGCGTTGAACCAAAAGATGAGGCTGATCCGATAATCGAGTAGGCCTTACCATAGGAAACAGTAGTTTTTGCCGTTAAAACTTTGAAAAATGATTGCTGGGGTCCACGTAAAGCTTAGACCCACCTAAAATTTGGTTTGGACGCCTAATTTTGTGGGACACATACAATGGACGGGGTAGATCTAGTTAATGTGGGTCCCACCTAGGGTAACAAAAAAATTATATATATATATGAGAAAAGGTGGCAGACACCTTGCTGCCATGACGTGCACAAAAAGGAATGGGTCCCATTGGCCCTAGTTGTGGACCCCACCATGATGTGTGTTCTAAATCTCTGCCGTCCATTTGTTGGGACCCCTTCGATGAGGCGTCGATTCCAAAAAATCAGCCATGAATAGTTCTTAGATGGCCCACATCGCCACTGTCTATACGAAGGTATGTTAAACCACTCGGAAATGATTGCTGGGGTCTACTTGAAGCTTGGACCCACCTGAAATTTGGTTTGGACGCCTAATTTTGTGGGACACATGCAATGGACGGGGTAGATCTGGTTAATGTGGGTCCCACCTAGGTTAACAAAATTTTTTTACATATGAGAAAAAAGGTGGCAGGACCTTGCTGCCATGACGTACACAAAAAGGTGGTCCCCATTTGCCCTAGTTGTGGACTCCACCATGATGTATATTTTGTATCCACACCGTCCATGAGGTGGACCACCCTCTGAGGTGGGTCCCCTCCAAGATCAGCTCGATCCAATGCTCAGGTGGCCCACACCACAAGAAACAGCGGTGATTGAACTCTACCATTGAAACCTTTCCTGGACCCACTGAAGTTTTGGGTCAATCTGAAATTATTTTTCCTCTTCATTCAGGTCTACGTGTGACCTCATGAACGGATTGGATGGCGTATAAATATTAAGGTGGGCCCCACATGGGACCCACAATGATGCATGTGTTTTATTACCACCGTCCGCCTGGACGGTGGTACCCACTGTGGTGTTTTTGTTTCAAAACCCACCGTCCAGGGAACGGTGGGCGTGTGGGGTGTGCACGCTTGTGTGCATACGTGTGGGGTGTGCACGTGCGTGTGTGCATGCGTGTGTGAGTGTGCACGTGTGTGTGCATAGGTGTGTGAGTGCATGTGTGTGTGTATATATATATATATATATACTATATATATTATATATATATTATATTTTATACAATATATCTGATGGTGGGCCTCTATGGGCCCTACAATGATGCATGTGTTGCATCCAACCCGTCCACCCATTCTGAAAGCTCATTTTATGCCATGAATTACAGAATGAATTAGATCCATAGTTCATTGGACCCACCATGATGCATGTGTTGCATCCAAGTCATTCAACTATTTATGGCCGTTGTTGAGGCCCACTTCAATGTGTAATTGTAGCCTTTATTGAAGCCCACCTTGATATGTAATTGTGGCCGTTATTCATGAGGCCCACCTTGATGTATATATGGCCCATGTGTTTAGGCCCATTCAATGTAATTGTGGCCCATGTTACGAGGCCCATTGTGATGTTTTCAAAGGCCCATGGGTTATGGCCCATTGCAATGTACATAAGGCCCATTGATGTGGCCCACTTGATGAATGTAAGGCCCATGCGATATGGTCCATTTGATGTATTTAAGGCCCAATGGGATGTCCTTAGGGTCCATTGCAATGTGTGATTCTTCCATGGTCTGTGTAATGATACTTTATGGCGGGCTATGCCTTGGAAACAATGTTGGTTTGACGTCCACATTGTAAGGATAATGTTGGTTAAATGTCCGCATTGTCACACTCCTTAAGGCCCACCGATAGGTCCATATCGTACTCAGTCCGTTTAGGCCCATCTTCACTTTGAGCAACCCCATTATCATACCATAAGTATAGTGTCGCCCCATGATTCATGATCATACGCATCATATGCATGCTTGAGATGAGGGGTGACGATCATAGCATATGCCTTCGTGCAAACCGTTACTGAGGCTCCTCGATAAGCGCTGAGTTGCCTCCGCATGAGCGCATGGTTTACGCAGATGTTGCATGACCGGTAGTGTGACTCATGCACTTGCATTATGTGATTGTAGTTACTATATGCCCTAACGACACCAGGCCATAGCCTCCAGACACATCGTGGGTGGCCTGGATTGATACCTGGAAATGTTTGGTTCTAGCATACGGCGCCATAGATGTCCTCGGGTGAAAATCCCTAAACCCGATGGTACCAGAGGATGACTCCAACGTCAAGACCGAGTGGATGTACGAGCGCATGAGGGCTGAACACCAGGAGGCCGCGTCTCCCACTATGTCGTGGTCGGTTGGAAAGGGGTGTGACCTTACCCGCCTAAGTAAGGGGGTAATTTCTAGGTTGAGTTTGACCAGCTTGAGGAATCGGTCCGCTATTGACGAGCCGGGCCCGATATTGGCAGGCGGATAGTGAGGTCTCTTTCGCTCTTCCAGTTGTGTGTCCGGATAGGGACGGCAAGCTGGCGTAGAGTGTACTAGACCCCGGTGATTATCTAGACTGATAACTGTATTGACAGGAGGATTGATATGCTTGATCTGCATTCTGCATCGCATGGCCTTGATATGGCCGATATCATTTATATTATGTACCGCATAGCCTTGGTACGGCTGACTGCATTCATGTACTCATTGGCACGATTCCGCATTACTCTGACCCTGCATTCTGAGCACGCTCATATTGCGCACACACTTACACCACCCTCTAAGCTTTACATAAGCTTATGCACGATTGATGCGTGCAGGTGACGCCAGGAAGCAGCCGTAGTCTCGCCGCAGTCGGAGTGTGCAGCCGAGCTTCTGGAGTTTTTGTTATTAGCACTATCTTGTATTTTCCTTTCATATGCATTGTACTCAAAGGCTTTTGTTCATAGTGGACTTTGTGATGGTGTTTTTGTCGTTATTGTTCGTGGGTTATGCATGTGGTTGTGCTCATTACCAATCAAATTGATTATTAGAAATCCTCCTTGTAGCATCCCAGGATCGGAACCTGGCGTATGGGCGCTGGGAGCCGAGAATGGGGTTCTACGGAGGCTGTCGTCGCCGGATTCGGCGATCGGGAATTTTGTGAGCCTAGTTTCCGAGTTCGAGGCGTGACAGTTACTGTCAAAATCTGGATCACCTTTCGCCGAGCCTTGAGTGCTTGGAGCAAACCCTGGTCCTGCGCAAAGCAACAAGCAAAGGAGACCCTGGCTCAAGTAGGGGACCCTCCGATGCCTAAGTTAGGCTAGGGAAACAAGGTCTAAGTGGTGTAGAGTAGAGTGAGGGTGCGAGATCTTGAGTCCCTGTATTAGTAGAAATTATCTATATTTATACCTGAGGGTTGCAATGAACGTGTCCGATAATCTTGGCACGGTAATCATCACTACGCGAGAGCTACGTGTACACGGTCGTCGGTAGTTATCAGGAGATCGTGCATCGAACATCACTCCTGTCGTGCGTTACAAGATTCAATCCGTTAATGATGTTGCTGACCGAGCTCTTATCTGGGCCGACCTTATGGTTCGAATCTTGTTGGCGATTTGAGCTCACAAATGAGCTAATTGCTAATGCGCTAAGTAGAGGGGCTCGGCTCTTCTACATTCCGTGTAGACATAGTCGGGTTGGACATACTGTTATTGCTCTGAGATCCAGCTCGTAGGATGTGTAATGACTCCTTCCGAATCTCGAGTCAGTGTCGTAGCTCTGCAAAAGCCCTCGAGTCGGACACTCACCTCGGGTCGGAGATCATCAGTCCGAGGCCTCGTTCATTGGGGCCATAGTTGGCCTTGATGCGGCTCAATTTGGATTTACCCATAACAGTAACAATATAAAAGAATTTGTTATATAAATATATACATTTTAATTCTTAAATTCATTTATTGATTTACAATAAATATTTTTTTTATTTTCGATTGAATTTTACTGAAAATATTTTAAGAAAAACTATTAAAATTTGAAAATCTCCGAACAAATTTCTAAGCTGAGATATTACCGAGAATGTATGGAACCTCATTTGACTTTTAGATCATCCTTAGATTAAAATGTAATAAGATAAGTAAGCAAAATACAAAATTGACAGTTGATTGTTAGGAACGGGGTTAGAATAGTTAACCCAATTGGCCATGTGTTAATCGTTATGTATAAAGGAAAAAATTGCAGAAAAATTTCTGTATAAAAACCTTAAACCTAAAGAGCATCCATAAGAGGGTGAGAGAAGGCATGTGAAAGATAAACTGATCGATAAGATTTTTGCCATTTTCTGTTGTAAAATTTCTATTTTCTCTATCCAAAAACCCTAGATTTAACTGATGAACATGAATGATTAATCATACATCCATCGATTTAATTTATGTGGGAAGTTTTACATTAAGTAATTGATTTTTGATAGAATTTTTGTACCGTGGGAGATTGGGTTTGAGAAATCTAGCCATGTTAGATTTGATTAATCTAAATCATAAAATTTTCAAGGCTAAAACTTATTAAGGCCTCAAATTTAGGAGTAATCTGATTGGAGGATTTCTCATAGTGATCTTCGTATAGCATGGAAGATGATAGATTTGTAAAACGACTTTAACGAACGATTTTAAAATTATGGATATTTTAGGTCAGAGGGACCCTTTAGTTAATTCAAGTTTGATGATGAGAAAAACAATTGAATGGGTAAAACCCAAACCCTAGAATTCTCCCACGAAACCCCCAACATTTAAATGCTTAAAAACGTCATTTCATCCCTAAATCATCTGAAATCAGGCAAGAAACCCAAAATTCCCAACTGAAACCATCCAAGTCAACGTAATGCATACATGTATGCTAAAATCTACATTTCCACAATCAAAGAGCAAATGCAAGCTACATTCTTCCAAAATGAAGCGAAAAATAAAAATAAAAATCCTAACTTCAACCCAAATTAAAAATTTAATTTTTTTTTTTTTAAAAAAAGTTCTCAAACAGATCCTCTAAACTAAAAAAAAAAAAAAAAAAAAAAAAAAAAAAAAAAAAAAAAAAAAAAGAGAGAACAATTCTTCAATAAAATCACCAAAAATTAGAAAAGTAGTTCTTCGACCAACTATTCCATTACATTTAGCCAAAACCCTCCATTTCCACAAACCTTCAAACCATTTAAAAACCTCAATTCCAAAAAAAAAAAAAAAAAAAAAAAAGTCCAAGAAACCCTAATTCCCAACCAATATCACAAAAAGAAGAGTTCTCACACGATCACTCCTGAATTCCAGGCCAAATCTTCCAATTCCAGAACAAAAAACCTTTGACTAGATCGATCTACCCATCCACCCAAAAAAAAGAAAAAATCTCAGCAAAGAAACGACTAGAAACCTGAAAGAAGATGAAAGAACAGGAAAAAGAAAACCAAATCCAACGAAACCTAAAATCATGCCAATGAAGAGGAGAAATCAGATAGAAGACTCTCAAAGAGCGGTAAAGAGACATACCCTGAATATCGGTCGAATAAGTTGGCATAGGGAGAGAGAAGAAGATGAGAACACGTGGAATTCGAGCAAGAGGTGAGGAGATGAAGGTTCGGTTCTCTGCCTTTTGTTTTGAACTCTACGCAAAACTAGAGGAAGGTTAGAACTTACAAGAACTCTATGCAAAACTGTGAATGGTGAATCTGGAGCCGGATTTGAGAACCATTGCTCGAAACCCTATACCTAGCCACTCCACCCAGAATATCGAGTGTTTTCGCTCCGGAAGATCAGCGGCTGTGATTTTTCAAAATCTAAAAATATCCAGAAGGAAAGTATTGGAGATCTTGAAATTCCTATTTTGATGTTATGGAATTCCTAGCCATTGATGGCAAAAGATGTTGGGATTTGTGCTGCGGAATCACACAGAAATTGATCTAGGATAACAATCCAATAACGCCAATCAATCACAAGAGTACATAAAGATTTAACATGGAAAACCCTTTTAGGAAAAAACCATGACACAAAACGACAGAAATCCACTATGAAATAGAAATTACAAGAGAGAGGACTTACCCAATTCGAAAAACCTCGAATCTCACCCTTGTCACACCCTTTGATACCCTAAAACCCTTTTAGAAACCCTTAGAAAACCTTTAGGAAGCCTTAGAGTACTTTAAAATGGCCCTAGGGATCCTTATTTATAGTTTAGGAAACTCTACTTACGCACCTACTTTAGAAAAGTTCGGAAACCGCCTCAAATTTATGTAATTCGCGTGCAGTCTGCGTAACCTTTAACTAGTCGAGCCAGGGCTTCAACTAGGGTCGAGCCTGACCCTCGACTAGTTAAGCATCCTGGACATCCAAATACATAGCTTACTAGACTTTGAGTCGAGCCAGCCCCTCGACTGGTCGAGTAGCGCAAACAGATTTAAGACATCTGTTATAACAACAATCTCCAGCATGTCTTCAATCTTTAACCGTGTAGCTTCTTGACCTCTTCTCCTATCTCTGCATCGCATGATAGCTTCAATCAACACTTCTCGTGCGCACTCAGTCCTTCTTTCATGCCATCGCCAAGCCTAGAGAAGTTGCACAGAACTTGAACTTCTCTATGGGAACGACCTTGGTGAGCATGTTTGCCGGATTCATGCTAGTGTGACTCTTCTTTAGTGTTACGCTTCCTTCCTCAAGCAACTATCGAATAAAGTGGTGATGAACATCAATGTGTTTAGTACGTGAGTGGTAAACAAAATTTTTAGCCAAATTGATAGTGCTCTTGCTATCATAATTAACAAGCACGACCTCCTGCTGAAGTCTCAACTGATTTATCATGCCTTTGAGTCAAACACTTTCTTTAAACGCTTCCGTCAATGCCATATATTCTGCTTCGGTTGTGGAAAGAACTACCACGGACGGAAGCTTTGACATCCAACTGATTGCTTCACCTGCTAATACAAACAAGTATCTTGAAGTAGACTTTTTGAAATCCACACTGCCTGCATAGTCAGAATCCATATACCCTACCAACTTTGTCCTTGTCTTCTCAAAAGTTAAGATATAGTCTTTTGTACCTTGAATGTATCGAAGTAGTCATTTCACCGCTTCCTAATGTTGTTTGTCAGGGTTTGACATGTATCTTCTCACAACACCGACTGCCTGTGAAATATCTGGTCTCGTACAGAGCATGACATACATTAAATTGCCAACCCAATTCGAATAGGGCACATGAGACATAACCTGATTTTTATCATTTGATTAAGAAAATTATTCTGAGAAAAGCTTGAAGTGGGCCACGTGGGGAATGCTCACCGACTTTACTTGGTCCATCCCATACTTGATCAATACCTTTTAAAGGTATTCTGCATATGATAACCAAAGTCTGCTCTTCTTCATGTCTCTATGAATATTTATGCCGAGAGCCCTCTTTGCAACCCTCAGATCTTTCATCTCGAATGTCCTTGATAACTGAGTCTTCAGTACGTTGATTTCACATATATTATGACAGGCGATCAACATATCATCAACATACAATATTAAGATGATGAATTTTCCATAACTTAGTGTCTTGTAATAGATACAGTGATCGTATTTACTCTGAGTAAATTTTTTACTCAATATGAATGAATCAAATCTTTTATACCACTGCCTAGGTGACTCTTTCAGGTCGTACAACGACCTCATGAATCTGTAAACCTTTTTTTCCGCTCCTTTAACTTTGTAGCCCTCTAGTTGCTTCATATAGATCTGCTCTTCCAATTCTCTGTGCAGGAATGCAGTCTTTACATTCATCTGTTCTAACTCGAGATCGTATTGATCAACCAGCGCCAACATGAATCTAATAGACACCTGCTTAACCACTGACACAAATATTTCTGTGAAGTCAATTCATTCTCTCTAAGCATAACTCTTCGCTACCAACCTTGCTTTGTATCTATCCTATTTTCTTTTAAATAACCACTTGCATCTGATTGCTTTTCGGCCCACAAGAAGCTCCATCAGTTCCCATAAATGATTTTTGTATGGTGAGTCCATCTCATCGTCCATAGCCGCCTTCCACTTTTCTACATCAGGCTCATTAAGAGCTTCCTGAATTGTAGACAGGTCCCTCTCATCTGTAACGAGGGCATATGCAATATTAGAGTCATCCCTGTATCTTACCGGTAACCTGCGTTCACGTTGTGGGTTTCTAATCCTTTATTTCTATCTGTGCATCTATCTTTACCTAAATATCATCTATGTCAATATCGACATATATGATTAATCTTTCGGGTTCCTTTTGCTCCTGATCATTCTTGTGGAATATGAAGCTTTCATCGAATCCGACGTCACGACTAGTGATAACTTTGCGTGTGACCTTGTCAAATAACCTGTAACCTTTCACACTAATGTAAAGCCAATAAAAATGTACTTTTTGGCTCTATGGTCTAGATTATTTATTTCAATTGACGATACATGAGAGTAAGCATCACAACCAAATATGCGTAAATTTGAGTAGTCGACTTTCTGACTACTCTATACTTCTTCTAGAATTTTACATTTAATTGTCGTTAAAGGAGATCAGTTTCACTACAAAAAAAATGATCAACGTCGACAGCTGTGTTAGTATTTTTTCTGACGACTTTTAGCCATCGGCATCACCGACAGCTAAAATCCATCAACAAATAATAATAAGCGTTCATCGGAACCAAACGGTTATAAATCTCATATTTCAAAGTGCAATAGCCAAAAAATTGGAATGTAACGCCTACCATAATATTTCTATTTGATCTAAGCCGTCCATCCATTTTGAAAGCGCATTTTAACGCATGAGTCAAAAAAAGAATTAGATTTCTATTTTATCTAAGCCGTCCATCCATTTTGAAAGCTCATTTTAACGCATGAGTAAAAAAAGAATTAGATTAAAGGCCCAAATGGACCACAGGCCACAAGGAAATAATAGATATTGAGCGTCTACCATTGATACATGGTGTCCCACTCTGCAATTCGACTTACCTCCTTTTTGGTACAGTACCCTAAAATAAACTAGAAATGGTTGGACGGAGTGGATCAACAATATACATCATGGTGGGCTCCACGAGGCCTGACTGGACCGTCCCCCTCTGGCTCCGCCTGGCGCGCTGTACAAAAGCGGATTGGTTGGTGTATCACACACCAACCGCCTATCTTAATGTGTTGACGTAGTTCTGTGGGTCCCGTCATAAGGCATAAGTTATATCCAAACCATCCATCCACTTGGTGAGTTAGTCGTAAGGCTTGATCCAAAAAATAAGACAGATCCAAACATCAAGTGGACCACAATGTAAAAGGCAGTGAGGGATTGAACGGCTGCCATTGAAACCCTTTTGGAGTCGCCGAAATTTTGAATTAATATGATATTTGTTTTTTCTCTTCATGTAGGTCTATGTGACCTTAATCATGAATAGAATGGATGGAAAGTAAATGTAACAGTGGGCCCTACGAATGTTTTAATGGTGAAAATCATTGTCTCCGCTGCTTTTTGGGGTGTGGTCCACTTGAATCTAAAATTAATTATTTTTCGGATCAAGATCTAAAATGATCTCACCAAATGGATGAACGGTGTAGATATGATAAATACATCATCGTGGGCCCATGTAACTTTGATTTCCTTTGAACCGTTTGTAAAATCGAAACTCGAGGAACATCAGTGAGCAGGAAACGGATGGGTTACTCCCCCTTGCCACAAAGCAATGGCCAGTAGTCGGTGCTCTACGGACCTGAACATGATATATGTGTCTCATCCACCCTGTTCATTCATTTTTTTCAGATAATTTTATGGTATGATCCAAAAAATGAGGTAGATCACAGTAATGCATTGGTAAAAATATAAAAATTTTAATTGTGGACATTAAATTACCACTATTTTCCTGTGGTGTGGTTCACCTGAGATTTAGATCTTGCTCATTTTTGGATCAAGCCTTAAAATGGTATTAAGAAATGGATGGATGGCGTGGATAAAATATATACATCATGTTGGGCCCGCAGAGCACCTGGCTAGTGGTAACGCCAATAACCGAATGGAAGCGGATTGGCTAGTGTACCACACACCCCCAATCTAGCTACGTGGGGTACGTGTCGTGCGAAGACTGACGCTCCTCAAGGCTCCAATTGTATGAACGCTTCAAAGGAGTTCAGAGTTACATGGCTCAAAATAATGTATTTATCATATCTACACCGCTTACCCATTTGGGGTGATCATTTTAGATATTTCTTCCAAAATGAGTAATTTTCAAGGCTCAAGTGGACCACACCACAAATAATAGTGGGACAATGATTCTCACCGTGAAAACATTCGTAGGGCCCACCATAACGTTTTCTTTCCATCTTATATGTTCATAAAGTCACACGGACCTAAATGATGAGAAAAACAAATATAATATTGATCCAAAATTTCTGTGACCCTAGAGGCGTTTCAACAGTAGGTGTTCAATCCCCCGCTTCTTTTTACAATGTGGTTCACTTGACTTTTGGATCTATTATATTTTTTGGTTAAAGCCTTATGATGATATTATCAAGTGGATGGACGGTTTGGATGCGAATCATATCTCATGATGGGACCCACAGAACTTGGTGACGTAAACACATGATCCACATCGGTGGTGTGTGGTACACCCGCGAATCCGCTTCCTAGCCAAACACCTCTCTCCTCTCTCGACACCTTTTTGTCAAAACCCCAAAAAAACACAACCCGCGGCCAATGCGCTCTCTCTCTCTCTCTCTCTCTCTCTCTCCAGTCGTCCCATGCCTCCGCCTATGACGAATCCTCTTATAGAGAACCCTCGAATGGCTAGAGATCCTCACAATCTCAGCAGCAGTCAGTACTCCTGTTTCTTTTGCGGCCTTCTTTTATGTACAAATCGGTTTTTTTTTTTTTTCTTGCAAATATGTGGGAAACTAGGTTTTTGGAGGTAGTGAGCCATTGGAGGTTGAATTTTAGAAAATGGTGTATGTATAGTTGTTTGGAGAATAGGTTGGGATATTAGGTTTTTTGGTGGATTTTGGAAAGTCAAAGAGTTTCGGATTTGAGGATATAGGAATTGCTTCTATTGTGTTTTCTCGTTGATTTTCACTAGACTTGCTTTGCTTATCAGTGGTTAGTTTGGATGATGTTTGGTGTTGTAATCTTAGATGGGAATGATAGGAAACAAGGCTTACAAGGGAAATTGGTATGCCCCATTGATTGATAATCCAAACTACAAGGGCATTTGGAAGACACATCAGATTCCAAATCCTGATTACTCTGAACTTGAGAAACCTGACTTCCCTTGGGTTTCTTCTCTGATGTAGCGGTCTCAACACATCAGGATTTATGCTCTACAAATGGTGGGATCGGTTCGGGCATTTTGGTGGAGGGTTGGTTGATGGCAGGTTGCCGAGACATGGCCGGCTCATGGTGGGTGTTGCCTACTCAGTGGGCTGCCACCTTTCTATTGAAAAAAAAAAAAAAACTTGAGAAACCTGACTTTGAGCTTGTTACAGCCATTGCCATTGAGATTTGTACAAGGCAAGATGGGATCGTGCTCAACAATATTTTGATAGCAACTGGTGAGAAGGTTGCTGAATCATACAGGGAGATGACCCTAAGTTTGAAGTTGAGAAAGAAAAGCACGGAGGAAGTAGTAGGGATTGCTTCAGATGGGCTTACAGACATCTAGGTGATGCTTCTGTTACATGTTTATTAGCTCTCCTTGTTATTCTTTAAGTTGTAAATTTTGGTTATGATCCTGACATTTCTTTTGCAGTCTTCAGAAGGTATTTGATGTCCTCTACCAGGTAGCAGACATCCCTTCTTGGAAGCTTACAAGATCAAGATAATTGTAAGTGTAATCCCTGGCTTGTTCAGACCTGCACCATTCTAACTAAATATGCTCTTTCCCTATTGTTAGATTTTGAAATATTGGTAGGGTTTTGGCATAAATGAGATATTCTAGTTCTCACTATCTGATTCTTGTCAGCTTGAAGATATGGATTTCCTTAGTGTTCTTCAAATGATTCCTTCATGTTTTCAACTAGCGATGACATGTAGGTATTAGCTTGAGGAAAAACAGTTTTAAATTATGCTCTTCTATCGACAATGTGATCATTTAATTACTTGTGCAATTCGTTACTCATCCATTGCTTTAACAATATCTTGTTCAGTCATTAAGCTATAGCTGCATTCTCCTGTGTGTTTGAGAGTGCAGATGTCTCTTTTTTTTTGTTTAGGAATTCAATCTGCCTAGAGGATCATGCTGATAGTTCTTTTATCCAGAACATTGGTCTGTTGGACTCCACTGTGGATGGACCATTTCATAATATCTCCCAAGGTTAGAGATCCTAGCATTTCCTTAAGACTTTTGTACTTGTGTGCTTCTTTACACATATTTTGCCCGTGTTTTGGAGTGTAGAACTCTGTAACAGCCATGAGATGAAACATGAACTTGTACTTTTGTACTTTGTGTGCTTCTTTACACATGTGTGCTTGTTTTTGAGTGTAGAACTCCGTAGCAGCCATGAGATGAAACATGAACTTCATTCTTAGTTGAGATCCAAGAGGCAAGGACACCAAACTTAATAATTTGGAAAATTATCTTGTTTTTGAATCATAATTTCTTGTTTTGTTTCGACTTTGGATGATATTTCCAAGCTCGTGCGTGAATTATTTGAAGTGCCTATGATGGCCTTAAATATACTTTTGAGTTATAACTACGAAAAAAATATGATCAGCGGCATGTCTATTTATCTTTATTTTTTTTCTTAATTATTCTCTATTCAATTTCAGATGATTGCTTTCAATTTAGAGAACAGAGGCTTTATTACTAGAACTCGATTTATAACAATTCACATTTATTTTAGAAATATTTGTGCCCATGATTTGTTTACTTTTTTGTGCAGATTTTGAATAAAAGGCTTTATTAGCATGCCTTGGCTGTCTTCTTGTGTCAATTACAGCAAGAAGTGTGTTACTTGGTAGTATTCTTTTGTGTCATATTGTAAGATTCAAGCTTTTCTGGTAAGACCATCTTCTCAAAAAATTTTAATTTTTTATTATTTATACAATCTCATCTTTTATTGAAATATGTTTGTAGAATCATTGATCTATTGTACAACTAACATGTTTTTTTGTATCAAATCCATTTTGAATTTTATTGTCCCTTTAGTGAAGATGGTTTGGATTTTTGGGGCGGCTCATGCAGGTGAAATACCTTTGAATCATGAAAACAACTCACAAGACTAATGTAGTTTTTTTACTTTGGCATGTGAAATCATTTCTTTTATGGACACAATATGTACTAACTTAAAACCTTTTTGCAGTCATCCGGATATTTGTGTTGAGACCTGTACCATTTTAGTTTTGTCTTTCTTCAATAAAGCAGTCGTGTGTCTATATTGAACTGAAACTTGAATTTAATGTCTGAAACATGCTAGACTGGGCTCTTAGTCAATTAGTGAGTTTTGGACTCTGTTTAGCATCTTTGTTTCAGCATTTCGCTAAGCATGCACACCATCTTTATGTATCTTATTCCATGATATTTACATTCAAGTTGACGTTCTTTTCAGAGTGATGCAGAGAAGCTGTATAAACAGCTTACGCATTTAAAATCAAGACCTAGGCAAAAATTTCAACGTAATGGTTTCCTGGGACTTTTTGGACGAAAGGTTGATGTTGTAGATCACACTGAGAAGAGGTTACAAGATTTGGAAGAGAATGTTAGAATGCAACAATCAGATGATTCATTAATAGGAGAGGTAATGTTCTGCTTTCCTCTACTTATGAGCCCAATCTCATGTGTATAGTGGTTCTGTGTTGGATATATTGCTCAAGTTGCAGTTGGTATCCTCATTGTATGATCTGTCTCTTCTTTATGCTTCTGACCTTGATTCAAGGTGATGACCTATAAGCATTGATTGCACTCTAGGTACTAGTGGGCCACACTATAGAAAACAATGCCTGGCCATGATAAATAGCATCATGCAATGTGGTCCAATTGATTAGTGGATATGGCTTCTTCATTATAAGTCCAATGACATGGCAAACATTCTTAATAAAAACAGAGATATTTTGGGAATCGAAAAAAATAATCATAATATATTCTATAATTAAAATTTCATGTACCTTTGAATTATCTGGACTTTATAACCTGCAATAAGATAATTTTACCCTTGCAATTAATTTTAGAAAAATTTAAAACTAGAAAATTGCTCCAATGCTCTCATAGAACTATAAGTTATAGTGATTCTAATGGTATTGGAATGCTTAAACATCCTAATAGACTGATCTGATTTGTCCATTGAGTTTAGACCAAATTTCATGGGCTAGCATGCAATAGTCACTCGGGTTGATTGATCCAACCATCCTTAATTTGGCTTTTTTTTCTATGGCCATACTTTTTTCCACCTATGTATGGGATTGTTACAATTGCCTAACAAAACTGATTCTTTAGAATCTCATACGTAATCCATGATGAGGCCTTTTTTTTTTTTTTTTTTGGGTTAGCTTGTTAGTACACACCCATGTCAGTACACACTCCATGTTAGCCACCCCCACTTGGGATCGATACCAAGATCCATGATGAGGCCTAACAAGTAGATAGATAAAATTGTTAAACGGATATATTTGTGTAAATAATCTTAACTGTCTGTATTAAAGTTAAATGATCAAATGGTTGATATTTGTCAAATTGGTGAGATTTTCATGGTAGCCCGTGAAATGGGTACTAAGCACTTGTAGTCTAGATCAATGTATTGGAATGTTTAAGTGTCCCAATGCAACCAGAGCAATATAATTTATAATACTCAGAAAAAACTAGAACATTTCTCCTAGAATAAAGGACATTAGAAGTGCTTTTGCTAAAGGAAGAGTACTTTTTTTTATAATTTAATAAAGTTTTCTTTTTTGTGACTTTCTCCTCGGCACCTCGACTTTCTCTTTCCTTGAGCTCTCTTTTTAGACACGAATTTCTGTGCCCTCCACCAGCAAGAAGTTAGTGAAAGTTTTGTGGGTTCACTGTGTTGGCAGTAAGAAATTTACTCTCTCTCTCTCTCTCTCTCTCTCTCTCTCTCTCTCTCTCTCACACACACATTTGGGCTTAGCTGGATTTCAAGGAGAGCATAGGATTAGATGGCTTTGTACCAAAATTCTACCTTTAGAGTCAAGTTTGATTTTTGTTAGGCGCTCCAATTTTCCAAGGAGTGGGCCTAAGATTGGATGGTATGATCCCACATGGATCAAATTCTACAGTCAAGTCTACTCTTTTACCAAGAGCATCAAGACTCCAACCAGTGGGCATGGAAATGAATGGGTGCCGCTAAATTCTAAGGAATGGGCCAGGGACTAGATGTGGACAAATATTTTATTGATATGTTTGGGATCATCAAGTGAAAATCTATTCAAAGTTTTTATTATCATATTCTTCTTCAAATCCAGAACGTACCTCACATCAGTTAAAATAAGCTCTACCCCATCAAATATTCTGATACAAACTGAAATAATGCTGACCATCTTACATGCATGATCATTGTCCATGAGAATCAAGCCACCATCATACTATATGTGGTGAACCAACTCCGATGAGGACACATATGGTACAATGCCCCCGTATCCAAAATCAACTCATGATAGAAGTGACTTACTGATGTAAAGCTGGTCGCAGACAATTTCTTGGCCAAGATGGATCGGAAAAGGCCCAGTTGACGACAGAAGTGATCCAGACAGGGTGGGCCCCACCATGAAGATACCTGTCACAAGAAAATGCTTGCAATGAACGATTATGAGTACTAGGCCTATTAATGAAAACAATGTCTCCGTCCATAATATGCTTGTTTATGATTTGACCAACTTTCAAATATGTACGTCCTTTTGAACATTCCCTAATTGCATAAGGTTTTTTTTTTTTTTGAAAGATGAACATCTTTCATTAAAAAAAGAAAAGAAAAAAAGAAGGAAAGAAACATCTCTGTATGTTACACATAATTGCATAAGTGGTTGTACCATCTCTGTATGTTACACATAATTTGTCATTCACTAGTTTCAGTAAATGATTCATGTTGTATGTCGTGACCTTCTCTTCAAATGTGATCTTTTGAGCAATTTCTATTGGTAAATCGATTTTATGAATCCCTTTATGTGCATCCCTAGTAATCACACTACGAGGAGGAGGAGGAGAAGAAGAAGAAGAAGAACTACAAGTGACAAAAAAAGAAGCCATCTGGCACCATCCATGTGCATATACTAAGTTGCTTGTATATATAATTTCAATATGCAGTATCACATTTGATAAAAAATGAAAATAAGAGCAGGATTACAAGTAAAAAACAAAAAGGATTACAGGTAAAAAATAAAAATGCAATACTATGTATACCTTTGTGGTGCCCCTGAGGTTCATATATCGTGCAATAGTTGACTGCAAGTTATTAACCTCAATTTGATATGAATCAAAGTTTGGAGAACCAGATCTTGATCTATTGATGATTTCAACTTTTTTAAGAACTTTTCTAAGCATATACTGTGCAATATGAATCAAAGTCATTAGCCTCAATTTGATATGAATCAAAGTTAAGAACTTTTCTAATCCCTGAGGTTCAAATATTGTGCAATAGCTGACTAAGGCTTCTTCCAAACAAAGCCTTAGTCTATTTATTTTTTCTCACCTTGGTTACAATCTTTTATTAGTGCTTGTTTCCAAATAGGGGCCTTGGTCTTGCCGAAAGATGAAGACCCGAGTTTGGTTAAGAGGAATAGAAGAATGCTGGGACAGCTGTTGGGGACATTAGATGTAATTCATTGCAATTATGCTACAATATTAGATGTTTTTTTTTTTAATATATAATCGTAAATTATGATAAATAGTAAAAAAGTTTTTTATAACACAAACAAGTTGGCGTGTAATCTATGATTATTAGATACCAATGAAGATTCAGACACTGGTATCATCTCTGCTTTAGAGACCGCTGTTAAATGCTTATTACAGAATTTTTAATTCTTTAATTGTCTTAAGGGGATTGGGGGTGGCTGTTCCTCTTCTATGCCCTTTCTGAACCCTTATATACTCTTTCACGTAGCTCTAGTTCTTCATGATTAGATTTTCCAGTGGGAAGAATTTGATCTTTTGAAAAAAAAAAAATCTATTATTTGATCGCGAAAAGACATCCCCATAGTTGAATCCACTGTTTTGGTTGCAAATATCCTAGCATTCTCTGATATGGATGGAAGCATCTGGCCCCAAAGACATTCTGCAAATTTCTTAGACTCTGGTACGGAAACAGGCATCTGGCCCCAAAATAATTGTTGCAAGTTACCAGTTGTCCTTCAACTTGGATATGGGTCTGGGTGTATTTTTGACACATGGATTATAAGTGCATCATGGTAGATTGTGGGGTTTGGTTCTCACCATTGGATGGAACATGTGTGATTGATCTGAGCCCTTCATTAAGTATTGCAACAATCCGAACATGCCATATGCCAAAAATCAAGGTAGTAGACTCATTAAGTGAGCTATACAAATCTGTTGAATTTGGATGGTTGGACGTTTTCATCAGGCATGTTCACAGTTTACACTACTTGATGAATGGTCAGATCTTTGGCACGTGTGCTATCCGATGGTGGGATTGAGGCCTACATAGTAGCTGCGATGTAGGGCCTTGCATTATATCAAAATCGCACTTAGGGTCCATGTGGATGCACAACTACATTGAGTTGCGGTTATTCATTAGAATAATCATTACCATCATAGCCTTATCCGAACCACTTATGGTTGGATTTGAGAAACTTGTTTTGCCTAAAGTTCTATCCTCAGTAGGTGAGGTGAACGAGCCTTCGTATCCTTTCTCACTACCTTAATCCAAGTCTTTTTTGGTTTTCCTGTAACATCTCAGAAAAATTCGTACAAAGACTTGAGTATCACCTCAGGCAGAGATCATTAATGATCGAATTTTGTAGAAATTAGGTGAAAATTAATTAAGTACTAAACTAAATAAATCGGAGAATTAGCTCGAATCACTTTCTATACGAATTGCAAGACCCAAAACCATTATAATCGCTAACCCAACATTACCTAGAAACCTAGGATCAGTCTCAAAACCCAGTTGTTCTTGGGAGCACATTGAAACTCCGTATTGGACCTGAACTGTGCATTGAAAGTCCGATGACCGCGAAACTATAAGGTTATGACCACCTTACTGGGCTTGACAACCATCGTGGGAATCGAGTCCAAATAGTATTCAGAAACGCACAACTTGAACATATAATGTAGTGTGTGAGAAACGTGAATATCTTTAGAAAATGAACTCAAACTTAAGTGAATTGGGCCGTTCACTTGCAGGCCAAATTTAAATATTCAGACCGTCAGATTCTGACTCAACTACACCCTTGGATCAGAGAAATTTTTCTGCACCCATTGGTATACTTGTGGCCCCGATCGAGTGACGATGACCGTTAAAGTGAAACGGATCCTCCACGATCGATCCACTAATCCGATCGGACCGAAATCTTAACCTGGCATAGATCCATTGTCAAGGAACTTTCTTCAGACCGTATGTGAGCAATGGACCTTCAGATGAGTTCCGTTGGCCCGAAATAGACGCCTTTTGGCTATAACCTAAGTATACCATGGCCTTGGGGCCATTGACATCACTTCTGGGCCTATATAATACCCTAAACCCACCCGTCTCTCATTCCATACGAATTCTCTAACCCTAGGAGATGAGAGAAATTGAGAGAAAAGAGGGAGATCGAAGAGAGATCCTTGGAGTTTGCTACAGTACTTCTGTTCTGCTACTCCACGCATCAAATTGCCCTTACATCTAGCTACACGAACCATTTGAACTCCATTTTTGGGTAAGAAATCCTAACCCTAATCTGTTTTAGGAATCCAAATAGAGAAACCGGTGGAATAGCTAGCCTATTTCAATGTTAAGGTAGCCGTTGTGTCGTAGACAAAGACGTGGTGTACGAATTGAATTCGTAACGAGCGTACCGACGAAAGGTGCAGACTATAAACGTTTAGGTTATGGTTTTCAAGACTTTTAATATCAGTTAATGATTTATGATTGACTTGATTACTGTCACATGTACTTAGATACGATGTTTTCCATGTATTACACATATATGAACTATGTTGAAATATGGTGCATTCCATGTGTTCGTCAAAATGTTTGAATGAAAGTGAAATCATGATTTGTGCTTGCCATGACTATTAATCTAGAATACGTAATTGTTGTACGTATGACAACTCCTTTGTGAAAGGATTTGCCATAATATATGTTATAACTAATTTATTGCATGTATGTTAAAATGTGTAGTCTAAGTGTTTGATAAAATGTCTGAATGAGAAATTGCTTGTTGAAATGT
This sequence comes from Magnolia changhungtana, assembly GCA_030180095.1. Classification (NCBI taxonomy): domain Eukaryota; kingdom Viridiplantae; phylum Streptophyta; class Magnoliopsida; order Magnoliales; family Magnoliaceae; genus Magnolia; species Magnolia changhungtana. Next base: position 5,559,640 of record JASAUF010000378.1, read on the forward strand.
ATTTAATAAGGGTGTGGAGATAGGATTCTCGATTACTTTATCTATAGTTACAATTTCTTTCATGTAACCTATCTTGCTACTACGTGATTTATGGATGAAATGCTTATGTATGATAACATGTGCACTATGTGTTTGTTAAATGCTCGAATGAGATTTATATTTGAATTGGTTGTTAAATGCTATTTTGATTGTCATATACGAATGCCTATTGTATTTGAGTATGATTGGGACTATTGCGTAGTCCAGGCAATTGGTAACAGTTCCCGATCGAGTGGCCGAATTAGTTTCGCCATAATGGATATGTTCGATGAATCCGAGTCGTATGGTGATTATCGACAGTGGTTAGGCCACGATGAGTGCGTATGCGCTCCGTGTCTATTAAATTAGCGTGCGCTCGTATCAATCGAACTTGTCAAGTTACCCGATTGACCAAATGCGTGTTTACCATGTATGGACGCTACTGCTTGAATCTAAGGTACCACTTACCAATGTAAAGCCCGTTTAACCTTAGTACTACGATCCGCTAAAATTCATGAGTCGGGCATGGTAGTTTATAGGATACCGTGGTCGAGTTGTCAAACTACGCTGGGGTGACGAGCCTCCATGTAGTGACCAGTGAGCAACCCAACTTGTGAGTCGAATATGGTGGTGTATGGGACACTGTATTCAAGCTGTCAGCCTACGCTAAGGTGACGAGCTTCTCCGTATTGACCTCGAGTATAAACTAAGCCTACGCTGAGGTGACGAGCCTCTCCGTAGCGACCTGAACTTGCCAATCCACTGCTTTTCAATCAGGGGTGATGTTGCCCTATAACTTGCCTATCTTATATGACTAACCAGGATTGACGACCCTAGATGGATCATTGTTTGGGTAAATGATGTAAAGGGAGGTACCTTAGCTTCTCGAATCTGCTGTATGAATAAGCCTAATTAAATATTGACTAAAACGACCATGCACTGCATTGCATGTACTTTGGCGAGGAAGCGCACGTGTAAAGAGTGTTGCATGCGCGATTGTGAGATGATGTCGTTGAGGGGGTGTAGGCGAGGGCATGCATCATTACAGCATTCCATTCTTGCATTAACCAGAGTAGTTAGGAAATGCTTGTTGTATTGCTTTATCATTACTGCTTGACTGAATTAATAACATGTTAACCTTTGCCTTATAGTTCCACTAAGTTGATCACTCACTCCCACTCTGGGATGGTGTTTTAAAACACCGACCAGACTCTGTTGTAGTTGCAGATGATGATACGACTTATGAGGTGGAGCCAGACTTTTATGACAATGAGGAGTTCTCCTATACGCAGCTATCAGGCGGGTCTGTGTAGACCATGTACTGATCGACGGAATTACAGGGATACGGATTAGTTGGACATTACACTTTGTCATTTTGTATATTTTGGGAACAAACATGTATATATTCAGCTTGGTGACATGATCATACTCCGGGGGTTTATAACCACTTATTTACTTTATATATCTATCAGTCTTCCGCTTATTTAATTTAATCGTCTCTAGAGTATGATATGTTGATTTAGTGTAATCCCATTCATGTTTAATGCACTAACACGGACAACATTTAGTCATCATTATTTATGTTGCATAAGTGATGCGATGGATCTCGGGAGTTGAGGTTTACTTTACCCTTGATTTTCGGGGCGTTACATTTCCTTTGCTCTTTACAGGAATTTTTGCACATAACTGACGAATGCGATTTTAGGGTTTTCCCACAGTTCTCAAGTTTAGATTGGTATTTTTGAGCTCCTGATGTCTTATTCATGCACTTAAAAAAAAAAAAAAACACAAATCATAGTATAAATTGTGTTTTTTTTTCTTTTCTTTTCTTTTCTTTTTTATGTAATTGAGTCTTTTATTCTGAAGTTGAAATCATGAAATTCTTGGGTTTTTCATTGTTTTTATTTTTATTTTAATTTTTTATAGTCCAGATTGTTGATTTTGGACTCCAGATTTTGGTTTTCCATAGATAGTGGTTTTGGATGCAAATTAGAACACAAATTGCATTTTTGCAGGTAATCGAGATTACTTTCAAAGTTGAAATCATACAATTTTTGGATTTTTCATAGTTTTTTATCTTTTTATTTTTATTATAGTTCAGACTCCGTGATTTTGGACTCTAGATTTTACCTTTCGTAGAAATTGTGGGTTTAGATGCAAATTAGAGCACAGATTGCAGTTTCACAGGTAATTGGGATTGCTTTTAAAGTTAAATGCATGCCATTTTAGGGTTTTTGTGATTTTGCAAGACCATATTCTGCTTATGAAGACGGTGATTTAGGAACTTATTAGTTCTTAAGATGGTGATTCTGGATCATCTTAGAAATCACGGCTTGAGATGTTAATTAGAGCAAAAAATTACGGTTTTTAAGTAGTCTAGACTTGTTCCAAGTTGATACATGTGATTTTAGTATTTTTGTGTGGTTTTTGAGTTTAGAATGCTGCTTTAATCTCCTGATCTTTGATTTCCATAGAAATTACATTTATCAAATGTAAATCGTAGCAGAAGAGTTCATTTTCATGTATTTGGGATTGTTTTTGAAGTTGAATGCTTGTTATTTTTGGTATTTTCTGCGGTTTCTACGATCATATTGCCAATATCAAGTTCCCCATCTTTGATTTTCTTAGGAATTACATTTTTCGAATGCAAACAGTGGACTCTTGCATATTTAGTTAATGGGACTGTTTTTGAAGTTCAAAGCATACAACTTAAGATGTTTTGTGCTGTTTCTAAGATCAAGTTGCTGATGTATACTATTTTTATAGGCATTGCGGTTTTAAACAAAAATTTGAGCAAAATCGTTGTTTTCAGGTAATTGAGATTGTTTTGAAGTTGAATGCAGGTGGTTTTATGGTTGTATTGGATTTTAGTTTTTATTTCTTTTACTAGTGGATTTCTTCTTGTAAATGAAAGCAGCTGCTCCTAAGACATCTTCTTCTAAGAGGAAATTCAAGGATGGAGATGAAGATGATTTAAAGAAGAGAAAACCAAAGAAAAATAATCTTAATGCACCAAAGAGAGTCGTCTGCTTTCATGTTCTTCTCACAAGCCAAAAGAGATGTAAGTTGTTTTTGGTATGCCATGCTGGTTTTTGCTTCTTGTTGCCTTTAAAAGTTTTTGGTATGCCTTGCATGTGCTATTCTATTGTGTAGACTTACTTTCTCAAATAGGTTGGTTCGTTCAAGGCTCTCGAGAAATGGGTATATCTAGAAATCCATTTTTAGATATACCCATTTCTCGAGAGCCTTGAACGAACCAACCTATTTGAGAAGGTAAGTCTACACAATAGAAAAGCAAGAAATATATCATCTAAATTTAATGGATGATATATATTTAAATTTTTTTTTTGAAAATTTATGACAATCACCGACGGCTAAAAATCGTCGAAAACGTCGACGGTTTTGGCCGGCGACAATGCCAACGGTTTTAACTGTCGCTTTTACCGGCGGAAACGCCGACAGTTTTAGCTGTAAAAAATACCGTCGGTTTTGGCCGTCGCCCTTACTGTCGGTAACGTCGAAAGTTTTACCCGTCGAAAACGCTGACGGTTTTTATCCGTCGACGTTGACTTATTTTCTGGTAGTGTTACCAAATTACGAGTCGTATTAACGACCTCTATCCATATGTCCTTACCCAACGCAACATTACTCAACATACATCTGGCCCTCTCCATAAGAGTCCGATTCATTCGCTCAGCTACACCATTTTGCTCGGGTGTGTGGCACACTATGTTGTACCTGATGATCCCTTCATCCTTACAATAATCATTAAATTCAGTGGAAGTAAATTTTCTACCATTATTAGTCTTTAAAACCTTTATTTTTTGCCTTGACTATTTTTTCACCATTGCCTTCCATTGTTTGAATACTTCGGATTTACGTTTCGTAAAGTAAACCCAAACTTTCTTTGAGTAGTTATCAATGAATGAAACAAACCATCATGACTCCCCTAATGGAAACTTCTAGCGATGACCCTCATATGTCAAAGTGCACATAATCAAACATTTCTTTACATATATGTTTTTCAGATTTAAAAGATAATCTAAATTGTTTACCTTATATACAATGCTCGCATATATCTAAATCATAATTTTTAAAAATTGGAATCAAACAATGATCAGATAGTACCTTCATGCCCCGCTCGCTCATGTGGCCCAAACGAGCATGTCACATACGTAGAGACGTGGAATCTGTAATAGCTGCTGCCACTCCACTCGCCGAAGTGTTCCCGATTAACCTGTAAAGGTTTCCATATCTTTATGCTCTCATAACCACGAGTGATCCTTTTGAAACTTTAAGGACATCATCAATAACGGTGAACTTGCACCCTATAGCCTCGAGTGCACCGAGAGAAATCAGATTTTTCTTCATATCAGGAACGTGCTTGACATCAGTCAAGGTACGCTCCATCTTATCAAACATCTTGATGCTTACCGTACCAATAGACACAATATTACAGGCATTGTCATTACCCATAAAAACCTATCCACCATCGCATTCCTTGTAATTGATGAACCAACTCCGATGAGGAGTCATGTGATATGATGCCCCTGTGTCAAGTATCCACTCGTCTTTATGATTATCGTATAAGTAACCAATCGTGGAAACAGACAGAACATCGCCACCACTTGTTTCTTCATCAGATGTGACCACATTGGCCTCTTTCGAAGAAGCTGCTGAATTTTTTTTCTTCGCTTTAGGATTTTTAAATTCCTTCTTCATGTGTCCAGACATCTCACAGTTCTAATACTTTAATTTTCCTTTGCCCTTGCCCTTGGATTTGGATCAAGATTTTGAAGATCTTGTACATCGCTTAGAATCTCTACCCCTCGTAATGAGTGTATCGGAAGATGCCCTCATGTTGCCGTTTATGTGACGCCCCGTCACTATGGTCACATGTGGGCAGGCACACGTGGGCGGGCACACATATGGGCTGGCCCCAAGATGGTTGGCAGGCTACTGTGTGACTGACAGTTTACTGTGCACATAGTGAAGGTGAAACTTTGTCCCACATCGAAAGTGTCGTCTGAAGTTGTGGTAGTTATATGTGGAGTTGCCATCATATACTATATGAGGCCTTTAGGGGGTGACTCCGAGAACAAAATCATGCGGGCTGTGTCTAGAGTGGACAATATCATATAGTGTGGGCGTGGGCTGTTATAAATAATATCAAAGCCAAGGACGGCTCTGCCCTCGGTGGGGGATATTGTGACCCCCCATCACTGTGGTCACATGTGGGAGGACACACATGAGCGGGCATACATGTGGGCAGGCCCCAAGATGGCTGCCAGGCTACTGTGTGGCCGACAGGTTACTGTGCTGGCAGGCTACTATGCACACAGTGAAAGTGAAACTTTGTCCCACATCGGAAGTGTCGTCTGAAGTTGTGGTAGTTATATGTGGAGTTGTCACCTTATACTGTATGAGGCCTTTTGGGGGTGACCCCGAGAACAAAACCGAGCAGGCTATTCCCAGAGCAGACAAGATCATACAGTGTGAGCGTGGGCTGTTACAGTTTAGCTTTCTCATAGTTTTCCCTTGAAGGGTAATATAACGGTGTCAACACTTATGGTTTATTTGCGGTGCACATTGTGTCTATGAATGACTTATATGATGCAGGAAGATAATTCAACAATATACATGCTTGTTCCTAATCTTTGACCATTTCCTCCATATCCAGTAATTTACACATTGATTTATTAAAGTTGCTGATGTGAGCTTTTAGATCTCTACCCTCTACCATTTGAAGGTATAACACTGTAGCTTCAAGCGTAGGCGATTTTCAGAGGACTTCTTTGTATAAATGTTTTATAACTTCGCCCATAAACTAACCGCAGTTTTCTCCTTCAAAATATTATAAAGAACCTCATCCGTGAGACATAAATGGATAGAGGCTAAATCATTACTATCAAGGTTTTCTCATTCTTCATCTTTCATGGTAGATTTCCGCTCCTCAAGAGCCTTAATCTTGCCTTACTTAGTTAATAGGCTAATTATCTTAACTTTCCATAACTAAAAACTATTTTTACCTGAGTACTTCTCAATATCAAACTTGTCGTTTTCCATTATTACTAATCTTGCAGATTCAGATCTGTGCCTCAACGATTGCTCTGATACCACTTGTTGGGATTTGTGCTATAGAATCACATAAATCTAGATCTAGGATAGCAATCTAATAATGCCAAGCAATCATAAGAAAACATAAAGATTTAACATGGAAAATCCTTGCGGAAAAAAACCACGGCACAAAGCGACAGAAATCCACTATGAAATAGAAATTATAAGAGAGGACTTACCCGATTCGAACAACCTCGAATCACACACTTTCTACATCCTTTGATAACCCTAGAACCCTTTTAAAAACCTTTAAAAAATATTTAAGAAGCCTTGGAATACTTTAGAATGGCCCTAGGGACCCCTATTTATAGTTTAAGAAACTCTACTTACGCACCTACTTTAGAAATGTTCAGAAACCGCCTCAAATTTACGCAGTCCGCACGCAGTCTGCATAACCTTCGACTAGTTGAGGGTCAACTTAGTTGATCTTGACCTTCAACTAGTCGAGCATTCTGGACATCCAAATACATAGTTTGTTAGACTTTGAATCAAGCATACTTCGACAGGTCAAGAGGAATCTTCAATCAATCTGGCCAGCCCCTCAGCTGGTCGGGCAGTACAAACAAATTTAAGACATCTGCTATAACAACATAAGAGAGAGAAGGGGATTGCACTTAAAAAGACGTGTAACAGAAGGAAACGGCGGAAGAGAGAGGAAGGGATTACAGTTAAAAAGACAGCACGTAAAAGAATGAAAGGTGAGAGGATTGATTTTTATGAGGTTCTGCGTTCGGTTCAGAACAAAAAAACATGCCTATTCCGGTTAAGCAATTTTGGTGCAGTGTCTGTCAAATCTACTCATCTAAAGTACCATTTTAATACCAATGATTCCCAAAAAATTAGTAAATTAAAAGTTTCATGTTGGCCAATTTAGAGAAAGCGGATTGGCTGAGCAATGCACACCACCGACCTGGCTAGTGTGTACGTGTCTTGCAAAGGCGAGCTGACGCTACTTGAGCTCCCGGCTCGACGAACGGTTCAAGGAGGTAAAAGTTACATGGGGACGATGTATTTATTATATCCACACCGTTCATCTATCTGGAGAGATCATTTAAGAGTATTAAACAAAAAATGAGCCATATCAGAATTTCAAGTAGACCACACCACCAAAATCAGTGGTACAGTAATTCTCACCGTTATAACATTCATAAGGCCTACCCTAACGTTTTTCCATCCAATCTGTTCAAAAGGTCGCAAAGGCCTGGACGAATAGGAAAAAAAAACATATCATATTGACTCAAAACTTCTGTGTCGCCCAAAAAGGTTTAAATGGTAGAAGTTCAATACCCCACTGTTTTTTTCAGTGTAGTCCACTTAATCTTTAAATCTGTCCTATTTTTTATCTCAAGCCTTAAGACGAGCTCACCAAAGATATGGACGGTTTGGATATAACAAATACCTCATGATGAGACCCACAGAACTTAGTGACGTCAACACATCAGTCAGATCGGTGGTGTGTGGCCACGGATGCGGATTTCCTTGCTAAGTTCCTGCGCTGGGATGCCAGGTGGGCCACTGATGTTTGTTGAAAATCCACCCCGTCCATCTGTTTTTTGATGTTATTTTAGAATATTCAATCTAAAATTATGGCGATCCAAAACTCAAATGGGCCACCCGGGAGGAAACATTAGGGATTCAGTGACCACCGTTGAAATTTTTTATGCCCATAAAAGTTACTTATCAGGATAAAATTTTCATGTTTTCACTTCATCCCCGTGGGAATTACCTCTTAAACGGTTTGGATGGCATATAAACATCAAGGTGGATACTGCGAAGGTTTCAATGGTGGGAAACTCTTTTCCCATTTTTCCCTCCCATATGGCCCACTTGAGTTTTGGATCACCAAATTTTCGGTCGCATTCCTAAAATGATCTTGCAAAACGGATGAAAGGAGTTGATTTCTAACAAACATCAAGGTAAGCCCCACCTGGCATCCCAGTACACCAGTCAATCCGCTTCCAATTGGGAATGATTTTACGATGTTCCCTGTGGAGGGGGATTACCTAAGTCTTGTGTTTGACCATTTTTAGGATCCAAGGTTAAAATGTGATGGACCTAGCGTAAGTAAATCTTTCAGACTTGCCTCCAATGGGTGGAACCTTAAGTTACGGTTCAACGGGGAAGTAATTTCATGGGCATCTGACATCCAACCTTCCTCTTTAATTGATTGGTCCCACCTTAAGAATCACATGTGATAAAATTAGTACAAATGCACTCATAAGGTAAACCACAACTTAGAAATTAAATTATGAACATTGATAAAAGAACGAAATTCAGGTATAGTGAGCCATATGAATGACTGATGTGATTTTGCACAGAGTGACCCTACGGAGAGGGAAACGGATTGGCTACTCCCTGTAGGCCCCACCATGATGTATGTATTTCATTCATTTTTACAAATCATTTTAGGGCTTAATCTAAAAAATGAGAGGGATATTAATATTAGGTGGACCACACCACAGGAAAACAATAGTAACTAGATATCCACTGTTAAAATCCTCCTAAGGCCCACTGTACTGTTTATTTGACATCCAATCTATTGATTAGGTCATACAGACCCAGATGAAGGGAAAAACAAATATCAGATATTGATCCAAAACTTTTATGGCCTCCAAAAAGTTTTAAATGGTCGACGTTCATTCAACACTAATTCCTGTAATGTGGTCCACTCGAGATTTGGATATACCTCATTTTTGGTCTCATACTATAAAATGATATAGAAAAATAGATGGACGGTATGAATGAAACACATACATCATGGGGGCTCACAGAGCACCGACCACCAGCCATTGGCGGGGTAGCCAATCTGTTTCTCATGCAGAGGCCAATACATTGGATATTGGTCTGGATGTCAGGTGCACACAACCGGTGAAAAGATATACACTGGATGATTCAGTTGGTTAGTCTTTGATACATTTCTTTCCTGGGATTGTAATATATATTCTATTCACCGGTCCGTTCACTGAAGTGCCCAAGCCTACAGCGCCACCATTTTTCATATGAAAAACCTCCGTCTAGCAGGTCCTGTCCTCGATATCAAGCCCTAAGTAGAAAAATCAGCTACATCCACCAAAGCCGATCGGGTACTGATCAGTACCTACATCCACATAAGTGGATTGCATCAATATTATGGAACCCACCATGGATGTATGTGTCTTATCCAAGCCATCCATCCATTTTTTCAGCTCATTTAAGGACCTGCTCAAAATTGAAGCATATCCAAATCTCAAGTGAACCACAACCCAGGAAATCGTGAGAATAATAATGTCCACTGTTGAAACCTTCCCAAGGCCAATATTAATGTTCACTTGTCATGCAACCTGTTTATAAGGTCATACATGGATGAGAGGAAAACATAAATATCAGCAAAGTTCTTTGCCCCTGGAAGTTTTCATCACACTCTCGTGTGGTGTGGTCCACTTGATTGTGGATATACTTCACTGGCTAGAGTGGATAGTGTTGGGGTGCCTTGCACAAATCTTAGGATCTAGCCTCCCGAAACAAACCAGAATTATGGATAATAAAGCAATGAAATAAATCAAAGCATCAATCATACATCACACGAGATTTTTACGTGGAAAACCCTCAAAGAGGTAAAAACCAAGAGACCTCGTCCAGATCAACAATCTACTATGAAGTAGAACGTTTACAACCTTCTTCACTCACGCAGGAGTGGATGAACAATGAAAGAATAAAGGAAACCAGAGAGATCTCACCGATTATGAGGACGTAGGAGTGCAGAGATATAGACTGCACCGTAGATCACCTCCACGAGCATAACCTCCTTTCTACAAGCTTCTTCTCTCTCTTTCTCCCTCTTTCTCACCTTTGATAGCCCTCTTGTGTTTTTCTCATCAACACAACATACCCTAGAAAAATCTTAGGGATCCTTTTTTATAGTTTTAGAAAACTCCTTTCCGCATCCTAGTTGCGAAAGGACTTGTGCATCCTAGTTGCGAAAGGACTTGCGCATCCCAGTTGCGAAAGGACTTGCGCATCCTAGTTGCGAAAGGACTTGCGCATCCCAGTTGTGAAAGGACTTTACGCATCCCACTTGCGAAAGGACAACGGGTCAAAAAAACCCATCAAATCTCCCCTTTTTGACCTAGGAGGGATTCACCTTCTTTAAGCCAGCCAGGTTTCTACAAACCTCAAACTTGCCCTTAAGTAAGGCCTTGGTCATTATATCTGACCCATTATCGTCCGTGTGGACTTTCTCAAGCTGTAATACCTTCTGTTCCAAAGTATCCCTGATCCAATGATACCGAATCTCTATGTGCTTCGACTTGGAATGCTGACTTGGATTCTTGCTCAAGTGTATAACACTCTGACTATCGCAATAGACCACGTGCTCCTCTCGCTTTAGGCTAAGTTCCTGTAGGAACCTCTTCATCCAAAGCATCTCTTTACATACCTCTGTGACTGCAATGTACTCGGCCTCTGTCGTCGACAATGCTACAACCTTCTGTAGCTTGCTCTGCCAAGAAACCGCTCCCCTTGCAAACGTGAACATGAACCCCGATGTAGACTTCTTGGAGTCTATGTCACCTGCCATATCTGCATCTATGTAGCCCTCTAACATAGGTTTACCGTCACCATAGCATAGGCTCAACCTGGATAAGCCTCTTAGATACCGCAGTATCCATTTCACCGCTGCCTAATGCTCTTTGCCAGGATTGGCAAGATACCGGCTGACAACACCAACCGCATATGCTATGTCTGAGCGTATACACACCATAGCATACATCAAACTTCCTACCGCTGATGCGTAGGGTATCTTCTGCATCTCTTCCACCTCTGCCTTCGTCTTGGGACACTGTCTGTCGCTCAATCTGAAGTGACTATCCGATTAGATCTTGACCGCCACGCATTGATATTGAACCGCTTTAGGACTTTCTCAATATACCGCTCTTGTGACAGCCAAAGCTTCCTGCTGCTTCTGTCACGGATTATCTCCATTCCTAGGATCTGTCTAGCCGGACCCAAGTCTTTCATTGCAAAAGACTTGCCCAACTCCTGTTTCAGCCTGTCAATCTTCTTGATGTCTTTTCCCATGATGAGCATGTCATCAACATATAACAGTAGAACTAAGAAATCACCATCTGAGAACTTGCGCGTGAACACTGATCAGGGTCAAATATTGCATGTCAAACCCCAGCAATTGCCTAATTTTACGTACATGATAAGGATTAATGGAGTATATTACTCGTGTTTTTATTACAGGATGAAATCAGGAGTGTGTATTGAAAGATGATGTTAAAAACATGAATTTGGCGTTCCAAAATTACCAGAGCACGGGATGGACTCCAGAAAACCAATAATGAAGATTTTACACGCCTGAGATTTGAGGAAAGCAAGACAAAGGGGCCTGAAAAGGGTCCAGAATGCAAGATCACATGGTTCCCGTTATCCGATCAGTTCAAAACTTCATACATGGGATAAGGACCATAAATTAACCATACATATTAAATTTCATCCATTAAAGATCTCGGAAAGTGGGCCAACTGATAAATCAGCCCACAAACCATCGATTCTGGGCCCACCTGATATCTGGAACTGCCTAAAAATTGGTTTTGACAGTTAAATCAATATGATAAAGAGGATGGACGGTGCAGATTTCTCGAAAACATTAAAGCGGACCCCATACATGATGCATGTATACGATGCATACATGCATCTTGCCGTGCACCGGACGGCTGAGACGGTCAGCGCAAGCGCTGACCGATCTCTTCTCTCTTAAAATCAAAAAACCCAACAGCGTCGACCGCTGTCGATCGCTGGATCGTGCTGTGGGTCCCACTCGTCATCGATTCAGATGATCTGAACCGTCCATTGCATCGCTAGGGTGGGTGTTACCCTCGCCTAGATGTTCGTTTTGTCCCATGCATGTGTACGGACGTTGATTGATGAAAATCGCAGAATGGACGGCGGAACGAAAGATCAAGTGGGCCGCATCTATTTCACTCCAGAATATACCACTCCCGGACGGTTTCTCGATGGTTATCTCATGAATGGAGCGGATTATTGAAATACTTATCGAAGTGGGACCCACCATCGCCACAGCCATCGGATTCGCGTCCTCGTAGCGTCTTCCGCTGCCGATTTTTGCGGAAGTTTGTGGGCCCCGCACGTCACCTGTCTGGCCGATCCGAGCCGTCCATCGTGTAAATGGGTCCGAGCACTACAAAACTATGCTGATATTCCACTCCCATGCGTACACACGTGTGCGGTACAGAGGCCACAAACAGGCGATCTCATGACGTTTAAAACTGAGTTTTTTGAGATTTCTTCTGTGGGTTGCGTCAATGGACATTCAAAACCACCCATTCTTGACTGAAATTTCGTCCTGAATCCAATGGATGGGGTAGATTTTCCAGAAAATGCCTCTGTGGGGCCCACCGATCACGGTTGCGAAAATTTGTACTCCGAGTCCTTCTACGACTCTGCCACCGATTCCAGCCATCCAGCAGCTATAAAAGGGAAGTTTTGGACGTGAGAAAGGCATTGAAAACCAGGGAATTCGAGATCCAGAGCCAGGGAGAGAAGAAAGAGAAGAAAGAAGAGAGGGAGATCGATTGGTTTGGTGTTCCGTTTTTTTTTTTTATGAATTTTATTTACCCATCTATTTTTATGGATTTTATGGGTCACTAATCTCTCAGCTAGGGCTGAGATGAAGCCCCTAATTTGATTAGCTCTTGTATTGGTTGATTTACTTTGAATATTAATTATTTTTTTTTTCTTTCTCTAAGTGGGCTTGATTGGTTTAAATTCCATACTTCTCCATCTATGAACTTGATCAAAGTATATATATGGATGTTGTTTGGATGCTTATTATAGGTGCTTGTGTCTGATCAAGAACAGGTTTCCTATAGAGGAAGAAACAGGATGCTTTAATGAATGTACATTCCATGTACCCGACCAAGGACATGGGATATGTTGTTCATGGCATTGCTTAAAGGAATTAGACATTCTGTATGCCCGATTCAGGACACAGATTGTGCTTTCTCTGTATAAGTGGTATCAATCTAGATCAAGGTGAATCAACAGACAAAACAAGAGTTAGGATAATTAGGGGTGGATTCGAAAGTCCTAGTGCTCTCTCTCTGATTGAATTTTCTTCTCTGTTCTTAATTGTTTTTTCATAGAATTGTGCTTAGTAATTAGTTCCATTATTTGTTGGATTAGTTAAGGAGAATCATAGATTTGAATTGTGACGTCCAGTCCTCGTGGGAACGATCTCGTAATACATACCATATCTACATCTGATTCGTATACTTGCGAGTTTAAAAATCATTTAAATCGTGTAGGTTTAAATAAAACATCAAACACAAAGTGGTCCGACTCCGTTCTGTTATACCCATGTTTCAACATAAACGAGTTGAACTTCTTGTACCATTGTCGTGGAGCTTGTTTCAGCCCATACAAGCTCTTCCTCAGCCTACACACCATATGCTCCTTGCCCTTGACTTGAACCCTCCGGTTGGTGCATGTAGATCTCTTCTTCCAGGTTACCATGGAGAAAGACAGTTTTAACATCTAACTGCTCTATCTCCAGATCCATGCTAGCCGCCAACCCAAGCAACATCCGTATGGATGTCATCTTCACCACTGGTGAGAATATTTCTTCGAAGTCTATTACTTTCCTCTGACCAAACCCTTTCACCACAAGTCTGGCCTTGAACCTCGTCTGTGAATTTTTCTGCTCAACCTTCTTTCTGAACACCCACTTGTTGCTCAAAGCTTTCTTGCCCTTAGGCAGTTTCACTATATCATAGGTGTGGTTCTTATGCAAGGATTCCATCTCCTCTTACATAGCTTTCAACCACTCCCCCTTATGCTCGTCGGCGGCCAGGGCCTCAAAATAATCTTCGGCTCTCCCCATTAGTCGATAATGTACTCATGTGGCGAGTACCTCTTGGAATGGTACTGTCGTCCCAGATGACCTCCTCACATGTGGCTCAACAGTGGATCAAGGGGCCGCCCCCGGTCCATCTTCTGAAGGAACTCTCTCGTCCTCTGCACCTTGTTGTACTCCCCCGTCATTAGGCACCACGGGAGGAATAATCGGATCCATGTCCTCTAGCTCACCTGAACTAAGCTGATTCTTCTCTGGCTTACCAATGTCTTCTATACACTGATCTTCAAAGAAAATCACATCTCTGCTCCTGACGAGCTTCCTCTCAGTCGGATCCCACAATTTATAACCGAACTTTTCATCACCGTACTCTAAGAACACACACTGCCTTATCTTCATATCGAGTTTGGACCTCTCATCCTTTGGTACGTGAATGGATGCCCTGCATCCAAACACCCTGAGATGACTATACGATGGATCATGTCTAGTCCACACCTTCTCAGGTACTTCTCCATTCAACGCGGCTGATGGAGACCTGTTTATCAAATACACCGCCGTGCGCATTGCTTCTCCCCAGAACGTCTTAGGCAACTTCGCATGGGATAACATGCATCTGATTCTCTCAACAATGGTGCGATTCATTCGCTCAGCTACACCATTATGCTGGGGGGTCTTGGGAACCATCCGTTTATACAGTATACCCAGGAACTTACAGTACTCATGAAAGTCGCCAATGTATTCACCACCATTGTCAGTGCAGATGCACTTCAATGGTCTACCTGTCTCTCTCTCCACCATAGCATGAAACAATTTAAACACACCAAAGACCTCGTCCTTAGATTTCAAAGCATAAACCCAAACCCTCCTAGATGCATCATCTATAAAAATGACAAAATACAATGCCCCACCCAAGGTTTTTGTCCTCATAGGACCACAAACATCAGAATAAACCAAATCTAATGCATGCACTTTATTAACATGAGAAGTAGTTTTAACAAATGAAACTTTATACTGTTTCCCTGATAAACAATCAAGACAGGTTTTGAGAGGTGTACCTGTCACGTCTGGAAGGAGCTGCTTCCTCGCTAGTAGCTGAAGCCCTTTTTCACTCATGTGGCCTAGACGCCTGTGCCACATGTCAATAGCTGAATCTTCCGCTGCGTTCAATCCACCCTTGTACATACTGACACTTGCCTTGTAAAGGGTGCAACACTTCTTTCCTCTAGCCATGATCAATGAACCCTTGATGAGCTTCCATTGCCCATCAGCAAACCGGCTTTCATAGCCATCATTATCCAGCCTTCCCGTCGACATCAAGTTGAGGCGAAGATCTGGGATATGCCTCACATCCCTGAGAACCAATGTGCAACCCACATCAGTTTTCACATAAATATCACCGACTCTCACGATCTTTGATATGCCAGAATTTCCCATCTTCACAGTCCCATAGTTACCTAACTTGTAGCTTGTGAAGGAGTCCCTGTGTGGAGTTGCATAAAAAGAAGCTCCTGAGTCTATCACCCAGTCGGTGTTCTGACTCGTAGCCGTGTGACATACGTCATGATCTGTAGAAAGAATAACTATCATGTCGCCATCTGAAGCGACCGCAGTGAAATCAGATTCATCTTCCTTCCCTTTTCCTTTCTTGTCTTTTTTCTTACCACGACATTCATGCTTGTAGTGGCCCTTCTTGCCACAATTCCAGCATTCAATATCTTTTCTGTTACTCGACTTGCCTCTTGATTTATCTCGGGCCTTCCCGCCCTTCCTGTTCTTTCCTCTCCCCCGTTCCTGCGTCATAAGAGCCTCTTGCTGAGTAGACCCCTGAGACTTCCTCCTTGTCTCCTCATTGAAGAGACAACTGGTTACCTGTTCCATGGATATCTTTCCGTCTGGCGTGGAGTTACTTAGAGACACCACCAATGTCTCCCAACTGTCAGGCAATGAACTAAGCAATAGTAAAGCCTGCAATTCATCATCCAGGATGATCTTCATAGAGGTGAGTTGGTTCACTATATTACTGACCTCATTCATGTGCTCGGCCACAGAACCACCATCCTTGAACTTGAGATTCACAAGTTACCTTATCAGAAATATCTTATTACCTGCTGTCTTCCTCTTATACAGCCCTTGTAATTTTAGCCATAGGCTTGCGGCTGAGGTTTCCGTAGACACATGGTGGAATGCAGAATCATCCAACCATTGTCTAATAAACCCCACCACCTTTCGATCCGTCTTCTTCCAATCATCATCAGTCATATCCTTGGATTTTGCTGATATGCCTAAGATTGGAGAATATAGGTCCTTGCAATAAAGCAAGTCCTCCATCTTAGCCTTCCATATGGTCCAGTTAGAACCATTGAGGCTGATCATCCTTGAGCCACCTTTCATAATTCAAAAACCGATCATACCCGTTCAATGAACCTGGCTTTGATACTACTTTGTTGGGGTGCCTTGCACAAACCTTAGGATCTAGCCTCCCGAAACAAACCAGAATTATGGATAATAAAGCAATGAAATAAATCAAAGCATCAATCACACACCACACGAGATTTTTATGTGGAAAACCCTCAAAGAGGTAAAAACCATGGGATCTCGTCCAGATCAACAATCCACTATGAAGTAGAACGTTTACAACCTTCTTCACTCACGCAGGAGTGAATGAATAATGAAAGAATAAAGGAAACCAGAGAGATCTCACCGATTACGAGGACGTAGGAGCGCAGAGATATAGACTGCACCGTAGATCACCTCCACGAGCATAACCTCCCTTCTACAAGCTTCCTCTCTCTCTTTCTCCCTCTCTCTCTCTCACCTTTGATAGCCCTCTTGTGTTTTTCTCATCAACACAACATACCCTAGAAAAATCCTAGGGACCCTTTTTTATAGTTTTAGGAAAGTCCTTTCCGCATCCTAGTTGCGAAAGGACTTGCGCATCCCAGTTGCGAAAGGACTTGCGCATCCCAGTTGCGAAAGGACTTTACGCATCCCAGTTGTGATGGGTCAAAAAAACCCATCAGATAGACGCATACACCACCAAGTGCCCCCACAGATCATAGCATATACTGAGTTACTCCATGTGCAATCTCCTTACATCCACAACTTCAATGGGCCACACCATATAGAAGAATAGTTAATTATGAGATGCCAATGATAGGCCTTAGCGTGTTGAGCCACCATGAGATCTTCCATTCGACCTGTTAATAGAGTGTAACTCATGGATATGAAATAAATATACAAAAATCAGCTTGATATAAAGCTCAGGTGTAGTAATCTTACATTATTCGATTACCGTGACAATTGTGAGTCCTTTGTTGGGCTTATTTTCTATATTTATGTTCAAATAATGGATATCTTTTCTAATTGTATGATTTTAATAATCACCGAAAAATCTTGATCCTATGATTGCTAGAGAACCGACCCTACAGAAGCACCTTAATCTGAATTGAAACGAATAAGAGAAAATAAAAAATCAAAACAACCACACAGAACACACTATTCTCATGTCAAAAACTTTTGTGAAAAAAAACCGTAACACAAAGTGACCATCAATCATTATTCAAAGAAGATTATAAGGATGGAGAAAACTTATAGCAAAAAAACTTAGCTCTCTCTACTTGATGCTCTAAAAACAATAAATCAAATTGTAACTCTCTCTTAAACATAACATAACTAACTATAAAAGCCACCCTTTCAAGAGGTAAATATAAAACATACCCCCTCAAGGGTCTACTAACACTTAGGCATTGTTAATTAGTATGTGAAATATGGGTCATATGGGCTCATAAAAGTGAATAAACCCAAGGTGATTTTGGTGTCAAAATTTTAATAATCTCCACCTTGATAGCAAAATCACTTCCTTGTCATACCAATATTCTTTTAAGCATTGTCATCATCACTTCGTGCAGACTCCGTCTCTATTCATTTCTTGTCAAGCCTAGAGGGGTCAGGAAAAACTTGAATCTCTTTATAGGAATAACATTTGTAAGCATGTTAATCGGATTCTCATTAGTGTAAATTTTCTCAAAAGTAACATTTCCCTCTTCTAACATCTGCGGGATAAAGTGATGACGAATATCAATATGCTTAGTCCGGGAGTGATATACATAGTTCTTCGCCAAATTAATTATGCTCTCTCTGTCACAATGCAAATGCAAGACTTCCTACTGAAGCCCCAAGTCATTCATCATCCCTTTCAACCAAATAACTTTATTGAATGTCTTTGTCACTGCCATACATTCAACTTTGGTACTAAAAAGTATAACCACGGATCAAAACTTAGACATTCAACTGATAACTCCACTCGCTATCATAAATGAATAACCGGAAGTAGATCTTGTTAGAAAAATATGTTGAATATACCGAAAATAAAAAAATGAAATAAAATACTTTTCAATTATTTCGTTTCACTAAGCTGAATCACGTAAAATTATACGTTGTCCTTAAAGCGTGATTCGCCTCCTTATCATTTGCTGATGGGTTACAGATAAATTGCTTCCCGGATAAGACAAGCCTGTCTGGATCCGACGTGCAACAATCACGATGGGTCCACTTAGAAAGAATTCAACGCAACATATCTTCTAGCAGAATCAAACAATTGATGTATTTTAACAGTATTCTATGAAGGAGATACTATCTGGAGAATCTGATGGAATGAGAGAGATTGGTGTTTGAGATGATGAATTTGGATCGGAATGGTCCAGTTTATATAGGCACCAGGGAGTGGACCGTTGCTCGGTGGCCATCAATGGTTCAGAACATTTGAAAAATGTTTCTGACAGTTGATTATTAATTTCAGCCGTTTTTGGTCATTGGATAGGCACCAGGGAGTGGACCATTGCACTAGGGAGTGGATCGTTGAAAAGTGCACCAACTAGCACAACTACAGCCACACTACCCTCGCCCACACCCGTGCTTATGCCTGTGCCCATGCCTGAGCACGCGCGTGCGTGTGTTCCAGTGCGCAACTCAAGCATCTCAATCTCCAAACCTCTAAGTAAGAATACTATACACACATCCACATATAAACCCCAAAACTCACTCTATCATTTCCGCTATGGGACAAAAGCACACACTGTATTTTTTCTATTTAAAATTCTCGAAAATCGTTTTAGCAGCAAAATCCTAAAATTTCAAAATTTTGATTTTTATTTTTTATTTTTTATTTCAAAAATCGCAAATTTCAACAGATCTTCTATTGTTCATATTCCCTATATAATTTGAATCAACATAGCCAATGAATCTCTTCTCTAAATCTCTGAAATACAATATATAGTCTGTCGTACCTCGTATATATCGAAGTAACTATTTCACTACTTCCTAATATTTCTGGCCGAAGTTTAACATATATCTTCTCACAATACCAACTGCATGTGAAATATTTGGTCTCGTACAGACCATGTCATACACGATATTGCTAACTATGCTTGAATAGGATACACGAGATATATATCGCTTTTCTTCATTTGACGTAGGACATAGTTATGAAGAAAGTAAAAAATAAGTAACATGGGGATTGCTAACTGGTTTCACATTTTTCAGTCCAAGCTTGATGAGAACTTTCTCAAGATACTCCTCCAAAGATAACCATAGCTTTACTTCTCAAGATACTCCTAAGATAACTATACATTACTCATCTCCCTATCCCTATGTATATCAATGCTAAGAATCTTCTTTACAACCCTTAAATTTTTTATTTTAAACTTCTTAGATAACTAAGCCTTTAACATATTAATTTGAGAGATGTTGTGGGTGGTAATAAACATATATCAACATATAACATTAGAATGGTGAATTCATTGCCATTTAGTGCTCTATAATAAACACAATGATCAAATTCACCTATGGTAAAACTTTGGCTCAACATAAAAGAACCAAACTTCTTTTACCACTACATATGTGACTGTTTTAAGATGTGCAACCTCTTCAAACTGCAAACAAGATAATTCTTTCTCCACACCTCAAACCTTTTTGTAATTGCTTCATGTAAATTCGTTATTCTAATTCCTTATGTAGAAACACAATTTTAACATTAAAATGTTCCAATTCCATATTATATTTGGCAATTAGAGCCAATACAAATATGATAGATAGTTGTTTGCACTACTGCCATAAAAAATATCAATAAAGTCAACACTTTCCTTTTGAGCATATCCCTTCGCTACCAATCTGATGTAGGGAAGGACGTGAGGTCGAGCACCGTCTTCCTCAAGGATGGTCGAAAAACCATATTAGCCCCTATGGATCCAGAAGAGCCATCCAAAACTTCTAAAGTGGAGGGTCATTCTCTCTTAACTATATAGGACTTCGTGGATGAATCTAGAAAAATAGGACAGATGCATTAATTGTAAAAGGGGAGGAACTCGAGTCTACCATCATCTCTTAAAGACTAAAGCCCTTATTGCATGAATTCAAAGAAATTTGGCTCGATGACCTTCCTAATGGATTACCTCCCATGCGAAATATCCAACACCATATCGACCTTGTCCCTGGGTCTAGCTTACCCAATCATCCTCACTATTGGATGAGTCCAAAGGAGTGTGAAATTTCACAGGGCAAGTGGAGGAACTGATCTGTAAGGGTCTTATTCGAGAAAGCATAAGCTCATGCGCCATACCAGCTCTATTAACTCCTAAGAAAGATGAGAGTTGGCATATGTGTGTCGACAGCCTAGCCATCAACAAAATCACCATAAAATACATGTTTCCTATACCACGGCTAAACGATATGTTGGACATGATTAAGGGCACAAAAATATTCTCTAAATTGGATATAAGGAGCGGCTACCATTAGATTCGAATAGAGATGGGTGATGAGTGAAAGATGGCCTTTAAGACCAATGAAGGGTTGTATTAATGGATGCTTATGTCCTTCGATCATTCTAACGTGCCTAGTACATTTATGATGTTGATGAACCAAGTTATTGAGTCATTCATTGGGCGGTTAATCGTGGTATACTTCGATGACATCTTAATATACAGTCAGGACGAAGCAAGACATATAAAGCACCTCAGGCAGGTCCTTCAAGTGTTCACTGAAAGCAAGTTGTATCTCAATTTTAAAAAGTACAGCTTTTTTACCTATAGCCTGTTAATTTTGGGCTTTTTCATGACATCCACGGGCATTCGAGTGGATGAGGAAAAGTTAAAAGCCATCAAGGAATGATCGGTCCCAACAAATATCCTTGAGATATGAAGTTTTCAAGGATTGATGACATTCTCTCGTCGGTTCATGAAGAATTTTAGCACAATCGTATTCCAATTACAAACTGCATTAAGAAGGAACAATTTTAGTGGACTGACGAAGTCGAACTTTGCCGAAATTAAACACAAGTTGTTCATAACTCCGGTTCTTATACTTCCCAACTTCGACAAACTATTCGAAGTTGAGTGTGATGCTTCCTATGTCAGGATTGGGAGAGTCTTATCTCAAGAAGGTCAGCTGGTAGCCTTTTAGTGAAAAATTTATCGATACACGTGAAAAGTGGGCAACATATGAGCTCGAATTATATGCAGTGGTCCACATACTGCAACATTGATGACATTACTTGATTCAAAGTAAGTTCATTCTTTACACAAATCCTCAAGCTCTCAAATTCATTAATAGTCAAGCTAAAGTGAATTGTATGTATGCTAGGTAGATTTCATTTTTGCAGGAATTGATGTTTGTACTGAAACATAAGTCTGGGCATTAGAACAAAGTAGTTGATGCACTAAGTCGTCGTGCAACTTCATTAGTCACCATGAGCAGTGAGGTTGTCGAGTTCGAGTGCCTCAAGAACATATGCTGCCACCGATGACTTCAAGGAAACATGGGTTAGATACTAAGAAGGTCACCCCAGTGACCTACATATGAAAAAAGGGTTCATTTTTAAAGAGAATTAACTATGCATCCCCAAAAGCTCACTGAGGGAGCATATCATCTAAGAGCTACATGGAGGTGGCCTTGGTGGACGTACACCTTGAATGGGACAAGACATGGACACTTATTGAAAAATGGTACTATTGGCCACAGTTAGTACATGATGTGGGTAGAGCGGTGCAACGTTGTCATATTTGTCAGGTCTCCAAGGGTCGCATTCTCAGAATACAAGTCTCTACACATTATTACTTGTACCTAGCAGACCTTGGGAGGACCTATTGATGGACTTCGTGTTGGGTCTCCAACGAACACAACGTGGCATGGATTCAGTGTTCGTGGTGGTAGATTGTTTCTTAAAGATGGTACACTTCATCCCATGCAAGAAGACCCTCGACGCGATGCACATGATGAATTTATTCTTTAGAGAGGTCGTGCGGCTACACGAGGTCCCCAAAACTATCACTTCTGACCGCGATACAAAGTTCATTAGCCATTTCTAGTAGAATTTATAGAACCGGTTCGATAGTGACTTCAGTTCAGCAGTGCCTACCACCCATAGACTAAAGTCGTGAATCGCACGCTAGGGAACCTCCTTCGATGTATTTCAGGAAAAAAGTTGAAGCACTAAGATTTGACATTGTCTCAAGCGGAGTTTGCATTCAACAACATGTTGAACTGCTCGACAGGGAAGTCCTCATTCCAAGTTATTTACAGTCGAGTGTCTCGCCACACACTTGACTTGGTGCCGCAGGGGAGGACGTGAGGTCGAGCACTGTCTTCCTCAAGAGGATAACTATTCCGAATCCACGGAACTTCTTTGGACTCCTCACAGAGACTTCTCGAATCCACGAGGAAGGAAAGCAGGAAATAGAAATAAATTCTAATAAATTCAAAATTGATTAATGAATGACTAAAAACAAGTTCACAACCCTTTAAATAGGAGTACCAAGCAATGGGAAAGAAATCAGAATCAAACTACAACTAAAACTCCTAGAATTCGCGACTTACTATAAATAGTAAACTTACTATTTATAGACGGTCGTGATGTTTACTAGTGTGCAAGGTTTTTGGCCAAAAATAGTAAGTGTCCTATTTGGCTTCACTAAACCGTTCTCCTAATTATTCTAAGCTCTTTTCACGTTGGACGCGACTCTTAAAGCCCGACAGATGAAGAGTTATAATCAAACTAAAACTTACTATTTATAGTAAAAACGAAATTAAAACAGGGAAACGACCATCGATCCAGGGGTATTTCGCAATTCCGGGTTGCGTAACCTGACATAGCTGGGTTGGTTGGCTAAAGTAGCTCGTTCTACCCCAAAATCATATATTTTATGTCAGATAACTCATTCCGGATTGCGAGATACGCCCAATTCAAGGTCCGATGGTCTGAATCACTTCTGTCGTCAACCGGGCCTTTTCTGATCCATCTTGGACATGTAACTGTTCGCGACCCGCTCTACATCACTTGGTCCATTTGCCTAAACTCTTAGGCATGAGCATTGCAGTGAAACATATGGTAGACAAAATCAGAAGCCTTCATGCGGAGGTTGAAGCCAAGTTACATGCCTCGAACGACAAGTACAAAGAGCAAGCCAAGAAGCATCGACAACAAAAGATATTCGAGGTGGGCGACCAAGTTATGGTCCATCTACAAAAGGAGAAATTCCTGACCGGAACGTACAAAAAATTGAAGAAGAAAAAGATTAAGTCGGTACTGATCCTCCGAAAGATCAATGACAACACATACGTTGTTGATCTTTCGGATGACATAGAGATCTTGTGTACTTTCAACGTTGCAAACCTGAAAGAGTATCATGAACCAAAGCAGGACAAGAACACAAGGATGAGTTCTTTTGAAGTGGAGGGGACTGATGTAGAGTGGGTCACAGATAATTTCATGTCCAATATGGACTAAAAGAGGCATTGCAAGCAGAAGTGATCCGGATCGTCAGGACCTTAAATCGAGTGTATCCCGCAAACTGAAATGAGTTATTCGTTGTTTCATATATGATTTTAGGGTAGAACGAGCTACTTTAGCCACCCAACCCTGCTATGCCGGGTTACGCAAGCCAAATTTGCGAGATTCCTCCATGTCAATGGTCGAATCTTTGCTTTATTTTCATTTTTACTATTTATAGTATGTGTTAGTTTAATTGTAACTCTCCATCCATTTTTTGGAGATGTGTCCAACATAAAAAGTGCTTAGAATAATTCGGTGAATGGCATGGTGAGGCCAAATAGGACACTTACTATTTTTGACCGAAAACCATGAACACTAGTATAAATCACAACCGTTTATAAATAATAAGTTTACTATTTATAGTAAATCATGATTTCTATGAGTTTTAGTTATAGTTTGATTCCGAAATTTCTCATATAGCTGAGTATCCCTATTTAAAGGGTTGGAAACTCATTTATTTCAATCATTAACCAAATTACAAATTTTATAAAATTTATTTTCTATTTTCCTTACTTTTTCCTCGTAATTTTGAGAAGTTCTTATAAGGAGTCCACGGGAGCTCCCTGAATTCCCGGTACTTATCCTAGAGTAACATGGTATTCGACCTCTTCACGTGCTCTGCGTCACCCATATATCACAGGGTGACCGATGTGTGAGATCAGCTTTTTAGATATTATATCATAAAAGTCATAAATCATCTAGGGTGACACACAGATTGTTTATATTCCTGATTTTCCGGGCATCCCGGCAACGACGGACGCCGATTAGATACTGACAGGTTGAGTAGGGAGACTCGCTACTGAAGTGACGTTACCAAATTCTGTGTACCTGACCATGATGTACATGTTGTATCCACAGCGTCCTTTGGAGATATTATTTTAAGGCATGACCCAGAGAACGAGGCAGATCCAAAACTTTAGTGGACCCCACCACAGAAAACAGAAGGAAGATTGATGCACACCATTGAAATCTTCCTAAGGCTCGCCATGATGTTTTATCCAAATTCAACCTATTCAAAAGTTAACAAAGACATTAAAGAATGGAAAACACAAATATCACCTGGATCGAAAACTGTTGTGGCCTTTAGAAGTTTTTAATGGTGGTGTCACTCTCCCCATTGTTTTCAATGGTGGGGTCGACTGGAGCTTGGGATGTGACTCATTCTCTGGATCTTACGCTAAAATGATCTCTCCAGATGGATGGATGGCATGGATACAAAACATACATCATGATGGGGCCCACAGAACTTGGTGACATCACTTCAGTAGCAGTCTCGCTATTCAACCTGTCAGTAGCCAATCAGCGCCCGGCAACGATGTGGGGATTGGTTGATGCATGCGTGAGATATAATTTTTTTTTTTTTCATAAATTTAAATTTATAAATGAGTATCAAATACTCTAACAAGGAATGTAAGTTCAATTACACATTTCAAGCTTAACGCAAGTATGGGCACGTAGATTAGTTGGTACGGCATGAGTATCTTATACCCAACTCAAGCGCGGCACATTGCAACTCCTGAACGTGGGGATCTCACACACGTGTTTGATATTGGCGTATGCCTATGAAAGTGTTCTCGCGGAATTAGCAAACATCACAAAACGTTGATCTCTCTCTCTCTCTCTCTCTCTCTCTCTCTCTCTCTCTCCCTCCCTCCTACGTCACACTCCCAACTCCATTGAAACCTAAAAAGTGCCATCTAAAGCATTTCCTTCTTTGAGCATTCCTAATTTGGAGATGGAGAGAAACATGAAAGAAGGCAGCTTTAGTGATAATGCAATAATACAAGTAAGCGGTGTGTCCTTGGACGAATACATGGAAAAGAGACTCGAAAAGTGGTCCGTCTGTCCTTCTGAGAAAAAGTCATGCACAATCTTTCGTGTCCTGTCCCACCTCCGCAAGGAGGATGAGAGCGCCTACCAGCCGAAGATCATCTCCATTGGTCCTTACCACCACTGCGATAATGGCCTAAAGGCCGTGGAAGAGCACAAGTGGCAGTTCCTCTCCGAATTCCTCAAAAGGAACCGCAGGGTTCCGCTCAAGCATTATCTCGACAAGGTCCGAGAAAAGGAGATGAATGCAAGGAACCACTACTCAGAAAAAGTACATCTCAGCAGTGATGATTTCGTCCAGATGATGGTCCTCGATGGTTGCTTCATTATTGAGCTCTTTCTCAAGCGATACGAAGCAAAGGACGATCTGATATACAGCACGAGGTGGATATTGCCCTTGATAACCAACGACATGCTCTTGCTCGAGAACCAGGTTCCTTTCCTCATCCTTCAGGACTTGTTCCAACTTGCAGATCTTGGAATTCATGACGGAGAGAACCTGATTACCATTAACTCTCTCGCCATCCATTTCTTCAGCCATCTCCTTGTGGGGGAAGACAAATCCCTTCCAGGGGAACAAAATTAAACCCTTCCATTTGCTCCATTTGCTCCATTTATTTCACACCCGCCGTCTCAAGGATTCTACCGATAGCTCTCAGGCAACAGATAGCAATAAAATGCAGCACAACTCATCACAAACGTCCCTGCAGCAGCCACTGACAAATTCAAGCCGTTCAGATATAGAATCCCAAGCGCCAGAAACTGAATCCAAGAAGACAGGACGTTTTGGGAATCGCAAGTGGAAGGGAGTAGTCTTTCTTCTCCAAACAACAATAGGGTTTCAAAGGAAGCCTTCGCCTCCCCAGAAATCGATCCCTTGTGCTACGGAGCTAAATGAGGCCGGCGTCAAATTCAGGGTGAAGAAGGATCCGAACAGCTACTTGGAAGTGACGTTCGGTGATGGGGTAATGGAAATTCCATATTTGCTAATCAAGGACAACACCGACTCCCTTTTCAGGAACTTCATTGCCTTTGAGCAATGCCGTCCAGACTCCAATTGCCACTTCACAAGCTACGCCTTCTTCATGGACTGCATCGTGAACACACCAGCCGACGTGGCACTTCTCCGCCAGAACAAGATCCTCGAACATTGGCTCGGCAGTGATGAAGCCGTGGCCCTTCTCTTCAACAAGCTGTGCTATGGCGTCGCCATGGATACCCAGACTCGACTTTACTTCCCCAATCTGTTCGAGGAGGTGAGGAAATACTGCAACACCACTTGGCATACATGGAGGGCGCGGTTGATGCATGATTACTTCAGCAATCCGTGGGCGATAATTTCCGTAGTGGCAGCCATCATCCTACTCCTAGTCACCGTTGCGCAGACCTTTTTCTTGCCTCCGGCCTGAGTAACTATCATAATGCGAGTTTGTTGCACTTTAAGGTAGTTATGCATGCAACACGGTAGATGACATGGGCACGATGGTTTTAAATCTATGATGGCAGTTTCTCGGGTCTTTTAGCGTCGCTATGCTACCTTAAGGTGTGGTGAACTTTTGCCATAATGGGCTTAGTTCTATCTATGACTATCTATTTTGAATGAATGTTGTGGTTGTTATTGTTGTGGTTAATAGCGCTTGTTGCGGTTTATGCTTTTGCTACCGTTGCCACTATGTTTTTTTCACGTGACTTCTCAGTGTATACACCCGTGCTTAAGTTCATCTTTGAAAAAATTTGAAAAAAAAAAAAAAAGAGTGCGGATCGTCTGTGTTGAAGGCGGAGGGAACTCGAAATCGGATTGCATCTAAGTTAGTCACGCGCTTTTGTCGTGTCGAGTTTTACTCTGTTAGAGGCCTACCTGGAATGTACGTGGTTTATCAGGGGAGACCTTCTTCTTCTTCTTCTTCTTCTTCTTCTCTCTCTCTCTCTCTCTCTCTCTCTCCAACATGATTGATATTATTCAAAGTCCATGTGAGCCACACATTTGATCCATAATCATACGTGAGGGTCTAATCAGTGTAATTGATTGGCTAGATTGAGACAATATTGTATTTAATGGAATAGATATGAATGCTGGGGTGGGCTTGTACACTTGAGAAGGTATTAATGAAGTATGTAATGAATAAGGCAAAACCGATTAACGTTCTCCACGCAGCTAATATTAAGTAATATTGAAAGCTTGATATATGCAATGGTTAGTACAAGACCGGATATTTCACATGCGGTGGGTATTGTTAGCGAATACATGTCTAACCCTAGAAACCAACACTGGGAGGCAGTGAAATGGCTACTTTGATATATTCGAGTTGCATAGGACTGCATCTTATCATTTAAAATAAGGGGACAAGTTAGTAAGTTATGTAGATTCAGATTATGCGGGTAGTGTGAATAAAAATTGTCTACTTCCAATTATTCGTTTGTGCTACTAGGTGGAGCGATCAGTTGGATGTCGAAGCTTCAATCTGTGGTGACTCTTCTCACAACCGAAGCTGAGTATATAGCAATGACAGAAGCATTCAAAGAATGTGTTTAGTTGAGATGAATGATAAATCAGTTAGAGTTTTAACAGGAGGTCATGCCAGTCAATTATCACAGCGAAAAGCGCGATCAATTTAGCTAAGAATTTTATTCATCACGCACGTACTAAACATATTGATATATATCATCATTTTATCCAAAAGATGTGCTTGAGGAAGGAGGCGTGATTCTAGCGAATATTCACACAAGTGTGAATTCGGCTGACATGCTTACGAAAGTGGTTCCCACAGAAAAGTTCAAGTTTTGTGCAACTTCTCTAGACTTAGTAAAGGTGTAAATGGAAAACAGAGTATGCACGAGAAGTACTAGTAGAGTTATGCTGGAATGCGGAATTAAAGATAAAAATTGATGAGCTATAAAAAATAAATATTGAAGACATGATGGATATTATTGTTGATATCTTAAATCTATCAATAAAATGGTCTATCAATGTCATCAACAAACCACTCGATGTCATCGAGTAAATGTCGATGCCATCGACAGATGCTCGATCCCATTGAAAAAATCCAGAAATTTCATGTTGGTTGCTGGAACGTTTTGGTGTTGCTACTCGATGGCATTGAATGAGTTTGATGCCATCGACTGATCCTTGATGGGTTGTCGATACCATCGTAGGTCATATAAAAAACGTGCGCAGAATTGCATAAGTGCGGGATTTGTTTCCCATTTTGGTTGTAATAGTAGATATATTGGGTGTAATTGGGATTAGGGTAAGAAAGATTTGTATCAGGTCTTTCTAATTGTTCCTAAGGGCGTGTTTGATTTTCGGTGAAATGGTAAATCCCGGGTAAAAAAGTAATAATTACTTCCCCATGCATTTACAACTTGCCTGATTTAACCGCTTACTTTTTACACGAAAACCAAAAATATTACAAAATATTTGTGGGTCCCACTGTGATGCATTTCGCTTATCCACACCGTTCATCCATTATTCCATTTGAATTCATAGTATGAGTAAAAAATTGAGACATATCTAATACTCAATTGGACCACGTCATATAAAAAAGGGAATCAAATACTTACCGTTAAAAACTTTGTATGGCCACTGTTTCTTTTGGCGTGGGCCACTTGAGTGTTGGATCCGCTTAATTTTTTGTCTCATGCTCCAAACTATTGTAATAAAACAGAAGGACGGAATGGATATTTCATACACATTACCTTTCAGTTCAAAAATTAAAATTACATCTTTTGAACTAATTTCACTGACACAACTTCCTATGAAATTTCAACCGCAGTGAAATCGTAATAATTACCATTTCCCTTGCATTTTCCATTGTTCTGAAAAACAAACAGGCCCTAGGGGTTCAAGGGCATACCTAGGGCTTGTGAAAGAGATTCAAGGCTTGTTCAAATTAGTAAGACTCTATTTCTTATAATTCCTGCTTTCATAGTGAATTATTCGTCACTTTGTGTCGTAATTTTTTCGCATAAGGATTTTTCCATGTAAAATTCAAATTGTTCTTGTTTAGAGTTGGTTATACAATTGCATGTACTTCTTTTGATTTATACGTAAAATTCAAATTATTCTTGTTTGGACTTAATTGTACAATTGTATATACTTTGCTTGATTAGTTTATTTTTTAGAATTCCCATACACACCGTGCAATCTTTATTCAATTATTATTGACTTGACAAGACAAGTAATAAGGTAGGAGTCATCATCAAGTAATTAAAAAATAAATGAAGGACAGTTACGTCCACCTCTACATCACCTAATTACATTTACACCGAAGCGCTAACACAGCAAATGCATTAAAATTATGAAAAGACACTTCTTTCGTGAGACCTTAGATATCTTTTTTAAAAACCACAGTTACCAGTGACCGTTTCAAGTTTACCACACTTGAAGAGAAATAAATAAGTGTTTCTTGGTCATTTGACGCTACTGCAAAACACCTCCCTCACGTTAAACACTGAAGTATTATAGAACTCATTATATTGTTTATATAAAATCTACGTCACCATTAAGTGAAAACCCATCATATACTTTGCTTGATCCATCCGTGACTGTTTTCGGAGTCACCCAACACGCCGTACAATCTTTATTCCGTACTTATTGTATGACCTGACGAGACAAGTACAACCGTAGTCATCATCAAGTTATAAAAAAAATTAAAAATTAAATAAAGAAAGGAAAGTTATGTCCACCTGTACATCACCTAATTACATTTACACTGAAATGCCAATACAACAAATGCATTAAAATTATGAAAAGACCCTTCTTTCATTAAACCTTACATATCTTTTTTAAAATCTACAATTACCAGTAACCTTTTCAAGTTTACCACAGCTGAAGATCTGAAATAAACAAGTACTTCTACTTTTACTTCTACTTCTTGGACAAAAAAAAAAAAAAGAGTAGTTCTTGGTCATTTGACCCTGCGAAAATATACATCCCTCATATACACCTTAAGTATTATAGTACTCATCATATTGTTTATATAAAATCTACTCCATCAAGTGAAAACCCACTGTATACTTGGCTTGATCCGTCAGTGACTGTTTTCAGAGTTACCAAACATACCGTGCAGCCAATTTACTCAGCACCTATTAAATGACTTGACAAGACAACGACCTTACTTGTCATGTAGTAATTAAAAAAAGGAAGGAAAGTTACGCCCACCCATACATAACCTAATTACATTTACACCGAAGTTCCAACCCAACAAATGTATTAAAATTATGAAAAAAGCCTTCTTTCATTAAACTTTATATAACTTTTTTAAAATCCACAATTACCACTAACCCTTTCAAGTTTACCACACTTTTTTTATTTTTTTTACCACACTTGAAGATCAGAAATAAACAAATACTTCTTGGTCATTTAATCCTATGAAAAAACACCTCCCTCACATGCACCCAAGTATTATAGAACCCATCATATTGTTTATATAAAAACTACTCCACCGTTAAGTGAAAACCATTATTTGCTGGGTTTGTGGAGAAGGTAAGCTCGACGAATGTCTCAACCGGATCACGCCTATAAAGTAATGTATATTTGCTCTCAAAACTGCTAAGTTTACACGGCGTGCGCCTGTATATGATATCATGTTGATTTTGGTATATTTTCTTCGTCATGGTATCCCATCACAGGTACGACTCTGTGGGGACAACAGTGAGGTCTGTGGTTTATACATGACATCCATCTGCACCATTCATTTGGTTTATACATGACATCCATCTGCACCATTCATTTACTTTTCCAGCTCATTTTAGGCCATGAACACAAAATTGAAGCATATCTAAAGCTCAAATGGACCACACCACAAGAACCATGCGAATATAACCATCACTAAATTCTTCGTAAAGCCCATAGTGATATTTATTTATCATCCTGCCCATTCACGAGGTTACATGGACATGAATGACGGGAAAACAGAAGTATTAGTCTGATCCAAAACTTTTGCGGCTTGGATGAAGTTTTTAACTGTAGGTGTTCAACCCCCACCGTTTCCTATGCTGTGGTCCACTTGATCTCTAGACATGCCTTACTTTTGAGCTAACTGCCTGAAGTGTGCTAGCAGATGGCGCAGATGAAACACGTACATCACGGTATCCTGCACCACGGATGTTGGTGGTCACCATGAAACCTGCACCCAATCATTTATTGAATGACTTGACAGGTCTAAGCTCTATGGGTCCACCTCACCGCATTTGTAAAATTCGGAGACGGATTGGCTACTCCCCCTGACATCAGCCCCGTCGGTGCTCTGTGGGCCCCACCATGATGTGTGTGTTTCATCCACTCCGTTCATCCATTTTTACATATCATTTTAGAGTTTTATATAAAAAATGATAGGGATATAAGTCTTAGGTAGACCACACCACAGGAAAACAATAATGATTGGATATCCACGACTAAAATCCTCCTAACGCTTCTGTACTGTTTATTTGACATCCAATCCGTTGATTAGGACATAAAGACCCAGATGAAGGGAAAAAATAAATATCAGCTTGATCCAAAATTTTTATGGCCCCCAAAACGTTTTTAATGGTCAACGTTCATTCGACACATTTTCCTTTAATGTGGTGCACTTGCGATTGAGATATACCTCATTTTTTCTCTCATTTCATAAAATGATCTATAAAAATAGATGGATGGCATGGATGAAACACATACATCATGGTGGGGCCCACATAGCACCCACCATCAGCCAATGGCTGGTGGCAGGGGGAGTAGCCAATCCGTTTCCATAAAATTCACCCCACCAACGCGGTTTCTAGTTCGATTGCACACAAGCACGCACATATGCAATACTTCTCGGATCGATTTCTAGCGTGGGAACAGTCGAGATGGGTTGTAAGTCGACTGATCTTGGACCATGGCCTGTAGTGGCTACCAATCGTCTGGTTTGGATCGTCCAACGGTGGCTTTAAACTGTTATTATAGATCAACGATTATTAGTGGTTGGATTCTAAATCTAAGGGTCAGATTGAGTTAAGATCGCAATTGAAGGGTCCACGAGGTTTACAGGAGTTGTTTGGGTGTAAG
This sequence comes from Magnolia changhungtana, assembly GCA_030180095.1. Classification (NCBI taxonomy): domain Eukaryota; kingdom Viridiplantae; phylum Streptophyta; class Magnoliopsida; order Magnoliales; family Magnoliaceae; genus Magnolia; species Magnolia changhungtana. The sequence continues at coordinate 5,592,313 of JASAUF010000378.1, forward strand.
TGTAGCGGTGATCTTTCACTTCCAAGGTAGGATCTTGTTCTCATTGAGTGAGGGTGTAGGGTATAGAATGTACATATGAATACCATATTCTTTTTTAAGTTCTGGAAAGTATAGGTTGGCTCGATTTTATTTTTTTTAATAATTTTTTTTAACACAAGCTCACACACCCACACACTCGCGCCGTAGTGGAATTTCACCACTCATGGGTACTCGAACCCTTAACCGGGTGTTGAAACTCTCGAGAGTCTACCACCGGAGTAAGAGTAAGGACCTTATAGGTTGGTTAGATTAATCCTCGATGCCAGTGGAGTTAAAAATTACCCTGGGATGGGAATTATGAACCAATAAATTTGTCCATAATCATATAATATTGTAATTTTGAACGGATCATCCATCCAATATGATGCAAAATCTAAATGACAATAAATCTTATGAATTAGGTCCCATTATCTAAGTTATATAGTTCAATCAAGTTGATTGCGCTTTGTCTAAATTTTCCTTACAATCGGACTCTCTTACGTTGGTTAGTGTATACATGTACACTGTAAAATTCTTAAACTAACTCTTAATGAGTTTAATCGCAATTGAGATTAGACTTCGGCTGTGTAAAATACTCGTTTATGTATTAGGGTCGAGGTAAGAGGCTCACTATCAAGGATGATCATATGTAAATGTCTTAATTGTGTTCTTAATAGATTTTATGGTGATGTGATGGTCCAAGATCAGAATCAATGGTTAGATATCTTAATCTAATAATGAAAAGTTATATCAATGGTATGAATTAATAGTTACTTAGTTAGTATTAATATATAGCTTAGGATGTGTAGATGCATGTACATGTTATCTACATAAAAATAGGATTTTTGGATTAAGATTCTGATAGTAGGTTAAGCCTGTACAGAGATAATGTATAGAATGAACCGATCAAATTCACATATGATTGTTTTTACGAGCGGATATGAAGATCTTATAGTCAATTTGTTATAATCAGGTGGTTCAAAATTGAAGTGAATGATCAAATATCTTAACTTAGTGATGTTAAGTTCTTTCAACGATTGGTTTGATGACTAATTGAGTGTATGAAAATATATGAGACTTGAAGATCCTTACAAGATATATGTGAGTAAGTGTGCATGCATGTGCATGCATTTACGTAGTATTTTCTACAAATTAAGAGTTTACACTAAAATATATTTGTGAACGAGCACTCATGGACCTACTCGTCCATTAAACTTTTCAAGATATTACAACTAACCTTGTAGACGGAAGGCCATTGAGTAGTGCATGGTAGCCCCACAAAAAGAACAATGGTCGTCGAGGAGTGAAAAGTGACCTAGAGACTAAAAAACTTTATTAGAATTGTTATTTTTTTTTAAGAACGTTTTCCAATTGAACAATTAATGTAGGACCCAAAACAATGAGAAAACAACATCGGTGGTTCATCGGAGAGTCGCTGGAGAGAGCAGCAGCTCCGTACAACTACCTTCCAGCCATCAAAACTTTCGAAGTGTGCAGTCCTCTCTAGGGGAAGAAGGAAAAGAAAAAAAAAAAAGAAAAAAAAAAAAGGCAAATGGGCATCTCCTACGTATTAGCCACAAAAGGCTTTTTGTACAGCTTCTATGGGGCTCACTAGGTCGTGAGTAAAATCCATGTTATTCAATAGATGAGAGATTTTAATTTTAGGACATGGGCCCAAGTTCGAAGAAAAACAACATCACAGGTAGACCATAGGAAAGGAAATCATTGGGAATGAATGCCTAATATTAATGACATTTGTGGCCCACGAAGGACTTGAGTTTGAATTAACTCAATGTTTTCTAGAGTTGTAGGCCTAGCCGAATAAAATGAGCATATCAGATCTCTTGTGAAGTTAGCCCAATAACAATTTAATTAGATTTACTTCATATATTTGGAAATAGTCATCTTAACTTTTCGAGCACTTGTAATAGTACAAATATGTAAGGCAAGTGCTTAAACTTTAAGGCCATTCTTATAAAAATCTAACCACAACTTCCTCGTACATATCTTGAGTATGTTGAAAGCCCACCATTAAAAACTTACTGTGGTCCACCACAATGTTTGCTAACCAGGTCAAATAAACATAGATTAAAGATGAAACCTGGTTAGCAAACATTGTAGTAAAAGCTTGATCCAAAACACTTTTACGGTACATAGATCAATCATATATATATATATATATATATATATATATATATATATATATATATATATATATATAAAAGCTTGATCCAAAACATTTTTACCCTACCAGTCAATAGCCAATGTTTCATGCTATGTCGTCCACGTGGATGAAACTTGAGAAATTTACCACTCTAGACAAAACCTTTTATCCAACGATTTTTATGAAGCAATACAAACTTAAGTGGCCAACTTAGACTAACACGCGCAGACAGTGACTTTGAGGATGAAAATACCCTTGATTTGTAAGTAAGCCAGGCTATACTACGGATTTGGCCCTCTATGTCTACGGATTATAACCGTAGCCATAGGTACCGTCGTCAATCTTACAACCAACCTCGGCATTGGGACAAGACATTGAAACGGGTCAACCGAGTCAGTTGGATGTGGCTTTTTGGGCCATGCTCTATCCACATTAAGTTGATTAAGTAACGTTTTTCTACTTCAATATGAAAAGTGGTGGTTGCGATTTGAATAGCATTTTTCTAATGCAAGATGAAAACAACATGAAGTCGCGAATCTTTTCTTTCAAAATCATGCTTCATGATGCATTCTTCTTGCATTTGGGCATCAAATACAATGGGGCAAATTTCACATGCATCATTTACCGAATCACCTATGAGTCTAAACACGTATTGAACAATCATTCCTGTAAAAGAAATAAATTAGAGAGGCAAGGAATAAGAAATGATCAATTTCTTAGAGAAGAAAATGAAAAATGATCCAACATTCTCATATGATGGTTAAATGATTTAATATGCATAAAATCCATCCCATCCCTCTACTAGACCATTCCTTGTTTGGCCTTGATCCAAAAATGAACTGATTGATTCAACAATCGCCCAATTTAAAAGTATACAAAACGTCAGAAACCACTAAATTCTCATGGCATGGCCAATACTAGGAATCAAAAAAGAATATGAAGAAGAAGAAGACGCTAAAAATTGAGTGAAGGAAGGTAGAAATTGAGCGAGGGAAGCAAGAAATTGAGCGAGGCAACCTAGGAATTAAGCGAGGTAATGTAGAAATTGAGTGAAGCAACCTATAAATTGAGGACGAAGTCCATCTCGGTAAAGATTATACATACTTCGAGTCCCGATATGCCTTTAGAGTCTACATATTAGTTTGAAGGCATGCCTATTACAAACGTAATCAAAGATCAATATAAGTAGAAAAAATATGAATTAATAGAAAAAATAGATTAGCGATAATCCGAAATAAACTGGCAATTGGGTCTATTGATGGATATGTGGCAGTAACCCTCCCAACTTGAGCTTGATAGTTGTGGCTTCTGTTCAGTGCTACAGAGATGCTAATAATAGATAACATCCGATAAACCTCCTGTTTTCGTAATATCGGAAGATTCTCCCAAGGAAGTATTTGTATTCAGCAAGCCTTGGTACAAGCCTCACACAATCAAAACTCAGTGGACCCGATCGACCCCGCCTATCTAAAAAATCAGTGGACCTGGTCGACCTCGAATATCTGTTCACTTACCCGGTCAACCGGGTTGGGACCCGGTCGACCTCGTTTGGATACCACTAAATAAGTTACTTTATCTACTTGCAGCAGTAGATAAGTAACTTATTTGAGATAAGTTTGGTTTATGATATGATCTTGATCTCTAACTCAGATAGTTGGTTGGTTCAGGTCTTCAACCTGGATGATTGGATCTTAATTCATTATTTAGATATTCAGCTTGGATGGTTTGATCATTTGTCCAGACCCTCACATGGGCTTAATCTTTAATTGCTTGGAAATGGTACTCCTTGTGGTCTCCCATTAGATGATTTAATCGTCTTTTGTTAAGTCAATATGATTATTTCACTCATGGTTGTAACCCATGGGTGGGCTTAACAGCATCATCTACCAACTTCGCCATCAACTTAACAGTGTGCGAGGGAACCTAGGAATTGAGCGAGGCAAGCTAAAAATTGAGCGAGAGAACCTATGAATTAAGTGAGGCAACCTAGGAATCGAGCGAGCGAACCTAGGAATTGAGTGAGGCAACCTACGAATTGAGTGAGGGAAGTTAGAAATTGAGCGAATTAAGGTAGAAATTGGGCGATGGAACATAGGAATTGAGCGAGGAAAGCTAAAAATTCAGCGAGGCATGCTGAAAATTGAGCAAGAACCTAGGAATTGAGTGAGGCAGCCTAGGAATGTATGTAATGTTTGACGTAATGTTTATACTAAACCCATGAAATTATATATTTTACCTCAAAATGAAGAAATTCCAAGTCTTGGATATGCCACAAGTACATGATCACATCCGAGTGACTTACCAACGATTTTTATCTATTAATTTACATGAATAATATTTAGACTACACAAATTATTGAGCGAGGGAACATAAAAATTGAGCGAGGCAACCTAGGAATTGAGCGGGGCAAACTGAAAATTGAGCTGAGCAAACATGAAATTCAGCGGGGCAAACATGAAATTAAGCGGGGAAATCATGAAATTCAGCGGGGCAAACTGCAATTTGAGCGGGGCAAGCATGAAATTGAGCGGGGCAAATTGAAAGTTGAACAGGGAAATCATGAAATTCAGCGAGGCAAGCATGCAATTGAGGCCCGATATACGATCACTTACTTTGAAGCTGCAGCCATTTTCTTACTGCTTTCACTTGCTCCCCCGTTTGCTGGGCTTTTCGCCATTGCTTGCGGAATAAGGAATCTTTCTTCTTTTTTTTTTAAAAATAAAAAATAAAAAATACCCCTAGTTAAATCATCAACAAAGATGAGAACGACTTTTGTTGAGAGACTATCTATCCTCTCATAGATAGAGGGAATAGATAAAAGAGAGAAGATCTCTATATCTTTTCTCATAGATATAATATAGAAGAGAGTTCCCTCTCATTTTTTATCAGGAGAGAGATCTCTCTTTTCTGAGGGCTTTGGATTCAACGATTTTTTTAGAGCAAGACAGAAAAGAAGCATTGAGATAATACTTTTCATCCTAATCTCATCTACTGAAAAAGGGGGCCCTTTTGATCACCTGAAGAAATTTTTAGGCAGAATTAACATAATTATAACCGCGAGGATTGAGCTGCCAAATGAGATTATCCTCATTCCTTGGTTGGGGTTCTGGAAGATAAGATTTATGCAGTAAAAAAAAGTCTTCTGAATTGAGCGAGGGAAGCTAGAAATTGAGCGAGGCAACCTAGAAATTAAGCGAGGGAACCAAGGAATTGAGCGAGGCAACATAGAATTCAGCGAGGCAACCTAGGAATTGAGCAAGGGAGCTAGAAATTAAGCGAGACAATCTAGAAATTCAGCGAGGCAACCTAGGATTTGAGCGAGGCAACCTAAGAATTGAGCAAGGCAACAAAGGATTTGAGCGAGGCAACCTACAAATTGAGTGAGGCGACCTAGGAATTGACCGAGGGAAGCTAGAAACTGAGCGAGGGAAGCTAGAAATTGAGCGAGACAACCTATAAATTGAGCGTGGTAACCTAGGAATTAAGCGAGGCAACTTACGAATTGAGCGAGACAACATAGGATTTGAGCGAGGCAGCATACAAATTGAGCGAGGCAACCCAGGAGTTGAGCGAGGGAAGCTAGAAATTGAGAGAGGGAACCTAGAAATTCAGCGAGGCAGCGTAGAAATTCGGCGATGGAACCTAGGAATTGCCTGAGGCAACGTAGAAATTGATCAAGGCAACCTAGAAATTGAGCGAATCAACCTAGAAATTGAGGGAGGCAATTTAGAAATTGCACGACGAAACCTATAAATTCAGCGAGGCAACCTAAAAATTGATTGAGGCAACGTAGAAATTGAGCGAGGCAACCTATAGAAATTCAGTGAGGCAACCTAGAAATTCAGCGAGGCAACATAGAAATTTTGCGAGGTAACGTAGAAATTGAACGAGACAACCTAGAAATTGAGCAACAGAACCTAGAAATTGAGTGAGACAATCTAGAATTTAAGCGAGGGAAACTAGAAATTCAGTGAGGCAACCTAGAAATTCAGCGAGACGACCTAGAAATTGAGTGAGGGAACTTAAGAGTTCAACGAGGTGACCTATAAATTCAGCGAGGCAACCTAGCAATTAAGCGAGGCAAACTAGAAATTAAGCAAGACAAACTAGAAATTGGGTGAGGCAAGGTGAAAATTGACCAAGGCAACATAAAAATTGAGCGAGGCAAGTTGAAAATTAAGCGAGGCAACCTAGAAATTGAGCAATGGAAACATGAATTTGAGCGAGGTAAGCTTGAAATTGGGTGAGGCTAACTTGATATTTAATGAGGCGAACATGAAATTCAGTGAGGCTAACATGAATTGGAATGAACTTTAAATGTAATTGAACTAGTCTAACAATTTGCTCTTTGGTGAATTTGACCGAGTAATTAATAAAATTGACCGAGCGGTTCATAAAATTTTCCATTACATTACATGAATCCATGGAAGTTCTCCATCATATTTTTATGATATCTCTGTTAAATTTATGAATTGCTCGGAGAATTTCACCAATCATGAATCGAGAAGTAGGTCAAATGGACCAAAACCTCTTGCAAATTGGATTAACAGTTTGCTTAGTACGCTCTTATAGTACTGAGTTAACTGAGTTAGGCCTACCTTGAATGTATGTGGACTATCCATGACGTTCATCAATCTTTCCATCTAAACTAAGGGTTTTACCCCAAAATAGTGGCATATTGAAATATCAAGTCGATCATACCACAGGAAACAGTGGTTCCACCGTAGAAACCTTGTTATGCCCCCATAATGATGTTTTATTTGTAATCCATCATGTTCATAGGATGATTTTTACATGGATGAACCGAAAACCAAGATGCGAGCTTCATCCAGCAGTTTAATGGCCCACAAAAAATTTACACCGTTTAGGTAAATATACTACATTATACCTGTGGTGCGTGCTTTCTTCGGTGGAGGGACCATTTCCAGAAAAACGAGAGAATGCTGATGAAGTAGTGCAAGATTTTTCGTCTCTTTTTTTTTTTTAATTATTTAAATGGAGCGAGGGAAGGGAGGGAGAGGAAACTCAACACCAGTGAAAAGGAGGGGTAGTTTCGTCCTCAAATTTATTGTCCACACATGCTAGTCTAAGTTGGTCACTTAAGTTTGTATTGCTTCATAAAAACCGCTGGATAAAAGGTTTTGTCTACGGTGGTAAATTTCTCATGAAACTTTAATCTACTTCATTTTTTGGATCTTGCCCTAAAATGATCTCAATACATACATTGAGGTGGGCCCCACGGTCCAAGCCACAACCACATGGCCGATTCCAGGGTAGCACCCAATTCGCGCTCTCAATTAACCTGCAAAAAATGAAATCACACTGCATACTGAGTTACCTTGTATGCTTTTATCATACTAAGTCAACTCTTTTGGGACCACAATAAATGTATGTGGTTTATCCACGCCATCCATCAATTTTTCTATATCATTTTAGGCGTTGAGTCCAAAGTTTAAGCATATCCAAACCTCAAGTGGACCATACCACAAGAAACAATACAAATAATGATATCCATAGTTGAAGCCTTCCTATGGCCCACAATGATGTTTATTTGTCATCCAATCTGTTCATAAGATCACAAAAACTATGTTGAAACAATATAACAGAGTTATCAATGGCTAGATGGGCCATTCAACAGACAACATTCAACAATTTAACCAACCAGTTTTTTTTTTTTTTTTTTTTTTTTTTCTTCCATAACAAATTGAACCAACTAGCTTTAATACTATGAAATGTTTTTTGCAGTTATCGATACACTACGAAACTTAGACACGGCTATAAATGTCAGTGTTAAAAACAAAAAAGGTATCAAATGATGGTGTTTTGGTCGTTTGTCCATGTTTTGGCAATCCCAGACCATTTGATTATCCTTGTAATGTTAACTATCAAAGGTATAAATGTTAACTATCAATGCCATGTTAATGTTCAAGGTCCTTGATGTAACTTACCAGGTTCAGTAGTAGTTTAACTAATCTTTATACATGGAAAACAATCAATCCTTTGATCTTCTGTCCTTAAAAAGTCAAAAACTATCGAGGCAACAAATGCTGTAACTTGAATTCCATTACATTTATTGGCCCCACATTGATGCATAGATACCTAGGTGATACGTGTTTGTTGGGTGCAAGGTGTTTATGTTAGCCTGGCCAAGATGATGCTAGCTGGACTAAATATCTTGTTGTACTCCTATTTTAGTTTCTGAATATAAGCTAGTTTATCTTTCCAAAGAAAGAAGAAGAAGAAGAAGAAGAAATGTGGTGCCCAACACATTGTGCTTGCAGGATGCAAATTTCCTACAAACTGGTATTGCTCTAATTGATAATTAATCATTTCCATGATTTAAAAATTAAGAGAAGAAATTTTTTTTTTTTTTTGATGAACTTGGGATTGTCCCAATTGATCATGGTTGCAGAAAGAATGAAAAGAAAAAAATGAAATCAACACTTTATGAAATCAAAGAGCTCGGTATTACTCTGATTTACAATGGTTTCCATGATTAATAAAACAAAATCGAAATTCAAATAAGAATAGAGATTAGAGGAATAATCTATGGAATAAGCAAAAATACCATTTTTATCATTGATCATGAGTGCATATGAAAAATAAAACATCATTAGACTGGACTACTAAACAATAGAAAATTTTGGTTAAACATACGAATAGGCTATTGTTCTAATTACTCATGTGTTTCAACCCTTTGATTAGGGTGAGATATTATCCTTGCATGATAACAAAATAGCTATCGTTGTTTTTTTTTTTTTTTTTTTTTTTTTTTTTTTTTTTGTGTGTGTTGAAAGATGAGAAACTTTATTAAGAGAGGCAGTAACAACCACTAGATAAACTATTCAGTTCATAGAAGTGAAGCCCAAAGCTCATGATCTACACCACTGCTCTGTTGGTGCCCATTGTGGACAGACCAAGCCCCAATGACTCCCAAGACTGGACTGTAGCTATGAAAGTTGGGTCAATTTTCAGTTGAATGTCACCCATTGTAGCTTTTTATATACTTGGCCATCTACTTTTACGGCCACACGCTGAAAGGTTAAGATTGTACCATTAAAGAAAATAATATGGCAAGTCTGGTAGAATGCTGAATATTGTTAGGAACTTAGGTTTCATGATACAGAACATTCCAATATCTTTAAAAATGGAAAAGAATTCTCAAATTTTACAGTAGGGTATATGATTTGGCATATACACCAATAGGGAATAAAGAGTAGAGGCAGCAACACGGATACATCTACTCTACATTATTATGATCCAATTAGTAGTTTGGTCAGCCACAACTTAACATAATTTATGAACGACACTGAATATAATTAGCATTTACATGAAACAAGTTGGGTTACTCGCCTGAGTTTGATAGTATAGATTCCGCAATGTAATTAGATTGGTTTAAATTCCGAGGTCCTATCAATTATATCAACGATATTATTATTCATCTATTTTTAATATTGGATGGAAAATAAACATTATGATGGGCCCTACAAATTGTTTAACGGTGAAAATCATTATCTCCGCTGCTATTTACAGTCTGGTCCATATCATCTTTGGATATGATTCATTTTTTGGATAATGCTTTAAAATGATCTCTAAAAATAGATGAACATTGTAGATATAACAAATACATCACTGTGGGGCCTATGTAACTTTGATCTCCTTTGAACCGTTCGTACAACTCAATTGGTGCTAGAGGAGCGTCAGTGCCATCTTCGCACGACACGTCATTACCAAAAAAACAGGGTAATAAAAGTTGACGGCCTGGAGTAGCTTTCCCCGATGGCTTGTAGCCGTCAGAAACACCGAAGGATTCAATCCTCAAAAACCGTCCGCGATGCATATTTTTAATGGTGACGTCCAACCAATAATGTTTTCTAATTGTGTGGTCCGCCCAAGATTTATTTCAATCTACTTTTTTGGGATCTTACACAATGATTTTGTGAAATGGATGGACGGCCTGGATGAAACAAATCTCTCATGGTGGGGCCACAGAGCGATACCAGGTCCAAAGGTCAAGTACCGTTTCGAATCTAAGCTTTTGCATTGTGAGTTTTGTATTTTATATAAAATGTTGGTGACTCGTTCATAACAATAGTGACTAAGATATAGAGTTATCCAGACCATTCAAATAATCGGTTTAGTTGTAAATAGTGAATATTTTATTTATTATATAAAACAATCTTAACCGTCCAGAAAATGGTCCTATGCATGTACGACTGTTAATAGAGTTTGTGTTATAAATAACGTAAAACTCGCAATATACGGATATCAAAATTTTATCTTATTTAAAAGAGGTAAACATCCAACACCCGCTCATCTTTCCCTCCTTTCCCTCTTTTCGTCATCTTCCATCGAAAAATCCTCCCAAGGCCGTTTGAGCGTCATCTTCCATCGAGCATAATCTTCAAATAGGTGAGCTTTTCTTTCTCCACACCACTTTCTGTTATGTTTAGATCTCTATTTTCTGTTGAATTAATGCCTGTCCACCATTGAAACAATCGGGGCCTATGGATGTCTCTCTCTCTGATGTCTGAGGCTTTTGGAAATGTGGTTTTGGGAAGAGGAGAGGGATTGTATGATGGGTATATATATATATATGGATGCGCAGCCTGTGGATGGGGTGCTCGGGTTTTTCAGTTTCAGACTCCAAGGGGTGAGCAGGGCGGCCTGACTAGCGTCCTTTTGACTCCAAGGGGTGCCTGTTTTTCTTCTGTCCTGTTTTTGGTCTTGAAGATAGATGCCGGTTTTGCCTTAAATTACATTACTACCCTTATTTCAGCTACCACAAATGGAATAGTGCAGCTTGCGTTTTAGAACTGGATCTGGTGGTGGGTTTCGTTTTGGATGGGTCATGGATTGGGTTTCTTCCTTCAAAAAAATTTTTTTTTAAAATTTTTTTTAAAAAAAGTTGCAAGATCAGCAATTTTCAAAATGTTTCCAGTCCTTTCATATTTCAGATATGGCCCATCCGCAGTGACTGCTTTTCAACTCATTTGAATATACAGCATATCTGTTGTATTTGTGGGACGCTTTTAATGGTCTGATTGCGGCTATCTCAATGGTTGTATTACTGGTCTGAAATGGATGGTGAAGAAGACCTTGAGCAAGATGTGCCATGGTTCACATCCAATGCGACTGCGGGCCCCACATTGATTATCTATGATGGTCGTATCTCGAATTGGGACTTGTTACACTTACATCATGGATGAGGATTTCTTGCATTTTTGTGCCAGTCCAAGCCTTTGAACGGTTTGAATGTGGACCATGATTAAATTGACGATGGAGTAGATCTAGACCTGGATGTTGCCTGCATGATAGATTATTGAAACCAAACATCAGCCTGGCTCACTCATTGGCTGCAGTGAACCTATGGGCTGAATGAACTTAAAGACTTGAGCCAGACCAATAGGTGATCGGGCTTGATTTTTTTTTTTTTTTTTTTTTATATACCTCTTAGCACATAAACAAACATGGGCCTGGTGCCAGGCCCAATGGCCTACGGAATAGCCCAACCCATTGACAATCATGCTCTAATGCCCGACCGGACCCAATGGTTTGCAAACATGGTTTGATGTGGTCTGAAACTGGCATGCATTGCCCAATACATACCTATGGTTTGATGTTCCATGTCTAACCTCACTCAAGGCATGATTTGTAGCAATCCTCCATCTGCATTTATATGCTTTTGCAATGGTTAAATTCAGTGGTTGTCTGCATTGAGGTATTTGAGTAACCTGTATATTTCAATTATTAGAGTATTGTAATACCTGAATATTGTAATTGCTAGCAACTATGATTTTTTTTTTTTTGGAAAAAAGAAAAGAAAAGAAAGATACAAAAGTCAAGTAGGCCAGGTGCATGAAACAATGACTGTTTAACGCCTACCATTGGATCAGCCCTGCCCACCCTAGTTGAAACCGCTTTTTAAACTCACCTTGATTTTAGGGGCCGGAAAATAAGCAAACCCAAAACTCAAATGGCCACACGGCTTGAATGGTGGGTATTGTATGCCCACGGTTGAAACATGCTCACTAATTTCATGATGGGTTTGAAATGATTTTAGGCTATTGAGGTTAGTGAGAGTGGGTCTTGAACCAAGAATGTCCGATCCTCATTTAACTTAGTGATGCTATGCTCAATAGCCTTCTTTGTTTATACAAGAATGTACAATCTTTATTAGAAGTTATTGAGGTTGTGTTACTTAAGTTATAGCAGAGTATATAGTGAGAGCAATCTAGATTATGTTTCCAAAGACTGGACTGCCATGCTCCATGAATGTTCTTATTTTTGCTTCGAGCTTTCATCCTTTACCAAGTTTTTTTTTTTTTTTTTTGTTGTCATTTTGAACTCAATTGTTCACTTTATGCCATTGCTTTATAGAACTTTTTACTATGAAGTTCACTTTATATATTTCGATATTTGTTCTTTAAATGTTTATACTTATAATTCTTTATTAACTGATGTTGTTAATTAGTATTTATGCCACATAGTGGTTTAGCAATGTATCAGTTTGATTCAGCATGTTTGTGATGCCTTGATTGCTAAGTACACATTTGGGACTGATTTGGTTTCTGTTCTTGCAGGTTGGTATAGGTGACACTTCTGGGGGAGTTAACCAGATAAGTTTTTATTTTTCTTTTTGGTAGCATTTAAGTGTCTAATTACTTGCTTGCCTTTTTTTTTTTTCTTTCTTTGTTTCTTTCTTTTAATTGTAATTCTTTGATTGGTTTAGATCAACAAGGGACGTCCCCGTATTCAATGGGGCAATTGGTGGATTCGACATCAGGTCTGTGCTTCATATCATGGAATTACTTGAGCTCAATCTGGATGTTCCTTTGTTATCCACAACTACGAATCTAACCCATGCTCTAATCTCACCTGGTTGTTATTGTCACCATACACATTTTCCAATCTCCCATAGACACAGACAAATGAGGTCCAGCCAGAGCTTCTACAAGGGACCTTCAAGTGCTTGGAATGCATGCAGTTGAAGGTTTCCATTCCTCGAAATTTGCATTTTACTGATTTCTACCCTTCAATATGTTAGGATGAGATGTTTTATTGTGATTTGCACTTTGTGCATTGGGACTGATGTTCTTGCAAACTGCCATGTACATGGTCCACAGTTTTAAAGGTTTGATTTGAATTACTAGTAATATATTAATGTTCAAATGTTTGCCAAGCCCACAAACATGCATAAGGCATCCCACCTATGTGCACATGTATCAGTGGCCAGATGTGATACTTGATCTGTTCATCAGGTGCAAATCGAAGATGATTTCAGTAGTGTTAGAATGATAATGTGATGAGAATGGGTCTGGCCTGTTGTTTTACATACCGTATAGGATTGGGTGCTGCTCATGTGATACTAATCTGGTGGGATTTGATTGGTAGGTAAGCTTTTATTGCATATAATTTATTTCCTTACATATTTTGTAAAAGAAGTATTGTAGATGATTCACGTCCTTTGGTTATAAGGAATGTACCAGTTGAACATAATATCTGTACCAAGTACCATAGTGACTGGTAGAGCTCATGTATCAGCAAACAGAGACTGTTTGAATAACAAAATCCATACAATTAGTTTATAGTTTTAAAAACTCCAATTTTTCAAGTAGGCACAAAAACTCTTTTACTGAACCAAGTTGTTTTCTCTGAAAAGAACAATTTTGTTTGAAATGGGCCATAATTTTGCTGTTGGAGCTTTTAACTGGGCCGAAACCTGTTGACAGGTCTGGCATCTCACTCTTGTATGGTATATATATTTCACATAGTCAGTCATATTGAATCTAGTTTGTGAAGTTCTGTTGGCCGATGGTGTTTTAATTTATTTTTTCTTTTGTTCCCTTTTTTACAATAGTTCATTTTTATTGTTCATTGTGACTTTATCACGATGTAAGATTTTTTTGTACTCTTACCTGTGTAAGTGCTCATTATGGCCTTTTATAGGCAAACCAATCTCAGTTTTGGATGGAGTTTCAATTGCTGTCAAGGATGGGATAGATTGCATGCCCTATCCAACAAAGGTATCGGACGGATTCCTTCCCTTGTGAATTCATTAGAGTTTATTCGGTTTCAATTCTGTCCATCTGCACATTCCATGTATGACCAATTCAGGCTATTCATCCAGGTGAATATGCCCTTTTTCAAGAACCAGGCTGATTTTCTCTTCCAGTGGGCCGCACAATGCATTTTTGGGCTGCCAGGAGAGTGGATCAGCCGGATTCTTTGGTCAATGAAAGTTCAACCAAAGGACCTGATGATGAATGGTCTTGATCATTCATACGTGTGCGGCATTTTCTGATCGGCCTCTGCTCATGTAGCATTTCTTGTGCTTGAATTGGTTGCTCGGTTAGCATAATAAGCTTCTGAGGATTTTGCAGTTCTAGAGTTTGATGGGATGGTCCGGAGTTCTATGGGAACAATGGTGGAGACATAAGAGGTGCAACTGCAGCATTCCCTAAGTTGGAGACACCCATTCAGTTTTGCTAATCTAAATGTGCCTTCTCAAAATATGACTTCTCTATGCTGTAAAATAGGTAACGTATTGTTGTATTAATGGTCAACACTATAACATTAAGTGTAGAATAGTTATGCAGTCATCCTGTATCCATGCAATATCTGTGTATGATAGGTCTAGTCTATTCATGGACGTTGAGTGCTTATTTGTTTGTGTTAACAGAGAGAAGATCTTCTTGGATTCCTAGGTTGACTGCTTTCATTTTGTCATGCAGACAACAGAGATGTTGTGAATGATGGCAATCAATACTTCTCCAGTATCCTTCCATGAACATTGAAAATTCATCACATGCTTGTATTTGCGAATACTTTTTTTGTTTTACCTCTGTATGTCCTTGAATGATTAAAAATGCTTGGGTTGGTCAAGATGATTTGAGACACAAGCTCATGCACAAAAACTTACCTAGGAGAACCCGGAGTGATGGTGTAGACCTTCTTGAAAAGCTCTCACGGACGGTTCATGCTCCATCAAGAATTGATGCACGACAACGCATGCCTGAACCTCATAAGAGACAATACTTGGATTACTGTGAAGATCCCTGTTTCTGTTCAACAGAGCTGGATCTCATATTTCATGTACTTTTTAAAAAGTAAGAAAAATAGCTCCAGTACATAAATTGCACTAGTGGCCAAATCTTATCGAATCCTAAGTTGTAAGATTCAATTTGATTATTTGTAAAAAGCCAATAAATATTAAAGATCATAAACTTGACATGGAATACTATGAAGTATAAACATTTCCGTACTGCTTATATGCATGTCTGGTATAAATGCTATGTTGCCGTCATTGGAGTTTTTGCATGTATCTAATGATTCATTCATCTTGGATATATATATATATATATATATATATATATAATATATATATATATATATATATATATATATATATATATATATATATAAAGGAAAGAAAAGAATGAGTTCATAAAGACAAATAAAAGAAAATTGTGTTTAATTCAGTTTGCTTACTATTTTCTGAAATAAACGGAGTTCTAGACATTTGGTAAACTATACGAATAGTTTTGAGTCTAAAACATAGTTTTGCTAACTGTAGGTAGACCTTATTGAATGGGCCAGGCCAAAAGTCTAATTGAATGATCTATGAGTTACATGCAGGAAGAAAAAAAAGCTGCAAGTGAAGGTCCCTCCAAAACTACCGGATATCAATGAGCAGTTTCAATCTTGTCCACCTATGACATGAATGCAGCAGTGACAGAGGAAAGGTTCCTCCAAAACTACCGGATATGCTTCTAATGTGAGATCAGCCATTCATCAAGCTGGCCCCACATGGAAATAGACTTCACACATGCTGACATGTACTTCGACCATTGGTCACTTTCTCTTACAGTCCATTTCTTTCACACATGTATGGCCCACCTGGAGAGTAAGCCAACTTGTCCAGTGCTGAGCCCAACTGATTAATGGTGCTGATCTCCGCACACGTGTGACGTATTGGCAGTTGCGACAAGCTATGATCTTACCTTATTTTGCATTTGCGTATCTGTTTCTGTCAATCTTTTTTAATCATCCAAAGCTGTACATAATTAGCTTTCTTAAGGTCAGATCAAAATGGGATACACTTTTTGAATTGAGTTCTATAGTTGCCTCCTAATCACCTCTAAGACTGACCCACTCTTGTATGATTTTGATTGTATTGATAGGGTGTTTGATTGTTTTATAAATAGACTGTCAATTTCAGATGATTATATTGTCTGGGTGTTTGATTATTTTGGCCTGAAACCATAGATTGAAATTGATTTAAGAGGAGAATTGATATATAACATTTATTTAGATTTATATAATTTATGGAGCTTTGATGTTTGTGTGTGTGTGTGTGTGTGTAAATTCAGTTGGAAGTATCAGACTATCAAACAGCCTCCAAAAGGAGTCAGATCTGGACAGATTGAATTGCAGAATTGTACTTATAGTATAGATTCCAAAAATAATTTTTTTAAATGGCTGGAGGTAAATACAGCCTTTATGTTTTTTTTTAATAACATGGTGCGAATCTGAAATTTAAGGCTATGTTTCCTTTTGTTTGCTGCTTGATTTTGAGTTTTATGATGGATTTTCATGAAAGCTTCTTTTACAATTGCGTTTTCATTTAATTTCCTTTTTATTCCATGCAGGTGATGATAAAAAATCTAGAGCAAGTGGTGATGACGGTTTTGAACTCGTTCCAAGATCCCCACCCTCGTGTGCGCTGTGCTGCTATTAATGCAAATGGGCAATTGTCTACAGATTTGGGGCCAGACCTTTCAAGTTCAGTATCATCAACAGGTGCTGGATGCGTTAGCCTCAGCTATGGATGATTTCCAAAATGCTCCGAGTACAAGTGGGTTTCTGACATTGTGGTTCATACTTGATAGAACATTGTCTGGTCATCATTTATTTCTTTTTTAGTTGCATTGAAAGCTATATCAACCAAGGACGTGTCGAAAGTGCAGATTGGATGCCATTGGCTGCTGTGGGATTGATATAGGTTTAAGAGGCCCAATGTTTGTCGCTTAATTCCAATGATCTAGGGAAGGGCCCACTTCGATGTCCAACACAAAATATGAAGTATTTGTAAAACATCCAATGAAATCAGTGTTTAAACTAAACATTCAACTATTCACAATTTCCATCAAATGAGGGTCAATTTCCAGCGGTTAGAAAATGATTTTCAACAACTAGCGGAGTTTGATGGTCGCCGTGCATGCGCTAGAGTTTGATGTGCACTTGATGGTCCAATTGTGTTCATGCAAGCAGTCATCAGTAATTCTGAGGGAATTCTTTGATATTCTGGCAGAGTTTGATGGTTGACGTGCATGCGCTAGAAATTTGTACACGTGGCATACAAGTAACTCAAACTAAACTGCCTAAATCATGGCCTCCACTTTAGATGGGCCATGAAGCAAAGGCGACGGTTAAAATGAAAAATAGTCTATGGTCCAAACCCAACAGAAAAATGTCCATCAACCAGAGTTATCCGATTGGTCCAATATTCTGATTTTGGGTTCTCAGCCTATCCAATGTGGGTCCCATAATTTTGGACCATGTAGCTTGAGTTAATGCATGTCATGTGTACAATTTCTGTGCTTGTGTATCAAACATGACACCCTGCCAGAGTACTTAATAACTCCCCCTCTTATAGGATGCTTTTGCTTACAGGAGTCGTTTCTGTAGCAAGTTTGTCACGTGGTGGGGCTAAAATTCCAAACCAGCATGTGTGGAGGTATGTTTGTATGCTGTTTGGCAGCTAGCCAGTTATTTGATATTTGGAATTTAGATAATATATTTGATTTTCATTTCTTCCTTTTCTATTGTGTAGACTTGCCTTCTCAAATAGGTTAGTTCGTCTAGGGCCTTGGAGAAATGGGTATATCTAGAAATGCACACATCCATTTCTAGATATACTCATTTCTCTGAAGCCCCGAACGAACCAACCTAATTGAGAAGGAAAGTCTACACAATAGAAAAGCAAGAAATATATCATTCAAATTCAATTAATTAAATTTTATTTTTTTTTTAATTAATGAGAATCGCTGGTGGCTAAAGCCGTTGAAAACACCGATGGTTTTGGCCGTTGCCTTTAGTTGTCAGAAATGCCAACGGTTTTGGCCATCGCCCTTGCTGTTTAAGGTTTTAGCCGTCAAAAACGGTGATGGTTTTAATCCATTGGAGAGCAACGTTAGTGTATCTTGTACTGACGGACTTTGCGACAGCTAAAAGCCGTCGGGGAAGGTCAATGTCGACGTTTATTTACCATTGGTATTGCCCTGTTTTTTGGTAGCGCGTACCTACAGCAACTATATAGCTAGTGTGTGGTACACCAGCCAATCCACTTCCCTCAATGGGGATCGAAATCGGATTGTGTACTGAGTTACTCGGTATGCTCTTATTGTATTGACCAAACTCAGTTGGGCCCACCTTGAATGTATGTAGTCTATCCACATCGTCCATCCATTTTCCATCTAATTTAAGGAGTTGAGCTTAAATTTGAAGCATATCCAAAGATCAAGTGGATCATAGCACAAGAAAAAGAAACAGTGGGGATAATGACATCCTCCATTGAAATCTTTCTAGGCCCCACGTTGATGTTTATTTTTCATCCAACCAGTTCATAAGATCATAAAGACATGGATGAAAGGAAAACACAAATATAAGCTTCATCCAAAACTTCTATGGGCCCCAAAAAATTTTCAGCAGTATACATTCAATTTAACTGTTTCCTGTAGTGTGGTCCATTTGAACATTCTACATGCTTCATTTTTGGGTACAAGCCTTAAAATTCTACATGCTTCATTTTTGGGTACAAGCCTTAAAATTATCTAGTAAAATGGATGGACGGAGCGGATAAAATACATAGATCATGGTGGGCCTCACAGAGTTTACTCAGTACGCCAATCCGCTTCCAAGGAGATCAAAGTTACATGGCCCCACAATGATTTATTTATCATATCCACGCCATTCATCAATTTTTCGAGATCATTTTAGAACATGAGCCAATAAATGAATCATATCCAAATCTCAACTGATCCACACCATAAATGGCAGCAGGGATAGTGATTTTCACCATTAAAATATTCGTAGGCCCACCATAATGTTAATTTTTCATTCAATCTATTCACAAAGGCCTGGATGAAGAGTAAAAACAAATATCATATTGATCTAAAATTTTTGTGACCTCAAAATGGTTTAAATGGTAGACGTTCAATCCCCCTCAGCTTTTTGCAGTGTGCTCCATTTGATATTTATATCTTATTTTTCTGTTCAAGCCTTAGGACGAGCTCGCCAAATGGATGGACGGTTCTGATATAACACATACCTCATGATGGGACCCACAAAACTTATTGACGTGAATCCACCAAGCAATCTGCTTGCCATTAGATGCACTATGCATTAAATGCAAGAGTCATCTCTAGTATGGTCCACTTGAGTGTTGGATCTGCCCCTGGGATCATATGTTAAAATGATATGAGAAAATGGATGAACTACGTAGATAAACAAATACATCACGGCGGGCTACACAGGAACCCTGGTCGGACGACTTATTGTTTGACCGGATTCATACGCAACAATATACTGTTTCACCATACAGAGTCCATTTCAACAAATCAAAAGGGTTTTAAACATACTTGATACTAGAGGTGTACATGAATCGAGCTAGCTTGGTTAGCTCGCTTGACTCAACTTGAAAAAGCTCAATTCAACTCGGTTTGAAGCTGAGTTTGAGCCGAGTCGAGCTGATTTTTTGAGCTTGAAAATGAGTTCAAGCTAGCCCCAGCTCGACTCGACTCGGATCGAATCCAGCTCGAACTCGGCTCGACTCGGTGCAGGGTATATAAACTTTTTAAATACCCTAACCTAAGTTTACCCCCTTCTCTACCCGAACGAACCCACGCCCTTCCCTTACCCTTCTCAACCCATGCCCGTCCGTGGACTACTAGAGATCTCCTTCTCTCCCTATTCCAGTCTTCGGTCTTCCTAATCCTCTCTCTCTCTCTCTCTCTCTCTCTCTCTCTCTCTCTCTCTCTCTCCCTCCCTCTCCCTCTCCCTCTTAGCTTGTCAGCCACTTGCTGCACCGGCACCGCTCACCCAAGCTCGCCGCCTCTCCCTCTCACTCTCTCAGCCTATTAGCCACCTGCGAGGTTGCGTCGCTCGCCCGAGGCCCCGACCCCTGAGCTCCCCCTTACCCTTGGAGGCTACACAGCTTGAACTCGGCTCAAAAGCTCGAAAGCTTGAACCTGGCTCAAACTTGGCTCGAACTGGTTCGATTGTTGACCGAGCCGAGTCGAGCTGGAGATGTTGGCTCTATCACCAAGCTGAGCTGAGTTCGAGTTGAGTGTGCCTGGTGACTGAGCTGAGACGAGCTGAGGCCAACTTGACTCGGTTTGACTTGATGTACACCCCTACTTGATACAGAGAGCGGATTGGGTGATACCCGGCCTCACCCAAGACTATGCGGCCATGGGGCCACCTTGATATATGTATTATGTATCCACGCTTTCCATCTGTTTTTAAGAATCATTTTATGAAATTATTCTAAAAATTAAGCAGATCCAAATTATTAGGTGTACCACACCATAAGAAACAGTGGTTATTGACCATCCTGCGACTGAAACCTTCTTAGGGTGTACCTTAATGTTTCCATAGTGTTTATTTACCATCCAATCTGATGATAATGTCACATAAGGATGAATGGAGGGAAATATCAAATATAAGCTTGATCCAAAACTTTTGTAGCCCCACAAATATAATGGTCAATTATGGTTTCTTATAGTATGGTCCACTTGATAATTGGATCTATTTCAATTTTGGAATAATTAATGTCCTAAAATGATGTGGAAAATGGATGGATGACATGAATACATAATACATACATCAAAGTGGGCCCCATAGTAACCCTAAGGACCCACGTCTAACCTGATCGGCTGTCCTTGGCACGTGTTTACAACAAGTGAGTACTTTGAATAGAGTTGGGCATCGGTTCGGATTGAATCGGATTGGGTCCAACTCGATTCGATCTAAAATCTCAATGGCCTGACCCGAACTCGATCCGATCCAGGACCGAGTTCGGGTCACCTGACTCGGACTGATCCGATGCATGGTTGGCCTGACCCGAACTTGATCTGATTCGGGACCGAGTCTGGGTCACCTGACTCGGACCGATCCGATGCATGGTTGGCCTGACCTGAACTCGATCCGATCCGGGACAGAGTCCGGGTCACCTGACTCGGACCGATCCAATGCATGGTTGGCCTGACCCAAACTGAGTCCGACTCGGTCAGGGAAACTGAGTCGAATTGGGTTGGGTACGATTCAGATTGTATGAATTTAATCCAACTGTTTCATGTGGTGTGGTCCACTTCAGCCTTCAATATACTGCCTTTTTGTGCTCAAGGCCTAAAATGATATGTCAAAATGGATGAACGGCTTAAATAAAACATATACATCAAGGTGGGCCCCACATGGCTCTGAAAGAATTGTTCGTCTACCGTATTCGCGTTTTTATCGTACATACATGCAGTAACGTGCTTTTCACGCAAGTGCAGCTGTGCACAGTACTTGCTGTATTGACGTTAGCAAGCTCTGTGGGTATGATCATGGGGTATGTGTTATATCAAAATCGTCCATCCATTTGGCGAGCTCGTCTTAAGGCTTGAGACGAAAAATAAGACAGATCTAACTATCAAGTGGACCACATGAATTATTTAACGGTGAAAATCATTCTTTCCTGCTATTTGTGGTGTGGTCCAGATGATCTTTGGATATTATTCGTTTTTTGGATAATTCTCTATAATGATCTCTAAAAATATATGAACGGTGTAGATATAATAAATACATCACTATGGGACCCATATAACTTTAATCTCCTTTGAACCATTCGTACAACTCGGAGCTCAAGGAGCGAAGTGCTCGTCTTTGCACAACACATACCTACAGCAACTATATAGCTGGTGTGAGGTACACCAGTCAACACGCTTCCATTTTTTTTACCACTAAATACGGACAAATTAGCTATCATAATAAATGGAAAGAAGAGACGTGCGATTGCTAGCTATAGCACCGGTACCACATTCACCCACCCTTTACAACGCAACCTACACACATTGCACGTGCCACTTTGGCAAGCGTATCTAAACTTATGTGGGTGAATATAGCAGAAACTGAAGAAGATTGCCATTTGCAGCAAATAAAGACCGTTCATTCATTAGGTGTGCCATAAAACGTGTGTTAAATTTGGACCGTTGGCAGTTTTGTAAGTACCGTCCATTATTTGTTTAAAGGGATGGCCGAAATGATGAGCGGAAAAGCTTTAATTTTTTATGTGGTCTGTTTTGGGCCAAGGAGATCTAGATGCTTTGTTCAGATTTCTCAAAAACCTTCCAGTTTGTCACATGTTATGGGTGTAGGGAGGAGATGGATGGTGCTCGCAAAACATTGATTGCAGGTAGGAGCCATGAGTTGCACGGCGTGAGTGGGGAATTGGAACGTACTAGAATCGTCTACAACGCTACGTTTACGCAGCATGTAAAACAGTCATGCTCTATGGGGCTCTCTTTTATCATACTGAGTAAACTCTATTGGGGCCCACCATGAAAATGCATGTGGTTTATCCACTCTAGATCGGGTCAGATCGGATTCCGGATCGGATCGGTCCGGATAGGTATGGATCCGAACTCGACCCAAAAAGCTTTCAAATCTAGACTACCCCACTCGATTCGCACCGATCCAAGCTGTCGGATCTGGTCGAATTGGGTCGGATCCACTGGATCAGGTCAGGATTGCCCAGCTCTAACTTTGAACTTGTTTGCAGAGAAAGGCCCCAACATGGTGTACGTGTTTTATCCCCCAACGTGGATTTTAGGGCATCATAAAAAAATGAGTTAGAGCTTTAGTGGACCATGTTGGGAGAAAAATTGAGTGGCTCATCACATAGGGTTGATCCAATAATCAGCCCAAGCGAGTAGCTCAAGCTCGACAAGGATCGCAAGGTCCTCTATGTCGGAAAAGCTCAAGTTCAACAAAGATCTCAAGGTCCTCTTAGATCGGAAAACTAAGGATCGTATCGATATTCTCAGACTACTCAAAAAATAACTACCAGCACGCCAACAAGCTGATCATAAGGCAGGACACGAAACCATAGGTCAGCTATAGGTCAGCAGGACCATAGGTCGGCCTAATCTCCGACGAGCTTAAGAACTGCTGGAATCGACTATCATTGAGATCGCTGACCTTCAAGTAGCTCGACATATTCATCTTTAAGGAGCCTCTGCTTCCTCCAACCTATACTATAGGCCAGCCAAGTTGATCGGACCCCCACCAACAACCGATCTTGCCTAACAGAAAGGTCTAATATCTCCCCCAAAGATCTTGGAGGGATAAGATCAGAATCCCAAAGATCACAGGGTCTGATCCTTTAGGGGTTCTGGCTCAGTCCATATCTATTGAAACTACGGAAAATTCTCTAACGGTATGATATTCCCTCTCTTATAAATAGAGGCTCCTCTAATGGTGAAAGGTAGGCAACACATACCTCTGAACCTATTATTCTAGGCTATCTTTCTAGAAAGACCTAGTTCCTGACTTTGTCATCAAAGGGTCCCCTACAATAGCCAGGTTCTCATTTGTTGTTTCCTGTGCATGTAGCCAAAGGTACAGGAAAGGTTCATCTAAAAACCAGCATCCACGGACCACACCAAGGAAATAGTGGTAATTGAACAACTACCATTGAAAATTTCATGGGGGCATAACTTTCGGACAAGCTGATATCTATTTTTCACTTCACACGTTAGGGTGCCAATGTTGCCTGTTCATGCCTGAAAAATCAGAATTTTGAATAGGGCTGGGCCAACGGCACAACATGGACCGAAACAGCTCAAAATCCGGGCCGAGACCTACCCAGGCCTAGCCCCGTTGACAGCCTTATGTCTATGTACCTTATGAGCAGGTTGGATGAGAAGTAAACATCATGTTGGGCCTTTGGAAGGTTTCAATGGTGGGCCATCCCACTGCTTCCCACGGTGTGGTGGGCCATCCCACTGCTTCCCACGGCAAGATGAAGGGGCCGTATGGATAAAACACACACATTATGGTGGCATCCACATTGCTTTTCTAGTGCAGTACCCACTCGTGCATTTTCTCAGTCTCGGCTTAGATCCCACAATGAGATGGGAAAATGGCGAAAGGGTTGGATTTTTCACGACCCTCAGCAAAGTGGGCCCCACCAACATTCGATGCTTCCCATATAATAGACAGCAGATTAGGTGTGCATCACCCAACACGGTGCACGTCTTGTGGTGCCACTTTTATGCATGTGCGCTACATAGATGTTATATTTTCAAAAAATTCAGCTATTTTTAGGACATGATTAAAAAAAATAGATAAATCCATATCAATATTAAAAAAAATGTGATTAAATGCTCACCGTTAAAAACTTTTTAGAGTTCACTTCATTGCTTATTTGCCATCCAACCCATTGGTAAGGCCACAAAATCCCATTTGAAGAAAAAAAATAAAAAAAATAAAAATACAAATGTCAGATTGATCCAAACTTTTGTTGCTCGTAAAAAGTTTTTGAAGGGTCAATCACCATTAATTTCAATGATATGGTCCACTTGAGATTTGGATCTGCTTTATTTATGAGATCATGCCCTTTAATGACATGGCAGCACTGATGGACAACATGGATATACGGTACATATATACATCAAAGTTGGTCCTATATATGGTCCGGGGCATACCGTGTTTGTTGCGACCCGGGTCCACATATATATTGGATCAGCCACCTTTGGGACAATGCCCTAAAATGATATGGGTAAAATGGTGAGCCGGTGGATTTATCAAACGACTCACAAAAGTGGGACCACAAGATTAAGGACTGCATCATGACATTAGCGTGTCAGGATCACATTAGGTGTTAACCTTAGGGCCCGTTTGGCCTAGCGGATTGGATGATATTAGAAGGGATTGGAAGTTAAATCTTGGATTGGCCGGGCATGCCAAACAGACTGGGTGATCTGATCCCGGGTTATAGCAATCCATGGATCTTAAGACAATCCACTTTCAACACCATCATTACCTTTAAATCCCATCCAATTCACCCTAGTACGTTCAAATTTGCCTGGGACATGTTTGCTTCGAGGGATTGGAAGGGATGGGAAGGTTTATTCCCGGGACTGGCCCGGCGTGCCAAACATACTCGATCCGGGATATAGCAATCCTATGGATCTTAAGACAATCCACTGACAACACCATGATTGCCTTGAAATCCATGCCATCCACCCTAATACCATTCAATCCCTTCTAGGGGGGATTCAAAAACATAATCATTACACATGGAGGGATTGTCCCCCGATACCATGGAATAAGCTTAATTTCATGCTATGTTTGTAATATAGTGGTACATTGAATGGATATACCTACTATCATTTGAAATTATTGAGAATAGCACATATGTGTTATATCCAAACCATTCATTTGTTTTGTAACCTCATTGTATGGCATGGGCCTAAAAATGAGGCAGATTCAAAACTTATGTGGCCCTGAAGAAGTTTTCAATGGTAGGTATTCAATCCCCGCTACTTTCTATGGTGGGGTCCACTTGGGCTTTAGATCTACCTGATTTTTTGGCCCATGCTCTAAAATGATCTGGAAAAATGGGTGGACGGTGTGGATATAGCCCACATATCATGGTGGGACCTACACAACTTGCTAACATTGAGTGGAATTGGTACACAGTGAGTGGAATTGGAACGGGACCAAATGCAATTTCATCCCACCTAATCTCATCTAATACCATGGGCCAAACGCCCCTGCCGTGAGGCTCACCTTGTTGATGTTATGTATATCCACCCGGTCCATACATTTTTACATCCTTTTTAGGACGTGGTCCTAAAAATTAAGCAATTATAAACTTTAGATGGACCACACTTTTTAGGAGGTGGTCCTAAAAATTAAGCAATTATAAACTTTAGATGGACCACACTTTTTAGGAGGTGGTCCTAAAAATTAAGCGAATATAAATCTCAGATAGACCACACTATAGGAAATAGCAGTGATTGAGTCGTATACTATTAAAAAAATTCCTTAAGGGCCCACTGTAATGTTCATTCGCCATCAAACCTGGTAAATAGCAAAGATAAGCTTGATTCAAAATTTATGTAGTCTACAAAGAGTTGTTAATGGTCATTTACCACTGTTTTCAGTAGTGTAGTCTAAGTGAGATTTGAATTGAACCACGTTCTAAAATAATATGAAAAAAATGGATGGATGGCGTGGATACACGAAAATTTTATCGAGGTGGGCCCACATGCTAAGTTTAACACCCACTAACGTGTCCCCCGGTTAGCACTCAATCGGCTTAAGCGGATTGGCTGGTGTACCACACACCACCGACCTGGCCGATGTGTTGACCTCACCAAGCTCTGTAGGTCTCATTATGAGGTATGTGTTACATCCCAACTGTCCGTCCATTTGACAAGTTCGTAGCAAGGATTGATTCGAAAAATAAAATAGATCCAAAGATCAAGTGGACCACACCACAAAAAGAAGTGGGGGATTTAAAAGTTTACCATTGAAATTTTTTTAGGGTTTGTAGAAGCTTTGGATCTATATGTTATTTGATTTTTACTGTTCATCCAGGTCTGACCTCATGAACAGATTAGATGAAAAATAAATATTATTGTGGGCCATATAAATGTTTTAAAGTAAGAATCATTGTATCACTTGTGGTGTCGTATTAGTGATTTGAATATGACTTGATGTAGGGCGTGTTTGCCGTAAATTCAATTGTGCAAAAGTTTGACTACTTACCCCGGCACTCGACGGTGGCTAGTGGTCGGTGCCATGTGGGCCCAACATGGTGTATATGTTTCATCCATGTTGTTCATTCATTTTTTTCGGATAATTTTGGGAGGCAAACTCTCAAGTAGCACATAGTGTTGATTAAACTCTCACCATTAAAAACTCCCCTGGTCTACAAAAGTTTTGGATCAAGCTGATATATATATATATATATATATATATATATATATATATATATATATATATATATATATGTGTGTGTGTGTGAAGGTACAATGCGCTCGAGCGGACTATAAGCTCCCGTAAAGTTGAGCTGTGTGGGCCCCACCGTGATGTGTTTCGACCATCAACACCGTGCATTTGATGGGTACCCTTTAAATTATGGAACATCCCAAAAATCAGCTATATACGGAACTCAGGTGGGCCATACCATCTAAAATTATGTGAAGACACCGTTAAAACATATAAAAGCACTTGGTGGGGCCCACCTGAGTTTTTCATGCGCCTGAAACTTGGTCCGAACCGTCATTCAAGTGGGACACACATAATGGATGGGCTGGATTTGTAAAATACATCTCGGTGGGCCCTCAAAAATAGTTATGAATGTTTTAATGGTGCACAGCCCCTCCCCACTTCTGTATGTAGTGTGGTCCACACAAGTCACGGATTGACTTGATTTTTGAGACCTAGGCCCACGAGGGAATGACGCATCTGACTGATGGTGTTGATTGTTGAAACGCATCACGGTGGGGCTCACACAGCTCGACCTCATGCGCTCGAGCTTAAAGCGGTCGTCCGTGAGGTCGAGCTGGGGTGGGCCCCACCGTGATTCCTTTCGAAGATCCACACCGTCCACCAGATGCACCGCTCCAAGTGAGATCCACATGGCTGGCAATCGACCGCCCACGGAACTCAGGTGGGCCATACCTTCTGAAAATATAAATATACACGCAAAAACATGTAAAATCACTTGGTGGGGCCCACCTGAGATGTGGATACCACCTGAAAAGTAGTCTAAAATTACATCCAAGTAGGATACACATGATGGACGGTGTTGATCATCAAAAAAAGTCCCAAAAGGGGGCCACAAGTGGTTTTGAATGTTTGAATGGTGCACGGCCTCTCTCCACTTCTAGACGTGGTGTGGCCCATAAAAGTCTCGGATGGACGTGATTTTCAGCCGTGTGGGACCGTCCAGGGATGGTGCATCTGACTGAGGGGATAGATGTTCGAACAGAATCACGGTGGGGCCCACCCCAGCTCGACCTCATGGAGACCGCTTTACGCTTGAGCGCATAATAGTGATAAAAAAAGTGAAGTACATCGACAGCCATGATGGATCGTTGTTTAGGAAACAATATTAATTAGCCATTAAAAACTTCCCTGCCTCAAAAGCTTCGGATAAAAATGATATTTATGCTTTCTTTATATACCTCTTTATCAAAAGGCTGTGTGCGTGGGTTAAAAAAAAAAAAAAAAAAAAAAAACAACGGTTGGATGGAAAATAAACATTCAGGTGGACTCCATAAAGTTTTTAATTGCGGTGATTCAATTAAGATTGTTTCGTGTTCTGTGGCCCACCTAAGATTCGAGCATGCTTGATTTTGGGAATAATGCCTTAAAATGAGATTTGAAAATAGGTGGACAGTGTGGATTTAAGTAAAATACATTATTGTTAGCCCCACAGTCAGCCATCCCACCCACCTTTGGGTATCCGGGGTATCACCTAATCGGCAGCCGTAAACTATGTACCGCCATTTGCCATTAATAAATGGCATGCAAGTTATCCTACGTGTCACTAGTCTAGTCTGGCAAAAAGTCATACCTCTTTTGACAGGTATTGGCGGGTGACCCGGCACCAATCCGGCGCGGTTTGGATACTGACAAGGTCAGCAGCCAAATCGCTGCTGAAGTGACATCACCGAGCTCTGAGGACCCACCATGATGCATGTGTTGTATTCGTACCGTCCGACCATGTGTAGAGATCGTTTTAATATGATGAGATAGATCGAAAGTTATAGTGGACCCCATTATAGAAATAGTGGCGACAATGGCATCCAGCATTTAAAACTTCTTACGGGCCTCGGTAGTTTCCAATGAAGCTGATATTTTTGTTTTCGCTTCAACTATTTCTATGTTAACTTATGAATTAGATGAATTTCAAAAATACATCACTGCAGGCCCTGTAGATGTTTCAACTGTAGGTGTTACGGCTCCGACAGTTTTCGGTGGTGGGTTCACTTCAAATTTAAATCCATTCCATTCTCTTTGTAATGCTAATGGATCTTTACAAATGGTTGGACGGTATGAATATAACACATGATGCATGATGGGGTCACATAGATTGGTGACATCATTTCAGTTGCCATTCGGATGCTGACCTTGTCAGTATCAATCGGCCCTCCAACCAACCATGGCTCCATCAAGATGCGTGTGTTTTATCCACGCCGTCCATTCATTTTAATAGCTAGGCATAAACTTGAAATAAAGAATATGCAAACCATTCATTTTAATAGCTAGGCATAAACTTGAAATAAAGAATATGCAAAGTTTACGTGGCCAACACCACAGGAAATAATGGGGATGGAACAATTACAGTTGAAATGTTCATGAGGCCCATTAAGGAAAACATAAATATCAGGGAAATGGATTGGCTACAGCCCGGTGGCTGGTGGTCCATCTCTGTGGCCCCACCATAATGTATGTGTTTCATACATGCTGTTCATCCAATTTTACTGATCATTTTATGGGTTAAAATGAGAGGGATATAAATCTCAGATGGACCATAGGAAAACAATACCGATTGGATATCCACCATTAAAATCCTCCTTAGGCCCACTGTACTGTTTATTTGACATCCAATCTGTTGATTATGTCATACCAACCTAGATGTAGGAAAAAAACAAAGATCAGCTAGATCCAAAACTTTTAGGGCCTGTTTAGCTGGGCAGGGTGGATGGGATTAGGTTGTATTAGGATGGATTGGAAGGAGCAATCTCGGGATTTGGCCGGGTGTGCTAAACAGGCAGAAGTTGGATATAGCAATTCCATGGGATTGCCAACAATCCACTAACACCACCATCATTACCTTGAAATCACCTAATCCCTCTTAATCCCATCTATTTTGCTTGGGACATGTTTGGTTAGATGGAGCAATCCTGGGATTGGCTAAAGTAATCCCGGGATTGGCCGAGCGAGCCAAACATACTCGGTGGTGAATTCCCTAGATATAGCAATCCCATGGGATTGACAGCAATCCAGTGACACAGCCATCATTACTTGTCATCCACCCTAATACAATCCAATCGCATGGGATGGGCCTGTCCAAATAAGCCCTTATGGCCCCCAAAAAGTTTTTAATGGTTAGCATTCATTCAACATTCTTTCCTATAATGTGGTCCACTTGAGATTGGTATATAACTCAATTTTAGTCTCATACCCTAAAATAATCTACAAAAATAGATGGACGGCATGGATGAAACACATACTCATGGTGGCCCCACAGAGCACCGATCACCATTGGCTGGTGGCAGGGGGAGTAGCCAATCCGTTTTACCAGCTTCATCCAAAACTTATGTGGGCCCCAATAATTTTTTAACTTCAGGCATTTAATTCGTATGGTGTGGTCCACTATCTACCTCATTTTTGGGCTCAGTACTTAAAATGAGCTGGAAAAATGGATGGACAGCGAGGATGAAACAAATACATCATTGTAGGGCCCACAGAGCTTTGACACCAATTAGCTGGCTGGGGTCAACAGCCAACCGCGTCCTCACTAACTACGTCCGTCAACGGGTGTTAGGCGGCCGCGGTCCATAAAAAATAGGCCTACATAACGCCGGCCCCGTATGTGACAACTCTCTTGTCAATATCGTGTTTTCTTTACTCACATTATAAAAAGATGCAAGGACCTTAATCATCATCAACGAGAGAGAGAGAGAGAGCCCTTGCTTGTAAGAAAGATCCCTTGTGTGCAGTCCAACGATTCTTTCTCAATGGAGGAAGAGAATAAGGTGAAAGAAGGTGCTACTGTGATAGATGTCGATATTCCATGTTCCTCCAACGAAAATTTATCTTGCGTGAAATCCATGGAACAGAAGCTGGCCACCATGGGCAGAAATGACGAGTCATCTCTCTCGTTCACGATATGCAGGGTCCCCTCAGCCATCCGCCAAAGCGATGAGAGCGCCTATGATCCCAAGATCATCTCAATCGGCCCATACCATCATGGAAAGCCGAACCTCCAACTCATGGAAGATCACAAATGGCGGTATCTCCATGCATTTCTTGACCGCAACCCGAATATACGCTTGGAAAGTTACATCATGATGATGAAAGATTTGGAGGTGGTGTCCCGAAGCTGCTACTCAGGAAACATTGACATGGATAGCGATCTCTTTGTGGAAATGATGGTGCTCGATAGCTGCTTTATCATCGAGATCTTACTTAAGCAAGAGAAGTTACCCGCAGCGACAGATCTCATCTATTCTGAAACCTGGATCTTGCCACTTATAGCTCAGGACATGCTCCTCGTTGAAAACCAACTTCCTTTCTTTGTCCTCGAACGCTCATTCGCTCTACACGGCAAGAGTTCTTCTCTGCCGGAGCTTGCTTCGGGATTCTTCGAGCATATCGTGGGCAAGAACGAAAAAATCCCTCGCACAAGCAAAATACTTCACCTACTCCATCTGATTCATTCCTGCCTGCTGCCGAAATCGCAAGTGGGTAAGATAGTCAGTGGCATGGACTACGTAAATCCCCAGCATCATAAGCAGGACAATATCCTGCCTACGATCATGAGAAGATCTGTGGTATGGATAGACCCAAACCCGCCAAAATACCCAATGAAGATTCCTCCAGCTGATGCTCTGCGAGATGCTGGAATAAAATTTTGTTTGAAGGACGATAGTGGGAGTTTCTTGGAAGTGGAATTCAAGAATGGGAGGATGGAGATGCCGCTCGTCTCTGTCTATCATTCCACTAATTCCCTCTTCCGCAATCTCATCGCTTTCGAGCAGTGCTTCCCTGGTTGTGGAAGCCACTTCACTAGCTACGCCATCTTCATGGATTCTATCATAAATACGGAGACTGACGTGCTTATTCTCAACAAAGCCGATATCATCGAGCATTGTCTCGGCAACGATCAGGACGTGGCCATTCTCTTCAATAATCTCTGCAACGGGATTGCTTTTGACTTCAAGCACTCGTTTCTCAATGACCTGTTTAAGGACGTGATCGATTATATGGAGACTCCATGGCACCGGTGGCAGGCTCGTCTGATGCACGACTATTTCAGCAATCCGTGGGCCATTCTGTCAGCGACGGCAGCCATTGTCGTCATTTTTCTCACCTTCGTTCGGACCTACATCTCTCTCTATGGCTATTTCAAACCTCCGTCCTAGGTTTTACTTCTGTTTCGGATCAAGACCATAAAAAATCAAGCCAGGTTGGATAGTTCGTCCCCTCTGTGCAAAATTAAGGGTGGGCCTTCTCCTGTTCAGGGTTACATGATATGATATTTATCTATTTGTAGTTAGAGCTGGACACAGGACAACTCGACTTGTTACTCAATCCAAACTGAGTGGGTGAGTTCATCCGAATTGAGTTGACTTCATCCAATCCGAACTCAAATCGAGTCGAATTCCGGTCACCTAGTAACTCAACTCGACTTGAAATCTGACTCGACCTCATCCGAAACACATATTATTAAATAAATAAATAAGGTTTTGAGTTGATAGAGAGGTTACGATTCTGGCAAGTGAATCTATGTTTTGAGTTGTGATTTTAGCTAGTGGATATCTGCTACACTCGACCCAACTAGGTTCTGACTCAAGCTGACTCGGGACTGTGACCGGGTCGGACTCGGTTCGGATTAGTCAAGGCTAGACCTGGACTCAGATTGGGTTTGGCATGCTGGACTCTCTACCGAGTAGATCAAGTTTGGGTTAGGCTTATTTCAAAACCAAATTAATCAAGTCAGGTCAGCTATAACTCAGACCGACTCAACTCGATGCCCAACACTAGTTGTAGTGG
The DNA here is from genome assembly GCA_030180095.1 of Magnolia changhungtana. Classification (NCBI taxonomy): domain Eukaryota; kingdom Viridiplantae; phylum Streptophyta; class Magnoliopsida; order Magnoliales; family Magnoliaceae; genus Magnolia; species Magnolia changhungtana. The sequence continues at coordinate 5,625,341 of JASAUF010000378.1, forward strand.
ATATCATCCACACATCATCGCGGGGCCAACTCGATTTTGCTCACAAGATGTTCCCCTCACTGCAGTTCCCGGTGAGCATTTCTAGGCATGTGTGGGGTTGAACGTAGACCAACGTTCGAGAAAATATTTCAAGGACTCAATATCAACTCCATAAATCAATGTTCATATCATACTCGCAGCATGATAATTGAATCATGGATCATGGACCATTCATGATCGTGGTCAAAACATCAACAGTTCCGACCACGTAACAATCTCTAAATGTTGACCCCACGGAATGGCACATTGCTTGTGAGCCTAACTTCACTAGGGCAGGTCCTGTTCTAGTTGTGAGAGGGTTTTTGTTTTGAGATACAATTCGGCGTGCTTTGGTTGTAATCTTGTTTTTGGTTATTCTTCTTATTTTATTTTCTGGGTCTTCCACATTTTTATTTTATTATTATTATTTTTTTAAAGGGAATGTCATTGAAATCTGAACAAAATGGCTATACAACCTACACCACGCTGCAGGCCCTTCGGGCAACCCCAGCTACAAAAATAAGCCGGGGGCCTATCATATAGGGACGCATGACGGACCCATATACACAAGAGAAACACAACAAAAAAACCAACAAAAAACCATCTAGTAAGATGGCGGAAGCTAGATGGCCCTGACTGTACCTAGCCTGACCCTGTCTAGGAAAATCAGGCCTCGCATGTGCCTTGGGAGCAAGGTTGTGTGAACATGGAGAGAATTGGCTTGACTACCGCTCCCTTCCCGGGCCATACTGTCTGCCGGGCCGTTCCCTTCACGCAGAATATGGCTGAAGGTGAAAGTGCCGAATGTGTTTGGAAAGAAAGTTGTGAAATGCAATTGGTTGTGGCTAAAGTGAGATAGGCTTACTCTTAGGAGTGCCTTTTGATTTTCTCTCATCCCTAGAGAAGCTAATGGGTCGGCTGATGGTTTGGTCAAGCTGGGCAGTGTGGCCCAAGATAGCCGATCCTTTCGGGAAGTGTCCAGTCTCCCTCGTCTGTTTCGGGGTCATTTTCTTTTGGATAAAGCGGGGTTATGAGCCGTCAGAAAGATTAAATGAACTCCATTGTATAGGATATGATAGGCGGGCCAAATCATTTTGTCCCTGGTCTGCGCCCGAAAATCCATATCCGTAAATTTGCCATATCAATGAAATGGTTCTCTTTTAACTAATAATAATAATAATAATAATAATAATAATAATAATAATAATAATAATAATAATAATAATAAAGCTTCCCTGCCAACATGCCACATGGGTAGAACATCAGGGCCATGAAAACAGTGGCCCCTGAATGAAGATTACATGTAATGTCCACTCATTAGGTCTTTTCGAGAGCGGTGATCTTCATGGTGGGCTTCTCGTTCCCATTGTCCAGATTTAATAACAAGGTAGAATAGTGGTAAGAAAGATGTTATGCTACCACAAGTTATGATACCTGTTAAAGTCTATATCGACACACCATTCTCTAATGACTCAAGCTTTTATAATAATTGATTATTTAACATGGTATCAGAGTGTAAATTTAAGTGTTCAAATCCCAAGAGCTGTCATATATTCTCTCACTAATATAGGACAAAGGACAAATCAAGTCCATCCCGACAAGCCTAAAATTCTGTTTAGCCTTCTAATAGAGAAACAAAATTTATTAATAGAAATGATGCTATTAATAACACATTTGTGCCCTATTGATAATAATGTGGAAAAATACACAAACTGATAATGTAAGAAGATTTTCAAAAATAATAGATGGTTTAAAATACTGTAATTTAATTATTACAACATTAACTTGGACATAGTAACGGTTACTGTCAAAATCTGGATCACCTTTCGCCGAGCCTTGAGTGCTTGGAGCAAACCCTGGTCCTGCGCAAAGCAACAAGCAAAGGAGACCCTGGCTCAAGTAGGGGATCCTCCGATGCCTAAGTTAGGCTAGGGAAACAAGGTCTAAGTGGTGTAGAGTAGAGTGAGGGTGCGAGATCTTGAGTCCTTGTATTAGTAGAAATGATGTATATTTATACCTGAGGGTTGCAATGAACGTGGCCGATAATCTCGGCACGGTAATCATCACTACGCGAGAGCTACATGTACGCGGTCGTTGGTAGTTATCAGGAGATCGTGCATCGAACATCACTCCTGTCGTGTGTTACAAGATTCAATCCATTAATGATGTTGCTGATCGAGCTCTTATCTGGGCCGACCTTGTGGTTCAAATCTTGTTGGTGATTTGAGCTCACAAATGAGCTAATTACTAATGCGCTAAGTAGAGGGGCTTGGCTCTTCTACATTCCGTGTAGACATAGTCGGGTCGGACATACTGTTATTGCTCTAAGATCCGGCACGTAGGATGTGTATGACTCCTTCCGAATCTCGAGTCGGTGTCATAGCTCTGCAAAAGCCCTCGGGTCGGACACTCACCTCGGGTTGGAGATCATCAGTCTAAGGCCTCGTTCATTGGGGCCATAGTTGGCCTTGATGCGGCTCGGTTTGGATTTACCCATAACAGTAACAATATAAAAGAATTTGTTATATAAATATATACATTTTAATTCTTAAATTCATTTATTGATTTACAATAAATATTTTTTTATTTTCAATTGAATTTTACTGAAAATATTTTAAGAAAAACTATTAAATTTTGAAAATCTCCTAACAAATTTCTAAGTTGAGATATTACCGAGAATGTATGGAACCTCATTTGACTTTTAGATCATCCTTAGATCAAAACGTAATAAGATAAGTAAGCAAAATACAAAATTGACAGTTGATTGTTAGGAATAGGGTTAGAATAGTTAACCCAATTGGCCATGTGTTAATTGTTATGTATAAAGGGAAAAATTGAAGAAAAATTTCTATATAAAAACCTTAAACCTAAAGAGCATCCATAAGAGGGTGAGAGAAGGCATGTGAAAGATAAACTGATCGATAAGATTTTTGCCATTTTCTGTTGTAAAATTTCTATTGTCTCTATCCAAAAACCCTAAATTTAACTAATGAACATGAATGATTAATCATACATCCATCGATTTAATTTATGTGGGAAGTTTTACATTAAGTAATTGATTTTTGATAGAATTTCTGTACCGTGGGAGATTGGGTTTGAGAAATCTAGCCATGTTAGATTTGATTAATCTAAATCATAAAATTTTCAAGGCCAAAACTTATTAAGGCCTCAAATTTAGGAGTAATCTGATTGGAGGATTTCTCATAGTGATCTTTGAATAGCATGGAAGATGATAGATTTGTAAAATGACTTTAACGAACGATTGTAAAATTATGGATATTTCAGGTCAGAGCGACCCTTTAGTTAATTCAAGTTTGATGATGAGAAAAACAATTGAATGGGTAGAACCCAAACCCTAGAATTCTCCCACGAAACCCCAAAGACTTAAATGCTTAAAAACGTTATTTCATCCCTAAATCATCTGAAATCAGGCAAGAAACCCAAAATTCCTAACTGAAACCATCCAAGTCAACGTAATGCATACATGTATGCTAAAATCTACATTTCCACAATCAAAGAGCAAATGCAAGCTACATTCTTCCAAAATGAAACGAAAAATAAAAATAAAAATCCTAACTTCAACCCAGATTAAAAATTCAATTTTTTTTAAAAAAAAAGTTCTCAAACAGATCCTCTAAACTAAAAGAGAGAGAGAGAGAGAGAGAGAGAGAGAGAGAGAGAGAGAGAGAGAGAGAGAGAACAATTCTTCAAGAAAATCACCAAAAATTAGAAAAGTAGTTCTTCGACCAACTATTCCATTACATTCGGTCAAAACCCTCCATTTCCACAAACCTTCAAACCATTTAAAAACCTCAATTCCAAAAAAAAAAAAAAAAAAAAAAAAAGTCCAAGAAACCCTAATTCTCAACCAATATCACAAAAAGAAGAGTTCTCACACGATCATTCCTGAATTCCAGGCCAAATCTTCCAATTCCAGAACAAAAAACCTTTGACTAGATCGATCTACCTATCCACCCAAAAAAAAGAAAAAATCTCAGCAAAGAAACGACTAGAAACCTGAAAGAAGATGAAAGAACAGGAAAAAGAAAACCAAATCCAACGAAACCTAAAATCATGCCAATGAAGAGGAGAAATCAGATAGAAGACTCTCAAAGAGCGGTAAAGAGATGTACCTTGAATATCGGTCGAATAAGTTGGCATAGGGAGAGAGAAGAAGATGAGATCGCGTGGAATTCGAGCATTCGAGCAAGAGGTGAGGAGATGAAGGTTTGGTTCTCTGCCTTTTGTTTTGAACTCTACGCAAAACTAGGGGAAGGTTAGAACTTACAAGAACTCTATGCAAAACTGTGAATCGTGAGGTCTGGAGCCGGATTCGAGATCCATTGCTCGAAACCCTATACCTAGCCACTCCACCCAGAATATCGAGTGTTTTCGCTCCGGAAGATCAGCGGCTGTGATTTTTCAAAATCTAAAAATATCCAGAAGGAAAGTATTGGAGATCTTGAAATTCCTATTTTGATGTTATGGAATTCCTAGCCATTGATGGCAGAAGATGTTGGGATTTGTGCTGCGGAATCACATAGAAATTGATCTAGGATAACAATCCAATAACGCCAATCAATCACAAGAGTACATAAAGATTTAACATAGAAAACTCTTTTAGGAAAAAATCACGACACAAAATGACAGAAATCCACTATGAAATAGAAATTACAGGAGAGAGGACTTACCTAATTCGAAAAACCTCGAATCTCACCCTTGCCACACCCTTTGATACCCTAAAACCCTTTTAGAAACCCTTAGAAAACCTTTAGGAAGCCTTAGAGTACTTTAAAATGGCCCTAGGGACCCTTATTTATAGTTTAGGAAACTCTACTTACGCACCTACTTTAGAAAAGTTCAGAAACCGCCTCAAATTTAAGTAATTCACGTGCAGTCTGCGTAACCTTCGACTAGTCGAGTCAGGGCTTCAACTAGGGTCGAGCCTGACCCTCGACTAGTCGAGCATCCCGGACATCCAAATACATAGCTTGCTAGACTTTGAGTCGAGCCAGCCCCTCGATTGGTCGAGCAGTGCAAACAGATTTAAGACATCTGTTATAACAACAAACTCCACCATGTCTTCAATCTTTAACCGTGTAGCTTCTTGACCTCTTCTTTTATCTCTGCATCGTATGATACTTCAATCAACACTTCTCGTGCGCACTCAGTCCTTCTTTCATGCCATCGCCAAGCCTAGAGAAGTTGCACAGAACTTGAACTTCTCTGTGGGAACGACCTTGGTGAGCATGTTTACCGAATTCATGCTAGTGTGACTCTTCTTTAGTGTTACGCCTCCTTCCTCAAGCAATTATCGAATAAAGTGGTGATAAACATCAATGTGTTTAGTATGTGAGTGATAAACAAAATTTTTAGCCAAATTGATAGTGCTCTTGCTATTATAATTAACAAGCACGGCCTCCTACTGAAGTCTCAACTGATTTATCATGCCTTTGAGCCAAACACTTTCTTTAAACGCTTCCGTCAATGCCATATATTCTGCTTCAGTCGTGGAAAGAGCTACCACGAACGGAAGCTTTGACATCCAACTGATTGCTCCACCTGCTAATATAAACAAGTATCTTGAAGTAGACTTTTTGGAATCCACACTGCCTGCATAGTCAGAATCCACATACCCTACCAACTTTATTCTTGTCTTCTCAAAAGTTAAGATGTAGTCTTTTGTACCTTGAATGTATCGAAGTAGTCATTTCACCGCTTCCCAATGTTGTTTGCCAGGGTTTAACATGTATCTTCTCACAACACCGACTGCCTGTGAAATATCTGATCTCGTACAGAGCATGACATACATTAAATTGCCAACCGCATTCGAATAGGGCACATGAGACATAACCTGGTTTTTATCATTTGATTAAAGACATTGTTCTGAGAAAAGCTTGAAGTGGGCCACGTGGGGAATGCTCACCGACTTTACTTGGTCCATCCCATACTTGATCGATACCTTTTAAAGGTATTCTGCATATGATAACCAAAGTCTACTCTTCTTCCTGTCTCTATGAATATTTATGCCGAGAGCCCTCTTTGCAACCCTCAGATCTTTAATCTCGAATGTCCTTGATAACTGAGTCTTCAGTACGTTGATTCCAGATATATTATGACAGACGATCAACATATTATTAACATACAATATTAAGATGATGAATTTTCCATAAGTTAGTGTCTTGTAATAGATACAGTGATCGTATTTACTCTGAGTAAATTTTTTACTCAACACGAATGAATCAAATCTTTTATACCATTGCCTAGGCGACTCTTTCAGGTCGTATAACGACCTCATTAATCTGTAAACCTTTTTCTTTGCTCCTTTAACTTTATAGCTCTCTGGTTACTTCATATAGATCTGCTCTTCCAATTCTCCATGCAGGAATGTAGTCTTTACATTCATCTGTTCTAACTCGAGATCGTATTGAGCAACCAGCGCCAATATGAATCTAATAGACACCTGCTTAACCGCTGACACAAATATCTCTGTGAAGTCGATTCCTTCTCTCTAAGCATAACCCTTTGCTACCAACCTTGCTTTGTATCTATCTTATTTTCTTTTAAATAGCCACTTGCATCTGATTGCTTTTCGGCCCACAAGAAGCTCCATCAACTCTCATGAATGATTTTTGTATGGTGAGTCCATCTCATCGTCCATAGCCGCCTTCCACTTTTCTACATCAGGTTGATTGAGAGCTTCCTAAATAGTAGACAGGTCCCTCTCATCTGTAACGAGGACATATGCAATATTAGAGTCGTCCCTGTATCTTACCGGTAACCTGCGATCACGTTGTGGGTTCCTAATGCTTTATTTCTATCTGCGCATCTATCTTTACCTAAATATCATCTATGTCAATCTCGATGTATATGATTAATCTTCGGTTCCTTTTGCTCCTGATCATTCTTGTGGAATATGAAGCTTTCATCGAATCCGACGTCACGGCTAGTGAAATCCTTATGTGTGACCTTGTCAAATAACCTGTAACCTTTCACACTAATGTAAAGTCAATAAAGATGTATTTTTTGGCTCTATGGTATAGCTTATTTATTTCAATTGACAATACATGAGAGTAAGCATCACAATCAAATATGCATAAATCTGAGTAGTTGACTTTCTGACTACTCTATACTTCTTCTGGAGTTTTATATTTAATTGTCATTGAAGGAGATCGGTTTCACTACCAAAAAAATGATCAACGCCGACGGCTGTGTTAGTGTTTTTTCTGACTGCTTTTAGCCATCGGCATCACCGACAGCTTAAATCCATCAGCAAATAATAATAAGCATTCATCGGAACCGAACGGTTATAAATCTCATATTTCATAGTGCAATAGCAAAAAAATTGGAATTTAACTCCTACCATAATATTTCTATTTAATCTAAGCCGTCCATCCATTTTGAAAGCACATTTTAATGCATGAGTCAAAAAACGAATTAGATTTCTATTTTATCTAAGCCGTCCATCCATTTTGAAAGCGCATTTTAACGCATGAGTAAAAAAAGAATTAGATTAAAGGCCCAAATGGACCACAGGCCACGGGAAATAATAGATATTGAGCGTCTACCGTTGATACATGGTGTCCCACTCTGCACTTCGACTTACCTCCTTTTTGGTACAGTACCCTAAAATAAACTAGAAATGGTTGGACGGAGTGGATCAACAATATACATCATGGTGGGCTCCACGAGGCCTGACTGGACCGTCCCCCTCTGGCTCCGCCTCGCGCGCTGTACAAAAGCGGATTGGTTGGTGTATCACACACCAACCGCCTATCTTAACGTGTTGACGTAGTTCTGTGGGTCCCGTCATAAGGCATAAGTTATATCCAAACCATCCATCCACTTGGTGAGTTAGTCGTAAGGCTTGATCCAAAAAAGTAAGACAGATCCAAACATCAAGTGGACCACAATGTAAAAGGCAGTGAGGGATATGATTGAACGGCTGCCATTGAGACCCTTTTGGAGCCCCGAAATTTTGAATTAATATGATATTTGTTTTTTCTCTTCATCTAGGTCTATGTGACCTTAATCATGAATAGAATGGATGGAAAGTAAATGTAACAGTGGGCCCTACGAATGTTTTAATGGTGAAAATCATTGTCTCCGCTGCTTTTGGGGTGTGGTCCACTTGAATCTAAAATTAATTATTTTTCGAATCAATATCTAAAATGATCTCACCAAATGGATGAACGGTGTAGATATGATAAATACATCATCGTGGGCCCATGTAACTTTGATTTCCGTTGAACCGTTTGTAAAATCGGAACTCGAGGAACATAGTGAGCAGGAAACGGATGGGCTACTCCCCCTTGCCACAAAGCAATGGCCAGTAGTCGGTGCTCTACGGACCTCAACATGATATATGTGTCTCATCCACCCTGTTCATTATTTTTTTCAGATAATTTTACGGTATGATCCAAAAAAATGAAGTAGATCACAATAATCCATTGGTAAAAATATAAAAAATTTAATTGTGGACATTAAATTACCACTATTTTCCTGTGGTGTGGTTCACCTGAGATTTAGATCTTGCTCATTTTGGGATCAAGCCTTAAAATGGTATTAAGAAATGGATGGATGGCGTGGATAAAAAACATACATCATGTTGGGCCCGCAGAGCACCTGGCTAGTGGTAACGCCAATAACCGAATGGAAGCGGATTGGCTAGTGTACCACACACCACCAATCTAGCTATGTGGGGACGTATCGTGCGAAGACTGACGCTCCTCTCAAAGGCTCCAATTGTACGAACGCTTCAAAGGAGATCAAAGTTACATGGCTCAAAATGATGTATTTATCATATCTACACCGTTTATCCATTTGGGGTGATCATTTTAGATATTTCTTCTTAAATGAGTAATTTCCAAGGCTCAAGTGGACCACACCACAAATAACAGTGGGACAATGATTCTCACCGTTTAAAACATTCGTAGGGCCCATAACGTTTTCTTTCCATCCACTATGTTCATAAAGTCACACGGACCTGAATGAAGATAAAAACAAATATAATATTGATCTAAAATTCCTGTGACCCCAGAAGCGTTTCAACGGTAGGTGTTCAATCCCCCGCTTATTTTTACAATGTGGTCCACTTGACTTTTGGATCTATTTTATTTTTTATTTTAAGCCTTATTATGATATTATCAAGTGGATGGACGGTTTGGATGTGAATCATACCTTATGATGGGACCCACAGAACTTGGTGACGTAAACACATGATCCACATCGGTGGTGTGTGGTACACCCGCGAATCCGCGTCCTAGCCAAACACCTCTCTCCTCTTTCGAAACCTTTTTGTCAATACCCCAAAAAAACACAACCCGCGCCCAACTCTCTCTCTCTCTCGCTCTGTCTCTCTCTCTCTCCAGTCGTCCCATGCCTCCGCCTATGACGAATCCTCTTATTGAGAACCCTTGAATTGCTAGAGATCCTCACAATCTCAGCAGCAGGTCAGTACTCCTTTTTCTTTTGCGGCCTTCTTTTATGTACAAATCGGTTTTTTTTTTTTCTTGCAAATATGTGGGAAACTAGGTTTTTGGAGGTAGTGAGCCATTGGAGGTTGAATTTTAATAAATGGTGTATGTATAGTTGTTTGGAGAATAGGTTGGGATATTCGGCTTTTTGGTGGATTTTGGAAAGTCAAAGAGTTTCGGATTTGAGGATATAGGAATTCCTTCTTTTGTATTTTCTCATTGATTTTCACTAGACTTGCTTTGCTTATCAGTGGTTAGTTTGGATGATGTTTGGTGTTGTAATCTTAGATGGGAATGATAGGAAACAAGGCTTACAAGGGAAATTGGTATGCCCCATTGATTGATAATCCAAACTACAAGGGCATTTGGAAGACACATCAGATGCCAAATCCTGATTACTCTGAACTTGAGAAACCTGACTTCCCCTGGGTGTATTCTCTGATGCAGCGGTCTCAACACATCAGGATTTATGCTCTACAAATGGTGGGATCGGTTCGGGCATTTTGGTGGAGGGTTGGTTGATGGCAGGTTGCCGAGACATGGCCAGCTCATGGTGGGTGTTGCCTACTCAGTGGGCTGCCACCTTTCTATTAAAAAAAAATAAAAAATAAAAAAATAATAAAAAATTAAAAAAATTTTGAGAAACCTGACTTTGAGCTTGTTACAGCCATTGCCATTGAGATTTGTACAAGGTAAGATGGGATCATGCTCGACAATATTTTGATAGCAACTGGTGAGAAGGTTGCTGAATCATACAGGGAGATGACCCTAAGTTTGAAGTTGAGAAAGAAAAGCACAGAGGAAGTAGGGGTTGCTTCAGATGGGCTTACATACATCTAGGTGATGCTTCTGTTCCATGTTTATTAGCTCTCCTTGTTATTCTTTAAGTTATAAATTTTGGTTATGATCCTGACATTTCTTTTGCAGTCTTCAGAAGGTATTTGATGTCCTCTACCAGGTAGCAGACATCCCTTCTTGGAAGCTTACAAGATCAAGATAATTGTAAGTGTAATCCCTGGCTTGTTCAGACCTGCACCATTCTAACTAAATATGCTCTTTCCCTATTGTTAGATTTTGAAATACTGGTAGGGTTTTGGCATAAATGAGATATTCTGGTTCTCACTATCTGATTCTTGTCAGCTTGAAGATATGGATTTCCTTAGTGTTCTTCAAATGATTCCTTCATGTTTTCAACTAGCGATGACATGTAGGTATTAGCTTGAGGAAAAACAGTTTTAAATTATGCTCTTCTATCAACAATGTGATCATTTAATTACTTGTACAATTCATTACTAATCCATTGTTTTAACAATATCTTGTTCAGTCATTAAGCTATAGCTGCATTCTCCTTTGTGTTTGAGAGTGCATATGTGTCTCTTTTTTTTCTTTTTTTTTTGTTTAGGAATTCAATCTGTCTAGAGGATCATGCTGATAGTTCTTCTATCCAAAACATTGGTCTGTTGGGCTCCACTGTGGATGGACCATTTCATAATATCTCCCAAGGTTAGAGATCCTAGCATTTCCTTAAGTCTTTTGTACTTGTGTGCTTCTTTACACATATTTTGCGCGTGTTTTGGAGTGTAGAACTCCGTAGCAGCCATGAGATGAAACATGAACTTGTACTTTTGTACTTTGTGTGCTTCTTTACACATGTGTGCTTGTTTTTGAGTGTAGAACTCCGTAGCAGCCATGAGATGAAACATAAACTTCATTCTTAGTTGAGATCCAAGAGGCAAGGACACCAGACTTAATAATTTGGAAAATTATCTTGTTTTTGAATCATAATTTCTTGTTTTGTTTCGACTTTGGATGATATTTCCAAGCTCGTGCGTGAATTATTTGAAGTGCCTATGATGGCTTTAAATATACTTTTGAGTTATAACTATGAAAAAAATATGATCAGCGGCATGTCTATTTATCTTTATTTTTTTCTTAATTATTCTCTATTCAATTTCAGATGATTGCTTTCAATTTAGAGAACAGAGGCTTTATTACTAGAACTCGATTTATAACAATTCACATTTATTTTAGAAATATTTGTGCCCATGATTTGTTAACGTTTTTGTGCAGATTTTGAATAAAAGGCTTTATTAGCATGCCTTGGCTGTCTTCTTGTGTCAATTACAGGAAGAAGTGTGTTGCTTGGTAGTGTTCTTTTGTGTCATATTGTAAGATTCAAGCTTTTGTAGTAAGACCAACTTCTCAAAAAATTTTAATTTTTTATTATTTATACAATCTCATCTTTTATTGAAATATGCTTGTAGAATCATTGATCTATTGTACAACCAACATGTTTTTTTGTATCAAATCCATTTTGAATTTTATTGTCCCTTTAGTGAAGATGGTTTGGATTTTTGGGGCGGCTCATGCAGGTGAAATACCTTTGAATCATGAAAGCAACTCACAAGACTAATGTAGATTTTTACTTTGGCATGTGAAATCATTTCTTTTATGGACACAATATGTACTAACTTAAAACCTTTTTGCAGTCATCCGGATATTTGTGTTGGGACCTGTACCATTTTAGTTCTGTCTTTCTTCAATAAAGCAGTCGTGCGTCTGTATTGAGCTGAAACTTGAATTTAATGTCTGAAACTTGCTAGACTGGGCTCTTAGTCAATTAGCGAGTTTTGGACTCTGTTTAGCATCTTTGTTTCAGCATTTCGCTAAGCATGCACACCATCCTTATGTATCTTATTCCATGATATTTACATTCAAGTTGACATTCTTTTCAGAGTGATGCAGAGAAGCTGTTTAAACAGCTTATGCATTTAAAATCAAGACCTAGGCAAAAATTTCAACGTAATGGTTTCCTGGGACTTTTTGGACGAAAGGTTGATGTTGTAGATCACACTGAGAAGAGGTTACAAGATTTGGAAGAGAATGTTAGAATGCAACAATCAGATGTTTCATTAATAGGAGAGGTAATGTTCTACTTTCCTCTACTTATGAGCCCAATTTCATGTGTATAGTGGTTCTGTGTTGGATATATTGCTCAAGTTGCAGTTGGTATCCTCATTGTATGATCTGTCTCTTCTTTATGCTTCTGACCTTGATTCAAGTTGATGACCTGTAAGCATTGATTGCACTCTAGGTACTAGTGGGCCACACCATAGAAAACAATGCCTAGCCATGATAAATAGCATCATGCAATGTGGTCCAATTGATTAGTGGATATGGCTTCTTCATTATAAGTCCAATGACATGGCAAACATTCTTAATAAAAACAGAGATATTTTGGGAATCGAAAAAAATAATCATAATATATTCTATAATTAAAATTTCATGTACCTTTGAATTATCTGGACTTTATAACCTGCAATAAGATAATTTTACCCTTGCAATTAATTTTAGAAAAATTTAAAACTAGAAAATTGCTCCAATGCTCTCATAGAACTATAAGTTATAGTGATTCTAATGGTATTGGAATGCTTAAACATCCTAATAGACTGATCTGATTTGTCCATTGAGTTTAGACCAAAATTCATGGGCTAGCATGCAATAGTCACTCGGGTCGATTGATCCAACCATCCTTAATTTGGCTTTATTTTCTATGGCCATACTTTTTTCCACCCATGTATGGGATTGTAACAATTGCCTAACAAAACTGATTCTTTAGAATCTCATACGTAATCCATGATGAGGCCTTTTTTTTTTTTTTTTTTGTTTTTTTGGGTTGGGATTGTTACAATTGCCTAACACACACTCCATGTTAGCCACCCCCACTAGGGATTGATACCAAGATCCATGATGAGGCCTAGCAAGTAGATAGATAAAATTGTTAAATGGATATATTTGCGTAAATAATCTTAACTGTCTGTATTAAAGTTCAATGATCAAATGGTTGATATTTGTCAAATTGGTGAGATTTTCATGGTAGCCCATGAATGGGTACTAAGCACTTGTAGTCTAGATCAATGTATTGGAATGTTTAAGTGTCCCAATGCAACCAGAGCAATATAATTTATAATACTCAGAAAAAACTAGAACATTTCTCCTAGAATAAAGGACATTAGAAGTGCTTTTGCAAAAGGAAGAGTACTTTTTTTTATAATTTAATAAAGTTTCCTTTGTTTGTTATATATATATATATATATAAGTGCACGGACTTTCTCCTCGACTTTCTCTTTCCTTGAGCTCTCTTTTTAGACACGAATTTCTATGCCCTACACCAGCAAGAAGTTGGTGAAAGTTTTGTGGGTTCACTGTGTTGGCAGTAAGAAATTTACTCTCTCTCTCTCTCTCTCTCTCTCTCTCTCTCTCTCTCTCTCTCTCTCTCTCTCTCTCATTTGGGCTTAGCTGGATTTCAAGGAGAGCATAGGATTAGATGGCTTTACCAAAATTCTACCGTTAGAGTCAAGTTTGATTTTTTTTAGGCGCTCCAATTTTCCAAGGAGTGGGCCTAAGATTGGATGGTATGATCCCACATGGATCAAATTCTACAGTCAAGTCTACTCTTTTATTCACAATTTCCATCAAATGAGGGTCAATTTCCAGCGGTTAGAAAATGATTTTCAACAACTAGCGGAGTTTGATGGTCGCCGTGCATGCGCTAGAGTTTGATGTGCACTTGATGGTCTAATTGTGTTCATGCAAGCAGTCATCAGTAATTCTGAGGGAATTCTTTGATATTCTAGCAGAGTTTGATGGTTGACGCGTGGCATACAAGTAACTCAAACTAAACTGCCCAAATCATGGCCCCCACTTTAGATGGGCCATGAAGCAAAGGCGACGGTTAAAATGAAAAATAGTCTATGGTCCAAACCCAACAGAAAAATGTCCATCAACCAGAGTTATCCGATTGGTCCAATATTCTGATTTTGGGTTCTCAGCCTATCCAATGTGGGTCCCATAATTTTGGACCATGTAGCTTGAGTTAATGCATGTCATGTGTATAATTTCTGTGCTTGTGTATCAAACATGACACCCTGCCAGAGTACTTAATTAACTCCCCCTCTTATAGGATGCTTTTGCTTACAGGAGTCGTTTCTGTAGCAAGTTTGTCACGTGGTGGGGCTAAAATTCCAAACCAGCATGTGTGGAGGTATGTTTGTATGCTGTTTGGCAGCTAGCCAGTTATTTGATATTTGGAATTTGGATAATATATTGGATTTTCATTTCTTCCTTTTCTATTGTGTAGACTTGCCTTCTCAAATAGGTTAGTTCGTCTAGGGCCTTGGAGAAATGGGTATATCTAGAAATGCACACATCCATTTTTAGATATACTCATTTCTCTGAAGCCCCGAACGAACCAACCTAATTGAGAAGGAAAGTCTACACAATAGAAAAGTAAGAAATATATCATTCAAATTCAATTAATTTTTTTTTTTTTTAATTAATGAGAATCGCTGGTGGCTAAAGCCATCGAAAACACCGACGGTTTTGGCCGTTGCCTTTAGTTGTCAGAAATGCCAACGGTTTTGGCCATCGCCCTTGCTGTTTAAGGTTTTAGCTGTCGAAAATGGCAATGGTTTTAATCCGTTGGAGAGCAACACTGGTGCATCTTGTACTGACGGACTTTGCGACAGCTAAAAGCCGTCGGGGAAGGTCAATGTCGACGTTTATTTACCAATGGTATTGCCCTGTTTTTTGGTAGCGCATACCTACAATAACTATATAGCTAGTGTGTGGTACACCAGCCAATCCACTTCTCTCAACGGGGATCGAAATCGGATTGTGTACTGAGTTACTCGTTATGCTCTTATTGTATTGACCAAACTCAGTTGGGCCCACCTCGAATGTATGTAGTCTATCCACATCGTCCATCCATTTTCCATCTAATTTAAGGAGTTGAGCTTAAATTTGAAGCATATCCAAAGATCAAGTGGATCATAGCACAAGAAAAAGAAACAGTGGGGATAATGAGATCCTCCATTGAAATCTTTCTAGGCCCCACGTTGATGTTTATTTTTCATCCAACCAGTTCATAAGATCATAAAGACATGGATGAAAGGAAAACACAAATATAAGCTTCATCCAAAACTTCTATGGGCCCCAAAAAATTTTCAGCAGTATACATTCAATTTAACTGTTTCCTGTAGTGTGGTCCATTTGAACATTCTACATGCTTCATTTTTGGGTACAAGCCTTAAAATTATCTAGTAAAATGGATGGACGGAGCGGATAAAATACATAGATCATGGTGGGCCTCACAGAGTTTACTCAGTACGCCAATCCGCTTCCAAGGAGATCAAAGTTACATGGCCCCACAATGATTTATTTATCATATCCAGGCCATTCATCAATTTTTCGAGATCATTTTAGAACATGAGCCAATATATGAATCATATCCAAATCTCAACTGATCCACACCATAAATGGCAGCAGGGATAGTGATTTTCACCATTAAAATATTCGTAGGCCCACCATAATGTTAATTTTCCATTCAATCTATTCACAAAGGCCTGGATGAAGAGTAAAAACAAATATCATATTGATCCAAAAATTTTGTGACCTCAAAATGGTTTAAATGGTAGACGTTCAATCCCCCTCAGCTTTTTGCAGTGTGCTCCATTTGATATTTATATCTTATTTTTCTGTTCAAGCCTTAAGACAAGCTCGCCAAATGGATGGACGGTTCTGATATAACACATACCTCATGATGGGACCCACAAAACTTATTGACATGAATACACCAAGCAATCTGCTTGCCATTAGATGCACTATGCATTAAATGCAAAAGTCATCTCTAGTATGGTCCCCTTGAGTGTTGGATCTGCCCCTGGGATCATATGTTAAAATGATATGAGAAAATGGATGAACTACGTAGATAAACAAATACATCACGGCGGGCTACACAGGAACCCTGGTCGGACGACTTATTGTTTGATCGGATTTGTACGCAACAATATACTGTTTCACCATACAGAGTCCATTTCAACAAATCAAAAGGGTTTTAAACATACTTGATACTAGAGGTGTACATGAATCGAGCTAGCTTGGTTAGCTCGCTTGACTCAACTTGAAAAAGCTTAATTCAACTCGGTTTGAAGCTGAGTTTGAGCCGAGTCGAGCTGATTTTTTGAGCTTGAAAATGAGTTCAAGCTGGCCCCAGCTCGACTCGACTCGGATCGAATCCAGCTCGAACTCGGCTCGACTCGGTGCAGGGTATATAAACTTTTTAAATACCCTGACCTAAGTTTACCCCCTTCTCTAACCGAACGAACCCACGCCCTTCCCTTACCCTTCTCAACCCATGCCCGTCCGTGGACTACTAGAGTTCTCCTTCTCTCCCTATTCCAGTCTTCGGTCTTCCTAATCCTCTCTCTCTCTCTCTCTCTCTCTCTCTCTCTCTCTCTCTCTCTCCCTCTCCCTCTCCCTCTTAGCTTGTCAGCCACTTGCTGCACCGGCACCGCTCACCCAAGCTCGCCGCCTCTCCCTCTCACTCTCTCAGCCTATTAGCCACCTGCGAGGTTGCGCCGCTCGCCCGAGGCCTCGGCCCCCGAGCTCCCCCTCACCCTTGGAGGCTACACAGCTTGAACTCAGCTCAAAAGCTCAAAAGCTTGAACCTGGCTCGAACTTGGCTCGAACTGGTCCGATTGTTGACCGAGCCGAGTCGAGCTGGAGATGTTGGCTCTATCACCGAGCTGAGCTGAGTTCGAGTTGAGTGTGCCGGGTGACCGAGCTGAGACGAGCTGAGGCCAACTTGACTCGGTTCGACTCGATGTACACCCCTACTTGATACAGAGAGCGGATTGGGTGATACCCGGCCTCACCCAAGACTATGCGGCCATGGGGCCACCTTGATATATGTATTATGTATCCACGCTTTCCATCTGTTTTTAAGAATCATTTTATGAAATTTTTCTAAAAATTAAGCAGATCCAAATTATTAGGTGGACCACACCATAAGAAACAGTGGTTATTGACCATCCTGCCACTGAAACCTTCTTAGGGCGTACCTTAATGTTTCCATAGTGTTTATTTACCATCCAATCTGATGATAATGTCACATAAGGATGAATGGAGGGAAATATCAAATATAAGCTTGATCCAAAACTTTTGTAGCCCCACAAATATAATGGTCAATTATGGTTTCTTATAGTATGGTCCACCTGATAATTGGATCTATTTCAATTTTGGAATAATTAATGTCCTAAAATGGTGTGGAAAATGGATGGATGACATGAATACATAATACATACATCAAAGTGGGCCCCATAGTAACCCTAAGGACCCACGTCTAACCTGATCGGCTCTCCTTGGCACGTGTTTACAACAAGTGAGTACTTTGAATAGAGTTGGGCATCGGTTCGGATTGAATCGGATTGGGTCCAACTCGATCCGATCTAAAATCTCAATGGCCTGACCCGAACTCGATCCGATCCAGGACCGAGTTCGGGTCACCTGACTCGGACTAATCCGATGCATGGTTGGCCTGACCCGAACTTGATCTGATTCGGGACCGAGTCCGGGTTACCTGACTCGGACCGATCCGATGCATGGTTGGCCTGACCCGAACTCGATCCGATCCTGGACAGAGTCCGGGTCACCTGACTCGGACCGATCCGATGCATGGTTGGCCTGACCCAAACCGAGTCCGACTCGGTCAGGGAAACTGAGTCGAATCGGGTTGGGTACAATTCAGATTGTATGAATTTAATTCAACTGTTTCATGTGGTGTGGTCCATTTCAGCCTTCAATATACTGCCTTTTTGTGCTCAAGGCCTAAAATGATATGTCAAAATTGATGAACGGCTTAAATAAAACATATACATCAAGGTGGGCCCCACATGGCTCTGAAAGAATTGTTCGTCTACCGTATTCGCGTTTTTATCGTAAATACATGCAATAACATGCTTTTCACGCAAGTGCAGCTGTGCACAGTACTTGCTGTATTGACGTTAGTAAGCTCTGTGGGTATGATCATGGGGTATGTGTTATATCAAAATCGTCCATCCATTTGGCGAGCTCGTCTTAAGGCTTGAGACGAAAAATAAGACAGATCTAACCATCAAGTGGACCACATGAATTATTTAACGTTGAAAATCATTCTTTCCTGCTATTTGTGGTGTGGTCTAGATGATCTTTGGATATTATTCGTTTTTTGGATAATTCTCTATAATGATCTTTAAAAATATATGAACGGTGTAGATATAATAAATACATCACTATTGGGCTTATATAACTTTAATCTCCTTTGAACCATTCGTACAACTCGGAGCTCAAGGAGCGAAGTGCACGTCTTCGCACAACACATACCTACAGCAGCTATATAGCTGGTGTGAGGTACACCAGTCAACCCGCTTCCATTTTTTTTACCACTAAATACGGACAGATTAGCTATCATAATAAATGGAAAGAAGAGACATGCTATTGCTAGCTATAGCACCAGTACCACATTCACCCACCCTTTACAACGCAACCTACACACATTGCACGTGCCACTTTGGCAAGCGTATCTAAACTTATGTGAGTGAATATAGCAGAAACTGAAGAAGATTGCCATTTGCAGCAAATAAAGACCGTTCATTCATTAGGTGTGCCATAAAACGTGTGTTAAATTTGGACCGTTGGCAGTTATGTAAGTATCGTCCATTATTTGTTTAAAGGGATGGCCCAAATGATGAGCGGAAAAGCTTTAATTTTTTATGTGGTCTGTTTTGGGCCAAGGAGATCTAGATGCTTTGTTCAGATTTCTCAAAAACCTTCCAGTTTGGCACATGTTATGGGTGTAGGGAGGAGATGGATGGTGCTCGCAAAACATCTGATTGCAGGTAGGAGCCATGAGTTGCACGGCGTGAGTGGGGAATTGGAACGTACCAGAATCGTCTACAACGCTACGTTTACGCAGTGTGTAAAACAGTCATGCTCTGTGGGGCTCTCGTTTATCATACTGAGTAAACTCTATGGGGGCCCACCATGAAAATGCATGTGGTTTATCCACTCTAGATCGGGTCGGATCGGATTCCAGATCAGATCGGTCCGGGTAGGTATGGATCCGAACTCGACCAAAAAAGCTTTCAGATCTAGACTACCCCACTCAATTCGCACTGATCCAAGCTGTCGGATTTGGTTGAATTGGGTCGGATCCGCTGGATCGGGTCAGGATTGCCCAGCTATAACTTTGAACTTGTTTGCAGATAAGGGCCCCAACATGGTGTACGTGTTTTATCCCCCAACGTGGATTTTAGGGCATCATAAAAAAATGAGTCAGAGCTTTAGTGGACCATGTTGGGGGAAAAATTGAGCGGCTCATCACATAGGGTTGATCCAATAATCAGCCCAAGCGAGTAGCTCAAGCTCGACAAGGATCGCAAGGTCCTCTTATGTCGGAAAAGCTCAAGTTCAACAAAGATCTCAAGGTCCTCTTAGATCGGAAAACTAAGGATCGTATTGATATTCTCAGACTACTCAAAAAATAACTACCAGCACGCCAACAAGCTGATCATAAGGCAGGACACGAAACCATAGGTCAGCTATAGGTCAGCAGGACCATAGGTCGGCTCAACCATAGGTCGGCCTAATCTCCGACGAGCTTAAGAACTGTTGGAATCGACTATCATCGAGATCGCTGACCTTCAAGTAGCTCGACATATTCATCTCTAAGCAGCCTCTGCTTCCTCCAACCTATACTATAGGTCAGCCAAGTTGATCGGACCCCCACCAACAACCGATCTTGCCTAACAGAAAGGTCTAATATCTCCTCCAAAGATCTTGGAGGGATAAGATCAGAATCCCAAAGATCACAGGGTCTGATCCTTTAGGGGTTCTGGCTCAGTCCATATCTATTGAAACTACGGAAAATTCTCTAACCGTATGATATTCCCTCTCTTATAAATAGAGACCCCTCTAATGGTGAAAGGTAGGCAACACATACCTCTGAACCTATTATTCTACCCTATCTTTCTAGAAAGACCTAGTTCCTGACTTTGTCATCAGAGGGTCCCCTACAATAGCCAGGTTCTCATTTGTTGTTTCCTGTGCATGTAGCCAAAGGTACAGGAAAGGTTCATTAAAAACCAGCATCCACGGACCACACCAAGGAAATAGTGGTAATTGAACAACTACCATTGAAAATTTCATGGGGGCATAACTTTCGGACAAGCTGATATCTATTTTTCACTTCACACGTTAGGGTGCCAATGTTGCCTGTTCATGCCTGAAAAATCAGAATTTTGAATAGGGCTGGGCCAACGGCAAAACATGGACCGAAACAGCTCAAAATCCGGGCCGAGACTTACCCAGGCCTAGCCCGTTGACAGCCTTATGTCTATATACCTTATTAGCAGGTTGGATGAGAAATAAACATCATGTTGGGCCATCCACTGCTTCCCACGGCAAGAAGAAGGGGCCGCATGGATAAAACACACATTATGGTGGCATCCACATTGCTTTTCTAGTGCAGTACCCACTCGTGCATTTTCTCAGTCTCGGCTTAGATCCCACAAAGAGATGGGAAAATGGCGAAAGGGTTGGATTTTTCACGACCCTCAGCAAAGTGGGCCCCACCAACATTCGATGCTTCCATATAATAGACAGCAGATTAGGTGTGCATCACCCAACACAGTGCACGTCTTGTGGTGCCACTTTTATGCATGTGTGCTACATAGATGTTATATTTTCAAAAAATTCAGCTATTTTTAGGACATGATTAAAAAAAATAGATAAATCCAAATCAATATTAAAAAAAAATGTGATTAAATGCTCACAGTTAAAAACTTTTTAGAGTTCACTTCATTGCTTATTTGCCATCCAACCCATTGGTAAGGCCACAAAATCCTATTTGAAGGAAAAAAAAAAAATTATACAAATGTCAGATTGATCCAAACTTTTGTTGCTCGTAAAAAGTTTTTGAAGGATCAATCACCATTGATTTCAATGATATGGTCCACTTGAGATTTGGATCTGCTTTATTTACGGGATCATGCCCTTTAATGACATGGCAGCACTGATAGACAACATGGATATACGATACATATATACATCAAAGTTGGTCCTATATATGGTCCGGGCCATACAGTGTTTGTTGCGACCCGGGTCCACATACATATTGGATCAGCCACCTTTGGGACAATGCCCTAAAATGATATGGGTAAAATGGTGAGCCGTCGGATTTATCAAAAGACTCACAAAAGTGGGACCACAAGATTAAGGACTGCATCATGACATTAGGGTCTGTTTGGACGGGTGGATTAGAAGGGATTGGATGGTATTGAAAGGGATTGAAAGTTAAATCTCGGGATTGGCCGGGTGTGCCAAACAGACTGAGTGATCTGATCCGGGATATAGCAATCCCATGGATCTTAAGACAATCCACTGACAACACCATCATTACCTTTAAATCCCATCCAATCCACCCTAATCTGTTAAAATTTGCCTGGGACAGCGTTTGGTTCGATGGATTGGAATGGATGGGAAGGTTTAATCCCGAGATTAGCCGGGCATGCCAAACAGACTCGATATAGCAAACTGGGGATACAACAATCCAATGGATCTTAAGACAATCCACTGACAACGCCATCATTACCTTGAAATCAATGCCATCCACCCTAATACTGTTCAATCCCTTCCAATCCACCCGTCCAAACGGGCCTTTAGCGTGTCAGGATTGCATTAGGTGTTAACCTTAGGGCCCATTTGGCCTGGCAGATTGGATGGTATTGGAAGGGATTGGAAGTTAAATCCCAGGATTGGCCGGGCATGCCAAACAGACTGGGTGATCTGATCCCAGGATATAGCAATCCCATGGATCTTAAGACAATCCACTGACAACACCATCATTACCTTTAAATCCCATCCAATTCACCCTAATCTGTTCAAATTTGCCTGGGATATGTTTGCTTCGAGGGATTGGAAGGGATGGGAAGGTTTATTCCTAGGAAAAGTGTGCCAAATATACCCGATCCGGGATATAGCAATCCTATGGATCTTAAAACAATCCACTGACAACACTATGATTGCCTTGAAATCCATGCCATCCACCCTAATACCATTCAATCCCTTCCAATTCCACCCGTCCAAACGGGCGGGTGAGTGTTTGGCGCATGACATTGGGAAGGATTGGGTGGGATGGGATTCAAAAAACATAATTATTACACATGGAGGGATTGTCCCCCGATACCATGGGATAAGCTTAATTTCATGCTATGTTTGTAATATGGTGGTACATTGAATGAATATACCCACCATCATTTGAAATTATTGAGAATAACACATATGTGTTATATCCAAACCGTTGATTTGTTTTATAACCTCATTTTATGGCATGGGCCTAAAAATGAGGCAGATTCAAAACTTATGTGGCCCTGAAGAAGTTTTCAACGGTAGGTATTCAATCCCCGCTACTTGCTATGGTGGGGTCCACTTGAGCTTTAGATCTACCTGATTTTTTGGCCCATGCTCTGAAATGATCTTGAAAAATGGGTGGATGGTGTGGATATAGCACACATATCATGGTGGGACCTACACAACTTGCTAACATTGAGTGGAATTGGCATGGACCAATCCAATTCCATCTAATCTAATTCCAAGCTTTTCCATTCTTCCCAAACACAGTGAGTGGAATTGGCACGGACCAAATGCAATTCCATCCATCTAATACCATGGGCCAAACGCCCCTACCGTGAGGCTCACCTTGTTGATGTTATGTATATCCACCCGGTCCATACATTTTTACCTCCTTTTTAGGACGTGGTCCTAAAAATTAAGCAATTATAAATTTTAGATGGACCACACTTTTTTAGGAGGTGGTCCTAAAAATTAAGCGAATATAAATCTTAGATAGACCATACTATAGGGAATAGCAGTGATTGAGCGTATACTATTAAAAAAATTCCTTAAGGGCCCACTGTAATGTTCATTCGCCATCAAACCTGGTAAATAACAAAGATAAGCTTGATTCAAAATTTATGTAGTCTACAAAGAGTTGTTAATGGTCATTTACCACTGTTTTCAGTAGTGTAGTCTAAGTGAGATTTGAATTTGATCAAGTTTTGGAACCACGTTCTAAAATAATATGAAAAAAATGGATGGATGGCGTGGATATACAAAAAATTTATCAAGGTGGGCCCACATGCTAAGTTTAACACCCACTAACGTTTCCCCCGGATAGCACTTAATCGGCTTAAGCGGATTGGCTGGTGTACCACACACCACCGACCTGGCTGATGTGTTGACCTCACCAAGCTCCGTAGGTCTCATCATGAGGTATGTGTTACATCCCAACTGTCCGTCCATTTGGCAAGTTCGTAGCAAGGATTGATTCGAAAAATAAAATAGATCCAAAGATCAATGAACCACACCACAAAAAGAAGTGGGGATTTAAAAGTTTACCATTGAAATTTTTTTAGGGTTAGTAGAAGCTTTGGATCTATATGTTATTTGATTTTTACTGTTCATCCAGGTCTGCGTGACCTCATGAACAGATTAAATGTGAAAAATAAATATTATAGTGGGCCATATAAATGTTTTAAAGTGAGAATCATTGTACCACCTGTGGTGTCGTATTAGTGATTTGAATATGAATTGATGTAGGGCGTGTTTGCCGTAAATTCAATTGTACAAAAGTTTGACTACTTACCCCGGCACCCGACGGTGGCTAGTGGTCGGTGCTATATGGGCCCAGCATGGTGTATATGTTTCATCCACGTCGTTCATTCATTTTTTTCAAATAATTTTATGAGGCTGGTAAAACTCTCAAGTGACACATAGAGTTGATTGAACTCTCACCGTTAAAAACTCCTCAGGTCTACGAAAGTTTTGGATGAAGAAAAGGTACAATTAGCTCGAGCTGACTATAAGCTCCCGTGAAGTTGAGCTGTGTGGGCCCCACCGTGATGTGTTTCGACCATCAACACCGTGCATTTGATAGGTACCCTTTAAATTATGGGATATCCCAAAAATCAGCCGTATACGGAACTCAGGTGGGCCATATCATCTAAAATTATGTGAAGACACTGTTAAAACATATAAAAGCACTTGGTGGGGCCCACTTGAGTTTTGCATGCACCTGAAACTTGGTTTGAACCCTCATTCAAGTGGGACACACATAATGGATGAGCTGGATTTGTAACATACATCTCGGTGGGCCCTTAAAAATGGTTATAAATGTTTTAATGGTGCACGGCCCCTCCCTACTTCTGTATGTGGTGTGGCCCACACAAGTCACGGATTGACTTGATTTTTGAAACCTAAGCCTACGAGGGAATGACACATCTGACTGATGGTGTTGATTGTCGAAACGCATCACGGTAGAGGCCACACAGCTCGACCTCATGGGAAGGACGTGTGGGCTCCAGCTCATTGTACCTTTTCCCATATATATATATATATATATATATATATATATATATATATATATATATATATATATATATATATGGAAAAGGTACAATGCACTTGAGCTGAGGATAAGCTCCCATGAGGTCGAGCTATGTGGGCCCCGCCGTGATGTGTTTCGACCATCAACACCATGCATTTGATGGGTACCCTCTAAATTATGGGATATCCCAAAAATCAGCCGTATACGGAACTCAGGTGGGCCATACCATCTAAAATTATGTGAAGACACCGTTAAAATATATAAAATCACTTGGTGGGGCCCACCTGAGTTTTGCATGTGCCTGAAACTTGGTCCAAACCCTCATTCAAGTTGGACACACATAATGGATGGGCTGGATTTGTAAAATACATCTCGATGGGCCCTTAAAAATGGTTATGAATGTTTTAATGGTGCACAGCCCCTCTCTACTTTTGTATGTGGTGTGGCCCACACAAGTCACAGATTGACTTGATTTTTGAGACCTAGGCCCACAAGGGTATAGAGCATCTGACTGATGGTGTTGATTGTCGAAACACATCACGGTGGGGCCCACAGAGCTCGACCTCATGTGACGGACGTGTGCGCTCGAGCTCATTGTACCTTTTCCCCATATATATATATATATATATATATATATATATATATATGGAAAATGTACAATGCGCTCTGATAAGCTCTCGTGAGGTCGAGCTGTGTGGGCCCCACCGTGATGTGTTTTGACCATCAACACCGTGCATTTGATGGGTACCCTTTAAATTATGGGAAATCCCAAAAATCAGCCTTATATGGAACTCAGGTGGGCCATACCATCTAAAATTATGTGAAGACACCGTTAAAACATATAAAAGCACTTGGTGGGGCCCACCTGAGTTTTGCATGCGCTTGAAACTTGGTTCGAACCCTCATTCAAGTGGGACACACATAATGGATGGGTTGGATTTATAAAATACATATCGGTGGGCCCTCAAAAATGGTTATGAATGTTTTAATGGTGGACAGCCCCTCCCCACTTCTGTATGTGGTGTGGCCCACACAAGTCACGGATTGGCTTGATTTTTGAGACCTAGGCCCACGAGAGAATGACGCATCTGACTGATGGTGTTAATTATCGAAACGCATCACGGTGGGGCCCACACAGCTCGACCTCATGCGACGGCGTGTGCGCTCGAGCTCATTGTACATATATATATGTGTGTGTGGGGGGGGGGAACAACGCGCTCGGATAAGCTCCCATGAGGTCGAGCTGTGTGGGCCCCACCGTGATGTGTTTCGACCATCAACACCATGCATTTGATGGGTACCCTTTAAATTATGGGATATCCCAAAAATCAGCCGTATATGGAACTCAGGTGGGCCATACCATCTAAAATTATGTGAAGACACCATTAAAACATATAAAATCACTTGGTGGGGCCCACCTGAGTTTTGCATGCGCCTAAAACTTGGTTGAACCCTCATTCAAGTGGGACACACATAATGGATGGGCTGGATTTACAAACCACATCTCGGTGGGCCCTCAAAAATAGTTATGAATGTTTTAATGGTGCACGGCCCCTCCCCACTTCTCTATGTGGTGTGGCCCACACAAGTCACGGATTGACTTAATTTTTGAGACCTAGGCCCACGATGGAATGGTGCATCTGACTGATGGAGTAGATGTTCAAAACGCATCACGGTGGGGCCCACACAGCTAGACCTCATGGGGCGTTAAAATCAGCTAGAGCGCATTGTACCTTTTTCATATATATATATATATATATATATATATATATATATATATATATATATATATATATATATATATATTGCCTTGCCTTAATCCAGGTCTGTGTGACCTAATTCAAGGTGGGATGTCAAATAAACATTACAGTGTACCCTAGGATGTTTTTAATGGTAGACATTCAATAACTATTATTTTCCCATGGTGTGGTCCACCTGAGATTTTGATTTACCTTGTTTATGGAATATATATATTATTAAAATGATGTGTAAAAATAGATGGACCGTCTGAATAAAACCCAGATTATGGTGGGGCCACTGAGCATCGACCACTACTAGGCCACTGGCAAAACCGTGTCGGCCTGGGAACCTGACCGTGGGGCCACTTTGATTTACTGGAATCCATCTACGCTATTAGCATTATATATATATATATATATATATATATATATATATATATATATATATATATATATATATATATATATGATAAAAAAAAGTGAAGTACATCGACAGCCCTGATGGATCGTTGTATAGGAAACAATATCAATTGGCCATTAAAAACTTCCCTAGCCCAAAAGCTTCGGATAAAAATGATATTTATGCTTTCTTTATATAGCTCTTTATCAAAAGGCTGTGTCCGTGTGTAAAAAAAAATAATAATAATAATAATAAACGGTTGGATGGAAAATACACATTCAGGTGGACTCCATAAAGTTTTTAATTGCGGTGATTCAATTAAGATTGTTTCGTGTTCTGTGGCCCACCTAAGATTCGAGCATGCTAGATTTTTGGAATAATGCCTTAAAATGAGATTTGAAAATGGGTGGACAGTGTGGATTTAAGTAAAATACATTATTGTTAGCCCCACAGTCAGCCATCCCACCCACCTTTGGGTATCCGGGGTATCACCTAATCGGCATCCGTAAACTATGTTCCGCCATTTGCCATTAATAAATGGCATGCAAGTTTATCCTACGTGTCACTAGTCTAGTCTGGCAAAAAGTCATACCTCTTTTGACAGGTATTGGCGGGTGACCCGGCACCAATCAGGCGCGGTCAGTATCCAAATCCGCGCTGAAGAGACGCCACCAAACTCTGAGGACCCACCATGATGCATGTGTTTTATTCGTACCGACCAACCATTCGTAGAGATCTTTTTAAGATAATGAGATAGATCTAAAGTTCTAGTGGACTTCATTTATAGAAAATAGTGGGGATAATAACATCCACCATTCAAAACTTCTCACAAGCTACAGTAGTTGCCGGTGAAGCTGATATTTTTGTTTTCACTTCAACTATCTCTATGTTAACTTGTGAATAGGATATATATCAAAAATACATCACTGCAGGTCCTATATATGTTTCAACCGTAGGTGTAACGGCTCCCACAGTTTTCTGTGGTGGGTCCACTTCAAATTTAGATCCATTTCATTCTCTTTGTAATGCTATAAAACGATCTCTATGAATGGTTGGACGGTATGAATATAACACATGCATCATGATGGGGTCACATAGCTTGGTGACGTCATTTCAGTTGCGATTCGGATACTGACTCAATCCGCCCCCCAACCAACCATGGCTCCATCAAGATGCGTGTGTTTTATCCACGCCGTCCATTCATTTTAATAGCTAGGCATAAACTTGAAATAAAGAATATGCAAAGTTCACGTGGCCAACACCACAGGAAATAATGGGGAAGGAACAATTACAGTTGAAATGTTTTTGAGGCCCATTAAGTAAAACATAAATATCAGGGAAATGAATTGGCTACAGCCCGGTGGCTGGTGGTCCATCTCTGTGGCCCCACCATAATGTATGTGTTTCATCCATGCTGTTCATCCATTTTTACCGATCATTTTATGGGTTAAAATGAGAGGGATATAAATCTCAGATGGACCATAGGAAAACAATACTGATTGGATATCTACCATTAAAATCCTCCTTAGGCCCACTGTACTGTTTATTTGACATCCCATATGTTGATCATGTCATACAGACCTAGATGAAGGAAAAAAAAACAAAGATCAGCGAGATCCAAAACTTTTAGGGCCCGTTTGGCCGAGCAGGTGGATGGGATTAGGTTGTATTAGGATGGATTGGAAGGAGCAATCCCGGGATTTGGCCAGGCGTGCCAAACAGGCAGAAGTTGGATATAGCAATCCCATGAGATTGCCAGCAATCCACTGACGTCACCATCATTACCTTGAAATCCCTCTTAATCCCATCTATTTTGCTTGGGACATGTTTGGTTAGATGGAGCAATCCTGGAATTGGCTAAAGTAATCCCAGGATTGGCCAAGCGATCCAAACATACTCGGTGGTGAATTCCTTGGATATAGCAATCCCATGGGATTGACAGCAATCCATTGACACAGCCATCATTACTTACCATCCACCCTAATACAATCCAATCCCATGGGATGGGCCCATCCAAACACGCCCTTATGGCCCCCAAAAAGTTTTTAATGGTTAGCATTCATTCAACATTCTTTCCTGTAAAGTGGTCCCCTTGAGATTGGTATATAACTCAATTTTAGTCTCATACCCTAAAATAATCTACAAAAATAGATGGACGGCATGGATGAAACACATACTCATGGTGGCCCCACAGAACACCGACCACCGAACACCGACCACCATTGGCTGGTGGCAGGGGAGTAGCCAATCCGTTTTATCAGCTTCATCCAAAACTTATGTGGGCCCCAATAATTTTTAACTCCAGGCATTTAATTCGTATGGTGTGGTTCACTATCTACCTCATTTTTGGGCTCAGTACTTAAATGAGCTGGAAAAATGGATGGACAGCGTGGATGAAACAAATACATCATTGTAGGGCTCACAGAGCTTTGACACCAATTAGCTGGCTGGTCTCAACAGCCAACCGCGTCCTCACTAACTACGTCCGTCAACGGGTGTTAGTCGGCCGCGGTCCATAAAAAATAGGCCTACATAACGCCGGCCCCGTATGTGACAACTCTCTTGTCAATATCGTGTTTTGTTTACTCACATTATAAAAAGATGCAAGGACCTTAATCATCATCAACGAGAGAGAGAGAGAGAGAGAGAGAGAGAGAGAGAGTACCCTTGTGAGTAGACTTGCTTGTGAGAAAGATCCCTTGTGTGCAGTCCAACGATTCTTTCTCAATGGAGGAAGAGAATAAGGTGAAAGAAGGTGCTACTGTGATAGATGTCGATATTCCATGTTCCTCCAACGAAAATTTATCTTGCGTGAAATCCATGGAACAGAAGCTGGCCTCCATGGGCAGAAATGACAAGTCATCTCTCTCGTTCACCATATGCAGGGTCCCCTCAGCCATCCGCCAAAGCGATGAGAGCGCCTATGATCCCAAGATCATCTCAATCGGCCCATACCATCATGGAAAGCCGAACCTCCAACTCATGGAAGATCACAAATGGCGGTATCTCCATGCATTTCTTGACCGCAACCCGAATATACGCTTGGAAAGTTACATCATGATGATGAAAGATTTGGAGGTGGTGTCCCGAAGCTGCTACTCAGGAAACATTGACATGGATAGCGATCTCTTTGTGGAAATGATGGTGCTCGATAGCTGCTTTATCATCGAGATCTTACTTAAGCAAGAGAAGTTACCCGCAGCGACAGACCTCATCTATTCTGAAACCTGGATCTTGCCACTTATAGCTCAGGACATGCTCCTCGTTGAAAACCAACTTCCTTTCTTTGTCCTCGAACGCTCATTCGCTCTACACCGCAACAGTTCTTCTCTGCCGGAGCTTGCTTCGGGATTCTTCGAGCATATCGTGGGCAAGAACGATAAAATCCCTCTCACAAGCAATATATTTCACCTACTCCATCTGATTCATTCCCGTCTGCTGCCGAAATCGCAAGTGGGTAAGATAGTCAGTGGCATGGACTACGTAAATCCCCAGCATCATAAGCAGGACAATATCCTGCCTACGATCATGAGAAGATCTGTGGTATGGATAGACCCAAAACCGCGAAAATACCCAATGAAGATTCCTCCAGCTGATGCTCTGCGAGATGCTGGAATTAAATTTTGTTTGAAGGACGATAGTGGGAGTTTCTTGGAGGTGGAATTCAAGAATGGGAGGATGGAGATGCCGCTCGTCTCTGTCTATCATTCCACTAATTCCCTCTTCCGCAATTTCATCGCTTTCGAGCAGTGCTTCCCTGGTTGTGGGAGCCACTTCACTAGCTACGCCATCTTCATGGATTCTATCATAAATACGGAGACTGACGTGCTTATTCTCAACAAAGCCGAGGTCATCGAGCATTATCTCGGCAGCGATCAGGACGTGGCCACTCTCTTCAATAGTCTCTGCAACGGGATTGCTTTTGATTTCAAGCACTCGTTTCTCAATGACCTGTTTAAGGACGTGATCGATTATATGGAGACTCCATGGCACCGGTGGCAGGCTCGTCTGATGCACGACTATTTCAGCAATCCGTGGGCCATTCTGTCAGCGACGGCAGCCATTGTCGTCATTTTTCTCACCTTCGTTCAGACCTACATCTCTCTCTATGGCTATTTCAAACCTCCGTCCTAGGTTTTAATTCTGTTTCGGATCAAGACCATAAAAAATCAAGCCATTTTGGATAGTTCGTCCGCTCTGTGCAAAATTAAGGGTGGGCCTTCTCCTGTTCCGGGTTACATGATATGATACATATCTATTTGTTGTAGTTAGAGCTGGACACAGGACAACTCGACTTGTTACTCAATCCAAACTGAGTGGGTGAGTTCATCCGAATTGAGTTGACTTCATCTAATCCGAACTCAAATCGAGTCGAATTCCGGTCACCTAGTAACTCAACTCGACTTGAAATCTGACTCGACCTGATCCGAAGCATATATTATTAAATAAATAAATAAGGTTTTGAGTTGATGGAAAGGTTACAATTCTGGCAAGTGAATCTATGTTTTGAGTTGTGATTTTAGCTAGTGGTTATCTGCTACACTCGACCCAACTAGATTCTGACTCAAGCCGACTCGGGACTTGTGACCGGGTCAGACTCAGTTCGTATTAGTCAAGGCTAGACCTGGACTTAGATTGGGTTTGGCATGCTGGACTCTCTGCCGAGTAGATCGAGTTCGGGTTAGGCTTATTTCAAAACCAAATTAATTAAGTCAGGTTAGCCGTAACTCAGTCTGACTCGACTCAATGCCCAGCTCTAGTTGTAGGGGATGTCATCACACATCATCGTGGGGCCAACTCGATTTGCTCACAAGATGCTCCCCTCACTGCAGTTCCCGGTGAGCATTTCTCTGCATGTGTGGGGTTGAACGTAGACCAACGTTCAAGGACTCAGTATCAACTCCATAAATCAATGGTCATATCATACTCGCAGCATGATAATTGAATCATGGATCATGGACCATTCATGATCGTGGTCAAAACATCAACAGTTCCGACTACATAACAGTCTCTAAATGTCGACCCCACGGAATTGCACATTGCTTGTGAGCCTGACTTCACCATATAAGGCAGGTCCTGTTCTAGTTGTGGGAGGGTTTTTGTTTTGAGTTACAATTCGGCATGCTTTGGTTGTAATCGTGTTTGGTTATTCTTCTTTTTTCTTGTTTGGGTCTTCCACGTGTTTGGAAAGAAAGTTACGAAATGCAATTAGTTGTGGCTGAAGTGAGTTTGAAGCAATTTTGTTCATGATAAAACAGGAAAAGTGCATTCTATTTCTACGGTGGTTTAATAAAAGAACCAATCACCTTCCATAGTGGATTGTATTAATGGTGTGCCCTCCAATGCCTATAAATGGAAATATTGGCTTTCTAGGATCCATAGTCTTACTCTTAAGAGTGTCTCTCGATTCTCTCTCATTCCTAGAGAAGCTAATGGGCCGGCTGATGGTTTGGCCGAGCTGGGCAGTATGGCTCAAGATAGTCTATCCTTCCGGGAAGCGTCCAATCTCCTCCATCTAGTCCGAGGTCATTTTCTTTTGGATAAAGCGGGGTTGGAAAATGTTATAAAGATTAATTGAACTCCGTTGTATAAGATATGATAGGCGGGCCAGATCCTTAATTTTGTGTAACAACCCGAAATTTTGGGTGCGAGTTTAGCTATACATAAGAATGTATGATTATACTTGTTCAACTCTACACTTGTAAATCTATTAATATTTATATAGTTTAACTTGTATCTAACCATAGGGAGCATTTTTCAACGGTTGATTAATAGGACAAACTTCTAAATACCTTAGAATTTTCACCCGTTCATTAAACCAACCGTTAAATCAACTATTTACCATTATATGAGGATATCTAACTGACTGCTTTAAATTTGGACCACTTATCAAAGTAAAATAACTACTAGATTTTCATATCCACTCGTACACACATCAAATTAACATTCTGATCCGTTTATCTTATTTGTCAATTATGAATATGCTTAATTTACCGTCAAAATCATGATCTACACATTTTACACCTGTGAACCAATAACTTCAATCTAACATTATACATTTCTAATATAGATCGCATCTAAAAATTATTTTATACGTATCCATTTACAAAAATGACCATACAATAACCCATAAATATGATTAACATTTTAACCATATACTTATTTAAAATTTGGACCATCAATTAATCATCCATCACAGTTCGATCTGTCAACTGGGCCATCCAAATGTCTAAATAAATCATTCATTAAGGAGATCATAGGGTATACATCAAAACTATCGGTTAATTTGTACATAGGATGTCGTTAAACATTGTTTTTAGTTACAAATAGGCTTGAGCCATTAAATAGGCATCTCGGTTATCCTTAAGAGATCGAGTTCCAAATTTAGTCTGTTTATAGATCACACAAAATGAAGGACCATACTGAAATTTCATCTTATTCGGACGGTCCAATTAAAAGATATGCAAGACCAAAGTTTTATGTGAAAAATGAGGATGTGATAGGGTCATTCTCTAACGGCTCTCCAAGTACAGAGAGACTTGAGTTGTTTTAAAAAAAAAAATTAGAAACCACCCTTTATGTGCATCCACACCATATGGTATGTGGCCTACTTAAAATTCAAATCTATCTTATATTCGGACAATGGCCCAACATAATATAATAAAATTGATGAATGGAGTGGATTTTGGTCCACATCTTTGTAGGTCTCACATCTAAAAATAAAATAAAACACAAAGGAAGATAAACATCCAGTTTTTATATAATAAAGGAGAAAAAAAATGGGGAGAACATTAATAGTAGGAAAAGATCCACCGTTTCATCCACACACGTCACCTAATGTTTCCATCCTCTACACGTGTGCACACACATGTGTAAAGTACGATGGTAAAAAATTAAAATATAAATAAATATAATATATAAATAAAATAAACATGAATAATAATAATAATAATAATAATAATAATAATAATAATAATAATAATAGTAAGGAGAGAAGTTTTAATAATAGTTTTTCTTGCTCACAGTTTATAATCAAGTGGGCCACTCGAGTACTAGTTATACTTTATTTTTGGACCCATATATTAACATGACAAGGCAAAGAAAATGGGCGGAGTGGATTTCTCATAACATGTTAGGGAATGTCATCAATTGAAAGGCACATGTATGTATGAAAGAATTCTTTTAAAACAATTCCCTAAAATTTAGTTTTATCCAACACAAACAAAGTTTGAAACGAAAACTACCTATTTTCCCTCCCTATTCTAGACTCTCCTTTATCTATAGGAGATACTTCTGTTGTTTAATCTGAGTCATTTATTAGTTAATTGTAACGGTTTATTTGGTTAAACTCATCCATCAAATCTCAATTGTCCATGTGGGATGTTCTCCATCATCTCTAGACCGTAATTAAATCAAAATACATCCTTAGGCAGTCTTTACGTATGTTTTCTAGTTTGTGGGTTGCTTCAAGTGATAACTTGGAATCGTACTTTGGAAGAGTCGAATCCTAACTACTCGATATTATCAAATCCATGTCATATATTCGGTTGTTAATGAAACTTCCAGAATTGGATCCAAAGCTTTTTAAAAACCATCATTTTTCAAAATGCTTCTTAGTGGAAAGACAAGAGAGACATGAAGAAATTTTAAGTCGCATTTGATACGGGTTAGTAATGGATATTTTAATTTTATTTTCTCATAATTTAGAATTATTCATTAAGATCTATGCAATGAACGAGTTGGATTGACCACACGTTCATCGCATCGGCCTATTGATACATATAATGAAAATAGTAAATCTTAGGCGAAATCTCTTGCTATAGAGATTGGTGTGGGAACGCTTAGTTTAATTAGATTAGATCCATGTTAATCATATGATTCTTAAGGCTAAGATATATCAAGGCCTCAAATTTTGAAGTGATGAGACCATTGGATGGGCAACATTGATTTGAATAAATGATAAATAATAAATCATAGGTTTTATTCATTACGTGTAGGGGTGTACACAAACCGGGCTAGCCCGGTTAGCTCGCTCGACTCGGCCCGACCCGGAACTAAGTTCGGGTCAAGACGAACCAATTTTCTCAGCTTGAAACTAAGTTTGGTCCGAGTTCGGATATGTCCCAGTTCGGCCCGACTCGGTCCGAAACCCGACCCGACTCGGCCCGACCTGGCCTTTAGGTATATATACCTCTTAAAAAAAAACCCTATCCCTTTCCAGTTTCCCCTTTTGCTGAAAACGCCCGACCCCACCGTCCCCACCAAACCCTCTCCTCCCCTACTCGCCCCACCAAATCTCTCTCTCTCTCTCTCTCTCTCTCTCTCTCTCTCTCTCCTTCCTCTCAGCTCTCCACCTCTCTAATCTCTCTCTCTCTCGTTCGACCAGTGACCCTCTCTCTCTTATCCGACCAGTAGAGGCCGTCTGCCTCTCTCTGCCCGTCCGTTCGTGCAACCACCAGAGGCCGTTCGCCTCTCTCTGCTCGTCCGTTCATGCAACCACCAGAGGACCTCCGCCTATCTTTGCTCGTCCGTCCGTCCAACCACTAGAGGACCTCCGCTTCTCTGCTCGTCTCGTCGTCTGACCAGCAGAGCTCGCTCGTCCCTCCGTCCAACTGTAAACAGTATGATCTCTCTCTCTCTCTCTCCCTCCCTCTCTCTCTCTCTCTCTCTCTCTTTCAGTGTATGATTCCTCTTTTGGTGTTGTATGTGAAAGCTAACCTACATGCCGTATGGAAAAAACATCCTTGTCTCGATTTCATGCTTTTATAAGTCAATTTTGTCTGAGCATACATGATTTGCTTCATTTATTTAGATTTGAATGAAGAGTGGTTGTGGAAGATAGTAGCAGAAGTGGGTCCCACCTACCAGACAGAATAATTAGAGAAAAAATCATACTCTGGCAGATTATGATGGATGATATGCAGGCATTTAGGAATACAGACGTGGCATTCAATTCATTCAAATGAAAGGGGCTAGCTTCGATGGATGCCTGATTGTGGGGCGCACCCTGATGTATGTGCCTAACATCGACGCCATCGATCCATGAGCCACACGTGCACGTTGAATCCGGACTTTTGGACATTTTTCTGAAGGCTCATTTTTCAATACAAGTTTGGCCTACATGATCAACAGATCGACATGTACAAGGTATACCATGTCAAATAATGGCCTAGGTCCCTGACATGCGTCGTCTACCCGATCTTTGGCACATCTTCTTGCTACTTTAGTAGGGTATTACACTTCATATACAAGTGCTTGAAAGTTGCACATGTAGTATTGTCCGCCCAATCTCTGAAATGTGTTCCTTTCCTCTTCGATCTAGGGGTATTTATTAGATACTATACAGTATTACACTTGATATGCAAGCACTTAGAAGTAGCATATGCTGCATACATCAGCTAAAACTAAGCTCGCAAGATTATGTAACCCACCATCCCTAAGTCACAATGCTAAATGAAATTGGTTGAACACTCCTCACCGTTGCTTTGTGGAC
Source organism: Magnolia changhungtana (assembly GCA_030180095.1). Classification (NCBI taxonomy): domain Eukaryota; kingdom Viridiplantae; phylum Streptophyta; class Magnoliopsida; order Magnoliales; family Magnoliaceae; genus Magnolia; species Magnolia changhungtana. Next base: position 5,661,729 of record JASAUF010000378.1, read on the forward strand.
ACTTTTTTTGTTGAAATGACCTAACATCTAATTTTGTGGACATTTTTGCTAAAATGGGACAATTGTTTTTCAGGTATGAACAATCATAATCTCCAATTGTAGACGCTTTTCTTTTTTTTTTTTGAAATGGTCATAAATTTTTATTTGTGGGCATGTTATGGTTGGAATAAGCCAATCATTATCTTTTTTAATGGGTGTCAAACACGTTTATTTTTTAACAAGCAATTCTCATAAATAGTCTTAAGGAAATTGTTTATTGTTAAATGTTGATCAATTATGCACTTCTTCAAGGCAATGTCAAATGGACTCACTTGATGAGTGAACCTACCTACTTTTCTAGATAACATCAAACATATGACCCACAAATGGACTGATCGAATCTTGCATTTATGTTGTTGGCGTGACACAAAATGAAATGGCGACACATTTTATTTGAAATAAAATATTTTTAAAAAAAGTATATATCATGTAATTCCATTTCAAGAACAAAAGAAATTTAAAAAGTGTACTTTTAGTAGTATATGATAGCTGATTTCTGAGGGTATCCTAATTCTTGCATATAACATGAACTGACCAATGATCACGTCCCTTGTATAGTTGAAAATACTACTCCACTTTGCTATTTCAAAATTGTTGAAGGCATTTGCTCATGAAGTATATTGCTAAATGCCATTCCATATCCACAAGAACAATGTACATTTGAAATCAGTGGGAAGGGAAAGGTGAGGGTGCTTCCTCAAGGTGAGCTGAAGGTAAGAGGATTGGCCCGAACTCGAAGGTTCGAAACTGGCCCAAACTCGCTCGATTGCTGCCGGGCTGGGTTCGGGCTGGAGATGTTCGCCCGGTGATCGGGCTAGGCTGAGTTTGGGCCAGGTGTAACTGTTGAATGGGCCTGGTCGGGTTGAGCCGAGTTCGACTCGGCCTGACCTGTGTATACCCCTAATTACGTGTAATCGTAAGATTAAAGAAAATTCTTATTTATGTAATTTTAGGAAGTTCTAATTCAATTCAAACCGTTGGTTCGCGGAATCGTCTCCACTACATCAAGGTGAGTGATCTCGATGTATTTCTCATCCATCAAGTTAAAATAGATGGATTGTTTGATGTGTTGTATTATTATCTTGATTTAATTGTCATGATTTAATTACTATTTACGCTTAGTTGATCTAAAAGACTATATAATTTCTGTATTAATAATGATATGATTTGATTAAGGTGTTAAACTAAGTTGATTAAAATGTGTTAAATAGTCTATGTAATATATGATTCATGATTATATGGTGCATCTATCAATTGCATGCACAACATGTGCTAGATTCCTGGGGGACCTCCCTGGATGGTATATCCTAGTAGAATTATTTCCAGAAGCCCACTATACTAGTGGAAGCCTACTCAAGGAGTTAATGCGGGCCTTGCCTATGCCTACTAGATAGTAGAAGCTTGCTAAGGGACATATGCGGGTTGATGGGTTTCTAACTCAAGCAAGTGGACGGATTCCCACTTAATACATTGCATTTGCATTTTTATCAAATTTATATTGTGTATGATTATTGGCATTCTATTATAATTTGATGTAAAGAATCATGTCGGGAATTCTCACTGGGCTTGACCAGCTTATCCTTTTTATTAATAAAAAAACTGTACAGATGTGAATGAGGGTGAGCCGTGGCTTAAGAACAGGAATACGTGGTTAAGTCGGAAAAGACTTAAGGGACACGTGGTTCTACTTGACAGAGGAAGAAGTTGCTGCCTTAGACTAATCATGATATTTTTACTTTAATTATATTTGATTTTCTTAGATTGTAAATTAATTCTTTCAAGTTGTTGGACATATTTATTTTATTTCATAAGATCCCAAATGAAAGGGTCCTTAGTTATGTTTATGATTGATTACTGGAATAAATGATCGTTTCTTATTTTTGAGATGTTGTTGAATATGAATGTAATGTAAATCTATGGTAGAGCTAGTAGGAAGATGAATAATTATATAATTGAATGAAATTAGTACACTTAGTGTATGTGTCATGGGCCGAAACTCGGGTCTGAGGGTGCACACTCTGTACTCGAATTTCGGAGTGTGACAGAATGGTATCAGAGAGATGCTCGTTCTAAATTTAGTGTGACCTGTAAGTTATGATCCCACATATATACATAATTAGTAGATCCCCTTTAATTAGAAGTTGTACACTTAGGATTCCCTATTTGATCGACTATTGTGTATTAGGAAAAAAAATGTAGAAAAAAATAATAATAAATAAATAAATGTTCCATATTCATTGATGTATTATTTTTTATTATTTAAAAAAAATATACAAAACTACATTAGGATGTTTCTGTGTACTCTGATTTAATATTATTTCAACCGTAAAGTTAAATTAAAACATTAAATTTCCTAAAGTTCTGCTGGACAGAAATGGACAGCAGTAGACACTGTAATTATAAAATTTGTAATTATAAATAAAAATTTTGATATATGTGATTTAAAAGCCTACTTGTAGGTCTATAATAATAATAATAAAAGTCTATGCTAATGAAAAGAAAATGTTTAACAAAAAAAATAATCTGAATTTGATATTAACTATACCGATTTACGGAGTTGGTACGTTTTAGCCTGAATTTGTTTGTTTTAGTCAGATCTGACGGCAAGAATTTTTTAAAATATTTATAATTAGCGAAATAAGGTAAAATTTCACAGAGATAGTAAACTTATAATAGGATCTTCAAAAAAAGAAAAAGAAAAAAGCAATTGAACCTAATCTGAAATCTTAAGGTACAAGAAAATGTGATAGAAACAGCGTCGATAATCAATATGCCCAAACAAGTGTCATGTCGATTTAACTGACATAGTTCTTCATCATGATAATTTACTTTCATTAAATTAACAATTTTTTTGAAATACTTTATTAAAAAAAACCATAATCACTACTAAAATTTAAAATCTCTTGTTAGATGAACGTTGGTCCCATACTTGAAATTTTTTTTAAAAAAAAAAAAAAAATTGTATAAAACAATCCCATGTTTAAAACTATTGATAAAATCAATGTGACCAGAAATTATTTTTTTAATACTATATTTCAAATCTTGAGGACGAGATTTTATTTTAAGGGGGTAGAATGTAACAACCCGAAATTTTAGGTGCGAGTTTACCTATACATAAGGATGTATGATTATACTTGTTCAACTTTACACTTGTACATCTATTAATATTTATGTAGTTTAATTTGAATCTAACTATAGGGAGCATTTTTCAACGGTTGATTAATAGGATAAACCCTTGAATACCTTAGAATTCTTACCCGTTCATCAAACCGACCGTTAAATCAACTATTTACCACTAGATGAGGATATCTAACCGACTGCTTTAAATTTGGACCACTTGATCAAAGTAAAATAACTACTAGATCTTCATATCCACTCGTACACACGTCAAATTAATATTCTGATCCGTTCATCTTATTTGTCAATTATGAATATGCTTAATTTACCATCAAAATCATGATATACACATTTTACACCTGTGAACCAATAACTTGAATCTAACATTATACATTTCTAACATAGATCGTATTCAAAAATTACTTTATACGTATCTATTTATAAAAATGATCGTACAATAACCCATAAATATGATTAACATTTTAACTATCTACTTATTTAAAATTTAGATCATCAATTGATCATCCATCACAGTTCGATCTGCCAACTGGGCCGGCCATCCAAATGTCTAAATAAACCATTCCTTAAGGAGATGATCATAGGGTATACATTAAAACTATCGGTTAATTTTTACATAGGATGTCGTTAAACATGATTTTGAGTTACAAATAGGCCTGAGCCATCCTTAAGAGATCGAGTTCCAAATTTAGTTTGTTTATAGATGACACAAATTGAAGGACCATACTGAAATTTCTTCTTATTCGGACGGTCCAATTAAAAGATATGCAAGACCAAAGTTTTATGTGAAAAATGAGGATGTTAGAGGGTCGTTCTCTGACGGCTCTCCAAGTATAGAGAGACTTGAGTTGTTTTTTTTTAAAAAAAAAAAATTGGAAACCACCCTCTGCGTGCATCCACACTATATGGTATGTTCCTACTTAAAATTCAAATCTATCTTATATTTGGGTCAATGGCCCAACATTATATAACAAAATTGATTAACGGAGTGGATTTAATTTGGTCCACATCGTTGTAAGTCTCACATCTAAAAATAAAATAAAACACAAAGGAAGATAAACATCCGATTTTTGTATAATAACGGAGAAACAAAATGGGGAGAACATTAATAATAGGAAACGGATCCACCGTTTCATCTACACACGTCACCTACTGTTTCCATCCTCCACACGTGTGCACACACATGTGTAAAGTACGATGGTAAAAAAATAAAATATAAATAAATATAATATATAAATAAAATAAACATGAATAATAATAATAATAATAATAATAATAATAATAGTAAGGAGAGAAGTTTCAATGATAGTTCTTCTTGTTCATGGTTTACAATCAAGCGGGCCACTCGAGTACTAGTTATACTTTATTTTTGGATCCATATTTTAACATGACAAGGCAAAGAAAATGAGCGGAGTGGATTTCTCATAACATGTTAGGGAATATCATCAATTGAAAGGCACATGTATGTATGAAAGAATTCCTTTAAAACAATTTCTTAAAATTTAGTTTTATCTAACACAAACAAAGTTTGAAACGGAAACTCCCTATTTTCCCTCCCTATTCTAAACTCTCCTTTATCATTAGGAGATACTCCTGTTGTTTAATCTGAGTCATTCATTAGTTAATTATAATTGTCTATTTGGTTAAACTCATCCATCAAATCTCAACCGTCCATATGGGATGTTCTCCATCGTCTCTGGACCTTAATTAAATCAAAATACATCCTTAGGCAGTCTTTACGTATGTTTTCTAGTTTGTAGGTTGTTTCAAGCGATAACCTGAAATTGTACTTTGAAAGAGTCGAATCCTAACCACTCGATATCATCAAATCCATGCCATATCTTTGGTTGTTAATGAAACTTCTAGAATTGGATCCGATGCTTTTTAAAAATCACCCTTTTTCAAAATGCTTCTTAGTGGAAAGACAATAGAGAAATGAAGAAATTTTAAGTCGCATTTGATACGAGTTAGTAATGGATATTTTAATTTTATTTTCTCATAATTTAGAATTATTCTTTAAGATCTATGTAATAAACGAGTTGGATTGACCACACGTTCATCGCATCCGCTTATTGATACGTATGATGAAAATAGTAAATCATAGGCGAAATCTCTTACTATAAAGATTGGTGTGCGATCGCTTAGTTTAATTAGATTAGATCCGTGTTAATCATATGATTCCTAAGGCCAAGATATATCAAGGCCTCAAATTTTAGAGTGATTAGACCATTGGATGGGCAACATCGATCTAAATAAACGATAAGTAATAAATCATACATTTTATTCATTACGTGTAATCTTAAGATTAAAGAAAATTCTTATTTATGTCATTTTAGGAAGTTCTAATTCAATTCAAACCATTGGTTCGCGGAATCATCTCCACCACATCAAGGTGAGTGATCCCGATGTGTTTCTCATCTATCAAGTTAAAATAGATGGATTGTTTGATGTGTTGTATTATTATCATGATTTAATTGTCATGTACTCTTAATTGATCTAAAGGACTGTATAAGTTCTGTATTAATAATGATATGGTTTGATTAAGGTGTTAAATTATGTTGATTCAAATGTGATAAATAGTCTATGCAATACATGATTCATGATTACATGGTGCATCTATCAATTACATGCACAACATATGTTGGATTCCTGGGGGACCTCCCTGGATGGTATATCCTAGTAGAATCGTTACCAGAAACCCACTATACTAGTGGAAGCCTACTCAAGGAGTAGATGCAGGCCTTGCCTATGCCTACCATATGGTAGAAGCCTGCCAAGGGACAGATGCGGGTTGACGGGTTTTTAACTTAAGCAAGTGGACGGATTCCCACTTAATGCATTAATGCATTGCATTTGCATTTTTATCAAATTTATATTGTATATAATTATTGGCATTCTATTATAATTTGATGTAAAGAATCATGTCGAGAATTCTCACTAGGCTTGGCCGGCTTATCCTTTTTATTGATGGAAAAATCGTACAGATGTAAATGAGGGTGAGCCGGTCGCTTAAGAACAAGAATACATGGTTGAGCTGGAAAAGACTTAAGGGACACATGGCTCTACTTGATAATAGAAGAAGTTACTGCCTTAGACTAATTATGATATTTTTACTTTAATTATATTTGGTTTTCTAAGATTGTAAATTAATTTTTTCAAGTTGTTGGACATGTTTATTTCATTTATAAGATCCCAAATGAAATGGTCCTTAGTTATGTTTATGATTGATTACTGGAATAAATGATCGTTTCTTATTTTTGAGATGTTGTTGAGTATGAATGGAATGTAAATATACGATAGAGCTAGTAAGTAGATGAATAATTGTATAATTGAATGAAATTAGTATACTTAGTGTACGTGTCATGGGTCGAAACTTGGGTCTGAGGGTGCACACTCTGTACTTGAATTTCGGAGCGTGACATTTTGTCCCTAGGTCTCCGCCTGAAAATCCATATATGTAAATTTGTCATATCAATGAAATGGTTCTCTTTTAAAATAATAATAATAAGCCACCTCGCCAACATGCCACATGGGTAGAACATCAGGACTGTGAACACGGTGGCCCCTGAATGAAGATTACATGTAATGTCGACTCATTAGGTCTTTTCGAGAGCGGTGATCTTCATGGTGGGCCTTCTCATTCTCATTGTGCTGATTTAATAAAAAGGTAGAATATTGGTAAGAAAGATGATATGGTACCACAAGTTATGATACCTATTAAATTCTATCGACACACTATTCTCTAATGACTCAAGCTTTTATAATAATTGATTATTTAACATGGTATCAGAGTGTAAGTTTAATTTAAGTGTTCGAATCCCAAGTGCAGTCATATATTCTCTCAGGAATACAAGACAAATGACAATTCAAGTCCATCCTGGCAACCCGAAAATTATGTTTAGCCTTCCAACAGAGAAGCAGAATATTATTAATAGAAATGATGCTATAAATAACACATTTGGGCCCTATTGATAATAACGTGGAAAAATACACAAACTAATAATGTAAGAAGATTTTCAAAAATAATACAGGGTTTAAAATACCGTGATTTAATTATTACAACATTAACTTGGACATAGTAACAGTATAAAAGAATTTGTTATATAAATATGTATATTTTAATTCTTAAATTCATTTATTGATTTACAATCAATATTTTAAAATATTTTTATTTTCGATTAAATTTTACTGAAAATATTTTAAGAAAAACTATTAAAATTTGAAAATCCCTGGACAAATTTCTGAGCTGAGATATTGTCGAGAATGTATGGAACCTCATTTGACTTTTATATCATCCTTAGATCAAAACGTAATAAGATAAGTAAGGAAAATATAAAATTGACGGCTGATTGTCACGAATGGGGTTGGCACAGTTAACTCTTTTTTTTTTTTTTTTTGGTACAATTAACCTAATTGGTCACGTGTTAATTGTTATGTTACTAACAATTACAAGTGTGGTTTTGTGGACTACACAAGCCTAACTCCTGTAAGGAGAAAACGTGTGCTACCTGAGAGAAATGTGCATGAGATCCAACCCATCCATCATCTGTGCTGCCTTATTTTCTTCATGCATCCAAAAGAAAATTAGCAGACTCAAAACTCAGGTTGACCACACTGTATAGAACCAACGATGTAAAATCATGCCTCAAACCCCACTTGTAAGTGGATTCAATTTTCTATAATTAGTTGGCAGGCTTATTTAGTTTCTCTCTCTCTCTCTCTCTCATATATATATATATATATATATATATATGGGAAAAGGTACTATGCGCTCGACCTCACGAGTCCGTCCCATGAGGTCGAGCTGTGTGGGCCCCACCGTGATGCGTTTCGAACATCTACCCCATCAGTCAGATGCACCATTCCATCGTGGGCCTAGATCTCAAAAATCAAGTCAATCCATGACTTGTGTGGGCCACACCACATACAAAAGTGGAGAGGGGCCGTGCACCGTTAAAATATTCATAACCATTTTTGAAGGCCCACCGAGATGTGGTTTGCAAATCCAGCCCATCCATTATGTGTGTCCCACTTGAATGAGGGTTCAGATCAAGTTTCAGGTGCATGCAAAACTCAGGTGGGCCCCACCAAGTGCTTTTATATGTTTTAACGGTGTCTTCACATAATTTTAGATGGTATGGCCCACCTGAGTTCCGTATACGGCTGATTTTTGGGATATCCCATAATTTAAAGGGTACCCATCAAATGCACAGTATTGATGGTCGAAAAGCATCACGATGGGGCCCACATAGCTCGACCTCACGATAAGCTCCTGTGAGGTCGAGCGCATAGTACCTTTTCCATATATATATATATATATATATATATATATATATATATATATATATATATATATGGATTTTGACCGTACCAGCATTGAGGAATGGTAAAAATCTCTAAATAGATAAGAAGTTTCAAATATTCTGAGGGTAGTCATTTACCAGGTTTTTGAAAAAAAAAAAAGGACTAAATTGCCTCTATTATTAGGACTTGGTGTCTGTATGGAGCTTCTTTTTCTTCTTTCTTTGCAGTTTTACTAAGACTTCTTCCTTTTCAAAAATATTTTCTAATGACCAACCACCACTCCTTTCAACTGCATTTTCCGGTGTACGTTCACTGCCGTCAACTTCTTTAGCATATGTCCACTGATATATGAAAGACATTTTAAATGAATTCTTTATTTTATTTTTTAGAATAACATTGTCTTACAGATGGAAGCCACTTTTGGTTGTGGATAGAAATTGAATGGCGGTGATTGTTGTTGTCATGGGGAGAAGGGATTTGAGGTAGATGATGATGGTTGTGTTATCATGTGGAAGACAACGAATGAGATAAATTTTGAATTTTGTAATGCATTACCTTGAAAGACAACGAACATATATCATTTTTAAAGGGTTGAGGTTGTGTGTTAATGGGTCTTAATTATCATGTATTAAGGGTTAAGGTTATCATTAAGGTTTTAAGTCATGGTTGTCATGTGTTAAGGGTCGAGGTTTTCATGTGTTAAGGGTTTGGGTTATGATCGTCATGTATTAAGAGTTGAGGTTATCATGTGAAGGTCGATATTGTCATGTGCTAAGGGTCAAGGTCGTCAAGTTATAAGGGTTGGGGTCGTGGTTGTAATATGTTAAGGGTCAAGATTGCCATGTTATAAGAGTCGAGGTCGTGATTGTGATGTGGTAAGAGTCGAGGTTGTCATGTGTTAAAGGTCTACATTGTCATGTGCTAAGGGTTGAGGTCATGTTATAAGGTTTGAGGTTGTGGTTGTAATATGTTAAGGGTCGAGGTTATAACGTGGTAAGGGTCGAGGTTGTCATGTGAATGGTAGATGTTGTTATGTGATAAGGGTTAAGGTTGTCATGTTATAAGGGTTGAGGTTGTGATTGTAATGTGGTAAGGGTCGAGGTCGTCATGTTATTAGGGTCGAGGTTATCATGTTATAAGGGTCAGGGTCATGTTTGTAATGTGGTAAGGGTTGAGGTTGTCATGTGGTAAGAGTTGGAGTTGTCATGTTATAATGGTCGAGGTTGTGGTTGCAATGTAGTAAGGGTTAAGGTCGTGGTTATAATATTTTAAGGGTTGAGGCTTTCATGTTATAAGGGTCGGGGCCGTAACATAGCAAGGGTCAAGGTTGTAACATGGTAAGGGTCAAGGTTGTGATGTGTTAAGAGTTGTGGGTCCTATCATGGGTTATGTGTCGAATACACTCCAACCATTGGATTTAGAATTTAAGTTAACGTCATGGGTAAAAGAAATCCAAAAATTTTTATGGCTCTCGAAAAGTTTTCAATGGTAAATTTTCAATCTCAATGCTTTCAATGGTGTAGTCTACATGAGCCTTTGATATCCCTCATTTTTTGAGTCATGCCCTGAAATAATCTTTCAAAATGGATGAACGGCGTGGATAAATGATATACATCATAGTGAGCCTCATAGAACCATCCATCTCTAGATAGGTCTGGTTACCCAACCTGCACCACGTCACATTATATCGACACGGATTTTGAGAGAATCTTTTCCAAGGTAGTTTCTATTAACGAAAGCTATGTTGGGCCTACCATGATGTTTGTGGGAAATCCACTCCATCCATTCATTTTGAAAGATCATGTCAATACATGAAACAAAAAAATAAAAAAAAAAAAAAATTGGATAGATTTGAAACTCAAGTGGACCACACGACTTGAAATAGTGAAAAGAAATTGCTTGCCATTTAAACTTTTATAGGCTTCACTGTGATGCTTATATGCAATCCAAACTGTTCATAAAGTGTCCCAAATGCTCCTTACCATAGAGATGGACCGAAAGAATAAAAATATTAGAGTGATCCAACGCTTCTGCAACCCCATAAATGTTTCAACCGTTGGCGTAAGATCTCCACTGTTGTTTTTTTTTTTTTTTTTTTTCCATTAACTTCATTATTGAGCTCATGTCATCAAATGATTTTACAAAACATGTAAACGGTGTGGATTTCTCACGAACACCATAGTAGGCCCCGCAGTATTTACCCCCATCCAAATCCCTCTCGCCGCCGTCGCACGCCGGCTCAACGAAATCGGGAGGCAGGGGAATTTGTCCCAACCGTTTTTGAAAAGGTGTCAGCTGACTAGGTATGACATTTGTTTAATCCTCTATTATTTGGAGCATTTAAAAATACTACAATGCCTTACATGTGCACCTTCTTACATGAGAACTCATGTGCACTTTTGCACATGTGTCATGAACACAAAATCTGAACCGTCCATGTGGTGTAGCACCCTATGAAACCACTGAAGCCCAACTTTTAGCTTGATCTAGAACTCTGGTAGGGCATAGCAAAGAGAGAGGTAAATCAAAGGAGAGAACTATTTCCTCCGCCGGAGTTTTGGGATAGGGCGAAAGTTGGGCCAGTGAAATATTTTCATCCACACTAAATTTCCAAAAAGTGGCCCGAGGGTCATGGAAAGAATGTTTTGTAAATGGCTACTTTTTTATACATGGGCAATACCATGAGGCCAGTTTGGTCAAAATCCCTCTTATAAAAGTATGCAACCTCAACCATCGATGTGTGTGAGAGAGAGAGAGAGAGAGTTCCTCAACGGACGAGCGGAGAGATGAAAGAAGGTGCCAACAACCTCAACGAAGGCAATGTTGCAATAGATGTCGATATTCCATGGGGCCCCAACAAAGACATATCCTGCGTGAAATCCATGAAACGGAAGCTCGCAGCCATGAGCAGAAATTGCAAGCCGTCTCGCCAGTTCACCATCTGCAGAGTCCCACCAGCCATCCGCCAATTAGACGAGAGCGCCTATGACCCCAAGATCCTCTCCATCGGCCCATACCACCATGGCAAGACGAGCCTCCAACCCATGGAAGAGCACAAATGGCGGTATCTCCACACATTCCTTACCCGCAATCCAAATATAAGCTTGGAAGGTTACATCATGGAGATGAAAGCTCTCGCAAATAGTTCCCGAAACTGCTACTCAGGAAACATCGACATGTGTATCGATCAGTTTGTAGAAATGATGGTTCTCGACGGCTGTTTCATCATCGAGATCTTATTAAAGCAGAAGGAGGCCGTCGCAGTTGGAGACCCCATCTATTCTGAAAGCTGGGTATTGCCACTCATAGCCCACGACATGCTCCTCCTTGAAAACCAACTTCCTTTCTTCGTCCTTGAATGCTCATTACACTTACACACGAAGCCTTTTTCTCTCCCAGAACTCGCTTTGGATTTCTTCGAGCATATCCTGCGAAAGAACGATAAAATCCCTTGCACGAGCAAAATACTTCACTTGCTCCATCTGTTTCATTCCCGTCTGCTGCCAGAATCGCAGGTGGAGAAGATATTCAGCCGCATGGACCAATCCAATCCCCAGTGTTATAAGCGAGCCAACATCCATCCGAGGACTGTGATGAGATCGCCGGTATCGTTAGACCGTAAACCGCCAAAACACCCCAAGAAGATTCCTTCAGCAGAGGCTCTTGAAGATGCTGGAATCAGGTTTTCTTTGAAGGAGGACGGTGGGAGTTTTTTGGATGTGGAATTCAACCATGGGTGGATGGAGGTGCCGCTCGTTTCCATCTCTACTAATTCCCTCTTCCGTAACTTCATCGCCTTTGAGCAGTGCTTCCCTGACTGCGGGAACCACTTCACGAGCTACGCCATCTTCATGGACTCGATCGTGAATACAGAGGCAGACGTGGCAATCCTAAATGACGCTAAGATCGTCGAGCATGTGCTAGGCAGCAATCAGGACGTGGCCCACCTCTTCAATGATCTCTGCAAGGGGATCACCATCGATTTTGAGGACTCATTTCTGGCTAGCCTGTTTGAGGAGGTGACCGGCTTCACGGAGACTCGGTGGCATAGGTGGCAGGCACGACTGATGCGTGACTATTTCAGCAACCCATGGACCATTCTATCTTTGATCGCAGCCATTGTCGTCCTTATTCTCACCCTCGTTCAGACGTACTTCTCTATCTACGGCTATTTCAAACCTCCGTCTTAGGTACTAGTTCTGGAACCCCCACCTATATAGATGGTCAAGATCAGATCAGTCCATGTTTTGGGTACTACCATAGAGGGCACTTGAAGAATGTATGGGATCAAAATCAGGTGGGCCCTATCCTAAAGTGTTGATCGCATCCATTCTGACAATCTGATGTGTCGGTCATGTTAGGCCCAGCGCCTACAATCGGGCCGGTGAGTGGAGGCCACACAAAAGGAAAAAGGAAACAGTTTGGATGAGGTGAGCCACACATAATTTTGTAAGAGGCTCACCGTGCAATGCATGCAACATCTGAACCATTCGGTGCATCTGAACCATTCAGTGCTTCTTCTAGTATGGACAAAGGCCATACAAAAAAATCAAGCTATGTTAGACAGTAGGTGGGCTCTGTCCACAATTAAGAGTGGGCATTTTCTTGTTGGTCGTCTATCTTAAGCTATGGGCCTAACATGAAATGAAACATCTAATGGTTGGAATGGATATCATCAACACATCATGGCCGAACCTGATTTTGCTGGCAAGATGCTTCCCTGCAGCAGTTCCGTTAAGCATTTCTCTGACCCTCGCAATAAAATATTTCAAGGTCTCACATTCAACTCCATAAATCAATGGTCAGATCATCCTCCCAGCATTATAATTGAATCATGGATCATGGGCCATTGAGGGTAGTGGTCAAAGCATCCACAGTTCCGATTACCTGACCGTCTGTAAATGTGGGTCCCACAGGATGTTACCTGCTTAGTGATCCTAGCAGTTGGAGGGTTTTTTTTTTTTTTTTTTCTTTGTTGCTTTTTTTTTTTTTTAGCATGATTAAATGATGATGACATTCATGCATGCGTGGTCCAATAAATAACTCGGCATGCTTTAGTTGTCATCTTGTTCAGTTAGTGGTTGCGGCTAACGTGTATTTTTTGCGAGCTTTATTAATAATAAAACTAAACTCTCCTTCTACGTTGGTTTAATGAAAGAGAACCAGTTACCTTCCGCAACCTTTTTTTTTCCTTTTTTTTTAATGTAAAGATCCGTTGATTGACAAGGAAAGATGTAAAGCCAGAAAACTTCAAGTCTACCCTAAAAAAACGACCGGGCACACCTGTCATATACCTCTACAAACAAAAAAAAGGAGCCCTATTTAAAAAGTCTTAATAGCACCTGTTCCGACAACTGGCATATGACGATTTGCGGAAAGGCCGCGTGACATTTAAATGACCCAAGTGACATGCCTATTCATTTGGCCAACTTAAGACATGAAACCAAAAATTACGTAGATCTTGAAGCTCAAGTGGGTCACACGACTGGAAACATGGGATTAGATTTTCATACCATTCAAACCTTTCTAGGCTAATGCAATCCAAACCATTCATAAAGCAGCCCAACCATTCATAAGGTCATCCCACTGGGATGAAATGAAAGAACAAAAATATTAGCATGATCCAAAACTTTTGTAGCTCCACAAATGTTTCAATGGTGGCATACAATCTCCATTGTTTTCTTATACTTACAATCTCCACTGTTTTCTTGTGTGGCCCACTTGAGCTTTGGATTTGCCTCATTTTTCAGGTCATGTCAAAAAATGAGCTGGCAAAACATATGGATTGGGTGGATTTATCACAAAGACCATGGTGGGTCCCACCTAGCTTTGGACCACTAGACACGACAGCCGCCGCTCTACATGATGGTTTAGTTTTAAATGAAAGGCACTTTGGCCTTTTAAAAAAAATGGTTCTAAAACTATGCATGACATACTATGCGCCTAAAATTTAGGTGGATAATTTTAAATATTTTATAAGAGGGGGTGTATCTAAAAATAGCACAAAAGATAGGCAGCATTTGTAATTAACTCTCTAAATATTGATATTTTTACTAAAATGGCCCCAAGGTATGGTCGTTTGAAGAAAATAGACCTGTTTTATTTATTTATTTATTTATTTAGCCTCCTGACAAATTTTTACTGTTTACTTTTAACAGGGCTACCCTTGCCTTTATGACATGTCATCGTACTTGCTTTTGCTCGAGTGTGTAGCTATGTAGTCCCAATCACAATGCATCTTGTAGCCATCACCTAGTGATTGGGTCCACTTGAAAGGAGAACCCATCATCTTTGTGGCCTATCATTTCGGTCAAAAGACACTAATTTTAGCCATATATGATTATTTGTGGCCTACAACAAGGACACTAATTTTAGCCATATATGATTATTTGTGGCCTACAACAACCGATAACGGTAGTAGTTGACTTTCAATTATTTCCTTATGATGAGGTATACTTTATCTATGAATGTGACTCATTCATTGGCTCTTTACCTTAAATTAAAGTCATAATCAAATGAATGGAGTGGATCTAACATAACTCACTATAAGCCTCAGAATCCTTATAGCACATGACAACCACAACCCCTTAATACATGACAACCATAGCCCTTAATAAATGTGTTATCATGTATTAAGAGTTGTGATTATCATGTGTTAAAAGTATGGGTTGTGATTGTCATATGTTAAGGGATGTGGTTGTCAAGTGTTAAGGTTTTGGGTTGTGGTTGTCATGTATTAAAGGTCTAGGTTGTCATGTTTTAAAAGTCTGGGTTGTAATTGTCATATGTTAAGAATCATGGTTGTCATGTGTTAAGGGTTGTGGTTATCATATGTTAAGAGTTGTAAGAACCACCATGGGATATGTATTAAATCGGCTCTGTCAATTTAATTCAGAATTTAGTATAAGATTAATGGTCAAAGAATGAGTCACATCCACAGATTAAGTGGACCCACCACAAGAAAATAGTCAGGAGTAAATAACCATCATTATCAGTTATCGTGAGCCATAAAGAGCTAGCTCATATATATCCAACTGAAATTAATGTCTTCTGTCTGAAATGGTGAGGCACAGAGGATGAATGAATTATATATCCCTTCAAGTGGGCTCAATCACCACGCGATGGCCACAAGATGCATTGTATTGGGGCTACAAAGTTTCTTCTGTAAGTAAAAGGAAGTAGCAGGACAACTCATAAAGGTAAGGGTTGTTTGGTCATGTAAAAAATAAAAACTTATCAGGAGGTAATGAAAATGAAGGCTATTTTCTTAGTGTAGACACCCCACCCAGGCTAAATATCTTGAGAAAGTTAAGACAATCCGAGAACCAGGATCATATCCTAAATCTACCCCTAACCCTGACCTGAGCCGTTATTCCATCCAGACTATGCCCGAAATCGACCTATTTTCGAGTCATTTTCAGGTAACAATCGAGCTGACTTCAAGCTATTTTGGGCCAAATATCCAAAAAGAACTTTGTTCCACTCTAAGGACCCAAAAAGGACGCACCAGATGAATTTTGAGGTAAACCGACCGAGGTGGTAATCGGATTACCGCCGGCGGTAATCGGATTACCACTTCCCCCCAGAAAATGCGCACGGGGCGAGTCACACGAGTTTCGGACTCAGCCGGGACCGGGCGGCAGTCGGACTACCGCCGGCGGTAATCCGATTACCGCCGGCGGTGATCGGAATTCCCTGCGCGTCTGCTCGAGCAGTGGACAAACTGTCTCGGCGTCAAAGTCAACTCTTCCGGAATTTACCCCTCCCATCTCTATTATTTACTGTTTTACCAGTCCCTTTTAGCCAATGAGAGCATGCCATGTGGCATCTCTCTCCTCTCCACCAATCACCATGTGCCACATCACCTTTACCCTCCTCTTGTCCTCTATTTACCAAAAAACCTTTGGAAATGGCTATAAATAGCCCTCTCCCCTTTCATTTTCACCCATATGGATGAGAGCCACCAAGAGAGGGAGAGAGTGAGAGAGAAAGAGTGAGAGGAAAAGAAAAGAAAAAAAAGAGAGAGAGAGAGTGAGGAAGAGAGTGAAGGAAGGGAAGGAGCTCCCAAGCCTTCAAGCCCACATTTTTCCAGCCACCTCCTAGCCTTCATCTCAATCCTTCCAACCCCCAAGCCTAGTCCAAAATGATCATGGTTCAATCTACATCTTAGCCTTTTCAAGAATCAAGTCAAAGATCCATTTGCATACAAGCATTCATCATGACATCTAATCTCTTCTCAACCCCCTTGCTTCTCTAGATTTCTAGCGGACGTATGCTCTGTGACCTGCCGTATATCGGATCCTGTCACATCAGAAATTCCTAGTGATCTAGTCCACTTTTCTTGTGTTTTTGCATAAGCATCATCACATCCGCCCTCTAGACATATTGTCGGACGTATGCTCTGTGGCCTACCGAAATCTCGGATCTTGCTACATCAGAAATCCACATGTGACTAGTCCTTTCATGACCGAAGCATCATCATCCCTTGAGATTATTTTACCACACTAAGTCGAGATCGTACATTTGTACGGGCAGAGAGGGTGCCTAACACCTTCCCTCTTTGTAACCGAGGTCCCTTACCCGGAATCCCGGATCGTAGACCAGGAGTCAATCTAAGGTCGGAGGATTTTCGGATTTCTCCAACCTTACGTATTCCGTGGTTCTAGCCGACCGCGGGATTCTGAGATTATTCGGCTAGTGGCGACTCCAACAATCACAAATCAGCTTAATCACCCCCAGAACCACTACAACAAGACATTTTTCACAACAAAGTGGACGCCCGATTTTTCAGTGTCTACAGAATGGCGACTCCACTGGGGATTTGTCTAGAACGTACTAGCTGAGACCCGACTCGACAACGTGTGGTATACTAATCTCAAGGGATATTCATCAGCGCATTCATACAAAACCAAAAAAAAAAA
This sequence comes from Magnolia changhungtana, assembly GCA_030180095.1. Lineage (NCBI taxonomy): Eukaryota > Viridiplantae > Streptophyta > Magnoliopsida > Magnoliales > Magnoliaceae > Magnolia > Magnolia changhungtana. The sequence continues at coordinate 5,679,128 of JASAUF010000378.1, forward strand.
AATCTCTTTGGCTTACACTTGCTTAGGTAAAGATCCGAACCATGGCCACTCGATCCCGTGCAGCCATGACTTCTCAAGCAACCCATGAAGAAGAGCCGGCACCCCAACCAGCTCCTGAAATATCCGCGCCTGCACCCGCACCCGCACCCACACCCATATCTACACCCGTACCCTCACCAATAGCTCCGACAGAGTTCTAGCCAATGTCACCACACAAGAGCTACTACTTCGAACAATGCAAGAGCTCTTGCTTCGCCTAGTGCCGAGTGCCACACCGAATACGCAGATGACCCACTTAGTGTGCGAAACTCACTCACTCCCTCAAACTCCTTTTGCCTTTCTCTCATTCCTCCAAGAAATCCTGTGCTCCCTCCCCGAGAAGAATCAAGCACAAGATCAACAACAAGAAGCAATCGGGAGCAACCCTCCCCACATCTCTACTCAACACAACACAACAATCCGGTCACAAGACATGCAAATCACAGACAAGAATCGCGGATGCCCATGAAGGGGGCCGGTTTGAGTCCACCCACTCCCCTAACGGGAGTAACATCCTGATTGGTAGATACCTCGGGAGGGAGCCATTTCCGAACATCCCACCCTCCTCCGAAAGGGAGTGGTGTTCAATTCCACTACCTCCCGCCACAGGAAGTCCACCTTCTTTCCATCAAACCCCATTCTCGGGACCCATATGAAGAAGGAGCAAAGACAAGCCCTACAAAGAAGGGGCAAGATATCCGCAACAAAGTAAGTCGAGATCGAGGAGTTACGAGAGCAACTACAAACGATGCAAAGCCACTTCAAAGACAACAAGGAGTGGATCACCCATCCACTAAGTTCGGGACCTCTGTCCCTTCCCAGACGCCTGTGTACCTCCAAATTTTGAGGTACCAAAGTTCAAAAGGTATGACAGAGCGGGTGTCCCACAAAGACATCTAAAAGCCTTTGTGGGGAGCTCAATGCGATAGCAGGGAATGATGGGGCTTTAATAAGACTTTTCCAGAAATCCCTAAAGGGTGACGCTCTGGATTGGTACACCTCACTAGATAGCCACCAAATCGAACACGGGAAAACTTTCCCAAGCATTCATTGACAGGTTCTCATACAACCTGAACATGGCTCCAAGGAGAGCTGACTTGGCTGCCCTGAGGTAAAAAAGCGATGAATCTTTATCAACATACGTAGGACGATGGCGAGCTATGGCAGCTCGAATGAGAAACCCCATCGATGACGAAGAGCAGATATCCATGATTGTGCATTCAGCACATCCTAGTATTTCAGGATATCTGATCTCCTATCCGTACGTAAACTTCTCCCAACTCATCCGAGCCGGAGAACAAGTAGAAGCCGGGATCAGAGCTGGAACTATTTCCCCATGGCCACATCAGACCCCCTCAATTAAAAGAAACAAAGTCGAGGGAAAAACCTGTTGGGCACGGGAATGGAAACAAACCCCGCTCCCATGCGCATGCTACATGGGTTAACAACATCATCGCTAACACTCAAGGCAACCAAGTATGCTCCACCACTAGAGCCACGGCAGAGACAGCAAGACACCACAACAGAATGGCGTGACTAACCCCACAAGAAACCCAACAAGGATATCAGTGCACAGTCATCTCAACAGTCATTACAACAGCTTAGGGGGAATACGCAAGGACCATACAAGCAAGGAATGTTAGGGAGGAAGTTCACTCCGTTGGCACAATCATACAGCCAAGTGCTAACAATGCTCATGCAAAAGCAACTGTTAACACCCCTCCAGCCTCGACTTCCACCAAATCCCTTGCCTCCTGGCTACAATGAAAATCAGTACTGTGCATATCATCAGGCTCCTGGCCATCTAACGGACCGCTGCTTCGCTTTGAAACATGCGGTCCAAGATTTGATCGAAAGCCAGAAGATTGCGTTCACCCCACAGCCGAATACGATTCAAGCCAATATTCTCCAAAATCCCCCGCCTCGCATCGTGGCAGACCAAAGACATCTAGCACCTCTACCGTCAATCACATTGAAGGAGGTCAACCCACACATGCTCATCCACATCATTCCATCAAGCAATCATGCCCGACACAGACCAATCGGACATGGGGACACCAGCAAGCACCATCGCTCGACCACGGTATCCCTTGAAGCAAAGACCGGCCTATTCAACCTCTCATATTTCTTGAAGCGGCGCCACAAGATTTCGGCCTCTCGAGACTTTTGAAACAACACCCAACAGGTCATACCCTCAACCTCGCCTCCAAGGGGCACATTCAACCCCATCCCTCGGCATATCCAAAAAGGTTGAATTTCGAACCCGTCATCCTCCCGATAGGTCTCCCGACCTAACCCCGCTAACCTTGCAAGGGGCACCCTCAGTTCACACCCGCAATTCCCGATGCCTCACCAACCGGCACATACCCAAAGAATCCCTCCCCACATCAAAGGAAAGAGGAAAGATCCATGGCCACAACTAATCGAACTTGGCGGCACCTCAAGAGATATCACCGAGTCTACCACAAACCGCTCCAAGAATGACCCTCGGCTTCAAGAACCATTGGCATACCTGGAAGGAAGAGCGGTTCCTTCCTATAACCCGAAAGGGTCCCATGGCATTATCGAGAATGTGATGAGGTGGGTAACAATGGGAGATACCTCGGGAGAGATAATCGAACCCAAAAGAAACTCGGAGAATTTTATCGTGAACCACCAAAGCAAACCGACATCGCTTATGATATAGCGGCCCAACTCAAAACCATTCCCGCACAAATATCCATCCGGGAACTCCTATGTACGTCATTAAGGTCGCATCGAGAGATCTTTGCGAAGACCTTAAATGATGCTCATATCTCTCCTGATGTACCTCCTGAAATAGTGGCAAGCATGATTGGCCAACTTCTCGCACCACAAGCCATCACCTTCTCTGATGATGAGCTACCACCTGAGGGTCGCAAACATAGGCGATTACTAAACATAGTGGCCCACCACAAGAATTTCAAGATCCCACTAGTGCTTATTGATAATGGATCAAGTCTCAACGTTTGCCCTTCAAGGACTGTTGAACGGTTAGGGATAGAACCATCCTCCTTCAGACCCAGCACCATGAGTGTCAGAGCCTTCGATAATTCTCGAAGGCAAGTAGAGGCGGAAATTGATCTAGAATTACAAATTGGACCAGACATGACCCTTGTCACATTCCAGGTCATCGATATTCCTGCCTCATTTAACCTTCTCTTGGGGCGGCCATGGCTCCATGCTGTTGGAGCCATCCCATCTACCCTCCACCAAAGGGTTAAATTCCCTTCGGGAAATCGGATCATTTCAATACTGGCTGAGCCAGAAACCATCCTCCCGGTGACGGTCAGTATTCCAGAAACTGACATTCCAGTGATTGACATTCAGCATACAGAAGGCGATATTCCATATCACAGTTTTGAATTCGAAAAAGTGAACGCGATCGCTAACCCTCGCCCTCTAGCTGCTGAATACGTCATTCCCCCTGCCGAGCGATTGATCCTAAATTACCGTACCGAGTTCCATGAAAAAGGTATGGTAGTAAGACCAGCACCTGCCAATATACAGAGACAGGGACTGGGATATCAACCGACACCGGAAGATCAGGCTAAAAAGCCAAAAAGGGGTCAACTATTTAAATGCACACCCATCGAGTTTGTTAAAGCTGGGACAGTTCATGAGGGCAAAATGATATCTCTTGAGGACCAATTTCAAGCACTTAGACTCACAAAACAAACTAGACAAGAGTCTATCTGGCCACCAATAAGGTGGGATCGGATCCTTAGGATGCCAGAGGAGCACACGAGGCCAGGGGCAGAACCCCCAGATCCACCGCATAAAACTAGGGGCATGGAAACGAGTCCATCAGCAAATGACTCAAAACCGAGAATGTCCTTTGCAGGCAATGTAGACCAGAACAGGGGGACACCCATTCAGGGAATACGGGGTAGAAGCAACCCATCCACTGGGTTGACAAAGGTAAGTGGCTTGCTCTAGATTGGACGAATGTTCAAATCCCGTCCCAGGAATCCGTGGAACAAGAAGAACTTCAACTCCTAGGCACAGAGGTCGAAACAGATTCGGACTCTGAGCCCAGTCCAGCAGACATCATGGTCATCGAGACAGTGACCCTGTAAACAAATGGGGCGATCACAAGATCGATGTGGGAAAAGAGCCGGGATGGTCACCATCCCCAAACAATTGAATCACTAGCAAACCACTCGCTAGCATCGCCTTCAAAAAAAACGCCAATGTAGATAACAATTGGTATCCCGAACAGGACAAGACCAATCATGGTTTGCGACACCGTCTGTTCGGGATATCTTGGCGACACAAAAATCGAAAAATTTTTTAACACAAAAACATCAAAAAATCTTTCAAATACAAAAACAAAGACATATTTCTCAAAGTCACAAAACATCAAAAAACTTCCAAAATACAAAAACAATAGAAAACTTTCCAAAAATCACTGTGCCAAACAATTCTCATGACAAGCACGAGTTTGAAGTCGACTCATATGATTTCGATCTAGAGTTGGACTTCGAACTCATGGGTTTGGATGAAGCTCCGGATGAGGGAAATGATGATACCGCTCTCGAATTCGAGGATTCCCTCGAAAAATTCGAAACAAAGGCCAATGTTGTAGCAGCAGATGACTTCGAAATTGTGAACTTAGGGTCAATGGACTCCCCTATGGAAGTACGTATCGGAAATCGCTTCCCCGTAATACAAGCAGAAGATGATGGAGTTTCTGAAGCCGAGGTTGTCCAACTTTGCCTTCTCCTACGAGGACATGCCAGGGCTCGATGAAAAGTTGGTAGTACATCATCTGCCGACCAAGCCAGAAATGAAGCCAGTCAAACAAAAGCTGCGAAGGATGAAGCCAGAATGGGCCCGAAAATCCGTGATGAAATCATCAAGCAATACAATGCGGGATTTCGGTAGTCTCCAACTATCCGAATGGCTCGCAAATATCGCACAGTTCCCAAAAAGATGGGAAAGTCGAATGTGCATCGACTTTAGGGACCTCAACAGAGCAAGCCCTAAAGATGACTTCCCTTTGTCTCATATCGACACACCGGTAGATATATCGCCGGACACAAGATCTTCTCCTTCATGGACGGTTTCTCCGGTTATAATCGATCAAGATGGCAGTCGAAGACCGTGAGAAGACCTCCTTCATCACGCCATGGGAACTTTCGTTATCGGGTCATGCCCTTCGGATTGAAAAATGCAGGAGCTACATATCGCCGAGCCATGACCCTTTTGTTTCATGACATGATAAACAAGGAAATGGAAGTTTATGTGGACGACATGATTGTCAAATCTCGCACGATCGAAGGACACTTTGAAGATCTCAAAAGCTCTTCGACAGTTGGAAAAGTTCAAGCTCCGCCTCAATCCACAAAAATGTGTCTTCGGTGCAACCGGAGGCAAGCTTTTAGGCTTCATTGTCAGCGAAGACGGTATCAGGGTGGATGAAAACAAAACCAAAGCTATCATCAAGATGCCACCACCCAAGACTGAGAAAGAAATCCGGGGCTTCCTCGGGCGAATCCAATATATCAGCCGATTCATCGCACAACTCACTCCGGTCTGCGAACCCATATTCAAGCTGTTACGAAAGAACTCTCCAAAAGAATGGAATGACGACTGCCAAGCGGCCTTCGATAAAATCAAAAGATATTTGCTAAATCCTCCAGTGCTCGTGCCGCCTACTCCAGGTAGGCCACTTCTGTTATATATCTCTGTCGCAGCGGAAGCAATCGGATGCGTCCTCGGCCAACACGACGATACGGGAAGAAAGGAGCAAGCGATCTACTATCTAAGCCGACGGTTTACAAGCTACGAAGCCAAATATTCCAGCTTAGAAAAAACATGCCTCGCCCTAGTTTGGGCAACACAACGACTAAGGCAATACATGATCGCTCACCCGATACTCATGCTTCGCCGTATGAATCGTTGAAGTACTTGTTCGAAAAACCAAGACCTTGACAGCGGGATCGCAAAATGGCTTGCTCTTCGCTTTCGAGTTTGATATCACATATGTCACTCAAGGCAATCAAGGGGCAAGCACCGGCCGATCATTTAGCAAAGACATTCCCCCGCCCAACTACCAACCTCGAAGACCTTCTTCCCGACGAGGACATCCTCAGATCGAGGGAGAAGAGGAAAGAAAGGCAGGAGAATGGACACTCTTCTTCGACGAGCCGCAAACGCGAAGGGGAGTGGAGTAGGCGCCATACTCTACCCCCGAAGACGTCCCAGTTCCTATATCCGAAGACTAGCATTCCAAGGCACCAACAATGTAGCTGAATATGAGGCATGCATCGCCGGTCTAAGAGAAGCCATCATCCTCAACATAAAGAGGTTACGAGTCTTCGGAGATTCGCAACTCATCATCAACCAGATAAATGGCGATTGGAAGACCAAGGATGAGAAGCTGATTCCATATCACGTCTATCTGGAGAATTTGATCGAGGAATTTGAGGAGATCACATTCTCTTACATGCCCTCGGGTCAAGAATCAGTTTGCAGACGCTGGCTACCCTCGCTTCAATGCCGAAAATCCAAAAGGAGTTGCTGAATGGGAACTTACTGTCGAACTCCAAGAGGAACCTGCATTCTGCCTGCAAATCGAAGAAGCCGAGCCTGCCCCAAATGATCAGCCATGGTACACAGACATCAAAAAATACCTCGAACATCAGAAGTACCCGGAAGGAGCAGCTCTGACTGATCGACGTACAATACAAAGATTAGCAGCTCAGTTCGTGATCATTGGGGGTATCCTCTACAAGCGATCCTTCAACCAAGTCCTCCTCCGCTGTCTCGACGAGACAGAAGCAGCCCCGATTATGTCGAAATCCACGAAGGACTATGCGGCCCGCATATGAACGGGCACATGATGGCAAAGAAGATCCTACGACTCGGTTACTACTGGCTTACAATAGAGACAGACTGTTGCAAGCACGTCAGGAGATGCTTCAAGTGTCAGGAGCATGCAAACCAAATCAATGCGCCTGCCTCCGAACTCTACAACTTGACGGCACCATGGCCCTTTTCTGTATGGGGGCTCGACATCATAGGTAAGATCAGCCCTAAAGCCTCAAACGGGCATGAATACATCCTGGTGGCAGTAGATTACTTCACTAAATGGATAGAAGCAGCATCCTACACCACTATCACAGCATCTCATGTGGTCAAATTCATGAAGAACAACATCATTAGCCAATATGGGGTCCCTCAAGCCATTATCACTGATAACGGAACTCCGTTCGTCAATAAAAGGATGGGCGATTTCCTCGACAAGTTTAAAATTCAACGCCATCGATCGAGCCCCTACCGCCCTCAGATGAATGGTGGGGTAGAAGCCGCAAACAAAACTATCATCCGCATACTCGAAAAGATGGTGAAGACATACCGTGACTGGTCAGAAATGCTTCCTTATGCACTCTGGGCTTATCGCACGTCTGTACGGTCTTCTGTGCGCAACTCCATATGGGCTCGTTTACGGAATGGAAGCAGTACTACCAGTCGAAATTGAAATCCCATCACTACGAATACTACTGGAAAGTGAAGTCGAGGAAGGCGAGTGGCAACAAGCAAGGTACGATCAACTGCATCTGGCAGACGAGAAGCGCATGCGGGCGCTAAACCACTCCCAATGCTATCAAAGAAGGATCGCTCGAGCTTACAACAAGAGAGTCCGGAAGAGAAGTTTCAAAGTCGGTGACATGATCATGAAACGTATCCTGCCGCCGCATTTGCCAGATCCCAGAGGAAAATTTAAACCATTGTGGGACGGACCACTGATCATTCGGGAAGTACTCCCAGGAGGCGCTCTCCGGCTCACCAATCTGAAAGGCGAGGATCTTCCCGAGCCCATCAACGCCGACAATGTAAAAATCTATCACGGGTAACCCTACCTAACTTTGTCAATGATTACAATCGAAAGGCTGCATCTCTCAGAAATAAAACTGTATATATCCACCAATTACCCTTTTTCAGAAATACCCATCATGTCCCAAAAAAAAAGAAAGAAAGAAAACAAAGCAAAAAAGAAAGAAAAAAAAAAAAAAAAAGAAAAGACAAAAAGAAACCTAAAAAAAAAAAGAAAACAAAAAAAAAGCAAAGAAATCCATCCCGCATCCCTAAAAATCTATCCCAGTATCCCCAAATAATTTCAAGCGACTTACGATTATGATTAAAGACAAGGACAAAGTGTAGCCGATCGGCCCTATGACGGAAGTTCCCCTGTCACTCCTAGCACTTCGACAAAACCAACAAAAAAAAAAAGAATAAAGGCATGCCTAAGCGAAAGGGGCGAGTTGAAAACCTGAAAAGGCGGCTCGAGTAAAAACAGCAGGCATGTAGCGGACTTGGTGAAAACCCGAAAGGGCGCCAAGGGTAAAAATAGCACAAGCTGCCAAAGGCGTGCAAGATCAAAAACCCGGGACGTAGTGAAGATCCGAGAGGACACTACGGCAAAAATGACGGAAGAGCCGGACGTAGTGAAAACACGAAAGGGCGCTACGGGTAAAAATGGCAAGAAATAAAAAAAAAAAAAAATAAAAGTGCAGGAACAGAAGAAGCCGAAGCATCAAATGACACAACAAGATACAAAGAAGGATCAACTTCAGATCAGTACTCCATCAGATGCTGTTCAAATCCAGGGGATGCAATCCCGGACACCGTCTCAAGAAACCAAGACCCCAAGGAGCACAGTCTAGAATACTGTACACAACGTGGGCTGAGCCCAAGATTCTGATCCCTATCATCCAAAGTACAAATCCAAACATGAGCAAACATGGCATAAACAAAACATTTCATCCTTTTAAACCATTTTGCAAAGTACATTGTTTTCCCTTTATATCTCAGAAACAAAATTCTCTGTGCATATAAAATAAGCAGTCAATCAACAGCAGAAATTGCAGGTAAGCTCCTACCTCTCATATGCTAACAATCTCTCCCTGAGCCTCTCTATCTCCATGCGCAGGTAGAAGATCTCATCCCTATTCAGACGATGTGACACAAACATGCTCTCATCGTATCGCCGCTCTACGGCTAATCGGCGGGCCATGTCCTCACACGAGTGGCGAAGCACAGCAATCTCACTAATCAGATGGCCATGTGTAGCTAGCAGGAATGAAGGATCAATGAAGGGCCGCTCCTCAAAAGCCTCGAAAGAATCAATAACGCAGGAGGAAGACGAAGCAGTGTCACCTATCATATCCTGATCAGCAGCCTCATCTGCCAAGTGCCAGCCTGGAACCTGACGGTACAACGACTGCTCTGCTACCCATCGCTGGTATGGTACCGTCGCCATAGGAGGAGCCCAAGACTCAAGGCCTAGAGCCGTCGCATCCAAAGAACCCTGCCAGGAAATCCAGACTCGCCTATACAAGGATGTCAAATCAAATGGAAGAGACGAATGTCCAAATCCAGAAAAGGCGAACTCCGGGACATCCTGCCAGAAACCAAACTGGCGAAGGAAACGTACGGGATGATAGGAGCAGCATCCCCGAAGGCCAAGCAACAGCAAAGGAGTGCGAGCCGCGCTACAGATCAGGGGCGCTCGACAAAGCCAAGTAGCCTCCCAGCTGATCTCCCACCCTCGAAGCTCAGAAAACATACGGCGATACAATGACTCCGTGGCCTCAGCACCACACGGAAGGTCGTCGAGCAACAAGCGCAGCACGTCATTACGACGAGAATCAGGAAATGCAAGCACAGGAGTCATGTACAAGTGTTCCCATAACCATACCTGGAAGAAGCTTAAATTAAGCTCAAAATGCCAACAAAAAATGGGATGCATGAGAAAGTGGCAAAAAAGCAGAAAGTACCTGAAGAAATGGGCAGCAGCCTCTGAGGATGCGGGTATGTCCAAGGGAACACTCAGTCAACCCCAAGAAAATCTCGGCCAGCACTACCGAAACAATGCTCCTACGATAAAAGACACATCGGAAGACATCTAGCAAAACTACCAGCGACGATCGTCTCCATCCTGAAAAGAGCAGCTCAGCCAAGGTGCAAAATATCAGTGCATTCAGGCACTGAAGCTGACGATCAGATCCAGGCCTCCCACGGCCAGTAGAGCAGCGGTCATATAAAATCTCCAAAGAAAGCTCACCAACCCCGCCCTCTGCAGTAGGAAGATCAACGGGAAATCCGAACCAGGCAACCAGATCAGAAGGGCGAACCGACTCTGACAAAGGAATGTACGCCTCTCGAGTCAAAAGAAGGCCCGATTTTAAACTCCTCCGCCGATGGACCCGGCTCCGGATCATTGAAGGAAATAACAGGTTCGGGGATGGTACCCAAATCATACAATGCCGCACTCAAGCGGTAGCCGCTAGTCTAAGCGGACTCGGTGAAAGTGGAGAACCTCTCGAAAGCCCAAGGAGTCCAACTCGAAGATCTCGGACTCGGTCAAATGTCAATCCAAATATGTAATCGCTCGAACAAGTGCCACGCGGCCTGCAGTCGACAAGTCCGAACAGGCACACCCTCAACAATCAATCCCTGGGTCCATCGATGGGTCATCATAAATCGGCATACCCTCATCTAAAAGATCGATCTCGTGGTGATGGAAAGAGCCAGACGCGCCCATCGCATCTCGCAGTGTATCCCGAAAGGCCTCAACAGGAGGACCTGAATCCTCGACAACTGCTACGTCGGGAGGTGTCTGAAATGAAGAAGCCCCAATAGGCCTGCAACATCTGGAGCATCCCAGTGGCACATAAGAGCTACATCCTGTACGATAACAGAGCTGACTGTCCGACCATCGCCTCGAAATCTGCGCCAAAAATCTGACTCAGGCCGACTGTCGGAAGTCCACCGTCTACCAGATCCAAGCCATCTAAAGCACCAAGAGGAAGCCCGTCATCCACCAAAATCTGATCCACACCATCCATGCCATCCATAATCATCCCCCCATCAAGCCATCCATACCATCCATAGCGATCATCCCATCCATCAAGCCATTCACACCATCCATAACCATCCCTCCATCAAGCAAGTCATCCACACCATCCATAGCGATCATCCCATCCATGCCATCCATAACCATCCCTCCATCAAGCAAGCCATCCACACCATCCATAGCAATCATCCCATCCGTCAAATCATCCACCCCACCCATAACCATCCCTCTATCAATCAAACCATCCAATCCCATCAGCCCATTAATAGGAAAAGGATCCAAGCCATAAGTGGTGTTCATTCCTTCAAAAGGACCCATCAATTCCCCATCTACCCCCATAAACTCCTCATCATTTATGGAGCCACCCACCTTTTCACCACCAATAAACACACCTAAATCATCATCATGATTGGCCATGATGAATCAGAAAAGGAGAAAGAAACAAGGGATGGATGAAGACAAAGAGGAAAGGATAAAATGGAGACAAAAAGGATGATCAGAAAACGGACGGACGAGAATACCGGAGGAAGAGACAAAAGGAATGAACAGGGAAGAACATGGCTTGCTGGAAGAAAAGATGGACAGAGGGTTAATCGGATTACGCCGCCCGGTATTCTGAGTACCGCGTTTCGTGAACGAGGTGTCATCACCGAATCACTCACAAAGACTGACGGAACGATGAATGAGCAAATGTCAACGGCGGTACTCTAACTACCGCCGGCGGTAGTCCGACGCCGGCGGCAGTCCGATTACCACCTCGGCCCGGTTCAAGTGCAATCGGATCGATCCACTCCAAAGGGTATCACTATCCTTGCTATGAAAATGAGGTCCCAAGATCCTCCTCCAAAGAAAGCGACGCCACCACCACGGGGAGCATAACAGGTGAAGAATCGGACCCATGCCATACTTGCTCGCTCCAAGAGTCTGTACTCTCTGTCCGGTCGACAAAGGCGCCGGCTTTGTAGCCCTCCAAAGAAGAATTAACTCTCTCTCGTGACACGGATCTCCAATCGATGGTCCAAGAAGGCAAATGGCCGGACCCATCTTCCAAGACCCATTTCCCAAGTCCACTTCAAAGAGCCCATCTCAAAGCCCAAGCCCATTCGAGGCTCAGGCTCATTTCCAAGCCCGTGTCATAAAGCCTATCTCAAGGCTCAAGTCCATCCTAAGCCCATTTCAAAAGTCCAGGCCCATCTTCCAAGACCCATTTCCAAAAATCCCAAAAACCCAAAAAAAAATTCCAAAAATCCCAAAAACCCAAAAAATTCCAAAATCCCAAAAATTCCAAAAAAAAAAATCCCAAAAAATCCCAAAAATTCCAAAAATCCCAATCAAAAATCCCAAAATTCCAAAAATCCCAAAATTTTCCAAAAGTTTTCAAAAATTCCATAAAATCTCCGAATTTTCCCAAAAATCTCAAAATCTTTAAAAAATAATAAATATATATATATATATACCAAGTAATTTAAATCCCCAGTAAGTATAGGCCCAAAAGGTTTGCTTTTTCTAAAAACATTAGCCCCATTAATTTATTAGTGGAGGCCACCTGACTTTCAAATAAAAACCGTTAGCCCCGCCAACTCATTAGTGGAGGCAACGCGACTGTTTACTTAACTTGCAAAAATAAAAACCGAACGACGACGCCCACCCGCGAGATCGAACGGATATTTTCCCAAAAAAAAAAAAAAAAGTTTCAAATAAAATCCTCAATGAGCCTAGCTCCAAAGGAGATAGTTTTTCAAAAAAAACGCACGCGTCACGCAGTACACTGAGGAATCTTCCATATTCTCCAGTTGCGGACAGTGCAAACAATTAAATAAGACCCGATCTCTTCCGGTTTTCCCGAAGGACGATCGAGTCCGTACATGATATATGTACGATTGGCGCACCCTCTATAATCAAGGGGCAAACAGACAAATGCTAGTAAGATAAGTGGATCTATCTCTGGAAAGAATAGTCAAACTTGAAGTGAAGACAATCCATTGTAACTAAAGTATCAGACTCAGCGGATTGCATGGCAAACAGATTACCTGCACATACCTAGCCCGGAATATTTGTAAAATTTGATCGAGTCCAAGTCGGCGTAGTGAGTTCCCCGTAAGGCCGCACCAACGCGCAGGGCAGCTAACCACTTTGACGATCAAATGGAACGAACATTCCTAGGGTGATTACATAGTAAAGGAACGACAGACCTAACAGTACGGGAATCCTCGTAAAGCCGCGACAAATGCGCAGAGGCCCTTACTTTTCAGATTCACCCTCCAATGTCAGAACAATCCGATGTGAAGAGGTTGTGATTGGTGATCCGTAAAGCCGCGACAAATGCGCAGGAGACAATCACAACGTTTTCCTCAACCCTCATGGTATGTGCAAGTCCTCTTTTTCCAAACAGTTGACCGATGATGATACAATGGTAAGCAATAGATTTGAATCGCTACCCTTCATTCCGACCGAAGGGTGGGTGTCCACTTGCTTTGACCTTCGGTTGCTTGCAACCCGGTCAAAGAGGGGCATCTGTAGACACCCCACCCAAAGCTAAATATCTTGAGAAAGTTAAGACAATCCGAGAACCATGATCATATCCTAAATCTACCCCTAACCCTGACCGAGCCGTTATTCCATCCAGACCATGCCCGAAATCGACCTATTTTCGAGTCATTTTCAGGTAACAATCGAGCTGACTTCAAGCTATTTTGGGCCAAATATCCAAAAAGAACTTTGTTCCACTCTAAGGACCCAAAAAAGGACGCACCAGATGAATTTTGAGGTAAACCGTACCGAGGTGGTAATCGGATTGCCACGGCGGTAATCGGATTACCACTTCCCCCGAAAATGCGCACGGGCGAGTCACACGAGTTTCGGACTCACCGGGACCGGGCGGCAACGGATTACCGCCGGCGGTAATCCGATTACCGCCGCGGTGATCGGAATTCGCCGCATGTCAACTGCTCTGAGTGGACACTGTTCTCTCAGCGTCCAAAGTCAACTCTTCCTGGAATTTACCCCTCCCATCTCTATTATTTACTGTTTTACCAGTCCCTTTTAGCCAATGAGAGCATGCCATGTGGCATCTCTCTCCTCTCCACCAATCACCATGTGCCACATCACCTTTACCCTCCTCTTGTCCTCTATTTACCAAAAAACCTTTGGAAAGGGCTATAAATAGCCCTCTCCCCTTTCATTTTCACCCATATGGATGAGAGCCACCAAGAGAGGGAGAGAGTGAGAGAGAAAGAGTGAGAGGAAAAGAAAAGAAAAAAAGAGAGAGAGAGAGTGAGGAAGAGAGTGAAGGAAGGGAAGGAGCTCCCAAGCCTTCAAGCCCACATTTTTCCAGCCACCTCCTAGCCTTCATCTCAATCCTTCCAACCCCCAAGCCTAGTCCAAAATGATCATGGTTCAATCTACATCTTAGCCTTTTCAAGAATCAAGTCAAAGATCCATTTGCATACAAGCATTCATCATGACATCTAATCTCTTCTCAACCCCTTGCTTCTCTAGATTTCTAGCGGACGTATGCTCTGTGACCTGCCGTATATCGGATCCTGTCACATCAGAAATTTCTAGTGATCTAGTCCACTTTTCTTGTATTTTTGCATAAGCATCATCACATCCGCCCTCTCTAGACATATTGTCGGACGTATGCTCGTGGGCCTCGCCGAAATCTCGGATCTTGCTACATCGAAATCCACATGTGACTAGTCCTTTCATGACCGAAGCATCATCATCCTCGAGATTATTTTACCACACTAAGTCGAGACCGTACATTTGTACGGGCAGAGGGTGCCTAACACCTTCCTCTTGTAACCGAGGTCCCTTACCCTAATCCCGGATCGTAGACCAGAGTCAATCTAAGGTCGGAGGATTTTCGGATTTCTCCAACCTTACGTATTCCGTGGTTCTAGCCGACCGCGGGATTCTGAGATTATTCGGCTAGTGGCGACTCCAACAATCACAAATCAGCTTAATCACCCCCAGAACCACTACAACAAGACATTTTTCACAACAAAGTGGACGCCCGATTTTTCAGTGTCTACACTTAGAATGGCCATACCTTGGGGCCATATTTGTAAAAATCCCTTAACATTTGGTGGTTTGTGACCATGACTTTCCCAGGTGTCCGAGACATTTTTTAAGGGATTTTGACCATACTGACCTCAAAGTTTGGGAAAATTACTTAACGAGATTCAACCTTTCAAAGATCCTAAGAGTGGCCTTCTGACAAGCTTCTGTAAATTACTTAGACCAAAATGTCCTTATCCTTGTTTCAATAGTTGCACAGTTTTTTAGGGAATAAGAAGTTACGTTGTATTTAATGCCAAGAAAGTAATGTGTATGAAACCCTTTTTTGCATGTAGGCAATGACCAAACTAGTGGGGGCCACATTGATGTTTGTGTATAATCCATGCTGCTTGTCCTTTTTGTTGTGTCATTTTAAGGCTAGGGCCTAAATATCAGCCTTAGCCAGAGCTCGTATGGGCCATATAATAGAAAATAATGGTGATAATGGAACCTACTGTTGAAACTTTTTAGGCTCACTGTGATGCCTGTTAGAAGTAGACACTGCCCAAGTCGAGACGTTTTGGGCCCACAGTGAGCAGGCCGACAAGGTGGACAGAACGAATCATCCCATTGTGGGCCTTAGGCCGTGTATTTTAGGGGTAAGGCCCAAATATCAGCTTGATTCAGCACTCGTGTGAGGTAGAAAATAGAAAATAATGATGGTGCCATATTGATGTGTGTGTATAATCTATGCCGCCCATCTTTTTTGGGCCTACGGTGAGCTGATAGATAAGGTGAACGGAACGGATCACCTCATTATGGGCCTTAGGCTATTGTACCAATGGCTATCATTTCATTTGGTAGTAAAGGAAGTGAACATGTAACAACCGCGACCCATATAACATGACAACCACGACCTATATAACATGATAACTACGATTTACGACAACTCAACCTACATAACATGACAACCACAACCCATATAACATAACAATCACAACCCATATAACATGACAACTACGACCCATGCAAACCACGATTCATAAAACATGACAACCATGACCCTTATAACATGACAACCACGACCCATATGGCTACTCCACTACAACCGCGACCCATATAACAAGACAATTACGAACTATATAATATGATAACTATGACCTATAATAATCACGACCCATATAACGTGACAACATCGACCCTTACCGCATCACAACCACCTAATGCGACATATGCTACTATACAGATATTGTTTACACGACTATGATAGGACTTACACCAGCTTGGTGAGTACATGAGATAAACGATATCTACGTATATCATGTACTAACTTTGATAGACGGTAAAGATCTTATGTGCACTAACTTGGTGAGTACATGGGATAAACAATATCTACGTATGTCATATACTAACTTTGATGGATGGTAAGAATCTTATGTATAAGTCACGCCATTATCGTGCATATATAGCCATATGGGATGTAGTTGGCATATGGGCTGTAGTTATCATGTTATATGGGTCATGGTTATCATGTTATATGGGTCGTGGTTTTCATTTCCTGCTCCCAGATTGCATAACAACCACGACCCTTACCACATTACAACCACGACCCTCGTGGTTGTCATGTTATATGGGTCGTGGTTATCATTTCCTGCTCCCAGATTGCATCACAATCATGGCCCATACCTCATGACAACTACGACCCTCGTGGTTATCATGTTATATAGGTTATGGTTCTCATTTCCTACTCCTAGATTGCATGACAACCACGACCCATATAACGTGAAAACCACGAGGGTCATGGTTGCAATGTGGTAAGGGTCGTGGTTCTCATTTTCTGCTCCCAGATTGTAACGCCTCGGATTTTTGCCAACCTGGGATTAGATGACCTTAGGCAATGGGTCGATCGTAATACCTCATTAACTTGTCAGAACTGAATCCCAAAGTCTAAAGCCACCTTTGAACTCATTTCCTTCACAAACCTCACCCTTCATCACCTTGATCTTCCAATTTTTCTAATAACTTTCACCCTAGACACTATCTTAAACTAGCTAAGTAGTATAACTTGGATCACTTTATATACAAACTCCAAAGGCTTGAGTACCACCTCGACCAGAATTCACTTGGGACTAAATCCTTTAGAAATGAGACAAAGTAACTAAGTGCGAAACCAGATTAGCTACGAAATCCGTTAGGATCGCTTTAAATACGATCTGCAAGACCCAAAAGTTGCAGAATCATTGGCGCTTAGGTTACCCTAAAGTTTAGAACCAAACTCATTTCCCGTCTATTTGCTCTCGGGAATGAAACGAAACTTCGATTAGTCTAGATCGCACATCGGAGTCCGATTAACCCGAAGCTAAGGAACTAGGACCGCCCACCGGGCTTAACAATCATCTCAAAAATCAGCTCCATCCGATGTTCCATGGCCATTCGTTTCGATTCGGAGCTAGAGTGTGAAAACACTATTCCCATACAAAATAAATATACGGAATAGTGATCTCGGCATCATTCACGACACGTCAAGATTAAGCAACACGACCGTCGAATCGAGACCAAATTACACCCTCGGATTAAGAAAAATTTCAGGAACATTTACATGTACTTGGAATTTACGATCGTGGCCCACATGACCGTCGGGCGAAAGTGGTCCGCCACGTGCGATCCGGGTATCCGATCGAGTCAAAAACGTAATCCCACGTAGATCCATCGATGGTGAGCTTAAGTCGACGTTTGGTTCAAGGAGGGCTACCAGAACCTCCCTTTTGAGGGGAAAAGCGGCGAAAATCCTATATTAGCAGTACCCCTTGAACCTGAGTCTAATTTCGTAATGTTTGTGGCTATAAAAGGAGCTTAGAACAGTCCCTCTCACAGCCATACGAATTTTGGAGAAAACCCTAGAGGGAGAGAGAGAAAAGAGAGAGAAAGACTTGGAGATTGTTGCCGATTTCCCTCCTCCTGCTTTGGACCTTTACACGGCCTACACCGCTTCATTCCAGGTGTTTTCCCGGCGTTTTCCGTCCCATTTGAAGGTAAGAAATCCTAACCCTAGGTCTGATTGAAGTGGGATCGATGTGGGTTGCATAACAACTAACCGATCCCGCTCTTTAGGCTAGAAATCTCCCGTATACGGAAGTTCCACTACCCTTGCTGATTCGTTGCGTTTCAAAAGGCAAAGGTGAGGACTTTAGGTGTATAGGTTGCGGTTTTCAATGTTTTCAATGTCAGATAATGGTAGATTCATGATCTGCATGCAATTGCACATGTACAAAGTGCTTTCCGTTTTCTGTTTCGATTAAAATTGTAGAATTTGGAATTTCACATACTCTAGGTATTTGTATAAAATACCGTATACGTATTTTTTATGAAAATGTGTTTGACATGTTTATTTGTCGTATGGATATATGACGCATGGATAAAATATTTATTTGGCGAAAGGATTCGCCTAAATACATGTTTACTACTAAACACTATGTATGTAGAAATACGGTATTGTAAGAAGTACCGTATACATGTATATTTTAGCTATGTGTTTGTCATGATTAATTCTCATATAAATATATTATGTGCGTATAAAATATTTACTTGGCGAAGGGAATCGCCGTAATACATGTTTGCTTGTATACACTATGTATGTTGAAAATGCGTATTCTAGAAAATACTGTATACGTATAAATTTTGGAGATGTATTTATCATGATTAATTGTTATAGTAATATATTATACATGAATAAAATACTCACTTGGCTAAAGGATAGCCCTAATACATGTTTTGCTAACATACACCATGTATGTTGTAATAGTGTATTCTAAGTGTTGTGAAAATGACTGAATGAGTATAGAATTCTCATTCGTGCTCGCCATGACTAATTGTCATGGATAATTGATTGTTGTATTGGCAATACCTTTTGACGAAAGGATTTGCCTAAATCACATACACGGCCAATACACACTATATATGTTAAAATGTGTGGCCCAAGTGTTTATGGAAATGACTGAATGAATATGGAATTTGGTTTCCTGCTTGCCATAACTATCCGTCATGGGTGTATGCGTGTTATGATTGGGGTAACTCCCTAGTGAAAGGATTTGGCCTTATACCTCTGTGATCAACATATGTCATGTATGTTGATTCCTGTATTTTAAAGTGTTTGTTGAAATGTCTGAATGAGTAGTAGTTAGTAAATTGTAATGTTTAAGGGTGTTGAGGTATGATTCTCAACTCCTTTAACTATGTGTATGATTTCCTTGAATAGCTATGTGATTAGGAATTGAATATATACAAACTCATGCTTGTGTTGTTCTTTACAACATGCTTTATATCATGCTCTATAATATGCTTATAACATGCCTACTAGCATGTTTGAATTACTTTATTTATCATGCTTGAATTACTTTGTCTATCATGCTTTACTCCATATGCTAAGGATGACAAGTGATTGTGTTTGGGGCTATGTTTATAGTCCAGACAATCGGTACCAGAATTGAATTCGTGGCTGTGATTCATTTGCCACGTGAGATGTGTTCGACGAACTCGAGTCGTACTTCGGGGCGATAGTGGTTGGCCACGCGAAGTGCTTATGCACTTCATGTCGTTTAACTTATTGTGCGCTCGGGCTAGCCGAGCTCATGCAACCCGATCTGTCTTATGTATGTTCACCATGTTTGGTCACTAATGCTTGAACCTAGGGTACCAAACTTACCAGTGGAATCCCTTTAACCATGGTACCTCGATCCGCTAAGACTCATGAGCCGGGCATGGTGGTATGGGACATCGTGGTCGAGTTTGTCGCCTACGCTGGGCTACGTGCCTCCCCGTAGTGACAAAGTGAGCACCTTAACTCGTGAGCCGATTATGGTGGTATGGGACACTATATTCGTCTTTGTCGGCCTACATTGATAAGGTGATGGGGAGCGGTGCAACCTTTTTGTGCGTAATGCCACCGCAGCCCTTTGTAGTGACCGCGAGCATATTCTGAAGTCGCAGTGCGCCTTAGGGTTCGCCGCGATATATAGAGTATGAACTAGGCTTTTTTCTGTATAGTGATGAATCGTTTAAGGGGTGATGGGGAGTGGTGCAACCTTTGTGCGTAGCAATTGCCTGGCAGCCTCTACGTAAAGTGACCTAGAAAACACACCATCGTCGATATTAACTAGGACTCGACGACCCTAGAATGGATCATGTTTGGGAATGATACAGGAGGTACCTTAGTTTCCCAATCATTTGTTTGAAATGGACTAATTAAAACTCGGTAATCATGCTCATCATGCATCGCATGTGCCTGGGAAGATGTGGAGCACTGTGGGATGTAAGCATGCGCGAACGTGAGATAGTGTCGCATGAGGAGTATGTCGGAGAGGGCATCCATCATACCTGCATTCATACTTGCATTAATCAGAGTAACTAGGAGTGCTTGATTTACTGCTTTATCATTACTGCTTGACTGTATTGATAACATGTTAACTTATGCCTTATTGTTCCACTGAGTTAGCTACTCACTCCCACGTTACGGGACAGTGTTGTACACACCAAAGCATTTGTTGAGTTTCAGGTGATGGCATGCTTGTGAAGCAGAGCCGGACTACTTCTATGGTGATGAGGAGGAGTTCTCCTATTTGTATCTCTCTGACAGGTCTATGAAGACCTGGTATTGTACTGACAGGGCTATGGTATTTGGGATAGGAGACATTACACGCCATCACATTAGGTATATTTTAGAACTGTCCTTCTAATTATTTAACCTGGTAATGTTATCACACTCTGGAGACTCATCATAGTTTATATATTTTATCTATCTATCACAGTCTTCCGCTTGCAAATTTAACTGTCTCTGGAGTATGATATGCTGTTTTGGCTTAATCTCACTCATGTTCAATGCACGAATACAGTCAACATTCAATTATCATTCATTTTGTTGCATAAGTGATGTTCTGGAACTCGGGAGTTGAGTTTATGCTTGACCCTCGATTCTCAGGGTGTTACAAGATGGTATCAGAGCATGATTTTGATTAAACCGGACCTGGGTTATGGTCACACTACGCACTCTAACGCACTCTAACTTAGGAGGGAGCGACGAAACGTAGAAACAGTCATGGGTATCCCGACTTCACCAATTGGCGAAGTTCGCTGAAAACAAACGACGAAATCGAGTCCGTATTAACCCTTGGTCGCACGGGTCGACCTTAAAATATTCCTAGGTCGTCTATAGATAATTCTAGATTACAATCCACCTCACCCTAACCGTTGACAATCGGTAGAATATAGGATAGGCGTGATGAGGATAACTATTCCAAATTCTCGGAGCTTCTCTGGACCCCTCATGGAGACTTCTCGAATCCATGAGGAAGAAAGCAGAAAATAGAAATAAATTCTACTACATTCGAAATTGGTTAATGAATGTCAAAAGAAAAATGAGTTCATAACCCTTTAAATAGGGATACCAAGTAATGGGAAGGAAATCAGAAACAAACTACAACTAAAACCCCTAGGTTGTGATGTCTACTAGTGCGCAAGGCTTTCAGCCAAAAATAGTAAGTGTCCTATTTGACTTCACCAAACCATTCTCCTAATTATTCTAAGCTCTTTACGCGATGAGCGCAACTCCTAAAGCCCAACAGATGAAGAGTAATCAAACAAAAATTACTATTTTGGTAAAACAAAATTAAAACGGGAAAATGGCCGCCAATTAGAGGGTTTTCTCGCAATTCTGGGCTGCGCAACCCTGCTTAGCTGGGTTGGTTGGCTTCATTAGCTCGTTCTACCCCAAATTCATATATTTTACATCAGATAACTCATTCTGGATTGCAAGTTACGTCCAATTATCCCGAAACTACCTGAAATGGAGCAAATCGGATTCGGGGGCCTCCCCACTTAGATCCGATGGGACCCAGGGTCAAACCAGGGTGCATTTGGCACCTTGGGACCACAGAGAACACGGCCCCACCGCGGCGGCGCGGTTCCGGCCAAGTCCGACCCTAAATCACGAAAATTTTTAACCTAATTTCTTTAGTGGGACCCTAAATCACGAAATAACCTAATTTTTAAGACCTGGGCCTAGTGCGTGACAATGCATCAAATGGTCAAATTGAATTTTAGATACATATTATGATGAGCCTCCTAATTAAGATCAAGGGTGGGCATTACTTCCCCAATAGTTTCCCTTAATGTGGCCTACCTAAGTCATGGACCATATTTTTTGCCCTAGGGCCTAACATGGGCTGACACATCTATTCGTCAGAGTAGATTTCACGTACACATCACCGTGGAGCTCAACAAAGGCAACCCCACTTTATTAGAAGTATGGTTTCTGTAGTAGGGAAATGTGTTGGATTCACAATAGATCTCCTGCAAGTTTCTCCCAATCTCGGACCGACCTACAGTCCAAATTTTGGGCCAAAGACAACCTCAGACCTGGCCGGCTGACAACCCTAATCTAATAAATGGATTTTGACCAAATTGGACTCGTGGTATTGTGAAATGCATTAAAAAATACCTCATTACAAAACATTCATTCTATGATCTACAGAGCACTTTTTGGAGAAATGCCCTGGCTTTGGAACCTAATTCACATATGAAGCTTCATCATTTTCTTGTTCCTTTACTAGTTTCCTAAGACTTCTTCAATTTCAAACATATCTTTCGGGGACCCACTATCACCCCTTCAACTGCATTTTTTTGACGTATCGTTACCACTATCAACTTCTCCGATATATGGGTACCGCTAACAACTTCTACACCCTAAAATAAGTGTTGTTGCTTTTTTTTTTTTTCCAACGACCACATTTTTGAAAGATGGATGCCACTGATATGTGGAAGAATTTTTATTTTATTTTTTACAAAATAATATTTTCTTAAAGATGTAAGCTAGTTTTGGTTGTGGATATATAGGGATGGCCATAGTTGTTGTCATAGGGAGAAGTGATTCTTACAAGGGATTTGAGGTAGAGAGGGATAGTTGTAGTTGTCATGTCGAAGACAGTGAAGGAGATAAAATTTGAATTTTGTAATATATTGTCTACGGTAAAGTGATTGTCATATATTAAGAGTCTAGGTTGTCATGTGTTAAAGGTCTAGATTATCATGTGTTAAGGGTCTAGGTCGTGGTTGTCATGTAACTCATGACATCTACGACCAAAATCCTTTAAACTTGACAATCTCGACTCTTAACACATGACAATCATAACTTAAACCCTTAACACATAACAACACAAACTATAACACATGACAACCTATACATGCTTAATACATGATAAACTAAACACATGACAACTACTTTAATGAAGGAAATACATTACAAAATCCAAATCCTATATCCTTTGTTGTGTTCCACATGACAACCACAATCATCCCTTTCCACCTCAAATCCCTTCTGACAATCACTTCTCCCTACAACAACAATCATGGCCATTTATCTCTATCCATGATCAAAAGTGGCTCGTATATATACAAAAATATTATTTTATAAAAAAATTAAAATAAAAAAAATAAATAATAAAAAATCATTCAATATATATTCCACATATCAGTGGCTTTCATCTCTAAGAAATCATGTAGTCATGCGAGCAAAAATAATACTCGTTTTTAGGGCCGTAGAAGTTGTTAGTGGTGTCCATGCCCTGTAGAAGTTGATGGCGATGACCGATCTCCGAAAAATGCAATTGGAGGGGTGGCGATAGGTCCCCGAAAGATATGTTTGAAAAGGAAGAAGAGTCGTCCTAAGAAAACAATAATACGTCTTTGATTGGCCTCCGACCCTACCTAAAGGATTTTTGGACCACATCTCTGGGCCCGCAATGGGGTACATCTCGAATTCATTCCATCCATTGAAGTTAGAATTTGATGAAAGGTCATATTCCGAAGAATGACCCATATCCATTAATCATGTAGACCACACCACATAGAAACATTAGCAATGACGGACCACCCTTATCATCTATTGGGTCTTGTAGGCCAGAGAAAGCTTGTATCAACATAAAGTTACTGCCTTCCCAAACAAATGGTGAGCCACAAAGAGGATGAACGGATTAGATTTATCTTGTAGTGGGTCCAACCATCAAGTGGCGCTCATAACATGCCATGGCATCAAAGCTGTAAAGCTCTGCATTTAAGGTCCATATGGCAATATATTTTAAAGTAGGGGTATTTTCATCCACTAATTCTCCAAAAAGCAATCGAGGGCTATGGAAAGAATGTTTTGTAAATGGATACTTTATGATGCATTTGGCAATACCAACAGGCCAATTTGGTCAAATTCGTGTTATAAAAGTATGCGAGGACCTCATCCATCGATGTATATGTGTGAGAGAGAGACTTCCTCAACGGAGGAGCGGCGAGATGAAAGAAGGTGCAAACAACCTCAGCAAAGGTGATGTTGCAATAGATGTCAATATTCCATGGGGCCCCAACAAAGATATATCCTGCGTGAAATCCATGAAACAGAAGCTCGCAGCCATGAGCAGAAATTGCAAGCCGTCTCGCCAGTTCACCATCTGCAGAGTCCCACCAGCCATCCGCCAATTAGACGAGAGTGCCTATGACCCCAAGATCATCTCCATCGGCCCATACCACCATGGCAAGACGAGCCTCCAACCCATGGAAGAACACAAATGGCGGTATCTCCACACATTCCTTACCCGCAATCCGAATATAAGCTTGGAAAGTTACATCATGGAGATGAAAGGTCTGGCAAATAGTTCCCGAAACTGCTACTCGGGAAACATCGACATGTGTTTCGATCAGTTTGTCGAAATGATGGTGCTCGACAGCTGTTTCATCGTCGAAATCCTACTTAAGCAGAAGGAGGCCGTCGAAGCGGGAGACCCCATCTATTCTGAAAGCTGGGTATTGCCACTCATAGCCCACGACATGCTCCTCCTTGAAAACCAACTTCCTTTCTTCGTCCTTGAACGCTCATTACACCTACTCACCAAGCCTTTTTCTCTCCCAGAGCTCTCTTTGGATTTCTTCGAAAATATCCTGCGCAAGAACGATAAAATCCCTTGCACGAGCAAAATACTTCACCTGCTCCATCTGTTTCATTCCCGTCTACTGCCAGAATCGCAAGTGGAGAAGATAGTCAGCCGCTTGGACAACTCCAATCCCCAGTGTTATAAGCGAGCCAACATCCAGCCGAGGACTGTGATGAGATCGCCGGTATTGTTAGACCGTAAACCGCCAAAACGCCCCAAGAAGATTCCTTCAGCAGAGGCTCTTGAAGATGCTGGAATCAGATTTTCTTTGAAAGAGGACGGTGGGAGTTTCTTGGATGTGAAATTCAACTATGGGCGGATGGAGATGCCGCTCGTTTCCATCTACAATTCTACTAATTCCCTCTTCCGTAACTTCATCGCTTTTGAGCAGTGCTTCCCTGATTGCGGGAACCACTTCACGAGCTACGCCATCTTCATGGACTCGATCGTGAATACAGAGTTAGACGTGGCAATCCTCAATGATGCTAAGATCGTCGAGCACGTGCTCGGCAGTGATCAGGACGTGGCCCACCTCTTCAATGATCTCTGTAAGGGGATCACCATCGATTTTGAGGACTCATTTCTGGCTAGCTTGTTTGAGGACGTGACCGGCTTCACGGAGACACGATGGCACCGGTGGCAGGCTCGCCTGATGCGTGACTACTTCAGCAACCCATGGGCCATTCTGTCTTTGATCGCAGCCATTGTCGTTCTTATCCTTACCCTCGTTCAGACCTACTTCTCTATCTACGGCTATTTCAAACCTCCGTCTTAGGTACTAGTTCTGGAACCCCACCTTAACAGATGGTCAAGAACAGATCAGATCAGTCCATGTTTTGGGTACTACCATAGAGGGCACTTGAAGCATGTATGGGATCAAAATCAGGTGGGCCCTTTCGTGAAGGCCCTTTCGTGAAGTGTTGATCGCAACCATTCCGACAATCTGATGTGTCAGTCGTGTTAGGCCCAGGTCTTAAAATCAGGCCGGTGAGCGGATTTAGGCCACACAAAAAGTAAACAGTTGGGATTAGGTGAGCCACCCATAATTTTGTAAGAGGCCCACCGTGCAATGTATGCAGCATCTGAACCATTCAGTGCTTCTGATAGTATAGATGAAGGCCATATAAAAAAATCAAGCTATGTTAGACAGTAGGCGGGTTCTGTCCAAAGTTAAGGGTGGGCATTCTCTTGATGGTTGGCCATTTTAAGCCATGGGCCTAACATGAAATGGTTGGAATGGATATCATCAACACATCATGGCCGAACCTGATTTTACTGGCAAGATGCTTCCCTGCAGCAGTTCCGTTAAGCATTTCTCTGACCTGTGCAATAAAATACTTCAAGGTCTCACATTCGACTCCATGAATCAATGGTCAGATCATCCTATCAGCATGATAATTGAATCATGGATCATGGGCCATTGAGGGTAGTGGTCAAAACATCCACAGTTCCGATTACCTGACCGTCTGTAAATGTGGGTCCCAGGGGATGTTACCTGCTAGTGAACGAAGCTGTTGGAGGCTTTCTTTTTTCTTTTTTAGCGTGATCAAATGATGATCATATTCATGCATGGTCCAATAAATAACTTTGGCGTGCTTTGGTTGTCATCTTGTTTATTTAGTGGTTGTGTCGAACGTGTATTTTTTGGGTAGCTTTTATTAAAAATAAAACTAAATTCCCCTTCGACGGTTGGTTTAATGAAAGAGAACCGGTCACCTTCCACAACTTTTTTATTTAAAGTAAAGATCCGGTTATTGACAGGAAAGATGTAGTCGGAAAAGTTATTTCTGCTCTAAAAAAACGACGGGGCACAACTGTCGTATACGTCTACACCGCACAAACCAAAAAAGGAGCCCTACCTAAAAAAGTCTTAATAGCACCTGTTCCCGGCAGGCATCTGACGATTTGCGGAAAGGCCGCATGACTGAAGTATGTGTTATTGGGGTGGCCCCCACTGCTCAAGCATATGCAACGGACGCGGATTGCGTCCTACCCCCGACCCAACGGTAATCCGGGCAGGGAACTTTGGGGCCAACAGCGATGTAACTGTTTTATCCACACTGTTAATTGCTTTTCTAGGACCATTTTAAGATATGATCTTAAAAATGAAGCAGGTCCACAGCTCCAGTGGACCACACCAAAGGAAGCCGTATTGATAATGACACCCACAGTTGAAACCTTTCTAAGGGCCACCGTGATTTTTTTTTTACCATACAACCTATCATAAGGTCATGTAGACGTGGATGAAGTGAAAAAACAAATATCAGCTTGATCTGAAACTTCTCCGGCTCCCAAGAAATTTTTAACGGTGGACGTTCAATCCCCACTTTGTGGTCCACTTAATCCCTTTACCTACCTCATGTTCTGATTAATACCTTAAAATTATCTGATAAAAGCGATGAACAGCATGAATAAAACACTTACATCACGGTGGACCCCACAGATCCCTGTGCGGGGTAGGACGCAATCCGCGTCCATTTGCAACCCATGCAATACCAAACATTCGATAGAGCAGTCCCTGTCCGGTTAGATGCCGCCTCTGCGATCACTTTCGAATCCGATTCTATCAAAACTTGTGGTACCGTGCCATATCTTTCAACATGCTGCATGTGTAGAACATCAGTACCGTTAAAACACCTGGCCCTTGAATGAAGATCACGTCTTGTCTGCTCATCAGGTCCATAGTAAGAGTTGGAATTAACGAACTGTTTGGCCCAAACGTTGGCTATACAACAGATCAGCCTTATTTTCAAGAAGAGTGATATTCATGGCAGGCCTTTTCATTTCCATGGTGCTGATTTACTAACAAGGTAGTTTATTGGCAGAAAAGATGGTATGATACCACAAGTTTTGGTATCTTTGTCATCACTCCTCTTAATACAATGACCTTCTTTTGCATTCGTCTCCAATCAGGCCTTTCTATTATGTTTCTCCGTAAAAGGGCACATGACCTAGTTGTTGGACGATCTGGAATCTCCCGTTGGTTGGCTCACCATGATTGGATCATGGTCCAAAAATTCATTCTGGTTGGGCATTTTTCCTTTTCTTTTAAAAAAAGTGGGAGCACACCACCTGTATCTTTATTGAAGTTGCGTTTTTCCTATTTTACTTTTTATTACTTTTTAGTTCAGCGTTGGATCTACGCTCGTGAAACACAAGCCCATTAGGTGAGACCCGGACTCATCTAAGATGGCACGACCCTTACCTTAGGCCAACCTTGATGCACGTATTCTTTACCCATGTTATCCATTCTTTTTCATATCATTTTTACCATATTATCCCAAAAATAAAGTAGATCCAATCATCAAGTGGACCATAACGTGGGAAACAGTGGTGATTGACCATTAATGGACCGCGGAAGTTTTGGATGAAGATGATTTTTATTTTTTATTTTCCTTAATTTAAGCTTATGTGATTTTATCAACATATTTGACGCGAAATAAACACTACAAAAACATTAAGATGCACCTTAATAAGTTTTTAATGGTACCACATACAATCACAACTGTTTCCTAAAAAAGAACATAAGCTAATTAATAAGGCAACGAGTCCCTTTCGTTGCTGAGATTTTTGTATATTATTCTCCAAGTGGAGTAGGTAATTGAACCGAAATTGCTTGTGTCACAACGTGAGCGTGACTTTTCATTCAGGTGGATGGAGGACTTCATGTGGAGGAGATCCACCTCGTCCATCAGGTGGGCCACCCTATGATTGGATCAGAGCCCAAAAATTAAATGATTGAAAACTCAGGTGGGCTGCATACTAGAGAGAAAAGTTGAGATACAAAATGTATGTGGTGTCCACCGCGGGGTGTAATTCCATCCAATCACTCCCCTGACGTACCACACGATTGTGAAGGGATTATCAGAAAATCAAGGTACTTCAATACTCATTTGGGCTACGCTACGTGAATCTAGATGTTGTAGGCATGATTTTACACCGCTCCTGGTGTGGCCCACTTAAGTGAAGTTGTGGCGGCAGCGCACCTAATGGACAGGTAGATATTGATACACTCATACACATTCTCCTCCACATGATGCTCGGTTAGTTGGGCATGTGCTCTCAGCATGACAATGCTTCGTCAGGCCAGCTCAGTCCTTACTGAACAAACCCTTATTTTCTAATAATAACAAATGATATAGTGATCAACCCTTATTTTCTATATGTAATTGGTAATTTTGTGTCGTTCGGTGATCTGGACATCTGGCCTGTCCATCTCATCAACCCATGTCCGTAGCCCTGACCAATTCTCATAGGCTGCCTTGAAAAAAAAAAATTTTATTGATAAGGTGATCCAAACCATCAATTCAGTGGCATGCAAAAATGGGGATAAGTTCATAGATCAAGATAGATCTAATCACGGATGTTTTCACTAACCAATGGCAATGATTTTGCACATAAATTGAAGAAGAGTGGACTGGACCTAATGGATGGTACTGATAGGTGTGTGGACACTAATGAGTCTAAATGTAACTATGTGCATGAAAAGGTTCTCATAGACAGCCTACCAGGTCAGATCTCTTAACGCAAGTTGCTATATGTTTTGTAACTTCTCAATACAATATCACCCATCGCTTGAAAACCCAAAACTCACCTGGTCAGTTCAAACTCGATGACTCAACCTGAGTTGACTCGATATTTAATAATTATATATAAAAAAAAATTAAAAATTAAGGATAAAAGTTGTAAGGTTTGATTCATGCCCCTCCCCAAAAGTTACAATTTTTATTAATGTTCACATGTGATCCACTGATGTAGAGCCGGTCGCGGACAATTTCATGGCCGAGATTGATCAGAAAAGGCCCGGTTGATGACAGAAGTGATTTAGACCATCAGACCTTAGATCGGGCGTATCTTGTAGTCCAGAATTCCGTTTTTACTATAAATATTAAGTTTTAGTCATCCATTGGGCTTTAGGAGTTGCGCCCAAAACTAGAAGAGCTTCGAATAATTAGGAGAACAGCTTGGTGAAGCCAAATAAGACACTATTTTTGGCCGAGAACCTTGTGTACTAGTAGACATCACCACCGTCTATAAATAGTAAAGTTGAATTCTAGGAGTTTTGGTTATAGTTTGCTTCTGATTTCTTTCTCATTGCTTAGTATCCCTATTTAAAGGGTTGTTAACTCGTTTATTTGATCGATCAATCAAATTATGAATTTATTTTTATTTTTCCTCATGGATTTGAGAAGTCTCTATGAGGAGTCCAGAGAAGCTCCGTAGATTTGGAGTAGTTATCCTTGAGGAAGATGGTGATCAACCTCATCACGTTCATTCCTGCGTCATCCACTAAGTGACTTGGTTTGACTCGATTGAATGGTTAGGTCGACTCGATGAGTCGTCTCAAGCTGCGGTCCATTCACGTTGAGGACTGAGTTTACGAGTGACTCAACTCAAATATGGGAAGTTGAGTTGACCCAGCAGAGTTTTGAGTTGACTCAGCGAGTTTAAGAACTATGATATCACCAACTACAATTTAATTATCATATATTGCTTAGGTAGTAGTTGTGGCAGACTGGGCGGTGTGTAGTTTTTTTCTTGGCTTCTGTTAATAACAAAACTATAAAAGTGCGCTATCTTCTGTGGTGGTTAATTTAATAATGGTTTTCTTACAAATGTAGCGCTTTAGTTTCTGGTATTTATTAATACTTCCCCATAATTTTTTATACTTAAAAATGTCTTCCTCACATTTTAGTAATATTTTAAGGCATTTTGACTTATAAACCTAATCTTTTGGTCCATTGTGATAAAACCCAGCCCTTATGGCTATTAGGATATAACATGGCACATCACAATGTCAGTATGGCATCCACTCCATCCATCATTAATTTGTCCTGGCATGTTAGGTTGTGATCCCAAATTTAATCAGGCTGATTCAAAACTCAAGTGATCCACACAAAAAGCAATATTACGAATTGGTGACTACTATTGGAACCTTCTTGGCCCACAGAAGCTTTGGATTAGTTTCATTAATTTCTCTGTGTTTTCCCAATCTGACAGGGAGGGCTGGATAACCTACAGGATACATATATAAATAGATATACAGCTCTAGATACACATGCATATCAATATGTGTGTCTATATACACATGTGCATGTGTGTGTGTACGTACGTATGCAGCGGAGTGCTCAAATGTGCACCAATTCGCAACTGGTAAGAACTTTTTTGAGAATTCATCATACGTGATGTGACTCCAAAATCTGAACGGTCCATGTGAAGAAGCACCTCATGAAACCTCCCAAGCCCAATTTTTACTTCGATCCAAAACTTTGGTGGGCCATGAAAAATGAAAACAGTTTCCTCCCTTGATTTGCATTTCTCTTTGCTATGGCCCACCAGAATTTTAGATCAGAGTAAAAATTTGTCTCTTGGGTTTCGTGGGATTCCGCATCACATGGATTGTTCGAATTAGATGCCCATGACATTTGTGT
Organism: Magnolia changhungtana; assembly: GCA_030180095.1. Taxonomy (NCBI): domain Eukaryota; kingdom Viridiplantae; phylum Streptophyta; class Magnoliopsida; order Magnoliales; family Magnoliaceae; genus Magnolia; species Magnolia changhungtana. Next base: position 5,710,447 of record JASAUF010000378.1, read on the forward strand.
AAAGGTGCGCATGTGCATAGGTGCACAGGTGAGCAGGACTTGAGAGAGAGAGAGAGAGAGAGAGAGAGAGAGAGAGAGAGAGAGAGAGAGAGAGAGAGAGAGAGAGAGAGAGAGAGAGAGAGAGAGAGAGAGAGAGAGAGAGAGAGAGAGAGTGTGTGTGTGTGGTACTATAAGATCAACCTCATGGGAGTTTCTCATGACCTTGAGCTCTGTGGCCCACACAATCTATGTCGGACATCCACACTATGCATAAGTGGGTCCCCTATAGGTTACAGGATATCTCAAAAATCAGTCAACCATATTCAAAATCAAATGGGCCATACCATCTGAAATTGTGTCTAAGACATCTAAAGCCACTTGGTGGGGTTTTGCTGTTGAAACTTGGTGTGACCCCTCATCTAGGTGGGACACACACAACAGATATGCTGGATGTTTGAACTACATCTCATTGGCCTTTATAAATAATCATGAATATTTCAATGGGTGGGTATCTATTCTTAACTGTGGCTTACCTAAGATATTGATTGGCCTGATTTTTAGGCCCATGGCCACCATGAGAGGGTGCATCTGATTGATAGGGTGGATGTTAGGCACACATCACAGTAGGGCAACCTCATAGTACCTTTTCCTATATGTATGTATTAGCAAATCAAGGGAGGAATTCTCTCTTACTTTGCTATTGCTCACCAGATTTTTAGATCATTATAAGCTAGGGGTTTCAAGAAGTAACCCATTTAGTGGACCATTTGAATTTTATGCGACATCACGTGTCAAAAAGGTGCTTATGAGTTTTCATGAGAATTGATTCCCATGTCTCTTTCTCGTGAGAATTGACTCCCATGTGAGCACTCGAGAGAATTCCTTTTCCATCTTATTTCTCGGCCACACCTTTCCATCTTGTTTCTTGGCCACGTGGCTTCATGGTTTGATGGTCCAAACTGGAATGTTTTAAAAATACTTTAAAATTTTTCCACCAAAATACTTTTCCTTCAAAATTTTCATTCAGATCATTTTATTCGTTAATTTGTGTTACCTTGAGAGTAGTTGTGCTTCAAAAAACAACAAAAAAGTGTTTGTAAGTAGAATTTATTATAAAAAGTTTAGTGTCCACTCGAAATCTATTTAAAGACTTCCATTTATTTTTTTATGTGTCAATTAATCAGAAAAACAAGTCGAGTGTCGATTGTCCAAGACTTCAAGGCCAATAAATTAACATAAACCAGTCGAGTGTTGATTGTTTGAATATTCCGAATCACATCTCAACAATATTTCATAAGTCCATCTTATTTAATTTTCTTTTTCAAATTTTGTTTTTAACATAGTTCATCTCGTTGTCAACTATCTAACGGCCCAACACAAATAATCCGGTTGGTTGGGCTGTGGCCATACTAGCTAGCCTAAGCTCCCAATCTGACTTACAAAGCTTGGATTTATTTATTTTTTTTATTATTATTATTTTTGGAGCATATGCTCATCTGTCAGGGATGGCGGTTTGGACTGTCAATTGGGCAAAAGCGCCTTTTCTCTGCCCTTGAGTGCTAGAAGAGGGTCGTGGAGCAATAATTGACGTGGCAGAAGGCGAAATGGATCCAGACCATCCATCTTGTGGGTCCTCGCGATGATCCCACAGTTGAAAATCAAGATTGAATGGACGATCCATATGCATATGGGCAATGGTCTTCGAATGAATGGACAGGATGAAAATTCATTCAGTAGGAGAAAATGCTGGCTAGGACAACGAGACTTTTTGGTGTGATATTTAACTAAAAGGCTGTATCTGGTCAGGGTCCCAAGATAGACGGACTGGATCTCACCTAAGACCGTATGATATGTGATATTTAGCCAGTGCGCTGTGTTGGGAGTTGTGTGAAGGTAAATCCAAATTCAAACAAACAAAATGAAATCAAACGGAGCCAAAACACTCGGAGGACACGCAAGTTTTATATAGAAAAACCTTTATAGGAAAAATAAAATTTACAGCACAAAGTGACTAAGTGACTAATAATCCACTATAAAAAGCATTATTACAAGAGTTGGATGGATTTACCGTTCTAAGTAATTCCAAAAATCTCATTGAAAACCATAGCAATACTCTTGAACCCTTAGGCCCTGTTTGGCCAGGCAGACTGGATGGGATTAGATTGTATTGGAAGGGATTGGAAGGAGCAATCTCAGGATTGGCCGTGCGTGGCAAACAAGCATGTTGAACTTCTAGAATAGAAAACATACCCTAATCTTGATTATACATGGTATATATACTACCATCTTAGAAAACCTTAACTATACCCCAATCTTGATTATACATGGTATATATATTACCACAATTGGAATAGAAAACAAATCGTGGCATACTTACATAGTTTTGCGCATATCTTTGCTAGGACACTTGATGGCATCGACACATGTCGAGGACTAGTCGATGACATCAAATAATTGTCATTGAGTAGCAATCGTTAAAATTATCCGGCAATTAAATATGATTTTTCGAATTTTTTTGATGGGATCGAGCATCTATCGATGACATCGACATTTGCTCAATAAAATCGAGTGGTCTCTCGATGGAATCAAGTGGTCTATCAATGACATTAACAGACTCTATTACAAACAAATTTAAATTTAAGACAATGACAATATGTTATATATGACCGGGGCATAAAAGATAGACGGATCGGATCCCCCGTCCCCACCTGCTAATATTTTCATTCCTGTAAAGGCTAGTTTCATAATTATGTTTTTTTTTTTTTTTTTTTAAATGCTTCCCCGCCAATTGAATGGTTCTGATTATCTTCTTAATGTATTCTTTTGAGGAAAAACCAATGGCTGACCAGGCAAGTTGCCATCAAACCGTTAAGAACCTACTATCCGTACAACATCAACCTGTGGCCCTGCCCCAAGATCAGATGGTCTGAATGGATAGCTACATCCACTAATGATTGGGATACCAATATATCACGTGCACACGAGTCAACACTCCAGCTGAGGCTGGACCATTGGGCTCTTCATCTGGGCCGGCGTTGGAAAGAAATAAGGCCCCATTGTCACCGTCCAAGTTTAATTTTAAGCCTGTTTATTAAATGGGCCTGGCTCGGACATCTCGTCAGTCCAGCCCGGTATGCCCACTCAGGGTGACAGGCATTTTTGCCATGAATCATGGATGGCGACCCACACAAAGTGAGTGGGCAGGCTCGATCTCAGGCCAAAGTTTTATTTGCGGGCCGGGCAAGGATAGACCGTGGTCCAGCCCCAGACCTGCCCGTTGACTGCCCTAAATCTGGCATAACCTAAGGCCCTGTTTGGGCAACAGGATTAGAAGGGATTAGGTGGGATTGGATTCATCTGGTTCCGTGCCAATTCCACTCCATGTTTGGCAAAGCTTGGAATTAGATCTGATGGAATTACATTGGGTCCCGTGCCAATTTCACTCAATGCTAGCAAGTTGTGTAGGTCCCACCCTGATGTGTGGGCTATATCCACACCGTCCACCCATTTTTTGAGATTATTTTAGAGCATGGGCCAAAAATCAGGTAATTCTAAAGCTCAAGTGGACCCACCACTGAAAGCAATGGGGATTGAATACTTACCATTGAAAACTTCTTTGGGGCCACATAAGTTTTGGATCTCCCTCATTTTTCGGCCCATACCATAAAATGAGGTTACAAAACAAATGAACGGTTTAGATATAATACATATGTGTTATTCTGGTAATTTCAAATGATGGTGGGTATATCCATTCAATGTACCACCGTATTACCAACAAAGCAGAGCATTAATCTAATCCCATGGAATCAGGGGACAATCCCTGCCATGGGTAATAATATGTTTTTTTGAATACAATCCCACCTAATCCCTTCTAATCCAGTTGCCCAAACAGGGCCTAAATGTATGATTAGTTGAATGCAAATGGCAAGGACCGTTTATTTAACCGCCGGATGGTTAGCCAATCCAATCAGTGGGAATTTTGCACTCCTTCCGCAAGGACCCAGAGATTTTAGATTGTCAGTCTGTTGTATGTGGAGCTGGGCACGGGACGATTCAACTCGTCCAACTCGTTCATCCGATTCGATCCAAACTGAGTGGTTGAGTCAATCCGAAGTGGGTAGACTTCGTCCAATTCTAACTCAAACCGACTCGAGTTTGGGTCACCCAGTAACCCGACTTGACTCAACTTAAAATCCAATTCAAGATTAACTTGACTCGATTGGAAATCTGACTCATGTGTTATATATATATATATATATATATATATATATATATATATATATATATATATATATATATATGCAATTTTGGCAAGTACACCTAGGTTTTGAGTTATGATTTGAGACTGGATACTTGCTGCAACCGACCTGGCTTGGTGCTGGCTTGACCTGACTTGGTACTTGTGACCGGGTTAGAATCAGTTTGGATAAGTCCAGGCTAGACCCGGACTCGGATCGGGTCAGGCATGCTGGACTCAGTACCGAGTGGGGTCAAGTTCGGGTCAGGTCTATTTCAAAACTGGATCTAGTCTGGTCAGCCCTAACCCAGTCTGACTCGACTCAATGCCTAGCTCTAGTTGTACGTGTTAGCCAATTGCACACCTCCCTGATGGGTAGGGACACACACGTGGAACACGAGACCCTCTTGACAGATGGGCCAACCTGATGGACGGTTAGAGATGTTCAGCATGTGTGACACATCCACGCGTTTATGTTACTTGGCTATGCACACGCCTCAGATTAACTAATCTCTCCGAACCAGCCAACTTGGTCCAAACGATTCACATGATTTTACTTCTCTGTCTATAGCCTTCTTAAGTTAAATGGGCTGGGCCAATGAGCAAACTACCACCGGAAGGTCCCGCCCAGCCTGCTTGGGAACCACAACGAGGTTGACCCAAGTCGATAAATAATTCGGACAGGACCAGATTGTCTTCTAGGGGTGGCAATGGGTTGGGTCAACCCGTGGATCATCTGTCCTGATCCGCTTCTGAGGATGGTTAGGGCAAAGCTAAACAGGTGTTAGGTTGGTCTCAGACTAGAAATGTGACCATTTAAGCAAATGGGCCAGGCTCGATCTGAACCGTGCCCGATTCGATTTGCCCATATAAGCTGTCAATGTTCTGGGCCAGATGACCCAGAACAACCGTGTTACAGTTAAATGGGCTGTGTTGGGTTGGGTATGGTTTTGATAAGTTTTAGGTGGGTCCTATCAGGCAACAGGGTAATTGGTCATGGGTTGGGTCAGAACCTGTTAGGTATATAAGTCGGGCTCGGTCTGATGCTGACTCAAACCAGACCTGGCCAATAGCCACTTCTACTCCCTATCAGTCATTTTTATTCAGCATAAGCCCAAGCCCAATCCAATAGTTATTGGGCCTGAAAACAAAGAAAAGAACAAGCCATGTCTATCTGGGCCAGGGTAGGCCTGGCCCTGACCGAGCATACTCTTAGTACAACATGCCCAAGCCTGAGCCTGAAAAATTGGCAGGGCCCAACTTAAATAATCTACCAGCCGGAAAATTGATAAAATCCTTATTTCCCATTTCAATGTGGGCTTACTTGAGTGAAGAAATCGAGACTTAGAGGAATGAAACCAGCTGTCCACATTCAAGATGAATAGGTTTCCTAAATTAAGGATTAAAATGACATATTTTCAAGATACTTACATATAAAGTCAGGCCAAGCCAGATGAAATGACTTGAGTAGAAGCCCAGCTTGAAAATAGATCGGGCCATGCATGCAGGCCCAAGACAAGCCCACTGACTTAGGCGGACAGGGTAGGACTTTATGGGGCCATCGTGATGTATGTTTTTAATCCACGCCATCCATCCATTTTCTAGCTCATTTTTAGTTCATGATTTCAAAATTGAAGCATATCCAAAGCTCAAGTGGACCACACTACACGAAACAATGACGATAATGACACCGTTAGAACCTTCTTTGGCCCACAGACGAAGTTACACGTGGTTGAAGGGAAACACAGTATCATCTTAATCGAAAACTTCCGTGGGCCATTAGAACTTTTCAACGGTAGGCGTTAAATCCCCAAGGTTTACTGTGGCGTGGTCCACTTGAGTTTTGGTCATAACGAAAAATGAGCTGACAATAAACGATTGGACGGCCTGGATAAAATACACACGTCACGGTGGGCTCCACAGTCCTGCCACGACAGAGGTCGGTGGTGGAACGGTAACCACGAAATCCAGGTCCTCTAACCGGAAACGGATTGGCTACTCCCCATCCAGTAGCTAATGGCTGGTGGTCGGTGATCTGCGGGCCAAACAATGATGTATGTGTTTCATCCATGCCGTCCATCTATTTTTATAGATCATTTTAGTCTATGAGATAAAAAAATGAGGTATATCCAAAAATCAAGTGGACCACATTTCAGGAAACAGTGTTGAATGAGTGTCGACCATTAAAAACTTTTTGGGACCCATAAAAGTTTTGGATCAACCTGATCTTTGTTTTTTCCCCTTCATCTAAGTCTGTATGACCTAATCAACATACTGGATGTCAAATATACAATACAGTGGGCCTTAGGAGGATTTTAATGGTGGATATTCAATTACTATTGTTTTCCTGTGGTGTGGTCCACATCAGATTTATATCCCTCTCATTTTTGAGATCAAGCCCTAAAATGATCTGTAAAAATGGATGAACGGCATGGATGAAACAAATACATCATTGTGGGGCCCACAGAGCACCGACCACCAGCCACCAGGCTAGTGGCAGGGGAGTGGCCAATCGGTTTCCCCTTTAACCGCACCACTGTCCAAATCCAGTGGTCCATGTCGGGCTGATCACACGCGGTGCTTTCTGCGGCGATTAGGTTTCATAACCCTAACGCTAAAGTGCGCCCGGTGTGAATTTCTCCCCAGCAGGTCTCACCCCCTTCCTTTCGCGGTTCTGAGTCAGCAGTACGCCAGGTGCGCCCGATAAGACCTATCCCACCCTCACCCTCTCTGCAAACCAGCTGAGCAAATTCAAAATTTAAGGAGAGATTGAAAAGCCAAACCCTAATTTCTTTTCTTCTTCATTTTGGGTCTGTTTGGAGGAATCAAAACCCTAGAAAATGTCGAAACGGAAATTCGGATTCGAAGGATTCGGCATCAATCGCCCGGCAACCTACAATTTCGAGCGGTCGCAAGCCCCGCAGAGGCTCTACGTGCCTCCTTCCTCCCGCTCCGGTAGCCACGACAACTACGAAGACCACGACCTCGACAACATCGACTATGTTGAGGGCGATGACGGCCCGAAGGATCGCGCTGATGGTGGCGATGAGGAGATCGACCCGCTCGATGCGTTCATGGAGGGAATTCACGAGGAGATGCGGGCGGCCCCACCGCCTTCGAAGGAAAAAGAGAAGGCGGACAAGTTCCGAGATGACGAGGAGGATGACGATCCGGTTGAGAGCTTTCTAAGGGCGAAGAAGGATGTTGGATTGCAGCTGGCTTCGGAGGTTCTTCAAGCTGGGTATGATTCGGACGAGGAGGTCTATGCTGCGGCGAAGGCAGTCGATGCAGGGTTGATCGAGTATGATTCGGATGATAATCCAGTGGTTATTGATAGAAAGAAGATCGAACCGATCCCACCATTAGATCACACTGGCATCGATTATGAGCCGTTTAACAAGGATTTTTATGAAGAGAAAGATTCCATTTCAGGTAAATGTTCTTGAATTTTGCTTTCTTTTTAATTTTCATTTCCATCATTGTGTTTGTGAATTGGGTTTTTCTTCCGAAGCTGCATTTGAAGGTAGCCACTAGCCAGTGAGTAGTTATGAGGGTTAAAGTTTTCATATTGAGTATACAAATAGTCTATTAAATAGTGTCTTATAGATTGATTCCAATACTTTAATCCAAGGAAGACTTCAATTATAGAGTAGTAGTGATCAGTGGAAGCTGATTAAGTGCGTTAAGTCGTCATAGTTGATTATTCACTATGTACACTCTTCACCATTCAAAGTCATGACTCACATGATGATGACGACAAGGATGGTCCAAGATGGGTCATTCCATTTTTCATATCACTTTGGCTGCCAAAGCTTGTCAAAAGTTAGAATCCATGTGCCTACTGTAGTTATCTAGTAACTTCCTTGCTTTTTATTCAAATCATAAGATTTAGCCATGCATCAAATTGTTGGACAGTGATGGAATTAGAGCTGGGCAAAATTGATTTGATCCGGTGGATCCGACCCGATCAGACCCGATCCTAACCGAACCGACGACCTGGATCGGTGCGGATCGAGTTAGGTATTTCAAATCCGAATGATTTTCGGATTGGGCTCAGATCGTGGTCAATCCGGACCGATCCGACCTGAAACCCGATCTGAATAGATCCGACCCGATTCGGAGTCTGAGGAGTATTTTAATGGAGAATATCCAATCATTATTGTTTTCCTGTGGTGTGGTCCACCTGAGATTTTTATCCCTCTAATATTTTTTATTAAGCCTTAAAATGATCTGTAAAAATGGATGAACGGCATACGTCATGGTGGGGCCCCACAGATCACGAACACAGGGAGTAGCCATTCCATTTCTGTCAGCATCAGTAACACGAAATCGGATTGCGTACTCAGTAAGCTTTTATGGCACTGAGTAAACTCAGTTGGGCCTATCATGAATGTGTGTGGGTTATCCACGTCGTACATCTGTTTTTCCAGCTAATTTTAGTGGTTGAGCCGAAAATTGAAAAATGCACAAAGCTGAAGTGGACCACACCACAGGAAACAGTGGGAATAATGACTTCCACCGTTGAAACCTTGGTAGGCCCCACAGTGATGTTTATTAGTCATCCAACCTGTTCATAAGATCACAAAGGCATGGATGAAAGGATAACACAAATAACAGATTGACCCAAAACTTTTGTGTCCCTAAGAAATTTTCAACGGTATAATTTCAATTCACACTGTTTCCAGTGGTGAGGCCCACTTGACATTTGGATATACTTTGTTTTTGGTCTAGGGCCCTCAAATTATCTTTTAAAATGGATGGACAGAGTGGATAAAATAAGTAAATCATGGTGGACCCCACAGAGTTTATTCAGTATGCTTGCTTAGCGTGCTGAGTTACTCAGTACGCAGTCCGCGTCCCAGTACCAAGCACCAGTTGTGCCGTAGGCTATAGCCTAGGCCAGCTGGCTGTGGCGTGCGAAGACGAGGCTGACGCGGACGCTCCTCGAGCTCCAAGTTGTACAAAAGGTTCAAAGGAGATCAAGTTATATGGGCCCACAGTAATGTATTTATTATATCTACACCGTTCATATATTTTTAGAGATCATTGTAGAGCATTATTCAAAAAATGAATAATATCCATAGATCAGCTGGACCACACCACAAATAACAGTAGAGAATGATTTTCACAGTTAAACATTTCGTGTGGTCCACTTGATAGTTAGATCTGTCTTATTTTTCGTCACAAGCCTTATTATGAGCTCGTTAAATAGATGGACGGTTTGGATATAACAAATACCCCATGATTAGGCCCACATATCTTACTAACGTCGTTGCAGTAGGTCCTTGCGTGAAAAGCACTCACTGCCCCCTTTCGTGCAGTGCACGTCGTCAACACGTTTTCGGTAAAAGTGTGAATACGGTAGGGAGAGTTCTTTCAGAGCCATGTGGGGCCCACGTTGATGTATATGTTTTATCTAAGCCATTCATCTATTTTGAAATATCATTTTACGCCTTGAACACAAAAAGAAGGTATATTAAAGATTGAAGTAGACCACACCACATGAAACAGTTATATTAAATTTATACGATCCGAATCCTACCGAACCCGATCCAACTCGGTTTCCCTGACCGAGTCGGATTCGGTTCGGGTCAGGTCGACCATCCATCTGATCGGTCCGAGTCAGGCGACCTAGACTCGGTCCCGGATCAGATCGAGTTCGGGTGAGGCCGTTGAGACTTCGGATCAGGTCGAGCTGGATACAATCCAATCCGATCCGGACCGTTGCCCAGCTCTAGATGGAATCAGTTAAGCATGAAGTCTGAATTGCAATGCAAGAAATCTAGGCCCAAAGTCTTTCTCATAGGTTTCTAAGTTGGCAGTTCTGTCTACTTCCTGTTTGTGTCACAGCTTGTAATTTGCTATGTCTAGTTGGTCTATTTTGTGGCAGTAAATAAGATTCATGGCTTTTTATTTTTGTGGTAGCTTAGTTGCAGGAACCCTCTCTCACCCTCTTGCTTCAAAGTTTCGTACTCGCTTTTGTATTCCAAGATCCAATCCTTAAAACTTCCCTATGTTTTATGAACCACTGCTTCATTACTCACAGGCCACCCCAAATCTGCTGGGAACCCATTTAAGGTTTGTGCAACTATGGTTCATATAGCCAAATAAGAGTCAAGACCATGACCATCGGATGGTCCTGATCAGTCCACAATCTAAATCTCAATTCTCCTGGAATAGATACAATTTGAATGTAACGAGTATAATAGTATATTCACAAGTTTAGATCTTACCACACAAGTTGGAGATAGCATTGGACTGTCCAATAATAAATAACATTACACTAATTAGATACAAAGAATTCACACCTTGTATAAGCCTAGCATCACACCATGGGTATATTGATCTCATTTAGGAGGCAGCTGACCTATGTTCAGCTATGTCAGTTTCTTTCTTCTAGTCTATTGATAAGCAAATGCTGAGGCTGACCTATGTCGCGAGGTATTTTAATGGAAGCTATGTGTTTCTTTCTTCTAGTCTATTGATAAGCAAATGCTGAGGCTGATCATCTGCCAAAGAGGGTTCGTCCAGAGAGTCCATGTATATTGTGAACTGGGTCTTGTCTCATCCAGCCTCTGAGGGCCTCGGTTCTTTTCTGTTCTAAAGTTGTCTTGTATGTTTGATGCCTTGTTTTGGAGGTTCTGTGTTTCAGCCCCTATGAGGTGCTGCTGTTTCTCTTCCTTTAATTGCTAGTAATATTACTCTATTCATAAAAAAGAGAAAAATAAGAACAAAGGAAAAAGAAAAGGAAGGCAATAGGATTTAAGAAATTACTTCCAAAGATTATAGAATCTCTCTTTAAAAATATCACCTCTTTTCTTTTTCATTCATAATAATCACATTTATAAATTACAATTGACAAAATCCAAGACCCTTAAACTCCTTTTTTTTTTTTTTAAATAAATTTATATAAAAGATATCAGGATTCACCCTAAACTCTTAACTAGCTTTGATTAAGAAATATATACCTTATCCCTTTTCCCTAGGATTTCCTAATATAACCTTTGACATGCTATTTGAGAAAAATCTTAAAAACAAATAAATATTATCTGATTTATACATGGAAAACAAACATAGCATTGGTAAAAATAGAACTTATACTAAAAGATAGAAAAAGAAATTTCCTGGATTGGAAATCTGGAAAATTGAGAGTATTCCAAAAAAAATGGTGGTTCTTTAAATATAGATTTGGGTGATAGGTTTTATGTGGGAATAAAATCTTTTGAGATTAGGAGAAAAAGAAGAGAATGAGGTTAAAGAAAAGAATACCTTGAGAAAAGATCTTAAAGAAGTAGGGGATGAGAAATCGTTTACTTGAACCTCACGCCCTCTTCCAATCAATCCAAAAGTCAAGCTTGAGATCGTCGAAGCAAAAGCTTTTTTCTTTTTCATAAAACATCACATAACATGCTATGGGTTTAGGGCTTTTTATAAAATTGTAATTACATGAAATTACAAAATACCCTACTTAAAAAAAGTTTCTTCTAGTCTCAAAACTTAATTAACTCAAATGTTCATAAACTAAATGTAAATTTAAGATGCCCGATGGGCCCGATGATAGTGCCGTGAAGGTAGTGTAATGAAGGTTATTTCAAAGCATGTCAATGAACACATGTGTAAGGTTTCTAGAGAAATTCCCACTAGCGTTGATTAGAACCTTATCCCATAGGTTTCCTGTTATCTTGGAAAACAAACATAGGTATGGTTGTGACCAGTTTCCCAACTAAACCAGGAAACAACTAGAGACAAATTTCTTCTAGAATCCACTTAAATTATTTCAAAGCACTCTTTTTAAAATTCCCATAAGAATAGGAAAATGTGGAAGAACACTAGAAGAACATCTAAATGTGATTAAAAACCTACAAATTACAACTGATAGAATGTCTTATGTTGATAGTGGGACCCACTGAATAGACTGAACAGTCCATAGGTAAGATCGTGGCTACTTTGGCAGTATTAAATTTGTGTAGTTTATGAATGCCATTTGTTTGAGCCAATAGCCACTTTGAATCTTATGTCTCGTGTTCAGTTCTTGTGCAAGTCATGATTGGAAGTTGTGACCCAACAAGAGAATTCTTCATCAGTTTGCTAATTTGACTTGCAAATTCAGATAAATAGCCAACTGATTCACAACGAAGTGTGGATAAATTTGATTCACTCAATTCAGAGTACAGGGCAGTTCAATGAATTTGGAAATTATCCTCTTGCTTGTGTGCTAACTTAAGTCCTCTGCAAAAATGCTGCTGACTGTCATTTCTTGATTGGAAGTGTCTCACCTCTCTCTCTCTCTTGTTGCTGTTATGATGTGTGTGTGTTTGTGTGGATTTAATATTTTGAGACCTATTGATATCTGTGCCCCTTTTCAGGAACGAGTGAGGAAGATGTCTCCGAATATAGAAAAAGTCTTTCTATACGTGTTACGGGTTTTGATGTACCCAGAGCAATTAAGCTGTTTGAAGATTGTGGATTTTCTACTGCACTAATGAGTTCTATCACAAAGCAAGGCTATGAGAAGCCAACTCCAATACAGTGCCAGGCTCTACCCATTGTGCTTTCTGGGAGGGATATCATTGGTATTGCAAAAACTGGTTCTGGAAAGACTGCTGCATTTGTGCTTCCAATGATTGTCCATATCATGGACCAGCCTGAAATTGGGAAGGAAGAGGGTCCGATAGGAGTGATATGTGCACCCACGAGAGAATTAGCACATCAGATATATTTAGAGGCAAAGAAATTCTCAAAATCCAATGGTATACGAGTTGCTGCTGTCTACGGTGGAATGTCTAAACTCGATCAATTTAAAGAACTTAAGGCGGGTTGTGAGATAGTTGTTGCTACTCCAGGGAGATTGATTGACTTGCTAAAGATGAAGGCGCTGACAATGCTGAGGGCAACTTACCTAGTTCTTGATGAGGCTGATCGAATGTTTGATCTTGGATTTGAACCACAGATAAGGTCCATTGTTGGTCAAATTAGACCTGATCGTCAAACCTTGCTTTTTTCAGCGACCATGCCGTATAAAGTTGAACGGTTGGCCCGAGAAATTCTCGTTGATCCTGTAAGAGTTACAGTGGGAGCAGTTGGAATGGCCAACGAAGACATTACCCAAGTTGTTAATGTAATTCCTTCTGATGCTGAGAAGATGCCTTGGCTTCTTGAAAAGCTGCCTGGAATGATTGATGATGGAGATGTTTTAGTGTTCGCTTCAAAGAAAACTACAGTGGATGAAGTTGAATCTCAGCTTATTCAGATGGGGTTTAAAGCTGCAGCTCTTCATGGTGACAAAGACCAGGCTTCTCGAATGGAGATCTTGCAAAAGTTCAAATCAGGAACTTACCATGTTCTCATTGCAACTGATGTTGCTGCACGTGGGCTTGACATCAAGTCAATTAAGACAGTTGTGAACTTTGATATTGCTAGAGATATGGACATGCATGTACATCGTATTGGTAGAACAGGTCGTGCTGGAGACAAGGATGGGACCGCCTACACTCTTATCACCCAGAAGGAAGCACGCTTTGCTGGTGAGCTGGTAAACAGTTTGGTTGCTGCTGGCCAGAATGTGTCTGTGGAACTGATGGATCTCGCTATGAAGGTAAATACTTGTGTGGTAGCTTTGCTGCTTTATTATTATTATTATTATTATTATTATTATTATAAGGGATCAATATATCCTTAATGCCTGCTATACCGATAGTCTACTAAATCTCTGTTCATTTTCTTTTTAGGGAAAAATCCACATCCCATATTCTCATTGCAATATATGTTTTTTTCATGTTGGATTTTTTTATTGGGTCAGCATTTGAAAGTCAATAATTTAAAGGAGTTTCAATCTCTATGGATTTTATGGTATTGGATAGTAGGTTCAATTTGAGGATTGGAAGTGCAAGAATGTTTGAAAGATGTAGCTGCCCCATGCCTTTTTCTTTCCCCTCTATAATGGTCAACACTTCACTCAACCAAAGTTGTATTTCCCTCCTCCCACTTTATTTCTAAAGTGGTCTAGCCCTGTTGTTATTCTTATATTGTCCAAAATAAGGCTTTCCTTTTCTTTTCTTCATATACACGTGCATGTTCCCTTATTCCTCAGAGTCGGCATTGAGAGGACTGTTGTTTACCATCAAAGGATGGTAGTTGCCCCTTTATTCCGCATAGGGGTGGCATTCAGAGGATTTATAGGCATCTCTCTGTTGAATCCTATCCCTTTGAAAGAGGCAATTTTATTGTGACTTTTTGGAGAGACAATTCACTTGATTTGCATCTGTCAAATGATATTATCATTGACAATAAGTGATAACTAATGATAATCAACCTGTTGATTGTAATCAACCTATATAATATACTATTAGATAACAATTGATTATAATCAACCTATGATGCAATAGTCTACTACATAGTGCTTGTGGGAGTTTTGTGCTCTCATTGCCGGTTTCAAGCCGGGATAAAGGAGGGTTGTGTTGGACCGGCAGCTGGCATTAAGCTTTTGCCATTATTTTTGATGTGCTTGGAGCAATCTCTGTTTGGTGGTGATTTTGGGTTCAAGGAGGCTTCTATGGACTAGGTGGAAGGCATATGGTGGGCCTAAATAGTCAAACCCCACCGTAGACCCCACTCTCAATTTTGGAGGAGTGATGTTGGAGTTTCAGCAAAGGTTAGATGCACACGTGTTGTGTGGCCAAGAATGGAATATGCACACGTGTTGTGTGGCCAAGAATGGAATGACTTTCTTAATGGTGGGAAGTGGGGGAATTCCTACAGTGGATCCTTTTGATGTTGAAGCTGCTCTTGCCTTGGATGGTTGTAGGAGTCGGCAGATTCGTGAGTAGAATTGTGGGTTGTCTTCCCTAGAGCCCTCGCAGGGCAAGCTTCGCCCCGGACCCCAAGGTCTTTGAATTCATATTCCTTTGTCTCCATCAGAAGATTAGTGGGACCTTCCAGTCATCTTTAGATCAGTCTTGTGGTTGAAATCAACTACTATGCGCATGGTGACAGGGGTCATGGATAATGCAGAGAAATAGTCAGTGGTCATTGAAGGCAACCAGAGGTTTCATAAAATAGGTAGGGAAGACTTGGAAAATTCTGTAGACTTGGAAGGCAACCATGATATGAGAGACCTTAGTAGGGATCCAAGATTGTTGTTTGAGGGAGAGTGGTGAAGTATATGTCATTTTCAAAGAATTGGAAGGATGATAAAAACGAGTAGGGGGAAGTCAAATTCAAACTTTAAGAGGAATGGGGAATCCATCTCCGACAATCTACCACGACAAGTCATTGTCCATGGTAAAGGGGAAAAGGAAAAGAGAAGAATTCGAAGGGAATTTTTAAAAAAAAAAAAAAAATGTGTTTTTTTTTTTTTTTTTAAAGAACGGGCTTTACAACTCTGCATCATGTAATAGGTTCTACCATTACTATTACATAACTGGTTTTGAATACCATGAAGAGAGGTTTATCATGTGCAAACTTGATAGATTTCTAATTTCGTCTCATTGGAAGAACCATTTTGTGGGGTTGCGCAATATGTTTTTCCAAGACCATTTTCGAGTGTGGGTATCAAGAGATCTTAAAGAGGGAAGAGGCGATCTGGAGGCAAACATTGAGGGCCACTTGGTTAAACGAGGGAGACAAACATTGTTTCATTTCAAAAGGTTGCAAACGGGAGAAAGGTGAATCATATCCTTAAAATTAGGGTCCACAATTCCTTGCTTGAAGACTTGCCCTTTATTAGAGATGCAATAATCAGTTTCTATAGCCGCCTCTACTCTAAAGAAGTGTTCTTAACATGGTTTTTTAAATCGGTTACGTAACGGCCTTTATGTAACAGTAACATTGTCATAATCGCTGTCAAAATAATAATAATAATAATAAGGTTGTCATAACTGTTATGAGTTACAGGGCCATAACGGTCCTGTCGAGTCACAATGGCTGATACGGGGGGTTACGGCCCGTATCATAATGTAATGGTGGTGGCCGTTGCCACCATTACCGTTATGGAACGCCTTGGTTCTCAAGGCCTCCATGGCCCATGCAGAAATGTGTGTCGGTTAACTTGAGGAAGACCTCCATGCAGAAATTTATTGAGTTGGCAGCTTGTAACAATTTGATAGACCTTCCTTTATGCGAGTCTCCGGTTCACCTAGTCAAACAACCAAGAGAGGCAAGGTATTCAATAATGGTAATGGTTGCCATAAAGGTGTACCTTATGGGTGTTACGATACGGGCCATTAAAAAAAAAAAAAAAAAAACAGAGGAATAATTTGTATCAGCCTAGTATAGCCGTAATAGGCCTATTATGTGTTTTTTTTTTTCAGAACAGGCCTTACAGCCTTGTATCGCGTAACGGGTCCCACTGTTACCATTATGTAACTGGTAATGAACGTCATGTACAGAGGTTTATCATGCACAAACTCGATAGATTCCTAATTTTGTCTTATTGGGAGAGCCATTTTGTGGGGGTTGTGCAATGTGTTTTTCCAAGACCATTTTTCAACCGTGCTTTGATCTGTCTCGAGTCTGCACGCACTTTTATGGCCTTTTCCAATTTTAGAATTGGTGGGTGAACAAGATGACTTTATGGAGATGGTAGCGGGGTGGTGGAATGGATGTGGGTAGATGGATGGCTGGTTACTGAATTTTGAGGAAGCTGCAATGCATGAAATCTGAATTGAAAGACTGGAATAAGTCTACCTTTGGGGCTGATATGAAAAAGTAAGAGCGCTTAAGCAAGATTTGTGATATTAATAGAGGAAAGCGGGGGTAATGTGTTGGAAAATAGGGGAATGCTTTGGGAATCTTTCGAGTTTGGGTATCAAGAGATCTTAAAGGGGGAAGAGGTGATCTAGAAGCCAACATTAAGGGCCACTTGCTTAAATCAGGGAGACAAAAATGTTGCTTCCTTACATAAGGTCGCAAATGGGAGAAGGGTGAAGCAAGAGTTTTTGCAATGCCAGAGCTTGATGGCCTCTCTTTTAGGTGAATCATTCAGTCAGCCTCTTAGTTTGAGACATTATTTTCCAAAGAGGGGGTTAGGAAAGTCATAGTTTGTGATATTGATAGAGATAAGCCATCGGAGCCAAATCAGTCATTTCTCCTTTTCATGGGGCTTTTGAAGAAGTAACAAATTTTAGATGGCATTTTGGTGGCTAATGAAGCAATGACTCAAGAAATAGGAGTGGGGAGAAGGGGGTGTTGTGTAAGGTGGAAATGGATGAGGCTTATGATTGCGTCAACTGGGAATTATTTATTTATGTTCAGAGGATGGGGTTCTGATGTAGCGGCATATTTGATCATAACCTCAGCCAACATTCAGGCCCATAAGCCTATTTTGACTTAATCTTTGGCTGCTGCTTGGATACCCATTTAACTCTATAAATATCAATGAAATATGATAATCCCATAAGGCCTTTTGATTTAAATTTCTCTGCAAGTTTCCTTGCTATGTTTTGGAGTTGAGTGAGTCCTCCTTAGGAGTTGGGTGATTTCTCCTGCCCAACGTTAGCGATTCCACCCTAACTGGTTGAGTGATTACTAGTTTTCAACCAACCATCTCTGCAGGCCTAGCCTGTGTCAAACTGGTATCACATAAAGTTCAAGTCATGATTGAAGAATCTATAACAATACAAGATTCATTTCATTGGATCTGGGACAACATGTCAACATTCTTGATTCCATGATCAAGAGGTGGAAATCTTCTTCCACTATCATGGTGGAAAGTTTTGTTCATTGGACAAAGCACCTATCTTGGATAAAGAGGTTGACTGTGATATTTGATATGGAAAAATAAGTTGAAGAAATATTTAGACATGATATTTATAATGAAGAATGTAAAGGTTGAAAAAACATGATGACAATGCTATGATTTTGGAAGATGAGAGCGTTTGGTATGACAAAGAATTTTTCAATATATGATAAAAGAAGACACCACCATCTCGACCCCCCATTAATCTCTTAAGAGAAGGTTTGTATGATGCAATTGAAGTAGATGATTTTTTTTTTTTTGTACAAAGACAGTTATATATTTGGTTCAACAATGTGGTAGCAAATGGTCTGCATCTATTTGGACAATCAAGAATGACAAACCATAGCAAATTATCAAACTACATCAACTACCAAAGAAGAAGCCAATTCTAAAAAGGGTTTTGATGCAATTGGATATTTGATCATAAGCCCAGCTCATATTCAGGCCAATAAGCCCAGCCCAGCCCAGCCCATGAGCCCATTTTGACTTAGTCCTTGCTTGTCGATAGGTATTTGGAGTTTGTCTTGGAAAGATGTTAAGTCTTAAATGTACTTTGTAATATTCTGTTAGTTGGGACACAGATTGCATCCAGCAGGGTGTTGGATGCACTCCATCTAGCGCCAATGAAAAAGCACCCCTTGGGCATATCGCGTGTGGGACCCACAGCGAGAAAGTAAAAATTCCCTACATGAAATGATCATTTAACCCTTTTCACTGTCGGTCTCACGCCTGTACATGCACACCTGACACTTTTTCGTTGGCGGTGGAACAAGTGCATCCAGTGCCATGTGGCATGCAATCTGTGGTCTTCTATTTATTATTCCTCAAAATTGTACTTTGACTTCCGGGGAAATGATAGTTTGCACTGGAAAAGGTTCTAGTCTTTATTATGAGAGTAAAAGTCTGTCTCTGGAACTACCCATGTAAATCTTTAAATATCAATGAAATATGCGTCCTTTGCTAGTAAGAGAGGCCTTTGGAAGGATGTCCCTTATCCCCCATTGTTATTTAAGTTATGGCTGAAAGCCCAAGTCTGCATATGTCCAAGGCTTCAGAGGATCTTAGTTTTGTGAGAGGGTTCAAGACTGGTAAACCTGAGATGATAATCGCTTATCTTCAATTTGGAGATGATACTCTTATATTATGTGGGGCCTCTAGGAATCAAATGAGACATGTCAAACGAGTTTTGCGGTGTTTTGAAGCACTGTCGGCCCTTAGGATCAACATGAGTAAAAGTGTTCTTGTGAGTGGCCGCAGCGGATGGTGATGTGAATTCTTTCACTGAGGTTCTCAGATGTAGAGCCTCCCCCCTCCTTTTGGGACCCTATTCTTGAAAGGCTTGAGAAGAGGCTGGCCAAGTGGAAAAAATCATACCTTTATTTGGGTGGAAGAATTAGCATCATTAAGGCCATGCTCTCGAATCTTCCAGTCTACTAATCCTGCCAGATGTTGTGGCTAAAAGGGTTGAAAATTGCAGCAAAATTCCTTTGGGAAGGCCATGATGAGGGCCACAAGTTCCGCCTTGTCAATTGGGGTGAGGTGGACCTTGGAATAAGGAAAACAATTGGATTTGAGCTCTGCTTGCTGGATGGCGGTACTGGTTTGGAGGTGAGGAGGAAGCACTATGAAGAGATGTCATTCTTCAAAAATATGGTGACTCGAGGGGAGGAGGGCAGTTCCCCAATCATGCTGCAAATCTCCCGGGATCCTCTGTGTGTAAACTGTAAAGTTATGTCTACTCAGGAGGTCACCATGCTGATATTCGTATTCCGTAAAAGTAGGCACCTTGATAGTTGAAGGTTGTCAGTTTATTGTTGCTAGAGGTGGGCATCGAGCCGAGTCGAGTCGAGGTGGGCCAAGCTCAGCTCGGCTTGTCCATGGTGTACTCGAGTTTGAGCTCGAGCTCGAGCTCAACATTGAAGCTTGGCTTGTTTGCCAAAGTTGTCGAGTCGAGTTCGAGTTGAGCTAGTGGTTCGGGTCAAATCGAGTTTACCTCAAGTCAAGCTCGAGCTTGTTCATATCATTATATGTTAAGTTATTAAAATTTTGGCTAAAAAATACAAATTAAATGTCTCATATGCTAATGCTAGTATGCCACATTACTAAAACATAAATGATAAACATCTAGATACTATGACACTTGGATATTATTGGATGGTATGGTCATATGAAGCTGGAATAAGAAGGCATATTTTAGACATTATTGGACAATATAGTTCCCATTATGGTCATCCATCCATCTTTTGGCTGGACTGAAGCCCGAATAAGAAGGCATATTTTACACATTTCTTCCCATATCAACTTCCACAGTGGGGCCCAAAATTTGGACCACCGGCTATAGTCTGTTACCTAAATAAAGTGAAAGAGACAATGTCTTGGATGGGGTCAACTTCCACTGCTCCCTGTCTTTCATCTGTTTTCCTTTTTCTTAATGAAATTGCCATCTTCTTAAAAAATGAAATTGCCATCTTCTCAAAAGAAGAAGAAGAAGAAGAAGAAGAAGGTTTCATATTCCAATGATTTTGTTGTTGTATCTGTTTTATGTTCTTGTAGCTCCACTCATCCCTCATCAGCCTTCTCAGATTTCTACTAGAATAAGGTGTGGAAAAGGAACATTGGGAGCTATCCTTTGTTGTCAATGAATGGATCAATTGTCCTTGTTGATGTTCTAGCTGTTCTTATTCGACTTAATGATTGCTTTGGTACTTGGTTCTATTCATATTTTATAAATGTGTTTTTCCTATATCAGGTTAATAAAATAAAAATGAACACCTGAACTTGTTGCTCCTGGATGCATTAGTATTACTTCATATTTGAAAAAGTGTCACTTTCTCTTCCGTTTTGCATATTGTATATTTCTTAATATGGTTTGTTGAAATGTCATGCAAAATCAATAGGACGGAAGGTTCAAGGCCAAAAGGGATGCAAGAAAAGGATCTGGTATGTATTATCTCTAGAGTGGGATGCTGATTATGGATGTTATGAATTGTCATTGAAGTCACTTTGTAGTGCTTTTCGAATTGTTGTTGCTTTCTATGGTGTGGAGAAACCTTTCAATACTTGGTGCTTCTCTATATGGTGTTGATAGAAAATATCATTTGCAGGTGGGAAAAAGGCTGGAGGGAGAGGGAAGGGGGGTGGTGGTGGCGGCAGTGGGCGAGGCGTCCGTGGTGTGGATTATGGCCTTGGCATTGGCTATAATCCTGAGTCATCAAGCACACCATCTCATACCGTTCCAAATCGATCAGCTGCCGTTAATGCACTAAGGACAGGGATGATGGTACAGTTCAAGAGCAACTTCGTAGCCGCGACACCAACATCTGATTCTCAAAACGAGGGCAGAAATAACCAAAGTACATTTGCCAGTAAGCGGCCAACACTGCCTGGTTTTGTGTCCGGTGGTTCGATAGGTGGAGAAGCATTGAGACAACAGACAAGTAGTTCGTTCAATTCCACTTCTAAGCCAGGCGGAAACATGGGTGACAATTCTAAAGAAAATGGAAGTCAGAAGAAGCCCGAAAGGTTAGCCCTCTGAAGTCGGTCTCCGCATCTTGTTTGATTTGATCATTGCCTTTATTCCTTTCCATAGCTAATGGCAGATTTGGATGCTCAAGTAAATTGAATTGCAATAATCTATAGTTTATTACCCAAAAACTCAACTCGACAGATTTGGATGCTCAAGTAAACTGAATTGCAATAATCTATAGTTTATTACCCAAAAACTCAACTCGATATTCATCTAGGTCGGTTCGACTCGAAGACTTGTACCTGACTCAACTTGATAGTTAGTTAATATAAGTTAGAACTTTTCAAAATAATAAGGGATATTTAAAATAGTTACATGTATATGTATTGGCCTGACACCTTTTTTCCAAATTTTATTATAAATCAGTGTTTTAAATAGTTGTAGCATGATGCGTAGCACTCAGCCCTCTATAGCATGTAGCGTAAATACGTAGCGTCTAGTGTAAGTTACACGATACTTCTATTTTTTAAATTTTAAAAATAGGATAAATATAATAAATAGTGAATATATATATATATATATATATATACCTAAGATGACTCATTTTATCAATTATAGTATACTAAATCAAATAATTATCACATAAATTTTAAGAAAACCACTTTAAAATAGTCTAATTGAAACCACAAGATAGGAAATAAAAATCCCATAGGTTTATATAATAATACAAAGTCACAAAAAATACGTTGTAATACGCTACACACTACGTAACTATATATATATATATATATATATATATATATATATATATATATATATATATATATATATATACCTAAAAGATGACTCATTTTATCAATTATAAGTATGTTCAAACAAGTTATTAGTTATCACTTATCAAAAGCCAATCCACATATATAAACTAAATCAAATAATTATCACATCAATAACTTTATAAGAAAACCACTTTAATTAATAATGTCTAATTGAAACCACAAGTCACAATTATGAAAGGAAATAAAAATCCCATAGGTTAAAAGTATCAAGTACAATACAAGTGTCACAAGTAAAAAAATACGTTGTAGCATACGCTACACACTACGTAGCTATAGCGTACGCTACAGGGGATTTACACTATTTAAGATGCTATGCAGCGCTATAGCCACACTACGCTACGCTACGGGCACTATTTGAAACACTGTTAAAAATCTACCGGAGAGGGCAAGTGACTTGGCCTGTCTCCCTGCAATTGAGTTTCCTAAAGACTTTGGATCAAAATGTCACCTGATCGAGTTGACTCAGCCATATTTCAAGTGAAGTCAGCTAGTTTTAGAACCATAAAATAATCCAGTTCACTGCAGAAGAAATTACCAGAGTAGGGGTAGTACCATTTTAATTTATAATGATGATCTGGAACAACATTGATTGCAATTTTAGGGCTAATCAGCCATTACGAATGCAGTGGGACCAGCCTCATTTGGGTACTTTCCACTGTATTGAATTGAAATATTCTAATTCAATTAAGTTGAGCATCCATAAATGGCTGCATTTTCTTAATGCTTCGACTCGATTGTTTCTGATATGGAAAATTCACCCTTGTTTATAATTTCCTCTACTTCGATAACATCTTTGTAATTTGGTATTTTCATTGGTTGCAGTTCCAGGGATAGGCCTCGGGAAAGACGGCGGCCCTCTGGTTGGGATCGTTAAAGCCCACAGATGTAAAAGTATAGCCTTGATCGAGAAGTTATACCTGTTATTATAATTGTAGGAACGATCCGCTCTGTAATCTGGTGCTTATCTACTCGGCTATTTTTTCTGTTTGATGCTGCTCTATGGTGCATTTTCCATCAGTCGTTTGAGGAATGCTATTTTGACAGGTGGGGTTCATGGTGTTCCATGAAGTGCATGCAACAGTGGTGCACTGTGGACCGGATTATTGATTTGGTGGGGTCCCACAATTATGGTCCGCACCTGAAGAAATGGTATTGGACTGGAAGCCATCCGACTAGTGGGCCTGAGAACAGGACATTTAACTCAGAATTCGATGAGAAAGATTCTGATCTAGTTCATAGAAGTGGAAGGCAATCTGGTGAGAGATTGTTGTGAATAGGACCCTTCAGTCACTTGGCATTTTTAGCTTTCTACCTTTGCGAGGCATGTCTTACCATGCTTGTTTCTGAAATTGCTGTCCTGGTATTTACAGTGGACACTGATGGGGCATGATACGAACAGCAGTGTCAATGGACTGCTGGTTTACAAACATGGCTCGCTAATGAACTGTTATCTTTTGAAGGCCACTGATCAGATAGCCACCATAGTACGGTCAACTGTACTTTTCAGATACTGCCTATTCGTGTGATATTGCACTCAGAAAACAGTTCCAACGGACTGCTGCTGGTTCATGGAATATGTCCTGCCAATTAACTGTTAGCCTGACTATGGACCACTGGTTTACAGAGCATGGCCTTTCCGTTGACTGTTCACCATTAACAATTTATCTTTTGAAGGCCACTGATCGGATGGCTATCAGTCCAATCTTTGGAAAAATGACCTACCCATGTGAGACGTTGCTTGAATGGTTGCTTTTCGGCCATTGATATGATGGTTGCCACAGTCCAATCTCTTTAACTGGAACACTGATTTGTTCAGTGCCTACTGTGATGTTTGCGAGGTCGATTCAGGACATGACAAAAAAAATCAGGTGGATCCAAAACTTGATGCCGTATACACCCCTGTCTATCCATTTTGCTCACAAAAAATAATATAAAATAAAATAAAGATCCACAAAACCTAATATATTGATCAAATGTTTGAATATATATATATATATATATATAACACACACACACACACACACTCACGCTGGTGGAATTTCACCACGTATGGATACTCGAACCCTTGACCGGGTGTTGAAACTCCCGAGAGTCTACCACCCGAGCAAGAGTAAGGATCCTTCTTTGTCATGCTCTTACAAAACCCATTCTCATAACCCAAAATCTCTATACATTTCCAAAACTGATGAAAACTCTGAAGGCATATTTGGTAGATGCCTAAAAATGAATTCATCTCAATTTAAACCCAAGGGCCTATTTGATATTGGGGATAATATTTCTTTTCACAAGGATTAAAAATAATCTTGATAACCAACAATCATAACCTCTAAGAAATAATTACAATTAAATAAAATGAGATGGAACTCATTTTTAGGCATCTTCAAAACAGGCCTGAAGGCCCTGATTAGTTGCCACTTACAAATGAGTTCATCTCACCTTAGCTAACAGTAATTATGTATTTGAGATCATAGCAAGGATGAAAAAAAATCTTGACAACACATACTTTACATAAACTATAATATCTAATATATAATCGTTGTTAACTCAAATGAGATGGAAATCAGATTTTTAAGTGGCAACCAAACAGGGTCAGCGAAGAATTTCCTTAAAAAGCTTGCACTAAGTGGAAGCGTACCACTACGGTCATAACCCCCTCCTCTCGTGGTTACCTCATTGCTTGAATGGTAACCTCGTTGTATTCTCTTTAATTGTTTCATTACTGGGCCACAAATTAAACAATGGGGTTCATCATATCAATGGTTCGGATTTCAAGATCATGGACCACACAGGTAACAACACTGTACAAACCAGGTAACAACGATGTACAAACATTTGGTTCAGCATTGTACATTCCTGAGGTAATATACAATGCTCGGGCAAAGCTATTGTTAACACAATTCAATTTTGGAGTTTGTACAAGTGGGCCATAGTTCAATAATCCAATCCATGTTGCTATTATGTGCCCCACTGAATATGTTCCGTGCACCAAAATCCCCCTGATGGGACTTCCTGAATTTTTCAATAGATGCCTAACAAAGGAACAGTAAAGAAATAAATACATCAAAGTTCCCATTCAACTAATGAAAGGCCAAATAATCTATTAACTAAGATCTTAAAATCTAGGAGATCTGGGGTGCATGATCCATCCACTCTGGGACCCAACAGAAAAATGGTCTGGATTACGAAAGCATTGGACCAACTTCTCAGAATTGAAAACCTGAGTATACTGTGCAAAGCCTCGGGTCACCATCGATCATGTTTCAAGCACATACAAGTAGACACATGAAGTCAAGCCACTTTCATATGAAGAAATACAATGAAGAGCTAAAGGAAAAAAAAAAAAAAAAACTAGTCCACAACGTGAATTCATAAACTTTATTTTGATATAAAGAGTTCTACGAAGCCCCCACAGTCCCACTCCATTGGGAATTCTTCTAAATCATTCATGCTTTCTGTACACGTGTGTAACCCACCTGATGAGTTAACCAGCCTGTTTTCTGGAGCAGGTCATCTAAATGGTGAGCCCTCCCGATGCAAGCCTCACATGTCCCATGCAGAAGCATATACGGGTGTGTGTGGATGTACAAAAGCTTTTAATTACAATTCTCTATACAGAACTGCAAGTGTAATCTACAACTAAAACCTGTGATTTAGTACACCCTTTCTCGAAGACACAAATCTCTATACCTTTGGGCACTGCATCACCTCAGCATTTCTGCTAAGTTCTCTACGCCTTGTCGCGTTAGGGCATATCTCCAAGCAAGGTTCCGAGAGGGCTTTATCTTCAGCAAGCAGAGGGGGATGAACTCCAAAATTAAACTGCCAAATGGAAGGTAGACAGGTGAATACTGTTTGGCCACAATTTTCAACTCTAAATTCTCACAATAAATATTTTGGTGCAGGTGGAATGTAAAATCATGGAAGGATGTGTTGGTCCCAGATTCTTATAGATCAGAGATGAGTATTGGCAAAATGTGTCTAAAAACAGAGTAGATACTGACAAAAAAGACTTACCCATGCTGCAGGACAACCTAGCCTACATCTGGTAGACCCCAACCATATCCATGATGATCATCAATGATCTCACCCACAAATGAAATCAGGCCAGCACACTCATGGGTGTGCCACTGCCCCGTACAGAAAATGGAAGGATGCATGAAGTTGGCCAAAGGCCCACATGCCACTTGATGAGTGGGCCAACCTGATACTTGGGCCAGGTGATCCACAGAATGGGGCACACTTATTGGATGGCTTAGATGTCCCACACAAATGCCAAATTTGCATGTTGGGCTATGTGTATGGGCCTGGACCCAAATGCAAATAGGCATGGCGAAGCTGTTGACAAAAAGGCAGCAGCATTTATAATTACAGTGAACATGGACTACATGCGGTTTCTCTGCAATTGAAGGAACTTCAGAAATATTTCCAACTAATAGGATTCATGAATGAAAGAGGAGCAGATACAGTAAATGCCATTCAACAAAGCAAATGTGATGAATTTATCAAAACAGTAATACTAGTTTCTAAAAAGATCAGTTAGTGGATTAAAGATTGTATTTTAGAATGTGAGTAAATTCAAGCTTTGAGATCAAGGTTGAGTTCATATTTTATGCAGTTACATACTACAGTAAGTAAACATATAATAGGCACTACAAGTATAGGTCAGATTAAATCACTAAACAACTAGTGGGTATGGCACATGCAACACACGTGGAGAGAGAAGGGGGAGAGAGATCTGGAGGGAAAGGGTGTGGTCTAGACGTAGAGAAAGAAAGAGGTTGCAGTTACATGCAGAGAGGGAGGGAGTGTCAGTGCGGGCTACATGGAAAAGGCTGAAGAGTGTGGGCTACTCACATGGGAAAAAAGGCACACATTGTAAAATCGGCACCATCATTAACATGGAGGATGGAGCAGGTAAAATCTAAACCGTCTGTTGATAAGCACGCACACTTCAAAAATTCCCCAAATGCCCCTGACCTGTGTTGGAATTTCATCTAATGCCCTATTAAATCTCAAAGTTTATGACACTCCCAGAACTAATTACAATGGAAAAATTGTCCATTTGCTACCCATGTTATATATAGTAGATATAAATCAAACTGCCAAAGAATAGTCTTCAAGGAATGTTTATCAAAGCTAACTCAGAATGGAGAGTTTCTTAATTTAAAGAGAAATCAATCCAAACTCCAAAAAAAAAAAAAAAAACACAAAAGTTAGTAAATGTGACAAATAATCGAATTGTGAAGAAAGATCATGGTTGATTCTTAGATGACTATATTCAATGAGTGAGAAATACTATCAGTGCAAGAAATATAAATTCAATCGAAATCAATTGCCCCCACCCAATCCGTCATTCACAATGGGCACTATATTAGCAATCTAATCTGAGTAGTCAACCTCTTCAATGAATCCTGTCTTGATCAATTTATCAACTTCCTCTTTGATTTTCAATTCAGGGGAAAAAAAAAGACAGCAATCTAATTGGAGATAATTGCGGTCACAATATTTCAAAGATCATTGGATTAAGAGGGTGGGAGGGAGGCCATGAAAAGGGGGTGCTTTCCCCTTTTTACCCCCCTTCTACTTCTTTTTTTAGGTGTATACAGATTGCTTTGCACTTGATTATGTACATCCCGTCTCAGCTAATGAGTACTTACTCATGAAGGGTGGGTTTGGCAGCTGGCTGTACAACTTTTGCCAAGAAACCACAAGAGTTCCTATTTCACATACATTGGTACCTGATCCCACTTCCAAGTGAATCTACAGGACTTGGTCAATAGACCTTTCTTTCTCCCACTTCAGTACTCGATTTGACAAGCTATGGCCATCTCGTGAAGGACAATAGAGAATATTTTCACCAAAACATTCATCCATTCTACTTGGTAAGCAGTGGAAAAAGGGTAAGCATATTTTTCTCAATCACGAACATGTACTGAAGCAACAACAAATTCAGGTGCGGGAGCAGGGAAGCATTTTTTTTTCGAAATGCTGGCAAGTATAAACAATTAGGAATCAGGAGAGAGAGTTTGGAGCGGCACCTAGTTAGAAGGATTGTGCAACTAAGGATGAGATCAGTGCTCTAGTTTCCAGTCTACTCATGCTTAATTTTCAGCAGCACCACAAAATGGTCAGGATGAGCTACAGATAATTTCTACTCTACTAATAACGTGTGACAACTGACAACATGAGCAATAGAGAAAACAAGACACTACTACTTTAATGAACTCTGGACAAACTAGAAATTGAATACACATAAAATCATTAGGTCTTAAACATAGTTGCTGATTTTGGATGACTGTTTGATGCAGGACATGAAAATTAATTATGATATGCAAGATCTCAGGCTTTAGATCAAAATAATTCAAAAACATGTACATAAAACTTCCACATCCCACACAAAAGTTCAAACATTCAAGCAAGGCGAATCTGCACGGGTCCAGGCCTACACATGTTAGGGCTGAATCAATAAAAATTATGAGTCAAACGATACTCAAAGGGAAGTAAAACTCATCTATACATGCACAACAATCAATCCCTAATCCAAGGGATTCACCAGTTTCAGTTCAGAGGACCCTAGGATTAGAAAGGGGCAAATAAATTGAAAGTAATGTAATTTAAGATTAGGGTTAGGGAAAATAGGTATGAGAGGAGTAAAATAAGCAAGAAATCTAAACCCGGAGACAGTTCCCCCGGTGGACAATGGGCCAGGCCTATCACACGTGCACAGAGGCCTGGCCATACGTGCGAGGGGCGCCGAATGCACAAAGCGCCTCCTTGGCTCTGGTTGACCAGGGGAGGGCTTCAAAACTCCTGAGTTTCATGTCGATCGGATGTGCGATCTGTGCATGGTACTCCGCCGAAGTTTCGGCCCTCCTGCAGGGCCAGATTCCGAAAATTGGCTGTAGGAAGAAGAACTGCTGCAAAACCTGACGGATTCGAAGCTAGGATGGGTGTAGAAGGTGAAAAGTATGGATGATAGAGGGTAGGAGCGGATCGGGATAAATGTGGCTTTGCACCATGGTAGTTAGCCCTTCAATGAAGGGAGGGCTTTACACCCAATTAGATTTTCCATAACTCAGGAACTCAGAGGAGTGGAAAAAATGCATGAATTTTTTTATTAAACTTCAATGAATCAAAAAGCTATGTGCCTATTTATAAGAAAACCCTATACCCCAAAAACTCCCGTCGTGTGCACAACCTATTACTTGGCGATGAAGTAAACAAAATAAAACTAATCAAAGAAATCTAAACCGTCCATGATATTCTAAATAACATTAATAAGCAAACCTAAAATATGAGATTAAGACTAGTGAGCCACAATCATGAGATCCCATGATGGACTTTACTTGACTCTCGAACCCACTCCAACGAACTAAAACTCCGTCTTCTAACTAGGAGGCCCTCCGTGGACGTCGTCATCGATTCAGATCGATGGTGGGGTCCTCCTTCTCCTTGCGTATGTGCGTGCACGCGTAATGTCCCCATCACTGTTCTGCAACAAGCAATATCTCCACCAATATAGACATGCGAGGTTGAAACATATCTGAGACATGTTACCTGACAGCTATAATCACTGAAGTTTGGTTCCATCAATAGAGGGACTCCCATGTAATCTTTGAAAAAAGTCTGGAAGGACAATAGCATGACAAAAATTTTAAAAGTATTAGGTATTAGAACAGGGTATTATCAAAAGCTTAAATGCATGTTTTGCAATAACTTATAAATGCAGTTCCACATATTACACGCATGCACACGCGCACACCCATTTTCTATTACAAAACATGTAAATAGCCCAGCCCACATGCATGCTGGAACACATGCGAAGACGGCATGTGTGAATACTATGAGCCAGGGATGGGGGGGAGGCAAAAATAAAGGCAGGTCCACATAAAGTTGCCAGTGTATAAGAAAATGGATGGGTAAACAAGTTCTTTTGGGAATCCATTTGTTGGTTCAGTGTCGCCCACTCACTGAGTGGAATGGCCTGAGTTTTGGACTTGACATCTCTATGTTAAGGTCCCAATGACAGATGTCTTGGACGTTCACCACACACGCTAATTTGCATGGCTACAACGCGTGTATAGGATGGGTTATACATGCATTTATGATTAGCAAACCACCATACATATGCATTCTCCAATATATTTACATGCCAGCTGTTATTTTATCCTTGAAAAGTTCAAAAGAATTTTTGGTGATCACAAAAAAAAGATAAAAAATGCATCAAATGTTGTGACCTACCCTTCCATTTGCAAACATGTGGGTACAAGATATATTGAATTGTTACAAAAGCTTCTTCTTCTTTTTTTCTTCTCTCTTTTTTACACTAATGGCATCTTCACAGTTTACCAAGACATCTCAATGCCACAGGGTAACAAAACGCTTGCCCTAAAACAGTGCACCTCCTCGAAATGCCTCCAAATCTACATGGAGTCAGCCTTCCCACGAAGAGCCCAACCTAATCTTTACACACAAAATCCTTGAGACTGGATGTATGAAGAAATATGCAGTGCAAGTATCTAGAATATCAAGAGGTGCAAGAATATTCCAGATTCTTGGACTAGTGCTGCGTCGCACAATCCAATTCATCGATGCAAGTGGACAAAAGGCAAAGATTTTGCAACCAAGTGAAACATTGCAGTGCTACCTAATTTATTTCATTTTTACATTAAAAAATAACATAGAAAACATAAACATAATCATGGATAGGTTCTAACCTGAGTTGGC
Source organism: Magnolia changhungtana (assembly GCA_030180095.1). Lineage (NCBI taxonomy): Eukaryota > Viridiplantae > Streptophyta > Magnoliopsida > Magnoliales > Magnoliaceae > Magnolia > Magnolia changhungtana. Next base: position 5,741,427 of record JASAUF010000378.1, read on the forward strand.
TGCTTGCATGTGTTAATACAAATACCCACACATTTGCTTTCCTCCAAATATTTGCATCTTTCTATGAAAACCTACATGAACCGAGAGTACCGAATGCTACGTTCATAAAATGCACAACAAAGATATTAATTTCAATGCTATCAAAATCAAATCTTGGAACTTTGAGATCACTACCCCACTACTACAAGAGGATCCGCCGGGAAGCTTGACTGAATTTACTGTGCATGGGCCCATCAGCCATTGACAAGAGAGTGCAGTCACCCTTGCTTCAAAACATAAAAACATCAATGACCACCACAACATAATATCTTCAAGCTGATAGAGAAATCAAATGAGTGTGTTAGACAATTTGATGCAGACTGATGGAGTTGCAATGGACTGCAATGGACAGCTTAAATACACTAACTTTAAAATAGTATATCTTCTTGAATCAGGGTATTCAAAATCGGTTATGTAATGGCCGTAACGGCCCGTAACAGCCCATAACGGCCACGTAATGGTCGCGTAACGGTCCGTATCATAACAGTAACGGTGGTGGCCGTTACGGCCACAGTTACAGTTTTGGAACACCTTATCTTGAATATAATTCCGATTGAGTTGATTCAAATGCCAAAATGAACCATGTCGAATCTAGTTTCATGAATAAATAAATAAATAAAAATAAAACCCAAACTCAAATAAGGCTGATTTTAGAACGTTTGAAAACTGTCCAAAAAATCATCAATTTCAAGCATCTGAGACTATAAGAAATTTAATATTTCTGGAAATGCATCTGAGATATAAGAAATTTAATATTTCTGGAAATCATAATGGAATGCAATTTTGTAGGATGAAAATAAACTAGATGATGATTTATCAGAAACATTAGAAAAATCAGTAATGAACTAGAAATGGCAAAAACGTTGCAAGCAACAAACCTGATAGAACGGGAAATTTCTGTGATCATAAAGTGATGCCAATGAACCAGGAGTGACTCGATCCGTATGAGTTAGATTTATTCACAACCAAAGAGGAATCACTTGACTCTTTCTTATGCTAGAAATTTGGAAGAAATAATATGTTTTTTTAGAAGGCAAAAAATGGATTTTCTTTTCAATGCAAAATAGGTCCTTATATAGACCAAATACACCAAACCCTCAAATTAAACTTAATCATTTCCTACAAATTAGTTGTAACAACCATGAGTCCCAATGCAATACTACATTATTCCAAAAAAAAAACAACTTTTGAATCATGCCAACGACATTCCCAAGGCATACTTCAATTTCAAATTCTTTTCTTTCCTATGCATGTAACATGGTCCCAAAGCCATGCATCATGAATGCATTTGAGCTGGAAATAATGGGCTGGATTTCCAAGCTTTAGCCTGATTCATGGGATTGGCTTTCCCATTGAACTGGGCCAAGCAAGTGTGCATCACAATTGGACATTAACATCATCACCAAACCCTTCTAACTCTTTTACTGAGCAAATAAACATATATAAGTGCATAACTTGGACATTTCAACATGAAATTTACTTGACTAACAGATTTACATAACTAGCTCTCAAACATATATTCTGAAGGTCTAACTCACCAACCATCATGGCAGCTACTTTCCCCCCTCCAATTGGGGGTATGAGCATTTGAAAAAGTTCCAACAACAATGGGGGAAACAAAGATCTTAGTACACGGACCTGCCATTAGTAGAATGAGTAGTTAATATGTGCTCAAAGAATAAATGTAACTAAATAAACTGGTGACAAGTAACCAATGCAACAGTCATGACTCATGCTGCAATTGATAGACCTTATTCTTGTCTCCCATGTGTAGAAATAATTCTGGTTAAAAAACGAACCCTTGTGAATAGAATATTAATAGATTATTATGTGGCCTCATTGAAATTTTCATGTGCAGATGAGTGCTTTGCATTTTGGCTTTATTCCTCACACGCTCTCTAAGTGCTTATAATTTATGTGAGAAGTATGAATAGAATACTAAATTAGGACCCTATCACACTGACTGTAGAGTAAATCATGTTACCATGAGCAGGGAAATACTTGGATGGAGTACAGACCCTTGACGCTTGAGGCATTTGAGATGTCGTAATGAGGTGCAGATCGCTAGTCATGTGAGAGGTGTGGTTAGGATGACATTTATCTGTTGAGTTAAATAGTTTTCCAACTCAGCATCGTGATCATGATCAATACAGATGGGCCTTTTTATCAGACAGGATACTTTTGAGAGCCCAACTCTGTTGCCAGGGGATACCTAAGCATCTCCTGCATGGTGCGGAGATTCCAGTAATATTGATATGCAGGACTAGGTTGGCTACAACCACACGGTGCCCAAGTCTTGTGTTTCATACCAAACATCCCAGGATCATATTACCGACTCGTGCAGGATCATTCCCGTTTCCATTATCATGCGGCATCGGAGCATTTTTAGGTGGCTCTAGTGCCTCAGCAACTCTTCACTGATTTCTATAAAGATGAATCTTGGTGATAGGTATTTTGGTCTGCAATGTTAAAGCATGAATGATTCATTCAGGGAAGTAGCACAAATAAAGCCTAGCAACTTTCATGTGTTCGAGTATCTGTTTGCATGGGCACCAGAACCTCATGTCCCACATGAAATCTTGAATGGACAATCAGTTTGGAAAAAGCTTGAGTGGGGTGATTACACTACATTCATGGAATAATTTTGGGCACTAATCTCTAGCATTTGGCCTTTTTTTTCTTTTCTTTTCTAGAGAGAGAGAGGGAGGGGCAGGGAGGCACAGGGAGACAGAGAGATTCTAAAATATGAACTTTTTGCATCCCACAAGTAGACCATGCATATAGACAAGAACATAGTCTTTGATAGAAGAGCATATGCATGCAACATATTTAAATAAATAAAAAAATAAGAAAGGGTGGGGGGGGGGGTAGTACAAATGGATAAAATGATGCAAGATTGCCTTTTATGATGATATAAACTTTGCCATTAGGTATAGCCATTCATGTGAATTTTAAGTTTGGTTAAGTCTCACAATACAAGTTCATAGGCAGAGTCAAAATTCAATGACCATAAGGTGAATATAGTTGATGTACCGCTGCTTGCTCAGTTTCCTGATTGGTTTTGCCCTTGATCATCAAACGGTTCACAACTTCCATAAGTCCATCATATCCAGACTTCTCTGAGTCCCATCCAACCTCCTACACTCCTTGAAATCAAGAAGAAGAATGCACTGTAAGAAAGCATTCAAAACCAAGCAAACCTTAGCTTTTACAAGGCAAGGACTACAGTAAACAAGGTTTTCAAGTTGCCATTATTCAAGGTAAGGGCTATTGCAAACAAGGCTTTAAATAGTGGATAGAGCCAAGTCAACACAGCTGAGTCGGCTCGTTTTTGGTGGACAACGAGATCAGTCACCCCATATGAAACATGTATATGTTGAAGCAAGTCACAAGGGTTGTACCTGTTTTGGACCCCAGTTAGGGCCCTGTTTGGTAGATGCCTAGAAAAAAAAAGATTATCTCATTTTAGTAAACAGAAATTATATGCTAGAGATCATGATCTCTGATATATCACTGTTAGTATGAATTCATTGTGCATTAGATATCAAGATCTCTAATAGATAATTACTGTTAATAAAATGAGATTCTCTAATAGACAATTACTGTTAATAAAATGAGATTAACTCATTTTTAGGCATCCACCAAACAGGGCCTAACTGTCATTTAAAATCATAACCACTGATGCATACCGTAATTTAATTTTGCATCCATTCCTTTATTTCCCAAATTTCTGTGACATGGAAATGAACAATGCGAGTAGGAAACAATCAAACAAAGTAAATGACAAGAACAGGGTGATCAACACTAGGGCTGTCAACGGGTTGGGTTCGGGTCAGGTCCTATGGTATGGGTGCCTGGCTTAACTGGGTTCAGGTCTTGATCATCTTGAAGACCTGGACCTGGATCTGCTCAGGTTCAGGTACCCATCCGGTCTTTGTATCTAGGCTTCGCTGGGTACAGAACGAATAAAAACATTTACATGTTCAGGCCCACCTGACAGATGGATTAGATTGCACACGCATGAGCTACTTTGACACATTCATGGTGTGTAAACGGCTCTCTTACATGTGCGTAGCTTAGAAAACTTGACAGAGTAATCATATATATATTTAACAAATATAGTAGTAATAAGGAAATTAATTGGACCTGAACTGGACCTACTTGACCTAGCCCAATCTAGACCCGATTTTAACCAGGTCCAAAAAGGTGAGACCCATTGTTTATGGATCCAAAAATGGGACTCCGACTGGTTAAAATCTGGCCGGGTCCACTGGGTACCTGCTGGTCTGGATACCCATTGACAGCCATAATCTACTCCCAACCCAAATTCACTAACACAAAAGCATTATTCAAATTCATATCCAGACCTATAATTTAATGATTGAACCCTAATTCAAGATGCAGAAAAATGACCATGTATATGATGCTCCAACTTATTTACCAGCACCTTTAGCATTCAGTAAGGATGGGGTCAAATTTCAGTAATCCAGACTGTCTACTGGTGGCCCACACAATGGATACGAGATGCTGCAAAAATAAAATAAAATAAAATAAAATAAAATAAAATAAATCCCCCGGAAGACAAACATAGCCATCCGATCATTGACCTGCATATAGACAGCCAGAAAAGCAGATGTAACCAATCGTCCATGCACAATGGGTAAATAAGTCCACTGATCAGGTGGCTGGAATTGTCTTGGAAGGAGGGTTTTATTTATTTATTTTTGGTTTTTAGTCCATTTGACCATCGACCATGGGCCCTTTCAGATGAACAGTCTAGATTGCCGAAAACGGGCCCCACCCGTACAGGAAGGCAGTCCAAATGTAAAAGCAAGCCAATCATAGTTTATTCAACTCAAGAGTACTGAATTAAACATCGCGAAAATTACAACTCTGCCATACAAAATCTTAAAGAAAGAAAGAAAGAAAAAAGGAAAAGAAGAAGAAGAAGAAGAAATCACCTCAACCATTTTACTCCGAAACCAAGCGAGAATCAAATCATCGAAGATGCCAGGCTTATATTCGGATTTCGCAGCAGCGTTTGTAGAATCGATCTGAGAGAGGGAGAGAGAGTGAAAATTTCGATCGCGAGATGGATGGATGAGGTTTTAAAGGGAAGGGAAGAAAGAGTAGAAAGAGCAAAGACGTACCGATTGGGATCGAATCGGCGAGCAGTAGGTTGAAATTCTAGCGTTTTTCTGGATCGTTTTGGCTTGGAGGGCATTTTGGTAAGGAAAAGAAAAGGTGAGGGCGCGAAGTGGAGCCAGAGACTCCATTCCACTGTGAGAGAAGGAACGGATAACAGGACAATTTCAAGCGCGCTTCCGCTTTTTCTCCTCCGCGTGTGCCTTTATTCGATGTTTGTGAAAAGACCAGAGTACCCCTGAGATTTGTTTAATCGACAGTGTTGACTCGGACCGACTCGAATCGGGTTCCGCACCGGGTTCGACTCAGACAAGTCGGCCATCCATCAGCAATAACTGCCGAGTCCAACGATCGAACCGTCCAGACGTTTAGAGGGGGTTTGGATCTTAAGTTACTTAAGATAAACTACTTATGCCTCAGAGTATCTTATCATAGTTTCTACTTATAAGTTAAAAAAAAAAAAAAAAAAATTACTTTTAACTAATCATAAACTAAATTTACTTATCTAAAATAAATTAACTATGGTTACAAGTACAAAAAGTAACTTATTTGGGGGTATCAAACAAGTGTTCGGATTGTAAGTTACTTAAAATAAATTATTTTTGCCTCCAATATCTTATCTCAATTTCTATTTATTAAACCAAAGTAATTAAGTAACTTTAAATTTTTAAAAAAATATTTATAATTAATCATGAACCAAATTTACGTATCTCAAATAAGTTATTTATATACTATAAGTATCCAAATGGTCCCTTGGTATTCACCCTATCCTAACATGCTCTTCAAAATGATGGCTCCAAAAATAGCCCAACTTGATATCTTGGGTAGACAAAGACTCTTTTGGATACCACCAAATAAGGTTTTTTTTTTTTTTTCCTACCGTAGTAAATAAGTGACTTATTTTATACAAGTTAGTCTGGTTTATAATTAGTTATGATTAACTTTTTTACATAAAACGACACAATTACTTCAGTTAATTTTCATTAGTTGCTGAAGAGATGCATGAACAGAGACAAAAGAGAAGAGAAACTGATAAGTACATTGTTTATCAAATATACTAATCTTCTTAATAAGTGAACTGAGATAAGTTACTTGTAGCATAAGTAGCTTATCTTACGGTCCAAACGCCCCTAAGTGATTTTAGCTGGACCTAGGAACTCATGGGCTGGGGCTGCTAGGTCATCATGCCTTGGCAGCCCAGCCCTACAGGGGTAGGCTTTGCCCCTTAAACTTGGCCCAATGGACAAGCTCGGACTTGAAATCTCGGCCAGTTTTGGGCTAGTTGGGCCAAGGGTGATGATGAATGGCCCACCCGGCTTGTTGGCATAGTCCAATACTCAAGTAGTAAAAGGTTGGTTGATTTGATGTGAGGGTCCCATTCAGTTTTCATATGTAGGCCGACCCATTGCCACCCCTAATGAGACTCGACCAGCCAGCATGATTATAGCCTATTTTGAACCATGTTTGTGCATTGGAGTTTCAGGGTCCAAGTGTTAGGCTTGGGCTAGTCTACCAATTAATTGGGCTGGACCTGATTGTAAACTATCTAAAGCCGGACATCTTGGCTTTCACCCAATAACATTGGAGAACTGATAGTGGGCCATCACGGCCCAACCCGAGCTCACAAAGGTAAATGTATCAGAGTTTCGGGTCCATGAAAGGTGTGAGCGTCGGGCCCCCCATGTATGTTGCATGAATGTACCCTGGCCAAAACCGTCCGATAAGGTGGACCACGAAGCGAGTAAAATGAAATGACCTCATTTTTACATTAGGCTCATAGACGAGGAGAGCTGCCTGATGAACAGCTCAGATCTCACACACGCACACCAAGCTGGCACATGTGCACGATCTCGAGACAGAGCAGCAGCAAGAATATGACCAACTCCCTTGGTATGAATATCGAACAAGAAGCGAAAAGGCGCGAGAAATCAAGAAGAGAGAGAGAGAGAGAGAGAGAGAGAGAGAGAGATGGGAAGAGCGAAGAGGCAGGTGACGCTGGAAGAGTATGTGAATTTCCACGAAAATCCCCAACATCCCAATCTCACCGTCAAATGCCTCCATCAGGTACCTTCTCTCTCTCTCTCTCTCTCTCTCTCTCTCTCTCTCTCTCTCTCTCTCTCTCTCTCTCTCTACTCTGCATTTCGTATTTCAAGATCCGATTCTTTTCAGATCTCTCATCTAACCTTCTCTCTCTCTCAGATCATCCGAATGCACGGTTTCGTCAAACTACACAACCGTCCCAAGGTAAAAGAAAGATCCCTCCTTCCATCCCACCCTTTTCTATAGTTCTTATTTTCTCCATAATCACTCAGAAAGATATCCTGGACGCGTTGAACTCCATCGATATGCTGATACCACCCCTACGATCGACACTGAACGAGAACATCTCTTCCAACGCGTTCCTCTCGCTCGATCAGGTGAACAAAGATCTTGCCGCGCTGGAATGGCAGGAGTGCCCTGTCCGGTCAGTAGCGACAGTGGAGTGGGTGGAGGAGAATCAGTTAGCCAGCGACCAGGACCATCTCCAGATCATTTGCGGACAGCCTGCGACGAGAAAGGCATTGGCTGCTTCAACTCCTGTTAGGAAGCTGAGATCGAAGCGGAGGAAGCGGAATTTCGTTAAAACAGAAACTGATGTTTCTACTTCTGCTGCTGCTGTCTTTGATGATGATTCTGCTCCTCTGCCTTCGTCTTGGCTGTCTCTTGGATTTTGCTAAGGAAAGAGTATAATTGCTGATTTTTCTTTTTTCTTCTTTTCAATGGCTGAGATTCTTTCTTCTTCTTGAATCTTGATCTTCATTTACTGTTTTTTTCTCCCCCCGTTTTGGGTCGAGGAGGAGGTGGAATTTTGCAGTGGTAGTGCCGTGATTTCTTTTGTAAACGAGGGGTGTTTTCGTCTTTTTCGTTAACCATGACAGTGCAGTTGCGTTGCGTACCTTCTTCTCGTACCTTCTTCTCGCGGTGGATCTTCTTTCTTCATTCTCTTTTATTTTTCTTTTTCGGGGATCTCTTAAAAACCCGACTTCTCTTGCATACCCGAGGTGGATACAAGACGTGGGGCCCACCGTGACCGTGGCATCCAATCGGTTCATCAGGCGTGTGTTATCATATTCACCGTCCATCCCAAAAACCAGCTCGATACATCGTCCATCTGGGTTTTCAATTAGGATGATTTTTGGAGTCTCTTTTCATCCGCATCGTGATGAACGGATTGGATGGAGAATATAAACCATGGACGGCCTCGTATATAATGGTTGCCCCTCCGCTCTGTTCCGCAAGGTGTGGCCCACCTGAGTGATCGATTGGGCTAATTTCTGGGCCCACATATATCGTGCGAAGCACCCAATGGACGGAGTGGATGCCACACACACACAGCATGGAGGGCCTAAGGAGACCGGTTGTTGTACCCGGTGCGTACAGCATGTGTGCATGCGCAAGTAGGATTAGAATCCTAATTCTTGAGCACATGTGCCAGCTTGGATACGTGTGCAAGGTCGGAGCCGTTCATCTGGCAGCTCCCCTGTTATATCAGCCCGGACGTAAATATCAGGACGCAAAATTCAGTCTTGCGTTGAGCCCATGCAAGAAAAGGCTACGTGGAACTAATCGTGACATCTACTCCATCAGTTAGGACGTGAGCCTATAAATTAAGCAGATCCAAACTCAAGTGGACCATACCACAGGAAATAGTGAGGTCCAAGAGATGCACACCATTTAAACCTTACTAAGGTCCACCCAAAGCTTTCAATCAGGCTGCTATTTGTGTTCCAATGGTAGGAATCCCCATCCCCATTGTTTCCTGTTGTGTGGCCCACTTGAATTCTAGACCTACCTGAATTTTGGGCTCACAGCACGTCCTAAGATCAACAGGTTCAACTGATGGACGGAGTGGTTGTGATGCAGACATCACAGTGGACCACACAACTTTGGTTGCATAAGCTTTTCCGTCCATTGTGGGCCTAAAAGGGTGGGCCACACCATGAAGATTAGCTAGCTCAAAACTCGACTGATCAGATCATCAGTTGGGCCTCCTAGATGAGGCAGATTGGATGTCATGTTACCCACTCTTGGCTAAGAGGGTGTTAGGTGCTGCTCCAGGGGTTGGGTTGGGATCGTGAGGACTGTTAAAGACGCTAGACCGAACCATTCATATAGAACCACACTGTCTACGGGCAGCATGGGAGAATCACACCGATTAATGGCCCAAAGAATAACACAAAGTGCCCCCCACAGCGGCGGCAAGTTCTGCATGAGGAAGTTACTTGGGCCCACCGATACGTTGCAAGAAACCCACCCCGTTTTGCCAGCTAATGTTAAGAAATGAGCTAAAAAATATAAGGCAGATCCAAAACTCAAGTGGGCTACAAATAGGAAACAGTACGGATTGAACCCCACCATTGAAACCTTCAAGGCCTCGTGCTAATATTTGTGTTTTCAGTTCATCCCAGTGGGAATGACCTTATGAACAGCTTAGATAGCATATAAACATCATTGTGAGCCCTGAGAAGGTTGCGACAGACATTTGGGTGCGTGTATGGTGTTTGATACTCGGTAAAGTAGGACGCTTGATAGGCAGGAACTCAAAAGGTGGAGCATTCTCGGCAGGCTGATGACATGAATGAGAATCGTTGCCCATAAAACAGCAAGGAAATATAATTTTTTTTAATCAACAGCTGAAACTCAGCATCCGCATGGAACCAACCAGATAAGTGGATTGGCCGGGATCATGTAGGTTGGCCCCACCAAATGAATAGCCCAGACCTCACACGTTTTTGACATTTGGCATGCCACCAAGAGAGCCTTCAATCTCATCCATAGGGTCTGCTTCGCAAATCCTCCTGTTTGTTTCCTACCCTTGAGAAGTAACAACCAAAACAAATAGAGCAGGCCAGATCTCCACCGTCCCAAGGCTGATGTATGTAATCAGAGCCATTCGGTAGCAGGGCCCCACAAGAGTGGGCTAAAATACCAAAATCACAATGATCAAGCGGTCCAGTCCAATTTCATTTCCAAACAAACATCCAAAAGGCCAATCAAACAGTCGCAAGCCACAACCTTTGTAGGATTGTCCAAAGGATGTAATCTTCACCTAATTCACCCATTGATATTGATAGTGAAGCCCACCAGAGTGAGCTGTTCAGATCATCGTACAAGCCCCACTTGGACGATCATCAGTGGGTGGGTTTATTTTTTATTAAACAAAGGACACGCTCCCGGTAACACCACAAGGGAAGGTGGTACTGGTCAGATGTGGGGGACACATGATGTGTGAATTGCATCATGAAATCCAATCCGTCTATCAGATGCTTCAAAACATGTTACCCCCAGAGCCCAAAAATCAGGCTGCTCGGTGAATAAGGTGGGCCACACCATAGGGTCCGGTTCAAGCAACAGAACAACCCTTATTTGCATGGACGGCCCACCATGTTGTGTATATGGAATCCTTTCTCTGACCTGAATGACAGGTGAGGGAAAAACTCAAGGCTGTATTGCAATTCATGCGGGCCCCTGTGTGAATCATGGTTGACGTCATCTCCCACATTGTTCACAGTTTTGTGGCCCACCTGAGTGTTGATTTGGGATGATTTTTGGCATGTGGGGGTAATATGAGGTGACTCGGCTGATGGATGGGTTGGATGGCCTGCATACATCACGTGGGCCCACATCTCTCTGGTACCATCATATGCCATGGTACCGGGACCAGTACCACTGTAGAGCACCTCTGAAAAGAAACCACAGATGCTCTTCAAGCACCTTGATCTTATTTTGTGATTGCCGGTGCTGAAGGATTAAGGGCTTCATGCCACAAAATGAAGTAAATGAAATTACTCACAAATGAACCTCCATTTGCGTTCCATAAACATGGCTGTGAAACATGGCCTGTACAAGCAAGCAGAACCCAGAGATAGTTCCTAACCCGCTCCAAAAACGTTAGGCCTCTCTGCACCATCTGAAGAGGTCTGGCCGTATCCACCCAAACCAATCAGTAGTGTGATTTTAAGCTATTTTCCCCAAATAAACGATATAAGAATGTTCTCTAAATTAGGAGATGAAATAGTGACTTGGATAAATAGAGATGCAGCAGCTTACGTGAACTCCGTGTCTTCCGCCTGCTGTTCCACTACAATGGTTGCAAGGGCAAGCCTATAGGCGGCAGACCTCAGATTCCTTACCAGCACAAAAATCTCAGGCCTCCCCTTCTCTTGCATCTCACTCCACTGCTCTCCTCTCAGCCGAGCAAGCAATGCCGCCTCACAGAAGGCTTCTGCCACTGGCTTGGTGCTGCAGCCACATACAACAGATGCACATGGCACAATATTAAGATGTTTAAACAAGAATACAAAAATCATTTCCATTAACTCGAGTTCAGAATAAGGAATTCGGAAGGAATGGCAGCAGAAGGAAATGCAAACCTTCCACGAACAAATCCTGTCTTGACAAACCCAATAGGCCACCTGTGAGATTGCCTGGCCACAGGGTCTTCTGGTATCTGCAGCTCCCACTTGCCAGACTCTTGCTTTATGAAATATGACTTTATAGAGGATTGAGGGATTTTAAGTCCATCCTGTTCGTCTGATCTGCATCTTCACATTCAGTCCCTTAGTTTTGGTATGAAACTGGAATTTCACTGAAAGAATCATGTCGAGCTAATAAGAAGATAATAGGATTTGTTTCTAAGGTTACAATAGCCGCTGCAATGAACAAATTAAAACTACAGACTCAGTTCAGTGAAACAATCACAGACGCTATTATGGGCAGATGGGCTCCCACAGCCCAACATATTACCACCGAATTTTTATTTTTATTTTTTATTTTTTTTATTTTTTTAAAAATGCTTTTAGATATTTTCCTGGTTATAGCATGTACTGCTTCCCTGTTGGAATGCGTCACCAATGGTAGAAGAGAGAAGGTGACTGATCGCAGGTTTTGACTAGTAGACTACTGAGACTCCCTCCCAGTCTTAATTTGTTTGTTTGTTTTTAACCCACGCAGTCACACCACAGTGGGATTTCACCACAATTGGTACTCGAACCCATGACCTCGTGTTGAAACTCTTGTGAGTCTACCACCGAGGCATGAGTAAGGACCCACAGTCTTAGTTTGTTCATTGGTGTTTGTTGTATAATATTTTCAGATCCAGATCTGAAGGAAAAACCACAACCTAGATCAGGTCGCTGATCTTGTTTGCATTGCCATAGTTTGTGGCTTTTCATGATCGATTTCCTTTGTCAAGTCAATCTATCAAACAGAGTTTCCAAAGCTGGACAAAGCGACAGCTGTTGATTTGTAAGAATAGGTCAGTCAATTACTTGATGAATGACTTTCATACTATAACAGTTCCCATTCAAGCTATTGCCCCTAATATTCATTTATCTAACAGAAAATGTCAGTCAAGAGTCTGTTGACTTATTCTCACGGATTTATTGCTTTCTTGTTCTTTTTTTCTCTTTCTTTTATTTTTTAAAGAAAAAAGGCAACCTTTGGAAGAAAATTCCAAGTAAAAAAAAAAAAAATAATACTAGTAAATAGAAAGGCTCCATGGTGCTACTAACCTGGTTGTCCACAATGACAATTCAGTAAGAATGGGTGCACAAACAACAGCTCCCTCTTCAAAAACGCCTTCCTTGTAGGCATGGAGAAGAACTCTCAAAAAACACAGTTTACGGGTAGCTGGTATCTGGATGACTCCTTTAGGGGCCCAGCTGAGCCTGCCTTTATCCATCAGCTCAGAGAAAATCCTTTTCCCCATTGCCGTATTAGGGAATAAAGGTAGATGACAGCAATGGATTTCATTCAAGTAAGCACTCAAAAGATTAGACGTCCTTGCTATGAAACCTGGAAAAGAGCCCTGCTCTGGTGACGCTGCATTGTTGTTTCCAGTGTCCGGGTTTACCGATGAACTGCCATAAACCATCTCTTTACTTTGTGTTTGCACATCTGGTGTTTGATCATCTCCCAGGCTGGTCAATCCTTCCTTAACAGTGGAACTAATGCAATACCATGGGGGTGGTATGGGAACTCTTAAAGGTCTCATAGCAAGAGGACACAGTTCAGCTCTTTGATCAGAAGCAGTAGCTTCAGCAGACATGAAGCATGAGTATGACTTGCAATCAGGGAAATCAGAAGGGAATGATGGCACCCCATCCTGCAGCAAAGAATACACTTCTATTCACAACATTTGGAAACCTAGGAATAGAACCAAGTATAAGGTCAGGAGTATGTACTTACATCACAAGAAACCCATTGCCTTTCTCGCAAACCAATGGCCCGAGCCCCATGGGAGACGAGAGGAATCCAAAAGGCCTTTACCCAACTTAAAGGAAGAATGATAGACCACCTACAGGAGATCGGAAACCAGATAGTTACAACAAAACATGTTTTAGTGGATGCAGAAGAAACATCTAGGAAAATCTAAATCATTAACTTACCCCATGCAAGAGCCCCTTTGGTTATTAACATTCTTTAAAAGCAAAATAGGGCAAGATCTAGCAGAGCCCTCCTTTGATTTGCCGGTCAAGGTCCCTGAATTTGTATTATCAAGGTAAAAAAAAGATAAGCGCCTCTGATGCTTTTCCATGCAAAGAAGATTCTCCTCCATTGGAGGATTAGTCTGATCATTAGAAGTCCACAGATCTTCACTGTCAGAGAAATGAACACTGCTCGCATCAGGTTTTAACCAAAAAGATCCTATGACCTCTCTATAACTATTTGGAGCTCCAGAGGTCAAGGAAGCATCTTCCTTAGAATCATCTTCTTCTAGTAAATTGCTCTCTTGACAAGTAGGTGCTTCTGGAACACTTTCAATTGCTTTCACAGTTATATCACGTGGATCTTGGACTGTTAAAGATACTATTGCATGTGAGGGTAGGTGTTCTGCATGTTCAAGGACAAACGTCTTTTGAAGTTGTGGAGTGCTGTCAGCCTTCAAAATCGAACATTTGCTCAGATGAAAATCCTCGCAAGTACCGGACTCCCTGTCAACAATACTAAATGAAGTTTCCATTCTCAATTAGAAGAGGAATAGGTTGCACCTTTCGAGCCTTATTGATGATGCAGTTCGGTAATAGAACTCACCCAGCGACAGGATGTAGTATCTTCTGAAGAACTTGGATTGCCTTTGCTCCCATAACTTCCAGTTTTGCTAGCTTCCCCTCCAGTGAAAAACAATTGACAGAAGCACCATTTTCATGCACCTGAGATATAAAGACAAGTGACCAAAGTTAACATAAAGATTCCACTTTGCAAAAAAAAAAAAAAATCTTTTCTTTTTGATGTGTGTGTGTAGTGAAATGCTCACCTACACACTAGTTCTCACAAGAACTCATGAGAACTTTTTGAGAACTCATCTCACGTAATATGAACACAAAATCTGAACCATCCACGTGATGCGGCACCACATGAAACCCCCAGGGCCCAACTTTCACCCTGATCCAAAACTCTGGTGGGCCACAGCAAAAGGAAATAGCTACCTCCCTTGATTTCTCCTCTCTTTGCTATGGCCCACCAGAGTTTTGGATCAGGGTGAAAGTTGGGCCTTGGAGGTTTCATGGGGTGCCGTGTCACATGGACTGTTCAGATTTTGTGCCTAGGACACATGTGCAAAGGTGCGCATGTAAAAAGGTGCACAGGTGTGTGTGTGTGTGTGTGTGTGTGTGTGTGTGTGTGTGTGTGTGTGTGACCAAGTAATGCACATAGATATTGGTGGATTCACACCAAGCAGGGTTTATATATGTATGCACTGAAAATAACTATTACACTCAATCTAATGAACATAAAAAAGAACAAGCCTAGAATTGGAATCAGCTCGACTTCATAGTTTTATGTTAAATAACTATTACACTCAATCTAATGAACAAAAAAAAGAACAAGCCTAGAATTGGAAGAAGAAGAAGAAGAAAAATCTAATCCACAGCCCCCTACCACCAGATGCAGGCCCTTGCTGGCAGGAATCAGGCCTGTTAATATTCTTTCATGCCAGTTTTACCCTTTACCAGAAGCAATCCCCTGTCCGATCACACATGCGCATATGCATGCACGGAAAAAAAAAAAAAAAAAAGGAGTTACTTGCATATACACCCTTCCTATCTATACAAGAAAAAAACACCATCCTCTTTTCGTATTTGTAAATAACACCTCCTATTTCTGTCTATCGTACAAAAATCCCCAAAGAGTCTATAAATTACGTATTTCACGTCCGTGTTAAAAGAGTTAGTTACTCCGGTAGGGCATGAAGGTTGAGATACATAATGTCAAAAATGCACACAGGGTATGGTCATAACTTAAACCATCCACATAGTTGGTCCAACAATGGAGCACAGATCAAATTTACATGCAAACAATGGAGAGGATTCTATTGAAAAAATCTCAAGTGGGGCCCACCAGCTAAACAACCCAGATCACATGCACAAATGCTACATGGGCTCCAGTTGCATCCATTAAATCACCAAAATATCATGTGCGGCATTTCCATAATATCCCTCCGAGGTGGGTTTAAAGGTAATTTAAACATGCTAACAACTCAAATTAACACCTTTTGGACATCCTCATGTCATCCACTGACAGAATTTAACCAAAAGGTTTTTTTTTTTTTGTGCATAAATACAGAAAAGGTTGGGTGTTATTTACAAATATGAAAAGGGGAGGATTTTTTTTTCTATAGACAAAAGAGAGGGTTGTATGTGCAAAAAACACTTGAACATTCATCTTCGTCCCTTCCCTCTTCCTTCACTACTTCGTGGTGGCTTCTATGGCCACTGGTGGGGCTGCTCATCCTCCCATGGCCTCTATTTTTATCCATCCCACCTAGCTCAGCCTCTCCTTCCTTAATTCCCTCTTTCCTTCTACCAACCATCTATATTTCCATCTCAAATTGTCTCTTCCACCTATTTCATCACCTTCCTCCATCCCAATTATGTTTTGGTCCAACATTGACCTCATCCAAGGTTAATGGATGCTTCAGTAGCATCAAGTTTTCAATCCTCACCAATACCGCCTTCCCTCTTCTTTTGTCCTCCATTTCCAGCCACACATCAAGTTTTATGTTTGAACTTGTGAAAACCAAAATGAATAAAACACCATTAGTTAATTTCAGACTAACAAACATTAAAAAAAAAAAAAATGACTCGTGCCACGTGCAGGAAATTTTGTAAAGAGAAAAATAATTCATCAGAAAGGTAACGAGAAGTCTTCTCTTTTATGCATTTATTAGTAGATAATTAAGCATAATATAACTGGAGAAAAATTAAACTACCCTCACCTCTTTTATGCTAACAAGAACAAATTAAAGAAAACTCAAATACTCGTCAAAAGAAAAGAACAAGTGTAGATATGCACTTCATCATAATCATAGTACATAGACCTAAAACTCTGTTCAGCATATGGATCTCGAAAAGGGATGCTTGAAATGAAACTGTTTAGAAATCTGACCTCAGGGGTATGAAACTACATAGAGATCAACAACATGCAGTAATATTATATATCATACCACCACGTACTACATGCATTATACATATTGTGATAATTTGACTTCCATATAAAAGTCTGCTAGGCTAGACAATTTCGGGACAATTGAAAGCTACTTGCAAGAAAACATAATCTCCTTTTAAATTATTTTTGGAGGAATGATGCTTAAGAAATGGACTCTCAGTTTGATTTCAAAGTCGGTAAAACATGCGGAAAAGGATCCTTATATCTGGAAAATGCCCGGCAACTAACACTTTTTTTTTAAGGAGAAACATTCCCAGAAGCTAACTTCTTTTTTTGAAGGATATGCCCAGAAGCTGTCAAACAGTTTCCCCATTTTGAGGGGATGCTTTAAGAGTGGCACAAGAACTGCAAAGATACATCTTATAGAGCAGCTTCCTTGACTCCAAAATGTATAAATAATCAAGGAAATAGAAAGCAGAAAAAAAAAAAAAAAAAAAAAAAAAAAAGAACTGGTTGCTTGGAGTGGTATGGAGCAAGTTAAAAGACGAAGAATAATGCATGTTTACCACCATTAATGGTGTAAGTTACTGCTACCAAATGGGTAAATAGACATTGAACAGCTCTATAAACAATACATTTATCAGGGACGAAGTGGCATAAACCGAATTCCATAAATAGGAACAGACTAACAAAATGACCAGACAATTAATATTGCAAGGAGTGGCAGTCAATCAAAATCTGAATACCATTGTAGGTTAATCTAATAAGTTAGGGTGTACCAGCTCTTGACAGGCATATCTTAAAGCACCAAATCCTTCACTGAAGGCTGCAGCGTGTATCCATACCCACAACTGTCGATACGAAGTACTGCATTCACTTTTCTCACTCATGCAATGTCCATTTAAATTTGAATCATTTTCAACATCAATATCTATATGGACGCTTGAGAAAGGCCGCCACATGAAGGTCACAGGGGCAATCAGTTGAGAAATAGGAGCTCCGACATGATGAAGCTGCACAATTAGACAGCTCACAGTTCATCCATTTACATGATCATTCTTTTATAAAGTGACTAATGTGTTCTTACTGAAGAAGCAACCTACCATAGCATTTCCGTAACGGACTCCACGATAGACAGGATTGGATGGTTCTTCTGAAGATAATGACGGTGGCAGAACCATCACCATTCTAAAAACTTTCAAAAGTGATTCCTGGAAAGATACAAAAATAAAATTTAAAACACACTTAAGTTTTTGCACATATACCACAAAAATAAAACAATAAAGTGCATAGCAGCTACATCAATTTTTTCTTAATAATGAACCTGGCATCAAGGATGTTATTAAACACTTAGGGCCGTCTGGATGCAAGAAAAGTTGTGTCTGGCACAGGCTGTCTGGGGAAGACGGGCTATCCATAGTTTTTCTACCCATTTATGCACAAGAACCAATAAAAATAAGGATAATGTCCCCAAAAGGTGAAATAAAACAAGGATAGCATGTCTCTTAGAAGAGGTAAAATAAAGACAAGGAAGCTCATCCCTAGTTCAGTGCACATGCTGGAATAAAATGCTCAATGCATATGCATCCCATGTGTTAAATGTGTCACATGTGCAACCAACCATGTTCAAGCGCCTCATGGGTACCATGTGTGCTACCATTAATCTTAAAGTGCCTTACATATGACACATGTGCCAATGTGCACATGCACCAAAAGTACTACATGTTCCACTATTCATCTTAAGTTCCCAAGTGTGCCACGATCCAATTTTACTTGTTGCTCTAGGGTGTTTGACAAACAGCAAACAAAATAGCTGGTCCAAGACAACATAACCTAGATATCCAAGACAACATGATCTAGACAATTTGTCCAGAATACAACTTTACTTGCATCCAAACAGCCCCAAAGCCCTGTTTGGGGTCGACGACTGCGAATGTGGATTGGCAAATCCATAAAATAAGAAACTCTCAAATTCACTGATTTGCCTTGATTTGGATTCGGCAAGTTCCAGTATGTGCTGTTTGGTAATCCAGCTGCAAATCCATGGATGTCAATGCTCAAATACTTTTGTTTCTTTTTGGTACAAGTCCATTGATTAGAACTTTGTAACAAAACGAGATTATTGTCATGGTCCTTCATGTGGTTCTAATTGTCCATCACGTGGGCCTTAGTATGCACCATGTGGGCCCAAGCCATCCATCATGGAGTCTATCACATGACCCAAGCCATCTGTCCTTGCGTAAAAATAAATCGCAACCATCAATATGACATATACTACGACAGAGACACCCCCAAATGAAAGGACGCATGCGCAATGACCCCGATTGACCATGAGTGATATATTGGCAATGGCCCTAGTGTTGAACATGTCAAGGGCCAAAAATCAGGCCCAACCGCTCATTGGGTGGGCAACACATCTATGCCGCTGCTGGTCAAAACCCCTCAAATAGAGCTGTTACAAATCCTCAACTCCTCAAAAAATGTGGATTTCTCAAGTCTCTAGTTTTAGGGGATTTGAGAATACATGGATTTACTAGGATTTGGATTTTGAAAAAACAATGGGGGAGATTTTAAATCCATGGATTTCACAAATCCATGCCCCAAATACCCCACCCAAAGAGTCATCAAAAGAAAAACGAGGATAGATTTGCGGTGAATCGTTGGGAAAGCCATCATATTGACAGGGAATAAAACTATAGCCAAAAGTTCATGAGATCCAAAGAAAAAGGGAATGCCTGCCTCTGTACCCTCCAATTGGACAGCGCAGTTGTAACTTGCATCATGTATGAGGGCTCCATTTCTTAGCCACTTCAAGACAGACCTCGAACCTCTTCCTCTGAAAAACATAAATAATAAGGCTTTCAACATATAATGATACTGTGATACTTCCAGTAAATTGCAACTTACAAAGCATATCAGAAAAAGCAATACAAATATATAGCAGCGGACAAGTAGCCGGTGCAGAGACCTAGCAGAAACTAACAAATATGGCAGAGGACAAGCAGCCGCTGCAGAGATCTAGCAGAAAATAACCAACCCATCGTGTATAAAAAGAAAAGCCCATGCCAACAAAAACTGGCGTGTCAGGCATGCATACCTAAAAACAAGTTTACTAGGAGAAAGCATTAATTAATTTCTTTCATTCTGTTGGACTTTGTTGGGAAAACTGGACCAGACACCAAACTGTTTTAATTGATTGTCCAGTCCAACCAATGATCAATCGTGTCGAATCATTCCAATACAGGACATCTGGTTTAAGTACCATACATAAGATCAAATAAAATAAATAGAGTAAACATCCAAAATGCCTCTTGTCAAGTGCATAATACCTTCCCCAATTGAAATGAGATCACAGGTTCAAGTTTCACAAATGTAAATGTTTGATTTCTCAACCAACTCGGTTGACCTGAGTTTCAAGTGAACTGGATTGTTTTTCGGTCCACTTCTGATCCAAGTCCAACACAATCCAACAGTCCAGTCCATTCAGGATTGTAAAACATTGGTTGGATGCACATGTGGTATGCATTGGGAACAACTGCCAAACATTCAGTTAATCAAGAAAAGGACAAACTAATGAAGGTTCCTAGCATTCATAGTGAGTAGTTTGCATTCCTTGCAACTCCAATTTGAAGGTAAAAAAATTGGAATTTGGACACTCAATTTGAAAGTGAAGAGAAGTAATTAGGCATTTCCCACCAATGAAGTTCCTGCATGTGGCTAAGAACACCCCTGTCAACTCCAACAGTTTGGATTGCCTGAGAGAACCATGATTGCAACAAACAAGGCCCACTTTCAATATGGACAGCTGTGACATCACTTGAAAGGAAAAGAAACAAAAATAAGTTAAAATTTTACCTCAAGGAGGAGAATGAACAGTGAGGATTACGTACAGCTTGAAAAAAAAAAAAAAAAAAAATCTCTTTGAGTGGTATTACAATTTGTTTTTGCAATTTGGTCATTTCCACCTTTCTTAACTAGTTATTGAAATTGAATTCAAGGGTGTATCCAAACATTCCATTGTGGAATTACTTAGACACTGCTTATATGATATGATTTAAAACTATTTCTATATATCTTACACTTTTCTCTTCTAGTGATCATATTACAGTTAGAGCTCACTGCCTTGTCTCCATATCTAAAACATTTACACATATTAATGGGTAATTTATGTAAAAGAAAATAAGAAATAGGCGAGTGATCACAGGATAGATATGCTTACCTTGCATAGATTTTCAAAATCAACCAATTATGATGTTTTTACAAGTCAGGGGGCAAATAACTTTAAACATGCACATTTTGACAATCATATGAGACAAAAATCCAATAATAAGAAACATGAATTTGCTATTGTTGCACGCCATTGTTACTCGCCCCTTGTGCTTTTCAATGTAGTGATCCAGAAAGTTTGTCTACTCAACTTCAACATGAATGACTGCCAGAACCAGATGGTCCAAACAGTTCCTTGTCAAAAACCGGGTTCCTAGGGCTTTATAACATTCAAATGACTAGTCCAGATCACCACATAGCCACAAACTCCTGACGAGCAATAATTGGAGCGCCACAAATGGCAAGAAATGCTTGTGAATCTCAATAAACATGCATATGGAAAGGTAAGCTTATGGGAAATGGACAAAGGGCTTCATGGCACACACACAAACATGACACATGAGATCCTCTCCATTGATCAGGTAGGGCAGACTGTAAACCAACACCAAATCAAAAGTCCACGCATCAAGCAGGACATGCACTCTGTAGTCACTGTACAGACTGTCAATCCTTTTTTTCCTAATCATCCATTTTTCTCATAGTAATGTGGTCCACCTCACGAATGGACGACACTGATTTCGGGGAAGGGAATGCTCACAGTGCACCCTGCCTGATGAACTATACAGATCTCACACATCTGCAACATTGACATATGCTCTGATAAGCGCACCCTTTGTGCATCTCATCTGAGCTGGTACACTGTACACTATGCATTCCTCCATGGGGAGTCATTTAATAATCTGGTAGACTATGACACCTCATACACAGACACTAAAAAATTGTACACATTACTCAAATTAAACTGACAAATTTGTAGAGGTCACTGTTGCTAAGTCGAAGTGCCAAAATCAAATTGGTTGAGCAATCCTAACATATGATTCATGGACACTTGTTTGTTGAAACAGAACCATTGGGATATTATACAACTTTAACCGTTCCATAAATGTCCACCAACTGATAGTCAGATAATCAAATAAGCATAATTCTTTGTTCATGATACATTTAAACTAGGACACATAATTTGGACAGTTTAATTTGAATTACTTGTATGCCACATATGCAATTTCTATGTGTGCATGCGTGTCATCCATTGCCCTCTGCCAGAGTATTAAAGTTTTTGTCTTCCTCCATTTGTACAAAATTCAGATAATCAAATACGCATAATTCTTGGTTCATGATACATTTAAACCAGGGCCCATAATTTGCAAGGTTTAATTTGAATTACACGTATGCTACATATTCAATTTCAAAGTAATTTCTATGTGCACGCGTATCATCGATTACACTCTGACAGAGTATCATAGTTTTCTTTTTCCTCCATTCATACAGAGCTCCAATACCAAACACAAAAACCAAAACCCCAAAACTTAGAAAACGAGAAATTTGGAAGAACAAAAAAAAAAAAAAAACTTAGAAAACAAGAATTTTGAAAAAAAAAAACACTACATTACCTTCCCTGCAATCCCAACGGAAGATAAAATCCCCACCGCTTGGTCATCTCGAACCGCTTTGCATGCCAAACATGCGTCCTCAACCTCTTCGACCCATCTCCCGACACACAGAATCCCAATGCAGGATTGCTCTTAAACTCAATTCTCCTCCGAATCCGACGAGAAACCTTCTTCCCCTCTTTCTCCGCCACCGAACCCCTGCCCTCATCAATCTTCCCCAGTTTCCTCCTCTTTCTCGACCGGTTCTTCCTGATCCGGTCATCGTATCCGGTCGTTCTACGCCTTTTGTTGCGGCGAGATCGGAAATCGTGGTTTAAACGGCTGGAGACGATGCTGTGCAGGGATTCGAGCTCGGGAGCTCGGGATTCAGCGAATTTCTGGACGTTTAGGGTTCGAGGAGGAGGTTGGATTAGATGGGATTTGAATCGATCGGAAGCCATTCGCAGACGATGAAGATTGAGAAGAAGAAGAAAAACCCTAATGGCTGGAAGCGGAAAGGCTATCTGCTCTCGCTGGCGCTGGAAGGGTTTTACGAAAAAAGGGGGGACGTGGATTTTTGGAGAGGGATAGTATATATAGTTGGTTTTACCTCCGTCGCGACTGAGGATTCAGTGTGTGTCGCAATGCACTAGGGCCCACATGCCGCGACGGCCCGTTGATTTAAACCGCCCATATTCTGTTTGCTACCATAATTTTTAAGTTACTTCATCATAGTCACGCTTCAGTGATGATCTAACATTTGATTTAAAAAAGTTGATTGAGAGCCGTTGAAAGTTCTATCCGTTGTTCCAAACTCACGTCATGAAATAACCATCTGATCGGCGTGAGCTTTTTAATGGTTTTGATCATAAGATCACATAGCCTGTAGGCCCGGACCCAATTCAAAATTTAGATCCAACGAACACTGAGCCTGCCACCACCTGCGTCTAGTGACCCATGACGATATTTGATTGACCAATGTACTACTACTTAGAAATAGGAAACGGATTGGCTACACCCCCTTACGCAGCCAATGGCTGATGGTCGGTGCTATGTGGACCCCACCATTATGTATGTGTTTCATCGATGCCATCCATCTACTTTTACAGATCATTTTACACTATGAGACCAAAACTGAGGTATATCCCAATCTCAAGTGGATCACATTGCAGGAAACAGTATTGAATGAGCGTGGACCATTAAAAACATTCTGGGGGCATAAAAGTTTTGGATCAAGCTGATTTTTGTTTTTTCCCTTCATCTGGGCCTATATGACCTAATCAAAAGATTTGATGTCAAATAAAAAGTACAATAGGCCTTAGGAGGATTTTAATAGTGGATATCCAATCATTATTATTTTCATGTGGTGTGGTCCACCTGAGACTTATATCCCTCTCATTGTTGGTATCAAGCCTAAAATGATATGTACAAATGGATGAACGGAATGAATGAAACACATACATCATGGTGGGGACCACAGAGCACTGACCACCAGCCACGGGGTTGGTGTTAGGGGGAGTAGCCAATCCGTTTTCTAGAAAATAGGAAGCAGATTGGCTGGTGTACCACACACTAGCTATATAGCTGCTGTACGTATGTGTCATGTGAGAACGAGCACGAGCACTGACGCTCTCCTTAGGTCCGAGTTGTATGAACGGATCAAAGGAGATCAAAGTTATATGGTGTGACAGTGATGTATCTATCATATCTATACCGTTCATCTATTTTTAGAGATCATTTTAGAGCAGTTCCAAAAAAATGAATTATATCCAAAGATCATCTGGACCATACTACAAACAGCAACAGGGATAATGATTTTTAGGGCCCACCATAATGTTTATTTTCCATCCAATCTTTTCATAAGGTCACAAAAATATGTATGAAGAGAAAACAAATTACATACCGATCCAAAACTTCTGTGACCCTAAAAAGGGTTTCAATGGTAGAGTTCAATCCCTACTACTTTTTGCAGTGTAGTTCACTTGATAGTTAGATTTGTCTTATTTATCTTATTTTTCGTCTCAAGACTTTAGTAGATCTCACCAAATGAATGAACGTTTTGAATATAACACATACCTCATGATTATACCCACATAACCTACTAACATTAATACTTACACCAGCTATGTAGCTGCTGTAGCCAAGATGTTCCTATAGCTTCAAGTTATGCGAGCGGTTCAAAGGAGATCAAAGTTATATGGCCCCATAGTGATGTATTTATTATATTTATACTAATAATTTATTTTTAAAGATCATTTTAGAGCATTATTCAAAAAATTAATCATATCCAAAGATTACCTGGACCACACTATAAATATCAGTGAAGATAATGATTTTCACTGTTAAATAATTCATAGGGCCCACCATAACATTTATTTTTCATTCAATCTATTCATAAGGTTACAAAGACCTAAACGAAAAGGAAAAACAAATTTCATATTAATCCAAAACTTCTGTGACCCCAAAAAAGGCTTCAATGGTAGACCTTCAATCCCCCACTACCTTTTGCAGTGTGGTCCATTTGATAGTTATATCTTATTTTTTGTCTCGAGCAATAAGACAAGCTCGTAAAATGGATGTATGGCTTGGATATATCACATACCTCGTGATCAGATCCATGCTGACATAAACACCAGCTATATAGCTGGTGTAACTCACACTAGCCAATCCGCTTCCTTCCTAGAAATACTAGGAAGGGATGCAGATTGCGTCCTACCCCGCTCGGTAGACCGTCTGGAGGCTCGTAGGCCTACATTGATGTAAGTGTTTTATCTAAGATGTACAATACTTTTTTCAACTAATTTTAATATGTGAACTAAAAAATGAGGTTGGTCAAAAGCTTAAGCGGACAACAAAGTGGGGATCGCAAGTTCACCATTAAAAACTTCTTGGGAGCGGGAAAGTTTGGATGAAACTTATATTTGTGCTTTCACTTCATCCACGGCAACATGACCTTATGAATAAGTTGTATGGTAAAAAAACATCACCTTAGCCCTTACAAAGGTTTCAACAATGGGTGTCATTATCAGTGTACGTTTCTTTGATGTGGTCCACTTAAGCCTTAGACTTGCCTCCTTTTCTAGTTCATATATTAAAATTATTTGAAAAACGCGTTGAACGGTGTGGAAAAAATACTAACATCACAATGGGCTATGTTAGCCCTGCCCGGACGGATTACCGTACGGGCGGAGGTAGGACGTAATCCGCGTTGTTTCAAAGAGCAGCGAGACGGCTAAGCGACGTCACCATTTCTGTGGGCCCACTATGATGTATGTGTTATATCCACACCGTCCATCCATTTTGAAATATCATTTTAAGTCATGAGGTAAAGTATGAGGCAAATAAAAATCTGTAGTGGACCCCACCACAGAAAACAGTGGGGAGAGTGATTCCCACCATTGAAACTATCCTAATGCCCACCATAATGTTTATTTGAAATCTAAACTGTTCAAAAGTTAAAAAAGACATAAAATACAAGAAAACACAAATATCATCTTGATCTAAAACTTTTGTGGCCTTTAGAAGTTTTTAATGGTGGGCGGCACTGTCCACGACTGTTTTCTGTGCTAGGGTCCACTGGAGCTTTGGATTTAACTCATTCTTTGCATATTACTCAGAAATGATCTCTCCAAATGGATGAAAGGTGTGGATAGAAAACATACATCATGGATCCGCGCCAGTTTGAAAGGGAAACGGATCGGCTACTCACCCTGCCACTGGCCATTCAATGGCTAGTGGTCGGTGCTCTGTGGGCCCCACCATGCTGTTTGTATTTCAAACATGCCATCCACCCGGTCTTCCATATCATTTTATGGTATGAGCCCAAAAACGAGGTTGATACAAATCTCAAGTGGACAGCGAAGTGTTGATCACTATTTATAGCAAGTCATGTTTTCAGAGTGTTTGAGTTAGAGTAAGTTTAAACATCCTTTCTCCTCGTTTAAAGAACTGTAATTTCAATTGTTATCATTAATGAAGTTATTTCAAATTTATTAGGAATTATTTCTGCTTTTTATCTCAAGTCGGATTCCAGAGACCTCGGTGGATTCTATTCCAGAGAGCTCGGTGGATTCTATCCCCTGAGGAAGATGGTGATGAAGCTTATCACAGTCCCTCCATGTGCCAGTGGAGCCCACCTTTGATTGCACATTCCTACTATAAAAGTCACTTTGATTGCATCATCATAAGCATTTGACTACTATTGGCAAAAGAACAATCTATATTACAAGTTGCGTTTGTATTCTAAACATGTAAAACAATACATTTGGGTTCTCTAGACAAGCTATAAAAATTAAAAATGAAAAAAAAAGACACTATAGATGGTATCAACATCTATAAAGAGAATTAAACATAGCAAATCCTTAGTTCTCTGGTAATATTTTCCACATTTGCTTTGGATGAAAATGAAACTTCTTATGATCTCGGAGGAGATGATAGAAAAAGCTTAGGCGCGCGGCATTTCCAAACCTTCAATGGTTCCTTCCAACATCTCCGCCACTCTAATCATTGAAGGATGGTGCGTTGGATCCATTTATATGCATCACAAGCTCACTAAGATCATCTTCTTTACCATTTCTTCCTCACCACCCCACCCAAATTCCATTATCACATCATCTCCTTGTTCACACAAATGTTTATATATCCAATGTGGAAAATTAAATTTGTCTACTATTCTCTACTTCCATGTTGAGGTTCTTCCTTCCTCCCACCATTTCTAACACCAACATTCCATAGCTATAAACATCGAATTTATAAGACACTACTCCCCCCGCGTTCCTACAATATACTTCGGGTGCAGTAGAACTCATGGTCCATCTAGGTGCATGCATTGATATAACACTATCTTTAGGTGAGCAGAGCTTAGCTAGATCCAAGTCAGAGATCTTTGGACACAAATCCTCATCAAGAATAATGTTATGCGGTTTTATGTCCAAATTCAAGTTAGGCCGCTACACCGGAGGTGCAAGTAATCGAGGCCTCGAATGGTGACAACCGCTATTTTCTGTAGTTTTCTCCCATCAAAGATGATTTGTGGGATCTTGGGTGTGTGTATATTTCTCGAGAGATTCGTTGGGCATGAACTCATAGATAAGAGCTCTTTTGGGCCACTGGTAACAGAATCCTAAAGGCTAACAATGTTAACATGAGAACATGGAATGTGTGGATATGAAAATTCTAATAATAACAAAGAGGAAATATAAACGTTCTAACTAAAAGTCACATATGTTTGGATACAAGGAATGTGTGGATATGAAAATTCTAATAATTATGCAAATATAATTTTCATCTTTATTCCAGAAATTAGGATTTCAAAATTATCACTTTTGTTTAATTACAAGTCAAAATCTCATTTTTATTAGATAAAAAATCACTATGTACACTTTGATGGATAGGTATGATGAATATATATCTTGTGGAATTCTGAGTTTTACTGCTAATCAAAACAGCCCCAGCTGTTTTGTCAAGGAAAATCAATTTCCTTTTCCTTAGATTCCTGCTATCCAATTCCAAACACGCCCTTAGAAAGCTGAATCAACATAAAAATGGAGATCTCTCACCTTCTATAGTAGCAAATTAAGGTACAACTAACACCCAGTTTTTGAATTTTTCACAAGAAAGTTTGATTAAGCATTTATTAAAAAAAAAAAAAAAAAAAAAGCCTTGCATCTCCATCATTACAAACCACTCGTTCGGCTAGCCTACATTGTATTTGAATTTGAATCCAATACCAGAGAAGACCCATCTTGCAGTCTGAAACAGAGAAGACAGTTTTAAGGTTTAGGCGGCATCGACAACTCTCCAACACTTCCTTGCAGCATCTCCACCACCCTACTCATCGCAGGTCGATTGTTCGGATCTGTCTGTATGCACCATAAACCAACCAAGCTCATCTTCCTCGCAATCTCTTCCTCCGCAGCCCCTGCAAATTCACCCAATGCTTTCCATACATCTCCTTGTTGTTCCAGTTGTTTATGTATCCAATGTGGAAAATATATTTTACTATCATTCTCCACTTCAATATCAAGGTTTTTCCTTCCACTGACCATCTCAAACACCATCATTCCATAGCTATAGACATCTGACTTATGAGAAACTCCTCCAAGATTCCTACATGAGACTTCCGGAGCAGTGTAACCCGACGTCCCTCTAGCGTCACGCATCGATATGATACTCTTATTCTGCTCGCATACCTTAGCTAGCCCAAAATCGGAGATCTTCGGGCAGAAATCTTCATCTAGAAGAATGTTGTGTGGCTTTATGTCGAAATGCAAGATACGTGTGGTACATCCACGGTGCAAGTAATTGAGCCCTTGAGCAATGCCGAGCGCAATCTGGTATAGCTGCTCCCATCCAAGAGAACGCGTAGCCTTGTTATTGAAGATGAACTTCTCGAGGGACCCATTTGGCATGTACTCATAGATAAGAGCTCTTTTCGACGGTTCATCGTAGCAGAAGCCGAGAAGGCGGACAATGTTAACATGGGAGGTATTGCCAATGGTGGAAACTTCATTGCTGAATTCATCTCCATTGCCCTTGGACTTGTTTAAGATTTTAACAGCCACCGGAGCGCCATTGGGGAGCTTCCCTTTGAAGACTTCGCCAAAGCCTCCTTGGCCTAATTTTTCACTAAAAGAGCAGGTCATTTTCTTGAGATCTGAGTACTTGTACTGCCTGGGAGAGATGGAGAACATCTCGACATTCGTTTTGTTCTTCTTCCGGGAATAGTACCAGACCCCCACTGTGATCAAAGCAGCTACAATTACGACTAGTACTACACCTGTGACCAAAGAAAGAAGGTAAATAAATTAATTGAGTAGCTTGTTGATGTAGAGAGGGTCACAGACACTTTCATGGCCAAGATGGACCAGAGAAGGCCCAGTTGGAAGTGATCAAAACCGTCAGAGCACTAATGCAAGAGTATCTCGCAAATCGAAATGAGTTATTCGACGTACAATATATGATTTTGGGTAGGAGAAGCTACTTTAGCCAACCAACCCCGTTATGTCGGGTTGCCCATGCCGAATTTACGAGATCTCATCAGATCAATAGTCGAAAGTCCATTTTAATTTCGTATTTACCATTCATAGTAAGTTTTAGTTCAATCATAACTCTTGATCCTTTGGGATTTTAGGAGAATCACATGGTTAGGCCAAATTTGATACTTACTATTTTTGGTAGAAAGCCAGTAGAAAGCCAGTAGAAATACAGTAGAAACCATGAAAGCCAGTAGAAATATAGTAGAAATCATGACCATCTATAAAATAGTAAGATTACTATTTATAGTAAGTCACGGTTTTTAGGGAGTTGAGTTTGAGTTTGATTCTAAAACTTCTTCCTAGGTTTGATATCTCTATTTAAAGGATTGTAAATTCATACTTATAATCAATCAATTAAATTTTGAATTTCTTAGAATTTATTTCTAACTTCCCTCGTGGATTCAAGGAATCGAAACTCCGTGGATTTGGAGTAATTACCCCCTGAGGAAGACAGTGCTCGGAGTAATTATCCCTTAATGAATAAGGTGCTCGACCTCATCACGTCCATCCTTGCGTCACTTGTAGTCAAAGTAATGCCAAGACGATCTCGGCCATTCATCAAGTGGGCATTCCATGAACATGCCCTTGAAGGAAAATCATTCCTATTCAGGTAAACAGAAAATGACTGAAGGTGAGTCTTCGACATACGACTGCGCGGCCTATCTGATATGGCATGTTCATGGTAGGCCTCACGAGATGAGTGCTCTGAATGTCATACACAAGCCAAGGATGTTAGGTACTGATTGAGAGTCCTCACCTATGATGATCGCCATGGAGCTAGGGAAAGGCTTCTTTCGCAGGAAACTAGGTTTTGGACCTGCAGAATGCAAGTTCACATAAGAGCAATTTATGACTGAAAGAGAAGGAATTAAACACTAGTATCATTCATCCAAAGCCTCGATGAGAAGATCGACGTGGGCCACTATGGATGGCCCATTTCACAAAAATACCCCAGATGGGAGTTCCCTTCAATATGTAGCATGTTGAGAAATAAATATAATTTTGTAATTGCACAAGTTTGTAAAGGTATTTATGAAAAGATGGGTCTCTGCTCATGCCTAAGTAGTAGACTCATAAGAGTTTCAACACAGATGTCATGTATTGGAGTATCCATTGTGGTGTGTGTGAGCGTGGAGGAGTGTGTTAAAAAGTATTAATTTTGGAGGACTAAAGCTATTATCCAAGGAAAACTTGGTGAAAGGATTACCATTGGTTGATATATGAAAATTTCGTTCTTAACAAAATATTGTAAAAAGATGTTCAAAAGATGGAAAAAAAAAAACGGCTAAAAGCTGCTACAACTCGTTTATATGGACATATATATAAGCGAATCAATCATTCATCACTTCGGAAAAACAACTGTTTTCTTATTTTTACTAATGATTTCGATTTGAAAACTTGAATTTTTTATTTTAAAAAAAAGTTTGAAGTGTTTGATGCTTTCAAAAAATTTAAAGCACAATCTGCAATTGCCTTAGTAAATAATTTTATATTTCATTAAAGAGCAAGTATATTGACACTTGCTTCTATTTTATTGAAAAGCATGTGAAGAACAAATAGATTGAATTCATTTTCATAAAGTTATAAGATCAATAAAATCTTTTAAAGCCAGCATCTTCAACAATTTAACAAATATATATACTTGGAATGGTTGGCAGAAGAAAATTAAGTTTAAAGGAAGTGTTGAGAAGTGAACTTAATAATTTTACGAGTATATAAGTATATTTTTTAAAAGATATGGAAAAGAAAAAGACAAAGTTAGAAGTTTCAAGAAATCACTTTCAAAGGCTTATAGAGTTAAATTGGTATGAAAAATTTATGTGTTGTATTTGATGTCTTAAATCAAGTCAGATACAAGGTATGTCGATGACATTGACATACTGTTTGATGTCACTTTCGATGGCATCAAACAGTGCTCGATCTCATCAAGATTTTTTGAATTTTCTCCAGTTGGCCGCTAGACTAACTGGACACTTTCTCAATGCCATCGATGAGTGTTCGATGACATCGAAGATCAGTTCAATGCAATCAAAGATGGCTTGATGTAATCAGAAAAAATCAAATTTTCATGTTTTGTCTTTGGAAAATTTTGGTGTTAGTTCGATGCCATCGATGTGGCTTCGATACCATCGAAGGATAAGTTTCGATGACATCGAAGTGTATTCAAGGCCATCAAACAATTTGGCGCAGAATTACACAAAGTTGCGATTTTATGGGATTTATTTCTGATTTCGTTTGGAATTCTTCCATAGCTTATAAGTATGGGTATAAATGGGATTTGGAGTAAGATCTGGGGTTTCTAATTCGTCCAAAAGGTTTCAAGGGTGTAGCAAGGGTTTGATTCAAAGTTGTTCGAATTGGGTAAACTCTCTTCCTTTGTAATTTCTACTTTCATAGTGTTATTTGTCGCTTTGTGCCGTGATTTTTTTTCATATTAAAATAGCTGTGTTTTTTCATGCTTGATTGGTGTGATTAGATTACTTCACTTGATTCACCTATGTGTGCTTCCGCGGTCCCCCAATAATAAGTAGTTATTATGTAGTAACTCATTAAATGATAAAAGTAGTGCGGAAAAAAGTCCCCCATTGCCTATACATAGGTAAGGACACACTTATGATGTATAAGAAAAACTCAATAATATATATATATATATATATATATATATATATATATATATATATATATGGGAAAAGGTACTATGCGCTTGAGCGTAAAGCGGTCGTCCATGAGGTCAGTGGGGTGTGATTCCTTTCGAAGATCCACACCGTCCACTAGATGTACCGCTCCAAGTGGGACCCACACGGCTGGAAATCGATCGTCCACGGAACTCGGGTGGGCCATACCTTCGAAAACATAAGTATACACGCGAAAACATGTAAAATCACTTGGTGGGGCCCACCGAGATGTGGATACCACCGAAAATTGGTCTAAAATTACATCCAAGTAGGATACACATGATAACGGTGTTGATCATCAAAAACGTCTCAAAAGGGGGCCACAAGTGGTTTTGAATGTTTAAAAACCCTCTCCCAACGTGGTGTGGCCCAAAAAGGTCTCGGATACGTAATTTTCAGTGTAGGATGGTGCATCCGATCGAGGGGATAGATTTTCGAACGGTATCACGGTGGGGATGTCATGGAGACCGCTTTAAGAAAAACCTTTTCCATATATATATATATATATATATATATATATATATATATATATATATATATATATATATATATATATATATATATATATTTCTGCTGTATTTTCTTGAGTTCCTCTTCTTCTTGTCTCATTATTTGTGTTAAGTGTGACAGTGACCAAGGTCTATTTGTATATCAACAGAACTGACAATCCATGATTAGGAAAGAAAATACAATAAAAACTTGTATCAATCAAAAAAAAAAAAAAAAAGTTGTTCACTTATATAAATGATTTTTGGTGCTTGGACCATTTACATCTAGACCTATCATATCAATAGTTTGGATCATTGAACTATGAGTCCCAGCTTGTTTGGTTTTTAAAAACTGAAAACACTGAATCTTACTGTACAGAATCTCATACATGCATTGTGCTATATGCCTATATCTCTGTTCTTAAAGAGGAATTACATGGTATTCTTGGTAACCATGGTTCAGTGATCCAGACCATAGGTCTGTTGAGCCCACTTCAGAAAAAAAAAAAAACCCTGACTTTTCAGCACCTGCCAAAGATGGTTATGAAGAGAAATATATATAGCTATGGTCCATGTTCAATTTAATAAAGATCTGTAGAGCATTCCTGGGAAATGAAAAACTGTGGAATCCATGGATAATCCTTTTGTTTGATTATGAGTATTATTTTAGAAGAAAATATTAAAAAGTCAATGGTCAAATCTCTCCCTCCTAATAGTTAGTCTCTTATAAAATTTATTCAATTTTAGAAATCTACCAAACAATCTCAAGAGAAGGAATTCAATTTCAGCCATCCCTTTTTATCATTTTAATTTCCATGGCATTAAGGAAATTAAATTTTCCAATTAAACAAAGAGGCTTAAAATAGGAGTCTACTAAAACACTTGTGGCCATACACAGCAACTCATGAGATCTGCTGCTCCCACTATGTAGTTTTCCTGGACCAGAAGATCAGGACCATCCACTCATTTGGTAGGAAACACTTAAGGAACGAATTTATTTTTCCTTTTTCCTATTTTTTTTCAAGGATCTGAAAGCAGAGAGTCGGATTAGGCCAGATCCCAGCCTCACCCACTTACCATGGGGTTACCGTGGGGCCCACCTTTCTATATGTATTATGTATCTATGCCGTCCATCCGTTTTTCCAGATCATTTTTGGGCATTATTCCAAAAATTAACCAGACCCAATTATCAGGTGGACCATACCATAAGGAAAGAGGGGTGATTGACCATTAACAGGCCACAGAAGTTTTGGATGAAGCTGATATTTATTTATTTTATTCCCTTCATCCAGGCTTATGTGACATTCTCAATAGATTGGATGGTAAATAAACACCACGTAAATACTAACATGTGCCTTAAGAAGTTTTTAATGGTAGAACGGTTAATCAACACTGTTTCTTATGGTATGGTCCACCTGATAATTGGATCTGTTTCATTTTTTGGATAATGCCTTAAACTGATCTGGAAAAACGGATGGACGGCGTACATGCATAATAAATACATCAAGGTGGGCCCCACATAAAGGCCCCAACATCTTGGGTGAGCCCGGGGTCTCACTTAATCCGCAATCTTGAAAGCAATGGTAAACGGTTAAACAAATCTGACCACTGGTTCACGTTGAACCTACTTGTGTGTCCAGAAAATGATCAGACGGTCCTGATTATTGGCCCACTAAATCCATATGATGGGCAACCATTAGATGAACGGCTTGGATTTTCACGTTGGCACATGTGTATGCACGTGCCACTTCCTGTTTGTCTTCAATCAACTCAAATTTATATTCTAAACTTTGAAACAGAGGACCAGAACAGAGTATCATGAAAGAAAGTAAAAAAATGTTCTAAATTCGAAGGTGATCAAAAGATGTGGGCCGACCTGCACTAACCGGTGCCTGGATCGGATTCTGATGGGGCCCGGACGTCGACGGTGGTATTGGAGCCTGGCCAACCTCATGTGATGGAACCGACGGCTGAGGAGCAGGAACCGACGGCTGAGGAGCAGGGACCGCAGATTCCAATACAGAGTAGAAAGATTGACTGTCGTACCTCACGTTGCAGCTGGCTGCAAAAATGCGAAATTCTTTCATCCCCACACAGCAATTCTCATATACGTCGTTCATCAGCTGGGCCAGACATGTCCCACAATCATCACCACTCAGATCCCTGGTGCACTGCGCAAAGCCATACCGAGTCTCCGAGAACCCATGAACTTGGAAATCATCCGCTGCGAACATCAAAGGCTGGGATGGAGCGATCTTTACTAATCCTGTGATCAATGCCTGTGGATCCACGTCGGAGAATTCCTGCGTGGATTTGTAGATAAAGCTTCTGGTGTCGATCTTACCAAAGAAATTAAAATTTTTGAATCGCAACATGCAATGATCGTAGTATACGAGACCGTCCGATGCAAAGTTGCAGTTCTGGAGGACCTTGTCGGTGGCGTCTCGGAGGCAAGTATCGCAGTCTTCGGATCGGAGATCGGCACGGCACATAGCAAGGCCATATACGCGATTTGGGTTTTCGCCAACGGTGGTTTTGTAGAAGCCTGAGGAGGATGGAGTATTGGAGATGAGAGATTGAAGGAGGGAATTGAGATTGGCTTGAAATGTAGTGTTGGAAGAAAAATCATGAGACTGGCAATTGGTTTGGCTGAAAGTAGAAGCATTGCTGCTGTAACTGAAGAAGAGTAGGAGGTGAGAAGAGATAACAAGGAGAAGATCCAACGGCTTAGATTTGAAGAAATGCATGAGAGATCCTTGTTGGGTTTTCATGGAATGAGAGGAGATGGTGAGAAAAAGAGGCGCGGAGGAAGAAATGTAGTTGGAAATTTGTACTGGAAAAGAAGAAAGTTCGCTGCATTATCTTGGAAGATCATAGTCTCTTTTACGTAAATTACCGTACTGGAAAAGAAGAGAGCATCACTGAGAGACATACGGATATTTTATAACTCCTCGGTTTTCGTGTCCAAAAAGTAAGCAGTAAAATCAAATACAGGTGAAAATGCTGTAAATGCATATGGAAATAATTATTACCCCTTTTACCGTGGATTGACCATGCATTGGAAAATAAACAAGCCTGCACATCGGAAGCATGGTATATCCATTGTAAATTACATCAACTATATCGCTGTGGTACGTGATGAGACGTCTTGAGCTGATCTTTTGCACAAGAGTTCAAAGGAGATCAAAGTGGTGGACCTATTTATTGAACATGTATTTATTATGCTACATCCTTAGGTGACGTTTTGAGTCATTTTAAAGATTATCCAAAAAATTAATCATATCCAAAGATCATCAGGACCTACCATAAGAATTGATTTTCATCTTGTTTGGGAAGAATGGAAAAGTTTATTTATCCATTAGATCTATTCGTTCGTCCACCAAGACCTAAATTAAAACAAATTTCATATTGATTCAAAACTTCTGTGACCCCAAAAAGGATTTCAATGGTAGACGTTCAATCCTCCACTGCTTTTTTCAATGTGATCCACTTGATAATTAGATCTGTCTAATTTTAGTGTAAAGCCTTAAGAAGGGCTCTCCAAATGGATGGACAGTTTGGATATAACAAATACTTCGTAGTCGGACCTGCAGAACTTGCTAACGCCAGTAAATCAACTATCTAGCTAGTGTGAGGTACACCAGCCAATCCGCTTCCTCCAATCCGCTTCCTCCATTTTCTTGGAAATCTATAGTTGCTTTTGGAAACGGATTGGCTATTCCCTGCATTTTCTTGGAAAACCATAGTCACTTTTACGTAAATTGCCTAGATCTCCACACGTGTGGAACAAGTACGAGATCCGGATCGTCCATCTGCTGAGGCACAGCAATGATCGGTCATACACCAAATTTATACTGGGTAGAATATACTGTTAGAGAAAACTCTAAACTAACGGTTGGAATTCAATGATCAAAATTCAGTCAATTTACGGCATATAGGAATGACGTGCGGTTCTGATTTTGTGTGTATGGTCAATCCATTATATGATTTATTAGTTAAATGTTCCACATTATACACACACCGCAGGCTATGGTCCACCTAGTGAATATCTTGCAACCTGTTTAGCGCATGTGACAATCCGTTTATATGCAAAAATCGTCTCTATCCGCTCATCAAGTGAACCACACACTAAGCATTGTATATACATTGATAAATAGCATAACGTAAGTGTGGTCCACTTGATGAGTCGTTAGGGCTGATCTTTTCCTACAAAGTTCCTCATGGTGGGACTTATTTATTGAACAAATTGGATGTTGCATGCACTTAATTAGGGGGTGTTTGGCTCATGGTATTAGATGAGATTAGGTGGGATGGAATTGCATTTGGTCCGTGCCAATTCCACTCCATGTTTGGGAAGAATAGAAAGCTTGGAATTAGATTAGATGGAACTGCATTGGGTCCTATCCCAATTCCACTCAATGTTAGCAAGTTGTGTAGGTCCCACTATGATGTGTGGGCTACATTCACAATGTCCACCCCATTTTTTGAAATCATTTTAGAACATCGGCCAAAAAATCAAGTAGATCTAAAGCTCAAGTGAACCCACCATAGAAAGGTTGGGGATTGAATCCATTGGATGGACTTTGAAAATTATAGTCCACATAAGTTTTGGACTTGATATATATATATATATATATATATATATATATATATGGATATATATATATATATATATATATATATATGGTGGGATATCCAATGTACAATGCGCTAAGATGATGAATAAGCGTATCCCATGGTAATAGGGGACAATCCCTACCATATGTAAAAATTACGTTTTTATTTTTATTTTTTTAATCCCATCCCACCTAGGATTCCAAAAATCATCCATATAGGGAACTCAAGTGGACCATACCATCTAAAGGGATTGGATGTATTAGAAGGATTGTTAAACCAGTTAAAACATCTAAAAGCACTTGGTGATCCATCCCAATCCCATGGATCTTAAGACATCTATTGACAACATCATCAACCCTTATTCAAATGGGACACACATAATGGATGGGATGGATTTTCAAACCACATCTCGGTGGGGATCAAAAATGGTTATAATGTTGGGATGGTGCACGGCCCCTCTCCAAACAAATGGATATGGCCCATGGATCTCAAGACAATCACGGATTGACATCATCATTTTGAAATCCATGCCGATGGAATACCATTCAATCCCTATATGTTCCACGCATCCAAATGGGCCCTAAGCCAAACACCCCCTTAATAGGTTGGAAGTTATCCATTGGATGAACAGTAAATTTAGTCCAATAGGTTGGACTATATATATATATATATATATATATAGAGAGAGAGAGAGAGAGAGAGAGAGAGAGAGAGAGAGAGAGAGAATGCTCATCTGTCCACCCATGTGCACCTTTACACAGGTCATGGTCCTAGAATTTGAACAGTCCAGATGATGTGTGGCACCCCTTGAAACTCTATTAGCCCAATTTTCAGCTTGATCCAATATTCTAGTGAGCCATTGCAAAGAGATATGCAAATTAAAGGACAAAACCATTTCCTTTTGCCATGGCCCAGCACAGTTTTGAAGAAATGTGGCTGGAAAATGCAGGAAAGATCCTCGTTGTGTATCTAATTTGAAGAAAGTTCCATGCATTTTCTTGGAAAACCAGTCACTTCTAGGTAAGTTGTCTAGATCTCCACATGTGTGGAACAAGTACCAGATCCGGATAGTTCATCTACTGAGGCGTAACAATGATCGGTGATACACCAAATTTATACTGGCTGTAATATGCTAAGATTATTTTAGAAAACAACTGTTACAGAAAACTCTAAACTAACGGTCCAAATTCAATGATCAAAATTTAGTCAATGGGCAGATAGGAATATCGTACGGTTGTGGTTTTTGGCAAATAAACATTACTGTGAGCCTTGAGAATGCTTCAATGGTGAATGTCCTTATCCCCATCTTTTATGTGGCGTGGGCCACTTGAGATTTGGATGTGCTTCAATTTTAAACTCATGCCATAAATAATATAAGCTGGAAAAAAAATAAACTGAGGGGATGGATAAAACACGTACACAGGGAAGCAGATTGGCTGGTGTACCACACACCACCAAGATAGCACCTCGAGATCGGAGTTACACGAGCGGTTCAAAAGGTATTAAAGTTACATAGGCCCTGCAATGATATATTTGTTATATAGACACTAATTAGTGATATCCAAATCTCAAATGGACCACACCACAAATAGCAGTGGGGCGTATGATTCTCATCATTAAAACATTTAGGGCCCGTTTGGTCGGGTGGATTGGAAGGGATTGAATGGTATTAGAGTGGATGGCGTGGATTTCTAGGTAATGATGGTGTTGTCAGTGGATTGTCTTGAGATCCATGGGATTGGATATATCCCTGTATTGCTATACCCAGTCCGTTTGGCACGCCCGGCCAATCCAGGGATTCAACCTTCCCATCCCTACCAATCCCACCAACCAAACACGTCTAAGGCAAATTTCAATGGATTAGAGTGGATTGGATGGGATTTAAAGGTAATAATGGTGTTGCCAGTGGATTGTCTGAAGATCCATGGAATTGGGATCATATCACCGACCGTGTTTGGCAGGCCCGGCCATTCCCGGGATTGCTCCTTCCAATCCCGTCCAATACAATCTAATCCCTTCTAATCCACCTATCCAAACACACCCTTTTAGGGCTACCATAACGTTTATTTTCCATCCGGTTCATAAGGTCACATAGACTTAATGGAGGGGAGAAAAAAAAATCATATTAATCCAAAATTTACGTGACCCGAAAGGGTTTCAACTGTAGATGTTTTACTCCCCGCTGATTTTTACAATGTGGTCCACTTGATCTTTGGATCTGCCTTATTTTTAGGCTCAAGCATTACGGTGAGCTCATTAAGTGAACGGATGGTTTGGATATAACTCATACCTGGATAGGGGCCATAGAACTTGGTGACGTCAACACATAAATGCCAGGTTAGTGGTGTGTGGTACACCACCAATCCGCTTCCCCTACTACAGAGAATCAAGGCTATAGTATTGGGAAACGGATTGGCTACTCCCTCTGACACCATCCCCGTTGCTGATGGTCGGTGCTCTGTGGGCCCCATCATTATGTATGTATTTCATCCTTTCTGTTCATACATTTTTACAGATCATTTTATGGTTTTATACCAAAAATGAGAGGTATATAAATCTCAGGTGGACCACACCATATGAAAACAATAGTGATTGGATTTCCATCATTAAAATCCTCATCAGGCCCACTGTACTGTTTATTTGACATCCAATAGGTTGATTAGGTCATACAGGCCCAGATGAAGGGAAAAAAAAAAAATCAACTTGATCCAAAACTTTTATGGCCCTAAAATGTTTTTTAATGGTCAATGCTCATTCAACACTGTTTCCTATAATGTGGTCCATTTAAGATTGGGATATACCTCATTTTTGGTCTCATACCTTAAAATGAACTGTTAAAATCGATGGACGGAATGGATGAAACAGACCAGCCATTGGCTAGTGTCAGGGGGAGTAGCCAATCCGTTTCCTTCATGCGAAAGCCTTTCGTAGTAAGTTCCTGCGCAAGAATGCTGTGTGGGTCTCACCACCATGTTTTTGAGAAATGTACTCTGTTCATCCGTTTGGTGAGCTTATTTTAGGAAAATGACCAAAAACGAAGTGGATCGAAAACTAAAGTGGGTCACACAAGAGGGAAAATTGGGAAAAGAAATACCTACCGTTGAAACCTTCCTGGGCTCTACCTTGATATTTCTATGCCATTCAAACCGTTTATAGGGTTATTAACTCAAGGATGAAGTTAAAATACAAAAAAATTAGCCTGAAACGAAGCTTTTATGGTCATAAGAATGTTTCAACGGTTTTAACTGAATCTCTACTGTTTCCTCTCGTGTGGCCCACTTGAGTGTTGGATCCACCTCATTTTTTTAACTTGTCCTAAAATTATCTTGCAAAACGGATGAACGGAGTACATTTCTCAAAAACATGGTGGTGGGCCCCACACAGCATTCTTGCGCAGGAACTTCCTGTGGAAGGCTATTGTGAGCTCCTCAACCCACAATCTCATTTCGACTTGGTGTGAAAGATACCTCGAGGTCTTGGTATCGATTCCCGGTGGGAGTGGCTAACGGGGAAACGGATTGGCTACTCCCCCTGACACCAGCCCCGGAGCTGGTGGTCTGTGCTCTGTGGGCCCCACCATGATGTATGTGTTTCATCCATTCCATTCATCCATTTTTAAATATCATTTTATGTTTTTATTCAAAAAATGGGAGGGGTATAAATCTCAAGTGGATCACACCACAGGAAAAAAAATAGTGATTGGATATCAATCATTTAAATCCTTCTAAGGCCCGATGTACTGTTTATTTGACATCCAATCCTTTGATTAGGTCATAAAAACCCAGATGAAGGGATAAAACAAAGATCAACTTGATCCAATACTTTTATGGCCCCCAAAAATCTTTTAACGGTCGAAGTTCATTAAACACTTTTTCCTGTAATGTGGTCTACTTGAGACTGGGATATACCTCATTTTTTTTGCAATACCATAAATTGATCTACAAAAATAGATGGACGGAATGGATGAAACACATACATCATGGTGGGCCCACAGAGCACCGACCACCAGCTTCGGGGCTGGTGTCAGGGGGAGTAGCCAATCCGTTTCCGGCTAACGGTGTAGTGTGAACTAACATATATATTAAAAAAAAAAAAAAAAAAAAAAAAAAAAAAAAAAAAAGCCCACAATCCCCATCTGGCCATCCATAACATTAAGCAGCACACAGAGCTAATTGGATCATCTAACTGGTAACTTCTAAATTATTAAGTGAATGGGAAATCCACCCGGTTCAATAAATTAGCCCCATCATGAGGAACACTTCATACAAAAATCACCCTTATCCATTTATCAAATGGACCGCAGTTGTATTTTGCTATTATCAATGACAATATAGTTTTATTATAGCGTTGCTTACTTGATGAGAATATTCAAGTAGGTGATCCTAACGGTGGGGATAACCTATGATGGGGATTGGATGTCACGTTTACTTAACAAGTTGGGAGTTATGCACTGAGAGGATTGGAAACAGTGGTCCAATTTATTAGACTTGGGACCTTCTCTATATACATATATTGATCTTAACTAATTACCTAGTAGGGCCCACAACGTATTGCCCATCTTTTGAAAGAATATATATATATATATATATATATATATATATATATATATATATATATATATATATATATATATATATATATAGGGAAAAGGTACAATGCGCTCGAGCTTACGATAAGCTCCCGTGAGGTCGAGCTGTGTGGGCCCCACAGTGATGTGTTTCGACCATCAACACCGTGCATTTGATGGGTACCCTTTAAATTATGGGATATCTTAAAAATCAGCCGTCGTATA
This sequence comes from Magnolia changhungtana, assembly GCA_030180095.1. Taxonomy (NCBI): domain Eukaryota; kingdom Viridiplantae; phylum Streptophyta; class Magnoliopsida; order Magnoliales; family Magnoliaceae; genus Magnolia; species Magnolia changhungtana. The sequence goes on from JASAUF010000378.1 coordinate 5,783,343, forward strand.
CAGAACTCAGGTGGCCATACCATCTAAAATTATGTGAAGACACCGTTAAAACATATAAAAGCATTTGGTGGGGCCCACCTGAGTTTTGCATACGCCTGAAACTTGGTCTGAACCCTCATTCAAGTGGGACACACATAATGGATTGGCTAGATTTGTAAACTACATCTCAGTGGGCCCTCAAAAATGGTTATGAATGTTTTAATGGTGCACGGCCCCTTCCCACTTCTGTATGTGGTGTGGCCCACACAAGTCACGGATTGACTTGATTTTTGAGACTTAGGCTCATGATGGAATGGTGCATCTGACTAATGGGGTAGATGTTCGAAATGCATCACAGTGGGGCCCACACAACTCGACCTCATGGGGCGTTAAAATCAACTCGAGCGCATTGTACCTTTTCCCATATATATATATATATATATATATATATATATATATATATATATATATGTATGTATAACAAATAGTAAAAATCACATAGTAAAATCGTACAGTCTTCAAATAGTTACCAAACTGGGTACTGTTCGCTCACAGATTTTATTTATCGTTTTGCTTGTATAGTTTTGTAATAGTACTTGTAATCTCTATTTAAAAAGATGTTTTCTTTTGTCTAGAATGAGAGTTTGACTAGCGAATTCAAAATTTAATCCCAGAAAGTGCTTGAATAGCAAGCAAGTGTGTTTGTTAATTTTTTCTGTTTTTCCTCCTTTGTTCGTTTGTAAAGCTTGTTTTATATATATATATATATATATATATATATATATATATATATATATATATATATATATATAATGATCAGTGAAGTGTGAACTGACAGTGGGTGTATTAACAAGCTAAAAAAAAAAAAAAGAAGATACTAATCAGATTAAGAGTTTGCAAATGAACCGAATGCATGAGATTTGGAAAAGTCCGGGGTCTTCCTTGTTGTTAGCTGTTGACCGCATGTCTTTTAGTGCCACCTGAGTGACCTACTTTTGTAAGGGAACGAATTAGGTGAGACCCCGACCTCACCCAAGATGGTACGCCCCTTACTATAGGGCCCACCTTGATGTATGTATTCTATATCCACTCCATTCATCTATTTTTTCCCCGATCGTTTGAGGGTATTATACTAAAAATGAGGCAGATCTAATTATCAAGCGGAACATAATATAGGAAACCATGGTGATTGAATGCCTTACAATAAAAAACTTCTTAAGTCATACATTAATGATTCCATTGTGTTTATTTGCCATCTAATCTGTTGATAATTTATTATAAGCATGAATGAAGGGAAAAACAAATATCAATTTGATCGAAGACTTTTGTGGTTCATTAATGATCAATCACCACTATTTCCAATGGTATGGTCCACCTGATAATTGAATCTATTTCAATCTTGGGATAATGTGTTAGAATGATATGGAAAAAGGGATGAACAAGAGTCCTAATCCTCTCTCTTTTTTAAAAGAAGAAAACTTTATTGCAGTCCTAAATTATATTTTTTACATTTGTTGAAGTTTGGGGAAGTGTATGTATTTTATTGACTCTTATACATCCATTTTAACAGATAATTTAGGGTTTGATTCTAAAAATGAAGCATATCAAAATCTCAAGTGGAACACACCATAGGAAATTGTGTGAATTGAATGTCAATCGTTGAAATTTTTTTTAGGGTCACGGAAGTTTTGGATCAAGCTAGTAATTTTTTCTTTCATTCATCCATGTCTGCGTGATCTTATGAACAAGTTAGATGACAAATAAACATCACAGTGAGCCCTAGAAAGGTTTCAACAGTGGAAAATTAGTATTTCCATTGTTTCCTTGGTATGGTTGCTTCAATTTTGATCTTAACCTTAAAATGATATGTAAAAATGGATGAACAACGTGGACGAATGGCCTGGATAAACCACATAAATTCATGGTGGGGCCAACAAATTTGTTTTAGGGTTTAAGCGACCAAAATATCCGGGTCACATTTTGACGTGGCGAATGACGTGAGGTCGAGCACCGTCTTCCTCAAGGGGCTAACTGTTCCGAATTCACAAAACTTCTCTGGACTCCTCACAAAGACTTCTTGAATTCACAAGGAAAATAACAAGAAAAATAGAAAATAAATTCTATAAAATTTGAAATTGATTGATGAATAAAATAAACGATTCTACGACCCTTTAAATAGGGATACTAAGCTAGGAAGAAATTTAATTATTCTAAGCACTTTTCATGTTGGGCACAACTCCTAAAGCCCAACCGATGAAGAGTTATAATCAAACTAAAATTTATTATCTATAGTAAAAATGGAATTAAAACAAGAAAATGATGATGTGAACAATAGACCTGCCTAACCCGGCGTAGTAGGTTGAGTGGTTAAAGTAGCTCATCTTATCCCAAAATCATATATTTTACGTCCGATAATTCATTCCGATTTGCGAGATACATCCTTTTTAAGTTCTGGCGGTCCGGATCATCTCCGTCTCCGATTGAGTCTTTTCTGGTCCATCTTGGCCATGAAATTTCTGTGACCCGCCGCGCATCACATTTTCTTCTAAAGAGTTGGGAGTTCATGACTGCACTGTATATGTATTGTTTGTATGAAATTCAACCCTTCCAAAAGGTGTATCTCATTATAATGATTTTATAAATAAAAAATTAAGGTGATGCAGTCGTTAGTGGGCAACAACCAATAAAAAAACATTAACACCATTCGGAAATTAAAAAAAATTCATGTGCAGCCCATAAGAATCATTCGTTGTTGGAGTATCAAATACTGCTTCTTTTCTGTTCTTTCTCGTTGGTGTGAATGGTGTGAATAAGTGATACACATCACGGTGAGACCCACAAATCACGGTGAGACCCACAAATATACCGTGGCCTTCTTAATTTTTGCATAAAAAAACATGTGTCAAATCAAACATCCCAAAGAGTAAGGTAAATACAGGAAAAATAATTATTACATATTTACTAGTATTCACAGATGAATTGAAAAATCAAACAAGCTCTGAAGGCAATACTGCCAGCTGACTTTATTTATCACGCTCGCATCACTGGAGGGATTATTGACTGCATTTTCAAGGTAACGGTGAATTGAAAAATCAAACAAGCCCTGAAGGTAATACTAACCGCCCACTTCATTTATAACACTCTCACATCATCCGAGGGAACATTCACTGCATATTTTTTTGGGGGCCTTGCACAAAACCTTAGGATCTAGCCCTCCAGAACAAACCAGAATTATGGATAATAAAGCAATGAAAATAATCAATGCATCAATCACACACCACACAAGAGATTTTTACGTGGAAAACCCTCAAAGAGGTAAAAACCACGGGACCTCGTCCAGATCAACAATCCACTATGAAGTAGAACGTTTACAACCTTCTTCACTCACGCAGGAGTGGATGAACAATAAGAGAAATAGAGAAAACGAAGAGATCTAACCGATTATGAGGACATAGAAGTCTTTGAGATATAAATTGCAAAGTAGAAAAACCTCCCGAAAGCAAGAACCTCCCTTCTATAAGCTTCCTCTCTCTTTCTCTCTCTCTCACCTTTGATAGCCCTCTTGTATTTTTCTCATCAATACAATATCGTAGAAAAATCCTAGGGACCCTTTTATAGTTTTAGGAAACTCCTTTCCGCATCCTAGTTGCGAAAGGACTTGCGTGATCCTAGTTGCGAAAGGACTTTGCGCATCCCATTGCGAAAGGACAACAGTCAAAAAACCCATCAAATCTCTCTTTTTGACCCAGAGGATTCACATTCTTTAAGCCACCAGTTTCTACAAACCTCAAACTTGCCCTTAAGCAAGGCTTTGGTCATCATATCCGACCCATTATCGTCCGTGTGGACCTTCTCAAGCTGTAACACCTTCTCGTTCCAGTATCCCGATCCGGTGATACCGAATCTCTATGTGCTTTGACTTGGAATGCTGACTTGGATTCTTGCTCAAGTGTATAGCACTCTGACTATCGCAATAGACCACGTGCTCCTCCTGCTTTAGGCTAAGTTCCTGTAGGAACCTCTTCATCCAAAGCATCTCTTTACATGCCTCTGTGACATCGCAATGTACTCGGCTTCGTAGTTGACAATGCTACGACCTTCACGTAACTTGCTCGCCAAGAAACCGCTCCCCCTGCAAATGTGAACATGAACCCCGATGTAGACTTCCTGGAGTCTATGTCACCTGCCATATCTGCATCTGTGTAGCCCTCTAACACAGGTTTACCGTCACCATAGCATAGGCTCAACCTGGATGAGCCTCTTAGATACCGTAGTATCCATTTCACCGCTGCCCAATGCTCTTTGCCAGGATTGGCAAGATACCGGCTGACAACACCAACCGCATATGCTATGTCTGGGCGTGTACACACCATAGCATACATCAAACTTCCTACCGCTGACGCGTAGGGTATCTTCTGCATCTCTTCCACCTCTGCCTTCGTCTTGGGACACTGTCTGTCGCTCAATCTGAAGTGACCATCTAGTGGAGTACTGACCGGCTTCGCTGCATTCATATTGAACCGCTCTAGGACTTTCTCAATATACCGCTCTTGTGACAGCCAGAGCTTCCTGCTGCTTCTGTCACGGGTTATCTCCATTCCTAGGATCTGTCTAGCCGGGCCCAAGTCTTTCATCGCAAAAGACTTGCCCAACTCCTGTTTCAGCCTGTCGATCTTCTTGATGTCTTTTCCCATGATGAGCATGTCATCAACGTATAATAGCAGAACTAAGAAATCACCATCTGAGAACTTGCGCGTGAACACACAGTGGTCCGACTCCGTTCTGTCATACCCATGTTTCAACATAAACGAGTCGAACTTCTTGTACCATTGCCGTGGAGCTTGTTTCAGCCCATACAAGCTCTTCCTCAGCCTACACACCATATGCTCCTTGCCTTTGACTTCGAACCCCTCTGGTTGGTGCATGTAGATCTCTTCTTCCAGATCACCATGGAGAAAGGCGTTTTAACATCTAACTGCTCTATCTCCGGATCCATGCTAGCCGCCAACCCAAGCAACACCCGTATGGATGTCATCTTCACCACTGGTGAGAATATCTCCTCGAAGTCTATGCCTTTTCTCCGACCAAACCCTTTCACCACAAGTCGGCCTTGAACCTCGTCGTGAATTCTTCGCTCAATCTTCTTTCGAACACCCACTTGTTGCTCAGAGCTTTCTTGCCCTTAGGCAATTTCACCATGTCATAGGTGTGGTTCTTATGCAAGGATTCCATCTCCTCTTGCATAGCTTTCAACCACTCCCCCTTATGCTTGTCGGCTAGGGCCTCAGAATAATCTTCTGGCTCTCCCCCATCGGTTAGCATAATGTACTCATGTGGAGAGTACCTCTTGGACGGCTGTCTGTCCCTAGATGACCTCCTCACCTGTAGCTCAACAGGTGGATCAAGTGGGGGCTGCTCCCCTGGTTCATCTTCTGAAGGAACTCTCTCATCCTCTGCACCTTGCTGTACTCTCCCGTCATCAGGCACCATGGGAGGAGTAATCGGATCCATGTCCTCTAGCTCACCTGAACTAGGCTGGTTCTTCTCTGGCTTACCAATATCTTCGATACACTGATCTTCAAAGAAAACCACATCTCTGCTCCTGACGAGCTTCTTCTCGGTCGGATCTCATAACCTGTAACCGAATTTTTCATCACCGTACCCTAAGAACACACACTGCCTGATCTTCATATCGAGCTTGGACCTCTCGTCCTTTGGTACGTGAACGGATGTCCCGCATCCAAACACCCTGAGATGACCGTACGATGGATCTGTCCAGCCCACACCTTCTCGGTACTTCTCCATTCAACGGGGCTGATGGAGACCTGTTTATCAAATACACCGCTGTGCGCATTGCTTCTCCCCAAAACGTCTTGGGCAACTTCGCATGGGATAACATGCATCTGATTCTCTCAACAATGGTGCGATTCATTCGCTCAGCTACACTATTATGCTGGGGGGTCTTGGGAACCGTCTATTCATGCCGTATACCCGGGACTTGCAAGATTTCGTGAAAGTCGCCAATGTATTCACCACCATTGTCAGTGCGGATGCACTTCAATGGTCTACCTGTCTCTCTCTCGACCATAGCATGAAACAACTTAAACACACCAAAGACCTCGCCCTTGGATTTCAAAGCATAAACCCAAACCCTCCTAGATGCATCATCTATAAAAGTGACAAAATACAATGCCCCACCCAAGGTTTTTGTCCTCATAGGACCACAAACATCAGAATAAACCAAATCTAATGCATGCACTTAACTTGAGTTGGACCAAGCCAAGTTCAAATAAGGTCACTCATTTTTTATTTTATATTTTTTTGTTAAATAAGCAATATACTGTAAACTTTTTTTTACATAAAAATAACACTTGAAGAAAAATAATGATGAATAGTTGAATAAAACACATGTCATAGTGGGGCATAATATATATATATATATTGTATTATCTACATAATCATGTATATGTATTGTCCACGCCGTCCATTGGTTTTTAATGGTAGGGTTCCTCACGTGCATTAAATGGGCCCATCCAAAATGTGCTAGAAAACTGATGGCAGAGGATCTGTCACGAACATCTCTGTGGACCCCAGCACGGTCCAGTGCACGTGACCTCATGCACAGGCTGGATGTGAAATAAACATCATGGAGAGCCTTAGGAAGGATTCGACAGTAGACGTCATTGTCTCCACTACTTTCCGTGGTGTGGTCACCTGAGATCTTTATCTGTCTCATTATTTGTCCCAAAACCTAAATTAATATGGAAAAATAGATGAACGGTTTGGATCAAACATATACATCACGTTGGGTCTCTCGAGTGGGGGCCACCTCTCACGCGGAAAAGAAGCAGCAGTGACAATGATTTATACCGTTGAAACCTACTTGGGGCCACCGTGTTGTTTATTTATTATCCAATCTGCTCGTAACTTCAGATATACCTGGATGAAGGGAAATCATAAATATCTTCTTCTGCTCCCAAGAATATTTTAATGGTGAACTTTCAATGCCCATTCGATGGCCCACTTGAGCCTTGGATCTGTTTATTTTTAGTTTCGTAGCATAAAATGATCTTTCACATTGGATGGTGGATAAAACTCGTACATCACGGTGGGACCCGCGGAGCTCGTACGGCTTAGTGTCCCGGGAAACGGATCGGCTACTCCACCTGCCACAGGCTGGTGGTCAGTGCTCTGTGGGCGCCACCATGATGTATGTGTTTCATCCATGCCGTCCATCTATTTTTCTAGATCATTTTATGGTATGATGCCATAAATCATGAATATCCTAATTTTAAGTGGACTACATTACAGGAAATAGTGTTGAATGAACGTCGACCATTAAAAACTTTTCGGGCGGTAAAATTTTTGAATCAAGCTGATATTTGTTTTTTCCCTTCATCTGATCTGTATGACCTCATCAACGGATTGGATGTCAAATAAACAGTACAGTGGACCTTGGGAGGATTTTAATGGTGAATATCCAATCACTATTGTTTTCCTGTTCTAGTGTGGTTCACCTGAGATTTACATCCCTCTAATTTTTTGGATCAAGCCATAAAATGATCTGTGAAAATGGATGAAACACATAAATCATGGTAGGGCCCACAGATGACCACCAGCCACCGGGATGGTGACGGGGAGTAGCCAATCCGTTTCCGGTGTCAATGTGTCAGGACGCAATCCGCTTCCCCGAGCGACCACCGTCCTTGACGGGGTATACTTTAAAAAAATTAAATTTATATTTCTTTTGTTTTATTTGCAGGTGGGGTCTACGTGTCTGATCCACTCCGTTGGTGGGCCTAAGAATTTTGGACCATGCTGATTTTCTGTGATTTCCTTCCTTTAGGTCCACATGATCTAATCAACGTGTTTGACTGAAAATAAATATCATGATAGGCCACACATGGTGGTTCTTACGTGACAACTTGCTGAACCCACTTCAATTCACAAATACTAAAATTAATTTTATATATATATATATATATATATATATATGAATCCCATGAGACCCCATGTAACAAATTCTCACCTCGATCTAAAATTCTGGTGGGCCATAGCAAAGAGAAATGCAAATTAAGGGAGGAAACTGTTTTCATTTTTCATGGCCCATCAAAGTTTTAGATCAAAGTAAAACTTGGGCCAAGGGGTTTCACAAGGTGCTGCTTCACATGAACGGTTCAGATTTTCGATCCACATCACGTATTATGGGTTTTCAAAAAAGTTAGTGCATAGTACGATACAAACGGGTTCGCAGGTAGGTAGGTATGTATGTATGCATGTATGTATGTATATATATGGAAAAAGTTCTATACGGTCTAGCTTATGGGAACTCCCCATGAGTTCAAGCTGTGTGGGCCCCTCTATGATATATGTCGAACATCTACCCCATCAGTCAGATGCACCATTCTATAGTAGGCCTAGGGCTTAAAAATCAAGTCAATCAGTGACTTGTGTGAGCCACACTATGTACAAAAGTTGAGAGGGGTTACCCTCCATTAAAATATTCATAATTATTTTTTGAGCCCTAGGCCCACTATAGAATGGTGCATCTGACTGTATTATTTTTGTTTATTTTTTATTGTTTTGAAAAAGAAATCTACTCAGTTGAGTTTAGGATAGAGACTAAAACTCAAGTGTATTAAAACTAATGGCGGCCATACTAGATTGAAAGATACCTCGTTTCAACAATGAGGTCTTGGCATCGATTCCCTAGTGGGGGTGGGCAACAGGGAAGTGTGATCTGACAGTGGGTGTACTAACCAGCTAACAAAAAAAAAAAGTGGCAATGAAAAACTTCGGAAAAGGTTTCCCACCGTTGAAACTTTTTTGGCTCCACCTTATATTTGTTTGCCATCCAAACGGTTTATAAGGTTATTCCCAATTGAATTAAGTGCAAAAACTAAAAACTTGCCTGATGAGAAACTATTGTGGCCGTACAAATGTGTCAACGGTGTTTACTGAATTCCCACTGTTTCCTGTCCTATGGCCGCTTGAGTTTTGTATCTACTTGAATTTGTTGCAAAATATTGATTTTTAAATAAAATATATTTTAATAATAAAAAATAATATATAATATATATATTATGTTGTTTGAAAAAAACACCATTTTGTAGATTTTTGGGAAGTCCCACATGAGAAAGAAAAGAGAAAAATCTGTAGTTTAAATGATAATAGTGGAGTATTATAATATTTACCTACCTAGTCCGTGGACTATGGACCTTGGGTGTTCCAGTGCGTACCAAAAACTTGTTCACTCCCCAAGTATAGGGTTGTGATGTAGTAATAAACTCGGTGAGACCGAGGTCGAATCCACAGGGACTGAAACCTGTACGTAATCTGAAACTAACTAGAACTAAAACTAGAAAAAGATTAAATCTAAAGCAATTGTAATTTGAGGAATAATGGTGAAATATTTATCTAAAATTTAGAGAATTAAGAGGTAAGAAACTAGGAATTCAGAGGATTCATTTGTAAAGATCAGGGGGATTTACGGTCGATTCATGAACTCAACTGGAATTCGAGTCCCATCTTCATCCAGTTGGAAGATACGCACTGGAACACCCGCGCTCGGGCTTAGGTACGGGCACGGGCTCGGTCTTGGGCTCGGGCTCGGTGCGAGGGCGTGGGCATGTGAGGCAGTGTAGCTATAGAGGCGCTAGTAGCGAGGACTGAATAAGAGTCCCTTTGGTTATATAGAGGCTGAAAATATAGCTGTTGCACAAATGTGTAACAACTATAGACTTGATTGCAAGAAATTGTTGCTAACAGTTATAAAACAGCTAGCCAACTCTCTCACAACAACCATATAACGGCTAGTTTCCAACAGCCATATAACGGCTAGTTTTCTCCAACAGCTAGAAAACGGTCATGGGATTTATTTCTCTGGACCATAACCCCCAGCCACCATAGCCTATAAAAGGAGGGCCTGGATGGGTTTCCAAACCATCTCAACTCACTCCAGCAAAACCCATACGAATTCTAGTGTTTCCAGCAACATAGCAAGGCTTGAACCTTAGCTTGAAGAATAGACCAGCGGTGTGGTCTAGGACGGTTCTACTGAACCAGTGGCTGAAGATTTGAACTGACCAGTGCAGTGGTCAAAACCACTTTTCTCTTTCTCTTTCTTTCTTTTGGGATTTTTCTCTATATTGCAATACTGCCAGAAAGTTTGTAATAGAGTTCCATTTGGTGGGCCTTCGTGTTTGCTGAACGCAGACCCACATCAGGCTCGTCGTATCCTAGAAGCTATTTGCCTGTAACCTATCAGCATACTCGATTTACTTGAGTAGGGGCAAATAACGCTTTAAGAACAACGTTTTTTTAGACGTGCTTCAGCCTGTCCTTATTTCTGATTATCGTGATATTTTCGGTTTCCATATTATACAGAAATTACATTAATCTGTATAATTTTTCAACAATCTTAAAGCGTTATTTCGATAATGGAAGCTGACAGTATTTCATCCATCAAGCTGATGAATCAAGACTTGATACATCTTGATCAGTTTGATGGAGCCAATTTTACGAGATGGCAAGACAAGCTGAAATTTCTCTTAACGGCGTTGAAGATCTACTATATATTAGATCCAAATCTTCAAGCGCTACCTGAAGCAACCGACGATGATACACCTGAACAGGTGACAGCCCGCACTAAACGAGCCGAAGACGAACTCTTGTGTCGAGGACACATTCTGAATACACTCTCCGACCGTTTGTACGATCAGTACTAACAGACGTCATCAGCAAAAGAGATCTGGGTCGCTCTGGAGTTCAAATACAAGGCTGAAAAAGAAGGTACCAACAAGTTTCTCATCGCCAGGTATTTTGACTTCAACATGCTAGATAATAAACCACTGCTGTCCCAAATCCAAGAACTGCAGCTAATAGTAAACAAAATCAAAGCCATCAAAATAGATCTTCCTGAATCATTCCAAGTCGGGGATTTAATCGCCAAATTGCCACCGATGTGGAAAGACTATAGAAAGAAATTGCTGCATAAAACTGAGGACTACGCACTGGATCAAATCCAGAAACACTCCAGAATCGAGGAAGAATCCCGTAACCGCGATAAAAAGAATGATAACGGGAATACTTCGTCCAAGGTACATGCAGTAGAGAACTCTAGTAATAAACATCCCGAGAAAGACAATTATCTGAAACCTAATAAAGGAAAATTCAAGAAAAACACCCAAAAGAAGAACGGAAAGTTCAAAGGCCCATGCCATGTCTATGGGAAAACCGGGCACTATGCTCGAGTTTGCCGATATTGCAAATCTAAACAAGAGGTAAGTGCAGTAGAAGAAAGCGATATTGTGGCCATGATCACTGAGGTGAATGTTATACAAGGCAAAGTTTCAGGTTGGTGGTATGATATTGCCGCTACAGTACATATGTGCTATGACAAATCAGCCTTAAAAAACTATGAGGAATTGACCGATAGTCAAGAAGTTCAAGTGAGTAATGAAGTCCGATTGAAGGTCGTCGGCAAAGGAACTGTCGAACTGATATTCACCTCTGGGAAGAAAGTGATTCTGACCAATGTACTGCACGTTCCAGACATGAGGCGAAACTTAGTTTCTAGAGATCTTGTGGAAAAACCAGGTATAAGGGTGGTGTACGAGTCAGATAAACTGATTCTGTCTAAGAATTGAAATTTTGTCGGAAAGGGATATGCTTGTAATGGAATGGTTAAGTTTTCTCTGAATGAAAGTAGCACTTCTGCGTATATGGTTGAATCCGCTAGACTATGGCATGATAGACTAGCCCATATAGGGTATAGTACCTTGAAGTTCATGGCTAAGAATTGTTTAATCTCATACACAGATAATGAAACCGATAAATGTGAAGTGTGCATACGATCCAAAATGATGAAGAAACCTTTTCCGAGTGTTGAAAGATCGTCTCAAGTATTAGATCTCGTGCACAGTGATATCTGTGAGTTAAACGGCATTCTTACTCGTGGAGGTAAACGGTACTTCATAACATTTATAGATGATTGCTCTAGATATGTGTATGTGTACCTATTAAAGAGCAAAGATGAAGCATTGAATATGTTTAAGATATATAAAACAGAAGTAGAGAATCAACTAAATAAGAAGATAAAAATTCTCCGTAGCGATAAAGGAGGAGAATATTTTTCTAATGAATTCGATAGCTTCTGTGAATAACATGGACTAATACATCAATGTACTGCTCCATACACACCTCAACAAAACAGAATAGCTGAAAGGAAGAATAGGACATTAGTAGAAATGGTCAACTCAATGCTGATAAGAGTAAAGTTGTCACTAAGTCTATGGGGTGAGGCACTGCTTGCAGCATGTCATGTTCTAAATAGAATACCGTCTAAAAAAAATAAAATATCTCCATGAAACATGGAGAGGTAAAAAACCTAACCTAGGATATCTAAAAGTGTGGGGGTGTCTTGCATACTGCAGAACCCCTGATCCAAAAGGAACTAAGTTAGGACCAAGAGCTATTAAGTGCGCCTTCGTAGGGTATACACAAAATAGTAAAGCTTATAGACTTCTAGACATAGAGTCTAATACAATAATAGAATCAAGAGACGTTGAGTTCTTTGAGAATTCACTATCCTTGGAGTCAAAGGATAATGAAATTCAAACTCCTAATAGAGAACCAGATAGTACAGCTCCATAAATAGTGGAAGCTCCTATTGAACCTCGTAGGAGTCAAAGGACAAGAATAGAGAAGAGTCTAGGAGATGACTACATAGACTCACAATGCATCATTTTCCATTTTGTAAAAGCAGATAGAGAAAATGTTATAAGACAAATACCTATAGTGATGACTATAGAAGATGATCCTAAATTATATAACGAGGCTATATCCTCTAGAGACACAGCTTTCTGGAAAGAAGCTATAAACGATGAAATGGAATCTATACTGTCAAATTAAACATGGGAACTAGTAAACTTACCTCCAGGTTCTAGACCGATAGGTTGCAAGTGGGTATTTAGGAAGAAATATCACACTGATGGGACTATCTAAACCTTTAAAGCTCGATTAGTAGCTAAGGGTTTTAGAGAAAAAGAAGGGATATATTATTTTGACACATACTCTCCTGTAGCTAGGATAACATCCATTAAGATATTATTTGCGCTAGCTTCCATACATAATATTCACATCCACCAAATGGATGTAAAGACCGCTTTCCTGAATGGTGACCTCAATGAGGAGGTATACATGGAACAACCTGAAGGGTTCATTCTACTAGGAAATGAAAATAAAGTATGTAGATTAGTCAAATCATTGTATAGATTAAAACAAGCACCAAAATAATGGTATGAGAAGTTTGATTCCAAAATACTATCTCATGGTTTTATGCATAATGTAGCTGACAAATGCATATATTCTAAAGTAGATGGTAGTTGTATCATTATTATTTGTCTATATGTTGATGACATGTTAATAATAAGTAATAAAATGGAATGTGTGACTGAAACAAAGAAGTTTCTATCTTCCGTATTTAAAATGAAGGATCTTGGACATGTTGATACCATCTTAGATATTAAAATTAAAAAACATTGTGGGGGTTATGCTTTGTGTCAATCTCATTATATTGAGAAGATACTAAACAGGTTTAACCATCTAAATATAAAAAAAGCAAAGACCCCATTTAATCCAAGTATCAAGCTAAAAGAAAATACTGGAAGAACTGTTGCACAATTAGAATATGCGAGTGCTATAGGGAGTCTTATGTATGCTATGTAATGCACTAGACCAGATATCGCATATGCTGTGAGTAAACTTAGTAGGTTTACTAGTAACTCCAGTACTAAACACTGGAATGCAATCAGTAGAGTCCTTTGTTACTTAAAAGCAACCAAAGACTTAGGACTATTTTATTCAGAATTTCCTGCCGTATTGGAAGGATATACCGATGCGAGCTGGATATCGAGTGCAGGAGACAACAAGTCTACTACAGGGTGGGTATTCACCCTAGGAGGTGTTGTTGTATCTTGGGGATCCAAGAAACAGACCTGCGTAATGTACTCGACTATAGAGTCTGAATTCATAGCTCTGGCTGCAACAGGCAAAGAGGTTGAGTGGCTAAGGAATCTTTTAATAGAAATTCCTTTCTGTGTAAAGCCTATATCGGCTGTCACTACATTGTGATAGTTAGCCTATAGTAACACTTATAATGGTAAATCTAAACATATCAGTCTTCGATATGATTATGTCAGACAATTGATTCGAGATGGAATCATTTCTATTTCCTATGTGAAATCAAGCAACAATCTGGCAGATCATTTTACTAAACCTCTACCGAGAGAGGTAGTAAAGGCTACATCTAGAGGGATGGGGTTGAAACTCTTCAACCAAAGTTTTGCCAGTGATGGTAACCCAACCTAAAGTTAAAAAATCTCTAAATTTGGGTTTAATGGGTAAAAACAAGTCACTGATATGTGAAAAGTTTTTCAGCACTAAATTATAAAACCTCATCCATAATAGATAAGTGCTGAGTGTTACAAAAGAGGGTTGAGTCTGAGAACTCTTAATGAAATCCAGTCTATAGGACAAGTGTCTTATAGTAACGGAGACACTGGAAGGATTTCACCTATATGAACGCAGAGATGGTGCCGTCTCTCATGAGAGTTAGGAGTTTTCTCTCGGGATCATTTACGAATTAGGATAAGCACATGACCATTAAATATACTGAGCAATATTGTGGGAACTCTAAAAAATACATAGCAAATATGTGTGTGGTTTCTCCAACTTTGTTATCTAGGAATAACTGGTTCAAAGCTGCGGCTACCAGTTATTTCAACAGAGTTTTGAGATACTTACACTAAGGGAAGCTTAAAATCGAAAGATATCTTTCTTTATGGATATAAGCTAATTATTAACCGAGAGTAATATATATATATTATATATATATATATATATATATATATATATTAAAAATCAAGTGGGGGATTGTTGCAAAATATTGATTTTTAAATAAAATATATTTTAATAATAAAAATAATATATAATATATATTATGTTGTTTGAAAAAAACACCGTTTTGTGGATTTTTGGGAATAGTCCCACATGGAAAAGAGAAGAGAAAAATCTGTGGTTTAAATGATAATAGTGGAGTATTAAAATATTTACCTACCTAGTCCGTGGACTATGGACCTCCTGCGCTCGTGCTCGTGCTAGGGCACAGGCACGGGCACGGGCACGGGCTCGGTCTCGGTCTCGGGCTCGGGCTCGGGCTCGGTGCGAGGGCGTGGGCATGTGAGGCAGTGTGGCTGTAGAGGTGCTAGTGGTGCACTTTGCACTTCGCACTTCGCATGTGCGCATCGTGTCGCATAGGGTCGCTCCCTTCGCGAACCAGAGCGAGACGTGTGCGAGTCGCGGTACGACTAGTGGCTAAGGCAAATGGTTGGCTGGACAAAAATCTAGAGGACTGAATGAGAGTCCCTCTGGTTATATAGAGGCTGAAAATATAGCTGTTGCACAAATGTATAACAGCTATGGACTTAATTGTAAGAAATTGTTGCTAACAACTATAAAACAGCTAGCCAACTCTCTCAAAACAGCCATATAACGGCTAGTTTCTAACAACCATATAACGGCTAGTTTTCTGCAACAGCTAGAAAACGGTCATGGGATTAATTTCCTTGGACCATAACCCCCAGCCACCATAGCCTATAAAAGGAGGGCCTAGATGGGTTTCCAAACCATCTCAACTTACTCCAGCAAAACCCATACGAATTCTAGTGTTTCCAGCAACATAGCAAGGCTTGAACCTTAGCTTGAAGAACAGACCAGCGGTGTGGTCTAGGACGGTTCTACTGAACCAGTAGCTGAAGATTTGAACTAACCAGTGCAGTGGTCAAAATCACTTTTCTCTTTCTCTTTCTTTCTTTTAGGATTTTTCTCTATATTGTAATACTGCCAGAAGGTGTGTAATAGAGTTCCATTTGGTGGGCCTTCATGTTTGCTGAATGCAGACCCACATCAGGCTCGTCGTATCCTAAAAGCTATTTGCCTATAACCTATCAGCATACTCAATTTACTTGAGTAGGGGCAAATAACGCTTTAAGGACAGCGTTTTTTCAGACGTGCTTCAGCCTGTCCTTATTTCTGATTATCGTGATATTTTCGGTTTCCATATTATATAGAAATTACATTAATCTGTATAATTTTCCAATATAATTTTTGTCTATTATCCAAAAATGATCCCAAAAAACCGATAGACAGAGTGGATTTCTAACAAACATGAAGGTGGTCTAGCATCCCACCGCAGTGCGAAAGCCTTTCCCATTAAATCAGCGTACTGTCCCGTGGAGAGCAATCGTCTGTATAAACCGTCTTTATTTCAAGCCGGTGCCTGGACGCGAATTGCGTCGTACGCCTGCCCGCCTCTAGCTACGGACGGACAGTTCTGTGGGCGGGCTCCGTGATGTATCTGTTTATCCATGTCGTCCATCCCTTCTCTTGTATCATTTTAAGATATGTACATGAAAATGAAACAGATCCTGTGCCACACTAATGCCTAGGTCATTTAATGCAACCCTAGCTTATTATTTAGTGTGGTCCAGTTGAGCTGATACGAGAGAAGATAAATCAAGTGGATGGTGTGGATAAACAGATAAATCATGGTGGGCCCGTCCGCAAAGCTGCCCATTTGTGACTAAAGACGGGTGGGGCCGTGGGGGTAGAACGCAATGCGCATCAAGTGGATAGGCAGGACTTATCAATTGATCATACGCTTCTTTGAACTTTTTTATTTTTTCTTTTTTTAATGAAGATACTTGTTGAGGTCAAAATCTGGACCACCCTCCACTCCATGCGGCGATCTTTCGACGAACCCTGGTCCTGCACAAGGGGTGAGCAAAGGAGACCCTGGTTAGCCAGGGACCCTCCGATGACTAAGTCAGGTCAAGGGAATTAGGGTCTAAGTTGAAAGTAAAGAGAGGGTGTGAGATATTGCGTACATGTAACAATGAGATTCCCTTGTATTTATACATGCCTATCGGACAGTCTGGGTCCGTTAATTTCGGCACGATTCACTCAATCAGTGGGATACTTGTGATCGTGGAGATATTGTCCGTAATCTAAGGATTGTGTAGCATATCGTGCCTTAGAGGAACGTATCTGTGGGCAAGATATTCGGTAGTACCCGCTTAAGCTGGTTTCTTATTTAGCACATAGGGTGTTCACGTCTAGCCTCGACCTTAGCTTAGGATCTCAGACTAAAGAGGCCCTGCCTACGAGCATCGGACCTCTAAGCTTTCCCCTCCGAGTTCTAAGGTGGGTAGCTAGCTTAACTCGTTTAGTTGAGTTTCCCTATAACGGGTGACACACGAGTGCGAGTGGTTGAACGTGGGCGGATCGAGATCTCGCAAGTAGGCTTCAGTTTGAGCCTCATACCGACTGCCCCGGCCTTAGATTACTCCGATCCGACTGCCTCGGAGTAGAAGCACGACTGTGGTCGAGCCGAGAGTCTTCCTTCCCTTCAATTGTTTTCACCATTCCAGATGACCTCTTTTGTATCTGATCGGATTAAGGTAGTGTTAGACCTCGGAATTGTAGGTGCTCGAATCTTCCCATAACAATACTTAAAAGCTAAAAATAATTATATGATTGCACAACCCTACCTTCACACTTTATACTCAGCTCCACGTTCTGACATATGAGGGCCATGTTTCAGTAATCCAAAGCAATGATCATTTCCATTCTAAAGTAGATAGACCAGGCCTCGAAAATGACCTTGATCCAATGAATATAGCCACTAATTGCTGGACCCATTTTAGCCGAATGTAAACCATTGTTGTAGGCAACCTATATCATCAAGAATATTTTGTTACATGGTCCATCCATGGTGTGGATTTTCCACTAAAGCCTTTCCCACGAAGTTCCTACATTGGGAACCTAACCTAGGTAGGGCCACCGTAATATTTCTGATAAATACACACCTTTCATCCGTTCTGCAAGATCATTTTAGGACATGAGATCGAAAATGAGCTGTATTTAAGACCCAGGTGGGCCATATGAGACTCAAAGACCACATAGCGCAGTGGATTAGCACGTTTGACTTCGGTTCAAAAGGTCACAAGTTCGATTGCCACTGTGGTCATAGTAAAATATTTTAATTTAGAATTTCAGTCCTTGCCTGAGTGGTAGGCTCCTCATGGTAGACTCTGAGGAGTTTCAACACGAGGTCTTGGGTTCAAAACCCATAAGTAGTGAAATCCCACTATAGCGTGCGTGGGTCTATGGCAGGTGTGTGTGTAAAAAAATAAAATAATAAATAAATAAATAAATAAAAAGGGTGGGCCATATGAGAGGGAAGATTTGGGAAAGAGCTGCCTATCATTAAAACCTTCCTAAGGCACCATTATGATGTTTATAGGACATCGATCCAAACCTTTTATAAGGTCACCACCACTGGATGAACTGAAAAAAACAATTAGCCTGATACAAAACTTTTGCTGTCAAATGAGTTTCAACCATGGTTGTTCAACCCTCACCCCATTTCCATGTTGTTCATCCATTTTTGCAGCTCATTTTAATGTTGAGACCAAAGTTGAAGCATTATACTAAGCTCAAATGTATGTACCATACCAATGGAAATACTGATTTTCCACTGTTGAAACCTTTCTAGGGCTCACCGTGATGTTTATTTGTCATTCAACTTGTTCATAAGATCACAGACATGGATGAATGAAGGAGAAAAATATCAGCTTGATCCAATACTTCTGTAATCCTTAAAAATAATTCTTCGGTGGACATTCGATTCACATCGATTCTTATGGGATTTTGTTATGCTTCATTTTTGGAATCAAACCCTAAAATTATCGGTTAAAATGAATGGACAAGAGTGGATTAAATACATAAATAATCGTGGGCTCCACAGAGTTTACTCAATCCACCTTTCCAAACTTTCGGCAAATGTAAAAAATATAATTTAGGAGGAATTCTATTATAGGGTAAAGTTTTCTTCTTTTATAAAGGGGAAGATTAGGTGAGACCCGGGACTCACTCCAGACAGTGCGTCCCTTAGCGTGAGTCTACGTTAATGTATGTGTTATGCATCCACCTCGTTCATCTGTTTTTCCGTATCATTCTAACACATTATCCTAAGATTGAAATAGATTCAATTATCAGGTGGACCATACCATTGGAAATAGCTGTGATTGATCATTAATGAACCACAAAAGTCTTCGATCAAGCTGATATTTGTTTTTTCCCTTCATCAAGCCTTATAATAAATTACCAACAGATTAGATGTCAAATAAACACCATGGAATCATTAATGTATGATGTAAGAAGTTTTTTATGGTAAGGCATTCAATCACCACTGTTTCCTATATTATGGTCCGCTTGATAATTAGATCTGCCTCATTTTTAGATAATGCCCTCAAACATCTGGAAAAAATGGATGGATGGTGTGGATATAAAATACATACATCAAGGTTGGCCCTATGGTAAGGGGCGTACCGTCTTGGGTGAGGTTGGGGTCTCACGTAATACGTTCATTTAAAAAAGTAGTCACTCACGTGGCACTGAAAGACCTGCGGTCAACAGCTAACGACAAGGAAGACCAGGACTCACGCATTCGGTTCATTTGCAGACTCTTGATCTGATTAGTATCTGATCATTACGATCATATATACTTTCAAAAGATGGGCAATACGTTGTGGGCCCCACTAGTTATTTAGTTAGGATCAATATATGTATATATAGAAGGTCCCAAGTCTAATCAATTGGACCACTGTTTCCAATCTTCTCAGTGTATAACTCTGGTTTTTTTTTTTTAGAGAAATCCACTCCGTCCATCTGTAATTTTAGGACATAAGACAAACTCTGGTTTCTACCGTCGAAACTTTTTTGAGCTCCACTTTGATATTTATCTGCCATCCAAACCGTTTATAAGGTCATTCCCACTGGATTAATTAAGTGAAAAAAAAAAAAAAACCAAAAACTTGCCTTCTCTTATATCATTTTAAGATACGTGCACAAAAATGAAGCAGATCCTACGCTCAAGTGGACCACACCAATAATGAATCTGGCATGCCTAGGCCATTTAATGCAACCCAAGCTTATTATTTAGTGTGGTCCTGTTGAGCGTTGGATCCGTCTCATTTTTGTGCACATAACTTAAAATGATACGAGAGAAAAGATGGATGGGGTGGATAAACAGATAAATCATGGTGGGCCTGTCCACAGAACTATGCATTCGTGACTAGAAACGGGTAAAGGTAGGAGGACACAATCCGCATCCGAGTCGATGGCGAGGACTGATCAATTGATCATGCGCTTAAGCTTCTTGGAACTTTTTTCTTTTTCCTTTTGCTTTTGTTTACTTTTTATTTTTTAATGAATATACTTAAAAGCTAAAAATAATTATATGATTGCACACGTTATACTCAGCTCCACGTTCTGACACATGAGGGCCATGTTTCAGTAATCGAGATCAATGGTCCGTTCCATTCTAAAGTAGACAGACCATGTCTCGAAAATGACCTAGATCCAAAGAATGTAGCCACTAATTGCTGGACCCATTTTAGCCGAATGTGAACCGTTGCTGTAGACAACCTATATCAAGAATATTTTGATACATGGTGCATCCATGGCGTGGATATTCCACTAAAACCTTTCCCGCGAAGTTCCTGCATTGGGAACCTATGTAGGGCCACTCGTAAAATGAGCTGTATACAAGACTCAGGTTGGCCATGTGAGAGGGAAAATTAGGGAAAGAAATGCCTACCATTAAAACGTTCCTGTGGCATCATCTTGATGTTTATACGACATCCAAACCTTTTATAAGGTCACTATATACCACTAAATGAACTGAAAAAATAAAATAATTAGCCTCAAATGGAACATTTTTAGTTGCATGTCCTAAAATAAGATGGTAAAATGGATAGACATGATGAATTTCTCGTAAACATAACAACTTCTTGGGAAAGGCTTTTGCAGCTATCATCAAGTGTGCCACCTTAGGAACCGGAAATTTCAAGGGAAAAAAATTTTCGGCCTGATCCAAAACTTCTATAGCCCTCACAAAGCTTTCGATGATAGTAGCTCAATTCCCTTTGTTTCCTACAGTGTAGTCCACTTAGGGCCCGTTTGGACGGGGGGATTGGAAGGGAGTAGGTGGTAGTACATGGGATTAGCTCGTCTAATCCAAAGGTGTACGGGTGACTACGTGTTTGGCATGGCGAGGAGATGAGGTGGATGGCGGTACGGAGGATTCACCGCTGGATTCGGAGGGAGTGGTCGCGGGAGGTAATCCAGAGAGAGAGAACCGTCGAAATAACTTTTTTTGAAAGACCTTTCCCTCTATTCAAAGGTCCGATCCGTACCGTCCATCAGAGTCCTACAGGCCCACTAATCACATCTTAAGTGAAAATTTTCCAAGAAGCTGCATGTATAGGATTTTGACCGTCAAAACATAGGATGAACGACAAAATGGAAAATCAGGTAGGCCATGTCAGAAGCAATCCAAAACCAACCCTCTCCAGCTGAAATTTCACAATGGAGCTGATGGACGGTTTGGATTCCTCAAACCGTCGATGATCATGGCCCCACCGTGCCAAGCGGCAGACAAAACCCATTACTGTGACCACAGTATTTTTTCTTTCTTCTTTGTTCTTGCTCCCAGTCCATCTTCTTCCCTCTTTCACCTCTTTCTCCTTCTCCTTCTTAGAGGATTTCTCACAACACCCATCTCTCCCCAAGCGGTGGCCTTCTCTCTCTCTCTCTCTCTCTCTCTCAAGCATCGTGCGGTGTTGATCAAGCTTCAACTGCAAGAGAACAAATTCAATAGATGCTTGGATACGCTCGGCCGTCAAACAGACCCATCACTTGGAAGCTGGATCATCCAATACAGTGGGATGGGAGACAATCCACTGACTTACGTTTAATACGCTCGGGTTCTGTGCAATCCACCCCATTACCAGCTACTCCCTTTCAATCCCTCCGTCCAAACGGGCCCTTAAGCTTTAAATCTGTTTCTTTTTTTCTTTTTTTTTTTATAATCGTGCCTTGAATGAGCTGGCTAAAGTGTGATCGGTGTGGATAAGACATGTATATGAAGTCAGCTGTCGATGTTACCTTGAAATATGATGGGTTTTTTGACCCGTTGTCCTTTCGCAACTGGGATGCGCAAAGTCCTTTCGCAACTAGGATGCGCAAGTCCTTTCGCAACTAGGATGCAGAAAGGAGTTTCCTAAAACTATAAAAAGGGGTCCCTAGGATTTTTCTACAGATATTGTATTGATGAGAAAAATACAAGAGGGCTATCAAAGGTGAGAGAGAGGGAGAAAGAGAGAGAGGAAGCTTATAGAAGGGAGGTTCTGCTCAGGGAGGTTTTTCTACTTTGCAATTTATATCTCAGCACTTCTATGTCCTCATAATCGGTTAGATCTCTTCGTTTTCTCTATTTCTCTTATTGTTCATCCACTCCTGCGTGAGTGAAGAAGGTTGTAAACATTCTACTTCATAGTGGATTGTTGATCTGGACGAGGTCCCATGGTTTTTACCTCTTTGAGAGTTTTCCACGTAAAAATCTCTTGTGTGGTGTGTGATTGTTGCATTGATTATTTTCATTGCTTTATTATCCATAATTCTGGTTTGTTACGGAGGGCTAGATCCTAAGGTTTTGTGCAAGGCCCCCAAAAAAGTGGTATCGAGCTAAGTTCATTGAGCGGGTAGGATCGGTTTTGAATTATAGAAGGTGGCTCGAGGATGATCGGCCTCAATGGTTCTTGGACCATATGGAAGGCTAAGATGGAGGACTTGCTTTATTGCGGGACTATATTCTCCAATCTCGGCATATCAAACAAAATCCAAGGATATGGTGATGATGATTGGAAGAAGTTGGACCGAAAGGCGATTGGGTTTATTAGACAATGGTTGGATGATTTGTGTTCCACCATGTGTCTACGGAAACCTCAAATAGAAAGCCTATGGCTAAAATTACAAGGGCTGTATGAGAGGAAGACAGCCGGTAATAAGATATTTCTGATAAGACGACTTGTGAATCTCAAGTTCAAGGATGGTGGTTCTGTGACCGAGCATATGAATGAGGTTAGTAATATAGTGAACCAACTCACCTCTATGAAGATGGTCCTGGATGATGAATTGCAGGCTTTACTATTGCTTAGTTCATTGCTCTGGACGGTTGGGAGACATTGGTGGTGTCTCTAAGTAACTCGCGAGGAGACGGAAAGATATCCATGGAACAGGTAACCGGTTGTCTCTTCAATGAGGAGACAAGGAGGAAGTCTCGTGGGTCTACTCAAGAAGAGGCTCTTGTGACGTAGGAACGGGAGAGGAAAGAACAGGAAGGGCGGGAAGGCCCAAGATAAATCAAGAGGCAAGTCGAGTAAAAGAAAGAGGTTGAATCTTTGGAATTGTGGCAAGAAGGGCCACTACAAGCATGAATGTCGTGGTAAGAAAAACGACAAGAAAGGAAAAGGGAAGGAAGAAGAATCGATTCCACAGCATGGTCACTTCGGATGGCGACATGGTAGTTATTCTTTCTACAGATCACGATGTATGTCTCTCACTACGCCACAGTCGGCACCGACCGGGTGATAGACTCGGGAGCTAGCTTTTCATGCGACTCCACAGGGACTCCTTCACAAGCTACAAGTCGGTGACTATGGGGTCGTGAAGATGGGAAATTCTGGCGCGTATCAAAGATCGTGGGAGTCGGTGATATTTGTGTGAAAACCGATGTGGGGTGCACATTGGTTCTCGAGGAACGTGAGGCATATCCCAGGACCTTCACCTCAACTTGATGTCGACGGGAAGGTTGGATGATGAATGAAAGCCGGTTCTTTGGTGGGCGATGGAAGCTCATCGAGGTTCATTGATCGTGGTAGAGGAAAGAAGTGTTGCATGCTGCACCGTACAAGGCAAGTGTCGGTATGTGCAAGGGTGGGTTGAACGCAATGGAAGATTCGGCTATTGACATGTGACACAAAGGCGTCTGGCCACATGAGTGAAAAAGGGCTTCATTTACTAGCGAAGCAACTCCTTCCAGACGTGACAGGTATGTCTCTCAAAACCTGTCTTGATTGTTTATCAGGGAAACAGCATAGAGTTTCATTCATTAAAACTGCGTCTCATGTTAATAAAGAATATTTGAACCAAACTAAACAAAGCTCAAGTTCGTATAATCTAGACTAAATCAAGCTTAAACAATAAGGATAGGCTTGAAGCTCGGCTCATGTAAAACTCGATCAGGGAGGAGTATCATATACACAGGCCAAACCAAACTTGGATCAAACTCAATTCATCTTGGCTCGTTTACAGCTCTACCTTTGATTGCCATCCCTCTAAAAAGTCACTTTGCTTGTATTATCCAACCATTCAATATGCTAGGAAATGAATAATGCATTCTTTCATATTAGAAAAGGCTCCGTCATTATAAAATAATGTGAATTAAACCCATCTTTGATTGCCCATTGCTCTCCCAAAAATAGTTATGATGTGAAGTTGCTTACATTCCAATCAAGGGATGGGAAAGGGAATGTTTTCCTTATTAAATTACAAAAGGTATGATCATTGTAGGATGTCCATCATGTGGGCCCACCTTTGATTGCACATTCCTACCAGAAAAGTCACTTTGATTGAATCATCATAAGCATTTGACTACTATTGGGAAAAGAACAATCTAAACATAGGTAAAACAATACAATGAGCTTCTAAACAAGCTATAAAACTTAAAAATGGATAAAAACACTATAGATTGTATCAACATCTATAAAGAGAAACATAGCAAATTCTTAGTTCTCTGGTAATATTTTCCACATTTGCTTCGGATGAAAATGTAACTTTTTATGATCTTGGAGGAGAAGATAGAAAAGGCTTAGGCGGCATTTCCAAACCTTCAATACTTTCTTCCAACATCTCCACCACTCTACTCATTGAAGGACGGTGTGTCGGATCCATTTGTATGCACCACAAGCTCACTAAGATCATCTTCTTTACTGTCTCTTCCTCGCCACCTGGCCCAAATTCCATTATCACATCGTCTCCTCGTTCACACAAATGTTTATATATCCAATGTGGAAAATACATTTGGCTACTATTCTCCACTTCCAAGTTGAGGTTCTTCCTTCCTCCAACCATTTCTAACATCAACATTCCATAGCTATAAACATCAGATTTATAAGACACTCCCCCAACGTTCTTACAATATACTTCA
This sequence comes from Magnolia changhungtana, assembly GCA_030180095.1. Lineage (NCBI taxonomy): Eukaryota > Viridiplantae > Streptophyta > Magnoliopsida > Magnoliales > Magnoliaceae > Magnolia > Magnolia changhungtana. Next base: position 5,808,496 of record JASAUF010000378.1, read on the forward strand.
GGTGCAGTATAACCCATGGTTCCTCTTGGTGCAGGCATAGATATAACACTATCTTTAGGTGAGCAGAGCTTAGCTAGACCGAAGTCGGAGATCTTTGGACAAAAATCCTCATCAAGAAGAATGTTATGTGGTTTTATGTCCAAATGCAAGATACGGTCTCTGCACCTGACATGCAAGTACTCAAGGCCTCGAGCAATGCCAATTGCTATTTTGTGTAGTTTCTCCCATCCAAGATGATTTGTTGGTTCTTGTGTGTGTATATATTTCTCAAGAGATCCGTTGGGCATGAACTCATAGATAAGAGCTCTTTTGGGCAACTGGTAACAGAAGCCCAAAAGGCTAACAATGTTAACATGATAAGTCTTACCAATGGTGGCAACCTCGTTGACAAATTCTTCTCCATTGCCCTTTGATTCGATTAATAGCTTAACAGCCACCAGATGGCCATCAGGTAGCTTCCCTTTGAATACGCCGCCGTAGCCTCCTTGGCCTAATTTATCCTTGAAAGAGTTGGTCATTTTCTTGATTTCAGAGTATTTGTATCTTTTCAATGATTCATAGTTCTTCAAAAATGCATCAGTTCGAGTAATCTGTCTTCTTCTTCCAGTAGTACAAATTTTTTAATGAAAATTTCCATCGGCAAAGAATGAATAAGATTGCAACAACAATGATTGTCGGAATCGAAATGATAGCTATCAATTTACCTGTTAATTAAGGAATAAAAGTAATGTTAGGTATTTAAAAAAAATACAAAAAAAAAATAAGGAAAGAATAGAAATGATGTTTTTTTTTTTTTTTCTCCAAAGTCTTGTCCCACATCAGATACGAAATTTTTTTATAAAGGGTTTATAAACCTTTATTCTCTTTCAACTCTTGTGAAACGTGTTACAATATCCTCCTGCCAGTATGTGCACACGAGGCTGGACCTTCGTCCAACGGCTGCAGTCAATAGCCATGGATGACCTTTTGATAAGGCTCATTGCATCATAATGCATGTTGCACATCTTTATAACAGGCTTTTTCGGTGTAACACAAGATGAAAATATCTATCTCTCTCTCTCTCTCTTCATTTTTTGTTTTGGGCATCAAAGACACAGGTGTTGTTTCTTTAGATGGTTTGGTGTTAGTATTTAGTGTTGTTTCTTTAGATGGTTTGGTGTTAGTACTTACACAGCCAGAGCACGCTGTAAGAATCTACTTGTTAAGCATTGTATTTAGATATTAACGGGTTAGGAGCTTTTGGCACCCCTCATTATATTGAAGTGTGCTAATTATTTTAAAGAGAGCGACATATTACATGCCTCAACTCAATAACAAATTTGAATTCCCCTCATCTATCCAAGTTTACATTTTTTTTTTCCCTGTTTTGATCTAACTACCAAGTCATCAAAATCTTGGATTAACACTAGGGTGGCAGATGGGCCTAGCCAAAGGTCGAGGTGGACCGTACTTGCAAAAGGCCCTGTCTTCAAAGTCCAAGCCCGGTTGCAACCTAACTAGTTAGTACGATTAATTAGTTTTAGAATGGGGTGTTGATAGAAGATGGGGCCAGCATCGTAACTACCATGTGCTTCATGGTTCCACCATTGGATGGCAGGCATGCATGTCATGGATCCAATCCAGTCAATTCTTCAGGCATTGTATCCTCTGCAAAAGTGACCTGAACACACACACAGACAAAGGATATTGATTGGCTGATTAGGTAGGTCACACTTCATGTAAAAATGGATACTTAGGAAAAGGTCTGACTGTCCAAATTTCACAGGTCTTCGTGGGACGAACTACCTAACGAATGGCCCATATTGCTTATACTGAGCAATCCAATGGTAGGAACCTCGCCCCACATGGTAGCTTTGACATGGGCCCCTGTATTATATTAAAAATCTTTTAGAGTAGGGAATAGAACTGACCATTGAGAGTGGTAGTACTTGAGTGTTTAGCACTAAATGGAAGTGGCGGTTGGCCATCAGATAGAGTACCTGAGTAAAAAAAATAGAGTTAGAATCAATGTGGCCCTGCATGCTAACACAACCAAGAATGGACCCACCCCTTGCAACAGGGTCTTTGTCATCCACGACCTCTTAACAGAAGGCCAGAGCCTACAAAGGTCATTGGGTCAGAACATTCTAATCGCTTGTCTTAGCCGTTGCTTTTGGATTCCCCTCAGCCAAGTGCAACGGCAGCACTTTCAACTTGTTATCAAGGAATCCGATAAAGGATATAGGGGACTTGCATTTGTTGGAGGGAGAGGGAAGTTCAGGCTGGCAAGAGGGTTCGCTCATCGTATGACATTACTTAAACATCACAAATGGAGATGCTATCATTGAGTATAATGGCACTTTGTTATTGTTGTGAGTGAACCCGCTCTATTTAACATCGTGATAATGTAAATCTGAGCTCACAATAAACCCGGATCAAATCATAGGTGTTAGAAATTCGGATCTAACACCACTGTAGCCTGCTTAGCCTAATTTATCCTTGAAAGAGTGGGTCATTTTCTTGATTTCAGAGTATTTGTATCTTTTCAATGATTCATAGTTCTTCAAAAATGCATCAGTTCGAGTAATCTGTCTTCTTCTTCCAAAAGTACAGATTTTTTTATGAGAATTTCCATCGGTAAAGAATGAATAAGATTGCAACAACAACGATTGTCGGAATCGAAATGATGGCTATCGATTTACCTGTAAGGAATAAAAGTAATGTTGAGGTATTTCAAAAATATACGAAAGAAATAAGGAAAGAATAGAAATGATGTTTTAAAAAAAAAAAAAAAAAAAACCCACAAAAGTCTTGTCCCACATCAGATACGAAGAAAATTTATATAGGGTTTATAAACCTTTATTCTCTTTCAACTCTTGTGAAACGTGTTACATTACCCTCCAGCCAGTATGTGCGCATGAGGCTGGACCTTTGTCCAACGGCTGCGGTCAATAGCCATGGATGACCTTTTGATAAGGCTCATTGCATCATAATGCATGTTGCACATCTTTATAATGGGCTTTTTCGGTGTAATACAAAATGAAATCTCTCTGTCTCTCTCCATTTTTGTTTTGGGCATCAAAGAGACAGGTGTTGTTTCTTTAGATGGTTTGGTGTTAGTACTTACACAGCCAGAGCACGCTGTGAGAATCTACTTGTTGAGCATTGCATTTAGATGTTAACAGGTTAGGAGCTTTTGACACCCCTCATTATATTGAAGTGTGCTAATTATTTTAAAGAGAGTGACATATTACATGCCTCAACTCGATAACAAATTTGAATTCCCCTCATCTATCCATTTTCCATGAAGTTTACATTTTTTTATTTTTTATTATTTTTTTCCTGTTGCATCTGTTTTGATCTAACTAGTAAGTCATCCAAATCTTGGATTAACACTAGGGTGGCAGATGGGCCTAGCCAAAGGTCAAGGTGGACCGTACTTGCAAAAGGCCCAATCTTCAAAGTCCAAGCCCGGTTGCAACCTAACTAATTAGTATAATTAATTAGTTTTAGAATGGGGTGTTGATAGAAGATGAGGCCAGCATCATAACTACCATGTGCTGCGTGGTTCTACCATTGGATGGCATACATGTCATGGATCCAATCCAGTCCATTCTTCAGGCATTGTATCCTCTGCAAAAGTGACCTGAACACACACACACAAAGGATATTTGTTGGCTGATTAATTAGGTAGACCACACTTCCTGTAAAAAGGGATATTTAGGAAAAGATCTGACTGTCCAAATTTCACACGTCTTCATGGGACGCACTACTTAACGAATGGCCCAGATTGTTTATCCCGAGCGATCCAATGGTAGGAACCTGGCCCCACATGGTAGCTCTGACGTGGGCCCCCTGCATTATATTAAAAATCTTTTAGAGTAGGGAATAGAACTGACCATTGAGAGTGGTAGTACTTGAGTGGTTTGTACTAAATGGAAGTGCCGGTTGGCCATCCGATAGAGTACCTGAGTAAAAAAAATAGAGAGTTAGTGAGAATCAATGTAGTCCATGCTAACACAACCATGAAGGGCCCCACCCCTTGCAACAGTGTCTTTGTCATCCACGACCTCGTAACAGAAGGCTGTCAACGATGTTACCCCTAACATAAAGGATCTAGATTGCTGTAAATTGCAGTAACTGACCAATTGCTGTAAATTACTGTTGCTGTAAATTGCTGTAACTGACCCCTAAATTGGGTATCTAGATTGATGCAACTGACCCCTAAATTGGGAATCTAGATTGATGTAACTGACCCCTAAATTGAGGAACTAGATTGTTATAGAATATCTATATTATGGACAGGAAAGCTATCAGTTGAGGGTAGAAAAATTCACCACAAACATTCTTTTTGTGTTTGTAGTATTCTGTTTTGTGTTTTGTGGTTTTGTCATGGTATCAGAGCCCTATCTCTTGCCATCGTCTTAGAACAATCTTTATTCGATTTGTGATTTCATTGGGCATAAAGAGGTCGTCTTCTTGGGTATTTTCATAGTATCCAATTCTTGGCTTTTTTGAAGTTGGATCTTGGCAAGGGGTGGAGGTTCTTCACCGCTGGTTCTGTGGCATTCTTGGGCAGCATCAGATTCACTTGATCTAATTCTCTTTCTTCTTAATATTGTTTACAACTTGCCTATGGAGAAATCTGAGTTCGTGTGCATTAGATTTTCGGATAAGAATTATTTTGCTTGGGCATTCAATTCCAAATCTATATTAAGGGGAAGGAATTATGGGGACATATTGATGGATCCGACATCAAGCCCACTGATCCAACAACAGCCGTTCAATGAGAGGCAAAGGATGCTCGTATTATGAGCTGGATATTAAGTTCCATGGATCCCGCCATTATTCTCAATCTACGACCATATAAGACAGCCAAAGCTATGTGGGATTATTCGAAGAAAGTGTATAATCAAGATAGTTCGGCTCGAAGGTTTCAATTGGAGTATGAAATCGCCAACTATACTCAAGGAAATATGTCTATTCAGAAGCATTATTCGGGTTTTATCAATTTATGGACTGAATATACAGACATCGTGTATGCGTAAGTCCCCAATAATGCTCTAGAAGCTATTCAAACAGTTCATCAAACTACTCAGCGAGACCAATTTTTGATGAAACTACGACATGAGTTTGAAAATGTCCGCTCCAACATCATGATCAGGACTCCCTTGCCATCCTTGGATATTTGTCTGCATGAACTCCTTAGGGAGGAGCAGCGTTGCTTGACTCAAGCAACTTTGGAACAGCAGGAAGGTTCCCCAAATGTTCTCAAGGTTACATACGCCGCACAAGGAAAACAACGGGTTTGGAATATGATCAATGTCCAATGTTACAGACTTACAGTTGTAAGGAGTTTGACCATACTGCTAATCAGTGTCAAAAGAAATTCTACAATTATTGTAAAGGAAAGGGCCACATCATTTCTGAATGTTGGAAACATCCTCAGAATCGCAATCCACGAGCTTTTCATATATCTATGGATGATATGGCTCCTGACTCCATGGCTTCAGCCTCCATGTTTTCACAATCAGCAGCACCTTCTCTCACACCTGAAACAGTCCAGCAGATGATCTTATCTGCATTCTCTGCACTTGGTCTCATCGGTAAACATCAATCTCTCTCTAACTTGTGGTTTCTTGACTCTAGTGCTTCGAATCACATGACCTTTTCCCCTAACAATCTTGTCAATGTAAAAAAGTATGATGGAAATTTGCAAGTCCATACCGCCAATGAGGACTGTCTTCCCATCACCGCCGTCAGTGATATCTCTTCTTCTCCATCCTTGCAAAAAGTTTTTTATTCGCCTGGATTATCTGCTAATCTTATTTCTGCTGGGCAATTAGTTCATACAGATTGTCATGTCTCTTTCTCTCGTTCTGGTTGCATTGTGCAGGATCAGGTGTCAGGGAAGACAATCGCGAAGGGGCCTAAATGTGTACGACTCTTCCATCTTCACTTCCATACACAACCTAGGGATTCAAGTGTGCTCTCTCTATTTTGTACCTCTGTCAAGAGTCAATGTCAATTGTGGCATAATCGGTTAGGCCATCCAAATTCTAGGACCTTTCTCTCTGTATTAAATTCTGGTTTGATGGATAATAAAATCCCATATTCTCTTAAAGATGTTAATTTTGAGTGCTCTAGTTGCAAATTGGGAAAGAGCAAAAGTTTTCCATTTCCAACTCATGATGCTCCTTCTACTCATTGCTTTAATTTGATTCACAGTGATGTATGGTGGATTACACTAGTGATCTCATGCTAATTTCAAGTATTTCGTTACCTTCATTGACGACTACAGTCGCTTTACATGGATATATTTTCTAAGGCGGAAATCTGAAGTTTTTCATGCCTTTCAAAAATACTTAGCTTTAATTGAAAACCAATTTTCTACCAACATCAAAATCCTCCGTTCTAATTCAGGGGAGGAATACATGTCCAACAAATTCCAGGATTTTCTCCAACAGAAGGGGATTATTTCTCAACGGACTTGTCCATACACTCCTCAACAAAATGGAGTTGCCAAGAGGAAAAATCATCACCTCCTTGATGTAGTTCGTTCCTTTGCTTCTTGAGTCATCCGTTCCACCTCAGTTCTGGGTTGAGGCTCTCTCTACCGCTGTGCACTTGATTAACCGCCTTCCTTCCTCTAATCTTCATCATCACTCCCCGTTTTTTCTTCTTCATCAAAGGCCACCTAAGTATAACCATCTCCGTTCTTTTGGTTGTGATTGCTTTGTTCATCTCCCTCCCATCGAATGCACCAAACTCTCCACTCAATCTGTACGATGTGTCTTTCTTGGCTATGCTCCAAATCAAAAGGGTTATCTATGTTACAATCCTGTCACTCATAGGATTCGGACTTCTCGAAATGTTGTTTTTCTTGAACAAAAATATTTTTTCCCTCTCATATGGAGTTTTCCAACTCTACACCTATATACTCTTTACCTGACTTTGAGGATGTGTCTACTCCTTCCCCCACTATCACACGGTTTAGACCTGGTTTAGTGTATGAAAGGCAAGAAAGGCATGTCGATTCTACTAATGGAACCCCTCACGAGTCACCTTTGACATCTGCATCCGACACAGTGGCTACTCCTCTTCGACGGTCCACTCGCCTCTCTCATCCTCCTGATCACTATGGTTACTCCCCTGATCGGTACATCTTTCCTAATACATCTTTAGTTGCTACCTTGCCCTCGATTTCTATACCTAATTCGTACTCCTAGGCTATGAAACATGAGTGTTGGAAAGAAGCCATGCAGGAGGAACTCGATGCTTTACAGAACAATAATACTTGGGACATTGTATCATGTCCACCCTCTATCAAGTCCATTGGTTGTAAATGGGTTTACTCTGTCAAGCTCAAATCTGATGGATCCTTGGACAGATATAAGGCTCGCCTTGTGGCTCTTGGCAATCGTCAGGAATATGGCATTGACTACGAGGAAACCCTTGCGCTGGTGGCCAAAATGACCACTGTTCATATAATTCTCGCTATTACAGCTTCTCAGGATTGGACTCTCCAATAGATGGATGTCAAAAATGCTTTTCTTCATGGGGATCTTAAAGAAGAAATCTATATGCGCCCTCCCCCGAGTATTTCTGGTTCTAGTGGTGACGTTGTGTGTCACTTGAAACGTTCATTGTATGGGCTGAAACAAGCCCCTCGTGCTTGGTTTGAGAAGTTCCAGCAAACACTTCTTCAACTCTCATTTGTGTAAAGCCAATATGATCATTCTCTATTCCTGCGCAAGACATCTTTGGGTATCATCCTTTTACTTGTCTACATAGACGATATTATTATCATCGGCAATGATAGTGTATTGATTCAGCAACTTCAAGCTTCCCTTCGTTCCTGCTTTCACATGAAAGATCTTGGCTCCCTCACCTATTTCTTAGGGCTTGAAGTTCATAAAGGTGCCAAAGATCTCTTCCTAAATTAGCAGAAGTACATCAGAGATATTACTATCTTGGCTAGCTTACAAGACTCTGTTCCGGTTGATACTCCTATGGAAGTTAATGTGAAATTTTGCCAAGATGATGGAGATCTTCTTCCCGACCCTACATTATATCGGCGACTAGTTGGGAGCCACGTCTACTTAACGATTACTCGACCAGATATCTCATACACTGTTCATCTTGTGAGTCAATTCATGACTTCACCGCGTCATTTACATATGGTTGCAGTTCGACGCATCATCCGCTATCTTCTTGGCTCTCCTACTCGTGGGCTATTCTTTCCTTTGGGTTCTCCTCTTCAACTTGTCGCTTATAGTGATGCTAATTAGGCTGGCTACCCCGATACGTGTCGCTCCACTACTGGATGGTGTATATATCTGGGTAATGCACTGATTTCCTGGAAGTGTAAGAAACAAGATCGAGTTTCCAAATCATCCACTGAGGCTGAATATCGTGCTATGTCATCGGCTTGTTCAGAAATTACTTGGCTGGGTGGCTTGCTCTCTGAACTGGGATTTGCACAAACTATCCCTACTCCCCTGCATGCTGATAACACGAGTGCTATTCAGATTGTGGCAAATCCGATTTTCCACGAGCGTACCAAGCATATAGAGGTTGATTGTCACTCAATCTGCGAAGCTTTTGAAAACAACATCATCATCCTTCCTCACATTTCTACAAATCTTCAAATTGCAGATATTCTCACCAAACCTCTCCCTCGCACTCGACATCAGTTCTTCGTAAACAAATTGATGCTCCTTGATTCTCCGACATCAATTTGAGAGGGGGTGGGGGTGTCAATGATATGACCCCTAACATAAAGGATCTAGATTGCTATAAATTGTTGTTCTTTGTAAATTGTAAATTATTGTTCTTTGTAAATTGTCAGAATTGACCCCTAAATTGGGGATCTAGATTGATGTAACTGACCCATAAATTGAGGAACTAGATTGCTGTAGAATATCTATATTATGGACAGGAAAGCTCTCAGTTGAGGGCAGAAAAATTCACCACAAACATTCTTCTTGTGTTTGTAGTATTCTGTTTTGTGTTTTGTGGTTTTGTCAAAGGCCAGAGCCTACAAAGGTCATTGGGTCAGAATATTCTAATCGCTTGTCTTAGCCGTTGCTTTTGGATTCCCCTCAACAAAGTGCAACGACAGCACTTTCAACTTGTTATCAAGGAATCTGGTAAAGGAGATAGGGAACTTGCAGTTGTTAGAAGGAGAGGGAAGTTTAGGCTGGCAAGAGGGTTCGCTCATCTTAAGACATTACTTAATTAAACATACCAAGTGGAGATACTATCATTGAGTAGAATGGCACTTTGTTAATGTTGTGAGTGAACCTGCTCTATATAACACCATAATGATGTAAATTCGAGCCAACGATAAACCTGGATCAAACCCTATGTATTAAAAATTCGGATCTAATGCCACCGCCGATTCGTGCACTTTGCGGAAGCACGATAAATGAAGAAAGAATAATATAATAATGCAGGATAATCAAAGCAAAAGCAAACAATCACAAATACAACGGTATTTTACATGAAAAAACCTTTTTAAGAAAAAATTATGGTACGAAGTGATCAATATCTACTATAACAGACTCACCTTCTTCGATTATAAATGTATTTGATCTTCCCTTTTGATGTGTACCTCTAGAAAACCTCTAGATCTCCTGAGAAATCTTTCCCAAGTCTCTTTCTAAGTATATAAAACCCTTTCCATTGGCAAACCTTAGCCCCTTGAGAAAACACTTGTATTGGTTTTTATTAACTTTGAGCCCGAATAACAAAACCAGGCTTAATACCATATTTCGCGCAAAATCGCGAAACTCAATGATCGCACTGGTTGTCAACCGTGAATCATCACATAGAGTCATGGTCGACCATGGAATTCCATGATCGACCATGAACATCACAGTGAGTCACGATCGACCATGGACTTCCACGATCGACCATGAACATCACAGTGAGTCACGATCGACCATGGATCCTCATGGTTGATCATGCTGTAAAATGCAAGGCATATATACAACAATCTCCATATTGACTTGCATTATGCCAAGTCACCGTAAAGACCTCCACTTTGACTGCAAACCGCTCCTTGCATCCCTCCACTTGGAATACGGCTATATACACACCCTTGTGCATGTGCAAGGATGTCCAATCTCATCAATGGCTAGTAAAATTGATCAAGCCTAAGCAGTGCTTAAACTTCTCAATTGTCACCGACTTTATCAATATATCCGTAATATTTTCGTCTATATGAATCTTCTGAAACAGAATCTCCCCTAAAGCAATGAGCTCCCATATTTTGTGGAACCTCTAGTCAATGTGCTTGGTTTGCGGGTGATACACCTGATTCATCACCAAATGGATATCACTCTAACTATCACAATGCAACTGAATGCCTATCGCTTCAATCTGAATTCACCTATCAAATCTTTCAACCATAATGCTTCATTTGACACCTCTATCATAACCATGTATTCTGCTTCTGTTGTAAACAACACTATCGTAGATTGTAGTGTAGATATCCAATATACCGGTCCGCTTATTGATGTGAAAACATATCTCGTAATGGACCTCCCGTTGTCTAAATAACCTATATGATATGAATCCATGTCGCTTACAACTCCTGAAACTTCGTACCAAAAATGATTCCAGTATCAACTACACCCCTGGATTTTCCATGTACCTGCTGACCACATTGACTGCCTGTGAGATGTCCGGCCTTGTGCAAACTATTACATACATCAAACTCCCCATTGCACTAACATATAGCACCTGTGACATTTCTGAAATATCTTCTTCTATACTTGGACATAACCTGGCTAACAATTTAAAGTGACCTGCTAGAGGTGTGCTAACTGGCTTAGCACTTTTCATGAAACCTCTCTAGCACCTTCTGCACATAACTCTTCTAAGAAAGCCACAATTTCCTATACTCCCTATCTCTGTTAATCTTCATGCCTAGGATTTTCTTTACAGTGCCCAGATCATTTCATGTCAAACTCCTTACTTAACAGAGATTTAAGCAAGTGTATCTCCGTCTTGTCATTTGCAACAATCAACATATCATATACGTAAAGCATCAGTAGAATGTAGGACCGGTCCTCAAGTACTATATGGTATATGCAACAATCATACTCGCACCTGTTGTACCCAATCTTAACCATGTAAGAATTAAACCGCTAGTACCACTGCGTTAGATATTACTTAAGCCCATACAACGACTTCTTCAGTCTACACATGTAGCCATTCTTATCAAGCTCTTCGAAACCTTCAGGCTACGTCATGTAAATGACTTCCTTTAAATTCACATGAAGGAATACCGTCTTCACATCAAGCTACTCCAATTCCAAATTAGATTCCACTATCATAGCTAGTTGCACCCAGATCGAGGTATATTTCACAACTGGAGAGAAAATTTCTTTGTAATTCACTTATTTCCTTTGCAAGTACCCCTTTGCTATGAGCCTTACCTTGCACTTTTCACCTTCCTTTTTTATTAATGCTTCTTTTTTCCTGTAGACCCATTTACACCCTATAGCCCGCTAGCCTTTAGGAAGTTCCACCAACTCCCATGTCTGATTCTTGTGGAGCGATTCCATCTCCTCTATCATGGCCGACAACCATTTATCGCCATCCTTTCCAGATTTTGCTTCTTGAAATGTGGAGGGATCTCCACTCCCTGTGAACAATGCAAAAGAGACTGTCTTTGAACTTGTTTCGAACCGGGGCTTTAATAGTTCTTTTCTCCCTATTCTCGGCTAAACTTTCCTGTGTATCCTGCTGATTATTTTGCTAAGTGTCTTGCTCCTACTGATTTTGACTTTCAGTAACCTGTTCAACTGGCTACACCTGTACCGACAATTTCTCGATCTCATCTGACTACTCAGCTGTAACTTCCTTGTTGATTCTTAATATTGACACCTTATCGAAGATGACATCTCTGCTAAAAACCACCTTCTAAGAAACTGAATCCTAAAGTTTCTAGCCCTTCACACATTTATCATACCCGACAAAGATGTACTTACTAGACTTTGGATCCAATTTCGTCCTCTGCCTACTCTACACGTGGACATATGTTGAACATCCGAATATTCTCAATCTTGAGAAATCGATGTCCTTGCTTATCTAGACTTCTTTTACAACCTTAGAGTCTAGCGTTGTAGATGGTGACCGATTTACTATATACCCTGCCATATTCACCACGTCAGCCCAAGAGCTTTTAAATAGGTCTGAATGTAACCACACACTTCTTACCCTCTCCAACAAAGTTTTATTCATCCTCTCCGTCACCCCATTCTGTTATGGGATCCCTGGAGTTGAGATGCCTTGATCCATGGAATTTTGCTTCTCTATATTGTATACCATTGTCTAACCTAAAACATTTAATATATCTCCCGATTTGCTTCTCTACTTCCGCCTTTCATTGCTTAAACCTGACGAACACTTCACTCTTGTACTTCATAAAGTAGACCCAAATCTTTCTCAAGTAATCATCTATAAAGGTCATGAAGTATTCTGTCCCTCCCTTAGACGGTACTGTCACTGGCCTCTAAACATTAAAATGAATATGGTCGTACACCCCGTTGCTAGTATGTGTAACAGTCTTGAATCTTACCCCTGCAATGCTCACACAAATCTATATTGCATGCCCTTAATTTCCTTCAATAGTTTTCGTTTGTGGAGCTCCATCATGCCCCTCTCGCTCATATGCTCTAACCGCATTTGCCACAGATTTGTATCATCTTGTGCTAGATTCTGCGTGTGAGGTGGTAACGGCCTCACTCATAACTATGCTCTCGACCAACCTGTATAGATTTCCAACATGTCCCTTCATCAACACCATTGCACCTTTTTTTTTGTACAAAACAATTTATTTTTTTCCAAAAGGAATCTCATTTCTATAGATAGATTTGGGCAGTCTGATCGACAAAAATAGAAAGGGCCACCTATCATAAGAAAGAAAAACAACAAAGAAACAGAACAAAAAAGATGATCACACCCCCTCATGTAACCCAAACTCGCTCTATCCAGAAAAATTAGACCCCTAGTGGATCTAGGTAGTGAGGCCTGAGTCTGGAAGAAAGTACTGGTCTGAGTTGCACTACCCCTTCGTACTAGGTGGTATGCCACCGCATTTGCCTCCCTAGGGGTATGAGTAGGGGTGTATATCGAGTCAAACTACGTCGACCTGGTCTCAACTCGACTCAGCTCAGTTCGGTCCTCGAGCCTAACTGGCGAGCTCTGCTCGATTCGATCAGCAGCTCGAGCCAGTTCAAGCCGAGTTCAAGCCAAGATCGAGCCAAGTTCGCCATTGCAGCATTTTCACAAACACCTGGCCTTTACCTTCAAAATCTCACTGTATTTGAGAAAGAAGCAATGGTTTTATAGGTATTTTATCAAACACCTTCTAAGCAACATAAAAATCAAGAAAAAAAAAGGAACTGGTTTCATATACATACCTTCCTTGCCACCAGCCACACTTCTTTGAGTCATTTCATCAAACACTTGGTGAGCAACATTAGTATCAAAGTAACCAAGTCACCGAACTGGTTCGATCCAAGTTCGATTCGAGCTAGGTTCGATCCAAGTCGAGTCAGGCTGGGGCCAGCTCGAACTCATTTTCGAGCTCAAAAAATAAGCTCGACCAAGCTCAAACTCAACTTCGAACCGAGTCAAATCGAGCTTTTTCGAGTCGAGTCAAGCGAGCTAACCAAGCTAGCTCGGTTCGTGTACACCTCTAGGTATGAGCGAAAGTGACCTTTAAAACTCCCAATAGCGCCTTAACCCTCGCCTTCCAATAGCAAATGGACCACGCTATTACCAAGTCCTTGGAGAGAATCATAACTATGGATTTTGAGTCACTCGCCACCTCGACCTCAGAGAAACCCAAATCGGCGCACCAAGATAGGCCCTCCCAGATCGCCCTAAATTCGGCATGGGTATTAGAGCCTAAACCATAGGCTAAAGAGAAGGTGAACAGAAAATTTCCCTCACTACATCCTACCCACGCCACCGCCCCTAGAAGGGCCGGATTTCCAATGGAAGAACCATCGACATTAATTTTTATCCAGTCTCTTCTCGGTCTAATCCATTTCACTACTCGAGTCTTCTTTCAAATCGAGCTTGCCCCATCTAAACCTAAGTGAGTAAGACAGCCGAGGAACATTTAATGACCTTGGAGAGAGGAAGGGAAGGGGCAATCTTTGAGATCCAGTTGTAGACCTTGGCAATCACCTTGTCTGTGTGGAATATGTTGTTGTCGAAGCGGGCACTATTCCTAGCCAGCCAGATTTCCTAGAAGATGAACATGGGGGTAATACCCCTCAAAATGTTTAATCGGTCCATTTGGGGAGCAACCGCCCACCACCTGGCTGCTCTACTAGCAGTTGAGTTGTGTTGTAACGAGGATGTTGAACAGGGCCTGAAAGTGCTCCCAAATCTTATTAGCTGAGCTTCCTGAAGAGAAGACGTGGTCGATAGATTCCACCAACACCATTGCACCTCTGGTGACCTTTAATACACCACCAGATGCGGTAAATGTGCAGCCATTCATATTTAAAACTCCCAGGGATATTAAATTTTTCTTTAGATCAGGGACATGCCTGACATCACTAAGAGTCCGAATAACTCCATCAAACATCCTTTCCTTAATGGTCCCTATTCCGATGGCCTTGCATGCTACATCATTTCCCATCAAAACACTTCCACCATCATATAACTTATAGGAATCGAACCAAGTCCTATCTGGGCAGATGTGATATGAACATCCTGAGTCTAGAATCCACGTGTTCGAGAGACTACTAGAACCTGAAGAGATCTAAAGGTCTCCTTTTGAGTTTTCTTCTGCTACACTTGTTGATTCACTTGTGTTCCCTTTTTCTTTGCTTTTACTTTCTATGTCATCCTTCCATTTCTGACAGTCTCTCTTAAAGTGGCCCTTAATGCCACAATAGAAGCATCCATCTATTTCCTTCGTCTTTGATCTGAACTTTTTCTTCTTGTTTGATCGAGATCATTACACGGATCACATATGTCATCAACCCTCTTTTACAACTAGCCCTTTCGCCCGAGAGTCATCATCACTCGACTTCTTCCTCACCTTGTTAGAAACGAGTGTCGTAGTGATTTCTTCAACCTTCACTATATTCTTCCCATATAACAAAGTAGTGACGAGATGTTCGTATGATGAGGGAAGTGATGCCAAAAGTAGCACTGTTTTGTCTTCTTCCTTAACCGTCCCTCCGAGCCTTATTAACTCGCTACATAGCTTTGTAAATAAGTTCATGCACTCCAGGAGATCCAATCACTCCTTCAATTTTAGCTTAAAAAGTTGTTTATTCACAAACAACTTATTTGTGAGGGACTTCGACATGTATGGGTCTTTTATCTTCTTCTACATCATTAGGGGAGATTCTTCATCCAAGACGTTGTACATAACCTTATCCAACATACATAAACAGATGGTGCTCATAACTTTCTTCCCGAGATCGCTTTACTAATCATCCAACATCTTCTCCAATTTTGTTTCCAACAGTGTCTGCTTAACCCTTGTGAAACTAAAATATAATTGACCTTCCTATGCAATAAAATGATATTGTTCTTCCCATCAAATTTCTGTATACTGAATTTTGATTATGAAATCTTCGCTCAAACTCAAATGTCTAACCTGACGATTTGATACCACTTTGTTGTGAGTGAACTGACTTTACATCCCACCACAATGATGTAAACTCGAGCCAACAACAAACCCGGATTAAACCCCGGGTGTTAGAAATTTAGATCTAACACCACCACTAATCCGTGCACTTTATGGAAGCATGATAAACAAAAATAGAATAATATAATAATAGAAGATAATCAAACAAAAAGCAAACAATCACAAACACGACGATATTTTATGTGAAAAAATCCTCGTAGGAAAAAACCATGGCACAAAGCGACAAATATCCACTATAATCAAAACCTTAAAGTTGTACAGACTCATCTTCTTCAATTATATGTACCCGATCTCCCATTTTGATGTGCACCTCTAGAAAACCTCTAGATACATTGAGAAATCATTCCGAAGTCCCTTTACAAGTATAGAAAACCCTCTCCCATAGCCAACCCTAGCCCCTTGAGAAAATGCTCGTATTAGTTTTTATTAACCTTAAGCCCTAATGAAAAAACCGGGCTTAACCTTATTTCACGCAAAATTGTGAAACTCGACGGTCACACCAATGGTTGACCGTGAATCCTCATAGAGAGTCATGGTTGACCGTGAATATCACAGTGAGTCACGGTCGACCGTGGCCTGCAGAATGCAAGGCATTTACATAACAGTTACATTATTGAGGTTTTACGACTATTATCGGCCATGGATGGATGGATGGATGAGAGGATTGGGTTTAAATTGGTTTTATGGTTTTGTGTTTGTTGGCTCTTGTGCTTGTGTTGGTTATAAAAGCCCAAAAATAAATAAGTATTAAGGGGTTTGACTTATTGCTAAAAAAAGACATCAGTTGGAATTTCAAATGCAATTACTCTCATTAGGTAATTTAGATGCTATGCTTTTTGAATTCCCAGTGACCTACACCCTCTTTACATGTGAAGCCTGAACCTCTCCTCTCTCTATGAGTATTTGATGCAGGTGCATCTCCACACTAGGATTGGGTGGCCCACAAAGTGGGGTCTATGAGATGCAAAATGGCCCCCTGGGTGGGGACTATGAGATGTGTAGTGTGAATGGGGAGGTCTTCGTCAATTTGCTTGGAAAGGCCTAGATAAATGGATATTCTGGTGCTTCTCTAAGGGCGTGTTTGGACGGGTGGATTCGGTGGTATTAAGATGGATTTGGCGGGATTGGATTGCCAAATCCACCATGGTTTGTACGCCAGACTGTTTGGGCGGCGAGGTGTTGTGCTGGATTGGGAAGATTGATGGATTTTGCTCTATCAAATGATGGATTCCCAAATCCCGCACTGGATGCTGATGTCGATCCCTTCTCGGATCAAAGAACTCATCCTCCTTATATCCACAGGCAGAGTATCTCCATCTATACACATGCACGCAGCCTCTACATGTTTGGGACATATACACAGCAATCCAGACCATCCAAATAGTTGGCATCACTACAGATTAGATATCCATACAAAATCACATCGATTGAATAAACAAAACATCTGATTACACGATTCGAATTTTGGATCATAAACAGAACATCACACCGATCCTACTGCTGTAGTCATTTGATGTTGAGTTTTTTTTTTTTTCTTGGTTCTTCTTTTTTCTAATTTCATTAGTCGGTTTTTTCGGCTTTGATGATGCAAGTTGCAAAATTCATCTAAAATTCGAGGTTTCTGAGGTGGTTTTTTTGTTTGTTTTTTTTTCCGGCTGTTTGTTGGGATTTTTTTTCTGTTTTAGATAATGGGTTTTGCTGTTTTCTTACTTTTCTTGATCGGATTCTCGACTTCATTACAACAGGCCGTGAAATTCGCCTTGAAATTGAGGCTTCTGAGGTGGGATTTGTCTGTGAGTCTGATCTGAGCCGAGAAGAAGGTGGTAGATGTGCCCGGCCAAACGGAAACAAACTTTGCATCCCCCGAGCCGTCTGCCCGTCCAAACACGCCACTAGCTAGGCCGCTGGATATAGCAATCCAGTGGGATGGCATGTAATCCACTTACACGATCTTGAAAGCCGTGCAATCCACCCTAATACAACCCAATCCCATCTAGGCCGCCCGTCCAAACACGCCCTAATAGCTCTAGAGCTTTTGGTGCATTGGCTGATATTCCCTGCATCAAGTGGTATTGGCTAAATAAAGGGATATCCTAGTACTTCCCCAACAGATCTAGAGCTTTTGGTGCATTGGCAGGTACTCCATGCATCAGTATCCCACACATTTTTCTCTCTATGTGCCACGCTACTTTATCCCTTAATGTGCCACGCCCCTTAGTTTTGTATGGTATCCCACTGAATATGTGAATCAGCATGATTTTTTTAGCAGGGCATCTATTCCATGGGAGCAATTAACATTTAAAAAAAATGTATAGGATCATATACCTATATGGGACCCACCATTTTTACCCTTTCATTATGTTACAGGGCCTTTCAACTCAATTAGGACTGACTAGGGCTTTGGTGGAACCTGGCCCCACATGGTGGCTTTGATACCAACTGTGGGATCTATCATACATGCGGAATATGCCCACGGATTTAGCTCTACAGGAATTCTGGTATTTTGGTATTCTTATCCGGCTTCCATGGCGGCGTCTCATCTAGGTACGCTATCTAAACCCCTGATCGCCATGTCCCATGCACAGACAGATCCGTGGGCCTATTCCGCACATAGATTAAGTCCCACAGTTGGTATCAGAGCCATCTGTGCAAAGGCATGGATGATCAGATTTCATCTATTTCACATTCAAATTCGAATTGGGGATTTCATATTTAAAACCCATATAGAAAATCAGGGTTTATTCCTTCCCAATTCGAAGCCTGTATTAATGATTCATTCCAAATCCCAAATGGGGGACTTCAGATCAATACCCCAAATCCAGATTCAGATAATTAGGGATTCGGATTCCAATCCCCATATACAGCAATTAGGGACTTCGAATCCCAAATTTTAAATTGGGGATTTCAGATGCTGATTCCCAAATCGGATGATTAGGGATTTAGATTTGAAGCCCTAAATCCAAATTAAACAGGGATTTTTTTTTTTTGAAAGCCCTAAATCAAGTAATCTGATTAGGGATTCAGCATCCAGAACGAGTAATTAGGAATTCTGAAATCCCTGAATTGAAGTTTTCCTTTTTTATGACCTTACCCGCGATTTGTGAGTGCCGTCAACCATCCGGAATTGCAGACGAAGACAATGGCATGCAATCTTCCTCTTGACCATGATTTGAAGCCATTGCCAGTGTCTTCGTTACTGGAGACCATATCCATCTTCCCGGTGACGTTGACGACATCCACCTCGGCTCGTCAGATCTGCCAGAAATCTTGAAGAAGAGAGGAGCTTGATCTCTTCTCGTTGCGTCGGGGACTAGGGAGAGCGGCTTCTCTCTCTCTCTCTCTCTCTCTCTCTCTCTCTCTTGCAGATAGGGATTTCAAGATTTCTCCAGAGATTGCGTCTAGGGCATTCTGCCCTGATTGAGACGAGGATATCGGGATTTTCCACCCTTTATTCCATCGCGTTTGCAGGACCCGATTTCTGTTGATTCGGATCCGCTAGTAGACCCGCATTCAGGATCCATTTATATCCAGTATTGTTGGACTTTCACCATTTGGGCCCACTGGTCATGTCCTGGGCCGTTCGACATTATTTTCGATACCTCCAATAGGACCCAACAGTAGCGATATGCGTGGATCTTGGTTGGGGCCCATCTTCTGGACCATCTAGTTAACGATCAACTGATGTTATTTGTGGACCTGGTTACCACATTATTTCATGTCCCAATTGGGTCTAACTTTAGAAATATTTCCTTAATCTGGTCCATATATTTAGTGCTCAATAAGCACGCAATTTGGTTCATTCATTTGATAATCAACATAGAATACGCACCTTCAATCATGTGGATATGACCATCTGAACTGTTTCATAGTAAACTGTTCATCATGTGAATGTTGTAGACTAGTGTGGTAATATCATATAAAGTCTTGACTCGGCTTAGTTATAAGCCCATTACCCACCTTTAGGAATTGATGTTAGAACATAGAGAGCAAAACATATCAGTTTACATCTTTCTCAAGTTACTCTATTTTCCAACAAATCAATATCGATGATCAAGTGGGCCGTGTCAAACTGATTTAGGTATAATCCGTTAAGAGGCAGGATTATAATAGCAATCCTAAGTCTATACTAGAAATGTTGGATTCGGTTGTGTTAGCCACCATAGTGACCTCAATCGATGAAAATATTATAAGTATAACTTGTAACATTAGGATAAAGCGGATTGTATACAGTTGCATTCATGTTTCCATGCGTACGGTAACGAAAACAAAGATGATTATCGTATGGCAGTCACGTAAACGGGTGGAGTAAATGATGTAGGTAATGTAAAATTGAAAGACTCATCTCACCTACAGGTATTGAGTGTCAGATTTACATCACTGACATCACTCAACTTCATGTTCAGGAGGATCACTAGTATGTTATTATTACCACCCACAGGAGGAATGATGATGATGCATCAGATCCTCACCAGGATGTGATGGTTGGGCCCATCTTCATCTTGGATGATTCAATTGATGCCTCTCTTAGCAACTGAATTGATTAACTTTGCCTGATATTTGTTTACATTCACGAAATTGCTTTGTGAAATAATGAACTAATGTGAGTATATATGTATCTCTTTTATTTCAGTCTCAATTCCAACTAATCAAAATCAAGTCCCTGCCCTTAATGGATCTAATTACGCTCAATGGAAGAACGCCATTGAAGTTGTACTAGGGTGTTTACAATTAGATCTTGACCTGATAACACCAAAACCGATAGAACCATCTGATGATGCTACTGAAGCTGAATATAATCGATGGGTTGCATGGTCTAGATCAAATGATACATGCCTGAAAGTAATCAAGTTTCGATTTCTGAATCTATGAAGGGCGTTATGCCTGAAACAGACAATGCCAAAACTTTCCTCGCTGAAATGGGAAAACGGTTTAAGAAAACTGATAAATCTGAAGTAGGCATCCTTCTGAATAAATTGACTCACTCGTCCTACGATGGAAAAGGCAACATCCGTGAATACATTGTAGAGCAGATCGAGATTGTTTCTAAGATCCGTGCTCTAGGGCTTGTACTCACTGATGATCAACTGGTTCATTTGATCATAAATAACCTACCTCCCCAATTCGGCACGTTCCTGGTGAACTATAACACTCTGAAGGACATGTGAACATTGGATGAACTTATCACTCAGTGTGTCCAAGAAGAAGACAGGATCAGACAGGTGGTTAAAGTTCAAAATGTTAATAT
Source organism: Magnolia changhungtana (assembly GCA_030180095.1). Classification (NCBI taxonomy): domain Eukaryota; kingdom Viridiplantae; phylum Streptophyta; class Magnoliopsida; order Magnoliales; family Magnoliaceae; genus Magnolia; species Magnolia changhungtana. The sequence goes on from JASAUF010000378.1 coordinate 5,829,414, forward strand.
GGTGACCTTAGGTCATGAGCATGGGTGACGTAGGGACGAATGTAATGAGGATAACTACTCCGAATCCACAGAGCTTCTCTGGAATCCTCACAAAGACTTCTCGAATCCACGAGGAAAAAAAGTAGAAAATAGAAATAAATTCTAAGAAATTCGAAATTAATTAATTGATCATTAATAAATTGCCTAATGTGTCTCCTAACACCATTAATATGGAAAAAAAAAAAAACTAAAATTCGTAATTACCAAAAATAGCAAAATTCTAACTCTAATAAAAATTATAATTCTAATAAAACTCTTCTAAGGCCTAATTTCTAAAAATAAAAATTGCAAATAAACTTTCTTTAGAAGAGTCCTAGTATAATTAAAAGTTATTTCTATAAGGAAAAAAAATCTAAAACTCTAAAAAAAATTAAAAAATCGGAATTACTAAAAATAGTAAATTTTTTCTAAAAATTCGTTTTTGAGCTGAAAGCGCACGTTTTCCTGACGAAACGGACAGATGCGACCTACGTTGTGGGTCGGTTAACCTCGGATGGCCCGTTTCGGTAATGATTGATAGGTTGTACGCCCCATAACGATACCTGGATCAAAAGTTATGGTCAATTTACGATCCACCTCCTTTTGGCTCAACCATGCTGGGAATATCTCTATGACACATTCTACATCAGACCCCTCCACTTGAAAAAACTCGTCCTCGAGTTATGCAAGAGACTTGACACATGAGTCTGAGATAACTTCTGACGCCGATGTTCATTAGCCCTTTTTTTGTACTTGGCATTAAGCTCTTGAGCTGACACAATACATGTACTTATGCTTTCTTCGACTAATATTGATCAGTTTCTTCACATCTGACACAATACATGTACTCATGCTTTCCTTGACTTGACTAATATTGATTAGTTCATTCACATATGTCTTTAAGATCTCATATTTTTTCTGATAATGTGGGCAATTAGGCGGACTTGCCCCTGAGACGGGATCAATGTGATTTTGTATATCTCGTATGGGAGGCAACTTATTGGGGGGGTTCATCAAGCACAATCTTCTTGAATTCCTGCAACATTGGCTTCAAATCTTCTGGAATATTCATAGGCTTCATATATTCTTTCTTTTTAACTAATGAATATATATGTCTTGTTTCCTCAGATTGTTTAACAAAACCTGTTCAGTTGTAAGAGACTGTTCCTCAACTTTAGAAGTCTTGGGTTGGTTCTCCCTTCCTATAGGGCCGAGGATAATCTTTTTACCATCTTTAATAAAGATAAATAGGTTATCCTGATCCTTATGTGTAGCATTAATATTATTTTGTTAGGATTGACCAAGTAACATGTGGCAAGCTTCCATGTCGACCACGTCACACATTACTTCATCCTTATAATATTTACCAATGGAAAAGGATATACGACATCGTTCAGTTACCTCTATTTTGTTGACCTCCTTGATCCATCCAATCGTGTATGAAGATGAGTGTCTTTCTATTTTCAGTCATAGCTTTTCCACCATTATTTTCGACACGAAATTTTCATCGCTCATAACATCAATGATCACATTGCAGACTTTTTTATATGCAGTGCACCTTGTTTGAAAGATGTTGTCTCGCTGTAATTCTATTTCTACCTTTGGCATGAATAACGACTTCCTCATAATCGAAGTGGTGGCCTGTGATTTACCATCATCTGATGGTGCTTTGTAGAAATTGGGGTTGTATCGTACAGCGGCCACGGGCGGTTGAGCGTCACTTTGAGCTCGAGGCGGAATTAACGCATCCGCAATACGGTTGAGGGTTGCCTGCAGCCCTTGCATGGTCAACTGACTCTCCCGGTGGAAAGCTTTCATTCTTTCTAAAAGATAATGAATCCCTAGATCACTGTCTACAGGATTTTGATTCATACCTTCATTGTTTGTCATTGGCCCGAGGGGAAATCTCGCTCTGATACCAAGTGACGCAGGGATGAACGTGATGAGGATAACTACTCCGAATCCACGGAGCTTCTCTGGACTCCTCACAGAGACTTCTTGAATCCACGAGGAAAGAAAGTAGAAAATATAAATGAATTCTAAGAAATTCGAAATTGATTAATTGCCTAATGTGTCTCCTTACACCATTAATATATATAAAAAAAAAAAACTAAAATTCGTAATTACCCAAAATAGCAAAATTCTGACTCTAATAAAAATCTTAATTCTAGTCAAACTCTTCTAAGGCCTAATTTATAAAAATAAAAATTGCAAATAAACTTTCTTTAGAAGAGTCCTAGTATAACTAAAAGTTATTTATGTAAGGAAAGAAAATCTAAAACTCTAAAAAAATATTAAAAAATTAGAATTACTAAAAATAGTAAAAATTTTCTAAAAATTCGTTTTTGAGCTGAAAGCGTATGTTTTTTGATGAAACGAACAGATGTGACCCACAACGTGGGTCAGTTCACCTCGGATGGCCCGTTTCGGTAAAGATTAATAGGTTGTACGCCCCGTAACGATACCCGGATCAAAAGTTATGGTCAATTTAAGGTCCACGTCCTTTTGGCTCAACCATGTTGGGAATATCTCTGTGACACGTTCTACATCAATGGGCAAGGGAATAAGGGTAAGAGGAAGAGGAAACAAGGTTCTAATAATGGATTCTCTGATCCTCCATCTGGAAACCATGAGAATCAATCTGGAAATGGATTTAAATGCAAACGGGTTAAAGGCAAATCGTGCTTCTTTTGCAATAATGCGGGTCATTTTAAAAAAGATTGCGAAGGCTTTAAAAATTGGCTCATAAAGAAAGGTAATCATTCTGTTCTTGTCGGTTTTGAATCTAATCTAACTGATGTGTCAGCGGATTCCTGGTGGATAGATTCAGGAACTACTATTCACATATGCATTTATATGCATGAATTACTACAGGCCAGGCCACCAACTGATGCGGAGCGCTCAGTATACATAGGCAATGGTGTTAAAGTTAACGTGGAGGTAATAGGAGTCTATAGGCTTAAGTTGAAGTCTAGTCATTTTTTGGATTTAGTAAATACATTCTGTGTACCATCAATAAGGCACAATTTAGTTTCAATTTCCTGTTTAGATAAGTTGGGATATTCATTCAACTTTAGAAATAAAAGTTTTGGTATTTACTTTAATTCAATTAAAGTTGGAACCGGCTTTATAGTAAACAACTTATACCAGTTAGACTTGATTTCCTCTCACGTCTATAATATTAATACCTTGTATAGAAATAAAGTGGGATCCAAGCGAAGACTAGACTATGAGAATTCCTCCATGTTGTGGCACAGGTGGCTATGCCATATATCTCGTGAGAGATTAGATAGGCTCATGCGAGAAGGAATTTTACATTCTCTAGACTTCTCTGACTATAAAGTATGCATTGATTGCATAAAAGGAAAATAAAATAGAACAAAAAAGAAATGTGCAACCAGGAGTATAGGTCTATTAGAGATTATACATATAGATATCTGTGGACCATTCTCTACAGCCTCATGGAGTGGCCACAAATATTTCATTACCTTTATAGATGACTACTCTAGCTTCGGGTACCTATACTTTATTAGTGAGAAATCAAACGCCTTGAATGCTTTTAAAATCTATAAGGCCGAAGTTGAAAATCAACTTAATAAGAGAATTAAAGTTGTTAGATCTGACCGTGGTGGTGAATACTATGGCAGATATGACAAATCAGGACACAATTTAGGGTCATTCGCTAAATACTTGCAGGATTGTGACATTGTTGCTCAGTACATTATGCCTGGTACTCCAGAGCATAATGGTGTGGCTGAGAGATGCAATCGCACCCTTATGAATATGGTGCGAAGCATGGTCAGCAATTCGACATTGTCAGAATCTCTGTGGGGTGATGCAATCAAAACCGCAATTCATATACTAAACAGGGTTCCCAGCAAAGCAGTAAGCAAAACTCCTTTTGAGTTGTGGAATGGGAGAAAACCAAGTCTCCGATATCTACATGTTTGAGGTTGACCTACTGAGGCCAAATAACCCGCATGTAAAGAAGCTTGATCCTAGAACCGTAAGTTGTTTCTTCATTGGATACCCAGAAAGATCAAAAGGCTATCGATTCTACTGTCCTTCCCACTCCATCAGGATTGTTGAGACTGGGAATGCCTGAATCATTGAGGACACTGAAAACAGTGGGAGTACGAATATAAGAAATTTTGTATTTGAGGAACAAAGGACTGTGACTCCTGTCATAGTCAATCCGGATCACGTGGACATTAATAATGCAGTTGATTTTGCAGTCACTGCAGAGTACCACGTAGAACCTTATATACAAACCACTGATGAGGAAAATCAAGATTAGACCCAACTAACTGAACCATTGAGAAGATCTGAAAGAGAGAGAAGGCCTGTAAATCGAGATGATTACATCGTATACTTACAGGAGCACGACTTTGACATAAGGGTGGAAAAGGATCCTGAATCCTTTACACAAGTCAAACAAAGTGCTGATCCTTCTCGTTGGTTTGATGCCGTGAAAGATGAGTTAAAATCCATACAGGACAATAAAGTATGAGATCTTGTAGAGTTACATACTGGAATAAGGCCAATTGATTCTAAATGGATATTTAAAACCAAACAGGACTCCAAGGGTAATGTCGAACGATATAAAGCCTGACTCGTTGCCAAGGGCTTTAACCAACGTGAGGACATTGACTTTAAGGAGACTTTCTCACCAATATCTAAGAAAGACTTATTCAGGATCATAATGACTCTTGTAGCTGATATGGATTTAGAGTTACATCAGATGGATGTAAAGACTGCATTTCTCAATAGGGATCTAAATGAGAATGTGTACATGATGCAGCCCAAAGGTTATGTAGCTACTAGCTCAGAACATTTGGTTTGCAAACTTAAGAAGTCCATCTATGGGTTGAAACAGGCATCGCGACAGTGATACCTTAAGTTTCATGAAGTAATTTCCTCATATAGTTTTGTAGAAAACACTGTAGATGAATGCATCTACATTAAAACCAGTGAGAGTAAGTTCGTTATGATGATTTTGTATGTTGATGACATTCTGTTGGCTAGCAATGATACCAGGATGTTGAATAATACTAAGAATTTCTTATCTCAAAGATTTGAAATGAAAGACCTTGGTGAAGCTTCTTACGTCATTGGCATTGAGATTCGCCGTGATAGAACACTTGGACTGCTTAGCTTGTCACAGAGAGCATATATTACTAGGGTACTTGAAAGGTATGGCATGCAAAATTGTACTTCAGGAAAGTCGCCCATTGTGAAGGGCGACAAATTTGGTCTATTTCAGTGTCTAAAGAATGATTTAGAAAAGAATCGAATGAAAGAATTTCCGTACACATCAGTAGTAGGGAGCATCATGTATGCTCAAGTCTGTATGCGACCGAACATTGCCTTTGTCACTGGAATGTTGGGAAGATATCTATCTAATCCAGAAATGCAACATTGAATAGCTGCGAAGAAAGTATTACAGTATCTTCAGAGAACGAAAGACTTCGGACTCACATACAGAAGGTCTGATCAGCTGGAGTTGATCAGATATTCAGACGCAGACTTCGCAGGCTATATTGATACTAAGAAGTCTACTTCAGGATACATCTTCATGATGGTGGGAGGAGCTGTGTCATGAAAAAGTGTGAAACAATCTACCACAGCCTCATCCACTATGGAAGCTGAATTTATTGCCTGCCATGAGGCATCTAATCAGACACTATGGTTACATAGTTTTTTTATCAGGTTTGCGGGTACTAGAGCATATCCCAAAACCATTGAGAATATTTTGCGATAATTCGGTTGCTATTTCCTTCTCTAACAATAACAAGCATTCGTCAAGGTCGAGGCATATCAACATCAAGTACCTTGTTGTAAAGGAAAGAGTTCAGAATCATCAAGTGTCCATGGAATTCATCGGTACTAAGCAGATGATTGCAGATCTGCTCACTAAAGGGCTCTCTATCACACCATTTCAGGAGCATGTAACATACATGGGAGTCATTGATCCCACAGATGTTTTCAGTTAGTGGGAGTTGAGCGTATTTTGATTTTCACAGACACTTAGTGATCTCGTTTTATACAGTTTGTTTGGATGATTTTGATAAAAAGATTTATTTCTGCTTCTCTATATATATACGCAAATTTTGAGTAAGTAGAACTACAGTCGTGTCTTGTTGGAGACATGTAAAGCTTTAGGACCTCTTAAGGATATGCACATAATATCACACTAAAGTGTGTAATCCTTATACCACATTTTTTAGTTCGTGATCTATGTCATTAAGATTGAAAGTACTTGTGATCGTGCTTAGTCTCACTTCGCCTAAATTAAATGTTGTGACGACTACCACGTTTCGATACTGACAGTCTTAATGGACCAGATTGAATAGCATTACTCATATTGTCCAACTATTTCATTGTTAACCATTTGAATATTTTCTTAAAAGATCAAAACTTGTTTTTCAAAATTATTCTATATGACTATCATTGACGTTGCTCAATGAGGCCCAAGTGGGATAATGTAAGAACTCTATTTAGTGGGCCTTACTGATCAACAGTCTAGATTGTCATTCAGTTGGACTGGATGATTGAGTAGACTAGTGGGCCCCACTTCATGTGATTCATTGCGCAACTCTGATTGCACAGCAGTGCGTATCAGGGCTGGAATGCTATGGTTGTTTGTGCAGACAACAGTTTGAGTCGAACTAGGACACAACAATGTGGAGTGTGGGAAAGGGAGTTTTGATGGGTTTCAAATCTCCTTCACAATCTATATAAAAGAGAGCTGGGTCCCCGATCCTACACCACAGCAGCAATTCGAGTCTTATCTTGTGAATTGCAGAAAGGGTGTAAAGGAGAGAAAGATCCCAAGCTCTACAGGAATTCTGGTATTCTTATCCGGCTTTCATGGCGGCGTCTCATATAGGTACGCTATCTAAACCCCTGATCGCCATGTCCCATACACAGACAGATCCGTGGGCCTATTCCACATATAAATTAAGTCCCATACTCCATGCATCGGTATCCCACACATTTTTCTCTCTATGTGCCACTCTACTTTATCCCTCAATGTGCCACGCCCCTTATTTTTGTATGGTATCCCACTGAATATGTGAATCAGCATGATTTTTTGAGCAGGGCATCTATTCCATGGGAGCAATTAACATTTAAAAAAAAAAAATGTATATGATCATATACCTATATGGACCCACCATTTTTACCCTTTCATTATGTTACAGGGCCTTTCAATTCAATTAGGACTGACCAAGGCTTTGGTGGAACCTGGCCCCACATGGTGGCTTTGGTGTGGCCCTTGCATTATATTAAAACCCTTTCGAGTAGAGATGCAGAACTGACCGTTGGGGGAGGTGCTTGGGACATCTGCATTAGTTGGAACCAGCGGTTGCGCCATCGGTGGAGTAACTGAATAAAACAATTTGAGAGTAAATGAGAATCAATGTCTACCAGAATTGATAGAGGAATTATCTGATCTATAGCCTGAGGCAATATACAACATTCAACCTCGCTCTATACAGTTTGGGTTCCATGGTTCAGTGATCTAAACCGTTGATATGATGGGGCTTGTAGATGGAGCATGCCCTCAAATATCCTTTAATAGACAATTCCAACCCTTTAGTTTGTGGCCCTGAAATAAGATGTTTAAGATTGAAATAGATCAATGATCCATATTTAACTAAAACAAGGCCAAGGAATGCACAGGAACTTCTAATTTTCCAGTGTTTAGGCATGACCCATCATAGTGGAGCCATCAGATCAGCAATTTTAATCACCGGGTATGGTCCTTGCTTTAACAGAGAACAAAGAGTACTTTTCGACCTTTACTAGTCTCCTTTTCACCATACACCAAATTACGCCATCCCTCTTTTGTGTTGCCTAATGAAAATTCATTTTCATATATATTTATAAAACACTCTGCTTAATTTCTATCAAAATTGCATTGTAAAGGGGACCATCGACCCTCACATCATAAAAATGAAGCTTTTACCCTTGAATTGGTAAAGATGAGTGATTCTCATTTTGTCCTTACGTAGATATGAAAAAAGTTGTTCAGTGTGTTTGGATGGCTTTGATCCACCGTTTGAAATGTTTATATCAAATGCCATGGATGGTATACCATTTGATGGCCTGAATCACATGGTTGTGGAGCTCCAAAACAAGTGGTTTCGAACTTGTGCAAAATGAAAACTTCTCTCATCTCTAAGAAAGTTAAAGGATAAAAGCATCATTTCTTGTGGTCAAATATTCTTCTTCCATAGTCCTTCTTCAATGGTCAATCCAATTTAATTAACAATACTTAATAAGGAAGGGCTTTTTGGTGTATTACCAGTAAAGACAGTGGTATATGTTAAAAACACTTAATAAACCTAAGCATAATCTCTCTCTCTCTCTCTCTCTCTCTCTCTCTCTCTCTCTTTCTCTCTCTCTATATATATATATATATATATATATATATATATATATATATATAGAGAGAGAGAGAGAGAGAGAGAGAGAGAGAGAGAGAGAGTCATGCTCCCCTGTGCACCTACGCACGTGCGCACCTTTGCACACGTGCCATGGGTGTCTAATCTGAACGGTCCATGTGATGCGGAATCCCATGAAACCTCATGCGACAAATTTTCACCCCGATCTAAAATTCTGGTGGGCCATAACAAAGAGAAATGCAAATCAAGGGAGGAAACTGTTTTCATTTTTCATGGCCAATCAAAGTTGTAGATCAAAGTAAAACTTGGGCCCAAGGGGTTTCACGAGGTGTTGCTTCACATGAACGGTTCAGATTTGGGATCCCCATCATGTATGATGGGTTCTCAAAAAAGTTTGTACATAGTACGTACAAACTGGTTCACAGGTGAACGTTTCTGTGGGTGTGTGTGTGTGTGTGTGTATAGTCATGCTCACCTGTGCACCTATACCCATGTGCGCACCTTTGCACATGTGTCATGGGCGTCTAATCTGAACAATTCATATGATGCGGAATCCTATGAAACCTCAAGGGACAAATTTTTACTCTGATCTAAAATCCAATAGTAAAGAAAAATACAAATCAATGGAGGAAAATGTTTTCATTTTTCATGGCCCACTAAAGTTTTGGATCAAAGTAAAAAATTGAACCCCATGGATTTCATGAGGTGCTGCTTCACGTGGACCATTCTAATTTTGGAGTCACATAACATATGATGAATTCTCCTTGCACAAGTTTGGTGTGAACAAGTGCGCAGCTAAGCATTCGGACACACAGACGGAGGAGTTAGTTCCTCTACCATCCTTCCAGGGCAATGCAATGGAAAATATAAATATCAGCTTGATCCAAAGCTTCTGTTGTTCCCAGGAAGTTTTTAATAATAAGCATCCAATCCTTACTATTTCATGTGTAGTCTACTTGAGATTTGAATCTGCCTAAATTTTGGGCTCATGCCTTAAAATGAGCCGAAAAAAAAAGGACGGACAACGATAAAATACATGCATAACGGTGGGACCCACGTAGCTTTGAAACCAGCGATTCTTTGTTCCCCTGAAAGGGCATTTTCAGGCTGGCTAGTGCTCATTGAGACCCATCTACAAACGAGGTGGAGAAAGCGTAGAGAAAAACCCACTTACAGTCGCAACCGGAGAAATTCGTTCCGTTCTCACAAAAGCAAAGGAATCGTTCCTCGGTATTGCTTTTCCCACATGACCCACCAGTAGATTCGCAATTCTTACAAACACTACGAACTTTCCACTGTAGCTTGAACCCTTGTTGTACGGCTCCAACCAATGAGCCCGAGCCCAGAACATTGACCGCACTCTCAAGCACTGGAACTATCACCTTCTCTTCACACATCCCTTCCCAATTAAAATCACCGCTCTCTTCAATCACTGCATAAGAATTCATCGATCCGTATCCCAGACACGAAATCGGCTGCCCCCATGATGGAAACGAAGAGCAGTTGAAGTAGAAGCTCAGGTTCTTGTCTTGTGCTGTGAGTTCAAACATAGACAGATGCTCCCATGAAATGTTGTGGCGTGGCCTTAGACAGCTCTCCCCCATTAAGCTGCTTTCTACAAGGGTGAGGGTATTTTGACGATAGTTGATGAATTTTACTGTGTATGCGTCGTCGGAAATGTAGAAGGTTGGGTTTTGGTCGAGGCAGGAGATTCCCAGATCTTCGTAGCCGCACGAACTCGAGGAGTTTGCGTTCATTTGGTAAAATGGATACGTGAAGGAGAAGGTGACGTTGAGGTCATGCCCGCAGAGGAAAGAATAGCACATGGAAGTCGATGAAATTACGGGAATGGCATCGAGGATGAAGATGAGGAGGAGATGAAGAAAGGGCGACATTGGAGAATGGAATGGTAGTGAGGGAATTTTCTTTTCTGTGAATGATCCGATGCTGCACAGCTCGAGAGAAGTTGGATCGGCAGCGGATTGCCTACATACCTGTGCCCGGAAATCGGACTGCGTGCTGAGCTCATCTGTACGCTTTTATAATACTGAGTAACTCAGTTGGGCCCACAAAGCATAAGTAGACCATGCCACAGGAAACAGTGTGGAATAATGATTTCCACCGTTGAAACCTTCCTCTGGCCCACACTAATGTTTATTTGTCATCCAAACTGTTCATAAGATTACAAAGACACAGATGAATAGAAAACACAAACATCAGCTTGATCCGAGACTTCCATGGCCTCCAGGAATTTTTCAATGGTAGAGGTTCAATCACAGTGTTTCCTTTGGTACGGTCCACATGATTTTTAGATATATTTTCGTTTTGAAATCAACTTTTAAAATTATCGGTTAACATGGATGAACGGAGTGGATAAAATAAATAAATAACGGTAGACCCTGCTAAGTTTACTCAGTACGCTAAGGGCCCGTTTTGGCCGGGTGGATTGGAGGGGATTGAATGGTATTAGGGTAGATGGCATGGATTTCAAGGTAATGATGGTGTTGTCAGTGGATTGTCTCAAGATCTATTGGATTGCTATATCCAGGGATTGCTATATCGAGTCTGTTTGGCACGCCGGGCCAATCCCAAGATTAAACCTTCCCATCCCTTCCAATCCCTTGAACCAAACACGTCCCAAGCAAATTTGAACGGATTAGGATGGATTGGATGTGATTTAAAGGTAATGATGGTGTTGTCAGTGGATTGTCTTAACATCCATGGGATTGCTATATCCTGGGATCAGATCGCCCAGTCTATTTGGCACACCCAGCCAATCTTGGGATTTAACTTCCAATCCCTTCCAATCCCCCTGGCCAAACGGGCCCTAAGGGTACTGAGCTACTCAGTAGGCAATCCGCTTACTGTGCCGGGGCTGTGTGGGACCCACGGAGAAGTCCTTGGAAAATCCACTCCGTCCGTCTGTTTTAAATGACCATAATATGACAGGCATATCCAAAACTTAGGTGGGCCATACCACACGAAACGGAAAACGGTAATAACCCTATAAACGGTTTAGATGCATATAAACATCTTGTCACACCTTTCCACATCTCAGAGTGATAGACTGAGTTAAGATTACCTAGTTTCACTGAGTTCTTGATACTGATTTCCCGAGTGGCTATGGCTAACACTGGAGTGTGTACTAACGAGCTAAACTCCCCACACAAAAAGAAAACGTCATGATCAACTCTGTTCCCCTGTTTCGTTTGGTGTGCCCACCTGAGTTTTAGATCTGTCCATGTGCCCATAAAGATATCTTTGGGCCGGGGTTATGTGGATCTATAAAAATGTTTGTGACAAATCCACTCTGTCCTTTTGTTTTGAAAGAAAAAAAATGCTATATGATTCTAAAAATCAGCTATATCTAATGAGATATGTGGTTTTTTGAAATAAATATTTCAATATTTTGGAATTTTGCCATCAAAATGATTTTGGGGAATTTCAAGTGGAAAAGTGTGATGTGTGCTTTTGTCCCACGTCGGTGGAGAAGATTTGGAGTTTATATGTGGATGTGTGTGTAGTATTCTTACTTAGAGCTTTGGAGATTGAGACGCTTAGGTTGCACGTGCACACTCTGGTTCTAACACGGGCACGCACTTTGCACTTCTCCCGTGTGTGGAGTAGTCGCCCCGTTGCGAGACGGTGCGATTGCAGTGCGAGTAGTTTAGTAGGAGACTAGGTGCGATGGATCTGAAATAGGCTAGGGCTTTATAGGTGATTGAGAATGATTGGATTTTTAATCTTAAACGGTCACCCATTTTTTAAAACGGCTAGCTATCTTGAAAGTCACAATGGTCTGAAAACGGATGGGCCATAATGATCCAACGGCCAAATCTTTCAATCCGACAATCAGAAACGGTTAAAATTAATGATCAACGGTCAGAAACATTTTTCAAACGTTCTGAACCATTGACGGCCACCAGACAACGGTCCACTCCCTTGTGTCTATATAAACTGAACCATTTCGGTCCGAATTTCATCAACTCGAACAAAAATTTCTCCTGTTCCATCGGATCCTCTATATAATATCTCCTTCGTAGAATATTGTAAACACATCCACTATTTAATTATGTTAGAAGATTCGTTACGTTGAATTGTTCTTAAGTGGACTCATCATGATTGCTGCACGCCAGATCTAGACAGGCTCGTCTTATCCCGAAAGTAATTCGCCTGTAACCCATCAACAATTGATAAGGGGGCGAATCACGTTGTAAGGACAACGTATATTTCGACGCGATTTAGCCTAGTGAAACAAAATAATCGAACTTTATTTCAATTTATTTTTCATTTTTCAGTATTTCCAACAAATTTTCCAACATCTAAAACTTACGTGAGTTATACACATGAAACAAAGGGGATTGAACACCTGGTAGTAATAGAAGTTTTGTATCAAGGTAAACTTTATTCTTATAATGTACCCGAGTGGTAACGATTCCATGAACAATTTGGAAGAAATATAAACATCATGGTCAGTTCCTTGAAGGCTTCAACGGTAGACATTATTATTCCTACTGTTTTGTTCATATGGCCCACCTAAGTTTTGGATTTACCTAATTTTAGAATCATATCCTATTGTGGACTTTCAAAACAAATAGATAGAATAAATTTGTGATGCAGGGAGGGACGTGATGAGGTCAATCACCATCTTTGTTAGCTCTATGAACTCTTCGCAGAGGTTTTCGGGTAAATAATGAGCTCAACTTTAGGAGGGATTTTTAGACTTAGACTCCAACTCAAATACTATAAAAATGTGATTTACTATAATAAACTTTTTTTTCACATGCACACACACCCCAACATACTCACGCTGTAGTGGGATTTCACCACCTATGGGTACTCAACCCTTCACTCGGTGTTGAAACTCCTGAGTAGAGTTGTACACAAGTCGAGTTAGCTTGTTAGCTCGCTCGGATTGACTCGGAAAAGCTCAACTCAACTCGGATCAAAACTGTGTTCGAGCCGAGTCAAGCTAATTTTTTTAGCTCGAAAAAATTTTGAACCGAGTTCGAGCTTGCTTAAGCTCGACTTGACTCGGATCGAACCCAACTCGAATCGAACTCGGATCGAACAAGTTCGGTGACTCAATTACTTTGATATTGTTGTTGCTCACCAAGTGTTTGATGAAATGACTCAACGAAGTATGGCTGGTGGCAACTTGCACTTCGGTCTGTTATTTTCTAACTTTTTCTCTGGTTGTCATCTTTTATAGATAATGTTCCTGTTGTATTTTCTTTTTGTGCTTCTCTTGAGTTTGATAAGATATCTGTCTTTTTCGTAAAATCCGGAAATATCATAAGAGCACTTAACTGCTGATCAAGAAGCTGCCATTCCAGAGGTTGGTCCATGAGATTTCACAGGACTTCAAGGTGAGTTGGAGATGAAATTATAATGTTGGTCCCTTTTTCCAATGTGAGGTAATGAGCTAACTCAATTCACATACAGCCCTAGTAGTAAGAAAGGTACGTATATGAAACCAAATACCCTTTTTTTTTTTCTTTTTCTTGATTTTATTTATTTATAAGGTGTTTGATGAAATACCTGTAAATCCATTGCTATTGTTTTACATACAACGAAATTTTGAAAGTGCAGTTCATGTGTTTGTTGCACATGCGAACTCAACTTGAACTGGCTCGAGCTGCTGATCAAACCGAGTTGAGCCAGCCAATTAGGCTCAAGGATCGAGTCTAACCGAGTCCAAGCTGGGGTCAAGCAGAGCAGAGCTGTGCCAAGCTCGACTCGAATCGACCCATGTACACCTCTACTCCTGAGAGTCTACCATCGAAGTAAGAGTAAGGACCCAATATAATGAACTTACTATTTCTAGACATGCTTCATTCCTATTAGACTTTATGGTTTTTGGCCAAAATTAATAAATTTCCTATTTGATCCAACCATGTTGTTTTCCTAATTTTTATAAGCCCACGTTGGGCATAACTTCTGCAACTCAAAAGATCAAGAGTTATACCTGAATTAAAACTTACTACTTACAGTAAAAATGAAATTAAATGGACTTTTGACCGTCCGTGAAATCTTACAAATCAATGTGTGCAACCACGTGTAGTGGGTTGGTTGGCTTAAGATTTACTACCTCGAAATCATACATGATATGTCAAAAATTATCCTAGTTTGTGAGATAAACTGATTTAATCATACTTTCGATCGGGCTTCTCCGGTCCAGCTTTGCCGCTACCCCCGCTACATCAATTTGTCAGGAAAATCTCCTTGGACCCTACGCGGCCTCTCGGTAGTCTTCGCTTGACTCGAGCGTCTTCCACGATGGTTATTTCCTCATTATCGATTTGCCTCTGTCGCGAAAAATTCCCAGCGTCTGTCGCCACCCACCGTGGCCCACATGCTGACTTTTCCAATGATCGAAACCCTCCATTCTGTGTATTCTATGATGTAAGATCCATATAATAATATTACTAATAAAGGTCGGTTGTCAGCATCGCTATCTATAGATGAATTTAGAAAATTGAAAAAAAAATAGTATTCTTGAAAAGCCAGGATCATCTCTGAAGTATGATTATGGGTAATAGATTCACTCATTGTACTAATAGAATTTGGACAGTTTAAATCGTAGGACCATCTTTCCATGTGGGCTCCAGTGGCTGGCGACATAACCTGTTTTCTCAGTCGCGACAGGGACGAAACGATGCCGTGGAGATTGGGAAAGTTGGAAGAGCATGTTTTAATTACTTCCGTCACGACTCGTGACTCAGGATACAGCTGGTCTCCGCCCAGCCGTAGGTGAGAGGGAGGACGCGGATTTCCTGCGAAACCCTTTCGCAGGAAGGTCCTGCACAAGAATTCTAGGTGGGGCCCACTACGATGTTTCTGAGAAATCAAATACGTCCATCCGTTTTTCGACCTCATTTTAAGGCATGCTACCAAAATTGAGGAGGATCCAATACTTAAGTGGGCCATAGGAGATGAAACAGTGGGAAAGGAATTCCTACCGTTGAAACCGTCCTAGGCTCCACCTTGCTGTTTCTATGCCATCTAAACCGTTTATAAGGTCATTTTCACTCAGATAAACTGAAAAAATCAAAAAAATATATCGTTAAAAACTTTTATAGACATATAGATATTTCAACGGTGATCACTAAATCTCCACTGTTTCCTCTCGTGTGGCCCATTTGAGTTCCGGATCCTCTTTATTTTTTATGTTACTTCATAAAACGAACTTAAAAAATGGTTAGAGGAGTTGGATTTCTCACCAACATCTAAGTGGACCACACAGAATCTTGCGCAGGAACTTCCTGCAAAAGGGTTTCGCAGGAAATCCGCGTCCGGTGAGAGAGGAGTGGGTTGGGGATTAAGGACGCGGATTGCGTTCTACCCCTGCCCGTCTGTAAACCCGAACGGGCAGTTCTGTGGGTGGGCCCACCGTGATGTATCTGTACATCCAAGCCGTTCGTCCCTTTTCGCATTTCATTTTAAGGTATGAATACGAAAATGAGGCACATCCAACGATAAAATGGGCCACATCACGTATGACTCTTGCATTTAATGCAAATGCTCTGTATTTAATGCAACTAATCTTATTATTTGGTGCGGTCCACTTGATGTATAGATCTGCCTCATTTCTGTGTCTATGCATTAAGATGATCTGAGAAAAGGATGAACGGCTTGGATGTACAGATACATGATCTGCCCGTTCGGGGCTCAGAGATGGGCGGGGGTAGGAAGCAATCAGCCTCCGGGAATAAGGGACGCGTTTTACCGACTTACAGGTTGGGTAGCGAGACTGGCTAGTGAAGTGACGTCGTCAAGTTTTAGGGCCCACCGTGATGTATATACTGTACTACATAGTCCATCTATTTAGAGAGATAATTTTAAAGCATCATGGAAAGAATGAAGCAGATCCAAAGCTAGAGTGGACCCCACCACAAAAAAACAGTAGGGAAAGTGATGCTCACCATTGAAACCTTCCTAAGGTCCACCATTAGTAGTTTTTAATGGTGGGCGTCACTCTGCCCACTGTTTTCTGTGGTGGGGTGTGCTTGAGCTTTGGATCAGACTAATTCTTTGGATCATATCTTAATATGATCTCTCCAAATGGATGGACAGAATAGATACAAAACATATATAATGGTGGGGCCCACAGAACTTGGTGACGTCACTTGAGTAGTGCTACTCAACCTGTCAGTAGTTAATCCGGCCGGCATTAAGGGCCTGTTTGGTCGGGCGCGGATTAGGTACTACCCCTGCGTGTTCCGAGCTCGGAACAGGCGGAGGCTCCGAGGGCCACCATGATGTGTTACTGTTATCTACACGGTCCACATCTTTTTTCATATCATTTCAAGTTATTATACTAAAAATAAGATACATCCAAGGCTCAAGTGGACCACATCATAAGAAGAAGCGGTGCTAAGGACGCCCACAGTTGAAACCTTCTTAGGGCCCACTATTTTTCAATGGTAGGAATTTAATCCCCACCATGTGGTCCACTTGAGTTTTTTATCTTCTTTATTTTTCAGAGAATATTCTAAAATAATACTTGAAAATGGATGGACGGTGTGGATAAATTTCATACATCACAGTGGCCCCTCAGTAGCCCTCAGAGCCTCCGCCTGTCCGGAGCTCCAAACAGGCATGGGGTAGTATCTAATCCGCGCTCTGCTTGGTCATGGTATTAAGGGCCCGTTTGGCCAGGCGGATTGGAAGGGATTGGAAGTTAAATCCCAGGATTGGCTGGGCGTGCCAAACAGACTGGGTGATCTGATCCCAGGATATAGCAATCCCATGGATGTTAAGACAATCCACTGACAACACCATCATTACCTTTAAATCCCATCCAATCCACCCTAATCCGTTCAAATTTGCTTGGGACATGTTTGGCTCAAGGGATTGGAAGGGATGGGTAGGTTAAATCTCGGGATTGGCCCGGCATGCCAAACAGACTCGATATAGCAATCCCTGGATATAGCAATCTCATGGATCTTGAGACAATCCACTGACAACACCATCATTACCTTGAAATCCATGCCATCCACCCTAATACTATTCAATCCCCTCCAATCCACCCGGCCAAACGGGCCCTAAATGGTATGAGATTGCATTGGATCCGGAATTAACACCGTTATGCATTATTGCATCATGATTGCATGTTTGGAAATACTATCATAATGTGTTAATCGGATTGCCTAAGTTACTCAGTACCTCTCATCATACTGAGTAAACTTAGTCGGGCCCACCTTGAATGTATGTGTTTTTTCCATGCCGTCCATCCGTTTTTTAAGCTCATTTAAGTGGTTGAACCTAAAATTTAAGAATATCCAACCCTCAAGTGTATCATACTACGGAAACAGTGGTAATAATGATTTTCACAGTTGAAACCTCTCGGCCCACAGTGATGTTTACTTGCCATCCAACCTGTTCGTAAGATCTTACAGACATGGATGAAAGGAAAACGGATATATAAGCTTGATAATGATAAAAAAAAACTTCCGTGGCCTACAAGAAATTTTCAACTATAGATGTTCAATTCACACGGTTTCCTGTAGTGTGGTCAATTCAAGCCTTGGATATTATTCATCTTTTGTCTCAAGCACTAAAATTATCAGGTAAAATGGATGGACGGAGTGGATTAAATACATACATCATGGTGAACCTCACAGAGTTTACTCAGTACACAATCCACTTCCGATAATGTGGCCATCCATTTCCTACCCGCGGGATAAAATTCTTCCCAAGGGAAAAACACTGGATTAAGTGGAAATCCCATTTGATAAACTAGAATTGTAATCAAGGGGTCACATTTACAATTGATGTTGGTTACTTGTAAATATATTGTTTTATTTTAAATTATTTTAAAATAATTCAGTGTTTCAAAATATCCGTTGGGCTGTGGCTATGGCCATAGGTGCCCTATGGATGTGTCTTTTTATATAAGTCTGAAAGATTGCATCCTTTCATATTTTAGTTTGAAAAGTTGTGTCTTTTGAAGCCTAAGAGTCGCACCACTTGGGTTTAAACCCAATAGTCACAACCCTTTATGAAAGGGTGTCTTTTCAGAGTCTATAAATAAACTTTTACTTTTTGGTTTTAAGATGGATTAGAAAATTGTTTTCTCTTTAAAAACTTTGTTTAAGTATTTTCTAGTTCGGGTTTAAGACTACAAGTGGTTCGAGCCTGTGTACAGTGAGTGCACCATTGGGACCGGGTTATATAGTTGTTATATCCTGGAGGTCGATTGTTCTGGAAACCTGTTGCACTTGGGACGTTGTCCAAGGGGAGCAAATTCAATTTCCAGCCGAGTGACTTACGTTACGCCTCAACTTATATAAATCGATAAGTTTTCTCTTTCTCTCAATTTAAATTTATTTTATTTAAATAGTTTTTCAAACTCCATATCCCAACGATCTTGAAATCTAACATGTTTGAAAAACTATTTAAAAATTATGATTGCATTTATCTTGTTGGAATAGCTTAAAAGGAAACTACACCAACCTGATTTGTGATCCATGACCCATTTAATCTGGAACCCTCATATACCATCTAATGGTTAGGATCTTACACATATTTATTGTACGTATTCTCTGGACCACCTGTGCAAATCATCTAAAAGGCTTAAAGTTATGCACTGGTGCTATAGCCTATAGATTGTTTTTATGTTAGGTCACTGACAATGCCAGTCTATCAAACACAACAAGATCAAGTCATATGTGCTGTCACACCAAGTAGATATCATTCACCATCTGTGTACAATGAGGATTGATCCTGGATTTATTTAAAACTAGGATATCAAGGTGGGACACAAGTATTAGCAACTTTTTCAACTACCATGCATGCATAAACAAAGGAGAGCTACTTTCACAGAGAATCTTTAAAACATAAATGGCGGGAACCATGTGAACCAATGATGGTATTGTACACTCGAACACTATCTTCATCAAGTGCAACACACAAAGAAAAAATTCAACTGAGCAAATATCCTCAGCATGCATAACTTTCATGTTAAATTGCATTTGAAAGTTCATTTTAGTCTGTAGTTTTTAACTCTTTTAGGGCATAGTGTGATCTACGGTATCATAAATATTGATATGTCGTGTTTATGGCGGGAATTGTTAGATGAATGGTCTGGAGAATCATGTTGTGGTATGGAACTTGTTGAATATGATTTATAAGATCTAAATCCGTTGCCCCACTTACAATTATCTGCTATTTTGAGCACAACGTCTTTTGCCAATCTTATGATCCTCCAAAAGTTCTATACATGGTATGATCCAACGTTCGAGTCAGGTTGTGACCAATACATTACATCTCCAATTATAAATTCATTATAATCTCTAATAATAATGGTGGATGTGGCACAAAGAGGACAATGAAAAGATGAAGAAGATATGTTGGGTACAAATGAAATCATTTGTGTTGGTAACGGTTACCATCAGTTGTTAGCAATTGAAAGAAGATGGAGAAAGGAGGTAGTTATAACCATTTTAATTTTAAAATTAAAAAAAAAATTAGAGATCTTATATGAAAGAGTTTTGTTGATTTCTAGGAGCTGGACATGTGTTGTTATTTGGATATTCACGGTGGAAATTATTATTTTTTTTAAAAGAAATAAAGAAAAAGACAAAGGATAGTTGTGGGTTTTTTTTTTTTTTTTTTTTTTTTTTTTAAAATGTTGGTAAGAATCATCTATCCTAACTGCACGTGGATTTATTCTCTTGTGAGTTTAATCTCGTAGGTAACATTTTACTACTTTAGTAGAGCACCGTCATTCATACACATACATTCTATAATTCTATATTTTGGATAATCTAATTCGGACCCAATTTTAATGATCAAGACTATTCAGCTAGTGTGTCGTACCATGTATAATTTATGTTACCAAAATATTCTCCCAATTGACAATCTTACATGTCCAACTTATGGACTGCAAGTGGATGGTTTATTGCCTACTTTATAATTGGAGATTTTGGGAAGATATTTGATGGCGACTGATGGTGGGGTGGTATGCACAAGAGTGCATGGTCTGAATCGTGAAAAGATGAGGCCTACTATATTGTTGGTGCTAGAACAAATAAAATATGTCATTTTGATAAAGTGCATGTTAAGGAGTTGATTTTTGTGTGATTGATGTGCATATATAGAATGAATATCTATATTGATGTTGATCTTTAGAAATGCAGTAGAATGCACGGTTTCACACTAAGGCATCACTGCACATATGTTTGTAACATGAGTAGTTCATTAGTGAGTCATTTTTTGTATTTATACTGATTTAAAAATTAAGTTATAATGTAAACCAACCATTAGTATGAATGACCTTTATAATAATGAGTGCACACAAGGAATAAATGAATATGCTATATTAAACTTGATCAGATCAATAGCCAAGTCTATCAAATCATGGGCTCACTTATCACTATGTATCTATAGATAATGCACATTATTCCTTTTTGTATCATTGCATGTATCTTGTGGCCTTTGATCCATCCTATGTGGATTGATGATTGAAATGTTCGAGTCTTGTATTTATATGTTACATGTTCAAAATATATTCTTCCCATTATAATATAAAACATTAAACAATGTATGACTCTTGATACATAGACACTCAGAAATTGTACATATGTGGAAAAGATCTCATTTATAAATATTTTAAATTGTAGGGGTTATGTACTTAAATGCACTACAATGTTCCAAAGTTATAGATCCATACAAATATTATATTGGCCCATGTAAGATGATTTGGGCTGGTATATTTTTAAAATATTATCTTTTGCGGGCCCAATAGATGAAAGGTCTAGATCTTACATGTGTATTACTTTTATGAATATTAAGTACTTGATAACTCACATTATATGAATGCTTGTTTTTTTAGAGTTTCACTTACCATGAAGCAAATGGTGACTTGAGTTTCTTAAGTGGACTAGTAGTGAATGTACCTTCAATGTTAATTCTAACTTACAATTTATTATGCAGAAAGTAATATAGAATATTGAGTCCAATAATGGATGGACCGTTGGCATGTATCACTTAACTGTTTGACACACTTATCGCTGCTTTTCTATAAACGGTTCATATTATTACTCGTATACATTAAGTTATTGATAAGATGACAAGTACGTATGCTCAATTTATGAGACAAGTTACATTCACTTTTGGCATCGTTCACCATCCTTTCTAGATAACATTACCTGCTTAGAAAGATGGAAGAAATGTTATTTTCATCCGATCATGTGTCAATATAGGACATGTGTTATCCAATCAATTCATATGATAGTTCCTACAAAAGATTTCTCTTAACTCTTGGTTAATGGGTTTATCAGATGGGTCATAGATATATCTAACGAGACTAAAATATGAAATTGTGGGGGTGCATTTGGATGCATTTAGATAAACCACTTAACCCATGGAGTATAAGTTTAGCCAATAAGTATTTGATAAATGGGTTGACATAAAATTAAAGATTTGCACACAAGGTATCCGGAATTAAACATATTGTATGTTTTAATAATCAAATTGGTAGCCATTAAATGAATGGCTAGAAAGAATATTATTAGTGGTTTGAATTCAAAGATGATTGTTGGATTAATGAGATTTTTAGGTTATATTTTATTTTCATTGGAGGCTAGATTTAGACATTTAAAATTGGTATTCATATGAGAATATAAGTTCATTTGATAAACTATGTTGTTTTACCATCAACAAATGTATCTAATGGGCAAACTTATGTACCTATGGAGTCTATTGTTCAATTTGTCGATCAAGATACTTGATAATGAACTTGAAATTTTTCCTCCATATTTAGTTGTCAAATATCCATTGATTGTATTGTATTCTAATCACTAATTGATAAATTGGCCAACCTTTCATGTGTTAGGGAACATATGATAATATGATAATATTGCAATATGATTACATGAAGGTTATACTCTATTTCAGTTGTCATATGTCTATACAAGATAGATTACTCTAGCCTCTTTGTACTGCAGATATAATATGTAAGACCTGTTCCCTAGTTCGTACCGTTCCGTAGGCTTCCGCGGTCCTTCCGGTCGAATTCCGGCAATTCTCAACTCGTATCCGATGTTGCGCTCGATCTTAAGCCGAGTCCTGCCTACTGAAGGCGGCTCGATCCGAAACTCATATCTTGGCGATCGTGCCGTCGCTGCGTTCCAACGCCACAACTCGCGCACCGAACCGATACCCAGGGTAGAAGATGTAGGCTCGCGATCAATTCGAAGAAAACACTGCGTGTTGCGAATTACGAGGGGATCTCTATGAGATGTCCCATCAATCAATCTCATCAATCAAGTTCACATCACACATCAAGTCAGGTACAACAACCCATACCTATCCTTACCATTTTCTTACACAAACTACCCAAAGTCAACTCTTACATCCCTTCACCCATCACCTTCTTACAAGCCATCACTCAACCCATCACTTCATCCATCACCCATCATCCCATCCATATCATCTCACTCTTTCTCATTTCTCAAATACTCTCCCAAGCATCCCACGTCCAAGCCCTCTTCTCTCCCCAAACCACAACAACAAGTGTGGCCCACTTTCCCCACCCCTCTCATCTCTCATCTCCACCATCAAAACCCCATCAACCATCGTTAAAAGTGTAGGCAAGGAGTTAAGGAGGTTAGGGAAGCAAGAAGGAGGCCTAGAGGTGGGTGATCCACCGTTACTTCTCTTTTTAAGGGACCCATGTATGATGGGACCCACTTAATGTATGTATTTGTGATTAAAGAGGGGCCCATAGTGGCGGGGACCCTCCATTCCACCGATCTCTCTCTCTCTTTTACTCTCTCTCTCTCTCTCGCTCTTTCATTGTTGATGGCCCACTCGATGATATATTATATTGCATCCATGTTGTCCATTTAGTGGACCACACTACAATCCATTGGTGGAGCCCACCTTGCCGTCCAAACTTGGATGAAGAAAAATACAAATATCAGTTAATTCAAACCTTGGTGGGCTGCCATGTGGACCCCACCATGGCAGTGTGCAGAGCCCACCCTGATGCTTGTTTTATACCCATGTCGTCCAGCGTCTCGGGCGTGGCCAACATGGAGTGCGTGTACTGCATGGGTGTGTACTTTCAAGCTAACAAAAAAAATTACTTTTGGGGTGGGCTGCTCATGCAGGCCCCACCTTGATGTATGGGGCTGATCCACGCCGTCCATTCCGTTCTCCAGCTCATTTTAGGCGTTGAGCCAAAAAATGAAGCTAATTCCATTTTCTAGCAGGCCATACCATAGGAAATAACGGTATTACCATTGAAACCCACCTTGACCCTCCTATTCGCCAAAAACACATCTCATATTGGTCTCATTTGGTCAAACAAGGGACGTAGATTATAATGGCTGAGTTAGATTTTTCATATGCGGGCCCCACCCAAGAAAAACCCCGAAAAAACTCTATTTTTTTAAAAAATAATAATAAACAGCGGCAGCAGCAGAAAAAAATAATAAACAGCAGCAGCAGCGTCTGCTGCTGCCACTGTTAGAAGCTGCAGGTAGCGCTTGCGCTGCATGGGTGGACGGACCGCCTGGGCCTCACGGCCCCAGCCGTGGACCCCACATGATGCGTTTCGATCATCAACACCGTGCGTTTGGTGGGCCACCCTCCTGGCTACGGCCCACCCAAAAATCATCCGTATAGGGAACTCAGGTGGGCTATATCATCTAAAATCATGTGAAGACATGCCTAAAACATATAATATCACTTGGTGGGGCCTACCTGGGAGTTCGGTGCGGCTAAAACTTGATCTGAACCCTCAGCCAAGTGGGACTCACATAATGGGTGGACTGGATCTGTGAACCACGTTCACAGTCGACCCCAGGCCCACCCCCAGGTCCACGTGACCTTATAAACAGGTTAGAATGGAAAATAAATATTATGGTGGGCCCCCTCCTCGACGGTGTGACCCAATCAATAGGTTGGGTGGCAAATAAACATTCCAGTGGGCCCAAGGTCCACGTGACCTTATGAATGGATTGGATTGCAAATAAATATCACGGTGGGCCCTACCCTGGTCCACGTGACCTTATGAACAGTTGGATATCAAATAAACATTATAGTGGGCCCTAGGCCCATGTGACCCTATGAACAGTTTGGGTGGAAAATAAACATCGTGTCGGGCCCAGTTTGGATGGGAAATAAACATTATGGTGGGCCCCACATGGGACCCATTTATGTATGTGTTATGTCCACATGAGACCCATTTATGTATGTGTTATGTCCACATGGACCTCCACTATGAAGTATATGATTTATCTATGCCTTCCATCCCTATGGGACCTACCATGATGCATGAGTTTCATCCAAACCGTCCAACCATTTTGGAGAATATTTTAAGGCCATGTGATAAGGCTCATCTTGGTGTATTGGTGGGCCGTCCATTGAGGCCCACTTTAATTTGTATAAAGCCCATTGTGATGTATGCAAAGCCCATGTGATTAGACCCATTTTGATGTATTTGTGGCCCGATGTTGAGGCCCACTTTGATATATATATGAGGCTCATGTAACTAGGCCTATCTTGTTGTACTTGTGGCCCGTTGTTGAGGCCCACTTTAATATACATAAGCCCCTTGTTATGAGGCTCATTTGATGTATTGAAGGCCCACGGGTTGAGGCCCAATGGAATGTACATAAGGCCCATCGTAGTGTAATCCCACCATGGTTTATACGTTGACCTTTATAGCAGGCTATGCCTTGGGAGCAAATGTTGGTTTAACATCCACATTGTGCGAATAATGTTGGTTAAATGTCCGCATTATACTCTCCCTAGGGCCCATTGTTAGCCCATACTTATCATGTATAGGCCGTCTAGGCCCATCTTCCTTTTAATCAGGGCCCATCACCACATAACATGTATAGTATAGATTCATGATTCATGATCATACACATCATATGTATGTCTGATATGACGAGTGACTGATCATAGCATATGCCTTCGGGCGGATTGTTTATGGGCTCCCTGATAGGCGGAGTTGCCCTACATGAGCGTGCGACGCGCGCAGGATTGTTGCATGTTTGGTAGGGTGATTCATGCACTTGCATTTGTGTGATCATGATTATTGTATGCCCTAGCGACAT
The DNA here is from genome assembly GCA_030180095.1 of Magnolia changhungtana. Taxonomy (NCBI): domain Eukaryota; kingdom Viridiplantae; phylum Streptophyta; class Magnoliopsida; order Magnoliales; family Magnoliaceae; genus Magnolia; species Magnolia changhungtana. The sequence goes on from JASAUF010000378.1 coordinate 5,854,915, forward strand.
CAGGGCCAAAGCCTCCACAGACACATCGTGGGTGGCTGGATTGGATACCGAAAATGTTTAGTTCTAGCATACAGGCGCCATAGATGTCCTTGGGTGAAAATTCCTAAACCTGATGGTACCAGAGGATGACTCCAATGTCGAGACCGAGTGGATACATGAGCGCGCGAGGGCCGTATACCAGTAAGTCGAGTCTCCCACTGTGTCGTGGTCGGTTGGAAAGGGGTGTGACCTTACCCGCCTGAGTGAGGGGGCAATTTCTAGGTTGAGTTTGACCAGCTTAAGGAATCGGTTCGCTATTGATGAGTCGGGCCTGATATTGGCAGGCGGATAGTGAGGTCTCTTCCGCTCTCCCAGTTGTACGTTCGGATAGGGACGGCAAGCTGGTGTAGAGTGTACTAGACCTCGGTGATTATCTAGACTGAGAACCGTACTGATTTGATGTTCTAGTGAGGAGCTACATTGATATGTGGAGGGAGATTGACATGTTTGACTTGCATTATGCATCGCATGGCCTTGACATGGCCGATAGTATTCATATCTTGCAACGCATAGCTTTAGTACGGCTGACTGCATTCATGTACTCATCAGCATGTTTCCACATTACCCTGACATTACATTCTGAGTACGCTCATATTGCGCACACACTTACACCACCATCTAAGCTTTCTATAAGCTTATTCATGATTGATACGTGCAGGTGACGCCAGGACGCAGCTGTAGTCTCGTCGCAGTTGGAGCGTGCAGTCGAGCTTCTGGAGCTTTTGTTATTTTCAGTATATTGTATTTTCCTTTCATACGCCTTGTACTCAAAAGTTTTTGATCATAGTGGATATTGTGATGGTGTTCTTGTGGTTATTGTTTGTGGGTTATGCTTATGGTTATGCTTGTTACGAATCAAATTGATTATTAGAAATCCTCCTTATACCATCCCAGGATCAGAACCTGGTATATGGGTGCCGAGAGTCGAGAATGAGGTACTACGGAGGCCGTCGACGCTAGATTCGGCGATCGGGAATTTTGTGAGCCCGGTCTTCGAGTTCGGGGTGTGACACAATAAGTTCGATTGACTTTACAACCAGTTGGTTGACTGTTGGGATAGTGAAGTTGGTTGAACGGTAAAAGTACATTCAAGCCTAAAAAAGTTAGTTATATTCAGAGCTGGTGATACGACAACTATCATAATAAAAGTGATGTTCAGTATCTGTTACTTAATGAAGTCGTAATTGTTGACTCTGAGAAGTTAGAAATGAGTTCAGTATGCTTTGACTTGAGATATGAATAGCCAAAGAGGTTGCTACTGACTACCAAAGACTTGACTGAGGAGCAAAATGAGGATTCCGCATAAGCAGAGGCTTGTTTTTGTAAGTAATAGCTTATCAAGGTGATGATCTATAGCTAGTCCGAAAGGATGATCAATAACATTGGGAGTAAGACATGACCTAACTCCTATGGAAGGTAACAATGGTTAATTTTCCATAATAGGTGAAAGCCTGATGGATAAATGACGGGTGGAGGTAAAAGGCCTACGGGTCATATAAATCCTCGGACCGAATGACTATCTAAAAGATTAGTCAATGATACATTGAAGGGAATGAGGCTGAGCATAATATATGAGCTACTAGTATTGACAACCCAACTTATACGAGTAGAGATCCTATTAAATAGGTTCAATGGGTAAACAACAAGACACGATGTAGACGATTACGCTTATGTAAATGAGCTCCTTCTATGGTATACATTGCAAGCAGCAATGAAGAAGGATGAGTTTTTGAACTCTTAATGAATCCATAGTCATATATTTAGTGGTGTACCCAATTGCTACGTACACTTGATGGAATTCACCTATATGGGTATGGAGGTGGAGGCCGCTTCCTATGAGAATCTAGGCGAATTCTGTAGAGCACTCATGAAATTCAGGTAATAGTATATGGATAAAACGCACAGAATCACAGAATCACTTGTAGCAAAAATGTTTTGTGAGTGGCATGTACTTGTGATCTATATCAAAAGGAATCAGGTTCAAGACTATGGTGTCACTTGATTCCTGTAGACCTGTCATGCTTACTCTAATGTTGGTTCAAGTCTATGGTGACACCAGCACCATTGCACAACTCTTCCATCTTAACCTGAAATGCCAAAAATTTTGAAGCATGTAATGGATTGTTGTATTTTAAATTATTTTAAAATAATTTAGTATTTCAAAATATCCATTGGGCTGTGGCTGTGGCCATGGGTGCCCTATGGATGTGTCTTTTCATTTAAGTCTGAAAGGTTGCATCCTTTCATATTTTATTTTGAAAAGTTGTGTCTTTTGAAGCCTAAGAGTTGCACCACTTGGGTTTAAACCCAATAGTCACAATCCTTTATGAAAGGGTGTCTCTACACCCTTAAGGGTGTCTTTTCAAAGTTTATAAATAGACTTCTACTCTTTGGTTTTAAGATGGATTAGAAAATTGGTTTTCTCTTTAAAATTTTCGTTTAAGTATTTTCTAGTTCATGTTAAGACTACAAGTGGTTCAAGCTCGTGTACAGTGAGTGCACCGCTGGGACCAGGTTATAGTCGTTGTATCCCGGAGGTCGATTGTTTTGGAAACTTATTGCATTTGGGACGCTGTCCAAGGGGAGTAAATTCGATTTCAAGCTGATTGACTCACGTCACGCCTCGACTTATATAAACTGATAAGTTTTCTCTTTTTCTCAACTTAAATTTATTTTATTTAAATAATTTTTCAAACTCCATATCCCAACATATATATAGCTAGAATGTCACCTGTAAATGGCATATATAAATGAACGGTGTGGACAAAACACATGCATCAATGTGGAGCCCACATGTGTAGTGGTCCTAGTAGATTTTCAAATCCACCGAAAATCCTGCATGGGATCAAATGCAATTCCATTGCATGTAATCTGTGCACGGGACCAAATGCAAGTCCATCCCATACGAAAGAGGTTATAAAAGACGAGCCACAATCCTTGCTTGGGAAACAAGAAATTCCTGTTCCTGTATTTTTACTGGGCCATGTTATCACTAATGACACCAACACTGTTGTACAAGGAGTCTGGATCCTCTGTTACTGAAATAAAGAATTCACGATGTCGATGAAAAATTCGATGAACGGAATGGATCACCTCAGTATGGGCCCCATCCGTCAAAACAAAAAAATAAAATTAAAAAAAGAAGGGGAAAGAGGTTTGCGTGTTGGGCAGCATGGTGACGGAAGCCCAACCTGGGCATGAGCAGGTGGCCCACTCGTGGGATCCACCCTGATATATTTGTTTAATCTATGTTGTCCACCAGATTCTATGGATGATTTTAGGAAGTAGGCCAAAACATGAGCTAGATTTGAGACTTGAGTGGGTTGTACTAAGGGAAATAATGTTTATCTGTTGAAACCTTTTGGGGCCCACAGTAGAGTCCATGATCATCCAAATCAGTCTAAATTAGAGTCTATTGGATTCCACTTGAGCTGGCAAAGACAATGGATGGAGTAGATCATCCATTTTGGGCCCACCTTATGTAGATAATAATAATAATAATAAGGGGGCAACGCACGTGGGCAGTAACCCATTACTGGCCAAATTTGGGTCTCACAAGTGGGACTCATCTTGATATATATATATATATATATATATATATATATATATATGATCTGAGCCGTCCACCAACTTCTCCATATCATTTTAGGATAAAATATGAGGCGGATTCGAGATTTGAGAGGACTGCATAAAGGAGAATGATTTTTGTATGTTAAAACCTTCCTAGGCCCACCATGGGGTCCCTATTCATCCAAACCAGTCCAAGTTAGAGCCTATTGGCCCCTTCTCAAGCTGGTTTATATGGTGAATGGAGTAGATTATATAAGTGCGGCCCTCTTTGATAGTGTGACCAAAACACATAAACAAAATAATATAACACAGCATGCCACCACCACCAAATGGGCCGGCAAACGCCCACATTGGGGCGTGGAAGTTGGGTGCACACGTAAGACCCTACATGATGTATGTATCATATCCACTCTGTTTATCTATCTTGTTAGATCATGTTAGGCCATGGGCCCAAAACTCAGGCTGATCCAGATCTCATATGGGCCATGAGCATAGGATCACATCTTAGTGACTAACCATCGATCTATAATTGTCGATTTATGTCAGAAATGTTCAGATGGTACAGATCATCCTAATAAAATAATGATAGAGATGTCATTGATAATCAGATTGTTTTGGGATATCATTAGTGGGCCATGTACCCAAATAGATTGATAGCCTAGTGGGACATATGTTGCACATGTGAGTGTCTATCTTGGTTAATCTCAGTGGACCCCACCTTGGTGTATGTATTTTACCCATGCCTTATAAGCTACATGAGGAGCCAATTGTAGTCTTAAGTGCACCATGCCACATGAACCTTTACATTTCTAATGAGGCCTACCATTCAGTTCAAACTCTTTGCATATGATGTGCTAATTAAAGCCAATTATCTCATGAATGTCTGATAAAATGTTCATGTATTTAGCTTGGTAGGATACACTAATAACATGCTTATCATGCCCAATTATATGCCCATACGCATCATTTGTATGCCTGTTGTGGATGACGAATATTGTTCATAGTATATGTCATTCGGCTTGAGACACTTAGGGGACTTTATATGAGACAGGGTCACCCCTCATGATTTGCGCAGGTTTGATGCATGCCTTGGATAGTATGATTTATGCATTATGCGCTATGTGTGACACATACATCTACTCCTTAGAAACACCAGTGAGGTGGTCCTGTAGCCTTGTTGTGGCTGGCGAATGATGGACACCAAAAATTACTGAGGTTACAAGGCGTCACAAGCGTCCCCAGGTGAAAGTCCTTAAATCCTTTGGTACCAGTACGATGCTTCAACATCTAAATCAAGTGGATTTATGAGCGCATGATGGCTAGATACCAATAGGTTGTGTCTCTCACTGTGTTGGGGTCGATTGGAAGGGGGTTTGACCTTACCCACCCGGGTGTAGAGGGCTATATGCTAGGTTGACTTTGACTAGCTCGTGAAATGGGTTCGCTATCGATAGACCAGGTGGTTTTTGTTTACCACTGATGAGGCGGATAGTGAGGTCCTTAGTCTTGTGTGCGATGGGCGGCAACCAGTGTCGGAAGTGTATTAGACCCTGGTGATAATCCAATTGATAATTATTCTGACATGTGGACTAGTGGAGGATTGACATGTCGACACCACAGTAAATAATGGAGATAATGGCATGAGCCACCATGATGTTCATAAGGTCATAGAGACTGGGTTGAAAGGAAAACACAAATATCAACTTGATTCCTGTTATGGGTAAAACTAGATTGACCTAATGCAAGGGACATGTGGCAAAACAACCTAAAGCACTAGAGGGAGATCAAGCCAAGTAGTTTTGTGAGAAAACCGAAACAAGTTAGAGGCAGGACCCACCAGCAAATGTCCCAACCTCAGAAATCGATCCTAAACTCCCAACCTCAGCTCACGAGCTAAGCTGCTGACCCTAGACCTAGACCTCTAGGATCCACCTCCGATTTTGATCTCTGCCTCGACCTCAAAGACTGCCCTCGAACTCATGAGGTTTACCCTGACCTCAGGATCCGCATTCCGACGTCGAGAATAGATCCTCACCCCGACCTCAGGATCCGTCCCCTGACCTTAATTGAGAACAGATCCTCAATCATAACCTCAAATATTGACCTTGAGCACGAAGGAGAAGCAACCAAGAGAATCTTGAGTCATGTGTGGGCGGGGCTCCTATTGAGGTATTAACCCATCGAGATATAATCGGAGAAATATCTGGGAGTAGATTTTAATTCCAATACGGGTCCCTCCAACGTATTTCATGGGATCTCTCGGATATACGAGCTGCCTAGCCCATTTATAAACATGTCATCTCATTCAAGAGAGAGGTATGCATGATTATCTCGATTCTATTACGCCTACTGTGAGTACATTCCCTAAGTTCTCCTCTGTTGCAAGTATTTAGGAGCTCATGAGAGGTAAAGCTGGATCGACCAAATTCTAGCATCAACTCCCACTAGTGGTCCACTTCAGCTTTGGATCTACCTCATTTTTTTTCTCATACCCCCATTGAACTCCAACTAGACGGGCAGGATGCAATCCGCTACCCTTTTTTAAAGTGAAATTGGAAACGTGAGGGCCACATTTTTTAATTTCCAAAATACATCCCTTCCACATTGAGGTTCTTCCTTCCTCAAACCATTAATTCTAACACCAACATTCTACAGAGATGAACATCAACACTCGCCCAACATACCTACAATATACTTCTTGTACTTATAACCTAGTCTTTTTGGGAGCTTAAGACCTTAATGACCATCAGATGGCCTTCAGGGAGCTTCCCTCATCCTCCTTAACTAAATTTATCCTTAAAAGAGTTGGTTACTTTCTTGATATTGGGGTACTGATATTGTTTCAACGTACGCTAGCGATCATAGTTCTTTAAAAATGCAATGGTTCAAGCATGTTGTCTTCTTCTTCTAAAATAACAGATTTTTTTATTTTTATTTTTATTTTATTTTATCGGTGTTGATAGATGTCTTAAATATGTAAATCTACATATTTGTGGATAATAGTTCGTTGCCATTGAGCAGACTTCGATGCCATCAAAATCCTACGAGAAAATCTGGAATTTACATGTTTAGTTGATGGACACTTTTGGTGTCCTATTCGATGTCATTAAAGGCTATTCAATGCCATCAAAGGTCTTTGTGATTGTGCTTAATTGTGCTATTGGAATACTTCACTTGATTCATCTCTATGTGCTTCTGCGGTTTCCCAACAATTTAAATTTCTTAGGTGGAGTTGGAATGAGATTACATACAATTGAAATGATGACAATCAATCCATCTACAATCATAGAAATGTGGCCATCAAAATAGGGTAGAAGATGGGCCTTGCCTGAGATTGAGGTAGACCCAACTTGCAAAAGTCCAGCCCGACGGGCCTTGCTTGATTACTTCAAAGTCCAAATGCCCAAACCAGCCCAAGCGAGACTGTTTGCAACCATCTGGGGCCAGCATCACAGATACCATTTGGGCCTTGGTTCCACCGTTGGATGGGACGCATGTCAGAGATCCAGAAGATTCATCAAGTAGAGTGGACACTGTGAACGTGCATTGGACTAGAAAAATAAAATCGGTTAGGCTAACCACTCAGATCTCATTGTTGCATGAAAATTAGATGCTTAGGAGAAGAAAATTCAATGGTCCAAATTAAATGCACATATGTGACTCACTTGATGGAACCGGTAGAACTGGTAAACTGGACCGGAACTGACCAGACCGATTTTGAATTGTACCAGTTCTGGTTCTGGTTCTGGTTCTGGTTCCAGTTCTCGAAATCAAAGAACCAGTTAGTTTGGTTCGATTCTCGGTTTAGGGTCCTGTAAAACTGAACCGAGCTGTGACCCAGGCCATAGAACCGAACCTGGACTGGACACCTTCGTCAATAAATATTTAAATTTTATTTAAAAAAAAAATATATTTAAAAAAAAGTAGGCCATCCATTAAATGGATCACGACAAGAATAGACATGGCAGCAAAATTAGTTTGGGAACAAGAAAGGGTCATAAAAACAAACCATGACAAAATTACCATGTGTGAAAATTTTCAGTAGAAGAGCTCAGGTTGGATTCTGAAAAAACCATGCAATTGGGATAGATTATAAAAAGCCCATACTGGTAGAACTGAGCTGGAATTGAACTGGTTTTTTATGGTCTAGCTCATCAGTTTTAGGGTGCAAACGATCCGGTTCTGGTTTTAGTTTTCCCGGAACTGTTGGAGACGGTTCGGTTTCAATTTCACCCCACTAGACCAAACGAGCTGTGTGCATCCCTAGGTTCACTAACCTAACTTTTTGGTATACGGTATGTTCACACAATGAACTTGTGAAGAAAATGGGTGAGGAAAAATTGGGAATTTTTTAATGGATTATTTTGTCTAAGTATAGGGTGACATATATACACATTGAGAAGAGTGGTTGTGCATGACACAACTACTTACAAACAAGAAGAAAAGTTATGTATAATATAATTATTTATAAGCGAGTAGAGTCTTACATACAACTAATAATATTTAACACTCCTCTTCAAATTAGAGCTAAGATGTAATCAATGTTCAATTTGTACAATGAGCTTTGAAATCTTAATTTTCAATGGTAGCGTGTCTCACATTTAGTTTTGGATCTAAGTAATTTTATTTCCAATGTTATAGAGTAGAGGATAGAACTTGATTGGCTGAGCAACAGAGTGAATTTTACGGGCATGGATTAGGTACTACCCTCATCAGGACTTGGCTAGAGACAGTCCTGTCAAGGGCTCCATGGGGCTACCGTGATATGTGTTTTATGCAAGCCATCCATCATTTTAGGTCATGAGCCCCAAAAGAAAGCAGATCGAAGTATTGTTGACAATGACCCATCGTTGAAACCTTCCTAGGGCCCACCGCAATGTTTATTTGCCATTCAACCTGCTCGTAAAGTCACATAGACCTAATGATGAAGGAAAAACATAACTATTAGCCTAATCTATAACTTCATTGGCCCCCAAGAGGTTTTGGGCTTTATTCCCACTATTTACCATGGTATGGTCCAATAAGGCCTTTGATCCACCTCTTTTTAGGCTCATACCCTAACATCATCTTTCAAAATGCATGGACAGGTGTGTGTGTGTCTATATATATAGGGAAAAGGTACAATGCGCTTGAGCTAACGATAAGCTCCCATGAGGTCGAGCTGTGTGGGCCCCACCGTGATGTGTTTCGACCATGAACACCGTGGATTTGATGGGTACCCTTTAAATTATGGGATGTCCCAAAAATCAGCTGTATACGGAACTCAGGTTGGCCATACCATCTAAAATTATGTGAAAACACCGTTAAAACATATAAAAGCACTTGGTGGGGCCCACCTGAGTTTTGCATGTGCCTAAAACTTGGTCTGAACCCTCATTTAAGTGGGACGCACATAATGGATGGGTTGGATTTGCAAACTACATCTCGGTGGGCCCTCAAAAATGGTTATGAATGTTTTAATGGTGCACGGCCCCTCTCCACTTCTGTATGTGGTGTGGCCCACACAAGTAATAGATTGACTTGATTTTTTAGAGCTAGGCCCATGATGGAATGGTGCATCTGACTGATGGGGTAGATGTTAGAAACGCATCACGGTGGGGCCCACACAGCTCGACCTCATGGGGCGGTAAAATCAGCTAGAGCGCATTGTACCTTTTCCCATATTGTTGAGGGTCAAATATTGCATATTAGACCCCTGTTATGGCCTGGATTTACATACATAATACTATTAATGATCCACTTTAATTATATTTGTGATGCAGAGTGTATTTGCGAACATGGACTGAAAAAAGGAGCTTAAAGCATGGATTTAATGCTTAGAATTCACCAGAGCAAGGGACGGACTCCTAGGGATTGGGATCGACGATTTTACACAGCCGAGATCCGAAAAAAATCAAGAAACTGAAGCTCAAGTGGCCTGAAAGTCAGCTAGAATGCAAGATCACAGGTTTTCCACCATTCGTTTGTCCCGAAATATCATACACAGCCCGAAGAACATATATTAACCGTACATGTCAAATTTCAGCTGTCGGATCCCCCTAGAAGTGGCCTAACGGACAGATTAGCCTTTAGAATCATGATTCTGGGCCCACCTAATCTCTGGATATGCTGCAATTTTGGTCTCAACTGTTTAATTAAGGTGGAGAAACGGATGGATGGAGCAGATTTCACACATACATCAAGGTGGGACCCACCTTATGTGACTAGGAGTACATAATGATAGTACACTCGCAAGTGCCAAACCAATGAATTTGGTCAAATAAAGCTCTGACCGAGCTTTTCTTCGTTCGTCTGCGGAAGCTCGAACAGAGCTTGCGGGTGGATGTTTGTGGGCCACCACCGCACATCAAAACTATGATCCGGACCGTCCATTAGCTCCACGTGGTCCCTATTACGACTCTCAAGGTGGCGGAATCTCGGAAGACCGTGGAGATCATCTTTTCGTCCGTTCGAAAGCAGATGGACGGTGAATGAAAAACTTCGTGGGCCGCACCAATGTTTCTCTAAAAATATGCTTTCCTGGACGGTTTTTCGACGTAGATCGAATGGATGGATTGGATTTCTTCAAAAAAACATCGAGTGGATCCCACCAGGTTCGTCAGCGCAAGTGAGGGGTCCGTTTCGCAGCTTCCGCGAGAACCGACGCCGGTTCTGCGTTGTGGGTCCCACTGATGGCTCGGATCAATAATCTGAACCGTCCATTAAGTCTGGAGATAGGGTAAAACCTACGCCTAGGTGTCCGTCTCCTTCCATGCAAGTTATCAGAAAATTCTAGCTGTCAAACAGAAGAATGACGGTGGAAATGTTTGAGATGGTGGGCCGCATTAAACTTGAAAAAAATATACATTTCTCTGTTATTTTCCGCCACGAGTAGAATGAATGGAGTGGATTTCTTGTTTGACATCAATCCTGGGCCCATCAATCAACATAATTGCGTAGGATTTTTCTGTTGCGTAAACAGAGGAATTTTCGACTCTGTTATGGAGTCGATTTCCTTGCACACTGGCGGACGCTGGCTCTTTAAAAGGAAAGGAGATACACGGCTGGAGGGAGGATCCGGGGGAATTGGTTGGAGGCTGGACGTGTGGAGACGTGAAGAGAGAAAGAGAAAAAAGAGTTTGTTTTATTTTATTGTTTTATTTATTTTGAGAGATCTAGTCCACTCATGTGTGGCTAAACCTCTTGGCTAGGGCCAGGAGGTGAAGCTTGTAGCGTGATGGGATGCCTCTTTGCTTGTGCCTTTGTTTAGACTGAATTGATGTTGATTTGGGTTTTATTAAGGGAATGTTTTCAGTCTTTAATGGTCTGTTGTGACTGAAATTACAATGGGTCTGCAATGGCTTTGAGCATGTTCTTTTCTTTTTACGTTTATGACGTCAGGAAGCCCTGTTGTTCACCATCGTCTCCTGGGCATGGTCGGATGTCAGTACCCTTCCTAACATTCATACTTTGATTGGTTGATAATTAGTTTAATTCTGTTGTTTGCTTTGTCTCCTGGGCATGGTTTGGTGATGGAATCCATTCTAATTCATTTACCTTTCATCTCTTGAAACCTATATCAATGGCAGTTCAGTTAATTTTCCTGATTTGTAATATAGGCATAAGATCTCCCTGATCTCTACAAGTGGATCCTCTGAATCCCTAGTTTCCCTTCTCTGATTTTTCCTAAATTTTAGTTTAATTATTTCACCATTAATCCTCAAATCATAATTGGTTTAGACTTCATCTTAGCCTAGTTCTAGATCTGGTTATTTTCAGAAAACGTACAAGTATCAGTCCCTGTGGATTCGACCTCGGTCTTACCGAGTTTATTACTACATCACAACCCTATACTTGGGGAGTGAACACACACACACACACACACACACACACACACACACACACACATATATATATATAGTATATATAGTCTCGATCTCCTGCGCACGAGGCCGCACGGAGTCTTAACGCGAGCTTGCCTATGGGCGGTTAGATTCCACTCACGGCCGGGATTCAGTAGTCGTGAGAATGAGAGTCTGCAAAACAAAGACTCGCGCCAAGATTTTCGCAATCCCATGGGGTTGCGTCGCTCAATACTTAACGTACTGCGTAAACTCCATGGGGTCCACTGTTATTTTTTTATTTTATTGACTTCGTTCATCCATATTAACAGATAATTTTAAGGCTTTAGTCCAAAATGGAAGCATATCAAAATCTCAAGTGGACCACACCACAGGAAACAGTGTGATTGAACCTCTACCATTGAAAAATTCTTAAAGGCCACAGAAGTTTTGGATCAAGCTGATGTTTGTCGTTTCTCTTCATACATATCTTTTTGATCTTATGAACAGGTTGGATGATAAATAAACATTACTGTGGGCCCTAGGAAGATTTTAACGGTGGAAATCATTATTCCACACTGTTTCTGTGGCATGGTCCACTTAAGCTTTGGATTTACTTCAATTTTTGGATTAACCCTTAAAAGTAGCAGGAAAAATGGATGGACGGTTTGGATAAACTACATACATTCACGGTGGGCCCAACCGAGTTTACTCAGTATGATAAAAGCATATTGAGTAACTCAGTACGCAATCTGATTTCCTGAAACTATGGTGAGGTGGCAACGGACCGCGACTTTCCTGTAACACAAAGATCTGTGGGCCCCACCACTATGTTTTTGTTGCATCCAATCCGTCGATCTGTTTTTTCACCTCATGTTAAAACATGAGCCCAAACACGAGGGAGACCCAAAACTCAAGTGGGGCCCATGAGTGAGTATTAAACGTCCACCGTTGAAAAATTAGTGGGTCCACAAAAGTTTTGGATCAGGGATATAACTGTGTTTTCAGTTCATCCATGTAGGAATCACCTTATGAACGGTGTGAATGGCATATAAACATCACGGTGGTACCATGAAGGTTTTAACGGTGGTACCATGAGGGCATGTTTGGCCGGACCAATTCCATGGGATTAGGTGGGATGGAATGGATTTTAAGGTAATGATGGTGGTGTCAGTGTTTGTCCCTTGATCCCATGGGTTTGGTATAGCCCATGGGATATATAGCAGCCTGTTTGGACCGTCCCAAATGGATGGGTTTGCATCTACACTGCTTCTTGTGGTGTGCCCCACTCACTGTTTTATATTTGCCTTAAAACATATTTATGGCTAAATGTAGGCTGGTAAAAATGATGGACGATGTGGATATCTCATTGATATCTTGGTGGGCCCCACATAGAGGTGAAAAATCACATCCTAGGATTGGCAGAATCCATATTGGTCAAAGGGCAGTGTTTACGAGGCGAGGTACATCCCGCCATCCCAAACGGAGGATGGGATGAGATGGCGCAGGATAACCCTCCTAATCACAGGATAGCCCACATCTAGTGCCCGACCAAACACCCCTTGAAAGTTTTAACGGTGTAATGGACAGTGCTTTGTGGGCCGATCATGATGTATGTGTTTTCCATTCATCCATGTCTGTGTAATCTTATCGAGTAAAATGGATGGATGGAGTGGATAAAATAGGTAAATCATGGTGGGCTCCACAGAGTTTACTCAGCATGTTAAGCATACTTACTTGCTCAGTACATGTAATCCGCTTCCGGTTATGATGGAGGTGGTACCGGTGCATTCGGGGACGAGGATTGACTTCTTACTTTGCCAGTCGCTAGGTGGCTACTGTAAGGTACTTTGTGGGCCCGCCATGATATATGTGTTTAATCCATGCCGTCCATCCATATTGAATGATTATTTTAGGGCATGATCTAAAAATGAGGTAGATCTAAATCTCAAATGGACCACACCACATGAAACAGTGGTGATTCAACACCCACTATTAAACAGTGGTGATTTACCTATTTTATCCACTTGTTCATCCATTTTACTAGATAAGATTACACAGACATGGATGAATGGAAAACAAAAATATCAGCAAACTTCTCTGGCCTGAAGAATTTTTCAAAGGTGGACATTCAATTCACACTTTTTCTCCACTTGAGCTTTGGATATGCGTCAATTTTGGGCTCAACCCATAAAATGAGCTGGAAAAACGGATGGACGGTGTGGATAAACCACATACATTAATTCATGGTGGGCCCAACATAGTTTTGTTGAGCATGATCAAAACCTGTAGAGTAACTCAGTACAAGCAATTTTATTTCACAGGACCCTGCTACAGCCAGATGGCAAATAAACATTACAGTGGGCTTAGGAAGTTTTTAACGACGGGTGTTTAATCATAACTGTTTTCCTGTGGTGAGGTCTATTTGAGATTCGGATATACTTTGTTACTAGGCTAATAATTGAAAATGATCGGAAAAATTAGATGGATGGCATAGATTAAACACATACATTATGATCAACCAAAAGAGCACCCTCCAATAGCTTCCTAGCTATGTACAACATGCGCGCGAGTCATTGTTTTGCAAACTCTCTCACTCTCACGGCTGTCGAATCCCAGCCGTGAGTGGAATCTAACAGCTCATATACAAGTTCGCATTAAAGCTCCGTGCGGCCTTGTGCGCAGGAGACCATTTCTTATATATATAAGTTGAGCTGTGTGGGCCCCACTGTGATGCGTATTGAACATCTACCCCATCAGTCAGATGCAAGATTCCATGATGGGCCACAGGCTTAAAAATCAAGTCAATCCATGATGTGGTTAGGCCACAACACATACAATAGTTGAAAGAGGTTACCCTCCCATTAAAACATTCATAATCATTTATTGGGCACACCAAGATTTGGTTCACTAATCCAGACCATCCATTGTCTGTGTCCCACTTGGATGAAGGGTCAGACCAACTTTTAGCCATATCCAAAACTCATGTGGGCTCCACCAAGTATTTTTTTAAATATATTTTAGTCATGTCTTCGTATGGTTTTAGATGCTAGGGCCGACCTGAGTTCCCTACGCGGTTGATTTTTGGGATATCCCATAACCTAAAGGGTGCCCGTCAAATGCATGGTGTTGATGCTCGGGGCCCACACAACTCGACCTCATGGGAAGTTCCCATGAGGTCAGGTCGACCTTCTAGTACCACGTGTGTGTGTAGAGAGAGAGAGAGAGAGAGAGAGAGAGAGTACTGCTCGCATTGCATCTTTGTCCAACATTTAATGAAAAAACTCCCTCTTAATTAATGTAAGTAAATGCTTCCACCACGTACGTACTAATTTTATTTTGGCATGGAAAATGGGCCATGGCTTGAGTGGGCCCCATCGTTAATTTAATATAAAATCAACTCCGACCATCAGGTATGTCACCCCATGATCAAATTTCATCCCCATCCTTAGTTCAGTTGGACCACATGATTGGAAACGGTGCACACATAAAGGTTCATCCTCTAAACTACTTCCCTTTGTGTGGCTCAGATGAATCATGTATGAATCTGATTTTTAGGACCTAGGCTTACTTTTGGTGTGATATCTAATGGCTGGAATGGATTTCATAGTTTCATCATGATGGGCCCTCTAAAAATCAAGGGTGGTTGTCTCTCTCCTAATTGTTCTCATTTGTATGGCCCATTTGAATCATAAGTTAGCCTAATTTCTTGGCTGTGAGCCTATCATTGAATTACACGTCTAATGGTCGAAGTAGATCTTACATACATGTAAGAGTGGGTAGTAAAAAATCAGAGGTGGGAGTCCATGTGGTACACATTCTCAAAACATTACTACTTGTGTAATTTAAGGTGGTAAGTAATCCACGTAATGCCAGTAGAGGAGTGATTTAAACGCAACTTTGTAAAAGAGGGGCCCGTTTGGGTCAGCCAACTATGCTGTTAATTTAAATCTACCTCGAATATTTGGTGGGTCACCTCACGTTACACCTAGGCCCAAAAAGCAGGCCCATCCATGCTTTAGGTGGACCACAGGGCTGAAAATAATTGATAAAGAAAAGCTCTCCCTGCAAACTATTTACGATGGTGTGGCCTACTTGAAAGATAGATGGACCCGAATTTTGGGCCCTAAGCCTAAGTTTTAGTGTGAATTTGGTATAATCTAGGATGGCCCCTATAAAAATCAAGGGTGGACGTCTCTATTCCAACTATTTTCCTTGGTGTGCCCACCTGAATCATAGGTGGGCTTCACTTTTAAGTTATGTGATTACACATCTAATGGTTGGAGTGGATCGCACATACACATTAAGGTGAGCCCCATAAGAAAATTCTTTTTTTTTTTTTTTTTTTTTTTTTTTTAAATTTCAATTTAAAAAAAAGTCATCCAACCCTATATATGTAAATATGACATCCAACCCATCTAATAGATTGGCCCATCACAAGCATTACTTTTTGTAAAACATCACAATAACCATATATATAAGTCAGTAGGCCCATACAATTTGGATGATTTTAATGGTGGAACTTTTTATCTTAATTATTTACCCTAGTGTAGCCCCAGTGAGTGTTGAATCGGCCTTAGTTTTGAGCCCCTATTGAAAAATGAGGTGGCCCACATGATTGACGGGGTGGATCTACTCCACATGAACTCTTTCCTTCTAAGTCTAGGAAAGCAATGCCCTGTTGTCCTAACTTTATGCCAGAAATTTGGGAAGAGGAGACATGTGAAGGGAGAGTAAATGTAGGATGGGCTACACATTTATTATAGATTTGGACCATCCAACTCAAAATCATATCCGTGTATTAAATAGGTTACATCGTCAACATGAAAGGGACAAAAAAAGAATTGATTAAAAAGTGAGTTGTTAATAAAATAATCCAACTATTCATATTTAACATGCATATGTAGTTTCTTAAGTTTTTGGCACATAGCTTCTCCTTAGTAGGTCTTAACTGCTGAATGGCCTAGATCTTTGATACATGTGCCACATTACGTAACTATAACACGCATTCTAAAATCCCTCAATGTAGGTGTATGTATTGTATAAAAGAGAAAATTTTCTTGTTAAATGCATAGCTAGTTGGAGAATGCAATGTCCAACTACCAGTGTGGAAGCATTACTAGTCTGTGTACACACTATGCAATACCAACATGACTTCATATGCATATACATATATGTATACACACCATACGAAAATGTGTCAAACTACCAGTGTGAAAGCATTACTAGTCAATGTCCAACTACCATATATGACTTCACCTAGGCACCTTTCTTATGGAATTCGTGAGAACTTTCTGAGAAGTCATCTCCCGTGATATGAGCCCAAAATTTAAATGGTTCATGTGATGTAGAACACAAAGAAGCCCTCGAGCCCAGCTTTTACATTGATTCAAAGCTTTGGTGACTCATAGCAAAGGAGAGGCAAATCAAGGGAGGAAACTATTGCGTTTCGGCATGACCAACTAAAATTTTGGATTAAGATAAAAGTTGGGCCCTGTGGGTTTTATGGAGTGATGCATCACATGAATGGTTCGAATTTTGCACTCATATCATAAGAGATGAGTTCTTAAAAAGTTCTCGTAAGTTTTGTTAAGAACTGGTGGGCAAGTGAGCATTTCTCTCTCTCTCTCTCTCTCTCTCTATATATATATATATAGTTGGGGGCCTTGCACAAAACCTTAGGATCTAGCCTCCTAAATCAAACTAGAATTATGGGATAATAAAGCAATGAAATAAATCAAAGCACAAACCACACAACACAAGAGATTTTTACGTGAAAAATCCTTAAAGAGGTAAAAAAACCATGAGACCTCGTCCATATCAACAATCCACTATGAAGTAGAACGTTACAACCTTCGTCACTCACGCAGGAGTGGATAAACAGTAAGAGAATAAAAGAAAAACGGAGATATCTCACTGATCACGGGGACATAGAAGCGCTGAGATGTTTATTGCACAGTAGATCACCTTCATGAGCATAACCTCCCTTCTACAAGCTTCCTCTCTCTTTCTCTCTTTTTTTTTTTTCTCTCTCTCTCTCTCTCACACACACACACACACACATACACACACCTTTGATAGCCCTAAACCCTTTAGCAAACCCTTGCAAAGCTTTAGAAAACTCTCTTGCATTACCTAGAAAAGCCTTAGGCACCCCTATTTATAGTTTAGGAAACTCCCTTCCGTACCCTGTTGCGAAAGGCCTTAGATTTCCGCAGTCCGCACAAGATCCGGACTCAAATCTGCCTAAGCTCGACTGGTCAAGCTGAGTCCTTGACCGATCGAACGGTCCACTCGACCGGTCCAGCACTTCCCTCGACTGGTCGAGCACCTCAGAGAAAAATATTGGATGGTCGCTGGACTTTGAGTCGAGCCCTACTTAACTGGTCGTGTACCAGCCCTCGACCGGTCGAGCGAAGCTCATGACTGGTCGAGCCCGGGAAAAAAACTCCATCATACACACACACACACACACCGCATGGTGGGTCCCACAAGTTTGAGTGCTTTTGATGTAGAGCGGGTCGCAAATACTTTCATATCCAAGATGAACCAAAGAAGACCTGATCAGAGGTGAAAGTCATCAAGACCGTCAGAACCTTAAAACAGGCATATCTCACAAATCAGAATGAGTTACTCGATATACCATATATGATTTTGAGGTAAGACGAACTACTTTAGCCAATCAACCTGGCATAACCAGGTTGCCCATGCCGAATTTGTAAGATTCCATCATATCGATGGTCGAATTCCATGTTTATTTCCATTTTTACTATTTTAGTTAGTTTTAGTTTGATTATACCTCTTCATTATTGGGCTTTAGGAGTGATGTCCAACATGAAAAGTGTTTAGAAAAATTAGGAGAATAATGTGGTTAAGCCACATTGGACACTTACTATAAATAGAAAAATTACTTTTTATAGTAAGCTGCAAATTCTAAGAGTTTTAGTTATAATTTAATTCTGAAATTTTTTCCAAAGCTTTGTATCTCTATTTAAAGGGTTGTAAATTCATTTTTAATTCTCTATCAATCAAATTACAAATTTTATAGAATTTAGTTATTTATATTTTTCTTGCTTTTTTGAAAGTCTTTGTGAAGAGTCCAGAGAAGCTTTGTGGATGAAGGGGTCCGTAAGTTTTTTTTTATTAGCTTGTTAGTACACCGCACTATCAGTTCACACTTCACTGTTAGCCACCCCCAAGTAGAGATCGATATCAAGACCTCAGTTTGAAATGAGGTATCTTTCACTCAATTTACCAGTTGAGCTATGGATCAAGGTGTAGTTATCCTTGAGGAAGATGGTGATCGATCTCATCACGTTCATCCCTGCATCAGCTTCACATATAAAACACCTGTTATATAGGATTTGGATCAGCGCTATCTTCCATCCACAATTGGGTGAACGATTTGGACGGTATGGATTGCTCTATAATTGTGTCATATGTACACTCAAAGCCACCACCATTTTTTGAAATGGCAGTGAACTATCACAGGAGCACATCCGTGATTCCGTATTCCTGCAGAAAGGAATCGACATCCACACCCACTCTGTTGGTAGAAACACCCATTTATATTGCAAAAAATGGAAAGCATTGGCGAGTATTTGCATCCCCATGAGAAGGAATTTGACAAATAGGTTTCCAAAATGACCCTGTGATAAGGGTATTCAGGAAAGAGAATAATTTCCAAAAATGGAAAAGAAATTGAGTGTTTTGCTTGCGGACAAAGATGGCCAACCGTTTCCCTAATAACGTACGAAAATGCTATCCATACATGATGGGTTTTGTTTTTCTCTCACATATTTCTTATGTGAAAAAAAATAATAATAAAAAAAATCCATACCAACGAAACTCCCGTGAAAAAAAATAATAATAATAAATCCATAACCGCCAAGAGTAAGGATCCAAGCAGAAAACTGATCGTCATCACACACTGCATTTCATATAGCAGTACTGACAATGCCATTGATGATATGACCAATCACATGCAGGTCACCCAAACCTAGATGAACCGAAATTACAAATATTAGCTTGATCTAAAACTTTTGTAATGGCGAGAAGTTTTCAATGGTATGTGTTTAATCCCCCTATTTTCTGTGATATGGTCTGTGATAAAACGATCTCGCAAAATAAATGGACAGGGTATATATAACACATACACCACGGTGGGGTCCACGGAACTTGGTGACGTCAACACACCATGCAGCTCCACGCAATCCGCTTCCCTGCCTGGTAGTCCTTTGATGGATGGATTAGATCTCACACATGTGCACATAAGGTTACATGTGTGGCATGTCACGCGTGTGGGTACAAAGCTCAGCATACATGCATACGTTTGATGGATGTATGCTCCTCACTGCACGCAAGCCGATCCTCCCCATTTAGGGCCCCATCTGGACGACTGGTTCAGAGTTAAAACCTTTATTTCGATCCAAACTACTGGGTGATTTAGACGGCCAATTGATGAGATTTGAAGAAAGAACTAGATCTATTTTCATGAACGATGATTGTAGCGTACCTCCAATTGAGAGTGGACGTCTCATCCAAGCAAGTGATTGAAAATAAAAATTATAATGATTATGAATTCTTTTATCTATTTCTTTTAACTATTTGTATTTGATAAATGATTTAATATTTAATTTATGGGTGTTAAAATAATAGTGGTGACATTTTTTCATTATTTTAATATCAAATCTTCAAATTAATGCACAATTTACTTGTTCAGACTTGAGTTTTCCATCCTAATGTAGTAGAAAAGTGCAGTAATTATAAATTCATTTATATGTTTCTTAAAAGCATTTTTGTAACACCTCGGATTTCGCGGGGGCCGAGTAGATACTCAGCTCCCGACATCCCGGATGCCACTTATGCTTTGCAAAAGCAGGATTCTATAATTCATTTTACTTGGGCTTGAGCAATTCCTGAAATTAAAATATACTATATAACGGCTGCCTCATCTAGCACGTCAGACTCTGTGGTACCTACATCCAAGATGAGGTCTGGTTGATGTTTTAAAACACCTTCCCAAAGTGGGAGTGAGTAGCTAACTCAGTGGTACCATTAACAATAAGTTACATATGTTATCATATGCAGAAACAAATTTAGTGAAAGACATACATTCAAAGAATCTTAAATACTCTTGTTAATGCAAATGCATGGTTCAATGATATGATGCATGCCCTCTCCACAACACTCCCTCGAGCAACAACATTTAACGATCGTGAATAACCAACACTCCCTGAGTGCAACCTTGACTGCTGAATCATCAAAATTAAATAATGTAATGTAATGTAAAATGTTAGCTAAGTTGATTAATTATATCCATTCATCCAACAATTTGGAGAAACCAAGATACCCTGACAGATCAATGCCCTAATCCGAGAGCATGGCTCTGGTGGCCGTGGCCGTATGGCTCTTGTGATCCTTGGCCCATTGGGTTCGTCATTCCCAAAACTAGAATTATACGAAGGTAGTTAAGACAAATAGAGTCTTTGCTCGCCGTCATTACGGGAGGCTTGTAAGCCCAACGTAGGCCGACAGCTCAGGCACAGTATCCCATACCACCATACCCTGCTCATGAGACTTGGTTGCTCACTGGTTATTACGGGGAAGCTCGTACCCCGGCATAGGCCGACAGCTTGAGCATAGTGTCCCATACCACTATCCTCGACTTACGAGTCTTGTGGGCCGCAACTAGTGGTTGTCAATGGGCGCAATGGATATAGGGTGCCTCAAGTTCAAGCAGGCGTGTACAAACATGATTAACGTACAATGATGGCCAACCAGTGAGCAATTTGCCCTCACGAGACAAACCTAACAGGAGGGCTGCCTAAGAAAGTTCCCGTTGGTTGGCCAATTTGAAAAGGGCGAAATGTGTAAATACAATATATACCAACAAGTAGAAGTCGATCTGCTTGTAGTTGTGAGGGGATTTAGGCAAGTGTAGTTATAGTCCACATTCGTAATCGGGTACAAGTCATCGTTGTGCATAATTCAGGGAGTTCCTAGTATACATGTACATGGGTCTAAATTTCAAGAGATTGAGGTGTGGGAATGAACACCACAACCAGCTATAGGGAGAATTAAACCTACGTGGTAGGGTGTGGGTGGTGAATTCACCCATTTCTAACCTACGAGAGACATGCGAATCCATAGTGCTAATTTAGCAAAATCAGGGACATTCCTAACTAGGAGCTCCACAATTTCAGCAATTTAATAGTATAACCAGCAACACACCAAATCTACACATGAAAGTTGCATGCAATAGGATTTAACCAATGAAATCAGCAAGATTTGTGGATAATACACATGCAACTTCACAAATTGTCAAATAATTCAACAATGCATACATCAAAGAGATTAGAATTTGGAATCCCCTTCCCAATTTAGGGAAATTTCATGCACAAGTTAAAAATCAGCAATTTCATACTAAACAGCAACATGTAAGCAAGATTTTCACACAAAATCACAAAGGTTCACTCTAGGCATGATAACAGGCCACATAGAGGTAATGGTCCGCACCTTTTGTAAATTGAAGGTCCTTGGAGTCGCTCTAGTGGCGCCGGGTCCGTAAATTTGATGTATCGGGGCCCTGTGCCAGAGGAATTGCATGTCAGGACACATGCATGTGGCCCTAGCTAAGAAAAATAGAGGAGAGCTTGAATTTGTTACCTTTTATCTGTCACATTTCGCCTTTACGGCGGTAGGGTCGCAGTCTCCAGCGAATGGCGGTGGTAGGAGAGGGGGATTACTAAATTCCCAACTCCCTTCCTCTCACAACTCCTCTCTCTCTCTCCCTCCCTCCTTTGCTGGAAATGTGTTGAGGGAGAGAGATTTTGAGTACTTTATAACCTGAAAATTTAACTAAATGGCCCTAAGAACTCTCAGTCTAATAAATATACCCCTAGTGCGCTGATTTCTGGTGTTTGGGACTGTCCCAATGGCCCCCTGGCCCATCTTTACTATGGAATAGGTGTCCCATGATCTGATGAGGGGTTGTCCAAAATTTGGTGGCAAACAGATGTGAAAATTTATCGCAAGGGTCCGATTTGAGATTAATGGTCATTGTTCCTCGATCAAGGGTTAGATTTGACGGACGAGTGCAAGAAAATATCTTCAACCTACGGTGCAAATTTGGGTGAAATCAACAGCTGAAATGTCATAATTTATTATCCCAAGTGGCGGGGCTAATTATTTTAAAAATTCAGATTTTAGGTTATTACTTGGGGGAGTTGAGTTTTACAAGCACTGGTTGGATGGCACAGATTGTCTATTTCCAAGCGTTGTTTGAGTCCATTTCCTGCGATGGACCACAAGCCCAGTTAGATGGACATTACTCTATAATTTTGGAACTAGTGGCCCACTAACGAGCGGTCTAGAGCTCGATCGGGTAATCGAGGTATTTCTGAAGTAAATTGGGTAGGGAGATTTCTTGGGCACAATTGATGAAGTATGAATTAACTAAGTTCACAGTATGACCTATTTAAAATTAGCGAAAATGGCGATTCGGTCATGATCACTCTAAATCGTCGGTTTTAGGCTAAAAGAGTAACTGGGTTGATTTGGTTTATTAATTAAGATGTGACCCATAGCTGGCTCGGGTTTGGGTAGATCTCTAATCTAGTTGCGGTTGTTTGATTAGTCGGTGGCAGGTCAGTTAGATTTGGGCCCTATGTAAACAAATCATGGGGGCTAAACTTGATATTTAAGTGATCGGTTAGATTCATTAGTTTTCTACGGTTGATCAATCTTATTTGTACGGTTCTTTATCGATACTGACCGCGTATAATATATATATATATATATATATAAGGATTTTTGGCAATCCAAAATAGCAAAAATTCGGGGTGTTACAATTTGTATGTAGTAAAATTGTAAAGTCCCATTCCTCAGCTTGCCACAAACATAGAGCTCCTATTTGTTGCATATGATTGGGCCACATCATCGCAGATTAGACTGCATTTACTACAGAGTGCTAACAAATTAATGATGATGTGGACTGTTATGGGGAAATCTAACTCGACGAGTCAAGCCAACTACGGACCTCAGAGATCGGAGGGGAGACCTCGGGAATGTATGAAGGATAAGCAGGGCCGAGTCCTCTCTCAGCACATCTCGGTTCTGAGCCCCTATCCTCATTTAAAAACTTGACAAAAGGTCAATCTACATACTAGTCTTAGTCCGAGGTCCAGAGCCGAAGCAAAGGAGATTCGACCAGTCCCGACTAATAGCACTCAGCCTCGGGCCGGGTGAGGTCGAGGCTGATGCCAGATGTATATATTCTAAGTGCCGAACCAGGAAACTACCCAACGCGGACGTGACCGAATATCTCGCCTGCGGATACGCTCTCTTAAGACACGATACGCTACACAATCCATGGATTATAGACAGTATCGTTTGTCGAAGGTTCACCAAATTGAGTGGAGGGTGGTCTAGATTTTGAACTCAACATTTTTTTGGCATCGTCTGTAGGAAACACAAACAAAAGGCTAGTAGGTTTTATCGAAAATGGCGAGAGGAAAGAAAAAGACGATAGTGGTGGAGCCTGAACCTAGCTGGCAACACCAATCTTCTTCGCTGCTGCACACCGAGTCAGATCCGATAGGACCGTCCCAACGGACTCGGAGCCGAGGAGGAAAATTTAAAGCGCTGCAAAATGAAGTCCAGATACTAAAGGACGAGATCAGCTGGATGAAGGCGCGACAGAACCAACAGCCACCGCTAAACCTGTTGGAAGTCACTCCAGCACCCGAAGAGCGACCCTCGCCAATCAGTTCCCGAGCTAGAGGTTCCCAAGCTCAGTCCGCACGCACTCCCAACCCTGCGCATGATGCAGTGCCTCAGGAGCGATCCGCCCGAATTCCAAAACCCGCTCGGGACGCCGAGCAGTCTTACGTGTCTGCCACTTCGGCTCTTGCCCCCATTGATCTCTGCCATCGGCTGGAGAGAAGTACGCGGGACAAAACATCCGAGGTGGCGGATGCCCTCCAAGAGATAGTGGTTGAGAATCAGAACCCTCTGGAAGCACAGTTCAAGGAACTCCAAAACCAGTTTAAGGCATTCTAGAAGAAACAACAATCTACGTCCGTCCCAACTGCAGTCCAGATAATGATGGAAGAGAGCGAGCCTCCCTTCACCTTAGAAATTATGGACAAGGTGATGTCATCGAGGTTCAGGATACCTCCTATCATCCAATTCTCCAGATCCGGAGACCCATCGGAGCATGTGGAGTCATACCGTTCGTAGATACAGATCCAGTCAGCCACAGATGCCATGATGTGTCGAGCCTTCTCAATAACTCTCTCCAGGTCTGCTCGGAGCTAGTACCGGCAACTTAAACCAAAATTGATCAGCTCCTTCTCAGAGCTCAGCAGAATATTCCTTAGCCAATTCGTCTCTGGTAAGAAGAGTCGAAGCCGACTACCCATCTGTTCACCCTTAAGCAGGGGAAGAAAGAGCCGTTAAAGGATTACATTGCCCGCTTTAATGAGGAGGCGTTGTTAATTGAAGATTATGACTACAAAATGGCACTTTCAGCCATGTTTAGCGGACTTAAAAAGTAAGGTTTACCTTCTCAATAGGGAAAACCCACCAACTACCCTGGCCGAGCTCATCAGCAGGGCTCAGAAGTACACCAATGCCGAGGAGTTCTCCAACTCCCACAAGAACATTCAAGTAGCCGAAACATCGTTAAAAGAAAAGAGACCGAGGAATGAAGAACCTCAGTTATCCAATAAAAAACCTGAGCAACTGTGTGGATCTCAAGGACGAGATTGAGACACTTATCCACAAGGGTCATTTGTGCCGATACACTAAGGAGGAGAGATCGACTCAGAAGGAAGAATGACCAATCAAAGCAGTGGAAGAACCTATAGATATTCAAACCATCTATGGTGGTTCATCTGGTGGAGGCAACTAGAACAGGGCTCGTAAAGCCCACTCTCGGAGTTCAGACCTTGAACATTATGTTGATTTGGCCGAAAGGCCCATGAAAGAGCTCCATGTCAGCCCTTGCAGCTTAACTTTCACAGAGGATGACGCGCGCGGAATCCAACATCCATACGATGATGCCCTCGTGGTGGCTATGACCATAGCTAACCGCAAAGTCTTCTATATCCTGGTTGACAGAGGGAGCTCAGCTAACGTCATTTACTTCGAGGCGTTCGAGAGAATGGGTATCGATAGGTTGCACCTCCGACCAGTGAAGACTCCTCTACAACGCTTTGCCGGGGATAAGGTAATCTCTGAGGGAGCCATCTCCCTCCCTATATTAGTGGGAGAAGGACAGCACTAGGTCACATTTCTAGTGGACTTTCTGGTTGTCAATGTGTCATCGGTGCATAATGTTATTTTGGGCCGACCCTCCCTTAATGTGATGAGGGTGATTTTGTCCACATACCACTTGATGATGAAGTTCCCCACAGAAGGTGGGGTTGGATACCTTTGAGGGGACCAGCGTGAAGCTCGGAGATATTATGCACTAGTTGTAAGAAAAGGTTTAGTGAAACAGGACTCACTATCAACATCCTCGACACCATGGAAGATCCTCCCGAGAACTTGGAGACCGTCCCACTTGAGGAAGCCGACCCAAGCAGAACTGTCCAACTCGAGACATCGCTAAATTCCAATCAGAGGTCTCAGATTCTGACTTTCCTACAACAGCATAAGGACGTCTTCGCTTGGTCACATGAGGATATGCCTGGAATCTCTCCTGAGGTTATGGTCCACAAACTGAATGTGGATCCGAACCACAAACCATTGAAACAGAAGAAAGGACGTTCGATGCCGAGAGGTATATAGCCATAGCCGATGAAGTTTCCAATCTTCTCAGGGTCGGCTTCATTGAAGAAATACATTATCCAAACTGGATTGCCAACATGGTCCTAGTGAAGAAAGCAAGCGGGAGTCGACTACTCGGATCTGAACAAGGCATATCCGAAGGATAGTTTTCCATTACCTCGAATCGATTAACTGGTCGACAGTATGGCTGGTCATGAACGTCTCTCCTTCCTGGATGCCTATTCCGGGTACAATCAGATCCCGATGCATCCCCCAGACAGACAGAAGACTACCTTTGTCACCGACAAGGGCTCTACTGTTACCGGGTCATACTTTTTGGCCTGAAAAATGCTGGAGCAACATACCAGAGACTGGTGAATCAGATGTTTGCCCAGCAGATCAGATAAACAATGGAATTTTACGTTGATGACATGCTCGTCAAGAGCATCAGAGCATCCGACCACCTCGCGGACCTCGGAGTGATGTTTTCAATCCTCCGGGAGTATCGTATGACGCTAAACCCAGCCAAATGCAGCTTTGGAGTTGGTTCTGGCAAGTTATTTGGGTTTCAAGTCAACCAGAGAGGCATCGAGGTGAATCCCGAGAAGATAAGAGTGCTACTCAACATGAGCTCCCCGCGAACAATGAAGGAAATCTAATGCCTAACCGGCCGAGTGGCAGCACTCGGACGGTTTATCTTAGAGCTACCGATAGGTGTCTCCCCTTCTTCCAGCAACTTAAAGGTCACAAGAAGGCTGAGTAGACCTCTGAATGCGAGCAGGCATTCCAGGAGCTGAAGCAATACCTGGGTTCGCCTCCCTTACTATCGAAACCAGAAGAGGGTGAGCCCCTACTCTTGTACTTGGCGGTCTCAACTTCGGCTGTCAGCTCTGCCCTCATCAGGGAGGTAGGAAATAAATAGTATCTCATTTACTACACGAGCAAAGCAATGGTATCCACCGAGACCAGATACCTGAGCATTGAAAAGTTGGCGCTCAGCTTAGATTTTTTGGCACGGAGGCTTTGTCTGTACTTCCAAGTACACACCATCGTCGTCTTTACCGACTCCCCCCTTAGACAAGTCCTTTAGAAACCAGATTTCTCCGGATGGCTTACAAAATGGGCAATAAAACTCGGGGAGTTCGACATCCAATATCATCCGAGGACTGTTATTAAGGGCTAAGCTATGGCTGACTTCATAACCGAGTTCACCATCTCGAGTGACGATACTAAAGCAGAAGTAACCTCATCGACCCCACCAGTTTCATCGCTTGCCAAAGATCTGGAGTTAGAGCAGAGGTGGGTCTTTAATGTCAACGGGTCTTCCAACGCCAAGCGAGCTGGGGCAGGAATCGTCTTGGTCGCACCCAACTCTACAACTATCCGGTATGCCATCAGGCTCAGCTTCAGAGCCTCCAATAACGAAGCAGAATATGAGGCTCTGTTGGCAGGACTCAAACTAGCCGCGAGTCTGGGGGTTCAGTCCCTTGAAGTGCGATGTGTTCCCAACTTGTGGTGAACCATATCTCCACCGAGTACGAAGTTAAGAAAACCAGGATGGTGGCTTATCTGGCCAAAGCTCGAAAATTGATCGAAAGCTTCTAGAGTTGCACCATCAACCAGGTTCCGAGGTCAGAGAACTATTGGGCCAATGCTTTAACAAGGTTAGGCTCGACCAGGGAAAAGAAAGATTCCTTGGATCATTCTCGTAAAATTCATGGAGAGCCCGAGCATTGACCAAGTAGAACGAGAAGCGGTCAACCCGGTCGAGACTGCACCAAGTTGGATGGACCCATTCTACGACTAACTTGTATCTGGTGAGGTCCCCCAGGATAAGTTGGAGGCTCGACAGCTGAAGATCAGAGCAGCCTGATACATTATCCAGGATGGGGTCTTATGCAAGAAGGGGTACTCACGGCCCTACCTCAGATGCCTTCGACCCGAAGAAGCGGATTACGTGATACGAGAGATCCATGAGGGCATCTGCGGTAATCATTCCGGTGGCCGACCCTTAGCTCTGAAGATACTCCACCAAGGGTACTTCTGGCAGACCATCCGAGAGGACTTGAAAGATTACGTTCGAATGTGCGACAAATGTCAAAGGTTTACAATAATACCAAGGCAGCCCGCAGAAGAGATGACCCCCATGAGGGGCCGTGATCGTTCACTCAGTAGGGGATCGACATCATTGGACCTCTGCCCACAAGGAAAGGACAGGTGAAGTTTGCTATTGTCGCAATCAACTACTTCACTAAATGAGCCGAGGCTGAGCCCGTAGCCATGATCACCAAACAAAAAGTGTTTGACTTCGTATGGAAGAATATCATTTGTCGATTTAGAATCCCATGCACTATCGTTTCTGACAACGGCAAGCAGTTCGACAATGATAAGTTCAGAGGCATGTGCAAGGGACTCTGCATCTTGAACGCTTATTCCTCGCCTTGGCATCCGCAGCTTAACGGACAGGTGGAGGCTGTGAACAATGTCATCAAGCACCATCTCAAGACAAAGTTGAAAAAACCGAAAAGTAACTGGCCAGAAGAGCTCTCATTTGTCCTTTGGGCCTATAGGACTACAGCCTAGTCATTTATTGGGGAGACCCCCTTTTCGCTATCTTATGGCTCGAAGGCGATCATCCCAGTTGAGATCGGCCTCCCAATAGCTCGGGTCAGAAACTATCAGGAAGGTCAAAATGCATAGCATATCACAGCAAGCCTTGACTTGCTCGAAGAAGCTAGAGATATCGTCCGACTCCGAGTCACTGCTAGGCATCACCAAGTGGCACGATTCTATAACTCAAGGGTCAAGACAAGGTGGTTCTGGCCAGGGACTTGGTCCTTCGTCACGTCTTCCCAAATACAGTAGAACCAGGGGTTGGGACACTCGGGCCCAATTGGGAAGGGCCCTATCGTGTGATCAGATCAACCCAGCCAGACTCCTATCAGTTGGAAGTCCTCGAGGGACGTCTACTCCCCCATCCCTGGAACGATGAGCACTTGAAGATCTACTATCAGTAAGAACCTATCGGCTATTGAGGGCCCTCAATAAATGTACTGCTCAGAGCCACTAGCCTTTTATGGCCTCTAACAAAAGTTCCTTTTCTATATCGTCTACTTGTGCAATTTGTCTTGATTATCTACAAGCGGAAGAAGTTATGTCTCACAAGCAAAGGTTAACTTAACGGACCGACCCCTTTAAGAAGGGGTTAGAGCGTTAAACCAATGAAAATCTACATAAAGATCCCCTCACATGTAGGGGAAAAGCCCAAAGATGACCCGATTCCCCGAAAGAGGGGTCGACTCATCACACAACCACTAATCTACAAAAACGACTGAGCGTACCATTCGTGAGGGTAATTTCCGGCGAAGGCGATTTCTGGCAGAAGGCGATTCGCAAGGAAAGAATAGAAAAAATGAGAACGCGAGAAGTGTGAGAGCGAGGAAGGGAGGGGTTTATATAGCTGCCTCGTTGCTCAGTGCCATCATTGCAAGAGATCATTCCAGAAGCCGATATAGCTCGACATTGGTGCTAAGGGACATGTAGAAGAGTGCAATACGTCCGAACCCGTGCTTCGAGGTCGTAATCTTCTCAGCATTTAATGTCATTAAAGATGTAAGCGCTTCCTTGCTCCTCTGACACACGTGGCACCGTTTCCTTTGTCCCACCATCTGTAAAACATAACCGTCTCCACGTATCCTTTACTAGAGGATAGAAATCGAAGGGATGCGGACGTTGCGCCGTACGCGGGATCGGAGATGTGCGAATCGCATTAATTACGCCCCGATCATCCCAATTGACATCATGAGCAGAGATACGAAGGCGTTGTCTCATTTCCCTAGGCATTTACTCTTTGAGTCCGAACTCGGACTAAAAGAGTAGGGGGCTTCTATTGTGGGGAAATCCAACTCGATGAGTCAAGCCAGCTACGGACCTCAGAGTTTGAAGGGGATACCTCGAGAATGTATGAAGGATAAGAAGGGCCGACTCCTCTCTCGGCACATCTCGGCTCCGAGCACATTGTACCTTTTCCTTATATATATATATATATATATATATATATATATAGGGAAAAGGTACAATGCACTCGGAGCTGATTTTAATGCCCCATAAGGTTGAGCTGTGTGGGCCCCACCGTGATGCGTTTCGAACATCTACCCCATCAGTCAGATGCACCATTCCATCATGGGTCTAGGTCTAAAAAATCAAGTCAATCCGTGACTTGTGTGGGCCACACCGCATACAGAAGTGGAGAGGGGCCGTGCACCATTAAAACATTCATAATCATTTTTTGGGCCCACCGAGATGTGGTTTGCAAATACAGCCCATCCATTATGTGTGTCCCACTTGGATGAGGGTTCAGACTAAGTTTCAGATGCATGCAAATTTCAGATGGGCCCCACCAAGTGCTTTTATATATTTTTGACATGTCTTCACATGATTTTAGATGTTATGGCTCACCTGAGTTCCGTATACGGCTGATTTTTGAGATATCCCATAATTTAAAGGGGACGCATCAAATGCATGGTGTTGATGTTTGAAACGCATCATGGTGGGGCCCACACAGCTCGACCTCATGGGGCATTAAAATCAGCTCGAGCGCATTGTACCTTTTCCCATATATATATATATATATATATATATATATATATATATATATATATATATATGAGATTCGTTATGTGTGCTTGTTTTTCAATTCCCGTAGAGTTTGAATCTCATAAAGGTCATTCCTGACTTGGTGTCTTCAAATTATAGGGGTACAAATGGGCCTAATCAACTAGATAGGTCACTCCACCTGACCTAATAATAAATGGGTCTTGGTCCAAAATTGGATCCATTAGAGCCGATCCAACTACTAAATGGGTTTATTATAACCTTTATAATCAAAGCAGCCTAACCTAAGATAACTATGAGTTCGACTTGGGCTCGCATAAAATGGAACTTGATCTACACCTAACCAAGGCCTAGAATTTACTGGATCCTAGTAAGTAGTTGAATTACTAAGTCCTCTTCCTCTTTTCCTCTTTATAAGAGAATTAATCACATGCAACCTGTTATCAGTTGCATACTACTTAGCATAGTAATGACAACCATTTGTATCGGTGTGGGACATGTGTGGGCGTTTGGGATGATGGCGAAGTTCCAAAGATGAAAGTTGGTTACAAATATCACTACAAAAAAAATGACCAAAGCCGACGGTCGTATATCATAGATATAAGACTCATTCTTATGCTAAGTAGTATGCAACTCAGTGACAAATTATGTTAACTAAGCCAAATTTTGGCACCCTATGAGCTACTCAATGATATATATATATATATATATATATATATATATATATATATATATATAAACCCTCAAATTATAACCTCCATGAGCAACTCAATGAAAAGAATCTCAATCTCACAAAAACACATACAAGACAGTAAGATAACTTACAAAATCAACAATTATTCCTCTCCAATGTTGCAATTTGGTGAGTGACGCAATGACAAATCCTTTTGGTCGATCGAGCCAGATTTAGCACTATACGAGTGACTTAGTAACGAGAAACCAATAACTTCAAAATGGACCTCCGCAAACCGTTGAGCAAGGACAATATATCTAAAGAGCACAAATACATTCACAAGAATGCAAGTACCTTAAAAAATCAACAGTTACTCATCACCACAAAAATCCTTTTTTATTTTTTTATTTTTTATTTTATTTTATTTTTTTTTAAAAGTAAAAACAACCTATTAGGATTAATGCATGGTTTTAAATCTAGTCAATGTAGACCCTTCATTCCACCTCTTAGTTCTAATCATAACCATTTATTTTAATAAAATAATGAAAAATGAAAAAAAAATCCCTTATTTCTAATATAATCCTATATTTTTGATGGGATTTTTTGTCCCGTGCTCGACCGGTCGTGAGCCTCGCTCGACCGGTCGAAGGCTGGTGGTCGACCAGTCGTAGAGTTGAGTCGTGGCATGACTCAAAGTCCAGCGACTGTGGACTATTTTTCTCCGGGGTGCTCGACCAGTCGAAGGAGATGCTCGACCGGTCGTAGGTGGATCTCGATCGGTCAAGGACTCGGTTCGACTAGTCGAGGTTACGCAGATTCGTTCCACAATTTTACGCAGATTTCATGTCGCAAGTCCTTTCGCAACTTGGATGCGGAAATGAGTTTTCTAAAACTTTAAATAGGAGTTCCTAGGGCTTTCTAGGTACGACAAGAGGGTTTCTTAAAGCTTTACAAGGGATTTGCTAAAGGGTTTAGGGCTATCAAAGGTGAGAGAGAGAGAGAGAGAGAGGAAGCTTATAGAAGGGAGGTTTTGCTCGTGAAGGTTATCTATTGTGTAATCTGAATATCAACGCTTCTATGTCCTCGTAATCGGTGAGATCTCTCCATTTTCTTTGTTTCTCTCATTGTTTATCCACTCCTGCGTGAGTGAAGAAGTTTGTAACATTCTACTTCATAGTGGATTATTGATCTGGACGAGGTCCCATAGTTTTTACCTCTTTGAGGGTTTTCCGCGTAAAAATCTCTTGTGTGGTATATGATTGATGCATTGATTATTTTCATTACTTTATTATTCATAATTCTGGTTTGTTTTAGGAGGCTAGATCCTAAGGTTTTGTGCATGACATCCCAACAAAGTGGTATCAGAGCTAAGTTTATTGAACGGGTAGGATCGATTTTGAATTATAGAAGGTGGCTCATCAAGGATGATCAGCCTTAATGGTTTTAACTGGACCATATGGAAGGCTAAGATGGAGGACTTGCTTTATTGCAAGGACCTATATTCTCAAATTTTAGGCATATCAGCAGAATTCAAGGATATGTCTGATGATGATTGGAAGAAGATGGACCGGAATGTGGTGGGGTTTGTTAGACAATAGTTGAATGATTCAGTGTTCCACCATGTGTCTATGGAAACCTCAGCCGCTAGCCTATGACTGAAATTATAAGGGCTGTATGAGAGGAAGACAGCCGGTAATAAGATTTTTCTGATAAGAAGACTTGTGAATCTCAAGTTCAAGGATGGTGGTTCTATGACCGAGCACATGAATGAGGTCAGCAATATAGTGAACCAACTCTCCTCTATGAAGATAGTCCTGAATGATGAATTGCAGGCTTTACTTTTGCTTAGTTCATTGCCTGATAGTTGGAAGACATTGGTGGTGTCTCTAAGTAACTCTACACCAGACAAAAAGATATTTATGGAACAGGTAACTAGCCGTCTCTTCAATGAAGAGACAAGGAGAAAGTCTCAGGGGTCTACTCAGCAAGAGGCTCTTGTGACACAGGAGTGAAGGAGAAGAAAGAACAGGAAGGGCGGGAAGGCCCAAGATAAATCAAGAGGCAAGTCAAGTAACAGAAAGGATGTTGATTGCTAGAATTGTAGCAAGAAGGGCCACTATAAGCATGAATGTTGTGGTAAGAAGAACGACAAGAAAAGAAAAAGGGAAGGAAGATTAATCAGATTCCACTGCGGTTGTTTTAGGTGACGACATTGTAGTTATTCTTTCTGCAGATCATGATTTATGTCTCACGGTTACGAGTTAGGACACCAACTGGTGATAGACTCAGAAGCTTCTTTTCATGCGACTCTACGCAAGAACTTCTTCACAAGCTATAAGCAGGTGACTATGGGACTGTGAAGATGGGAAATTCTGGCGTATCAAAAATCATTGGAGTCGTGATATTTGTGTGAAGACCGATGTGGGTTGCACATTGGTTCTCAGGGATATGAGGCATATCCCAGACCTTCGCCTCAACTTGATGTTGATTGGAAGGTTGGATGATGATGGCTATGAAAGCCGGTTTGCTGGTGGGCGATGGAAGCTCATCAAGGGTTCGTTGATCGTGGCCAGAGGAAAGAAGTATTGCACCCTTTACAAGGTAAGTGTCAGTATGTGCAAGGGTGGGTTGAACGCAGCGGAAGATTCAACTATTGACATGTGGCACAGGCATCTAGGCCACATGAGTGAAAAAGGACTTCAGGTACTAGCAAAGAAGCGGCTCCTTCCAGACGTGACAGGTACACCTCTCAAAACCTGTCTTGATTGTTTATCAGGGAAACAGCATAGAGTTTCATTTATTAAATCTGCTTCTCATGTTAATAAAGTGCATACATTAGATTTGGTTTATTCTGATGTTTGTGGTCCTATGAGGACAAAAACCTTGGGTGGGGCATTGTATTTTGTTACTTTTATAGATGATGCATCTAGGAGGGTTTTGGTTTATGCTTTGAAAACCAAGGACGAGGTCTTTGGTGTGTTTAAATGGTTTCATGCTATGGTCGAGAGAAAGACAGGTAGATCATTGAAGTACATCCGCACTGACAATGTTGGTGAATACATTGGCAACTTCCATGAGTACTGCAAGTCCCTGAGTATACGACATGAACAGACGGTTCCCAAGACCCCCCAGCATAATGGTGTAGCTGAGCGAATGAATCGCACCATTGTAGAGAGAATCATATGCATGTTATCACATGTGAAATTGCCCAAGTTGTTCTGGGGAGAAGCAATGCACATGACAGTGTATTTGATAAACAGGTCTCCATCAGCCCGGTTAAATGGAGAAGTGCCTGAGAAGGTATGGACTGGACATGATCCATCGTATAGTCATCTCAGGGTGTTTGGATGTAGGGCATCCATTTATGTACCAAAGGACGAGAGGTCTAAGCTCGATATGAAGATCAGGCAGTTTGTGTGTTCTTAGGGTACGGTGATGAAAAGTTCAGTTATAGGTTATGGGATCCGACCAAGAAGAAGCTCATCAGGAGCAGAGATGTGGTTTTCTTTGAAGATCAGTGTATAAAAGACATTGGTAAGCCAGAGAAGAACCAACCTAGTTCAGGTGAGATAGAGGACATGGATTCAGTTATTCCTCCCGTGGTGTCTAATGTCGGGGGAGTACAACAAGGTGCAAAGGACGAGGGAGTTCCTTCAGAAGATGGACCAAGGGAGCAGCCCCCACTTGATCCACTTGTTGAGCCACAGGTGAGGAGGTCATCTGAGATAGACAGTCATCCAAGAGGTACTCGCCGCATGAGTACATTATGCTGATTAATGGGGGAGAGCCAGAAGATTATTCTAAGGCCCTAATCGACGAGCATAAGGGGGAGTGGTTGAAAGTTATGCAAGAGGGGATGAAATCCTTGCATAAGAACCACACTTATGACATGGTGAAACTGCCTAAGGGCAAGAAAGCTCTGAGCAACAAGTGGGTGTTCAGAAAGAAGATTGACCAGAAGAATTCACAGACGAGGTTCAAGGTCAGACTTGTGGTGAAAGGGTTTGGTCAAAGGAAAGACATAGACTTCGAGGAGATATTCTCACCAGTGGTGAAGATGACATCCATACGGATGTTGCTTGGGTTGGCGGCTAGCATGGATCTGGAGATAGAGTAGTTAGATGTTAAACTTGCCTTTCTCCATAGTGACCTGGAAGAAGAGATCTACATGCCCCAACCAGAGGGGTTCGAAGTCAAGGGCAAAGAGCATATGGTGTGTAGGCTGAAGAAGATCTTGTATGCTCGGAAACAAGCTCTATGGCAATGGTATAAGAAGTTCGACTCGTTTATGTTGAAACATGGGTATGACAGAACGGAGTCGGACCACTGTGTGTTCAAGCGCAAGTTCTTAGATGGTGATTTCTTAGTTCTGATGACATGTTTATCATGGGAAAAGACATTAAGAAGATCGACAGGCTAAAACAGGAGTTGAGAAAGTCTTTTGTGATGAAAGACTTGGGCCCGGCTAGACAGATCCTAGGAATAGAGATAACCCATGATAGAAATAGTAGGAAGCTTTGGCTGTTGCAAGGGCGGTATATTGAGAAAGTCCTAGAGCGGTTCAATATGAATGCAATGAAGTCGATCAGTACTCCACTGGATGGTCACTTCAGATTGAACAACATGCAGTGTCCTAAGACGAAGGCAGAGGTGGAAGAGATGCAAAAGATACCCTACGCGTCAGCTATAGGAAGTTTGATGTATGCTATGGTGTGTACACGCCCAGACATAGCATATGCGGTTGGTGTTGTCAGCCGGTATCTTGCCAAACCTAGCAAAGAGCATTGGGCAACAGTTAAGTGGATACTGCGGTATCAAAGAGGCTCATCCAGGTTGAACCTATGCTTTGGTGACGGAAAACCTATGCTAGAGGGCTACACAGATGTAGATATGGCAGGTAACATATATTTCGGGAAGTCTACATCAGGGTTTATGTTCACGTTTACAGGGGGAGCGGTTTCTTGGCAAAACAAGCTACAGAAGGTCGTAGCATTGTCGACAATAGAGGCCGAGTACATTGCAGTCACAGAGGCATGTAAAGACATGCTTTGGATGAAGAGGTTCCTATAAGAACTTAGCCTGAAGTAGGAGGAGAACGTGGTCTATTGCGATAGTCAAAGTGCTATACACTTGAGCAAGAATCCAAGTCAGCATTCCAAGTCGAAGCACATAGAGATTCGGTATCACTGGATCAGCTTTGCTCAAGGGCAAGTTTGAGGTTTGTAGAAACCTGATTAGCTTGAAGAAGGTGAATCCCCCTGGGACAAAAAGGGGGAGATTTGATGGAATTTTTTGTCCCGTGCTCGACCGGTCGTGAGCCTCGCTCGACCGGTTGAAGGCTGGTGGTTGACCAGTCGTGGAGTCGAGTCGTGGCACGACTTAAAGTCCAGCGACTGTGGACTATTTTTCTCCGGGGTGCTTGACCAGTCGAAGGATGTACTCAATCGGTTGTAAGTGGCTCTCAACCGGTCGAGGACTCGGTTCGACCAGTCGAGGTTACGCAGATTCGTTCCGCGATTTTGCACAAATTCACTACCAAAAAAAGGAGCCAAGGATTCAAACATGTTACTTTTTTGCTATGGATATAAACCTTAGCTATGCTTGCTATGGTTTTCATCTATAGCTAAAAAGTGGATACACCATTAATACTTAATAGTGTTGTAAGGGGCTCTATAAGGCCTAAAAAAAACTATATGTTCTATCTAAGTCGTCTATATATTTTTAAATATTACTTAAGACGTTGAAAAAAAAATCAGCTAGATCAAAGGCTCAAGTGGATCACACGCCAAGAAACATTATAACTTGATTTAAAGTTGCTTCTTATGGTGTGGTCCAGTTGGGCCTTAAATATACTTGAAAATTTATTTGTTAAAGTAAAATAATTTATTAAAATTATATATAGGAATGGATTAACGAAACACATCATGGTGGGCCCCACGGAGTCTCTAATCGATACGTCCGTAAAAAAGCCCCAAAATGTGGGTGGGCAGTCTAAAACTATAAGCGCTCAAATCGCGCAATCTCTTCGTCTCTCTCATCTCTCTTCGTCTCTCTCCCACTCTCTCTCGCATAATCTCTCCCTCTCTCTCTCTCTCGCGCAATCTCTCTCCCTCTCTCTCTCTCTCGTGCACTCTCTCCCTGTCTCTCTCTCTCTCTCTCGTGCAATCTCTCTCCCTATCTCTCTCTCTCTACCACAACCCAGCTACCCTATTCTACCGCAACCTAGCTACCCTACGACGGCGTAATTGTGCTCCGACCACACCTCATAACTATTGGTATCTATTGCTACAGATAATATCCGTAGCTATTGGTATCTATTGCTATGGATTATAATCGTAGCTATTGGTATGTAGTGACGCAGATAACCGTAGCTATTGGTATCTATTACTACAGATATGATCCGTAGCTATTGGTGTCTATTGCTACGAATAATATCCGTAGCTATTGGTGTCTATTGCTACGGAAAATATCCGTAGCTATTGGTATCTATTGCTACGTATAAGATCTGTAGCTATTGGTACCTTTCGCTACGGATAAGATCCGTAGCTATTGATATCTTTTGCTACGGATATAGTTTATAGCTAGACCTTTAGCTACACCACCAATTACGACGAACGTGCTACGGACTAGATCCGTAGTAAAAGGGCTTTTGCTGTATTTTGGCCGTAGCCTTTGCCCGTTTTTCTTGTAGGGATTTCGTGTCGCAAGTCCTTTCGCAACTGGAATGTGGAAATGAGTTCTTAAAACTTTAAATAGGAGTTCCTAAGACTTTTTAGGTACGACAAGAGGGTTTTCTAAAGCTTTACAAGGGATTTACTAAAGGATTTAGGGCTATTAAAGGTGAGAAAGAGAGAGAGAGGAAGCTTATAGAAGGGAGGTTCTGCTCGTGGAGGTATCTATTATGCAATCTATATCTCAGCTCTTCTATGTCCTCGTAATCGGTGAGATCTCTACGTTTTCTTTGTTTCTCTCATTATTTATCCACTCCTGCGCTAGTGAAGAAGTTTGTAACGTTCTACTTCATAGTGAATTGTTGATCTGGATGAGGTCCCGTGGTTTTTACCTCTTTGAGGGTTTTCCACGTAAAAATCTCTTGTGTGGTGTGTGATTGATGCATTGATTATTTTCATTGCTTTATTATCCATAATTCTGGTTTGTTTCAGGAGGCTAGATCCTCAGGTTTTGTGCAAGGCATCCCAACAATTTCCACATTAAAAAATAACTTGCTTGTTTGGTATTGGAATTGCATGATCTTGAAATTGTTGGAAAGTAATAGACTTTCAAACAGTCCAATTTTATGTTGTTTCAACGTTGTTTGATATTTTAAAAGTGAACTCTACAAGAAAAGTACTAGAAATAATATTTAATAGATTTAAATAACTAAAATGTATAAGAAAATCTCTTTAAAATAAGTTAGCCTAAGATAGAAACCACTCAAACAAAGGACTCTTCATGTCGGCGTGAGCCCAGAGTGGACAATATCATATTGTGTTGGTCGAGCTGTTACATATGGTATCAGAGCCGAGGACGACTCTGCCCTCGATGGGGGATATTTTGATGCCTTGTCACTGTTGCACATGTGGGCGGGCACACGTGGGCGGACGCTGATGTGGGCGGGGCCTTTTAAAAAAAAAAAGAGGCCTGGGCGAGCTACCAGTGGTTGGCAGGCTACTGTGCTGGGAAGCTACTGTGTACGCTATAGGGGTTGAACTTGTCCCACATCGGAAGAGTCATAGGAAGTTGTGGTGGTTATATATAGGGTTCGCACCTTAAGGATACAACGTGTTTTAGAGAAAACCTTGATAACAAAGCCGTGAGCTCTCTGGGCAAAGCGGACAATATCATGTCCTTGGGTGGGTCGTTTCACCCATGATGGTAACCCACTTAGTAAATTACAGGTATCCCTATCTAAAGGTTTGTAAACTCATTTATTTCAATCATTAATCAAATTACAAAATTTATAGAATTTATTTCTATTTTTCTTGCTTTTCTCCTCATGGATTTGAGAAGTCTCCGAGTGGTTATCCTTGAGGAAGACAATGCTCGACCTCATCACGTTCATCCCTGCATCACCAATATGGATCGCATACATCATAGTAGGGCCCATGGAGCTTTGACACCAGCTAGCTGGCTGGTGTTGTGGTCACTAGCCCAACTGCATCAAGCTCTAGCCGCCTTGACACCCCTAGGACGGTCGTGGCATTAGAAATACCCAACCTGTGTTTGCATTTCACAGTCTGCTGATCCCATGTGTAAAATAATTTCACATTGAGAATGGGAAAGCAGATAGCCTACACCAGTACCCATGACTAGGATATCCCCAGTGGCATAACTATGTGGGGCTCATTATGATGTATGTAATTTATTCAGGCCATCTATCCATTTTCTAAATCATTTCTGGACATGACATTAAAAAAAATAAAAATCCAAAGCTTAAGTGAACCACACCACAGGATAAAGATGGATAAAGATGACCATTGTTAAAACCTTTTTAAGGCTTGTCAGATGCCCATTTTCCATCCAACCTATTCATAAGGTCATACATGCTCTGATAAAGGGAAAACACTAATATCAGCTTGATATAAAACTTTTGTTCCCTGTAGGAAATTTTCAATGATAGGTGGTCAATCTCCATTTTTTTTTTTCCCTGTGATGTGGTTTACTCATGCTTTGGATCTAGCTCATTTTTGGGTTTATGCATGCATTAATATAAACTAGCAAATGGATGAATGACATGGATAAAATACATACATTTGTTGTACCCTATTTTTGGCTATTCATATAATGGCCAATGAAAAAATGGCATGTGTTATTGCACAAAATAGAAATAGTATGTGAAAAGATATATAGAGATATTTGAAGCACTTTTTATGGAAGACCAACTAGCACTGAGTTAGAAATACACGTTGACAGAGCAAGGTCTCAAGAGTCGAAGTCGGTTAAGGAATAAGCCTTCCAACAATTAAAGAGAAGCAAAAGAGTCACAGTAACAACCAAGTAACAATATGGATTATCTAGATGATTCTTATCCTCCAGGAAAGTCTATGAATGATAGGAGAAATCAATATTAAGTTGTTTTTTTTTTTTTTTTTTTTTTTTTTTTTTTTTTACACACGCACACACACCACCACACACTCACGCCGTAGTGGGATTTCACCACCTATGGGTACTCGAACCCTCAACCAAGTGTTGAAACTCCTGAGAGTTTACCACTGGCGTAAGAGTAAGGACCCAAGAAGAAATCAATATTAAGTTTATCTTACTTTTATCTTATCAACATTAGATCTATTTTAGGAGTAGTAGTAATCTTTTAGCGGGAAGCTTTTATAGTTGTAGTTGCTTCCAATGATCGACAATTAGTATTTCTTTCTGGTTTGATTTTATTGTCAGGTATTAAAAGGTACTTTTGTATATATGGAAGGTAAAGTACAACTCATCTTTGGAGGAAGAACCTCACACTGATAATCACCTAATCATCTTCTAAAATAATTTGTAAGTAGTTGAATAGGTGATCGATCTTTTTAAATCTTGTCATATACAATCACAGTTGTTGTATCCGCCAATTTTAGCACTTTGGGTCAAATTGTTGGGTTGAAATTGAACTACACAACCAATTCTAACAAGCTTGCATGCACGAGCCCTCAAGATAACCTTCCCCAACATAGCCTAACCTCTATGAAGTTGCCCAAGATGTGTGTGTTTTATATATAAAAGTTATTCATTTTGCTAACTCATTTTAGGCCATGAAGCTAAAAATGAGGCTGATTCAAACCTCACATGAACTGCGCCACAGGAAGCAGTGGGGATGACATCACATACCTATGAAAACTTCTACGCCCAGGAGGTTTTAGATCAAGCTAATATTTGTGTTTTCCCTTCGTCTAAGGTTTTGTCGTTTCAACTCATCGTTGTCTTGTGTTATGGTCCATTTAAGCTTTGGATTGCTTACTTTTGGTCAGACTGGCAAAATAAGCAAATAACATAGATAAAGCACATACATCACGATGGGCCCCATAGAGCTTGGGCCACATCGTGCCATCAAGGTATCTTGGTTGCTGGTGCTGCAGGCAATTGGCTTTTTTTTTTTTTTTTTTTTTTTTTTTTACGCACGCACACACTCACTCCCTACACCTGGGGAATTTCACCCCCCTATGGATACTCGAACCCTGGATCGGGAGTTGAAACTCCCAAGAGTCTACCATCCGTCGGATCCAGGCTGTGCATGATGCTTGATGCGCAGGCATGT
The DNA here is from genome assembly GCA_030180095.1 of Magnolia changhungtana. Taxonomy (NCBI): domain Eukaryota; kingdom Viridiplantae; phylum Streptophyta; class Magnoliopsida; order Magnoliales; family Magnoliaceae; genus Magnolia; species Magnolia changhungtana. Next base: position 5,896,652 of record JASAUF010000378.1, read on the forward strand.
ATTAACTCAAGTTGGCAATTGGCTTTCCCTCACTAGCTTGTCACAATTTTTCGCAGAATCCTAACCAATTAATTCTGTTAAGTTGCTTGGTTGAAAAAAGAAAAAAAGAAAAAAAAATGTTTTGTTAGGATTAGAGGGCATTTGGATAGTAAGCTATAAGTAGTTTATCATGATTTCTACTAATTCAATGAATAAGCACACTTTGTAAAAATAAAAATAAAAAAATACTTATCATCCTAAGGTAGAAAAAACATATTTAGCTTCCAACATTATAAGTATTTATCCCTTGAGTTTGTTTGCCCCCATCCCTATCCATCATGTGGGGCAACCCTTGATGTGTACTGTGGATTGTGGGCCCTACTATTAATGTAGGTCATCCATCATGTGGGACCCATGTAAGATGTGTATCCGTGTAAGACTGTCCATACGTTTGATTTTTTGCACCGGCACGTCCCGGATGGACCTGATCAGTGAGCACCGATGTTGGCCCTATTTTAGTTCCATAACAACCCCATACCTGATTTGGAAGTCGTGATCGATAGTTCGTGTGGATTGCCAACAATCACATTCCCATCAATCCATCACACCTGTACCTTATCAAAACCAATTATTTCTCCCATATCTACTAAGTATCTTGTTTTACCTTACCCTCTCTGTCCACCTTTTTCTTCTTTCCTTCCCCTATGCACCCACCCCTTTTTTATTTTTATTTTTATTTATTTATTTTAGTATTTGCGAGTTAAATTGGTTTCAGCGAGTTGTAACGTAATGAACCGCCATGTGTAGTCTATCATGATATTCATTTTCAGTCAAAGACGTTGATTAGATAATGTGGATCTAAAGGAAGGAAACTACAGAAAATCAGCTTGGTCCAAAATTCTTAGGCCCACCAACGGAGTGGATCATACACGTGGACCCACCTGCAAATAAAACAAAAGAAATATAAATTAAAAAAAAAAAAAAAGAGTATAGCGCGTCAAGGACGCTGGTCGCGCACGGAAGCGGATTGCGTCTTGACACTGGAAACGGATTGGCTACTCCCCCGCCACCATCCTGGTGGCTGAACGGTGGCTGGTGGTCATCTGTGGCTCTATCATGATTTATGTGTTTCGTCCTTCCAATCATCCATTTTTACAGATCATTTTAGAGCTTGATCCCAAAAATTAGAGGATATAAATCTCAGGTGGATCACACTACAGCAGGAAAACAATAGTGATTGGATATTCACCATTAAAAATCTTCCTAAGGTCTGCTGTACTGTTTATTTGACATCCAATCTGTTGATTAGGTCATACAGACCCCAGATGAAGGGAAAAACCAAATATCAGCTTATCCAAAAATTTTATGACCCCAAAAAGTTTTTAATGGTCGACATTCATTCAACACTGTTTCTTATAATGTGGTCCACTTGAGATTGGTATACTCATCAGTTTTGGCATTGTACCATAAAATGATCTAGAAAAATAAATGGACAGCATGGATGAAACACATACATCATGGTGGGGCCCACAGAGCACCGACTACCAGCCCAGTGGCAGGGGAGTAGCCCATCCGTTTCCCGGGACACTAAGCCGTACGAGCTCCGCGGGTCCCACCATAATGTACGAGTTTTATCCACCATCCAATGTGAAAGATCATTTTATGCTAAGAAACTAAAAATAAACAGATCCAAGGCTCAAGTGGACCATCGAATGAGCATTGAAAGTTCACCATTAAAATATTTTTCGGAGCAGCAGAAGATATTTATGATTTCCCTTCATCCAGGTATATCTGAAGTTACGAGCAGATTGGATGATAAATAAACAACACGGTGGGCCCTAAGTAGGTTTCAACGGTATACATCATTGTCACTGCTTCTTCCTACGGTGTGTTCCACTTGAGATTTGGATCTGCCTCATTTTTTGTCTCGTAGCCTAAAATGATTTTTCACAATGGATGGACGGCGTGGATAAAGCCAATACATCGGTATGGGCCCGCGGAGCTCTGCCTGTACGAATTAGCGTCTAGAAGGTGGCAGGAGGCAAGAGAAGTTTACAATTATACGACCCATATATATATATATATATATATATATATATATATATATATATATATATATATGTATGGCCCATTTACCTTTTGAAGCCCACTTCTTTTTACCTATATCCTTTTGAAGCCCACTTCTTTTTACCTATATATATATATATATATATATATATATATATATATATATATAAAGAATCATATCCAAAGATCAACTGGACCACACCACAAAGAGCAGCGGGAAAATTGATTTTCACCGTTAAAAATTTTGTAGGGCCCACCATAACATTTATTTTCCATCCAATCTATTCATAAGGTCACAAAGACCTGGATGAAGAGGAAAAACAAATTTCATAATGATCCAAAACTTCTATGACCCTAAAAGGGTTTCAATGGTAGACATTCAATCCTCCACTGCCTTTTACAGTGTGGTCCACTTGATAGCTAGATCTGTCTTATTTTTCGTCTCAAGCCTTAATACGAGTTCACCAAATATATGGACGGTTTGGATATAACACATACGTCATAATAGGATCCACAAAAAGCGGTGGGATTACAACAGGGAAAAAAAATAGGAACCTATAGCTGTGGTGATCTTTTGGCTATGGATTATAACTGCAGCCATAGCCCGAGCCCCTGCTTTTTCGATATGTCCTTGGATATATATTGAAGGTCTTTCAATATGTACCGAAGGTTTTTTGATATGATCGAAAAAGATCCAAAACTGTCCAGCGAGTTTACCTCAAAACCCTGCAATTTTCGATACATATCGAAGAGTATTTGATATGTATCTACGGTATTTTACCTATGGCTACGGATTATAACCGTAGCCATAGTTGTAGTCCATGGATGTCTGTTCAAATTTTATTTTATTTTTATTTTTTTAACATGAAGAACTTTATTCAACCTACAATTTTCTCTAATACATATTTATATAAATATGTATATATAAGCATATAAAAATTTTTTTCTCTCTTTTTTTTCATTTATTTCTTTATTCATTTAATAAGAATATCTTCTAAACCAAAATAGTTACTTGACGTACTCTATATGATTTTGGGGTAGGAGAAGTTACTTTAGCCAACCAACCTGGTTATTTTCCAAGATTTCATCAGGTCGATGGTCTAAAATCCATTTCATTCACTTTGCGGTCAATTTTATTTATTTCATTTACTTCGCGATCAATTCCATGCATTTCACCGTCAATACCAGCGATTCCCCTTCACTTCACGGTCAATTTCAAGCATTTCATGATCAATTCCCTTCACTTCAAGGTCAATTCCGTGCATTTCACGGTCAATTCCGTGAAATTTCACGGTCAATTCCATGCATTTCACGGTTAATCCTAGCTATTCCCCTTCACTTCACGGTCAATTTCATGCATTTCACGGTCAATTCCCTTTACTTCACGGTCAATTCAATGCATTTCACAGTCAATTCCCTTCACTTCATAGTCATTTCAAAGCACTTCACGGTCAATTCGCTTCACTTCACGGTCATTTCCATGTATTTCACGGTCAATTTGCTTCACTTCGCGGTCATTCTATGCATTTCATGGTCAATTCCCTTCACTTCACGGTCAATTCCATGCATTTCACGATCAATTCCCTTTATTTCAAGGTCAATTCCATGCATTTCATGGTCAATTCCCTTCATTTCATGGTCAATTCCATGCATTTCATGGTCAATTTCGGCGATTCCCCTTCACTGTTAATTCCCTTCATTTCATGGTCAATTACATGCATTTCACGAATAATTCCGATGATTCCCCTTCACTTCATGATCAATTCCATGCATTTCGCAGTCAATTCCCTTTACTTCATGGTCAATTCAATGCATTTCACAGTCAATTCCCTTTACTTCATGGTCAATTCAATGCATTTCATGGTCAATTTGCTTCACTTCGCAGTCATTCCATGCATTTCACGATCAATTCCCTTCACTTCACGGTCAATTCCATGCATTTCACGGTCAATTCCCTTCATTTCACGGTCAATTCCATGCATTTCACAGTCAATTCCATGCAGCTTTACACAGGTTAAAAATGCCGGTGCTTTATCAATTTCACTCCATTAACTCCCTTACACTCAAATACATGTCCGAACTCATCTTTGCCATCCCTATTCCTTTTTTTTCACCCATTTTCTTCATTAAATCTCCATAGGGATGGTAGAGATGAGTTCGGACGTGTATTTGAGTGTAAGGGAGTGAATGGAGTGAAATGCATGGAATTGACCGTGAAGTGAAGGGAATTGACCATGAAATGCATGGAATTGACCGTGAAGTAAAGGGGAATCACCGGAATTGACCGTGAAATGCATGAAAATGACTGTGAAGTGAAGGGAATTGACCGTAAAATGCATTGAATTGACCGTGAAGTAAAGGGAATTGACCGCGAAATGCATGGAATTGACCGTGAAGTAAAGGAGAATCGCCGGAATTGACCGTGAAATGCATTGAATTGACCGTGAAGTAAAGGGAATTGATGATGAAATGCATGGAATTGACCGTGAAGTGAAGGGGAATCGCCGGAATTGACCGTGAAATGCATGGAATTGACCGTGAAGTGAAGAGAATTGACCGTGAAGTGAAGCGAATTGACAGTGAAATGCATGGAAATGACCGTGAAGTGAAGTGAATTGACCGTGAAATGCATGGAAATGACCGTGAAGTGAAGCGAATTGACCATGAAATGCATTGAAATGACCATGAAGTAAAGGAAATTGACCATAAAATGCATTGAATTGACCGTAAAGTAAAGGGAATTGACCATGAAATACATGGAATTAACAGTGAAATGAAGGGGAATCGTTGAAATTGACCGTGAAATGCATGGAATTGATTGTGAAATGAAGGGAATTGACCGTGAAATGCACGGAATTGACTGTGAAGTAAAGGGAATTGATCGTGAAATGCATGGAATTGACCGTGAAGTGAAGAGGAATCGTCCGAATTGACCGTGAAATGTATGGAATTGACCGTGAAGTAAAGGGAATTGACTGTGAAGAGAAGGGGAATCGCCGGGATTGACCATGAAATGCGTGAAATTGACCGTGAAATGAAGGGAATTGACCGTGAAATGCATCGAATTGACCGTGAAGTAAAGGGAATTGACCGTGAAATGCATGGAATTGACCGTGAAGTGAAGGTGAATAGCCGGGATTAACCATGAAATGCATGGAATTGACCGTGAAATGAAGGGAATTGACCGTGAAATGCACATAATTGACCGTGAAGTGAAGGGAATTGACTGTGAAATGCATGGAATTGATCGTGAAGTGAAGGGGAATCGTCGGTATTGACCGTGAAATGCATGGAATTGATCGCGAAGTAAATGAAATGAATGAAATTGACCGCGAACTGATTGAAATTGACCGTGAAGTGAAGGGAATTGACTATGAAATGCATGGAATTGATTGTGAAGTGAAGGGGAATCATCGGTATTGACCGTGAAATGCATGGAATTGATCGTGAAGTAAATGAAATGAATGAAATTGACCGCAAACTGATTGAAATTGACTGCGAAGTGAATGAAATGGATTTTCGACCATCAACCTGATGGAATCTTGGAAAATAACCAGGTTGGTTGGCTAAAGTAGCTTCTCCTATCCCAAAATCATATAGGGTATGTCAAGTAACTAATTTTGGTTTAGAAGATATTCTTGTTAAATGAATAAAGAAAGAAATGAAAAAAAGAGAGAATTTTTTTTATATGCTTATATATACATATTTATATAAATATGTATTAGAGAAAATTGTAAGTAGAATAAAGTTCTCCATGTAAAAAAATAAATAAATAAACAATAAAATTTGCAACGGTTATAATCCAAGCTATAGGTAAAATCACCTTTGATACATACTGAATACTCTTTGATATGTATCGAAAATTGCAGGATTTTTGAGGCAAACTTGCTGGACAGTTCTGGACCTTTTTCGATCATATCGAAAGACCTTCGATACATATTGAAGTACATATCGAAATACCTTCGATATATATCAAATGACATATCGAAAAAGCAAGGGCTATGGTTATGGCTACGGTTATAATCCTTAGCCACCCTAGCCTTCAGAAGTCACATTTCTGAAAAAGCAGGGGCATTTTTGACCTTTGGCAAGTCATCCGTATGTATGGTGATTATTCTCACGAGGTAAAAAGAGTGGGCTTATAAATGTAAATGGGCCATTAATGGGTTGTATGGTTGTAAATTTCTTAGGAGGCAATCCGCCTCTGGGTATTTTTTTTTTTCAAAAGATCATTCTATTACTGTGTGTAAAGCTATACAAATATGAAGGGGAGCTCAAGAACAACAAAACTACTGAGCTCCGACTGCACAAGACATTCACATTCAGGAGGGCCCAACCCATAGCAGGCCCAGTTATCGTAAAAGGAGCAAAGGAAAACGAGGCCTAGGAACGACGCACAGAACCTAAACCAGTCCTATCTAGGACTACCTCCCCGCAGGAAAGGGTGGGAAGGTTGGAAATTTCTTTAAAAATCGTAGAATGCTGACTAGTGCTACCCCAACGAGCCAGGCTATCAGCCACCCGTTTACCTCTCTAGGGATATGCTTGATGGAAATTGTTCCAGAGGATTTCATGGCTTCAAATTTCTTCTTCCAATAGAACATGTTCTAGGGAACATTGGCCGGTCTGGAGAGCATTTCGACTACCGCTGGGCAGTTGCTTTCCACCTCAATCAACTCGAACCCTTTGTTGATGCAAATGATAAGACTGTCTACCACTGCTTTGACTTCCGGATAAAAGCTGGAGCCCAGACCGTACCCCTTAGAGAAAGCAAACATGAACTTTCCTTGCGCGTCTCGACAAACTCCCCCACTACCCGAGGGCCCTGGATTGTCTTTAGACGATCCGTCCACATTCAACTTCACTGCTCTTGGTTTAAGCCTTAGCCATTTCACATAAGACACTGAGGAGGGAGAGGGAGCTCCCTGATGGATCTGGAGGTCAGACAGAATCTCCTTTTTTGTCTGGGGTGGGGGGGGGAAGCGTCGGAGATGCGCATTAGCTAGGACTGGACTTTGCGGATGGTGAGCGTGGCTGAGGGAAGGATTTCTTCAAAGCAAAGGGCGTTTCTAGACTTCCAAATTTCCTAGAGGATCAGCGCTGGTGCCCTCTAATGATCCTCATAGCGGACGAGTTATTGGCCAAGGTCCACCATTGGGAGGCTCTGCCGGTCGCCGATTGACCAAGGGGAAAAGACACGGAGAGAATGGCTGAGAAGTGGGTCCAGACTGAGGAGGTGAGAACACCTTCTGCAAACAAGTGATCAAGAGACTCCTCCTCTTGGCATGCGAATTACAGCAGGAATAGGCAGATGCCAAGTGGATGCCCTTCCTTTTCACGTTAATATCGACTGGGATGGCATTGTTGAAAACTTCCCAAACGAAGACTCGGATTTTAGGGGGCTGGTGGGGGAACCAGGTCCACTAGGCCCAAGAGCACATCTGGCCATGGTCATGGATGAGCTGCCAAGTTGAACTCACTGAAAATTTCCCTGATTTGTCTCTAGTCCAAACGGCACGGTCTTCATTTTGGCCAAGCGAAATTCCTTCTGCAATAACGTGGAGACAGACCGAATATGGGAGGGGCGCCGGAAAAGGGGCATTATGAATCGGGCCATCTGGACCTATTACATCCTTGATCTGGAGGTTCAACGAATGGGGACGGATATTGCCAAAAATAGTCCTTTTTAGAGGGCCCAGGCCCGACCAATTTTCACTCAAAAAATTACTATTGCCATCTCCCAGAAGTAAGCAAGAATTCTCCTCCAAGATATCAACGAGATCCCTTAACTTCTTCCAAGTTGGAGAATCTGAGTGCCGTTGAGCTGGGGCGAATCGGGCTTCATTTATCCTAAACTTGGAACGCATGAACTTAGCCTCTGCGTCATTTACGCTGGAAGCAAAACACCGGCCAGGGACGCTGCTTCTTTCCCGTGTGAGAGGTGGCCTCCACTCGTGAGACCCAACATGATGTATACGTTTGATCCAAATCGTTCATCTATTTTTCCATATTAATTTAGGCTTTGGGACAAATAATGAGACAGATACAGATCTCAAGTTGACCACACCACAGAAAGTAGTGGGGCAATGACGTCCACTGTTAAATCCTTCCTAAGGCCCTCCATGATGTTTATTTTACATCCATCCTGTGCATGAGGTCACCTGCACTGGACCTTGCTGGGGTCCACAGAGATGTTCGTGACAGATCCTCTGCCATCAGTTTTCTAGCACATTTTGGATGGGCTTAGTGAGCAGCTGGGCCCATCTAATGCACGTGAGGAACCCTACCGTTAAACACGAATGGACGTCGTAGACAATACATATACATGATTACGTAGATAATACATAATACATGCTAAAGTGCGGTTCAAATTAGCTGGTGATCTCAATACCTGCCACGTAGATAGCCTCAAATCTCTATATGCCCCACTATGACATGTGTTTTATCCAACTATTCATCATTATTTTTCTTCACGTAGTGTTATTTTTTATATATATATAAAAGTTTATAGTATATTGTTTGTTTAACAAAAAATATAAAATAAAAAATTAGCTGACCTAATTTGAACTTGGCTTGGTTCAACTCAAGTTGGCTAGAATATTTGAACCAAACTAAACAAAGCTCGAGTTCGTATAATCTAGACTAAATCAAGCTCAAACAATAAGAATAGGCTTGAAGGTCGGCTCATGTAAAGCTCGAACAGGGAGGTTCGTATACACAAGCCAAACCAAACTTGGATCAAACTCGTTTCATCTCGGCTCGTTTACAACTCTACCTTTGATTGCCATCCCTCTAAAAGTCACTTTGCTTGTATTATCCAGCCATTCAATATGCTAGGAAATGAATAATGCATTCTTTCATATTAGAAAACGCTCCATCGTTATAAAATAATGTGAAACCCACCTTTGATTGCCCATTGCTCTCCCAAAAATAGCTATGATGTGAAGTTGCTTACATTCCCATCTAGGGATGGGAAAGGGAATAACTTTCTTATTAAATTACAAAAGGTATGATCATTGTAGGATGTCCATCATGTGGGCCCACCTTTGATTGCACATTCCTACCAGAAAAGTCACTTTGATTGAATCATCATAAGCATTTGACTACTATTGGGAAAAGAACAATCTATATCGATCACAAGTTGATTTTGTATTCTAAACATAGGTAAAACAATACAATGAGCTTCTAAACAAGCTATAAAACTTAAAAATGGAGAAAAATACTATAGATGGTATCAACATCTATAAAGAGAAACATAGCAAATCCTTAGTTCTCTGGTAATATTTTCCACATCTGCTTCGGATGCAAATGAAACTTCTTATGATCTCGGAGGAGATGATAGAAAAGGCTTAGGCGGCATTTCCAAACCTTCAATACTTTCTTCCAACATCTCCACCACTCTACTCATTGAAGGACGGTGTGTCGGATCCATTTGTATGCACCACAAGCTCACTAAGATCATCTTCTTTACCGTCTCTTCCTCACCACCCGGCCCAAATTCCATTATCACATCATCTGCTCGTTCACACAAATGTTTATATATCCAATGTGGAAAATACAGTTGGCTACTATTCTCCGCTTCCAAGTTGAGGTTCTTCCTTCCTCCAACCATTTCTAACATCAACATTCCATAGCTATAAACATCGGATTTATAAGACACTCCCCCGACGTTCCTACAATATACTTCAGGTGCAGTATAACCCATGGTTCCTCTTGGTGCAGCCATAGATATAACACTATCTTTAGGTGAGCAGAGCTTAGCTAGACCGAAGTCGGAGATCTTTGGACAAAAATCCTCATCAAGAAGAATGTTATGCGGTTTTATGTCCAAATGCAAGATACGATTGCTGCACCTTACATGCAAGTACTCAAGGCCTCGAGCAATGCCAACTGCTATTTTGTGTAGTTTCTCCCATCCAAGATGATTTGTTGGTTCTTGTGTGTGTATATATTTCTCAAGAGATCCGTTGGGCATGAACTCATAGATAAGAGCTCTTTTGGGCAACTGGTAACAGAAGCCCAAAAGGCTAACAATGTTAACATGATAAGTCTTACCAATGGTGGCAACCTCGTTGACGAATTCTTCTCCATTGCCCTTTGATTCGATTAATAGCTTAACAGCCACCAGACGGCCATCAGGTAGCTTCCCTTTGAATACGCCGCCATAGCCTCCTTGGCCTAATTTATCCTTGAAAGAGTTGGTCATTTTCTTGATTTCAGAGTATTTGTATCTTTTCAATGATTCATAGTTCTTCAAAAATGCATCAGTTCGAGTAATCTGTGTCTTCTTCTTCCAATAGTACAGATTTTTTAATGAAAATTTCCATCGGCAAAGAATGAATAATATTGCAACAACAATGATTGTCGGAATCGAAATGATAGCTATCAATTTACCTGTTAATTAAGGAATAAAAGTAATGTTAGGTATTTCAAAAAAATACAAAAAAAAATAAGGAAAGAATAGAAATGATGTTTTTTTTTTTTTCTCCAAAGTCTTGTCCCACATCAGATACGAAATTTTTTTTATGAAGGGTTTATAAACCTTTATCTCTTTCAACTCTTGTGAAACGTGTTACAATATCCTCCAGCCAGTATGTGCACACGAGGCTGGACCTTCGTCCAACGGCTGCAGTCAATAGCCATGGATGACCTTTTGATAAGGCTCATTGCATCATAATGCACGTTGCACATCTTTATAACAGGCTTTTTCGGTGTAACACAAGATGAAATCTCTCTCTCTCTCTCTCTCTCTCTTCATTTTTTGTTTTGGGCATCAAAGAGACAGGTGTTGTTTCTTTAGATGGTTTGGTGTTAGTATTTAGTGTCGTTTCTTTAGATGGTTTGGTGTTAGTATTTACACAGCCAGAGCACGCTGTGAGAATCTACTTGTTAAGCATTGTATTTAGATGTTAACGGGTTAGAAGCTCTTGGCACCCCTTATTATATTGAAGTGTGCTAATTATTGTAAAGAGAGCGACATATTACATGCCTCAACTCAATAACAAATTTAAATTCCCCTCATCTATCCATTTTCCGAGAAGTTTACATTTTTTTTCCTGTTTTGATCCAACTACCAAGTCATCAAAATCTTGGATTAACACTAGGGTGGCAGATGGGCCTAGCCAAAGGTCGAGGTGGGCCGTACTTGCAAAAGGCCCTGTCTTCAAAGTCCAAGCCCGGTTGCAACCTAACTAGTTAGTATGATTAATTAGTTTTAGAATGGGGTGTTGATAGAAGATGGGGCCAGCATCATAACTACCATGTGCTTCATGGTTCCACAATTGGATGGCAGGCATGCATGTCATGGATCCAATCCAGTCTATTCTTCAGGCATTGTATCCTCTGCAAAAGTGACCTGAACACACACACAGACAAAGGATATTGATTGGCTGATTAGGTAGGTCACACTTCATGTAAAAATGGATACTTAGGAAAAGGTCTGACTGTCCAAATTTCACAATTCTTCATGGGACGCACTACTTAACGAATGGCCCAGATTGCTTATACTGAGCGATCCAATGGTAGGAACCTGGCCCCACATGGTAGCTTTGACATGGGCCCCTATATTATATTAAAAATCTTTTAGAGTAGGGAATAGAACTGACCATTGAGAGTGGTAGTACTTGAGTGTTTAGCACTAAATGGAAGTGGCGGTTGGCCATCCGATAGAGTACCTGAGTAAAAAAAAATAGAGTTAGAATCAATGTGGCCCTGCATGCTAACCCAACCAAGAATGGACCCACCCCTTGCAACAGGGTCTTTGTCATCCACGACCTCTTAACAGAAGGCCAGAGCCTACTAAGGTCATTGGGTCAGAACATTCTAATCGCTTGTCTTAGCCGTTGCTTTTGGATTCCCCTCAGCCAAGTGCAACGGCAGCACTTTCAACTTGTTATCAAGAAATCCGATAAAGGAGATAGGGGACTTGCAGTTGTCGGAGGGAGAGGGAAGTTCAGGTTGCCAAGAGGGTTTGCTCATCGTATGACATAAACATCACAAATGGAGATGCTATCATTGAGTATAATGGCACTTTGTTATTGTTGTGAGTGAACCCGCTCTATATAACATCATGATAATATAAATCCGAGCTCACAATAAACCCGGATCAAATCATAGGTGTTAAAATTCGGATCTAACGCCACCGTAGCCTCCTTAGCCTAATTTATCCTTGAAAGAGTGGGTCTTTTTTTGATTTCAAAGTATTTGTATCTTTTCAATGATTCATAGTTCTTCAAAAATGCATCAGTTTGAGTAATCTGTCTTCTTCTTCCAAAAATACAGATATTTTTATGAGAATTTCCATCGGTAAAGAATGAATAAGATTGCAACAACAATGATTGTCGGAATCGAAATGATAGCTATCGATTTACCTGTAAGGAATAAAAGTAATGTTGAGGTATTTCAAATATATACAAAAGAAATAAGGAAAGAATAGAAATGATGTAAAAAAAAAAAAAAAAAAAAAAAAACGCACAAAAGTTTTATCCCACATCAGATGCGAAGAAAATTTATAAAGGGTTTATAAACCTTTATTCTCTTTCAACTCTTGTGAAACGTGTTACATTATCCTCCAGCCAGTATGTGCGCACGAGGCTGGACCTTCGTCCAACGGCTGCGGTCAATAGCCATGGATGACCTTTTGATAGGGCTCATTGCATCATAATGCATGTTGCACATCTTTATAACAGGCTTTTTCAGTGTAATACAAAATCTCTCTCTCTCTCTCTCTCTCTCTCTCTCTCTCTCCATTTTTGTTTTGGGCATCAAAGAGACAGGTGTTGTTTCTTTAGATGGTTTGGTGTTAGTATTTACACAGCCAGAGCACGCTGTGAGAATCTACTTGTTGAGCATTGCATTTAGATGTTAACGGGTTAGGAGCTTTTGACACCCCTCATTATATTGAAGTGTGCTAATTATTTTAAAGAGAGCGACATATTACATGCCTCAACTCAATAACAAAATTGAATCCCCCTCATCTATCCATTTTCCATGAAGTATACATTTTTTATTTTTTTTTCTGTTGCATCTGTTTTGATCTAACTAGTAAGTCATCCAAATCTTGGATTAACACTAGGGTGGCGGATGTGCCGAGCCAAAGGTCGAGGTGGACCGTACTAGCAAAGGGCCCAATCTTCAAAGTCCAACCCCGGTTGCAACCTAACTAGTTAGTATGATTAATTAGTTTTAGAATGGAGTGTTGATAGAAGATGAGGCCAGCATCATAACTACCATGTGCTGCGTGGTTCTACCATTGGATGGCATACATGTCATGGATCCAATCCAGTCCATTCTTCAGACATTGTATCCTCTGCAAAAGTGACCTGAACACACACACACAAAGGATATTGGTTGGCTGATTAATTAGGTAGACCACATGCACTTCCTGTAAAAATGGATATTTAGGAAAAGATCTGACTGTCCAAATTTCACACGCCTTCATGGGACGCACTACTTAACGAATGACCCAGATTGCTTAGACTGAGCGATCCAATGGTAGGAATCTGGCCCCACATGGTAGCTCTGACGTGGCCCCCTGCATTATATTAAAAATCTTTTAGAGTAGGGAATAGAGCTGACCATTGAGAGTGGTACTTGAGTGGTTTGTACTAAATGGAAGTGGCGGTTGGCCATCCGATGGAGTACCTGAGTAAAAAAAAAAATAGAGATTTAGTGAGAATCAATGTGGCCCATGCTAACACAACCATGAAGGGACCCACCCCTTGCAACAGGGTCTTTTTCATCCACGACCTCTTAACAGAAGGCCAGAGCCTACTAAGGTCATTGGGTCAGAACATTCTAATCGCTTGTCTTAGCCGTTGCTTTTGGATTCCCCTCAGCCAAGTGCAACGGCAGCACTTTCAACTTGTTATCAAGGAATCCGATAAAGGAGATAGGGGACTTGCAGTTGTTGGAGGGAGATGGAAGTTCAGGTTGGCAAGAGGGTTTGCTCATCGTATGACATAAACATCACAAATGGAGATGCTATCATTGAGTATAATGGCACTTTGTTATTGTTGTGAGTAAACCCGCTCTATATAACATCATGATAATATAAATCCGAGCTCACAATAAACCCGGATCAAATCATAGGTGTTAAAATTCGGATCTAACGCCACCGTAGCCTCCTTAGCCTAATTTATCCTTGAAAGAGTGGGTCTTTTTTTGATTTCAGAGTATTTGTATCTTTTCAATGATTCATAGTTCTTCAAAAATGCATCAGTTTGAGTAATCTGTCTTCTTCTTCCAAAAATACAGATATTTTTATGAGAATTTCCATCGGTAAAGAATGAATAAGATTGCAACAACAATGATTGTCGGAATCGAAATGATAGCTATCGATTTACCTGTAAGGAATAAAAGTAATGTTGAGGTATTTCAAATATATGCAAAAGAAATAAGGAAAGAATAGAAATGATGTTTAAAATAAAAAAAAAAAAAAAAACGCACAAAAGTTTTATCCCACATCAGATGCGAAGAAAATTTATAAAGGGTTTATAAACCTTTATTCTCTTTCAACTCTTGTGAAACGTGTTACAATATCCTCCAACCAGTATGTGCGCACGAGGCTGGACCTTCGTCCAACGGCTGCGGTCAATAGCCATGGATGACCTTTTGATAGGGCTCATTGCATCATAATGCATGTTGCACATCTTTATAACAGGCTTTTTCAGTGTAATACAAAATCTCTCTCTCTCTCTCTCTCTCTCTCTCTCTCTCTCTCTCTCCATTTTTGTTTTGGGCATCAAAGAGACAGGTGTTGTTTCTTTAGATGGTTTGGTGTTAGTATTTACACAGCCAGAGCACGCTGTGAGAATCTACTTGTTGAGCATTGCATTTAGATGTTAACGGGTTAGGAGCTTTTGACACCCCTCATTATATTGAAGTGTGCTAATTATTTTAAAGAGAGCGACATATTACATGCCTCAACTCAATAACAAATTTGAATTCCCCTCATCTATCCATTTTCCATGAAGTATACATTTTTTTTTTTTTTTCTGTTGCATCTGTTTTGATCTAACTAGTAAGTCATCCAAATCTTGGATTAACACTAGGGTGGTGGATGTGCCGAGCCAAAGGTCGAGGTGGACCGTACTAGCAAAGGGCCCAATCTTCAAAGTCCAACCCCGGTTGCAACCTAACTAGTTAGTATGATTAATTAGTTTTAGAATGGAGTGTTGATAGAAGATGAGGCCAGCATCATAACTACCATGTGCTGCGTGGTTCTACCATTGGATGGCATACATGTCATGGATCCAATCCAGTCCATTCTTCAGACATTGTATCCTCTGCAAAAGTGACCTGAACACACACACACAAAGGATATTGGTTGGCTGATTAATTAGGTAGACCACATGCACTTCCTGTAAAAATGGATATTTAGGAAAAGATCTGACTGTCCAAATTTCACACGCCTTCATGGGACGCACTACTTAACGAATGACCCAGATTGCTTAGACTGAGCGATCCAATGGTAGGAATCTGGCCCCACATGGTAGCTCTGACGTGGCCCCCTGCATTATATTAAAAATCTTTTAGAGTAGGGAATAGAGCTGACCATTGAGAGTGGTACTTGAGTGGTTTGTACTAAATGGAAGTGGCGGTTGGCCATCCGCTGGAGTACCTGAGTAAAAAAAAAAATAGAGATTTAGTGAGAATCAATGTGGCCCATGCTAACACAACCATGAAGGGACCCACCCCTTGCAACAGGGTCTTTGTCATCCACGACCTCTTAACAGAAGGCCAGAGCCTACAAAGGTCACCGGTCAGAACATTCTAATCGCTTGTCTTAGGCGTTGCTTTTGGATTCCCCTCAGCAAAGTGCAACGACAGCACTTTCAACTTATTATCAAGGAATCTGATAAAGGAGATAGGGAACTTGCAGTTGTTAGAGGGAGAGGGAAGTTTAGGCTGGCAAGAGGGTTCGTTCATCTTAAGACATTACTTAATTAAACATCTCAAGTGGAGATAATATCTTTGAATAGAATGGCACTTTTTTAATGTTGCGGGTGAACCCGCTCAATATAACACCATAATGATGTAAATTCGAGCCAACAATAGACCTAGATCAAACCCTATGTGTTAGAAATTCGGATCTAATGCTACCGCCGATTCGTGCACTTTGCAGAAGCACGATAAATGAAGAAATAATAATATAATAATGCAGCATAATCAAACCAAAAGCAAACAATCACAAATACAATAATATTTTACGTGAAAAAACCTTTTTTAGAAAAAATTATGGTACAAAGTGATTGATATCTATTATAATAAAAACCTTAGAATTGTACAAACTCACCTTCTTCGATTATAGATGTACCCAATCTTCCCTTTTGATGTTTACCTCTAGAAAACCTCTAGATCTCCTGAGAAATCTTTCCCAAGTCTTTTTCTCTGTGTATAAAACCCTTTTCATTAACAAACCTTAGCCCCTTGAGAAAACACTTGTATTGGTTTTTATTAACTTTGATCCCGAATAACAAAACCAGGCTTAAATACCATATTTTGAGCAAAATCGCGAAACTAGACAATCGCACTGGTTGTTAACCGTGAATTATCATAGAGGGTCACGGTCGACCATGGAATTCCACGATTGACCATGAACATCACAGTGAGTCACGTTCGACCATGGATCCTCATGGTCGATCGTGCCTTGTAAAATGTAAGGCATCTGTACAACAATTTTCATATTGACTTGCATTATGCCAAGTCACCCTAAAGACCTCCACTTTGAGTGTAAACCGCTCCTTACATCCCTCCACCTGGAACACGGCTACATCCACACCCTTGTGCATGTGCAAGGATCTCCAATCTCATCAATGAATAGTAAAATTGATCAAGCCTAAGTAGTACTTAAACTTCTCAATGGTCACCTACTATATCAACATATCCGTAATATTTTCGTTTGTATAAATCTTCTGAAACCGGATCTCCCCTAAAGCAATGAGCTCCCATATTTTGTAGAACCTCTAGTTAATGTGCTTGGTTCGCGCGTGATACACCTGATTCATCGCCAAATGGATATCACTCTAACTATCACAATGTAACTGAATTGCCTCTCGCTTCAATCTGAATTCACCTATCAAATCTTTCAACCATAATGTTTCATTTGACGCCTCTATCGTAACCATGTATTCCGCTTCTGTTATAGACAACACTATCGTAGATTGTAGTGTAGATCTCCAATATACCAGTCTGCTTATGGATGTGAAAACATATCCCATAATGGACCTCCTGTTGTCTAAATAACCTGTATGATCTGAATCCACGTCGCTTACAACTCCTAAAATTTCGTGTCTACCAAAAATGATTCCAGTATCGATTATGCCCCTTAGATACCCGAGAATCCACTTAACAACATTCTAATACTCCTTCCTTGGATTTACCATGTACCTATTGACCACATTGATTGCCTATGAGATGTCGGCCTTGTGCAAACTATTGCATACATCAGACTCCCCACTGCACTAACATATAGCACCTGTGACATTTATGAAATATTTTCTTCTATATTGGACACAACCTGACTGACAATTTAAAGTGACCTGCTAGAGGTGTGCTAACTGGCTTAGCACTTTTCATGTGAAACCTCACTAACACCTTTTGCACATAACTCTTCTAAGAAAGCCACAGATTCCTAGAATCCCTATCTCCGCTAATCTCCATGCCTGGGATTGTCTTTGTAGTGCCTAGATCATTTCATGTCAAACTCCTTACTTAACAGAGATTTAAGCAAGTGTATCTCTGTCTTGTTATTTACATCAATCAACATATCATGTACGTAAAGCATCAGTAGAATGTAGGACCCGTCCTTAAGTACTATGTAGTATACTGATCACTCCCCAAGTATAGGGTTGTGATGTAGTAATAAACTCGGTGAGACCGAGGTCGAATCCCAAGGGACTGAAACCTGTACGTAATCTAAAATTAAGTAGAACTAGAACTAGACTAAGATGAAATCTAAATCACGTAAAAGGAAGGGAATAATTGTGAATAGATTAATTTAAAACTAATAAAAATAAAGGTAGGAACTAGGGTGTCAAGGATCCACTTGTAGCAATTGGAAAGTTACCTTGTATTGATTCAGGGACACAACTGGAATCAAAGTCCTATCCTATCCAGTTGGTAAGAAGAGATTTATCAGATCTCTGAACTTCTCATGAATCTAATCATCAAAAGATTAGACTGGTGAAGATTTGGAAGTGATTCTGTCACCAAACCATGCCTAGGAGACTATGGCAAACAACAACAATTTACCAATCTTACAACTAATCATAAGAGAATTGTGAAAGTTAGGAAGGGTTCCGTCACCCTACCATGCCCATGAGACGATGGTGAACAACAGGTTCCTAAGTTCACAATCTCAATACATGAAAAGAGAATATCTTAAGCCATCGCAGATCTATTGTAATTTGAGTCATAACAAACCATTAAAACTAAAAACATTCCTTAATAATCAAGCTAGAATCCATAAGAGTTCAATAACCATGAATCAAAGCAAAACTACCTTCCTAATCATGCTACAACCTTCACCTCTCAGCCCTAGCTAAGGGGTTTAGCAATTCATAAACATGGATAACTAAAATCCCTAAAACAAAAGCATTAAAAGAGTGGAAGACTAAGATAGAGAAGAAGAAGACTCTGACCGGCCCACGGTCTCTCTCTCTCTCTCTCTCTCTCTCTCTCTCTCTCTCTCTCTCTCTCTCCTCTGTTCACGCCCAAGCTCGCCTCCACGGCTGCCCAAAGATCAGATCCCCCTTTCTCTTCTCTCTCTCCTTCTTATAGGCAGCAGACTGGTCGGTCGAATGACATCTACGCACAGAAGTGGTGACTGGAGTCCGTGGAAATCGGTGGAGTGCATAAGGTGTTACACACTCCCTATTTTACGCAGCTCAAGAAGGAAAACGAGTTGCGTTCAACTCGGATTTTTGGCACTGACATCATCATGAAATCTATTTTCTCTTCATGGTGGGGTTCAACACTCTCTTGACATACATCTGGATGGTATGATTCACCAATCCGACAGTGATTAGAAACACAAAAGGGCCCACAGCGGCCGAATTTCCTGGCACAAGGGTGCGAACGCACTCGCGCTGGTTATTAGTAACGGAAGAATCCATGCCGTTCATTGTATTCGCCTCGAAAAACCAGCTAGAAAAGGATGGTTTTTGACTGAATTTGGTGTGGCCTATTGAATTTTTTAGACTACCGTTCGAATTGCGTTTAAAGGGCTGACAACCAATCTTTGTGATCTTTTGCAATTATGCCACCTAGTCATGTGTTTTTGCCGCCCCACAGGACGAATGAACGGTCCAGGTCATTGATATGGGTGATGGGTGGGGCCCACTACACAAAAATGGACGGATAGTGTCCGTCCGCTGTCTCCGTGTGTGAGATGGATCGGGTCAACGAGCGCTGATCGGTTGTCTCGATCGAGTGCACATCGAGTGCACTGGCGCTACCAGTGGGGTCCACTCATGATGTATATATGCAATCTGCTCCATCCATCTTCTTCCCCATCTAATTTAAAGGGTTGAGACTAAAATTGAAGTACATCCGAATTTTAGGTGGGTCCCAAATCATTAATTTATGGGCTGATCTATCTGTTGGGCCGCTTCTAAAAGGATACAACGGTTGAATTTCGACGTGTACGGTTAATTTATGGTCTTCAGGTCCTGTATGAAGTTTCAAACTGAACGGATCGTGAGAACCCTGTGATCTTACATTCTGGCTGACTTTCAGGCCTGTTTAACATGAGTGGCTTGATTTTCTCGAATCTTTGGCGTGTAAATCCGTCGATCTTGGTCCCTTGGAGTCCGTCCCTTGCCTTGGTGACATCAGAACGTTAAATTCATGCTTTTAGCACCCTGTTTCAGTCCAAGCTCCTAAACACACCTTGCAGCACAAACATGATTAAATTGGGCTATTAAATGGTACCATCTTCATAAATCCAGGCAATAACTGGGTCTGATATGCAATATTTGGCCCTCAACATATACGCAACAATCATACTCGCACCTGTTATACCTTATCTCAACCATGTAGGAATTAAACTGCTTATACCACTGCCTCAGATATTACTTTAGCCCGTACAACGACTTCTTCAGTCTACATACGTAGCCTTTCTTACCAAGCTCTCTGAAACCTTCAGGTTGCCTCATGTAAATGACTTCCTCTAAATTCACAAGAAGGAATACCGTCTTCACATCAAGCTGCTCCAATTCCAAATTGGATTCCACTACCATAGCCAGTAGCATCCTGATTGAGGTATGTTTCACAACTGGAAAGAAAATTTCTTTGTAATTCACTCATTTCATTTGCGAGTACCCCTTTGCTATGAGCCTTGCCTTGTACTTTTCACCCTCCTTTTTTATTAATGCTTTTTTTTCCCATAGACCCATTCGCACCCTATAACCCGCTAACCTTTAGGAAGTTCCGCCAACTCCCATATCTGATTCTTGTGGAGCGATTCCATCTCCTTTATCATGGCCGACAACCACTTATCGCCATCATTTCCAGATTTTGCTTCTTGAAATGTGGATGGATCTCCACTCCCTGTGAACAATGCAAAAGAGACTACGTCTTTGAACTCGTATCGAACCGGGGCTTTAATGGTTCTTTTCTCCTATTCTTGGCTAAACTTTCCTGTGTATCCTGCTGATTATTTTGCTCAGTGTCTTGCTCCTACTGATTTTGACCTTCAGTAACCTGTTCAACTGGCTCCACCTGTACCAATAATTTCTCAGTTTCATTCGACTTCTCAGCTGTAACTTCCTTGTTGATTCTTAATATTGACACCTTATCAAAGACAATATCTCTACTAAAAACCACCTTCTAAGAAACTGAATCCTAAAGTTTGTAGCCCTTCACACATTTATCATATCCGACAAAGATGCACTTACTAGACTTTTGATCCAATTTCGTCATCTGCCTACTCTGCACCTGGACATATGTTGAACATCCGAAGATTCTCAGTCTTGAGTAATCGACATCCTTGCTTATCCAGACTTCTTTTGAAACCTTAGAGTCTAGCGTTGTAGATGGTGATCGATTTACTATATAGCGTGCCATATTTACCGCGTCAACCCAGAAGCTTTTAAATAGCCCTGAATGTAACTGCACACTCTTACCCTCTCCAACAAAGTTTTATTCATCCTCTTTGCCACCCCATTCTGTTATGGGGTCCATGGAGTTGAGATGCCTTGATCCATGTAAAATTTCATGAATTTTGCTTCTCTATATTGTATACCATTGTCTAACGTAAAACATTTAATATATCTCCCGATTTGCTTCTCTACTTCCGCCTTTCATTGCTTGAACCTGATGAACACTTCAGTCTTGTGCTTCATGAAGTAGACCCAAATCTTTATCGAGTAATCATTTATGAAGGCCACGAAGTATTGTGTCCCTCCCTTAGATGGTACTATCACTGACATCAAAATGAATATGGTCGTATACCCCGTTGCTAGTGTGTGTAACAATCTTGAACCTTACCTTGCAATGCTCACACAAATCTATATTGCATGCCTTAATTTCCTTCAATAGTTTTCGTTTGTGGAGCTCCATCATACCCCTCTCGCTCATATGCTCTAATCGCATATGCCACATATTTGTATCATCTGTGCTAGATTTTGCATGTGAGGTGGTAACGACCTTACTCATAATTATGCTCCCGACCAACCTGTATAGATTTCCAACATTATGTCCCTTCATCAACACCATTGCACCTTTTTTTTTTGTCACAAAACACCTTATTTTTTACCAAAAGGAATCTCATTTCTATAGATAGATTTGGGCAGTCCGATTGATGAAAATAGAAAGGGCCACCAATCATAAGAAAGAAACACAACAAAGAAACATAACAAAAAAGATGATCACACCCCCTCATGTAACCCAGGCTCGCTTTATCTAGAAAAAACCCTTAGTGGATCTAGGTAGCGAGGCCTGAGTCTAGAAGAAAGTACTGGTCTGAGTCGCACTACCCCTTCGTACTAGGTCATCTGCCACCGCATTTGCCTCCCTAGGGGTATGAGTAAGGCTGTACATCAAGTCGAACCGAGTTGAGCTGGCCTCAACTCGACTCGACTCGACTCGGCTCTGTCCTCGAGCCTAACTGGCCAGCTCAGCTTGGTTCGGTCAGCAGCTCGGACCAGTTCGAGACAAGATTGAGACGAGTTCGCCATTGCAGCATTTTCACAAACACCTGGACTGCACCTTCAAAATTTTACTGTATTTGAGATAGAAGCAATGGTTTTACAGGTATTTTATCAAACACCTTCTAAGTAACATAAAAATCAAGAAAAAAAAGGGTGTTGGTTTCATATACAAACCTTCCTTACCACCAACCACACTTCTTTGAGTCATTTCATCAAACACTTGGTGAGCAACATTAGTATCAAAGTAACCGAGTCACCGAACTGGTTCGATCCGAGTCGAGTCGAGCTGGGGCTAGCTCGAACTCATTTTTGAGCTCAAAAAATCAGCTTGACTCGGTTCAAACTCAGCTTCGAATTGAGTTGAATCGAGCTTTTTTGAGTCAAGTCGAGTGAGTTAACCGAGCTAACTCGGTTCGTGTACACCTCTAGGTATGAGCAAAAGTGACCCCTAAAACTCCCAATAGCGCCTTAACCCTCGCCTTCCAGTAGCAAATGCACCACACTATTACCAAGTCCTTGGAGAGAATCATAACTGTGGATTTTGAGTCACTCGCCTCCTCAACCTTAGAGAAACACAAATCGGGGCACCGAGATAGGCCCTCCCAGATTGCCCTGAATTTGGCATGGGTATTAGAGCCTAAACCATAGGCTAAAGAGAAGGTGAACAGAAAATTTCCCTCAATGCATCTACCCATGCCGCCTCCCCTAAAAGGGCCGGATTTCCAATATATGGAAGAACCATCAACATTAATTTTTATCCAATCTCTTCTTGGTCCAATCCATTTCACTACTCGAATCTTCTTTCCAATCGAGCTTGCCTCGTCTAAACCTAAGTATGTGAGTAAGATAGCCGAGGAACATTTAATGACCTTGAAGAAAGGAAGGGAAGGGCAATCTTTGAGATCTAGTGGTGGACCTTGGCAATCACCTTGTTTGTGTGGAACATGTTGTTGTTGAAGTGAGCACTATTCTTAGCCCGCTAGATTTCTCAGAAGATGAACACGGGGGTAATACCCCTCAAAATGTTTAACCGGTCCGTTTGGGTAGCAACTGCCCACCACCTGGCTGCTCTGCTAGCAGTTGAGTTGTGTTGTAACGAGGATGCTGAACAGGGGTAGAAAGTTCTCCCAAATCTTATTAGCTGATCTTCCCGAAGAGAAGACATGGTTGATGGATTCCACCAACACCATTGCACCTCTGTTGACCTTTAATACACCACTAGATACGGTAAATGTGAAGCCATTCATATTTAAGACTCCCAAGGATATTAAAATTTTCTTCAGATCTGGGACATGCTTGACATCACTAAGAGTCCGAATAACTCCATCAAACATCCTTACCTTGATGGTCCCTATTCCGATGGCCTTGCATGCAGCATCATTTTCCATCAAAACACTTCCACCATCATATAACTTATAGGAATCGAACCAAGTCCTATCTGGGCAGATGTGATATAAACATCCTGAGTCTAGAATCCTCATGTTCGAGAGACGACTCGAACCTTAAGAGAGCTAGAGGAGGTCTCCTTTTGATTTTTCTTCTACCTACACTTGTTAATTCACTTGTGTTCCCTTTTTCTTTACTTTTACTTTCTATGTCATCCTTCCATTTCTAGCAGTCTCTCTTAAAGTGACCCTTAATGCCACAATAGAAGCATCTATCCTTTACCTTCGTCCTTAATATAAACTTTTTCTTCTTGTCTGACTGAGATCGTTACACGGATCACATACGTCATCGACCCCCTTTCACAACTAGCCCTTTCGTCTGAGAGTTATCATCACTCGACTTCTTCCTCATCTCGTTAGAAACGAGCGCCGTAGTGATTTCTTCAACCTTCGCTATATTCTTCCCATATAACAAAGTAGTGATGAGATGTTCATATGATGAGGGAAGTGATGCTAGAAGTAGCACTGATTTGTCTTCTTCCTTGACCGTCTCTCCTAGCCTTATTAACTCGCTACATAGCTTTGTAAATAAGTTCATGCACTCCAGGAGATCTGATCATTCCTTCAATTTTAGCTTGAAAAGTTATTTATTCACAAACAATTTATTTGTGAGGGACTTCGACATGTTCGAGTCTTTTATTAATGGGATTTTTGTCCCATGCTCGACTGGTCGTGAGCCTCGCTCGACCGGTCGAGGACTGGTGCACGACCAGTTGTGGAGTTGAGCCCTGACTCGACTCAAAGTCCAGCGACTTTGGGCTATTTTTCTCCGGGGTGCTCGACCGGTCAAAGGAGGTGCTCGACTGGTCATAGGTGGCGCTCGACCGGTCGAGGACTCGGCTCGACCAGTTGAGGTTATGCAAATTCGTTCAGCGATTTTGTGCGGATTTCGGATTTTGAGTCCTTTCACAACAAGGATGCGGAATGGATTTTCCTAAAACTATAAATAGGAAGTCCATAAGGTTTTCTAGGGTATGAAAAATATACAAGAGGGTTTCCTAAAGCTTTACAAGGGTTTGCTAAAGGGTTTAGGGCTATCAAAGGGGTGAGAGAAAGGGAGAGAGAGAGGAAGCTTGTGGAAGGGAGGTTCTGCTCGTAGAGGAGATCTACTGTGCACTTGATATCTCAGCGCTTCCACATCCTCGTAATCGGTTAGATCTCTTCGTTTTCTTTGTTTCTCTTATTGTTTATCTACTCCTGCATGAGTGAAGGAGGTTATAACGTTCTACTTCATAGTGGATTGTTGATCTGGACGAGGTCCCATGGTTTTTACCTCTTTGAGGGTTTTCCACGTAAAAATCTCTTGTGTGGTGTGTGATTTATGCTTTGATTTATTTTATTACTTTATTATCCATAATTCTGATTTGTTTCGGGAGGTTAGATCCTAAGGTTTTGTGCAAGGCCCCTAATAAAGTGGTATCAAAGCTAAGTTCATTGAACGGGTAGGATCGGTTTTTGAATTATGGAAGGTGGCTCATTAAGGATGATCAACCTCAATGGTTCTAACTGGACCATATAGAAGGCTAAGATGGAGGACTTGCTTTATTGCAAGGACCTATATTCTCCAATTTTAGGCATATTAGCAAAATCCAAGGATATGTCTGATGATGATTGAAAGAAGATGGACCGGAAGGCGGTGGGGTTTATTAGATAATGGTTGGATGATTTCGTATTCCACCATGTGTCTACAGAAACCTCAGCCGCTAGCCGTATTAGAAGGGCTATATATGAGAGGAAGACAGCCAGTAATAAAATTTTTCTGATAAGGCGACTTGTGAATCTCAAGTTCAAGGATGGTGGTTCTGTGGCTGAGCACATGAACGAAGTTAACAATATAGTGAACCAACTCTTCTCTATGAAAATGGTCCTGGATGATTAATTGCAAGCTTTGCTATTGCTTAGTTTATTGCTTGACAGTTGGGAGACATTGGTGGTGTCTCTAAGTAACTCTGCGCCAGATGGAAAGATATCCATGGAACATGTTACTAGCTGTCTCTTCAATAAGGAGACAAGGAGGAAGTCTCAGGGGTCTGCTCAACAAGAGGCCCTTGTGACATAGGAACAGGGGAGAGGAAAGAACAGGAAGGGCGGGAAGGCCCGAGATAAATCAAGAGGCAAGTCGAGTAACAGAAAGGATGTTGATTGCTGGAATTATGGTAAGAAGGGCCACTACAAGCATGAATGTAGTGGTAAGAAGAACGACAAGAAAGGAAAAGGAAAGGAAAAGGAAAGGAGAAGGAAGATGAATCAGATTCCACTGCGGTCGCCTCAGATGACGATGTTGTAGTTATTCTTTCAGCAGATCACGATATATGTCTCACAGTTACGAGTCAGGACACCGACTGAGTGATAGACTCGGGAGCCTCTTTTCATGCGAATTCACGCAAGAACTTCTTCACAAGCTACAAGTCAGGTGACTATGGGACTATGAAGATGGAAAATTCTGGCGTATTGAAGATTGTAGGAGTCGGTAATATTTGTGTGAAGACTGATGTGGGCTGCACATTGGTTCTCAGAGATGTGAGGCATATCCCAGACTTTCGCCTCAACTTGATGTCGACGGGAAGGTTGGATGATGATGGCTATGAAAGCCGGTTTGCTGGTGGGCGATGGAAGCTCATCAAGGGTTAGTTGATCGCAGCTAAAGGAAAGAAGTGTTACACACTTTACAAGGCAAGTGTCAGTTTGTGCAAGGGTGGGTTGAACGCAGTGGAAGATTCAGCTATTAACATGTGGCATAGGCATCTAAGCCACATGAGTGAAAAGGGGCTTCAGCTACTAGCGAGGAAGCGGCTCCTTCCAGACGTGACAGGTACACCTTTCAAAACTTGTCTTGATTGTTTATCAGGGAAACAACATAGAGTTTCATTTATTAAATCTACTTCTCATGTTAATAAAGTACATGCATTATATTTAGTTTATTCTGATGTTTGGGGTCCTATGAAGACAAAAACCTTGGGTGGGGCATTGTATTTTGTCACTTTTATAGATAATGCATCTAGGAGGGTTTGAGTTTATGCTTTGAAATCCAAAGACGAGGTCTTTAGTGTGTTTAAATTGTTTCATGCTATAGTCGAGAGAGAGACAGGTAGATCATTGAAGTGCATCCGCACTGACAATGTTGGTGAATACATTAACAACTTTCATGAGTATTTAAGTCCCTAGATATACGGCATGAACAGACGGTTCTCAAGAACCCCCAGCATAATGGTGTGGTTGAGCGAATGAATCGCACCATTGTTGAGAAAATCAGATGCATGTTATCCCATGTAAAATTGCCCAAGACGTTCTGGGGAGAAGCAATGCACACGGCAGTGTATCTAATAAACAGGTCTCCATCAGCCCCATTGAATGGAGAAGTGCCTGAGAAGGTGTGGACTGGACAAGATTCATCGTACAGTCATCTCAGGGTATTTGGATGCAGGTCATTCGTTCACGTACCAAAGGATGAGAGGTCCAAGCTCGATATGAAGATCAGGCAGTGTGTGTTCTTGGGGTACGGTGATGAAAAGTTTGGTTACAGATTGTGGGATCCGACTGAGAATAAGCTCGTCAGGAGCAGAGATCTGGTTTTCTTTGAAGATCAGTGCGTAGAAGACATTGGTAAGCCAGAGAAGAACCAGCCTAGTTCAGGTGAGCTAGAGGACAAGGATCCTATTATTCCTCTCGTGGTGCTTGATAACGGGGGAGTACAACAAGGTACAGAGGACGAGGGAGTTCCTTCAGAAGATGGATCAGGGGTGCAGCCCCTACTTGATCCACCTATTAAGCCACAGGTGAGGAGATCATCTAAGGACAGACAGCCATCCAAGAGGTACTCGCTGTATGAGTACATGATGCTGACTGATGGAGGAGAGCCAGAAGATTATTCTGAGGCCCTAGCCGACAAGCATAAGGGGGAGTAGTTGAAAGCTATGCAAGAGGAGATGAAATCCTTGCATAAGAACCACACCTATGATATGGTGAAATTGTCTAAGGGTAAGATAGCTTTGAGCAACAAGTGGGTGTTCAGAAAGAAGATTGAACAGAAGAGTTCACAAACGAGATTCAAGGCCAGACTTGTGGTGAAAGGGTTTGGTCAGAGGAAAGGTATAGACTTCGAGGAGATATTCTCACCTGTAGTGAAGATGACATCCATACGGGTGTTACTTGGGTTAGCTGCTAGCATGGATCTAGAGATAGAGCAGTTAGATATTAAAACTGCCTTCCTCCATGGTGACCTGGAAGAAAAGATCTACATTCAGCAACCAGAACGATTTGAAGTCAATGGCAAAGAGCATATGGTATGTAAGCTGAGGAAGAGCTTGTATGGGCTAAAACAAGCTCCACGGCAATGATACAAGAAGTTCGACTCGTTCATGTTACAGCATGGGTATGACAGAACGGAATCAGACCACTGTATGTTCAAGCGCAAGTTCTCAGATGATGATTTCTTAGCTCTGCTATTATACGTTGATGACATGCTCATCATGTGAAAAGACATTAAGAAGATAGATAGGCTGAAACAAGAGTTGGGCAAGTCTTTTGCGATGAAAGACTTGGGCCCGACTAGACAGATCCTAGGAATGGAGATAACCCGTGACAGAAGCAGCAGGAAGCTTTGGCTGTTACGAGAGCGGTATATTGAGAAAATCCTAGAGCGGTTCAATATGAATTCAGCGAAGCTGGTCAGTACTCCACTGGATAGTCACTTCAGATTGTGCGACCGGCAATGTCCCAAGACGAAGACAGAGGTAGAAGAGATACAGAAGATACCCTACGCGTCAGTGGTAGGAAGTTTGATGTATTCTATGGTGTGTACACGCCCAAACATAGCATATGCGGTTGGTGTAGTTAGGCGGTATCTTGCCAATCCTAGCAAAGAGCATTGGGCAGCGGTGAAATAGATACTGCGGTATCTAAGGGGCTCATCCAGGTTGAGCTTATGCTATGGTGACGGTAAACCTGTGTTAGAGGCTCATCCAGGGCTACACAGATGCAGATATGACAGGCGACATAGACTTCAGGAAGTCTACATCGGGGTTTATGTTTACGTTTTGCAGGAGGAGCAGTTTCTTTGTAGAGCAAGCTAAAGAAGGTCGTAGTATTATAGATGACAAAGGCTGAGTACATTGCAGTCACAGAGGCATGCAAAGAAATACTTTGGATGAAGAGGTTCTTACAGAAACTTAGCCTGAAGCAGGAGGAGCACGTAGTCTATTGCGATAGTCAAAGTGCTATACACTTAAGTAAGAATCCAAGTCAATATTCCAAGTCGAAGCACGTAGAGATTCAGTATCACTGGATCAGGGATACTTTGGAATAGAAGGTGTTACAGCTTGAGAAGATCCACACGGACGATAACGGGTCAGACATGATAACCAAGGCTTTGCTCAAGGGCAAGTTTGAAGTTTGTAGAAACCTGGCTGGCTTGAAGAAGATGAATCCCCCTCTGGGACAAAAGGGGAGAGATTTGATGGAATTTTTGTCCCGTGCTCGACCGGTCGTGAGCCTCGCTCGACCGGTCGAGGACTGGTACACGACCAGTTGTGGAGTCGAGCCCTGACTCGACTCAAAGTCCAGCGACTTTGGGTTATTTTTCTCCAGGGTGCTCGACCGGTCGAAGGAGGTGCTCGATTGGTCGTGGGTGGCGCTCAACCGGTCGCGGACTCAGCTCGACTAGTTGAGGTTATACAAATTTGTTCAGCGATTTTATGCGAATTTCGGATTTTGAGTCCTTTCGCAACAAGGATGCAGAAGGAATTTTCCTAAAACTATAAATAGGAAGTCCATAGGGTTTTCTAGGGTTTGGAAAAGATACAAGAGGGTTTCCTAAAGCTTTACATGGGTTTGCTATAGGGTTTAGGGCTATCAAAGGGGTGAGAGAAAGGGAGAAAGAGAGAGAGGAAGCTTGTGGAAGAGAGGTTCTGCTCGTAAAGGAGATCTACTGTGCACTTGATATCTCAGCGCTTCCACGTCCTCGAAATCGGTTAGATCTCTCCGTTTTCTTTGTTTCTCTTATTGTTTATCCACTCCTGCATGAGTGAAGAAGGTTGTAATGTTCTACTTCATAGTGGATTGTTGATCTGGACAAGGTCCCGTGGTTTTTACCTCTTCGAGGGTTTTCCACGTAAAAATCTCTTATGTAGTGTGTGATTTATGCTTTGATTTATTTCATTGCTTTATTATCCATAATTCTGGTTTGTTTCGGGAGGCTAGATCCTAAGGTTTTGTGCAAGGCCCCCAACATTTATCTTCTTCTACATCATCAGGGGAGACATTGTACATAACCTTATCCAACATATATAAACAGATGGTGCTCATAAGTTTCTCCCCGAGATCACTTTAATCATCATCCAACATCTTCTCCAATTTTGTTTCCAACAATGCTTGCTTAGCCCTTATGAAACTAAAATGTCATTAACCTTCATGTGCAATAAAATGAAATTGTTTTTCCCATCAAATTTCTGTATATTTAATTTCGATTATGAAATTTTCACTCAAACTCAAATGTCTAACCTGACGATTTGATACCACTTTGTTGTGAGTGAACCAACTTTATATCCCACCACAATGATATAAACCCGAGCCAACAACAAACTCGGATTAAACATTGGGTGTTAGAAATTCAGATTTTACACTACCACCAATCCATGCACTTTACGGAAGCATGATAAACAAAAATAGAACAATATAATAATAGAAGATAATCAAACCAAAAACAAACAATCGCAAACACAATGATATTTTACATGAAAAAATCCTTCCAGGAAAAAACCACGGCACAAAGCGACAAAGATCCACTATAATCAAAACCTTAAAGTTGTACAGACTCATCTTCTTCGATTATATGTACCCAATCTCCCATTTTGATGTGCACCTCTAGAAAAGCTCTAGATACCTTGAGAAATCCTTCTTAATTAAGTCCCTTTACAAGTGTAGAAAACCCTCTCCCATAGCCAACCGTAGCCCCTTGAGAAAATGCTTGTATTAGTTTTTATTAACCTTAAGCCCTAATGACAAAACTGGGCTTAAATACCTTATTTCATGCAAAATTGTGAAATCGACGGTCACACTAATAGTTGACTGTGAATCCTCATAGAGAGTCATGATCGACCATGAATATCACAGTGAATCACAGTCAACTGTGAATCCTCACGGTCGACCGTGCCCTGCAGAATGCAAGGCATTTACACAACAGTTACATTATTGAGGTTTTGTGACTATGATTGGCCATGGATGGATGGATGGATGAGAGGATCGGGTTTGAATTGGTTTTATGGTTTTGTGTTTGTTGGCTCTTGTGCTTGTGTTGGTTATAAAAGGCCAAAAATAAATAAGTAGGTATTAAGGGTTTTGGCTTATTGCTAAAAAAAAGACATCAATTGGAATTTCAAACGCAATTACTCTCATTAGGCAATTTAGATACTATGCTTTTTGAATTCCTAGTGACCTACACCCTCTTTATATGTGAAGCTTGAACCCCTCCTCTCTCTATGAGTACTGATGCAGGTGCATCTCTACACTAGGATTGGGTGGCCCACAAAGTGGGGTCTATGAGATGCAAAATGGCCACTGGGCGGGGGCTATGAGATGTGCAGTGTGAATGGGAAGGTCTTCGTCAGTTTGCTTGGAAAGGCATGGATAAATGGATATCCTGGTGCTTCTCTAATAGCTTATAGCTTTTGATGCATTGGCTGGTATTCCCTACATCAAGTGGTATTGGCTAGATAAAGGGATATCCCAGTGCTTCCAGAGCTGTTGGTGCATTGATAGGTAATCCATGCATCGGTATCCAACACATTTTTCTCTCTATGTGCCACTCTACTTTATCCCTCTATGTGCCACGCCCTTAGTTTTGTATGGTATCCCACCTAATATGCGAATCAGCATGATTTTTTGAGCAGGGCATCTACTCCATGGGAGCAATTAACATTAAAAAAAAATAAAAATGTATAGGATCATACACCTATATGGGACCCACCATTTTTACCCTTTCATTATGTTACTGGGCCTTTCAACTCAATTAGGACTGACCAGGGCTTTGGTGGAAGCTGGCCCCACATGGTGGCTTTGGTGTAGCCCCTGCATTATATTAAAACCCTTTCGAGTAGAGATGCAGAACTGACCGTTGGGGGAGGTGCTTGGGACATCTGCATTAGTTGGAACCGGCTGTTGCGCCTTCGGTGGAGTAACTGAATAAAACAATTTGAGAGTAAATGAGAATCAATGTCTACC
This sequence comes from Magnolia changhungtana, assembly GCA_030180095.1. NCBI lineage: Eukaryota > Viridiplantae > Streptophyta > Magnoliopsida > Magnoliales > Magnoliaceae > Magnolia > Magnolia changhungtana. Next base: position 5,928,513 of record JASAUF010000378.1, read on the forward strand.
AGAATTGATAGAGGAATTATCTGATCTATAGCATGAAGCAATATACAACATTCAACCTCGCTCTATACAGTTTGGGTCCATGGTTCAGTGATCTAAACCGTTGATATGATGGGCCGGGGCTTGTAGATGGAACATGCCCTGAAATATCCTTTAATAGACAATTCCAACCGTTTAGTTTGTGGCCCTGAAATAAGATGTTTAAGATTGAAATAGATCAATGATCCATATTTAACTAAAAGAAGGCCAAGGAATGCATAGGAACTTCTAATTTCCGAGTGTTTAGGCATGGCCCATCGTAGTGGAGCCATCAGATCAGCAATTTTAATCACAGGGTTTACCACTTTCCTTTTCACCATACACCAAATTACCCTCTCATCTTTTTGTGTTGCCTAATGACCATTCATTTTCATATATGGTTATAAAACTTCATGTGCTTAACTTCTATTAAAATTGCATTGTAAAAGGGACCATCGACCATCGCATCATAAAAATGAGGCTTTTACCCTTGAATTTGTAAAGATGAGTGATTCTCATTTTGACATTATGTAAATATGAAAAAAGTTATTCAGTATGTTTGGATGGCTTTGATCCACCATTTGAAAAGTTTACATCAAATGCCATGGATGGTATACCATTTGACGGTCTGAATCACATACTTGTGGAGCTCCAAAACAAGTGGTTTCGAACTTGTGCCAAATGAAAATTTCTTTTATCTCCCAAAGTTAAGGATAAAAGCATCATTCCTTATGGTCAAATATTCTTCTTCCGTGGTCAATTCCATCAACCACAATATTTTATGACGTTAATGGGTTTAATTAACAATACTAAGAAGCAAGGGCTTTTTGGTGTATAACCAACAAAGAGAGTGGTATATGTCAAAACACTAAATAAACCTAAGCATAACTCTCTCTCTCTCTCTCTCTCTCTCTCTCTCTCTCTCTCTCTCTCTCTCTCTCTCTCTCTCTCTCTCTATATATATATATATATATATATATATTCATGCTCACCTATGCACATGTGTCATGGGTGTCTAATCAGAATGGTTCATGTGATGTAGAATCCTATGAAACCCCAAGAGACAAGTTTTCACCCTATCTAAAATTCTAGTGGGCCATAGCAAAGAAAAATGCAAATCAAGGGAGGAAACCATTTTCATTTTTCATGACCTACTAAAGTTTTGGATCAAAGTAAAAATTGAGCCCAGGTGGTTTCACGAGATGCTGGTTCAGGTGGACATGTCAAATTTTGGAGTCACATAACATATGATGAGTTCTCCAAAAAGTTCGCACAAGTTTCACATGAACTAGTGAGCAGCTAAGCATTTGGACACACACAAGGAGAAGTTAGTTCGTCTACCATTCTTCCAGGGAAATGCAAAGTAAAATATAAATATCAGCTTGATCCAAAGCTTCTGTTGTCCCAAGAAGTTTTTAATAATAAGCATCCAATCCTTACTATTTCATGTGTGTGGTCCACTTGAGATTTGAATCTGCCTTAATTTTGGGCTCATGCCCTAAAATGAGCTGAAAAAAAATGGACGGACAACGTGGATAAAATACATGCATAACGGTGGGACCCACGTAGCTTTGAAACCAGAGATTCTTTGTTCCCCTGAAAGGGCATTTTCAGGCTGGCTAGGGCCAACCGAGGCCCATCTACAAACGAGGTGGAGAAAGTATAGAGAAAAACCCACTTACAGTTGCAAACAGAGAAATTCGTTCCGTTCTTACAAAAGCAAAGGAATCGTTCCTCGGTATTGCTTTTCCCACAAAACCCACCAAGAAGTTCGCAATTCTCACAAGCTCTACGAATTTGCCACTGTAGCTTGAACCCTTGTTGTACGGCTCCAACCAATGAGCCCGAGGCGACCGCGCTCTCAAGCACTGGAACTACCACCTTCTCTTCACACATCCCATCCCAATTAAAATCATACCTTTCTTCAATCGCTGCATAAGACTTCATCGATCCGTATCCCAGACACGAAATCGGCTGCCCCCACGATGGAAACGAAGAGCAGTTGAAGTAGAAGCTCAGGTTCCTGTCTTGTGCTGTGAGTTCAAACATAAACAGAGATTCCCATGAAATGTTGTGGCGTGGCCTCAGACAGCTCTCCCCCACTAAGCTGCTTTCTACAAGGGTGAGGGTATTTTGGCGATAGTTGATGAATTTTACTGTGTATGCGTCGTCGGAAATATAGAAGGTTGGGTTTTGGTCGAGGCAGGATATTCCCAGATCTTCGTAGCCGCACAAACTCGAGGAGTTTGCGTTCATTTGGTAAAATGGATACGTGAAGTTGAAGTTGAGGTCTTTCCCGCAGACGAAAGAAGAGCACATGGAAGTCGATGAAATTCCGGGAATGGCATCGAGGATGAAGATGAGGAGGAGATGAAGAAAGGGCGACATTGGAGAATGGAAGGGTAGTGAGGGAATTTTCTTTTTTTTCCTGGGAATGATCCGATGCTGCACAGCTCGAGAGTTGTTGGATCGGGAGCGGATTGCCTACATACCTGTGCCCGGAAATCGGATTGCGTACTGACTTACTCTGTAGGCTTTTATCGTACTGAGTAACTCAGTTGGGCTCACTGTGAATGTACGTTGTTTATCTACACCGTCCATTCATTTTTTCTGATAATTCGAGGAGTTAATCCCAAAATTGAAGTAAATCCAAAGCTCAAGTAGAACATGCCACAGCGTGGAATAATGATTTCCACCGTTGAAACCTTCCTAGGGCCTACAGTAATGTTTATTTGTCATCCAACCTGTTCATAAGATCACAAAGACACAGATGAATAGAAACCAAAAATATCAGCTTGATCCAAAACTTTTGTAGCCTCCAAGAATTTTTCAATGGTAGAGGTTCAATCACACCGTTTACTTTGGTGTGGTCCACACGAGTTTGGATATGATTTCCTTTTGGGCTCAACTCTTAAAGTTATCTGTTAACATGGATGAACGGATTGGAGTGGATAAAATAAATAAATAACTGTGGACCCCACAAAGTTTACTCAGTACGCCAAGGGTACTGAGTTACTCAGGACGCAATCCCTTCCTGTGCCCGGGGCTGTGTGGCGTCCACGGCGATGTCCCTGGCAAATCCACTCCATCCGTCTGTTTTAAATGACCACAATATGAAAGGCAGATCCAAAACTCAGGTGGGCCATACCACACGACATGGAAAACGGTAATAACCCTATAAATGGTTTATATGCATATACACTTCTTGCCACACCTTTCCATATCTCAAAGTGGGAATTGGATTGTGTACTGAGTAACTCGTTACGCTAAGGCTTACGAGTTTACGTGATATAAGCTTGATCCAAAACTTCTGTGGTCCTAAGAATTTTTCAACCGTAGACATTCAATTCATACTGTTTTTGTGGTGTGGCCCATTTGAACTTTATATATGATTTATTTTTGGGCTAAGGGTTGAAATTATATGGTAAAATAGATTAATGAAGTGGATAAGATACATAAATCTTGGTGAATGTCACGGAATTTAATCGGTACCCTAAGTATATACCAAGTTACCCGGTATGTAATCCGCTTCCTCCACAGTTGGAGAAGAAATAAAAAAGTATATACCAAGTTACCCGGTATGTAATCCGCTTCCTCCAAAGTAGTAGAAAAAATAAAACACTGACGTCCTCTGGCTATCTCCCATCAACCTCTCCGTCTCCTTTTGAGATCGACCTCCCCCTCTCTCATATATATCTGCATTGACCAATTTCTTCAAGAATTCAATGATAAAACTGAAGAATGTTTTTATTTTTTTTTTCAAATGAAGTGATTTTCATTAATCAAACTATATATATACAGCCAATTGGGAGGATCCCTACAAAGAACTGAGTTTCATGAATTTCATAGTTACGGAATCATTTTTTGTTTGATTTGTGAACAAATTGTGTATTTTAGAGTTTTTGATAAAGCGTGATCAATTGTACTGTTGATAAGATAAGTGAGGCTCCTTACTGTACACGTAGCATGAATAGCGAATCCAAACTCTGCAAATAGCGAATCCAAACTCTGCAAATAGTAGGAAATGCTATTAATTTGTGGTGTACTCAAAATCCGGTTGATTGGACAATCCAGATCCCTGATTAGTGGACATGAGTATGTGGAATCATTTAATGTTGGGAAAAAAAATCAATGTTTTGTTAAGAATTCATGGATAAAAATGACAAATTGAGTTTTTGGTTTGATTTGTGAACAGATTGAAGTATTTTGGGGTTTTTGATAAATCGTGATCAACTGTGTTGTCAATAGCAAATAAGTGAGAATCCTTACTATACACGTGGCATGAATAGTGAATCCAAACAGCTCAAATAGTAGGAAACACTTGATTTGTTGTGTACTCAAAATTAGGTTGATTAGATAATCTAGACCTCTGATTAGAGGACATGGGTTTGTGAAATCTTTTCCATTGACTACTTTCTTTTACACTTTTGCAATGCATTAGGTATCTGCCAATCGACCAGTTAAGAACATAGTTTAAGTGTAGATTTTGGGTGATAATCCATCTACAGTGGGTCCCACATTGGGGTGGCTGGGATTTGAACTACAAGTCATGTTTATATGGGAGGGGAGCTTCACCTGTATCCTCACTACAGCTCAATTGACTCTATTGTATTAAAACCTTTAGTTTAGATAAAGAGAAAGAATTGAGTATACTGAATTTCATATTGTTTTTTTTTTTTTTCTACTGGGGAGAGAGGAGCGATAGATCCTTCTACGTTTCCTCCTTGCACAGAAGAGAGAGAAAGGGAGAAGTTAACGGTGTTTGTTTTGACGTTTAGAGGAGGGATGTGGCCCCACATCTTAGAGCCAATAGGCTCGTGACACGTCAACTCAGTACGCCTTAGCATACTGAATTACTCAGTACACATTCTGATTTCCTCAAAGTGATAGACTGAGTTAAGATTACCTAGTTTCACTGAGTTCTTGATATTGATTCCCCAAGTGGGTGTGGCTATCGGTGGAGTGTACTAACGAGCTAAACCCCCCACACAAAAAGAAAACGTCATGATCAGCTCTGTTCCCACTGTTTCATTTGGTGTGGCCCACCTGAGTCTTAGATCAGCCTGATTTTAAGATTTCTGTCCATGTGCCCCGGGTATAGAGATATCTTTGGGCTGGGGTTATGTGGGTCCATAAAAATGTTTGTGACAAATCCACTCTGTCCTTTTGTTTTGAAAGAAAAAAAATACCATATGATTCTAAAAATCAGTTATATCTAATGTCAAGATTGGTAGTTTTTTGAAAGAAATATTTCAAAAATTTGAAAATTTGCTGTCAAAATGATTTTTGAGAATTTTAAATGGAAAAGTGCGATGTGCTTTTGTTCCACATCGGAAATGATAGGAGAAGATTTGGAATTTATATGTGTATGTGTGTATAGTATTCTTACTTGGAGCTTTTGAGACTGAGACGCTTAGGTTGCACATGCACGCTCTGGCTCTAGCATGGGCACGCACTTTGCACTTCACACGTGCACAGAGTGGTCGCTCCGTCGCGAGACAATGGGATCGTGGTGCGAGTGGTTTAGTAGGAACCTAGGCGAGATGAATCTGAAATAGGCCAGGGCTTTATAGGTGACTGAGAATGGTCAAATTTTTAATTCGAAACGGTCGGTTATTTCTAAAAACGGCTAGCTACCTTGAAAGCGACAACAGTCCAAAAACGAATGGACCATAATGATCCATGGTCAAATCTTTCGATCCGACGATCAGAAACGGTTAAAATTAATGATCAACGGTCAGAAACATTTTTCAAACGTTCTGAAACATTTATGGCCACCAAGAAACGTTCAACTCCCTTATACATATATAAACTGGACCATTTCAGTTCAAATGTCATCAACTCGAATAAAAATCTCTCCCCTTCCATCAGATCCTGTATATAACATCTCCTTCGTAGAATATTGTAAATGCATCCACTATTTGATTATGTCAGAAGATTCATTATGCTAAATTGTTCCTAAGTGAACCCATCATGATTGATGCACGGCGGATTCAGACAGGCTCATCTTATTCTGAAAGCAATTCACCTGTAACCCATCAGCAATTGATAAGGGGGCAAAACATGCTTTAAGGACAACGTATATTTTTACATGATTCAGCCTAGTGAAACAAAATAATCGAACTTTATTTCAATTTATTTTTCATTTTTCAGTATTTCCAACACATTTTCCCAACATCTCAAATTTACATGAGTTATAAACATGAAACAGTGGGGATTGAACACCCGGCAGTAATAGAAGTTTTGTATCAGGGTGAAATTTGTTCTTACAATGTACCTAAGTGGTAACAGTTCCATGAACAATTTGAAAGAAATATAAACATCATGGTCAGTTCCTGGAAGGTTTCAACGTAAACATTATTATTCTTACTGTTTTGTTCGTATGGCCCACCGAAGTTTTGGATTTACCTTATTTTAGAATCATATCATATTGTGGTCTTTCAAAACAAATGGACAGAATAAATTTGTGATGCAAGGAGGGACGTGATGAGGTCAATCACCATCTTCGTTAGCTCTCTGAACTCTTCATAGAGCTTTTCAGGTAAATAATGAGCTCAACTTTAGGAGGGAGTTTTAGACTTAGACTCCAACTCAAATACTATAAAAATGTGATTTACTATAATAAACTTTTTTTTCCACGTGCACACACACCCCTACACACTCATGCCGTAGTGGGATTTCACCACCTATGGGTACTCGAACCCTTGACCTGGTGTTAAAACTCTTGAGTAGAGCTGTACGTGAGTCGAGTTAGCTCGTTAGCTCGCTCAGATCAACTCAGAAAAGCTTGACTCAACTCGGATCAAAACTGTATTCGAGTCGAGTCGAGCTGATTTTTTGAGCTCGGAAAAATTTCGAATCGAGTTCAAGGTTGCCCAAGCCCAACTCAACTTGGATCGAACCAGTTCGGTGACTTGATTACTTTGATATTGTTGTTACTCACCAAGTGTTTGATGAAATGACTCAACAAAGTGTGATTGGTGGCAACTTGTACTTTGGTCTGTTATTTTCTAACTTTTTCTCTGGTTGTCATCTTTTATAGATAATGTTCCTGTTGCATTTTCTTTTTGTGCTTCTCTTGAGTTTGATAGGATATCTATCTTTTTATTGAAATCCAAAAATATCAGAAGATCACTGGACTGCTGATCAGGAAGCTGTCATTCCAGAGGTTGGTCCGTGAGATTGCATAAGACTTCAAGGTGAGTCGGAGATGAGATTATAACGTTGGTCCCTTTTTCCAATGTGAGGTAACAAGCTAACTCAACTCGTGTACAGCCCTAGTACCGAAGAAGGTATGTATATGAAACTAAATACCCTTTTTTTTTTCTTGATTTTATGTTATTTACAAGGTGTTTGATGAAATACCTGTAAATTCATTGATGTTATTTTACATACAACAAAATTTTGAAAGTGCAGTTCATGTGTTTGCGAAAATGTTGCACAGGCGAACTCAGCTCGATCTTGGCTCAAATTTAGCTCGAATTGCCCCAAGCTACTTACTGAACCGAGCTGAGCTGGCCAGTTAGGCTCAAGGATTGAGCCGAGCCAAGTCCGAGCTGGAGTCAGCAAGTGGCCAAGTCAAGTCAAGCTGTGCCAAGCTCGACTCGATTCGACTCTTGGACACCTCTACTCTTGAGAGTCTACCACTAGAGCAAGAGTAAGGACCCAATATAATAAACTTACTATTTCTATACATTCTTCATTCCTATTAGACTTTATGGTTTTGAGCCAAAATTAATAAATTTTCAATTTGATCCAACCATGTTGTTTTCCTACTTTTTATAAGCCTACCTTGGGCACAACTTCTACAACTCGAAAGATCAAGAGTTATACTTAAATTAAAATTTACTATTTATAATAAAAATGAAATTATATAGACTTTTGACCATCCATGAAATCTCACAAATCAATGCTTGCAACCTGGTGTAGTGTTGGTTGGCTTAAGGAAGATTTGCTATCTCAAAATTATACATGATATGTCAAAAAAAATGATCCTAATTTGTGAGATAGACTGATTTAAGGTTCCAACGGTTCGGATCATTTACACTTTCGATCGGGCTTCCTCCGGTCCAACTTTGCCACTACCCGGTCTACATCAATTTGTCAGGAAAAGCTCCCTGGACCCACACGGCCTCTCTCGCCGGGAGTCTTCGCTTGACTCCAGCATCTTCCCCGGTAGCTATTCACTTATCATCGATTTGCCTCTGTCGCGGAAAATTCCCAGCGTCTGTCGCCGCCCACCGTGGCCCACATGCTGACTTTTCCAATGATCGAAACCCTCCAGGCTGTGTATTCTATCATGTAAGATCCATAGTAATAATATTACTAATAAAGGTCCGTTGGCAGCATCGTTATCTATAGATTAATTTAGAAATTTGAAAAAAAAAAATTAGTATTCTGAAAGACCAGGATCATCTCTGAAGTATGATTATGGGTAATAGATTCACTCATTGTACTAATAGAATTTGGACGGTTTAAATCGTAGGACCATCTTTCCATGTGGGCTCCAGTGGCTGGCGACATAAGCTGTTTTCTCAGTCGCGACAGAGACGAAACGATGCCGTGGAGATTGGGAAAGTTGGAAAAGAATGCTTTAATTACTTTCCGCCGCCACTCACGACCCAGGATACAGCTGGTCTCCGCCCAGCGGCAGGTATAGAGGGGGTGGGTTGGGGATTAAGGACGCGGATTGCGTCCTACAGCTGCCCGTCTTTAGCCCCGAACGGGCAGTTCTGCGGGTGGGCCCACCGTGATGTATCTGTACATCCAAGCCGTTCATCCCTTTTTGCATTTCATGTTAAGACATAAACTCAAAAATAGGCAAATCCAACGCTAAAATGGACTACACGACAGATGACTCTTGCATCTAATGCAATTGAGCTATGGATCTGCCTCATTTTTGTTACTATGCATTACAATGATCAGAGAAAAGGATGAACGGCTTGGATGTACAGATACATCATGGTGGGCCCGCCCACATAACTGCCCATTCGGGGCTAGAGATGGGCGGGGGTAGGAAGCAATCAGCCTCCGGAATTAAAGGACGCGTTTTAGCTACTTGCAGGTTGAGTAGCGAGACTGGCGACGTTGTCAAGTTTTATGGGACCACAATGATGTATGTACTGTTTCCACACAGTCCATATGTCTAAAGAGATAATTTCGAAGCATCATATAAAGAATGAACCAGATCCAAAGCTGGAGTGCACCCACCACAAAAAACAGTAGGGAAAGTGATGGCCACCATTGAAATCTTCCTAAGGTCCACCATTAGTAGTTTTTAACGGTGGGCGTCACTCTTCCCACTGTTTTCTGTGGTGGTGTCCACTCAAGCTTTGGATCAGACTAACTCTTTGGCTCATACCTTAATATGATCTCTACGAAAGGATGTATGGTATAGATACAAAACATATATAATGGTGGGGCCCACATAACTTGGCCACGTCACTTGAGTAGCGCTACTCAACCTGTCAGTAGTTAATCCGCCCGGCATTAAGGGCCTGTTTGGTCGGGCGCGGATTGGGTACTACCCCGGAATGGGATTGGGTACTGAGTTACTCTGTATGCTTTTATTGTACCGACTAAACTCAGTTGGGCCTACTATGAATGTATGTGAGTTATCCACGCCGTCCATCTGTTTTTCAAGATCATTTTAGTGGTTGATTCTACAATAGAAGTATTGCTAAAGCTTAAGTGGACCACACTAAAGGAAATAATGCAAATAATGACTTCCACTGTTGAAACCTTGCTAGGGCCCACGGTGATGTTTATTTGTCATCCAACCTGTTCATAAGATTACACAGACATGGATGAAGGGAAAACACAAATATCAGCTTGATCCAAAACTTCTGTGGGCCCCAAGAAATTTTCAACGGTAGAATTTCAATTCACACTATTTCCAGTGGTGAGGTCTACTTGAGATTTGGATATATCTCATTTTTGGGATCAAGACATATAATTATCTGTTAAAATGGATGGACGGAGTAGATAATATGTGTAAATCACAGTAGACCCCACAAAGTTTACTCAGTACGCTTACCGTACTGAGTTACTCAGCAGGCAATCCACTTTCTACTACCCCCGCCTGTTTGGAGCTCAGAACAGGCGGAGGCTGGAGGGCCACCGTGATATATGACTTTTATCCACACTGTCTATATCTTTTCTCATATCATTTCAGGTTATTATACTTAAAATAAGATAGATCGAAGGCTCAAGTGGACCACACCATAGGAAGAAGCGGTGCTAAGGATGCCCACCGTTGAAACTTTCTTAAGGCCCACTATTTCGTTTAGTTTCCATCCAATTGCTTTATATGGTCATATATAGCTGGATTAAGTGAAAAAAAAAAATCACCTTGATCCAAAACTTCGGTAGTCCTTAAGGGCTTGTTCGGGCGGTGGGATTAGAAGGGATTAGGTGGGATGGGATTCATCTGGTCCTGTGCCAATTCCACTCCATGTCTGGGAAGAAAGGAAAAGCTTGGAATTACATTAAAATGGAATTGCATTGGGTTCCATGCCAATTTCACTCAATGTTAGCAAGTTGCGTAGGTCCCACCATGATGTGTGGACTATATCCACACCGTCCACCCATTTATCGAGATTATTTTAGAGCATGGGCCAAAAAATCAGGTAAATCTAAAGCTCAAGTGGACCCTGTTGAGAAGTGGAGCCACATGCGCGGATTTCGTGTCGCAAGTCCTTTCGCAACTGGGATGCTGAAAGAAGTTTCGCAGATTTCGTGTCGCAAGTCCTTTTGCAACTGGGATGCGGAAAGTAGTTTCGCGGATTTCGTGTCACAAGTCCTTTCGCAACTAGGATGCGAAAAGGGAAGTTGCCAAAACTATAAATTGGGGTCCCTAGCGCTATTCTAATGTTAAGGTGAATATTGGAGAGCTATTCTAAGGTGTGGGAAAAGGGTTTTCTCTATATCTCCAAGGGAGAGGTTAGTATATTGCCTTGTAATCTTCGTTTTTCATAGTGGAAGTTTGCATCTGTGGTTTTTTACCCTAGTTTGGAGTTTTTCCACGTATATTTTGTCTCGTGGTTTGTTTAGATTGCTTTGATCTATTTCTAGTTTATATTTCTTCTTGTTTATCGTTTGTGGGTAAGGCCTGAGATTGAATCTAGGCTCACTGCGTTGTTGGCGTGCTGCGCAACAACGGGTATAAGAGCTATTGGTTTAGTTCTATTGGGAGCGATAGCAGAAGATGGAAAAACTAGAATTGAGAAGTTTGATGGTTCAAACTTTACCTTCTGGAAGATGCAGATGGAAGATTATCTGTATCAAAAGGACCTTTATATTCTTCTAGGAGGAAAAGAGAAAAAACCAGAAAAGATGACAGATGATGAATGGTTTTTACTAGATAGGAAGGCTTTAGGAACGATCCGACTCTCTTTTTCTAAGAGCGTTGTCTTCAATATATCCAAGGTGAAAACTACAAAAGAATTAATGAAAGCCCTAACCACCATGTGTGAAAAGCCCTCAGCATCCAATAAGATTCATCTTATGAAATAGCTATTCAACGTGAAGATGTCAGATGGTGGGAGCGTAGCTGAACATCTAAACGAGTTCATTACAATCATGAGTCAGTTGGAATCCTTTGGCATTGTTTTTTAGGATGAGGTCAGAGCGTTATTGATCTTATCCAGTTTACCAGACAGTTAGGATGGTTTGGTGATTGCTGTGAGCAATTCTTCAGAGTCGACAAAGCTGAAATTTGATGATGTGGCTGATTTAATTCTCAGCGAAGAATCTAGAAAGAAGGCATCAGGAGTTTCAGGGGATTCAGGGAATGCCCTAAACGTTGAAGGAAGAGGAAGATCACTAAACAAATGAGGCAATAAACACGGGCGTTATAAGTCGAAGAAGAAATCCAAGAGACCGAAAGACAAAGACAGGTATTGACATTATGGCAAGAAGGGGCACATGAAATATGATTGCAGGGCGCTTAAGAAACAAGAAGGAAACTCTCAAAGTGGGAAGGATTTAGTGAATCTATCTGAGGAGAGTGACACAGAGGCGTTGATCTTGTCTCTTGATGCGAGGAATGAGTCTTGGGTTATAGACTCAGGTGCTTCGTTTCATGCCACTTCATGCAAGGGAGTTCTGTGTAATTATGTGTCAGGTGACTTTGGGAGAGTATACCTGGGTGATGATGAGCTGTGCAGTATTGTTGGAAAGGGAGATGTTCAAATAAGTTAAAAAGATAGAACAACTTTGAAATTGAATGATATCAGACATGTATCAAGTTTGAAACGTAACTTGATTTCAGTGGGGCAGTTGGCCGATACCGATTATGTGACGACATTCACCAGTGATTCCTGGAAGATCACAAAAGGTGCCTTCGTGATATCTCGAGGCAAGAAGGAAGGTACTTTGTATGTGACTTCAGGATTGTATTGTTTACTCGCAGTCGCATCAACTGGAGTGAATGGGTAGTTATGACATCAGAGGTTAAGACATATGAGTGAAAAGGGAATGAAAGTGCTATTGTCAAAAGGAAAACTATCAAGGCTGAAGTCTATTAACTTGGAATTATGTGAGAACTGCGTGTATGGTAAGCAGAAGAGGGTAAGTTTCAAGAAGACAGGACGCGCTCCAAAGACGCATCTGTTGGAGCTTGTACATACTGATGTGTGGGGACCGGCACAGGTATCATCTCTTGGTGGCTCATGTTATTTTGTTTCATTTATTGATGATACTAGTAGAAAACTGTGGATTTATTTCTTAAAGCACAAATCTGATGTATTTAAGAAGTGAAAAGTTATGGTAGAAAATGAGACAGGTAAAATAGTAAAATGTCTCAGATTTGATAATGGGGGAGAGTATTGTGACAAGAGGTTTGAGGAGTATTGTGCGGCAAGTGGAATTAAACATCAAAAAACGATTCTAGGTACACTGCAGCAGAATGGTGTGGCTGAGCGCATTAACAAGACCATCCTTGAGCGCGCTAGGAGTATGAGGTTACATGCAGGGTTGCCCAAGACATTTTGGGCAGATGCTTTGAATACCGCCGCATATCTCATCAATAGAAGTCCCTCAGCACCATTGGATGGTGGGCTACCAGAAGAAGTGTGGACTGGGAAAGAAGTGAACCTTCTACATCTCAGTGTTCGGTTGCACTTCATATGTTCACATTGATGCAGAACACAGAAACAAGCTGGATGCGAAGTCCAGGAGGTGCACGTTTATAAGCTACGGGCAGCATGATTTTGGCTACAGGTTTTAGGATGCAGAAAACAGAAAAATCATCAGAAGCAAGGATGTAGTCTTCAATGAAAAAGTGATGCATAAGGATAGTGTGCAGGAAAATACACTACGTGAAAAATGGGAAAAAATGACGGATTTAGAGACGGTTCTGGACCGTCTCTAAAATTGCTTGGTTTAAAGACGCTTTAGAGACGGTCGTAAACCGTCTCTAAAATTTTAGACGGCCCGTGACCGTCCTTAAAATTGTCTTAAAAATGTAAACGTCCAAAAATCATTTAAGACGGTCGATGACCGTCTTATATACAGTCATCTGAGACGGTCATTGGCCGTCCGCATTAGAGACGGTCCTTGACCGTCTTATATACGATCATCTGAGACGGTCAATGGCCGTCTGCATTAGAGACGGTCATTGGCCGTCTTTTACTTATAATCTGAGACTGTCAAAGACCGTCTCTATTAGAGACGGGCCTTAGCCGTCTTATAGCCCTAGCAAAGACCGTCTTTATTAGAGACGGTTTAGGACCGTCTCTATTAGAGACTGTCAATGACCGTCTCTATTAGAGACGGTCCTAAACCGTCTTATAGCCTCTTCGAGACTGTCAAAGACCGTCTCTATTAGAGACTGTCCTAAACCGTCTCTAATGCTTAAGTCAAAAATTAAGAACAAAAAATTCATGAATTTCGAAAAAAAATTAGTTGAGAAGCTTAGAAAAATAATTAACAATGTTTAAGAAAATTTTAAATTTTGAAAAAAAAAATTAAGAACCTCGAATAATGTTGATAATTTTGAAAAAAAAATTCAATAAAAAAATGGTATTTTGAAAAACAAAATTTTAAAAATTAAACAAATTTGTAAAAAAATTGACAAATTGTAAAAAAAAAAAAAAAAAAATATTTTTAAAAAAAGAAAACTGGATTTTGTATTTTGACAAGAAAAATTAAAAAGTTATATAACAAAAGTGAGATTTAAAAAATGATATTTTGAAAAAGAAATTTTAAAACATTGAACCAAATTGTGAAAAAATCGACAAATTGTAAAAAATATATTTTTAAAACAGAGAAAAGTAGATTTTGTATTTTGATAAGAAAAATTAAAAAGTTATATAACAAAATTGAGATTTAAAAAATAATATTTTGAAAAAGAAAATTTAAAAAATTAAACAAAATTGTGAAAAAATTGACAAATTGTAAAAAAATATATATTTTTTAAAAAGAAAACTAAATTTTATATTTTGACAAGAAAAATTGAAAAGTTAAATAACAAAAGTGAGATTAAAAAAATGATATTTTGAAAAAGAAAATTTTAAAAATTAAAGAAAATTGTGAAAAAATTGACAAATTGTAAAAAAAATATTTTTAAAAAAGAAAACTAGATTTTGTATTTTGACAAGAAAAATTGAAAAGTTATATAACAAAAGTGAGATTTAAAAAATGATATTTTGAAAAAGAAATTTTTAAAAATTAAATAAATTTGTGAAAAAATTGACAAATTGTAAAAAAATATATATATATATTTTAAAAAAGAAAACTAGATTTGTATTTTGACAAGAAAAATTGAAAAGTTAGATAACAAAAGTGAGATTTCGATAAAAAAATGATATTTTGAAAAGGAAAAATTAAAAAATTAAACAAAATTATGAAAAAATTGACAAATTGTAAAAAAATATATTTTTAGAAAAAGAAAACTAGATTTCATATTTTGACAAGAAAAATTGAAAAGTTAGACTTAGATAACAAAAGTGAGATTTTGATGATGTGTTGTATATCTTTGCCGCCCATACGTTTCTCCAACCCATTTTTGGTAGTATAAAAAATTGTGTAGATTTAAATCTTAAGTGGACCACACCACTGGAAAGAATGATAATATAGTATCTCGCCATTAAAAATTATAAAGAGCCCATCGTAAGTTTTAGTTATGTTTATTTGCAATCCAACTTGTTGATAATGTAAAGAAGATTTAGATGAAGGTAAACTACAAAGATCAAATAGATCCAAAACTTTTATAGCCTTCAAGAGGTTTTTAATGGTTATTCATCATATTGTTTTGATTGGTATGGCCCACCTAAGATTATTTAGTTTTTATGATTTGAAATCACATCCTAAAATAAGATGGAAAAATATATGGACGATGTCGATATACATAAAATATATCAAGGTAGGCCCTACACGGTTAGAGTAACACCCATGAAGGAGTTACCTAAAATAGTGAAATGGCACTATAAGGTCACCTCATGGGAACTTTCCATGAGGTTAATCTGTGTGTGCCCCACCATGATGTGTGTAGAACATCAACACCATGCATTTGATGTGTCCCATTTAAGTGCAAAAATCAGTCATATATGAAACTCAGGTGGGCCATAACATCTAAAACTATGTGAAGACATCCCTAAAACAGATAAAAGCATTTGGTGGGGCCCACATGAGTTTTGGATGTGTATGAAACTTGGTCCGACTCCTCATCCAAGTGGGACACACATAACAAATGGGTTGGATTTATGAACCACATTTAGGTGGGCCCAATAAATGATTATGAATGTTTTAATGGGAGGGTAATTAATCCTCTCAACTACAGTATGTGGTGTGGCCTACCCAAGTCATGGATTGACCTTATTTTTAAGCTCGTGGCCCACCATGGAATGGTGCATCTGATTGACGGGGTAGATCCAAAGTTCAAGTGGACCCACCATAGAAAAGAGTGGGATAGTGACACCCACTATTGAAACCTTCTTAGGGCCCGTCGCGATGTTTATTTAAGATCCAATCTGTTTATAAGTTAATACAGACATGGATGCGGTTGAAACTTGGTCTGATATCCCTCATCCAAGTGGGACACACATAATGAGTGGATTGGATATGTGAATCACATTCAGACAGGCCCAATATATGATTATGAATGTTTTAAGGAAACCCTTCCCAATTACGTTTAGGTGAGTTACTCGTTACTTTTACTAGAGTAAACTTTGTGGGGTCCACTGTTATTTATTTTTTTATCCACTCCATTCATCCATGTTAACAGATAATTTGAGGTCTAAAGAACAAAAAGGAAGCATATCCAAAGCTCAAGTGGACCACACCACAAGAAATAGTGTGATTGAACCTCTACCATTTAAAATTTCTTGGAGGCCATAGAAGTTTTGGATCAAGCTGATGTTTGTGTTTTCTATTCATTCATATAGTTTTGATATTATGAATAACCTTTAACCGTTTTTGGACAATTCGATCAGTCCAGATTGAAAAGAAAATAACTTCAGATGTTTAAATTAAAATTCACTCAAATTGTTGATCAATCTTGTTTGCCCAATATCTCTCTCATATGTAGCATGATCGGGCGAGTAACTAGTCAATTTGAGGGTAATGATCAGTAAAATGGGCCAAATATTCTGGTCAAAATTGTGACCCAACTTATTGACCTCGTGAGAACCTAAGAATTGATGTTAGTAAGTTTTGTGGGCCCCATCATGATGTGTCGAACATCAACACCGTGGATTTGATAGAAGTTTTGGATCAAGCAGATGTTTGTGTTTTCCCTTCATTCATATCCTTTTGATATTATGAACATGTTGGATGGCAAATAAACATTACTGTGGGCCTAAGGAAGGTATCAACAGTGGAAATCATTATTCCACACTGTTTTGTGGGCATGGTTCACTTGAGTTTGGGATTTACCGAAAATTTGGGATCAATACACACCGTTCATCCATTTTTCGAGATCATTTTATATAATTATCTAAAAAATGAATCATATCCAAAGATTAAATGGACTACACTACAAATAAGGGGAACAGATTAACTACTCCCCCTAGACCATCCAATGGCTGGTGGTTGGTGCTATGTGGGCCCCACCATGATGTATGGCCCCACAAACCATTTTTTTTTAAATATTTACTTTTGAACCAGTTGGATTTCAAATAAACATTACGATGAGTCTTAGGATAGTTTCAACGGTGGGAATCGCCCTCCGTTGTTTTCTGTGGAGGGGTCCACTCTGATTTTTATCTGTCTCATTCTTTTGCTTGTGACTTAAAATGATATCTCAAAATGGATGGACGGTGTGGATATAACAAATACATCATAGGTTTTTATAAATGATTATAAATGTTTTAATGGGAGGGTAACCCTCTCAACTATAGTATGTGGTGTGACCCACCCAAGTCATGGATTGACTTTATTTTTAAGCTTGTGGCCCACCATGGAATGGTGCATCTGACTGATGGGGCAGATCCAAAGTTCAAGTGGACCCACCATAGAAAAGAGTGGGATAGTGACACCCACTATTGAAACCTTCTTAGGGCCCGACCGCCGTGATGTTTATTTGAGATCCAACCTGTTTATAAGTTAATTAATTTAGACATGGATGCAGTTGAAAATTAGTCTGACCCCTCATCCAAGTGGGACAAACATAATGAGTAGGTTGGATATGTGAATCACATTTAGGCAGGCCCAATATATGATTATGAATGTTCTAAGGAAACCCCTCCATTATATTATGTGGTGTGGCCCACATTTAGGTTGATGTTTGTGTTTTCCCTTCATTTATATTTCTTTGATATTATGAACATGTTGGATGACAAATAAACATTACTGTGGGCCCAAGGAAGGTATCAATGGTTGAAATCATTATTCCACACTGTTTTGTGTGTCATGGTCCACTTGAGTTATGGATTTACCCAAAATTTGGGATCAACCCATACGGTTTATCCATTTTTCAAGATCATTTTATAGAATTATCCAAAAAATGAATTATATCGAAAGATTAAATGGACCACAACACAAATAAGGGGAACGAATTGGCTCCTCCCCTACACCATCCAATGGCTTGTGGTTGGTCTTTGTGTGGCCAACCATGATGTATTTTTACAACTACATGGATGAAGGAAAACTAAAATATCAACTTGATCTAAAACTTAGTGGCCTCCCAAAATTTTTCAATGGTAGACGTTCGGTTTATATTATTTCTTATGATGTGGTCCACTTTATATTATTTCTTATGATATGATGTGGTCCACTTGATATCAACTTGATGTATGTGTTTCATCCATGCCGTCCATATATTTTTACAGATAATTTTATAATATCAGACCAAAAATGAGATATATCCAAATCTCAAGTGGACTACATTATTGGAAACACGGTTGAATGAACATTGACCATTAAAAACATTTTGGTTGCCATACAAGTTTTGGATCAAGCTGGTTTTTGTTTTTTCCCTTCATCTGGTCCCGTATGACCAAATCAATAGATTGGATGTCAAATAAACAATACAGTGGGCCTTAGGAGGATTTTAATGGTGGATATCCAATCACTATTGTTCTCATGTGGTGTGGACCACCTGAGATTTATATTCCTCTAATTTTTAGTATGACGCTCTAAAATGATCTTTAAAAATGGATGAGCGGAATGGATGAAACACATACATCATGGTAGGGCCCACAGAGCACCGACCACGCCATCCCAAAATTGGGCGCGCGCTCAAAACAGAGACGCGCGCCCAAGCTCTATTCGGCAACCTCCCTCCTCTCTCTCTCTCTCTCTATCTCTCACCCCTGCCCTCCCTCGCCGCTCTCTCTCTCCCTCCCTCGCCGCCCTCCCTCGCCGCCCTCCCTCACTCTCGCGCAACCTCTCTCTCTCTCTCTCTCGGTCATCTCTCCACCGCACCGCCTCTCTCTGTCTGTTTCTCTCGGTGCTCTCTCTCTCGCGCATCCACACGAGGTATCTCTCTCTCTCTCTCTCTCTCTCTCTCTCTCTCTTTCTCGCTCAATCTCTCTCAATCTCAATACCGATTGAAGCGATTTAGGGATTTGGGGATTTGGGGATTTAGGGATTTAGGGATTTGGGGATTTAGGGATTTGGGGATTTAAGGATTTAGGGCGTGTTTGGACGGGCCCATCCCATGGGATTGGATTGCATTAGGGTGGATGGCAAGTAATGATGGCTGTGTCAGTGGATTGCTGGCAATCCCATGGGATTGCTATATCCAGGGACTTCACCACCGAGTATGTTTGGCTCGCCTGGCCAATCCCTGGATTGGCATAAACCTGCGCTATTTATAGGATTAAAGAGTCACCACCATTTTTTAAATGGTGCATCTGAACTACCCTGAAACATGACGAACTGCAGAAGTTCACAGCGGCATCTTAGTCAGGCAACTGGTCACCTACATGGTCTTCTGCACCAACACCCTCATTTTCTATGCCGGTGCTCATCTTGTACAAGATGGGAAGACAACATTTTCCAAAGTCTTCTTCTTGTTCTTACTCCGATTTTCATTTGTGGTTGTGTGATTGCTTTCAACTGCAGGTTTTCTTTGCTTTGATAATGGCAGCATTTGGAGTCTCATAGACCAGCGCTATAGCTCCATATGCAACCATTCACTTTTAAATGTAGGACTGCCATGTAAAAATAAATAAATAAATTAGTATTTTACTAGTTTAATGTGGCCTTTTATTTTTTATATGGGAAGCATGTTTCCTGCTCAAGCATGTCATGCCTGGGCTTAAATTACAGCCCACATTTTAAAATAGGTTGGCTGGCCCATCTTGTGGGCTTGAGCCCACTCATTGACATATGCAGTGGTAATCTGACCAAATTTTAAGTTGCATGATCAGGATTAGATGAGTTAGCTATCTCAAGTAGAAATGTTTGCACAAGATTTTTAAACAAACAAAAGGTGACCTACTATTGATCTGAATCATTCATTCATTCATGCAACTTGAAGCAACTAAGAATCTTTGTTTAGTCGTTAAGTTATTTATTTTTGTATATTTGCATGTCCTTATTCTATCACGATTTGATTTGTTTTTACAACTAATTGATGACATTAGCTTCTTAATTAGGCATAAATCTATGTTTGTGTGTAGGTCAATGGCATTGAGTACAAAGTATAACTCTCTCCCAAATGAATCTTCATCATGTGAAAATTTTGACATTGTTGTTTTCTCTTTCGGGTTGTCTTCTAACAGAAATGTCTTTTGGATGGAAACTTTTGTAAATATACATCTTTACTGCTTCACTTTAAGGAATGTTTAAATCATGTTTAAATTTACAGTTTTCCATGGCATTAATATTTTTGGTGTTTCATGATGCTTTCTAAGCATTATCTTTGATCAGGTTATCTTTGTGAATGATTCACGCTAATACCATGTCTATGTTCTTCATATGTTGTTGAAATTGACACAGCAAGCAATTATCCATTTACTCCTTTAGCTAAATAGATTGCTAGTTCATGTGGTTTTGCCTTTTACTTTTTTACTTCATAATTCAATTGTATTCATTTAGGTTTCTTTTCTTGAAAAAGAATTATGGAAATTGTAACAGTTAAGTTCCTACTTTTTTACTTTTTAACATTCAACACCAGGTTTCCTATCACAGCCTTCTTTATTCATTACACTGCAAAAGCCTATAGTTGCTTCTCTTGTTGAATACTTATAAAATAAATATTATGGTAGTCTACATTGTCTATTGGGCAATGGATTTATCCGACTTCAACTTCCATCTATGATGTTTGGTTGGTTAAGTTTTGAAGAATACATACTGTTCAAATGAGTCGAAGTACATGATATAGACTTACAATCTCAAATGGAAAATTTTCCCATGGTACAAGTGCATGGAAAACTTTCCACATATCAACTTGCATTTGGATCAGTTGGCCTCCACATCACCCATTTGGACCGTCCTTTAGGAAAACATTACAAGGAAAACATTTCCACAACTCAATCCAACTTAGGCATGTATGAGAATATGAAAGTATTACAACACAGGAAACAGTTTGATTGAACATCTACCATTGAAAATTTTTTGGAGGCCAAAGAAGTTTTGGATCAAGCTGATGTTTGTGCTTTCTCTTCATCCATGTCTTTGTGATCATATTAACAAGTTGGATGACAAATAAAAATTACTTTAGACCCTAGGAAGGTTTCAACAGTGAAAATCTGGATTTTCTTATTAGTAAATTTTAACTGAACTTGTTCTTTTGAAAAATAGAAAAATGGGAATATTAAGAAATATGGATTTTCTTATTAAGAAGAAAATGGAAGATGGATTGAAAAAACATAAAAGAGTTTTACAGAAATTATTTGTTCCAAACAGGACATTTATCAAAGGAGCACTATTGGGTGATATTTAAGATTTTCATAATAAATAGATTAAGAGCCAATGATAATTATAAGTAGACTTGCAACCAAAAATAAAGAATTTGATTTTATTCAAAACATGGAAAGACTAATCAGTACTACTTCTTGTAACTTCAGCCACTGCTTCAAATAGAGGGAATGCACAAAGATTTGGTTAGGGAGACCACTGATGGTGAACTAGTAGCTGCAACAAATATGAGAGTTACAAAGGTGAAAAAAAACATAAGTCGGTCGGTAAGATAAGATGCATGATTTTCCTTTTCAATTGTTAGTTATAGATTGACAGTACTTGTTTCAATTTTCTTGGATGGATGATGAATGTATTTGGGAATGTGAATGAAAATAAAAAACTTATAATATATATATATATGTTATCAATGGAGGATACCTTGTTTAGGGGGACATGAAATTCTTGTAGCTTATGGTATGGTGCCCCATATTGGTTGTATATTACTAGTATGTAGTAGATAATACTAGGTTCAATAGTAGATAATACTAGAAAATCCCTAAACCTAAACCTACACCTAATCCTAATCTACTCCTTAACCCGAATCCAAACCTAAACCTATACTTATAACCTAAAACTATTCTCAAATCTCAAAACCTATAACCTAAACCTGAATCCAAACCCGAACCCGAATTTCTAAACCTTAACCTAAACATATAACCTATAACCTAAGCCTATACCTAAACCTAAACCTAAAGCTAAAGTTAAACCTATAACTTAAACCTAAACTCAAATCCCTAAACCTTAACCTAAACCTACAACCTAAACTTATAACCTTAACCTAAACCTAAACCTAAACCTACACCTAATCCTAATCTCAACTCCCTAACCTAAACTTAAACCTAAACTTGAAAACCCAAAACTAAACCCGAACACAGAACCCGATCCCGATTTTCTAAACCTAAACTTAAGACCTTAACCTAAACCTATTCTCAAATCCCAAAACCTCAGTAACCTAAACCCGATCCCGATTTCCTAAACCTAAACTTAAGACCTTAACCTAAACCTATTCTCAAATCCCAAAACTCGTAACCTAAACCTAAACCTATAACCTATAACCTAAACCAAAACCTATAACCAAAACCAAAACCTATAACCTAAACCCGAACCCATTTTCAAATCCCATAACCTATAACCTAAACCTAAATCAAAACCTATAACCAAAACCAAAACCAAACCCAAACCCAAACCGAACCCGAATTCCTAAACCTTAAGTTAAATATATAACTTATAACCTATAACTTAAGCCTATACCTAAACCTAAAACCATACTTATAACCTAAACCTTAACCTATTCTCAATTCCCTAAACCTATAGCTTATAACCTAAACCTAAACCTAAACCTTAACCTAAACCTATAACCTTAACCTAAACCAAATTCTATGACCTAAAACCTAAATGTATTCTCAAATCCCTAAACCTAAACGTACACCTAATTCTAATCTCAACTCCCTAACCTAAACCTAAACCTAAACTTGAAAACCCAAACCTAAACGCGATCCCGAACCCAAACCCGATTTCCTAAACCTAAACCTTAACCTATTCTCAATCCCTAAACCTATAGTTTATAACCTAAACCTAAACCTAACCTAAACCTAAACCTAAACCGATAACCTTAACCAAAACCAAAACCTACGACCTAAAACCTTAACCTATAACCTATAATCTAAACTTATAACCTATAACCTAACCTTAACCTAAACCTAAAATCTAAACCTTAACCAATAACCTAAAACCTAAATATATTCTCAAATCCCTAAATCTAAACCTACACCTAATCCTAATCTCAACTCCCTAACCTAAACCTAAACCCGATCCAGAACCCGAACCCGATTTCCTAAACCTAAACCTTAACCTATTCTCAAATCCCTAAACTTAAACCTACACCTAATCCTAATCTCAACTCCCTAACCTAAACCTAAACCTAAACTTGAAAACCCAGGACCTATACCCACTTCTGAACCCGAACCGAATTCCTAAACCTAAACCTTAACCTATTTTTCAAATCCCTAAACCTAAACCTACACCTAATTCTAATCTTAACTCCCTAACCTAAACCTAAACCTAAACTTGAAAACCCAAACCTAAAACCCGATCCCGAACCCGAACACGATTTCCTAAACCAAAACCTTTACCTATTCTCAAATCCCTAAACTTAAACCTACACCTAATCCTAATCTAAACTCCCTAACCTAAACCTAAACTTGAAAACCCAAACCTAAACCCGATCCAGAACCCGATTTCCTAAACCTAAACCTTAACATATTCTCATTCCCCAAACTTATAGCTTATAAGACCTAAACCTATAACCTTAAAACCAAAACGTATGACCTAAAACCTTAACTATAACCTATAACCTAAACTTATAACCTATAACCTAACCTTAACCTAAACCTAAAACCTAAAACCTAAACCTTAACCAATAACCTACAACCTAAACGTAAACCTAAAACCTAAATGTATTCTCAAATCCCTAAACTTAAACCTACACCTAATCCTAATCTCAACTCCAACCTAAACCTAAAACTAAACTTGAAAACACAAACCTAAACACTCGATCCCAATTCCCTAAACACCGAACCTTAACCTATTCTCAATTCCCTAAACCTATAGCTTATAACCTAAACCTAAACCTAAACCTTAACCTAAACCTATAACCTTAACCTAAACCAAAACCTATGGCCTAAAACCTAAATGTATTCTCAAATCTTTAAACCTAAACCTACACCTAATCATAATCTCAACTCCCTAACCTAAACCTAAAACCCGATCCCGAACCCGAACCCAATTTCTAAACCTAAACCTTAACCTATTCTCAAATCCCTAAACTTAAACCTACACCTAATCCTAATCTCAACTCCCTAACCTAAACTTGAAAACCCAAACCTAAAACCCGATCCCGAACCCGATTTCCTAAACCTAAACCTTAACCTATTCTCAAATCCCTAAACTTAAAA
This sequence comes from Magnolia changhungtana, assembly GCA_030180095.1. Taxonomy (NCBI): domain Eukaryota; kingdom Viridiplantae; phylum Streptophyta; class Magnoliopsida; order Magnoliales; family Magnoliaceae; genus Magnolia; species Magnolia changhungtana. The sequence continues at coordinate 5,952,830 of JASAUF010000378.1, forward strand.
CCTACACCTAATCCTAATCTAAACTCCCTAACCTAAACCTAAACCTAAAATTGAAAACCCAAACCTAAACCCAATCCAGGAACCCGAACCCGATTCCTAAACCTAAACCTAAAATTGAAAACCCAAACCTAAACCCAATCCCGAACCCGAACCCGATTCTAAACCTAAACCTTAACCTATTTTCAAATCCCTAAACCTAAACCTACACCTAATCCTAATCTCGACTCCCTAACCTAAACCTAAACCTAAACTTGAAAACCCAAACCTAAACCCGATCCAGATCCCGATCCAGAACCCGAACCCGATTTCCTAAACCTAAACCTTAACATATTCTCAATTCCCTAAACCTATAGCTTATAAGACCTTAAAACCTTAACCTTAACCTAAACCTATAACTTTAAAACCAAAACCTATGTCCTAAAACCTAAACTTATAACCTATAACCTAACCTTAACCTAAACCTAAAACCTAAACCTTAACCAATACCGTCCTAAAACCTAAACTTATAACCTAACCTTAACCTAAACCTAAAACCTAAACCTTAACCAATACCTAAAACCTAAATGTATTCTCAAATCCTAAACCTAAACCTACACCTAATCCTAATCTCAACTCCCTAACCTAAACCTAAACTCGATCCCGAACCCGATTTCCTAAACCTAAACCTTGACCTATTCTCATTCCTAAACCTATAGCTTATAACCTAAACCTAAACCTTAACCTAAACTTATAACCTTATGACCTAAAACCTAAATGTATTCTCAAATCTCTAAACCAAAACCTACACCTAATCCTAATCTAAACTCTCTAACCTAAACCTAAACCTAAACTTGAAAACCCAAACCTAAACCCAATCCAGAACCCGAATTCCTAAACCTAAACCTATACCTAATCCTAATCTCGACTCCCAACCTAAACTCGAACCTAAACTTGAAAACCCAAACCTAAACCCGATCCCAGGAACCCGAACCCGATTTCCTAAACCTAAACCTTAACATATTCTCAATTCCCTAAACCTATAGCTTATAAGGCCTTAAAACCTTAACCTTAACCTAAACCTATAACCTTAAAACCAAAACCTATGTCCTAAAACCTAAACTTATAACCTATAACCTAACCTTAACCTAAACCTAAAATCTTAACCTTAACCAATACCTAAAACCTAAATGTATTCTCAAATCCCTAAACCTAAACCTACACCTAATCCTAATTTCAACTCCCTAACCTAAACCTAAACCCGATCCCGAACCCGAACCCGATTTCATAAACCTAAACCTTAACCTATTCTCATTCCCTAAACCTATAGCTTATAACCTAAACCTAAACCTTAACCTAAACTTATAACCTTAACCTAAACCAAAACTTATGACCTAAAACCTAAATGTATTCTCAAATCTCTAAACCAAAACCTACACCTAATCCTAATCTCAACTCCCTAACCTAAACCTAAACCTAAACTTGAAAACCCAAACCTAAAACCCGATCCAGAACACAGAACCCGATTTCTAAACCTAAACCTTAACCTATTCTCAAATCCCTAAACTTAAACCTACACCTAAACCTAATCTAAACTCCTAACCTAAACCTAAACCTAAACTTGAAAACCCAAACCTAAACCCAATCCCGAATTCTAAACCTAAACCTACACCTAATCCTAATCTCGACTCCCTAACCTAAAGCACGAACATAAACTTGAAAACCCAAACCTAAACCCGATCCGAACCCGAACCCGATTTCCTAAACCTAAACCTTAACATATTCTCAATTCCCTAAACCTATAGCTTATAAGACCTTAAAACCTTAACCTTAACCTAAACCTATAACCTTAAAACCAAAACCTATGTCCTAAAACCTAAACTTATAACCTATAACCTAACCTTAACCTAAACCTATAACCTAAACCTTAACCAATACCTAAAACCTAAAAATAAACCTAAAACCTAAATGTATTCTCAAATCCCTAAACCTAAACCTACACCTAATCCTAATCTCAACTCCCTAACCTAAACCTAAACCCGATCCAGAACCCGAACCCGAACCCGATTTCCTAAACCTAAACCTTAACCTATTCTCGATTCCCAAACCTATAGCTTATAACCTAAACCTTAACCTAAACCAAAACTTATGACCTAAAACCTAAATGTATTCTCAAATCTCTAAACCTAAACCTACACCTAATCCTAATCTCAACTCCCTAACCTAAACCTAAACCTAAACTTGAAAACCCAAACCTAAAACCCGATTCGAACCCGAACCCGATTTCCTAAACCTAAACTTTAACCTATTTTCAAATCCCTAAACTTAAACATACACCTAATCCTAATCTAAACTCCCTAACCTAAACCTAAACCTAAACTTGAAAACTCAAACCTAAACCTAATCCCGAACCCGAATTCCTAAACCTAAACCTACACCTAATCCTAATCTCGACTCTAACCTAAACCCGAACCTAAACTTGAAAACCCAAACTTAAACCCGATCCCGAACCTGAACCCGATTTCCTAAACCTAAACCTTAACATATTCTCAATTCCCTAAACCTATAGCTTATAAGATCTTAAAACCTTAACCTTAACATAAACCTATAACCTTAAAACCAAAACCTATATCCTAAAACCTAAACTTATAACCTATAACTTAACCTTAACCTAAACCTAATACCTAAACCTTAACCAATACCTAAAACCTAAAAATAAACCTAAAACCTAAATGTATTCTCAAATCCCTAAACCTAAACCTACACTTAATCCTAATCTCAACTCGCTAACCTAAACCTAAACCCGATCCCGAACCCAAACCCAATTTCCTAAACCTAAACCTTAACCTATTCTCAATTCCCTAAACCTATAGCTTATAACCTAAACCTTAACCTAAACCAAAACTTATGACCTAAAACCTAAATGTATTCTCAAATCTCTAAACCTAAACTTACACCTAATCCTAATCTCAACTCCTTAACCTAAACCTAAACCTAAACTTGAAAACCCAAACCTAAAACCCGATCCAGAACCCGAACCCGATTTCCTAAACCTAAACCTTAACCTATTCTCAAATCCCTAAACTTAAACCTACACCTAATCCTAATCTAAACTCCCTAACCTAAACCTAAACCTAAACTTGAAAACCCAAACCTAAACCCAATCCCGAACCCGAACCCGAATTCCTAAACCTAAACCTTAACCTATTTTCAAATCCCTAAACCTAAACCTACACCTAATCCTAATCTCGACTCCCTAACCTAAACCTGAACCTTTTTTTCCTTTTTTTTTTTTACTTATGAAGTTAAACTTAATATGTATTATGCGTGGATGAATAATGTATTGTGGATAAGATTGTTTGTGTTTGGATGGATGTAGTTTATGTTTGGATGGATTTACGTAGTTTGAGTTTAGATGGATGTGAATGTGAATGTGATGAAACAGGTGTATATCAGTCCTGTTTGGATGAAACAGTGAATGTGAATGAAACAGGTGTGAATGAAAACAGTGTATATTAGTCTTGTTTGGATGAAAACAGTGTATATCGATCTGTTTGGATGAAACAGTGAATGTGAATGAAATAGGTGAATGTGAATGAAACAGTGTATGTCGATCTGTTTGGATGAAACAGGGTGTATATCGATCTGTTTGGATGAAAGCAGTGTATATCGATCTGTTTGGATGAAACAGTGTATGTGAATGAAATAGGTGTATATCGATCTGTTTGGATGAAACAGTGAATGTGAATAAAACAGTGTATATCGATCTGTTTGGATGAAAGCTGGTGAATGTGAATGTGATGAAACAGTGTATATCAGTCCTATTTGGATGAAACTTGGTGAATGTGAATGAAACAGATGTATATCGATCTGTTTGGATGAAACAGTGTATATCAGTGTATGTCGATCTGTTTGGATGAAACAGTGTATATCAGTGTATGTCAATCTGTTTGGATGCAAACAGTGTATATCGATCTGTTTGGATGAAACAGTGTATGTGAATGCAACAGTGTATATCGATCTGTTTGGATGAAACAGGTGAATGTGAATGAAACAGGTGTATATCGTCCTGTTTGGATGAAACAAGTGAATGTGAATGTGATGAAACAGTTTGGATTTATGTATGTGAATGAAACAGGTGTATATCAGTCCTGTTTGGATGAAACAGGTGAATGTGAATGAAACAGGTGTATATCAATCTTGTTTGGATGAAACAGGTGAATGTGAATGTGATGAAACAGTTTAGATTTACGTAGTTTGTATGACAGGTGTATATCAGGAAGAATACTGTAACAGGTCAAATTTAAAAATGTCCTTAAGGGTTATAAAAGACGGCCTATAGCAGTCCTTTTAAAGGACGGTCCATGACCGTCCTTTGAAGGCTCATAAGAGACGGTCTATGACAGTCATTTTCAAGGACGGTCTATGACCGTCCGTTTAAAGGACGGTCCATGGCCGTCCTTTGAAGGCTCATAAGAGACGGTCCATAACAGTCCTTTTTAAGGACGGTCCATATGATCCTTTTAAAGGACGGTCTATGGCGTCCTTTTAGGATCATAAGAGACAGTCCATGACAGTCCATTTAAGGACGGTCCATGACCGTCCATTTTAGGACGGTCTATGGCCGTCTTTTTTTCATCAATAAGAATGACGGTTTTCAACCGTCCTTTAAAAAATAAGACACGTCAAAATTTGACTGCCTGTGCGACGGTCCATGACCGTCCTTTTTGGTCATTTGAGACGGTTTTGGACCGTCCTTTTTTCGCTGTTTTGGCGTAGTGATAAGGCCGAAGAAAAGGAATTCATAGAGTTGGAAGAGTTACCGGACACGGGTGTTACAACGTCATAGGATGATCATGCACAGGAGCATTATGAGGCAGAGCCACATACACCGGTTGTGAGGAGGTCTACTCGAGAGAGGAGACCCACGGTCCGATATTCACCCTCCTTATATTATCTACTGCTAACAGATAATGGTGAGCCAGAGTGTTTTGAAGAGGCACTACAGTCATATACATGGGTTAAGCGGGAGCAGGCCATAGATGAGGAGATGGACTCTCTTAAGTCTAATCATACATGGGAGCTAGTCACTCTTATGTAAGAAAGCTCTTCATAACAAGTAGGTTTATAGATTGAAGGAGGAGCACGATGGTTCGAAACGGTACAAGGCTAGACTGGTTGTAAAAGGGTTTCAATAAAAGACAGGTATCGATTTCACTGAAATATTTTTACCTGTGATAAAAATGTCTATGATTCTCATGGTCTTGAGTATAATGGCTACAAATGACTTACATCTAGAGCAGCTAGATGTTAAGACAACCTTTCTTCATGGGGACCTTGAAGAATAAATATATATGCATCAACCGACAGGATACGTGGCACCAGGAAAGGAGAACAAGATGTGCAAACTGAAGAAGAGTTTATATGGCCTGAAGCAGGCCCCGCGAGGCAGTAGTACAAGAAGTTCAACAGTTGGGCCACACCATCTAAAACCATAAGTATGCATGCCAAAAACATATAAAAGCACTGGTGGGACCCACCTGAGTTTTCCATGCACCTGAAACTTAGTCTGAACCCTCATTCAAGTGGGACACACATAATGGATGAATTTGGATTTGCAAAACACATCTCGGTGGGCCCTCAAAAATGGTTATGAATGTTTTAATGGTGTACGGCCCCTCTCGCACGTATGTGGTGTGGCCCACGAGTCACGGATTGACTGATTTTGGGCCGTCCGAGGCCAATATGGAATGGTGCATCGGTGGACTGGTGTTGATGTTTGAAAGGCATCAGGTGGGGCCCACCCGGCTCGACCTCACACGGACACGCTTTACGCTTCGAAGCGTATAGTACCTTTTCCCTATATATATATATATATATATATATATATATATAGGGAAAAGGTACTATGCGCTGAGCGTAAAGCATGCCGTCTCGAGGTCGAGGTGGTGGGCCCCACCGTGATTCCTTTCGAAAATCAACACCGTCCGCGATGTACCATTCCATGGTGGCCTGGACGGCCCCAAATCACGTCAATCCGTGACTTCAATGGGCCACACTACATGAAGTGCGAGAGGGTCGTGCACCATTAAAACATTCATAACCATTTTTAGGGCCCACCGAGATGTTTTTTGCAAATCCAGCCATCCATTATGTGTGTCCCACTTGAATGAGGGTTGAGACAAAGTTTCGGTGCATGGAAAACTCAAGTGGGTCCCACCAAGTGCTTTTATATGTTTTTGGCATGTATACTTATGGTTTTAGATGGTGTGGCCCCACCCGAGTCACGGATTGACTTGATTTTGGGCTGTCCAGGCCCACTATGGAATGGTGCATCTGATGGACGGTGTTGATGTTCGAAAGGCATCATGGTGGGGCCCACCCAGCTCGACCTCACAGACAACCGCTTTACGCTCGAGCGCATAGTACCTTTATATATATATATATATATATATATAGAGAGAGAGAGAGAGAGAGAGTACTGCTCCCATTGCATCTTTGTCCAACATTTAATGAAAAAATTCCCTCTTAATTAATGTAAGTAAATGCTTCCACCACGTACTAATTTTATTTTGGCATGGAAAATGGGCCATGGCTTGGGTAGGCCCCATCGTTATTTTAATATAAAATCAACTCCGACCATCAGGTATGTCACCCCACGATAGATCAAGGTCTCAAATTTCAACCCCATCCTTAGTTCAGTTGGACCACATGATTGAAAACGGTGTACACATAAAGGTTCATCCTCGAAACTACTTCCCTTGGAATGGATCAGACGAATCATGTATGGATCTGATTTTTGGGACCTAGGCTTACTTTTGGTGTGATATCTAATGGCTGGAATGGATTTCATAGTTTCATCATGACGGGCCCTGTAAAATCAAGGGTGGATGTCTCTCTCCTAATTGTTCTCATTGGTATGGCCCATCTGAATCATAAGTTAGCCTACTTTCTTGGCTGTGAGCCTATCATTGAATTACACATCTAATGGTCGAAGTAGATCTTACATACATTTAAGAGTGGGGTCGTAAAAAATTAGAGGTGGGAGTCCATGTGGTACCCATTCCCAAAACATTACTACTTGTGTAATTTAAGGTGGCAAGTAATCCTCGTAATGCCAGTAGAGGAGTGATTTGAACGCAACTTTGGAAAGGAGGGGCCCGTTTGGGTCAGCCAACTATGCTGTTAATTTAAATCTACCTTGAATATTTGGTGGGTCACCTCACCTTACACCTAGGCCCAAAAAGCAGGCCATCCATGCTTTAGGTGGACCACAGGGCTGAAAATAGTTGATAAAGAAAAGCTCTCCCTACAAACTATTTACAATGGTGTAGCCGACTTGAAAGATGGATTGTAAGACCCGTATCCTAGTTCGTACTGTTCTGTCGACTCCCGCGATCTTCCCGGTCGAATTCCGGGAACCTGCGACGCGTAGATAGCATTTATGCGTGACCCAGAGTTGCATCCTATAAATCCGAGTGGGCTTGACCCTGATACCCATGCCATTGCGACCACGTTGTCGCTGTTGTTCCAACGCCACGTCTCTTGCGTCAAACCGAGTTGTAGATCAAAAGTTGTAAGCCCCGCATCATTGAGACCATTGATCATGATGTGGGGCCCACTTGTGCTCGTGCACATTTTCCTAGGTGAACCCAACCTAGATTCATCGTTTCCCATGAGAGCTATCTATAGCCTAGCCCATCTAGACTAGGTTGATGACATCATCCCTATGAGCATGCCTTACATGTAATAAGTACAAGCATGCTTTCTCCTCTTCCCTAGGCTCTTAGAGAGCCATCATTACACATCTCTCTTTCTTATCTATCTCCCTCTCTCTTCATTTACATCTCCGTTAAGAGAAGCCATGAACGTCCGAAGCTCATCAAAAATTCAAACTCATAAAAAATTCAGCCAATTTCTACTATAGATCTCCTTCAATCCAGCCTTTGGTTCATGATCTCCACCGTTTTAAGAGCCTCATAGGTGCGTTGGAAGGCTAGGGAGGAAGAAGAAGGTTAGGTGGGTGCTTCTCTCTTTTTTTTTTCCTTCTTTTATGATGAGTTGCCCACCTGATGATGCATGTAATAACCTTACCATCCATCTAGTGGGATCACCTTGCTACCCCTTTCATTTGAAGGGTCCAGATGATGGGGGGAGTGCAAGCATTTGGTGGACCCCAACGAAGCCAGATGGGACAGCCGTCTGTTGTCCAGACCGTCCAGAAATGCCTGGACGTTTGCCGGAACAAAACAAAATATCGGCTTGTTTGAAAGCTTTGGGCTGAGCCACTCCTACAGGCCTCACCTCAATATATGTACTTAATCCAAGCCGCCCATTACGTTCCTCGGCTCATTTTAGACATTGAGTCGAAAAATGACGTCGATCCGACTTTCTGGCGGGCCATAACATAGCAAATGGTGGTTTTCACCGTTGAAATCTTCTCTGACATTTCTATACACCGAAAAATACTTAATATTGAGCTCATTTGGTTGGTCTTGAGCCGTGGAGTGAAATGGATGGGCTAGATTCAGCTGATACGGTCCCCACATATGAAAAACCCAAAACCTCAGATTTTTTTTAAAAAATAATAAAATAAAATAAAAACAAACCTCAATGCTGCTGGTGTCAGAGAGAGAGAGAGGACGTCTGCGTCCTGCGCACGGACGTGCGGACGAGCAGGCTCCCACGGCTCCAGCCGTGGGCCTCACCTTGATGTATGTATGCCATCCAAGCCGTTCATGAGGTGGGAACCTGATTGAAGTGAGCCCCCTCCAAAAATCAGGCCCATCCAAAGCTCAGGTGACCCACATCATAGGAAATAGAGAAATTGAACGTTTGCCATTGAAACCATTTTGGGTTGACACAGAAGTTTTGGTTCACCATGAAATTTGTTTTTCCTCTTCTTCAGGGTACATGTGACCCTATCAACAGATTAGATGATAGATAAACATTATGGTGGGCCCACATGGGATCCACTGATATATATGCATGTATACCCGCACCGTCCCTCACCAGTGGAGGGTGAACTGATGCTGGGGTGGTACTAACAGTGAAGTGTTAACTGACATTAGATGCACTCACGTGGGTGTACCAACAGTGAAGTGTGTGCAGACGGTGGGGTCCATGGGACCCTCCCACGTCATCCATCCATTTTGGTGGGCCACACATGCACTTCATTAGTGCATGTGTTCTATCCTAACCGTCCAGACGGTGAGCCATGTGGGGCCCTCCTTGGTGCGTGTGCACGCCAGGTCCATAGCTCCAGTGGCAGTAGGCGGAGTGAAAGATACCTCCTTCCAAGCAGAGGTATTGGCATTGATCGCCGGTGCAGGTGGTGGCAGGGAGAAGTGTGTGCAGACGGTGGGTCCATGGGACCCACCCACGAAATCCATCTAGTTTGGTGGGCCACACCACCATGTATATCCAAGCCGTCCACCGTCCCTGGACGGTGGGACCCACCCCACGTGTGGGGATACCATGATATACGTGTATGTCGACGGCCTGGACGTTGTGTATATGATATATAATATGAATATATTATATTGTAGTAACATACCATATAACATATTATATATTATATTATAATATAATATTATATTAGGTATGTATATATATATATATGAGGGTGGGCCCTACGTGGGACCCACCTCTGCCCTCTCCTAAACGTGTAAAGCTGCACTAGCAGCAGACATATATGAATATATTAAAATATATTATATTATGTGTAAAGCTGCACTAGCAGCAGACATATCTGAATATATTAAAATATATTATATTATATATACTTTGTATATATTTAAGGGTGGGCCAGCAGCAGCTGCGTGTACACGGCAGCTATATCGCTGCTATACACGCAAGCAAGTGGACCCCCACCGCCAGCGGTTGACGGCATGTTGGACGGGTCCCACCTATTCCGTCCATGATGTTTATTTATGAGACCCACCATGATACATGTGTTGTTTCCAAACAGTCCAACCATTTGTGAGATCATTCTATGGCATGAAGTAAATGAGTGAGATCCAAAGATCAAGTGAACCCCACCATTTGCAAATAATAATGGAGTAAAGTGACATCCATCATCCAAACTTCTAAGGTCCAGCGTAGTTTTCAATTAAGCTAATAATTGTTTTCATTTCATCCATCTCTATGTTATCTTATGAATAGGTCGGGTCTCAAAATACATAAGAGTGGGCCCGATTTGATAAACATTTGGCCCATTGGTGTGGCCAATTTGATATACATGAAGGCCGTTGGTGCGGCCCATATAATGCGGCCCATGTGATGTGGCCCGCTTGACACAAGAGGCCATTGTGATATATTTGAGGCCCAGGTGCGAGGCCCACTGGTTGTGTATTCGCGGCCCAATGAGATGTATGTTGGCCCATATGACGAGGCCTATGTGATGTAAATGAGCCCCATCGTAATTATATGTAAGGTCATGGGCCCATTATATGTTTGACCCTATGTAGGCCACTCCTTGAGGGTAATATTGGTTAGACGTCCACATTGATGGGCAATGATGGTTGAAAGTCCTCATGTGACCTTCCCTTAGGCTTTTGGTTAGGTCGATTATCGATTCTGATTGCCTTGACCAATTGTCAATTTCGATTGACGTGATCAATTTACCGATTCTGACTATCGATCGGTGCGATTGTCGTGGCCGATTTGCTAATTCTGATTACTTTGACCGATTATCTATTCCGATTGACGTGATCGATTTGTCAATGCTGATTATCGATCGATTCTGATTGCCTTGACCGATTGTCAATTTCGATTGACGTGACTTATTTACCGATTTCGACTATCGATCGGTGCGATTGTCGTGATCGATTTGTTGATTCTGATTATCTTGACTGCTTGCCGATTCCAATTGACGTGACCGATTTGCTGATTCCGATTATCTTGACTGCTTGCCGATTCCGATTGACGTGACCGATTTGCCGATTTCGACTATCGATCGATTTTAAGCATCAACGCCAATTCCAATGATTTCAATTTGTTGAGGCCGATTGTATATGCCTATTCTGATTATTGAGGCTAAGTATTGAGGTCGATTCTGATCTGTCGAAGACCGAGTATCAAGGTCGATTCCAATTGTTGAGGTCAGGTATCGAGGCCGATTATCGATGTCGATGCCGATTGTCGATTCTGACTCTGATTGTCGAGGCCGATTGAGGCTGATTCCGATTCTAATTATCGAGGCCGATTCTGATTTATCGAGGCCGATTATCTAGGCCGATTCCGATTGTCGAGGCCAAGTGTCAAGGTCGATTCCGATTGTCGAGGCCGCGTATCGAGGTCGATTTCGAGTGTCAATTCGATTGTTGAGGCCGAGGCGATTGTCGAGACCTATATGATGTATATGCGACCCATAGTTGGGGCCCACTGTGATGTATTCGTGGCCTATGGGCAAGGCCCATTGTGATATGTATTAGGCCCATGATGCATGATCCATTTGATGTGTTCGAGACCCATGTGTAGGGTCTACATGTCATGTATTTAAAGCCCATGAGTAGAGCCCACCCGTTGTGTATATATGGCCCTTAAGTAAGGCCCATTGTGTTGTATATTAGGCCTTTGTGTGAGGCCGTAGGCCCATTATATGTTTGGCTTTGTGTGAGCCATTCCTTGGGCCAATATTGGTTAAATGTCCACATTGTCGAGGCCAATTGTTGATACCGGTTATTAATATAGATTATGAGTATGTGACTGCATAACATCATGATACATACCCATACGCATCATCTGCATGTTTGTTATGAGAGATGGTTGGTCATTGCATATGTCATTGAGCATGTTGTTATGAGACTCCCTAATAGGCAGAGGTTATATCACATGAGCGCACGGTATGCGCAGGATTGATGCATGACTGAATTATATGACTCATGCATCTTGCATTGTGTGCTGTGATTACTATATGCCCTAGCGACATCAGGGTCGTAGCCTCCACAGGTAGTTCGTGGATGGCCAGATGGGACACCGAAAATCTGTTCTACATGGGGTGCTATAGATATCCCTAGGTGAAAGTCCCTAAAACCTCTTGGTTCTAGAGGTTGCTCCAACGCGTAGACCGAGTGGATGTATGAGCGCATGAGGGCCATATATCATTAGGCCGCGTCTCCCACTATGTCGTGGTCGGTTGGAAGGGGGTACGGCCTTACCTGCCCGAGAGGAGGGGGCAATGCTAGGCTGAGTCTGACCAACTCGAGGAATGGGTCCGATATCGACGAGCCGGGCCCGATATTGGCAGACGGATAGTGAGGTCTCTTTCACTCACCTTGTTGCGTGCGATGGGGCGGCAATCTGGTTTGGAGTGTAATAGACCCCGGTGATTTCCCAGAGAGGAACCGTACTGATATGTGGACTTATTGAGTAGGAGTTGCATGCTCATTCATTCATTCATTCACTATCCACTCGGGCTGGTGGTGCTCAACTAATTGTTGTGTACCTTCGTTATGGTAAGGATTTCGGTTGGGCGCACGACTAACCTGAGATCAGGAGTTTACCACGTTGAGTCTGACTATCCAAATTTAGGTATGCGACTGGTTTGGATAGAAGTCCCTTGTGGTGAACCCCATAGCCTGCGATACTACATACTATCATCCCGACTTCACCCTCCAACATGGTCATTCCATTCGCACCGCATATTGCATTACATCTGCGACATATTGCATCTTGGGTTACTATGTTTATACATATATATGGTTTAAATACGGTTGATGTTATTCATGGACTCATCGGGATCTGCATACTGTATCGCATCCTCGACATTTGATAATTGGCCCTTTATGACTCCTCATTTGTATAGCTATTCTATATTGCGTATTCTGATATTGATTGACTCATGGACTTGTCCGTGTTTCCGCTTACTCTGTTATCGTATAATTTATGATCTTGCTAGTATTTCTGTTTACTCTGATAATTCCTGCTCTTGTCAGTATTTCTGCTTACTCTGGTATTCATGATCTTGTTAGTGATTCTGTTTATTTCGATATTGTACCATTTATGGATTACCAGTATTTTCGGTACTATATGATGATGGCATTGTATTGGACACTTGACACTTACCTTGTGCACACACTTACACCACCCTCTAAGCTTTCTATAAGCTTATGCACGATAGATGCGTGCAGGTGATGTTAGGTTGCAGCAGTATTAAGCTTAGAGCGTGCAGCGGTCTTCTGGAGCTTGATTTTCGATTTATGTATTTCCCTTTTTAGCATTGTACTCAAATGATTATATTAGTGGATATGTGATGATGATGTTGCCTTTGTGAATTAGGTAATCTTGTGGTTATGCTTATTACGAGTTAAATGTACAAAAAAAATCCTCCTTATAGGATCCCAGGATCGGAATCTGGCATATGGACGCTAGAAGCCGAGAATGGGGTACTACGGAGGCTGTCGGCACCGGATTCGGCGATCGGGATTCCTGTGAATCCGATTTTCGGGTTTGGGGCGTGACATGGATGGACTCGAATTTTGGGCCCTAAGCCTAAGTTTTAGTGTGGATTTGGTATAATCTCTATGATGGCCCCTATAAAAATCAAGGGTGGACGTCTCTATTCTAACTATTTTCCTTGGTGTGCCCACCTGAATCATGGGTGGGCTTGATTTTTAAGTTATGTGACTACACATTTAATGGTTGGAGTGGATCGCACATACACATTAAGGTGAGCCCCATAAGAAATTCTTTTTTCTTTTTCTTTTTTTTCAATAAAAAAAAAAGTCATCCAACCCTCTGTAAATATGACATCCAACCCGTCTAATAGATTGGCCCATTACAAGCATTACTTTTTTTGTAAAACATCACAATAACCATATATATATAAGTCAGTAGGCCCCATACAAATTAGATGATTTTAATGGTGGAACTTTTTTATCTTAATTATTTACCATAGTATAGCCCCTGCGAGTGTTGAATCAGCCTTAGTTTTGAGCCCCTATCGAAAAATGAGGTGGCCCACATGATTATGGGGTGGATCTACTCCACATGAACTCTTTCCTTCTAAGTCTAGGAAAGCAATACCTTGTTGTCCTAACTTTATCCCAGATATTTGGGAAGAGGAGACATGTGAAGGGAGAATAAATGTAGGATGGGCCGCACATTTATTATAGATTTGGACCATCCAACTCAAAATCATATGTGTGTATTAAATAGGTTACATCGTCAACATGCAAGGGACCAAAATAAATAAATAAATAAAAATTTATTGATGAAAAAGTGAGTTGTTAATAAAATAATCCAACTATTCATATTTAACATGCATATGTAGTTTCTTAAGTTTTTGGCACATAGCTTCTCCTTAGTAGGTCTTAACCATGCTGAATGGCCTAGATCTTTGATACATGTGCCACTTTACATAACTATAACAAGCATTCTAAAATCCCTCAATGTAGGTGTATGTATTGTATAAAAGAGAAAATTTTCTTTGTTAAATGCATAGCTAGTTGGGCGAAAATGCAATGTCCAACTACCAGTGTGGAAGCATTACTAGTCTGTGTCCACACTATGCAATACCAACATGACTTCATATAAATATACATGTACGTATACACACCATACGAAAATGCAATGTCCAACTAACAGTGTGAAAGCATTACTAGTCAATGTCCAACTACCATATATGACTTCACCTACGCACCTTTCTCATGGAATTTATGAGAACTTTTTGAGAACATCTCCCGTGATGTGAGCCCAAAATTTAAATGGTTCATGTGACGTAGCACTCAAAGAAACCCTCGAGCCCAACTCTTGTCTTGATTCAAAGCTTTGGTGAGTCATGGCAAAAGAGAGGCAAATCAAGGGAGGAAACTATTGCGTTTTGGCATGGCCCACCAAAATCTTGGATCAAGGTAAAAGTTGGGCCCTGCAAGCTTTATGGGGTGATGCATCACATAAATGGTTCAAATTTTGCACTCATATCATAAGAGATAAGTTCTTAAAAAGTTCTCGTAAGTTCTGTTAAGAATTGGTTCGCAAGTGAGCATCTCTCTCTCTCTCTCTCTCTCTCTCTCTCTCTCTCTCTCTCTCTCTCTCAAACACACACATGCACACACACACCGCATGGTGGGTCCCACAAGTTTGAGTGTTTTTTATGTAGAGCGAGTCATAAACACTTTCATATTCAAGATGAACCAAAGAAGACCTGATCAGCGGTGGAAGTCATCAAGACCGTCAGAACCTTAAAACAAGCATATCTTGCAAATCGGAATGAGTTACTCGACGTACCATGTATGATTTTGGGGTAGGACGAACTACTTTAGCCAATCAACCCAGCATAACCAAGTTGCCCATGCCGAATTTGCGAGATTCCATCATATCGATGGTCGAATTTCATGTTTATTTCCATTTTTACTATTTTAGTTTGATTATAACTCTTCATCATTAGGCTTTAGGAGTGGTGTCCAACATAAAAAGTGTTTAGAAAAATTAGGAGAATAATGTAGTTAAGCCACATTGGACACTTACTCTAAATAGAAAAATTACTATTTATAGTAAGTTGCAAATTTTAAGAGTTTTAGTTGTAATTTAATTTTGAAATTTTTTCCAAAGTTTTGTATGATCTCTATTTAAAGGGTTATAAATTCGTTTTTAATTCTCTATCAATCAAATTACAAATTTTATAGAATTTAATTATTTATATTTTTCTTGCTTTTTTCATCGCGGATTCGGGAAGTCTCTATGAAAAGTCCAGATCAGAAGCTCCGTGGACGTGGGGTGGTTTGTTTTGTTAGCTTGTTAGTACACCCCACTGTCAGTTCACAGTTAGCCACCCCCAGTAGGGATCGATACCAAGACCTCAGTTTGAAATGAGGTATCTTTCACTCAATTTACCACTTGAGCTATAGATCAGGGTGTACTTATCCTTGAGGAAGATGGTGATCGATCTCATCACATTCATCCCTACATTTGCTTTACATATAAAACACATGTTACATAGGATTTGAAGCGGCGCTATCCTCCATCCACAATTGGGTGAACGATTTGGACGGTATGGATTGCTCTATAATTGTGCCATATGTACACTCAAAGTCACCACAATTTTTTGAAAAGGCAGTGAACTATCACAGGAGCACATCCGTGATTCCGTATCCCTGCAGAAAGGAATCAATATCCACACCCACTCTGTCGGTAGAAACACCCATTTATATTGCCAAAAATGGAAAGCATTGGCGAGTATTTGCCTCCCCATGAGAAGGAACTTGACAAATAGGTTTCCCAAAATGACCCTGTGATAAGGGTATTTAGGAAAGAGAACAATTTCCAAAAATGGAAAAGAAATTGAGTGTTTGGCATGCGGACAAAGATGGCCAACCGTTTCCCTAATAACGTACGAAAATGCTATCCATACATGATGGGTTTTGTTTTTCTCTCACATATTTCTTATGTGAAAAAAAATAATAAAAAAAAATCCATACCGACCGGGTGTTGAAACTACTGCGAGTTATATAGATAATAATAAATAAAACTCCTGTGAAAAAAAAATAATAATAATAAATCCATAACTCCCAAGAGCAAGGATCCAAGCAGAAAAGAAAACTGCCCGTCATCACACACTGCATTTCATACAGCGGTACTGACAATGTCATTGATGATACGACCAATCATGATGCAGGTCACCCAAACCTGGATGAAGGGAAATTACAAAAAGCTTGATCTAAAACTTTTGTAATGGCGAGAAGTTTTCAATGGTACGTGTTTAATCCCCCTATTTTCTGTGGTATGGTCCACTTGAGTTTTGTATCTATATCATTTTTTGGCCCATGTGATAAAACGATCTCGCAAAATAAACGAACAGGGTGGATATAACACATACACCATGGTGGGGCCCACAGAACTTGGTGACGTCAACGCACCACGCATCTCCACGCAATCCGCTTCCCTGACTGGTAATCCTTTGATGGATGGATTAGATCTCACACATGTGCACATAAGGTTACATGTGTGGCATGTCCCGCGTGTGGGTGCAAAGCTCAGCATACATGCATCGTTTGATGGATGTATGCTCCTCACTGCACGCAAGCCGATCCTCCCCATTTAGGGCCCCATCTGGACGACTGGTTCAGAGTTAAAACCTTTATTTCGATCCAAACTACTAGATGATTTAGACGGCCAATTGATGAGATTTGAAGAAAGAACTAGATCTATTTTCATGAACGATGATTGTAGCGTACCTCCAATTGAGAGTGGACGTTTCATCCAAGCAAGTTGGATTGAAAATAAAAATTATAATGATTACGAATTCTCTATCTCTTTTAACTATTTGTATTTGATGAATGATTCTAATATTTAATTTATGGGTGTTAAAATAATAGTGGTGACATTTTTTCATTATTTTAATATCAAATCTTCAAATTAATGCACAATTTACTTGTTCAGACTTGAGTTTTCCACCCTAATGTAGTAGAAAAGTGCAGTAATTATAAATTCATTTACATGTTTCTTAAAAGCATTTGTGTAACACCCCGGATTTCGCGGGGGCCGAGTAGATACTCGACTCCCGACATCCCGGATGTCACTTATGCTTTGCAGAAGTAGGATTCTATAATTCATTTTACTTGGGCATGAGCAATTCCTAAAATTAAAATACACTATATAATGGCTGCCTCATCCAAGATGAGGTCTGGTTAGTATTTTAAAACACCGTCCCAAAGTGGGAGTGAGTAACTAACTCAGTGGTACCATTAACAATAAGTTACATATGTTATCATACGCAGGAACAAATTTAGTGAAAGACATACATTCAAAGAATCTTAAATACTCTTGTTAATGCAAATGCATAGTTCAATGATATGATGCATGTCCTCTCCACAACACTCCCTCGAGTGACAACATCTAACAATCGCGAATGAGCAACACTCCCTCAGTGCAACCTTAACTGCCGAATCGTCAAAATTAAATAATGTAATGTAATGTAAAATGTTAACCAAGTTGATTAATTATGTCCATTCATCCAGCAATTTGAAGAAACCAAGATACCCTGACAGATCAATGCCCTAATCTGATCGCACGGCTCTGGCGGCCTTGGCCGTATGGCTCTCGAGATCCTTGGCCCGTTGGGTTCGTCATTCCCAACATTAGAATCATACAAAGGTAGTTAAGACAAATAAAGTCTTTGCTCGTGGTCACTACGGGAAGCTCGTCAGCCCAACGTAAGCCGACAGCTCAGGCATAGTGTCTCATACCACCATACCCGGCTCACGAGACTTGGTTGCTCACTGGTGACTACGGGGAAGCTCGTACCCCGGCGTAAGCTGACAGCTCGGGCATAGTGTCTCATACCACTATCCCCGGCTCATGAGTCTTGTGGGCCGCAACTAGTGGTTATCAATGGGCGCAACGGATACAGGGTGCCTCAGGTTCAAGCAGGCGTGTACAAGCATGGTTAACGTACAATGATGGCTAACTAGTGGGCAATTTGCCCCCACGAGACAAACCACAGACTGTAAGACTTGAGAGCATCGTCTTGCGTAGTCCAACTACAGCCGACAACTCGTAGTTTGGCTAGTCGAGCCAAACTTACCCGTGAGCTGTCCTAACAGGAGGGCTGCCCAAGAAAGTTCCAGTTGGTTGGTCAATCCAAAAAGGGTAAAATGTGTAAATACAATATATACCAACAAGTAGAAGTCGGTCTGCTTGTAGTTGTGAGGGGAATCAGGCAAGTGTAGTTATAGTCCGCATTCGTAATCGGGCACAAGTCATCGTTGTGCATAATTCAGAGAGTTCCTAGTATACATGTACATGGGTCTAAATTTCAAGAGATTGCGGTGTGAGAATGAACACCACAGCCAGCTATAGGGAAAATTAAACCTATGTGGTGGGGTGTGGGTGGTGAATTCACCCATTTCAAACCTACGAGAGACATGTGCACGAATCAATAGTGCTAATTTAGCAAAATCAAGGACATTCCTAACTAGGAGCTCCACCATTTCAGCAATTCAACAGTATAACCAGCAACACGCCAAATCTACGCATGTAAGTTGCATGCAACAGGATTTAACCAATGAAATCTGCAAGATTTGTGGATAATACACATGCAACTTCACAATTTGTCAAATAATTCAACAATACATACATCAAGGAGATTAGAATTTGGAATCCCCTTCCCAATTTAGGGAAATTTCAAGCACAAGTTAAAAATCAGTAATTTCATACTAAACAGTAATATGCAAGTAAGATCTTCACACAAAATCACTAGGGTTCACTCTAGGCATATAATAGGCCACCTAGAGGTAATGGTCCACACCTTTTGTAGATTGAAGGTCCACGGAGTCGCTCTAGCGGCGCCGGGTTCGTAAATTTGATGTATCGGAGCCCTGTGCCAGAGGAATTGCATGTCAGGACACATGTATGCAGCCCTAGCTAAGAAAAATGGAGGAGAGCTCGAATTTGTTACCTTTTATCTGCCACATTTCGCCTATATGGCGGTAGGGTCGTGGTCTCCGGCGAATGGCGGTGGTAGGAGAGGGGGATTACTAAATTCCCAACTCCCTTCCTCTCACAACTCCTCTCTCTCTCTCTCTCTCTCTCTCTCTCTCTCTCTCTCTCTCTCCCCTTTGTTGGAAATGTGTTGAGGGAGAGAGATTTTGAGTACTTTATAACCTGAAAATTTAACTAAATGGCCCAAGGAACTCTCAGTCTAATAAATATACCCCTAGTGGGCTGATTTCTGGTGTTTGGGGTTGTCCCAGTGGCCCCCTGGCCCATCTTTGCTATGGAATAGGTGTCCCACGATCTGATGAGGGGCTGTCCAAAATTTGGTGGCAAACAGATGTGAAAATTTATCACAAGGGTCCGATTTACGATTAATGGTCACCGTTCCTCGATCAAGGGTCAGATTTGGCGGACGAGTGCAGGAAAATATCTTCAACTTATAGTGCAAATTTGGGTGAAATCGATGGCTGAAATGTCATAATTTATTATCCTAAGTGGCGAGGCTAATTATTAAAAAAAATCAGATTTTAGGTTATTACTTGGGAGAGTTGCGTTTTACAAGCACCGGTTGAATGGCACAGATCGTCCGTTTCTAAGCGTTGTTTGAGTTCATTTCCCGCAATAGACCACAAGCCCAGTGAGATGAACATTACTCTATAATTTTGGAACTAGTGGCCCACTAATGAGCGGTCTAGAACTTGTTCGGGTAATCAAGGCATTTCTGAAGTAAATTGAGTAGCGAGATTTCTTGGGCACAGTTGATGAGGTATGGATTAACTAAGTTCACAGTATAACCTATTTGAAATTAGCGGAAATGGCGATTCGGTCATGATCACTCTAAATCGTCGGTTTTAGGCTAAAAGAGTAACTGAGTTGATTTGGTTTATTAATTAAGGTGTGACCCATAACTGGCTCGGGTTTGGGTAGATCTCTAATTTAGTTATGGTTGTTTGATTAGTCGATGGCAGGTCAGTTAGATTTGGGCCCTATGTGAACAAATCATGGGGCTAAACTCGATGTTTAAGTGATCGGTTGGATTCATTGGTTTTCTACAGTTGATCAATCTTATTTGTACGATTCTTTATCGATACCAACCGCGTATAAGCTCACATCGAGCATCAAGGTTCAGTAAGTGATGACGTGGCTATATATATATATATATATAAAGAATTTTCGGCAATCCAAAATAGTGAAAATTCGGGATGTTACAATTTATATGTAGTAAAATTGTAAAGTCCCATTCCTCAGCTTGCGACAAACATAGAGCTCCTATTTGTTGCATATGATTGGGCGACATCATCGCTGATTAGACTGCATTTACTACAGAGTGCTAACAAATTAATGATGATGTGGACTATTGTGAGGAAATCCAACTCGATGAGTCAAGCCAGCTACGGACCTCAGAGCTCGAAGGGGAGACCTTGGGAATGTATGAAGGATAAGCAGGGCCGAGTCCTCTCTCGGCACATCTCAGCTCCGAGCCGTTATCCTCGTATAAAAATTCGACAAAAAGGTCAATCTACGTACTAGTCTTAGTCTGAGGTCCAAAGCCGAAGCAAAGGAGATTCGACCAGTCCCGACTAATAGCACTCGGCCTCAGGCCGGGTGAGGTCGAGGCTGAGGCCAGATGTGGATATTCCGAGTGCCGAACCAGGAAACTACCCAACGCGGACGTGACCGAATATCTCACTCGCGGATACGCTCTCTAAAGACACAATATGCTACACAATCTATGGATTATAGACAGTATCTCCACTATCGTAATATCCCACTGATTGAGTGAATCGTGCCGAGATTAACGGACGCAGATCATCTAACCCACAGGTATAAATACCAGGGGACCCCATTGTTACAGGTACGCAATATCTCACACCTTCCCTCTACATTCAACTTAGACCCAGATTCCCTAGCCTGACTTAGGCATTGGAGCATCCCCCGGCTTAGCCAGGGTCTCCTTTGCTCACCCTTTTGTGTAAGACCAAGGTCTGTCGATGGTTCACCGCATTGAGTGAAGGGTGGTCCAGATTTTGACCTCGACATTTTTTGGCACCGTCTGTGGAAAACGCAAACAAAAAGCTAGTAGGTTTTACTGGAATGGCGAGAGGAAAGAAAAAGGCGATAGTGATAAATCCTGAACCTAGCGGGCAACACCAATCTTCTTCACTGCTGCACACCGAGTCAGATCTGATAAGACTGTCCCAACGGACTCAGAGACGAGGAGGAAAATACAAGGCACTGCAAAACGAAGTCCAGATACTGAAGGACGAGATCAGCTGGACGAAGGCATAGCAGAACCAACAGCCACCGCTAAACCTGTTGGAAGTCACTCCAGCACCCAAAGAGCGACCCCCACCAATCAGTTCCTGGGCCAGAGGTTCCCAAGCGCAATCCGCACGCGCTCCCAACCCTGCGCATGATGCAGTACCTCAAGAGCGATTTGCATGAATTCCAGAACCCGATCGGGACGCCAAGCAGTTTTACGTGTCTACCACTTCGGCTCTGGCCCCCACTGATCTCCGCCATCGGCTGGAGAGAAGTAGGCGGGGCAGAACATCCGAGGTGGCAAATGCCCTTCAAGAGACAGTGGCTGAGAATCAGAACCCTCTGGAAGCACAGTTCAAGGAACTCCGAGACCAGTTTAAGGCGTTCTAGAAGAAACGGCAATCTACATTTGTCCCAACTGCAGTCCAGACAATGATGGAAGAGACCGAGCCTCCCTTCACCTCAGAAATTATGGACGAGGTGATGTCGTTGAGGTTCAAGATGCCTCCTGTCATCCAATTCTCCGAATCCGGAGACCCATTGGAGCATGTGGAGTCATACCGTTCGTGGATGCAGCTCTAGTTAGCTACAGATGCCATGATGTGCTGAGCCTTCTCAATAACTCTCTCTAGGTCTGCTCGGAGCTAGTACCGGCAACTTAAACGAAAATTGATCAGCTCCTTCTCAGAGCTCAACAGAATATTCCTTAGCCAATTCATCTCTAGTAAGAAGAGTCAGAAGTCGACTACCCATCTGTTCACCCTCAAGTAGGGGAACAAAGAGCTGTTAAAGGATTATATTGCCCACTTCAACGAGGAGGCGTTGTTAGTGGAAGATTATAACTACAAAATGGCACTTTCAGTCATGTTTAGCGGACTCAAAGAAGGAATGTTTACCTTCTCAATAGGGAAAAACCCACTGACTACCCTAGCCGAGCTCATCATCAAGGCTCAGAAGTACACCAATGTCGAGGAGTTCTCCAACTCCCGCAGAAACATTCAAGTAGCCGAAACATCGTCAAAAGAAAAGAGACCGAGGAACGAAGAACCTCAGTTATCCAACAAAAAACCTTAGCGACTGTGTAGATCTCAAGGACGAGATCGAGACCCTTATCCACAAGGGTCATCCGCGCCGATACACTAAGGAGGAGAGATCGACTCAGAAGGAAGAACAGTCGAGTAAAGCAGTGGAAGAATGATGAGTGTCGAATGTTGCATACCAGACCTCAGTAATTGCCTAATTTTACGTACATGATAAGGTTTAATGGAGTATTTTAATCGTGTTTTTATTACAGGATGAAATCAGGAGCGTTAATTAGAAATTGATGTTAAAGGCATGGATTTCATGATCCAAAGTCTCCAGAGCACGGGATGGACTCCAGAAATCCAATAATGAAGATTTTACACGCCTGGGATCGGAGGAAAGCAGGCCAAAGGGGCCCAAAAAGGGTCCAGAATGCAAGAGCACATGGTTCCCACCATCCGATCAACTCGAAACTTCATACATGTGATGAGGGCCGTAAATAAACCGTACATATTAAATTTCAGCCATTGAGGATCTCGGGAAGTGGTCCAACAGACAGATCAGCCCTCAGAATCATGATTCTGGGCCTACCTGATATCTGGATATACCCCAAATTTGGTCTCAACTGTTTAAATAAGATGATAAAAGAGATGGACGGAGTGGATGTCTCACATGCATCACAGTGGACACCACATGTACATGAGGGAGTGCATAGGCGGTGCACTCCCGCATCGCATCGAACCGTCCAAGACAGTCAGCTAACTGCTGACCCGCGCCCGTCTCCTCAAAATGGCATCCGCCGTCCAGCGTCCATAAACACGGTTTGCGGTCCTCAGTTGTGGGCCCCACACATCACCCAAATGGACAATCCAAACCGTCCATCCGCTTCCTGGGGCAGCCATTATCATTGCCTACGTGGCAAAAAATTTAAATGAAAACATAGATCAGATCCTAACCGTTCAAACGTCGGACGGACGGTGGCGCAGAAAGTCAGGTGGACCTCATTAACAAAAGGTGAAAATCTGCATTCCCAACCGTTTTTTCCTCCTCTATGCAATGGACGGAGTAGATTATTGAAATAATTATCAAAGTGGGACCCACCATCATCACAGTCCTTGTTTCCGCCGTCCGCGTAACGTCACTCGCTGGCGAGTTTTGCGGCGGATTGTGGGCCCCACTCGTCAACCGTACGGTCGATCTAATCCGTTCATCTTATAGAGGGCATCGAGAGCTTCAAAACCATGCTGATATTCCACTCCTATGCGTACACACGTTTGCGGTACAGAGGCCACAAACGGACTGCTCTGCAATGTTCAAAACTGATCTTTTCGTGATTTCTTCCCTGGGTTGTGTCAATGGATGTTCAAAACCACTCATTCTTGACTGAAATTTCATCCTGAATCCAATGGACGAGGTGGATTTTCCAGAAAACACCTCTGTGGGGCCCACCAATCACGGCTGTGAAAATTTGTACTCCGAGTCCTTCTACGACTCTGCACCGACCCCAGCCATCCAGCATCTATAAAAAGAGAGTTTTGGACGTGGGAAAGGCATTCAGAACCAGGGAATTCCATATCTAGAGCAAGGGAGAGAAGAAAGAGAAGAAAGAAGAGAGAGATCGATTGGTTTGGTGTTCCATTTTTTTTATGAATTTTATTTATCCATATCTTTTTATGGATTTTATGGGTCACTAATCTCTCAGCTAGGGGTGAGATGAAGCCCCTAATTTGATTAGCTCTTGTATTGGTTGATTTACTTTGAATATTAATCAATTTGTTTCTTTCTCTAAGTGGGCTTTATGGGTTTAAATTCTATACTTCTCCATCTATGAACTTGACCAAAGTATATATATGGATGTTGTTTGGATGCTTATTATAAGTGCTTGGGTCTGATCAAGAACAGGTTTCCTATAGAGGAAGAAACATGATGCGTTAATGAATGTACATTCCATATACCCGACCAAGGACATGGGATATGTTATTCATGGCATTGCTTAAAGGAATTAGACATTCTGTATGCCCGAGTCAGGACACAGATTGTGCTTTCTCTGTATAAGTGGTATCAATCAAGATCAAGGTGAATCAACAGACAGAACAAGGGTTAGGATAATTAGGGGTGGATTCGAAAGTCCTAGTGCTCTCTCTCTGATTGAATTTTCTTCCCTGTTCTTAATTGTTCTTAATTGTTTTTTCTAGAATTGTGCTTAGTAGTTCATTCATTTATTTGTTGGATTAGTTAAGGAGAGTCATAGATTTGAATTGTGACGATTAGTCCTCGTGGGAACGATCTCGTAATACGTACCATATCTGCATTTGATTCGTATACTTGTGAGTTTAAATATTATTTAAATCATATTGGTTTAAATAAAACATCAAAGAACCCCCAGAAATTCGAACCATCTATGGTGGTTCATCTGGTGGAGGTGACTCAAATAGGGCTCGTAAAGCCCACTCTCGGATTTCAGACCTCGAGCATTTTGTCAATTTGGCCGAAAGGCCGAAGAAAGAGCTCCATGTTAGCCCCTGCAGCTTGAATTTCACAGAGGATGACGCATGCGAAATCCAGCATTCGCACGATGATGCCCTCGTGGTGGCTATGACCATAGCTAATCACAAAGTCTTCCACATCCTAGTTGACACATGGAGCTCAGCCGACGTCATTTACTCCGAGGCGTTCGAGAGAATAGGCATCAATAGGTTGCGCCTCTGACTCATGAAGACTCCTCTACAAGGCTGTGCCGGGGATAAGGTAATCTCCGAGGGAGCCATCTCTCTCCCTGTAACAGTGGGAGAAGGACAGCACCAGGTCACACTTCTAGTGGACTTTCTGGTTGTCAATGTGTCATCGGTGCATAATGTTATTTTAGGCCGACCCTCCCTTAATTCAATGAGGGCGGTTGTGTCCATATACCACTTAATGATGAAGTTCCCCGCAGAAGGTGGGGTCAGATACCTCCGAGGGGAACAACGTGAAGGTCGGAGATGTTGTGCACTAGCTGTAAGAAAAGGGTCAGTGAAACAGGCCCTCACCGTCAACGTCCTCGACACCACGGAAGATCCCCCGAGAACTTGGAGACCGTCTCGCTTGAGGAAGCCGACCCGACCAGAACTGTCCAACTCGGGACATCGCTGAATTCTGATCAGAGGTCTCAGATGCTGACTTTCCTACAACAGCACAAGGACGTCTTCGCGTGGTCACATGAGGATATGCTTGGAATCTCTCCTAAGGTTATGGTCCACAGACTGAATGTGGATCCGAGCCATAAACCAGTGAAAAAGAAGAAAGGGCGTTCAATGCCGAGAGGTATATAGCCATAGCCGATGAAGTTTCCAATCTTCTCAAGGTCGGCTTCATTGAAGAAATACATTATCTGGACTGGATCGCCAACGTGGTCCTAGTAAAGAAAGCAAGTGGGAAATGGCGAGTCTGTGTTGACTACTCGGATCTGAACAAGGCATGTCCGAAGGATAGTTTCCCATTACCTCGAATCAATCAACTGGTCGATAGCATGGCTAGTCATGAACGCCTCTCCTTCCTGGATGCCTATTCCGGGTACAATAAGATCCCGATGCATCCCCCAGATAGACAGAAGACTACCTTTGTCACCGACAAAGGGCTCTACTGTTTATGGTCATACCTTTTGGCCTGAAAAACCAAAAACTGGTGAATCAGATGTTTGCCAAGCAAATCAGACAAACAATGGAAGTTTACGTTGATGACATGCTCGTCAAGAGCGTCAGAGTATTTGACCACCTTGCAAACCTCGGAGTGACGTTTTCAATCCTCCGGGAGTATCGCATGAAGCTGAACCCAGCCAAATGCGTCTTTGGAGTCGGTTCTGGCAAGTTATTTGGGTTTCAAGTCAACTAAAGAGGTATCGAGGAGAATCCCGAGAAGATAAGAGTACTACTCAACATGAACTCCCCGCGAACAACAAAGAAAATCCAATGCCTAACTGGCCAAGTGGCAGCACTCAGACGATTTATCTCCAGAGCTACTAATAGGTGTCTCCCTTCTTCCAGCAACTTAAAGGTCACAAAAGGGCTGAGTGGACCTTCGCATGTGAGCAGGCATTCCAGGAGCTGAAGCAATACCTGGGTTCGCCTCCCTTACTATCGAAACCAGAAGAGGGTGAGCCCCTACTCTTGTACTTGGCGGTCTCGACTTCGGCCGTCAGCTCTACCCTCATCAGGGAGGTAGGAAATAAATAGTATCTCGTTTACTACACGAGCAAAGCAATGGTGCCCGCCGAGACCAAATACCCGAGCATTGAAAAGTTGGTGCTCAGCTTGGATTTTTTGGCACAGAGGCTTCGTCTGTACTTCCAAGAGAAACCAGATGTCTCCGGACGACTTACAAAATAGGCAGTGGAACTCAGGGAGTTCGACATCCAATATCGTACGAGGACTGCTATCAAGGGCCAAGTTATTGCTGACTTCATAATCGAGTTCACCATCTCAAGTGACGATACTAAAGCAGAAGTAACCTCGTCGACCCCACCAGTTTCATTGCTTGCCAAAGATCTCGAGTCGGAGCAAAGGTGGGTCCTTAATGTCAACGGGTCTTCCAACGCCAAGCGAGTTGGGGCGGGAATCGTCCTGGTCACACCTGACTCTACAACTATCCAGTATGCTATCAGGCTCGGCTTCAGAGCCTCCAATAACGAAGCAGAATATGAGGCTTTGTTGGCAGGACTCAGACTGGCAGCAAGTCTGAGGGCTCAGTCCCTTGAAGTGCGATGTGATTCCCAACTTGTGGTGAACCATATCTTCACTAAGTACGAAACTAAGGAAACCAGGATAGTGGCTTATCTAGTCGAAGCTTAAAAATTGATTGAAAGCTTCTGGAGTTGCACCATCAACCAGGTTCCGAGGGCAGAGAACTATTGGGCCAATGCTCTAGCAAGGTTAGCCTCGTCCAGGGAAAAGAAAGATTTCTCGGATCATTCCAGTAGAATTCATGGAGAGCCTGAGCATCGACCAAGTAGAACGAGAAGTGGTCAACCCGGTCGAGACTACACCAAGTTGGATGGACCCAATCTACGACTACCTTGTATCTGGTGAGGTCCCCCAGGACAAGTTGGAGTCTCGACAGCTGAAGATCAGAGCAGCCCGATACATTATCCAAGATGGGGTCTTATGCAAGAAGGGGTACTCACAGCCTTACCTCAGATGCCTTCGACCCGTAGAAGTGAATTACGTGATACGAGAGATCTATGAGGGCATCTGCGGTAATCATTCTAGTGGCCGAGCCTTAGCTCTGAAGATACTCCACCAAGGGTACTTTTGGCCGACCATCCGAGAGGACTCGAAAGATTGCGTCCGAATGTGTGACAAATGTCAAAGGTTTACAATAATACCAAGGCAGCCCTCAGAAGAGATGACCCCCATGAGTGGGCCGTGACTATTCGCTCAGTGGGGGATCGACATCATTGGACCTTTGCCCACAAGGAAAGGACAAGTGAAGTTTGTTATTGTCGCAGTCGACTATTTCACTAAATGGGCCGAGGCTAAGCCCGTAGCCAAGATCACCAAACAAAAAGTGCTTGACTTCGTATGAAAGAATATCATTTGTCGATTCGGAATCCTGCACACCATCGTTTCTGACAATGGCAAGCAGTTCGACAATGATAAGTTCAGAGGCATGTGCAGGGGGCTCTGCATCTTGAACGCTTATTCCTCACCTCGACATCCGTAATCTAACAGATAGGTGGAGGTCGTGCACACTATCGTTTCTGACAATGGCAAGCAGTTCGACAATAATAAGTTCAGAAGCATGTGCAGGGGGCTTTGTATCTCGAACGCTTATTCCTCACCTCGGCATCCGTAATCTAACAGACGGGTGGAGGTCGTGAACAATGTCATCAAGCACCATCTTAAGACGAAGTTGGAAAAAGCAAAAGGTAACTGGCCGAAGAGCTCCCATTTGTCCTTTGGGCCTATGGGACAACATCTCAGTCGTCTACTGGGGAGACCCCCTTTTTGTTATCTTATGGCTAGAAGGCGATCATCCTAATTGAGATCCGCCTCCCAACAGCTCAGGTCAAAAACTACCAGGAAGGTCAGAATGCATAGCATATCACAGCAAGCCTCGACTTACTTGAAAAAGTGGCACAATTCTATAACTCAAGGGTCAAGACAAGGCAGTTCAGGCCAGGGGACTTGGTCATCTATCGCGTCTTCCCAAATACAGCAGAACTGGGGGTTGGGACACTCGGGCCCAATTGAGAAGGGCCCTATCGCGTGATCAGATCAACCCAGCCAGGCTCCTATCACTTGGAAGATCTTGAGGGATGTCCACTCCCCCATCCCTGGAATGACGAGCACTTGAAGATCTACTATCAGTAAGAACCTACCGGCCATTGAGGGCCCTCAATAAATGTACTGCTTGGAGCCACTAGCCTTTTACGGCTTCTAACAAAAATTCCTTTTCTACATCGTCTACTTGCGCAATTTGTCTTAATTATCTACAAGCGGAAGAAGTTACCTCTGACTAACAGAGGTTAACTTAATGGACCGACCCCTTCAAGAAGGGGTTGGAGTGTTAAACCCACGAAAATCTACATAAAGATCCCCTCACACGCAGGGAAAAAGCCCAAAGATGACCCGATTCCCCGAAAGAGGGGTCGGCTCGTCACACAACCACTAATCTACAAAAACGACTGAGCGTGCCATTCGTGAGGGTAATTTCCGGTGAAGGCGATTTCTGGCAGAAGGCGATTTTGAAGGAAGGAGCAGAAAAAATGAGAACGCGAGAAGTGCGAGAGCGAGGAAGGGAGGGGTTTATATAACCGCCTAGTTACAAGCGACCGTTACAGAAGCCGATACAGCTTGGCACTGGTGCCAAGGGACATGTGGAAGAGTGTAATACATCCGAACCCATGCTTCAAGGTTGTAATCTTCCCAGCATTTAATGTCATTAAAGACGCAGGCGCTTCCTCTCTCTTCTAATACACGCGGCGCCGTTTCATTCGTCCCACCGTCTCCGAAACGTAACCGTCGCCACGTGTCCTATACTAGAGGATAGAAACTGAAGGGATGCGGCCATTGCGCCCGCACGCGGGATCGGAGATGTGCGAATCACATAAATTACTCCCCGATCATCCCAATCAACATCATGAGTAGAGATGCGGAGGCATCGTCTCATTTCCCTAGGCATTTACTCTTTGAGTTCGAGCTCGAACTAAAAGAATAGGGGACTTCTGTTGTGGGGAAATCCAACTCGACGAGTCAAGCTAACTACGGACCTCAGAGCTCGGAGGGGATACCTCAAGAATGTATAAAGGATAAGCAGGGTCGAATCCTCTCTCGGCACATCTCGGCTCCGAGCCACTATCCTCATTTAAAAACTCGACAAAAAGGTCAATCTACGTACTAGTCTTAGTCTGAGGTCTAAAGCCAAAGCAAAGGGGATTCAACCAGTCCCAACTAATAGCACTCGGCCTCGGGCAAGGTGAGGCCGAGGCTGAGGCCAGATGTGGATATTCCGAGTGCCGAACCAGGAAACTACCCAACGTGAACGTGACCGAATGTCTCACCTGTGGATATGCTCTCTTAAGACATGATACGCTACATAATCCATAGATTACAGACAGTATCTCCACGATCGCAATATCCCACTGATTGAGTGAATCGTACCGAGATTAACGGATGCAGATAATCCAACCCATAGGTATAAATACCACGGGACCCCATTGCTACAGGTACGCAATATCTCACACCCTCCCTCTACATTCAACTTAGACCCAGATTCCCTAGCCTGACTTAGGCATCAGAGTGTCCCCTGGCTTAGCCAAGGTCTCCTTTGCTCACCCTTTTGTGCATGACTAGGTTCTGTTGAAGGTTCACTGCATTGAGTGGAGGGTGGTCCAGATTTTGACCTCAACATGGACCAATCACAATACTGTAAAATAAAAAAATTTTGTTTGTGCCAAGCAGAGGCACTTTTTGGTGTAATCTCCTATTCAAATAGGCTTTAGGCTGTCGGCCCAATAAGCTTGGATTGGAGTGAGGTTTATACAAGTCTAGCCCACAAAGTAAAACATAGGCTTGAGCTCAACTTAAGGTGTGATGGGCCAAAAAATAAGCCTAAGCCTAAAATAAAAGCCCATGTGCGTAAGTAGACCTTTGACCGAAGTAACCACATGCTACCCGGACACGGATTAGCTACTGACGGGTTGAGTAGCGAGACTGGCTGGTGAAGTGAAATCACTGAGTTCTGTGGGGCCCACCATGATGTATGTTTTGTATCCACACCATCCATTTTTTTGGAGAGATCATTTTAGGGCGTGATTCAAAGAATGAGTCAAATCTAAAGCTCGAGTGGACCCCACCACAGAAAACAGTGGGGAGAGTAACGCCCACCATTAAAAATTTCTAAGGGCCATAAAAGTTTTCGATCAAGCTGATATTTGTGTTTTCCCTTCTTTCATGTCTATGTTAACTTATGAACAAGTTGGATCTCAAATAAACATCATGGTGGACCTTAGGAAGTTTTCAACAGTAGGCATTACTCTCCCTATTGTTTTCTATGGTGGGGTCTACTCCAGCTTTGGATCTGCCTCATTATTTGGCTCATGCCTTAAAAGATCTCTACAAATGGATGGATGGTGTGGATACAATACATATATCATGGTGAGGGCCCTAGAAATTGGTGACGTCACTTCAATGGCGAGTCTTCCAAAAATCAAAGAACATTTAGTTCGATTTGGTTCTCGGTTTAAAGGTATGTAGAACTAAACTAAACCTTGAACTGATCCGTAGAACCGAACCGTGGATCCGAACCTGTAACTAAACTTATATTTAAAATTAAAAATTTTTTAAAAAAAACAAACAAACAAACAAACAAACCCTAATACCCTTCACCTATTCACGCCGACCTTGCTGCAGCTACCCCCAATCCCCCTCCATACTCTCTCTCTCTCTCTCTCTCTCTCTCTCTCTCTCTCTCTCTCTCTCTCTCTCTCTCCGGTTCTATCTCTTTCGCTGGTCCTTTCCTCTCTTGCTGGTTCTCTCTCTCGCGCCAATCCTCTCTCTCTCTCTCTCTCTCTCTCTCTCATAACCGATCCGGAACTGAACCAATTTTAACGGTCCAGTTCCGGTTTAGTTCTAGGGTGCTAATGGACCGGTTACCGTTTCGATTATCCTAGAACCATGGTTCGGTTCCGGGTGAAATTTTCGGACCAAGTCAACCCGTGTGCACCCCTAGTCAGTAGCTAATCCGCATCCATGTTTATTCATGTCGTCTGATCATTTTAAGGCATGAGCCCATAAATGAGGTATATCAAATGCTCAAAGTGGACCACACCTAACATGGTGCGGCCCTGGCCTTAGGACTCACCTTGATGTATGTATTATATATCCACACCGTTCATACCCTAAAATGTACTGGCAAAACACATGAATGGCATGGTTGTACAAATATACATCAAAATGGACTACATGGTCAGGGCCGCACCGTTGGATGAAGCTGGGGCCGCACCTAATCTACTCGCTCTTTTAGATTACGCATCTAGGTTGGCCACGTTATGAGTGGCTTGGATCATTTACATGTCCTTATTTACCACGTTGCAAAAAGAAAAAGGCACTCGCTCGAGCACACTCAAGATTAGCCCAAAGGTCTGGTACTCTGGCATGTTATGATAGATGATAGGCAGTCACTTAGAAACTGCATATGTGGCATATAAGTAATTCAAATTGAACGGTCCAAACTATGGGACCCAGTTTAGATGCGTCATGAACTAAAATTCAAGCTTATTCAATCATTTGACCATCGAATTAGTGGGCACTAATTGGACGGTTAAAAATGAGAATAGATAACATGATCCTATATCAGATAGTTCATCAATCTAAGTACGTGGGTGTGACTTAAAGACTGTGGATTCCACAATTTAATAGCTTCTAATTGAGTTAATATATGCCACGTATACAATTTCTAAGTGCGTAAGCATCGAACGTCATGCTCTGCCAGAGTATCGAAGAACCCCTCATAACTAATGTTGTAAAAATAAAATGCAGAATAAAAAGAAATATTGTGCAAGCTACGATATCAGAAGCTAAACAACAACCAATTGGAAGAAGGAAAGGACAAGCGCGTTTCAAAATCGGGTTGCCTGCAAACACACCTACCGTAGCTTTCAAAACTCCATGAAACGAGAACCGTCCATATATTGCCATAACACCACACCACATGCCATGTCTCCATGCATCTTCCAATCGTGCATGTCTCGACCCAATCCTCAATTGCCAAAAATTCAAATCCTGAGGCAGTTGCTCTGCCATTATTGTAAAGAGAGGGACGACGGGGACGGGGAATCCATAAAAGTAGATTGTATTAGATTTTTGTCTCATCTACTTTTTGCCATTGTTATACATTGACAAAGAATATGCTTGTAAGAACTCTATGAGGTGGGCATTATTGATCAAGAGTCTGAATTATCTTGAGAATTGGATAATGTGATCGAATGCATAGGGGAGTCCATTGACTTGTGATGCATTAAGAAATTTGTGTAAGGGGTGGTGTACTACTACTATGATACGTACACAGTGTTGTAAAAGAACTAGGATTACCAATTCACGTGGAACCTTTCAGGGAGAGGAGTTTTGATGGGTTTCAAACTCATCTGCCCTCATAAGTATAAAACAAGGTTGGATTTCCAATCTAACACCACCGACAAAAGTTACAATCTTATCACAACTTCTTTAAAGGGTGTAAGGAGAGGAAGATCTCGGCAATTCGATTTCATAGCAATGGCGACACAACAAGGTAAGTCATCTTCTTCATCGGTCCTTCATATCCAATGCACAGCAAATCCTACAGCTATTTCGCATCTTGATTTTACAGTTGGTATTAGAGCCTCTGTGCATCAGGTATATGGATGATCGAATACAGCTATTGGGATTTCATATTCGTCAGAGATTTCGAATCCCAAATCTCAAATTGGGAATTTCATGTGATAATCCCCTATTCCAGACATTAAATTTCGAAATCCTAATCCCTCAATTGGGGATTTCATATTCCAATCCCCAAATCCGATAATTAAAATTTTTTGAATTCCCAAATCAAAAGCAATTGGGGATTTCATATTTGAATCTCAAATCACGATATTAGGGATTTTAATCCCCAAGTCAGGGAATTAGGAAATTCAATTCCCAAATCAATATTGGGGTTTTTATACCCATATAGATATACGGTAGAGTGTTCTTTTGCACCCTCACTTGTGTCGTTGATGGTGGTAGCCATGGATGATCAGACCATCACCGGCATCATCTATAGTCGCTGCCCCATCCATCTTCAACGTCGTAGGTGGACATATGGATAATGGCAAAGCTTGGTGCAGAGGAGCTCTACGCCACCATAATGGTTGCCGTCTGTAGAAACCCTCCACATTTGTTTTGAAGTCATGGCCATCAATGGCAAAATCATTCCCCTTGTGGAAACCCCCATTCGGGCTTACAAGAAAATTTTGCTTTCATGCATTGTGATTAGTCCATGTCATCACTAATATTGTCAATATTACTACATTAAATGCAATGTGTGATGATGTGGTCTAATTATATTACAAGCAGGGGATTTAGATTCATTAATAAACCATATTCTAATGACTTGAGCTTTTAAAGCAATGAGGATTTAATATAGGCCGTAGAATGTTTTTTATTCAAATCTAAAGAACAATAAATATCTCCCTAACATATTCTCCCGTGAGGGGCCATTTATTAATTATATGAGTTATGACTGTCCCTTTACCCTTGCCTAATGTATTCCGTGCATAGCGAAATTCTACATGCATGGATATATTGATACACCATTTAACAAATCAAGCTTTTAGAGCAACGAATGATTTAATACTTGTTCACACCCTAAGTATAGGGTTGTGATGTAGTAATAATCTTGGTAAGACCGAGGTCGAATCCACAGGGACTGAACCTTGTACATAATTTGAAAGTAACTTGAACTAGAACTAGGCGAAGATGTAATCTAAATCAGGGAGAATTAAGACAATAATTATGAAATCTTAATCTTAAACTTATGAAATTCAAAGGTGGGAAACTAGGGTGCCAAGGATCCTCTTGTAGAGATTAAGGAGATCTATGCTTGATTCAAGAACACAACTGGGATCAGAGTTCTATCGTCATCCAGTTGGAAGATATAACATTAAAAAGCAACTATGAACTTCCTTTGATCCAGTTTTCAAGAAATGAGAAGTATGAGGATTAGAATTGATTCCATCACAAAACCATGCCCATGAGACAAAGTAAACAACATAATTTAACCAATCCACAGCCAATCTAAAAGAGTTATGAACATTAAGAAGGGTTTCATCATCCAACCATGTCCTTGAGACGATGGTGAACAACAGAGTTACTACGACCATAACCTCCATACATGCATAGGAAATACCAAAAGATATCGCAGATCCATTATAATTAAAGTCACAACAAACCATTAAAAACTAAAGACATTCATTATAATCAAACTAGAATCAAAATCAGTTCAGGTTAAATATGAATTAAAAGGCATAAAGAAAAGTCTCTCATCCCACTACAAGCTTCACCTCTTAGCCCTAGCTAAGAGGTTTAGCTAGCCATAGCCATGGTTAACTAAAATCTGAAGGAAAGAATTAAAGGAAAGAAGAACCAAAGAAAGAAGAAGGAGAAAAAGAGTCGGCGGCCACATCCTGGATTGATGCCCGATCTCCCTTCCACACTCTCTCTTTATAGCAGCCTGGAGGTCGATTGGGTGAGAGAAGTCAGTGGAATGCAGTCGGTGGAAAAGCTGGGAACGTGCGTAATCAGAGTTTACGCATTCCTCTTTCACAGCCTCTTTCGCAGCAAAATTGGAACCCGTCTGCGCTCATCCCACTTTCTTCCTTCCCAAAAAAGAAAACATCCCTTTGGACGGTTTTGGATGGCCGAACTTATGAACGGTTTGGATCTTCGTGCAGAGTCATCCGTGGTGGTCCACCTGGATCGTCAGATCCGTTCACAAAACAGGGCTCGCACACGTCTCTTGTGCTGATGATTTGTGGGGCCATGATCGGGATTCTATGAGAAATCTAGTCTGTCCATTGAATGCGCGTTGAAAAACCAATTAGAGATGAATGATTTCAAATTGGATTAGGTGTGGCCCACAGATTTTTTCATATTATCGTCCATTGTCCGTCAAAACGGTTAGAGATCATTCTCGCTGTTCTCTCTTGCACCCCTCTCCTACACCCAAATCATACGGACCTTTGGAGTCTAATGGACAGTCCGGATCAGACCGTTGAATCAAGAAGTGGTCCACAAGGGAGGGCCGCAAGTCCTCTGTCCGTCTATTACGCAGACAAGATTTAAATTTGAGAGTTTGTGGTCAAAGGTCTTTTGACCGATTCTGTTGATTCGGCGCATGGCTGATGCACGTGAGTGGTGCATGTGCACTCCAAGCGGGGTCCACTTGTGATGCCTACAAGAAATCTACTCCGTCCATCAGATTCTCCACATAATTTAAGGGGCTGAGACCAAAATTGAAGCATATCCAGATATCAGGTGAGCCCAGATCAGTAAATTGTGAGCTGATCTATCTGTTGGGCCACTTCTACAAGGATCCATTGGCTGAAATTTGACGTGTACGGTTAATTTAGGATCCTTGGGCCATTTATAAATTTTTTAGCCAAACGGATGGTAGGAACCCTGTGATCTTGCATGTAGGACGACTTTCAGGCCTCTTTAGCGTGAATTACTTAATTTTCTCGGATCTCTGATGCGTAAATTCTTCGATGTCGATCCCCTGGGGTATGTTCCTTGCCTCGGTGATTTCTGAGCATTAAATTCATACTTTTAGTACCATTTTTCAGTCCAGGTTCCTAAATTCACCTTGCAGCATAAACATAATTAAAATAGGGCGTTAAACAGTATCATGTTCATAAAATTAGGTAATAATTGGGGTCTAATATGCAATATTTGACCCTCAACAATACCCATTTTTAAATCTATGAATCTATTGCTTATTGAAATTGAATGGTGGAATAAACCAATCATCTATACATTATACATTAAAATTTTAAATACTACATTAACAAGAAAACCTTCTTGATACTGTCAACAGAAAATTTTAAACTTTTCTTTGTGCAGGTGAGGAGATGAAAACCTTTATCTATAGACAAAAAAAAAAAAAAAAAAAGGACTTAAAGGCTTAAGTATCATAGTCTCCTTCAAAGTCTCCACATCATAGGTTATTATACCGTCTAAATAATTATATAGAGGACTACAGTCCAATCATTTCACTCCAAAACTATTTATATTGATCATACTTGTAGTGGAGCTCACTACATTGCTCCATCTAAATAATTCAATAGTGAGAACAAAGCTAATAATCATATGTGGCCCACTTAATAAAAGTAATACATTTCAAAAATTATGTCCTAAAATAAGCCAAGCCAACAAATTGATGTAGAGCGGGTCGTGGACACTTTCATGGCCAAGATGGATCAGAAAAGGACCGGTCAACGACAGAAGTGATCCAGATCGTCGGAACTTAAAACGAACATATCTTACAAATCGGAATGAGCTATCGGACGTACCATGTATGATTTTGGGATAGTGGCTCATTTGCGAAATACTATCAGATTGATGGTCAAATTCCTATTTTAATTTCATTTTTTACTATATATATATATATATATATATATATATATATATAGTAAGTTTTAGTTTGATTATAACTCTTCATCCGTTGGGCTTTAGGAGTTGCGTCCAATATGAAAAGTGCTTAGAATAATCAGGAGAATAGCATGGTTGAGCCAAATAGGATACTTACTATTTTTGGCAAAAAACTATAAGGTCTAGTGGAAATCACGATCATCTAAGAGTTTTAGTTATAGTATGATTTTGAAATTTCTCCCTAAAGTTCGTAGCCTTATTTATAGAGTTATAATTTTGTTTTTCATTATAAATAAATTTATTTTAAATATTTTAAAATTATTTCTATTTTCTTTTCCTCGTGAATTTAAGATTTATTTATGAGGAGTCTTGAGAAGTTCCATGGATTCGAAACAGTTATCTCCCATAGGAAGACGGTTCTCGACCTCAGTTCCTTCCCTACATCACATATGACCATATTAGATTTTATAGCCATTGTTACATGAGCTCTTTAACAAAGTGTCGATTTTACAAATTTAATAAAAAAGAAAAGAAATTGGAATTTTTACAACGAAAGTCATTCAAAAATAATGTTTTACCAAATAGTGCCTCTGGCATCGAACCCGACGGAAGAATTAATGCAAACCAACATTATTATTAGTTGAGCCAAAATTGTAGAGGATCCCATCATAAAGTGGGACAATCTAATCTCACCACGTGGCTGCGGACTGTCCCACTTCTGCTCCGAGTCATCACCAGGCCCAGTAATCGAATATCCTAGAAACGTGCCACTTAGGCACGTGCGGCCTCGGGGATGCTGGGTGTTTGGCCGGCAAACTCGTGCAAAGGACCCTTCTTCGAAGGAGATTACCTACTGCAGAGCGTGTGGAGACTGAAAGGGCAGCAGACTGCTTTTTTGACCAAAAATATCTTTTTACACCTGTTGGAATCTTATTCCACAAGTTTGTGTGGGCCCCACTATGATGTGTGCATGACATCCAATCCGTCCATCATCTCCACTGCCTCATGTTCTCCTTGGATCCAAAAAATAAGGCTGATCCAAAACTCATTACAAAATCATGCCTAAAACCTTAAAAATTGATTGGTATGGCCAATCTGAGGTTTGGGATGGTATGATTTTGGGCTCCAAACACATCCTGGTGGGTGCATCTTATGAATGGATCGGATGGCATATGTAAAACATGGTGGGCCCCACACAATCTGAAAGGTATTAACAACTGTACGTACTCCCTGAGCTTTGACTCACCTGTGTTTTGGATCGGCCTGAGGCCGCACCTTGTGTACGAAGTGGATGTGAGCCCTGCACTAAGGTGGGGCCCACACACAAAATTATAGAATAAACTTAAATTACAGTAGCTGTAGAGAGGCAGGCCTCAGCACAGATACCCAAATGCATGTAGAAGGGATGTGATGGTTCAAAACAGAAAACATTAAAAATCTAGGAACAATTTCAGCCTTTTTTCTTTCTTATGATTTTAAGATGTCATTTTAAATTGCCTCATCTTCAATAGCACTAAAGTTATAAGTGGAAATTACTCATTATTTGTTTATATTGATTTTTTTTTTTTTTTTTTTTAAGTATAGTTCCCTTCTCTTTACCTTTGGTGGAGTTACTTTCTCGGATGAGAAGAAAGTAAGGGAGAGATAAATGGAGAGAGATGAAATGAAAGAGCTTCACTAGAGAGAGACAGAAAGGCACCTAGAATGGTTTCAATTTCAACAGTGGCAGCCATCTCACTTTTCTGCTGTTTTGGCCCATTGGGTTTGAATTTGCCACGGTTTTGAGTTGATGTTCTAACATGAGCTTGCATAAATGATGTATGAGTGTATGTCACATGTTCATCACATGAGATGCGGACAATCTCTATTGCAGATGGGCTCCTTAATATTATGCAAAAAAGAAGAGACGTGAAAGTGGACTAAAACGATCTTCTTAAAATGCGAGACATATTTCATTTTTCTTTTAAAATCAAAAGTTAATTTAAACCCTCCCATGACTAATTACATGGGTAAAACTAGCCAAATGCTATATATATATATATATATATATATATATATATATATATATATATATATATATATATATATATATATATAAATAAAAGAGAGATTCGTTATGTGTGTTTGTTTGCATGGTAGAACTTTCCAATTACCATAGAGTGACTTGGTGTCTTCAAATAGGGGTGCAAATGGGCCTAATCAACCTGATAGGTCACTCCACCTGACCTAATAATAAATGGGTCTCTGTCCAAAATTGGATCCATTGGAGTGGACCCAACTACTAAATGGGTTTATTATAACCTTTAAAAATCAAAGCAACCTAACCTGAGATAACTATGATTTTTAAGTGGGTTCGACTTGGGCTAACATAAAATGGAACTGGAACTAGACCTAACCAAGGCCTGGAATTTACTGGATCCAAGTAAGTGGTTGAATTACCAAGTCATTTTCCTCTTTTCTTCTTTATAAGAGAGTTAATCACATGCAACCTTTGCAAACTACTTAGCATAGTAATGAAAACCATTTGTATTGGTGTGGGTGTTAGGGATGATGGCGAAGTTTCAAAGATGAAAGTTGGTTATGAATACCTTTGACTAGCAACCCAGTTACAAATTATGTTAATTAAGCCGGATTTTGCCATTCTATGAGCTACTCAACGATTGGAAATAAAATAAAAATAAAAATAAAACCTCAATGAGCAACTCAATAAAGAGAAATTCAATCTCACAAAAATACATACAAGACAATAAAATAACTTTGAAAATCAACTATTATTCCTCTCCGATGTCGCCATTTGGTGAGCGACACAATGACAAATCCTTTTGATCGAGCCAGATTTAGCACCCTAGGAGTGACTAATTAGCAACGAGAAACGAATAACTTCAAAATGGACCTCCGCAAACCGTTCAGCAAGGACAATATATCTAAAGAGCACAAATACATTCAGAAGAATGCAAAGTACTTAAAAAAATCAACCGTTATGATCATCACCACAGAGATTTTTTTTTTATTTTTTATTTTTTGCTTTTTAAGTAGAAATCTATTAGGATTAATGCGTGCATGGTTTAAACTCTAGTCAATTTAGACCCTTCATTCCACCTCTTACTTCTAATCATAACCATCTATTTTAATAAAATAATGAAAATGACAAATATAATAATAATAATAATAAATCCCTTATTTCTGATATAATTCTACATGTCCTCGTAAAAAACAATCATAACTTACTCGTTTGGTGTTGGAATTGCATGATTTTGAAATTGTTGGAAAGCTAACTTAATAGACTTTTAAATGGTCCAATTTTATATGGTTTCAATGTTGTTTTTTTAAAAAAAAATAAAATAAAATAAAATAAAATAAAATAAAATAAAAATTCAAAGTTCCAATGTTGTTTGATATTCCAAAAGTGAGCTCTGCAAGAAAAGTAATAGAAATAATATTTAATATATCTAGATAATTGAAAGTATAAGAAAATGTCTTTAAAATAAGTTATGCTAAGATATTTTAAATAAAAATTTTAAAAATTTAAAAAATAATAATTTATTCTTTAGTGTACATCTAGATGACTGAAAGTATAAGAAAATGTCTTCAACATGGAACGAACATGTCCCCTAACCCCAACAATTTAGTGTAGATCATTATCAGCAATTTTATAAAATAAATAAATAAACAAAATTAAAAAAAAAAAAAAAAAACCACTCAAAGAAAGGACTCTTCATTTGGGACCCATGACGGTGGCCCGCTTTTCACACGATAATGACAAAAAATAATGATTCATACATAATTCCTCAAAAATCTAAAGTACTGTTCAACAGTTTGATCGTAGTCTATCTAAAGACTATCGGTGGAGATTGACCTAGCCTAAATGTGTGCTGCATCACATATGGCCATCTTTGCTACCAAGTGTGGTTTGTTAGGAACCTAGAATATCCTTCCAACCCTAAAAGATCACCTATTAGTTTGGGCAAATGGATTAGGGTGTATTAAAGGGTATTAGGTGGGATAGGATTGTCAAATCCCACCGACCCTACCCCCCTGCGTGTTTGGGCAGCGTCGACTATAGGAACTCGATCCTCGGTTGTATTCGCTGGAACTGGTCATTGGATTGGCGTCTACACCCAAGCGACAACTGGTCGGTGCTCTATGGGCCCCACCATGATGTACGTGTTTCATCCATTCCATTCATCCATTTTTACAGATCAATTTAGTGCTTGATGCAAAAAATGATAGGGATATAAATCTTAGGTGGGCCACACCAGAGGACAAAATTAATAAATGGATATTTCCAATTAAAATCCTCCTAAGGCCCACTGTACTGTTTATTTGACATCCAATCTGTTTATTTGGTCATAAAGACCCAGATGAAGGGAAACAACAAATATCAGCGAGATCCAAAAATTTTATGGCCCCAAAAATGTTTTTAATGGTCAAAATTCATTCAACACTATTTCCTATAATGTGGTCCACTTGAGAGTGAGATATATTTCATTTTTTCTACCATATCATAAATTGATATATAAAAATAGATGGACGGCATGGATGACACACATACATCATGATGAGCCCCACGGGGCACCAACCACCAGTCGTTCCCTGGGACATCCATCTGCCCAATACCACACACCCAAACAAGACCGTAACTGGTCATGAAATTGGCGTCTACACCCAAATCACCCGACAAACCACTGACAGCATTAAATGCATCATATCAGCTAATTCTATACACTTCAATACACCTAAAAACGTTCGCCCAAACAGGCCCTTAAGGATTAGGCCAATCCATTAATTAAATGTCCACGTTCAATTTAAGATCCATTCATTAAATGGACCGCAATTGATTTAAACCTACAATCAACCAATGTTTTTGATTCATTATTTATGTAAAAACCTCAATGTACTTTTCATATTGTCCCAAACCCAACCGACGACCCACAAGACAGATGGGCGAGATTTGAAGCCTCTTATACCAAATACGACCCGACTTATTTTAAGTTAGATCCAACACACATTTACTAGGTTGCGTTTGGGGCAAAACTGCAAAACCGATTATTAAATGTGTCGAGTTTAAGACTCCCCTCATCCTAACCTATTTGTACCTAGCGCTATGAGGGTTTACTAATCTTGAAATTTGTAAATTGGTTGTTTTGTTAACATATTTATAAGAGAGAGTATTAGATTCTATATATGTAAATTGATTTTAATTGAGAGCAATACTCAAGTTCACCATGAATGGAGAAAATTGACTATTAAATTTTTTTTTTAAAAAATGGTACTTATAATAGGTGTTCCAACTGCAGTATGATGGCTATCAGAAATAAAGGGGCCATTGATTGAGGTTTGGGGAGTAGGGGTAGATGAAGAAAGTTAGCCGTAGACATAGTGCTTCAAGAACCAAGAAGTTGACTCGACTCAACATCTAGCTTGCTTTTGGTTCGACCTTGAAGAATCAACTAATTCCTTAGTTAGCTCGATATTTAATAATTAAATTAAAGAATTTATTGTTGAACATAATCACTATAAATAGTTGGAATTAGTGAAGCAATGTATCAAATGTGTCTTTATCTGTTAGCAATGTATCGTATTGCTAACAAAATAAATAATTAAAAGTTGAAGTTAATTAATTTTTCACATATTTTAAAATTTTTGAAGTTATTTCTTAATTTGTAATGAAAGATATTTTAATATTTTATTTTCAGCAAGATTTTTCTGATAATATTGTTAGAAAGACATGGAATACTGAAAATCTCCCAAGCTATTCCTACGCCAAGAAATTGCTGATAACCGGGGGGTTCGTCGCTATGCCTAGAAATTAGTACACAATGGATTGATCTCCAACTACTCAATATGGGAGACTCAAGACTCAACGAGTCATTCTGAGTCACTGAGTCTTAACACCATGCAGTACACCCACCATCCTGAGGAAATGAGAGGCATCTCTTGAAGACTTGGGTATTAGCTGATTTTGCTCATTTCATACAAAAAGTAAGAATAGAAAAGCATTTCTATGGTTGATTGCTTATCTTGGATAAATGGTTTTGATTTAATTTGTTACTTTCCAAGCATAAATTACAAAGGCATATTGACTTTGCCTTTCATTCTAGCTGATTTTGGGTATGTACTGATTTTGTTCATGACAAAATGTAAGAATAGAAAAGCATTTCTCTTGTTGATTGCCTATCTTGGATTGATTGAATTTTGTTACTTTCCAGCATAAACAAAGGTATATTGGATTTGCCTTTCATTCCAGCTTTGGTAATACATTCTTGGGGTGTGTTTGGATTCCATGGATAAATGTTTATCTAATATGATAATTTTCATGGTCAATGTAAAAAATAATAATAAATAAATAAAAAGATTCAAAAAATAGGATGCTTATTTGGATACTC
Organism: Magnolia changhungtana; assembly: GCA_030180095.1. NCBI lineage: Eukaryota > Viridiplantae > Streptophyta > Magnoliopsida > Magnoliales > Magnoliaceae > Magnolia > Magnolia changhungtana. The sequence continues at coordinate 5,996,553 of JASAUF010000378.1, forward strand.
TATGAAATCTCACAAATTTATTAGACAACTATCACCTTATTTCTTGTGTTAAAAAATTTTAATTATGGATAATAATATGGTTACAGTATGAAATCCATATATCGGGACAACCAAACTTCTTTATTAGTGGAAGCAATTTTCATTTCTGCATGGATTCTTTGTATCCAAACATGCCCATTTAGTTCTCGATTACCAAAATAACAAAACAAAGTGGTGTGCTTATCAATCAGAGCGGGTGTAATGTAAACACCAAGTTCATCAAAGAAAATCATATAAAAAAGGACTAATAAGGTGGCGGGAGTTTCTGCATGGATTCCATGAATCCAACACTCCCTTCTAGTTCTTGATTACCAAAATAACAAAACAAAGGGATATGTATACCAATCGGAGAGGGTGTAATGTCAACATCAAGTTCACAAAGGCAAATCAACATTAAAATAAATAAATAAGGCGCTCTCTCTCTCTCTCTCTCTCTCTCTCTCTCTCTCTCTCTCTCTCTCTCTCTCTCTCTCTCTCTCTCTCTCTCTCTCTCTCTCTCCAACAAAAGTTCATTGCCTTTGTTTCTACACAAATCATTAGGATATAATCAGACTAATTGCATTGGACTTTGTGGGCCTAACAAAGGGTTTAAGAATCACACAAGGTTTAGTTATAGGAAAAGGTGAAAGGTCAGAATGGCACGGGGAGAGCGTGGAAGGGATCGAAAAGGGCTCTTGCCATAGTGCATTAAATGGCTGTTGTCTTTCTTTTGTCTGATCAAGAATAAAGTTGTGAAGAGGAGAGAGTTGTAGGGAGGAGACTGTAAGAAAGGAGAAATCATAGGTGGTCCTCTCTCCTGCTCTTTGTACTTTGCTTTCAAAGGGCCTCCTCTCTTGTATATTTCTAAGGAGAGGATCCCCAAGCTCTTCAACCCCATTGCCTCTCTCTCTCTCTCTCTCTCTCTCTCTCTCTCTCTCTCTCTCTCTCTCTCTCTCTCATTTCATCATTGCAAATTGATTTGGGCTAACAGATTAGCAGAAGGAAGAGACAGTTGAAAAGCAATTCACTCCCAGACTGAGGATTTTGTTTTCTTTTCTATCATCTAGGCATTATGAGTGCTTTTCATGTATTCTTCACCTACTTGATGTTGGTCATTTTCTTAGGCGGCAATGCTGGCTTGCATGCAGGTACTATATGGGGAAATTTTTTTTTTTCAAATTCCTTCTATATACTTATTTTAATTTGTATTTTTCTTTCTTTTTTATTTTGGGTTCTCATTTTTCTCATGGAAGCTTACCACTCCAAATCCCAAAAAATAAACTTTAAAAAAATGTGGTGCATACACTTCGATGTCATTTTTTTTCTCGTTTTTCCAGCCATAGGAGCTCCAAACATGTTACAAAAACATGTGCATGAAGATACTCCATCCTCACCATCACAAACAGTACTGGAATCAAAAGCAGCTTATTCAGAGAAGAGGAAGATGATGCCAAATGGTACAAAAAAAGAAAACAGAAATGATATTGCTCTTTTCATGCTTTATACCTATGAAGCCTTTTTGTTTTCTTTGGTCATTGACATCCCCCCTATTGATTTGCATGCATTCATCTTCCATTCATAGAATTGTGTGTTTGCAAATCAATGAAGGTGGACCTAAATGGTGGGTCCCACTATTTTCTCACATGGGTTTTCTCTCTTTTTCTTATATTTTGGCTTAGGGAAATGTACAAACAGAGATATTAGCATCTCCCAAAGCAAAGGCTCATCAACAGGGATCCCACAATACATAGTTCAGATTGTCAACACCTGCATGTCTGGCTGTGCACCATCCAACATACACCTGCACTGTGGCTGGTTTGCTTCTGCAAGGATAGTAAACCCAAGAACATTCAAGAGGCTGTCTTTTGATGATTGCTTGGTGAATGGAGGAAGGCCTTTGAGGAGTAGCCAGGTCATCAGTTTCACCTACTACAACTCCTTCATGTATCCTCTTGCATTCAAATCTGCAACGTTCTGCTGAGAGAGAGAGAGAGAGAGAGAGAGAGAGAGAGAGAGAGAGAGAGAGAGAGAGAGAGAAATGGGTCCATCTCTCAATCCATGGAATCTGCACCAAGTTGTAGACAAACCCAATCGCACCACTGAAATTCAAACCAAAACCTACTCAAAACCCAAAACCCAAGATAACCCAAATCCTATCTATCCATGCAATCTCCACCAAGTTGTAGCCAAATCCAATTGCACTATTGGTGAAATTCAAACCAAAAGCTATTCAAAACCCAAGATAACCCAAATCCCAAAACCCAGTAGCCCAAAACGAGAGAGCGACAGAGAGAGAAATCTTGTCAGCTTTTCACAGGCCTATTAGATAGCTAAAAGGCCTATTGTCTGGGACCTTGATTTTGTCACTGTTGTAAAATTGCTGTTAGAAAAGTGATATTCATACCCCATGTATTTTATCTATATGCCCACCTTTATGGGCTTTTGGTAATTGAGAATCTTGCTCTTTTGTAGTACTTTAATTCCCAACGTAAGAAAAAAAGGGTTGCTTATATTAAAATATGAGGTTGCAAGTATCAGTTCCTTGATGCTCTATGGTTGTTACATTATCATGACCATATCATCATGTATGATAATTTCATTATTAGATAGTTGCCTGACGGTTGTGGATTCGGTGGATCCGTGTCTGTAGGGCCCACCGTGTAACTATTTTATATCTACACCGTCCATCTGTTTTGACAGATTATTTTAGAATTAAGATATGAGCCTAAAAATGAAGCAAGATCCAAATCTCAAGTGGACCACACAACAGGAATCAATGGTGATTGAACGCCACCATTAAAAACTATTGGGGCCCACAAAAATTTTGAGTCGATCTGATATTTGTGTTTTGCCTACGTCCGCATCTATGTGACCTTATCATCTGTGGGCCCTTGAAGTTTTTAACGGTGATTAATCACCGATGTTTCCTGTAGTTAGGTGAAAACGCTTTCGTACATCGCGCTAGTTGCCCACTGGAGTTGATTTCTCTTATTTGGGTGAAACTGCTTATCTTTCATGAAATCCACACCGCATGTCAGGTACAAGTCCCCTATTTTAGCCTATATCCCAAATTTCAGGCTGATTCAATATTAAGGTGGGCCACTTCAAGAAATTATACCTAAAAGATCTAAATTCACATGGTATTACACATCTTAGTTTTGAAATACTGTGCTTTTTGGTTCATCCTAATCATTAACATTATATGAAGGGATTTGATGGCATATAAATATCACCGAACATCCTACATAGAAATAATGGTTGGGGTTCCATTCCAACTGTTTTCTCTGGTGTAGCGTACCCTAGTTTTGTATTATTATTAATTTTGGATTCAACGGTACAAATGAGACAGTGTACCTGATGGACGGATTGGATCTAATAAAAGTTCCACCCACGTGGCTTCCGATTTGCTAAAGTAAACCCGGTGGGTACCTAGAGCAAGGTACGCTATCGCAGTCTTTTTATCTAGCGCCTAGGAAGCCTGTGTTCTTGTCGTGTGGAGAAATGCTCGTTGAACTCGCTCGAGTTCACTCGCCTCACACGTGTAAAATAGTAGCATGTGTATAAGATCGGACCCGCTAGACAGAAGGTCCAAAAAGTTAGATTCTATGCATCTAAAATTAGGTACATACGATATCAAATGAACGCCACACGGTTGTAGAATTTAAACCGTCGATCACTTACCAAACTAAAAACATCGTTGATCAGTTTCTCTTAACCGTTCATTTATTTTGAATATGCATGGTCCACTTGATGATTATATCTACAGGGCCTTCTAAAAATCGTATCATCATTGTTGTGATCGGTTGATGAGCGGCTGTGGGCACAGACATGTGTGTCTCGTAACAACATAAGGCGCGAGTACAATCAGCATCCTTCGTGGCGCATGCATCCCTATCGTCGAATGAGCTTATTCTACAATTTTATGCCATGTTTTAATGACATCCGCTCCGTCCATCATGTGCACCCACTCAATTAATCCTTGCAATTTAAAAATCAGACCTATCCACAACTTATGTGAGCCACAACACGTAAAATCATGCCTAAACCTCTAAAATCACGTGTTGTGGCCCACCTGAGTTTTTGAATTTCCTGATATTTGGATTTTCCATTCATCTTAGTGTGGATAATATTAGAATGGATCGGATGGAGTTTTAAAAGCACGTTTGAACCCCAAACGATCTGAAAGGTTTTAATGAAGGGCGTGTTATGTGTTGTGGCCTATCAGTGTTACGGATCGACCTGATTTTTTCCAAACACGATTAAGTTGAAGAAGCTCACCTTATGGATGGAGTGGATTGAGGGACCTACAAACTGGTGGGTCCCACAAGCAAAAGTGTAGAATGAGCTTATACTACAATAGTTGCAGAGGAACAGGCCTCCTTGTATTATTTCGTGCACGTGTAATGCACGTGGAGAGAGGAAATGACTTGCTAGAAGAGAATGATCGCATTCGTTCCAACATATGGTAGCTATGTGGGGTCCACTGCGATGTGTGAGTGCCATCCAACCCGTCCTTTAGATGCGCATCCCAATATTATGCCTATATGCCAAAACCATTTTTGATCAGTAACTCATGTGGACCACACAAAAGGGGGAAATGGGGTACGTTGGAATGGGTGACGCCAACGGTAGGAACTTTCCTATGGAGTGTGGGTCCACCGCGTTTATTTTTAAAGATGAATCTCATTGTTCTAACTCAATATACGGATAGTGACGGTCAAAACAACTCGTTCTGCATAAGATTCTCATGATGACTCGGGCACCATAGATTTCATAACATGGACGGTTCCGATCACTGGGCCACGTAGAATGTGGCCTCAATGGACGGCGACACACACTAGAAGCTAACTCGCGACAGAGGCAACAGGAATTCTTCCAAAAAAATGAAAGAAAACAAAATAACAGAAAAGGCATATAATAGACAAGACGAAGGATTCGGTAGCTCCACACGCAACACTACACGCGGGCACAGCTACTAAGCAATCATAGTAATAGGAAATCGGAACCGTTCATCATGTGGACCCCATGATAAAACATAAACAAACCAAGATATTTATAAATTATAAGGCCCTATCGTCTCATTAATTGGGGATGTATATTGGAAATAATGAAGAGTCTTAATAACAGAAATCTGTTTTTTCCTACACAGATCAGTTCTCCATTATATGGTAACCCCGGAGACCTAATGAACGGTTCAGATGTGTCAATTACATAGAATTTCCGTACATATGCTGCGTGTGAAGGTACCTGACGGTCTACCAAACATCTCATACACTGCTCTGAGTTTGACCTCCACGCAGAAGGTTGGATGTTAGCATCAGGCCCACAAATCGAGGAGAGAATAGAAGACTGGAAAGCAGAGAAAGGAAAGGAAAGCTGTGTTTCTGGAATGGTTGGGCTGTTTGAGTGTTGTTGTCTTTGCAAGAAATGGACCGTTGAAAGCTCCCTCTCTTTCTGGTTTGGAATGAACAGGGATGGCCACCCAGATGGATGGCTTTTGTAAGCTAAATGGGAAATTGGGGACCCACCATTTACATTTTGACACCCACCTTTATTGATAGACACGCCCTTTCTTCTAGCTTTTGGCAATAAAATATAAAGTTGGGATGGTTTTTCTATTGTTTTACATCGTCTGTTGATAGACACATACCAGTCCTTTTACTTTTAGTAATACAATGGTACAAACTTATAGTTTTTGTAATAAATGGAGTGGGTGTAGATATCAATTCATCCGAAGGGGAGAGGACAAAAGATATGGGGCCCACTGTATTTTATGTGTACCATCCAATCCGTCCATCAGGTGCATTACCAGTTTTTCACTGTATATACCAAAATTCAGCCAAATTAAAATTTCAACTAGGCCACACAAAGGGGACAAATGTAAATACAGGACTAATAAATTCACGCATATAGCCCACCTGATTTTTCGATTGTACTGATTTTTGGGTATTTCCTTCATCCTGATGAACGGGTTGGATGACTTATACAATCTACGGTTAGCCCCACACAGCATCTAGAATGATTCCACGATGTTTACCACATCTCCAAAACTGTGGGTCCAGCTGATCTTTTTTCCTCTACAGTTGAATATCAACAGACGTATCTGATGGACGGAGTGGATGTGAGACGCACAACACAGTGGGCCCCAAAGAGTTCGAGCTCTGTAACATCCTTGTGGATATTGCTTGACGTTCTAAAATCAAGGGCGCAACTGATGAACGGAGTGGATTTCAAACACATACACATAACATGGTAGACCCAAGATTCCTAGCCGGTTTTGAGAAAAGCCCAAGAGAAGGATTTCTCTCTTTTATGTTGTTTTGTTATGTGATTTAGGGTCTGTGCATGAGCATGGCCCATTTTAAGCATATGCGGTTTGTGCCATTTATTCGGCTTTTTTTATTTTTATTTATTTATTTATTTATTTTTGTCATTTGATACTTATAATTTGATGTTGAAGGGCACATGGGTTGGATTTATGGTTGGTAGGTGCCATTGAAAAGGCCCCATCAATGAAAGTTTACCACCCTACAAGTAGATTCATTACAAAGCTTTGTAGGATAAGTTTATCCTATAAAAAATTTTGTGGGGTCCACCGTGATGTTTTAATGACATCCAATCCGTTTTTCATGTTCACCTCCTTATTTTATCCATGGATGCTAAAAATCAGGGTGGTCAGAATTTTAGGTGACCTACACCATCTACAATCATGCCAAATTCATATAAAAGCATGTAGTGTAGCCCACATGAGCTTTGGCATGGCCTGCTTTTTGGGGTGCGTATTTATACTGGTCAGAAGTATCTTTTGAATGGATTGGATGGTGTATATAAAAGAATTTAAGCCTCACATCTAATCTGAAAGGTTTTTAATTGTGAGCATCCCATCCTAACTGTTTATTCTCGTGGGCCCACCTGTGTTTTGGATCAATATGATTTTTTGATGGATGGATTGGATGTCATTAAAACATTGAGGCAGGTCCACAAAAATTTCTATGGAATAAGTTTATCCTACAACTCCCCTTCAAACTTCAAAGGAACATGATAAGCAGGGGTGTACATCGAGTCGAATGAGTCGAGCTGGCCTCAGCTTGGACTTGACTCAGCTCGGTCCTCGAGCCTGACTGGCCAGCTCAGCTCGGTTCAGTCAGTAGCTCGGGCTGAATTTGAGCCAAGATCAAACCAAGTTCGCCATTGAGACATTTCCACAAACACCTGAACTGCGACTTCATAATCTCACTGTTTTACAAACATAAGCAATGGTTTTATAGATATTTTATCAAACACTTTCTAAGCAACATAAAAAATCAAGAAAAACAAATAAAAAAGGGTATTTGTTTTATGTACATACCTTCCTTACAACCAGCCACATTTCATTGAGTCATTTTATCAAACAATTGGTGATAGGGGTGCACACGGGTCGGTTTGGTCCGGTTCTGGGGTGAAACCGGAACCGAATCATTCCTGACGGTTTTACAGTTTTTGGAACCAGAACCGGACCGTTAGCACCCTAGAACCGAACTGGAACCGAACCGCACAAAATGGTTCGATTCCGGATCGGTTCCACGGTTCTGGGCTACCTTTTATCTAGGGTTTTGAAAAGGGGGCGTTCAAAAGAATCAGAGATCGGAAATAACGAGATCAACTGATTTCTCATTTATTTTCTGGAAATTCAATAAGATAAAATCTCAGAGCTTGAGCGAGCTCTTACGTTGTTGCGGCGTCTTCTATCCACAAAAAACCCCCTACGAAGATGAATCGGGAGAAGCTCATGAAAATGGTCGGTGCCGTTCGCACTGGTGGAAAGGGGAGCATGCGAAGAAAGAAGAAGACTATTCACAAGACCACAACAACAGATGACAAAAGGCTTCAGAGCACCCTAAAGAGAATAGGGGTGAATGCAATCCCAGCCATTGAGGAAGTCAATATCTTCAAGGATGATCTTGTCATTCAATTTCAGAACACAAAAGTGCAAGCCTCAATCGCTGCCAATACATGGGTGGTTAGCGGTTCTCCTCAGACGAAAAAGCTTCAGGATCTGCTACTACTTAGGATCATCCATCAATTAGGGCCTAACAGCTTGGATAATCTAAGGAAGCTTGCAGAGCAGTTCCAGAAGCAGGTACCAGGTGTCATCTCCATAGAGGCAGATGACGATGATGATTTGCTAGAGCTTGTACCTAGAGAGACATTTGAAGCAGTCGCAGATGATGGCAAAGCTTCTTAAGAGTTTTCATTGGGATTTTTTTTTTTTTTTTTTTTTTTTTTTCATTTTTACCTACCTTGTTAAGTTTTTTTACAAACTCGAAAAAGCAAGAAAAAAAAGGTATTTTGGTGTTGTTAGAAACCATGGTAGAGTTTCGATGGTTCAGTTCAACGGTTTGGATCTACGGTTCGGTTCAACAATTTAGATCAGTTCTACAAAGCCCTAAACCGGAACGATCCGTAATCAATGGTTTTGGGAATTTTGGAACTGGAACTGGACCGTTAGCATCCTAGAACTGGACCAATCCAACGGTTTCGGTCCGGTTACACGGATCCAACGGTTCAATGTGCACCCCTAGTTGGTGAACAACATCAATGACAAAGTAACCGATTCACCGAACTGGTTCGATTTGAGCTGGATTCGAGCTGGATTCGATCTGAGTCGAATCGAGCTGGGCCCTGCTTGAACTCGGCTCGAACTTATTTTCGAGCTCAAAAAATCATCTTGACTCGGCTAGAACTCAACTTCGAACCGAGTCGAGTCTAGCGAGCTAACCGAGCTAGCTCAGTTCGTGTACACCCCTAATGATAAGTAATCACTGAACATGCCTCACACGTGGAAGCGATGCACATGTGTTTGACATTGCTCGATCGAGAGAGAGAGAGAGAGAGAGAGAGAGAGAGAGAGAGGTGCATTCTCATGCACTGATCATCACTGCACGTGGCATGTTCAATCTACACCGTCCAACTTATGAACTGTGTTGAGAACGGGCATGTCCCACATATAGCAATCATCAGACGTTCTTAACTGATGGGCCAGTTCCCATCAAATGGATGGTCAAAAAGATTAGTCACTAATATAAATTCAATACAAAAATAACCACTGATCACTGTTCATACCGTTAGGATCGTCCAATCTTGTTTTTCCCATACCCGGTTGACAGAGGGACCCACCTAACGAGCGCCTCCTTTTTCATGCACGTGTCTGCTGCACGCACTTGTGGTATACCACACGTGTGTTCTTGAAGATAATGCCTTCGAGATCCAGGCCCCAGGTGGACCCCACAGTGAAGATAATGCACGTTGCGGTGGCTTATCAACTGTCGAATTATTGTATATTAAACTTCAATAACAAAACATCAACTGGTGCTGTGGTGTAGTCGGTTATCACGTCAGTCTTACACACTGAAGGTCCCCAGTTCGAACCTGGGCAGCACCATTTGTTTTACACTTTTGTTCATTTTTTTTTTTTCAACGGACCACAATCCTTTTGTTCATCCTACTTTTTTTTTTGTTTTTTTTTCAAGGGACCCAATTCAATGTTTTCAACCCTACTCTTCTCACATCATGGTCCTTGAGTAAACGGTTCAGATTGCAGGAGCTGATCATTGGCATCGCACAGGCCCAAGCTCGGCCCCAAAGCATTGGTTGGTTGATAAACTTTCTATCTCCCACTTGAATTTTCTTAACATATCAGATGTCGAAGAGGCCACACATGCACATATAAATAGATACTTTAGAGGAATGAAACCAATGGTACATTTACGTATGATCCTGTGAGTCAGGTTTAAATGACTTGAGCCCATGCCTAACTCAAAAATTGTACTTAAGGCTCAAGGCCCGAGCCCCACATGGGCATAGCATGGCCCAATATGCCCGACCCATAAATTGATTTCCCACTCGAATTTTGATAACATATCCAAGGTTCAAGTGGGCTACACATGAACAAAGAAATAAACATCTTAAGAGGGATGAAGACAATAATCTACCATCAAGATAGATAGTTTGCCTAATCAATTACTAAAATGTCATATTTGTAGGTAGGGGTGTACACGAACTGAGCTAGCTTGATTAGCTCACTGGACTCCACTCGAAAAAGCTCAATTCAACTCGGTTTGAAGCTGAGTTCGAGCTGAGTCGAGATGATTTTTTGAGCTCGAAAATGAGTTCGAGCCGAGTTCGATCAGGCCCCAGCTCAACTCGACTTGGATCGAACCCAACTCGAATCGAACCAATTCGGTGACTCGGTTACTTTGATATTGATGTTGCTCATTAAGTGTTCGATGAAATGACTCAACAAAGTGTGGATGGTGGCAAGGAAGGTATGTATATGAAACAAATATATTTTTTTTCTTGATTTTTCTATTGCTCAGAAGGTGTTTGATAAAATACCTGTAAAACCACTACTGTTATTTTACATACAATGAGATTTTGAAGGTGCAGTCCATGTGTTTGTGAAAACGCTACACAGATGAACTTGGCTCGAACTCGGCTTGAACTGGCCCGAGCTGCTGACCGAACCAAGCCGAGCTACCCAATTAGGCTTAAGGACCGAGCCTAGCCGAGTTCAAGCTGGGGTCAGCTAGTGGTCGAGCCGAGTCAAGCTGAGGCCAGCTCGACTCGGTTCGACTCGATGTACACCCCTAGTTGTAGGATATAACACGTGCATAGAGCTGGGCACGGGATGAATCAACTCATCCGACTCGTTCAGACTCGACTCGACCCGAATCTAGTGGGTGAGTCGATTCGAACTAAGTAGACTTCATCCAATCCAAACTCAAACCGAATTAAGCTTTACTTTAGACTCAACTTGTCACCTTATACATATAAAAATAAATAAAATCCAATTTGATGTTTCAGATCTGAGATGCCTTGTAACTAATGGAGAGACTGCAATTTCGGCATGTGCACTTAGGTTATGAGTTATGATTTCAACCCATGGATACCTGCCACACCCGACCTAACTCAATGTTGACTCGACTCGATACCTATGACCAGGTAGGACCCAGTCCGGATAAGTCTAGGTTAGACCCGGACTCGGATTAGGTCAGGCATGCTAGACTCGATACCGGGTCAGGTTGAGATCGGATCGGGTCTATTTCAAAACTGAGTCGAGTCAGGTCAGTCCTAACTAGGTCTAACTCGTCTCGATGCCCAGCTCTACACGTGCAAGTAAAGGTGGATCGAGACGGTCTAGGTTGGGAAAATATTTTTCATTTGCTTCTATTACAGTTGATAGCGGCTTTCCCTTAATGGGAAAAGATTGGTTTCTTTCTTGGCCTATAATTTTCATCATAGCAATAATAATAAGAACTAGGGAGGGTTAAATATGAAATGTGCCTGGAATTAATTGCCCCTTAGTTTTGAGCTCTATGAAGTTCAGGAATTCCTAATTCGAATAAAGTTCAACATAAATGTAACATATGGGTTGAGCCACAAAGCCATTAGAGATTTCCTAACACAACACTCTCCCAACATAGCCAATCAACAATCCACATTTAAGATTAGATGGGTTGCCTAGGCGACAATTAAAATGGTATATTAGAAAAATATAACACATGTACATGTAAAGTTAGATCAAGCTAGACTGGGCCGGGCAAGTTGGGCTACAATGACTTGAGCCCAAGCCTAACCCAGAAGTTGACCAGACCATACATGCAAGGCCCAAAAGGTTCAAGCCCAGTCCAAAGCCGGGTGGTGAAGACTACCCAGCTTATCAACAACATCGAGTTGACTCAATCGAGTCACAGATTACTCGGACTATTGGCAATCCTGGTATTAGGTGTTTTTGACATTTCATTTAAAATCGTAAGGCCCTCATTCGTAGACACGACTACGCCTACAAATGAGTTCATCTCATTTTAGTGAGGAAGCGGATTGCATACTGATGTGGGGCGGATTGCATACTGATGTGGGGCCCACGTGATTTATGTATTTTATCCACTCCGTCCATCCATTTTACCAGATAATTTTAATGCTTGATAAAAATAATAATAATAAAATAAAAATAAAAATAAAAATAAAAAATTGAAGCATATCAAAAGATCAAATAGGCCACACCACAGGAAGCAGTTTGAATTGTTTGTCTACCGTTGAAATTTCTTGTGGGCCACAGAAGTTTTGGATCAAGCTGATATTTTTTTTTCCCCTTCATCCATGTTTGTATGATATCATGAACAGGTTGGATGACAAATGAACATTACTGTGGGCCCTAGCAAGGTTTCAATGGTGGAAATTATTATTCCCAAGTTTCCTGTGGTGTGGTCCACTTGAACTTTCTATATGCTTCAATTTTTGGCTCAATCCCTAAAATGAGCTTTAAAAACGGTTGGACAGCGTGGATAAACAACATACATTCACGGTGGGCCCAATAAGTAACATTGGTACTTATCTTGACCGAGTAAATTCTGTCTGCGGGGCATAATGTGATGTATGTGTCTTATCCATGCCATTCATCCTTTTTATCACCTCATTTTAAGGTTAAGCCCAAAATTGAAGCATATCCAAAGCTGAAATGGACCATACTACAAGAAAGTGTGAATTGAACGCGTAGAGTTGAACTCTTTTCGGGGCTCATAGAAGTTTTGGATCAAGCTGATATTTGTGTTTTTCTTTCGTTCATTATTTTGTGACCTTATAACCCAGTTGGATGACAAATGAACATCACAGTGGGAATTAGGAAGATTTCAACTGTGGATATCATTATCACCACTATTTCTGTGGTTTGATCCACCAGGAGCTTTGAATATGGTTCAATTTTGGGTTCATGCACTAAAATAAGCTGGTAAAATAGATGCACAGTGTGGATAAGACACGTACATCACAGTAGACGCCACAAAGTAGTGTGTCGAGTTACTTAGCTCAAATTGAGCTGCCTAGTAGAGCTCACGGCCTTTCAAAAGGTGCACCTCATTATAATAATCTCAAAAAAGAATAGTCCTTCCAAAAGGTGCACCTCACTATAATGATCTTCAAAAAGAACATGCTGTCCAACAACCAGATGCATCACACCATAGAAAAGACCATCCATCTCACCATAGAAAAGACCATGGGCCTCCTATAATTCAAGTGTTGGGGTTAACTTGATGATTGTATTGGCCCACTCATCATGGTGGGCCCCACCTTTTGGAGGGGTTGGAAATCATACACATACTGCATGGACCACTTTAGTTGAAGATGGGGATCGGTTCTTGGGCGATTGTACATTATTTCTTACGATGTAAACAGGGATGTCAATGGATAGGCAGCCTTTGTACCCGATGGAACCGATCCGGTCTGAACGATTTTCAGGTCTAACATTTTAGACCCGTTAGCTGATTGAGTCGGGTTTGGATTCTCCACTTTTCGGACCGGATAACCATTCGGGTCCATTAACTGGGAGCCGATCAGGACATGTTGAGTCCAATTACTGTTAATGTGATATTATATATATTACATAGGTAATGTTTATTCTAGCAATGGAATAAGGTTTCCCCTAGGCATCTAAGGTAGCCATTTACAGCCACACGCGTCAAAGTGCCACATGTGTCTGTCATCTAAAGCCATCCATCAAGTGAGGTTGACAGTGTAAATGATTTTATTAGACCCAAATTAATTAGGGGCCATTTGGATGGATACATTTGTTTGTTATTAGATTGCAAGATGTAATCCTAGTAATTTGAAACATGAGAAAAAGTCACAGTTAAAGGGATGTGAGACAACTACTATAATCTTTTTAAAATGTCAAAACAGGGACAGTTGCATATTATCTTCTAATGGTTATAAGTACCCAGAACCTATGTATATATATATATAAAGAAGAAGAAGTAAAAGAAGACAATTCTCTCTCTCCCTCTCTCTCTCTTTGTTACTGTTGCTAGGGTTGAAATTTCTCGTACATTGGGATGTTGTCAAACTTTAGTGCTCTATTTGAATTGGTAGGCCCACTTTTGTGGCCAATCAAATAATTTATTTATTGTAAAAAATCAATCACAGGCTTTATTGAGTTATGCTTATCGCAATGATCTATATTACATAAAAACTTTATGTCCTTTAATTATTTCTAAAGAATTTATCACTCCAAACTCTTTTGTGAGTAAAAACTTAAATACAGACTATAAACAGATTTCAAGTTCTCCAGGTACAGATAACTGTTTTCCTATAATTAAATATAGCTCAAAGCCAAACAAGCATGCAAATATTTTATACCTGTAATCAGATTATTTGTAATCAGATTACAACTTAATGACTTTATAAGCATCCAAACAATCCCTTAAAAACCTAGAAACCCAACCGTTATCTGAACCCAGTCCAAATCAGGGTTTGAGACCTGGACCTGGCAATAGCATAACCTGATTAGCCAGGGTACGTGTACTATAGGACCCAACCTGTCCACATCCCTAAGGACTGGACCACCTGACATTGGATTGTCCTGCTTTCAGAGCTAGGTGCACATCATAGCAGAGCACGCCTTTTGGACGTGTCCAATGTCCTAGACTACATGGATCTGACAACAACCCAGTACCACTGGACGACACCCCTCTGATAACAGCTTGCACACCTTCAACAGTCACTCCACTCTCTCTCTCTCTCTCTCTCTCTCTCTCTCTCTCAAAATATGGGGTTATTGATTTCTTCAGGGGAAAATGTCAAATGTCGATTTCTAAAACTACTTTAAACAGAACTTGCCTTTTGACAGTTGAACTTTTAACCTTTTTTATGAAAAACTGTAGTTCAAACCAAACAATGAAATTAATTACCCATTGGATTCCACCATTTTTCCAAAACTTTTCAAGGTTTTTCATTTCTACACTTTGGATTCTCTCTACCAAACAGGCCCACAAGGATCTAAGAATTAATTTAAAACTTTTGTTATGGAAGGAAAAATGAATTATGACTGGCAATGGCCTCAGCTTAGGCCAAGCAAAATCAATATTTTGAATAGGCCTCACCCAACCATTGCAAAAACCAGGCCTAAAATGAATAGACCATCTACTATTTTCTTCAAAAGTTTTCCTCTTGTATAAATTTTACTCATACAAATTTATGAAATATATTAAATTAAAAAAATAAAAAAACCAACTCACCCAAGTTGCTAAATCAACTCACCTGAGTCAAAATTCAGCAGTTGCCCAAATTGATTTCTAGTTCTTGAGCTTTCCTACCTTGGTTTCGGTAGCTCGCAAGCATGACTAGGCTCGCAAATGGGCCAGGCTGATTGACTCAATCAGTTCAAATTTTGTGTCGCAGACCAACCCCGGCGCAACCCATTTGCAATGAGGCGAAGTAGAAAGAGATTTTCGGCGTAGAGACCTTTCTACTCTTCTTTCTGCATAGACTACATTCAGTCCTCAGCAATGTTTTCTTCAGCATAGTCAGTGTTTTAAAACCCTGACTGGACAGTCTAGTGTAGAGATATGGGTTAGCTGTTAATGCAGTTCATACCAATATTTTCATAAAACTCCATAGAAATGTAGATGGGGCACCTAACTAGCCATATCTACATATCTATGGAGATATATACATATCCATGGAGCTATACACGAGTATACATATGAGCTGTATTAAAAGCTAACCCCTATCTCTACATCTAGTTGGACCAGTTCACCATCTTCTTTCTGAAATTCACATAGATAACAAGTATTTTGAGTTGGGTTTCGAAAAAATGACCTCATTACTTAGAAAATCAGGACGCAGCTAGGCGTTCAAGGCCAGACTGATTGGACCACTTTCAACCAACCTGCTGATAGAAACGGGTAGAATATTGGTTCTAGCTCTCTAGTTTTTCCTCGTTCTTTGCACGGTTTTACTATAAACAAACCAACAAGTGGTATCAGAGCCAACTGTTCTTTGTAGCTGCGTTTGGATGCTCAATGGAATTGAATTGCAATAATTTAGTACAATAGAGAGTAAATGTTTGAGTTGGAAATAGCCCCACTGCCTTCATAATGCAGGACCAGTGCCCAAATTGCAATTTCTATTATTTGAAGTCCAAGTTGAAATGGGTCGCTCGAGTGGTGATGCAGCCAACGATTCGAAGGTTGTGATTGAAGCCATGATCTGTACATTCAAATTCTCATACCAGTTGTTGAGTTACTAGCAATTGCAGAATTTATATAGAAATCTATTGAAATGTTGTTAATGTTCCCATTTTCTCTTCTTTGTTTGTGAGACTGGTTGTGTGAGTTTTGTATTCCCTTCCTATAGTTTTGTTAAGCCCACATGAGAGTAGAGGCATCCCCTATTACACAAGTGTTCTATGACCTGAGCTTTCAATCAGGTGGGCCACACTGTTTGGATCTTCTGGCCTAAAAACCATTCCAAACACGCCCTAAAAACAAACCAATTCATTTCTAACAAGTCCTAAAAACAAACCAATTCATTTCTATTTTGAAATTTACATAGAAATAAATTCAATTTTGGTATCCTACAAACAAAATTAGGATATTAGCTCTCTGGACAGGATGGACAAGACATTCATGATTCATCACTTTGGATTATCTAAATGGAGGGGGGGAAAACAGCAGTAAAAGGTCATTTTCTGAATATTCTTGCTCTTAGATGGAAACATCATAATCAATAAAATAAGAAGCAATTAGACAAACTTCAATTAAATTTATAATTAAAAAAAAAAAAAAAACCAGACAAAACATGAAGTTAGTAGTTGTATTGAATCTCTATGATACAACTATCTATCAGTTTCAAGAACCTGTCTGATATATACTCTGAAAGAGAACATTTTGACCAGTAAAAACCATCATCTGAAAAAACTTACATTTTATTTCTTAAATTACATTGCCATCATCAGCCTATCTGATTCAAGTGGCTTACAGACATGTCACCTGTGCCTTCTTGAACAATCATTTGAGATCGGCCGGCTGGCCAGGCCTAGAACATCCTTACCGCCCCTTTGGATTGATGAGTTGTGAGAACACAGCATTTGTATTTAGATCTGAAACCTCACTCACCTCGCTCTCGCCCCCAAAGCTCAAGTTGCTTCTGTGGCTGCCTGAATTGTTGTTTTCCGAGGAGTTAGTGGCCCCATTCATCATCAGGATCACACTCTCGGTGCTCTCCTGCAGCTGGAGTGCGAATTCAAGATTCCACAAGACATCCCCCATTGGCGGCCTCTCCACGCCTTGATCAGACAGGCATTTCTCTGCTGTCTCTGCAAACTTCTTTAGGCACTCTGGATTGATCTTTCCCTTGAGATGAGGATCGATGATTGCCTCGAGAGTTCCCTTCCTCTGGCAGTGTAGGGCCCAGTCCGCGAGACTGACCTGTTCCTTTGGAAGGCTTGGATTGAGCGCAGGCCTCGCGAGCAAGACTTCAAATAGAACCACCCCGAATGAGTACACATCGGATTTTTCCGTCAGCTGCTGTCTTCTGAAGTACTCAGGATCTAAATACCCAAAGCTTCCTTTCACCACTGTACTAACATGGGTCTGATCGATGGTCGGGCCTGTTTTGGATAGCCCAAAATCGGATACCTTAGCGACCCATTTCTCATCGACGAGAATGTTGGTAGTTTTCACATCTCGATGAATAATCGTATACTTGGCGCCTGTGTGAAGGTAGTGAAGTCCCCTCGCCGCTCCGATGCAAATCTCCAATCTCTGCTTCCATGAGAGCGGCGGCGCTTTGGTCTTATAAAGATGCTCCCTCAGAGTCCCACGGGCCATGTAGTCATAAACCAAGATCATCTCATCGTTTTCATCGCAGTAACCAATCAAAGAAACCAAATGCCGGTGCCTCAGCTTGGAAAGCATCTCAATCTCAGTCTGGAACTCATGAATACCTTGTTCTGAAGACGGGTTAGCTCTTTTTATAGCTACTTTTGTCCCTCCATCAATAACTCCTCGATAGACCTTCCCGAAGCCTCCCACTCCAATAACAAGGGACTCATCGAAGTTCTTCGTGCCCTGTTTTATCTCAGCGAAAGAGAAATGCCGGCAAAGGCTAACAGCCAAGGAAGACAGGTGACTGCTGGTACAGCTTTTGCCTGAGATTGTCGACTTGCTAGTAGTGCTGTGTGAGCTCGATCTGCCATAGATTGGAAACCAGCCCGACGTGCCACCGTACTCCCCATTGGGGACATTCTGACGTTGGTAGATCGCAACGCCAATGGCAAGCACTAAACAAACAGCAGCGGCCACTCCAGCAATGGCAATGATCATTTGGGCCCGCCCTTTGGATTTTCCTAGGTTGCCAGCTATCAGCGCAGAAGCTTCCGCCGCAAGAAGCATAGGCGATGGCACCGGGTTGGGCCCCGCCAAGTTCCCAGTCGTGTCATTCAGCTTGAAGATCTCCAACCCATTGAGGATCGAATCATAGAATTCAGGCTTTTCTTCTGCAGACGGGTGTAATGCCACCCATAACTGATCATCGCCGGGCCCATCATTAACATACACTGCATAGTCCTTGTAAACCGGCACGGCCTGCGACCCCGACCACGCAATAACATCAGCACCATCCTGTGCTGTCTCATTGTTTAGGTAAATATCAAAAACTCTCTGGTTAATCTTATTCAATTGCAGCTCACAGAAGTGGAATCTAACCACATACATGAAATTCCCATCAACTTGAAAGATCCAAGTGAGATTATAGTTCATGTTGATCTTCGAATCGGGTCCCATCGATCTTGCCGTTCTGTAAACGTTGATCGGAGCAATATACTCCGGCATTGTCTTTGGATATTTGATTTTAACCTTCTCACTATCCGAAAATGTGACACCAAATGCAGCACCGTGTAAATACGGCGAGTCATCATACCATGTCCGACTGAGGCCGGAATCATTACTCGCCGGTATATATTGTCCACCGACATTTAGTCGGTACATAGTCTGTATGGTTGAGGCCCCAACATCAATGGTCTGATCAGAGAACCCCACCAGTGTTGCAGGTGAGTCAAAGATGTCGGGTATCGGAATTACCTCAATTCCATTGATGAAAGCATAAGAACTGTTGTGTTCGTCAGAAGGTGTGAACATAAGGTTGAGATTATTGGAGATGGGAATCAAAGAGAATTCTCTGATTATGTAGGCCTGTGTGAGAGCTTGTGCTGTAATGGCTGCGCTGAAATTGCGAAGGATTGTAACCCCATCTGCAACAACAGCGAAATACGAGTCGGTGGAATTTAGGCCGCTGTATGAAGATGGGTAGAAATAGAGACGGACCCAATACCGCTTTCCTGCTGAGACTGGAAACTCGTATGCCGATTCCTTTGAGAAGACTCTGGCCATCATGTAGGGGATTTGTGAAGGCAGAGAAGGATCTTGGAATTTGGCCTTGGCGGGTTGTGAATTGTCCGAAGAGACAAGAAACTTGGAGTTGGAATCGCCAGACCATTTCCGACCATCGGCGTCAACATCATCGGATGAATCGCCGCAAGACAGGAGAATCGAATCCGATGATGGGGAGACGCTGTTGGATCCATTGAAGATGTTGAAGAGCAAAATGAGAGAAATTAAGATGTGGGTATTGGTTTTCATTGCTGGAGAGAAAGACCCTTTTGAGGAAATGGAAGAAGGAGGTGAGAGAGAAGAACGAAGAAGGTTTGATCGGAGCGTACAGGAAAACAGGGGAAGAGAGAGAATAGAACAGAAGAGAAACGTTTTCCTGTACGCCCAAAGAACAGGAAAACGATTTCTGGGTTTTCTTCTCCTCTTAGGTGATTGTTCTATCTCTATCCCATGTTTCTTTCATTGAATTTTCTTTTACTGGATCTGTTTGAATTGAACCAGGTAGAGAGAGAAGGAAGAACAGAGGAAGAGAGAGGAGGATTTTTTTTCTTCTTTCTTTTTTTTTTGGCTCTGTTCGATCGGGCGTTGATGGGTGAAAGGAGTTCGTTAGAGATGAGCGATTGAGAACAAAAACGGAAATTCTCGACGCGACGCTTGGTTTGAAAAACGCGTTTGGGAGCTTGAATTGAGGTAGTTAATTGCTGTAATATCGAGCGTTTTGTTGTCATTAGTCTTTTTGAATGATCTGCGCTAGGTACGTCGCCACAGAGAGCCACGTGCATTAAAATTTAATAAGATCCACTCCGTCCATCAGGTATGGAAACTTATGTTTACCTTGAAAACAGAAAATTATGTCCATACAAAACTCAACTGGACCACACCTTGGGAGAATTGTGAGATGATACAGCCACCATTAGTTTTTTTAAGGCCCTCCGTGGTTTTTAATGTCATCCAATCCCTTCATCTTATGTATGTCATGATGATGAAAGAATTACCCAAAATAACAGTATTCAAAAATCCGGGTGGGTTATACCACGTGAATTTAGAGGATTTTGGGGTGGCCCACCTAAGTGTTAGATCTGCCTCATTTTCATGGTAAGGATACAAAAAGTGGTGATTCACTTGATGGACGGTGTAGATTTGATGCACGATAGGCCGTTTCCACTGCGTTAGAGAAAGTGCCTCGATAGGTGCCTGCAAGGTAGCGAGCGTTTTCCATTTTGAATAGCCGACCGTTATTTACAGAACGCATACTGAGGGCGACTCGCGGGAGATTGAACGGTCATAGGTGCCAACGCGGCTCAGGTGTGAGATATCAGACCATTCATCACATGTGGGCCACCGCTAAAACTCTTGGATGTGCACGATAACTAATAACGTGGACCACACGTTTCTGTGGAACATAGAATGTGGGTCATCTTTTCTCAGACTGTCCATTCTTGTTATATGAGTTTGGATACACCAAATCAACGTATTAGGCTGATTTTTGAGCCAGGAAATATTAATTGTGGTCCCACCATAATGAATGGTTTGGATTTCAGATATACATGCCACGTGGCAGGTGTTCTAGGACTAGGATTGCCTGGTGTAGAGCACAACCATGGTTGGTACTGTGTTGACGTGGCAAAGTTCTATGGCCCCACCATGATGTATATGTTCTATCCAAGCCGTACATATATTTTGATGGATCATTTTAATCATGATCTCAAAAATGAAGCAGCCCAATAAATGAAGAAGATCCAAATCTCAATAGAACAGACCTAGGAAGGAGCAGCCCAAATCCAAAGCTCGATGGGACACACCCATGGAGGAGAAGTGATAATGACGCTACGGTTGAAATTTTCCATGATATTTATTCGGCACCCAACCTGTTCGTAAGGTCATATACAAGGAGGGCTGAAAGTTGGGCAGGTTGAACCCGATCAACTCTTGACCGACTCGACATTGGGTTGGGCTTGGGCAAGATGTATCAAGTCTAATCTCAGACTTGGGCTATACAAACACCAACCCGATAAATTTTGGGTCGGGCTCGGGTTGAGGTCTTGGGTTGCCTGACCCAACCTGAACCCGATCAATATATAAGTTACTTATAAATTATAATTGAGTGTGGATAGTATGTGTTGAAGACATAGGAAATTCTGTTGTTGTCAGGTCTCATTGGTCCACATCATTTCCAATTACTCAAGCTAACAAGAAACGTTGGATTTCTCTCTCCCAAGTAGATTGTGTGCTACACAACACAACTTTTAAATGAGCAGTTATCCTATATTTTAGCTTGTTTGTTTAGAATAAATGAATTTCTTTACAATAAATAACTATATATATAATTAATAAAATTATAAATATAAAAAATAAGACATGTATTAAAATATAATAAACTAATGCAATCATTAAAATATTAGCATATATCCACCCGATCAACCTGACCGAACCCGCTTGGGTTGGGCTTGGGTTGAAAATTCCCGAGGTGAGGTTGGGTTGGGTTGGGTTGGGTTGGGTTGGGTTGGGTTACAAGAACCTTGGGTTGGGCTTGGGTTGAGAATTCCCAACCCGAGGTTAGGTTAGGTTGGGTTGGGTTAGGGTTGGGGTTGGGTTAGGGTTGGGGTACAAGAACCTTGGGTTGGGTTAGCGCTAGGGTTGAGAACCAACCCGAGATTAGGTTGGGTTGAACCAAGAACCTTGGGTTGGGCTAGGGTTGAGCACCAACCCAACCCAACCCGCCCGACTTTCAGCCCTATACACAAGTGGATGAAGGAAAAACACAAATATCAGCTTGATCCAAAGCTTCCATGGACCCATGAACTTTTCAATGGTAGATATTCAATCCCCACTGCTTTCTACGGTGTGGTTTACTTGAGCTTGGGATCTGCCTCAATTTTTAGGCTGGAAAAATGGATAGATAGTATGGATACAAAATACACATCATGGGACCACGGGACTTTGCCACATCAACACACTACCAAGCTCCATGGTGTGGTCTCTTCACGCGCAAATAAGCTGACAGTTACCCTTCAGTTTCAGTTTCAAGATCCAACAAGGTAACCGACAACCTGCAGCGTAGTTTAGATGCATGGTTGAAAGGACTTATTTGACTCGGATCAAGTCTGCCCTGAGTCGAGTCGCGACTCATTGGACTCAGGGCTGAATCGCCCGGCTTGCCCATAGGGGGTGACTCGAGGGTTTGATTTTGGTGTCCAACCTGATCAGGTCCCACACCCAATCCCAATCAAATCATCCCCATCACAGCTAACTGGAATGAGTCTACGATCATGTTAAAATAGTAAATTGAAAGTGACCCGATGTGATAGGATTTGATTAAACCATGTGCCATTGTTGGAGATGAGACACTCATCCAACAACTTTCAGACATACTTTATGGGGGGCCCATCTCCACACATGGTCATATCAACTCCCTCTACGTTGGGTCACTAGACAATTCATGTAGCAAGCAGTAGTGGGCACTTTTACGTTAGGTAATTATTTCCAAGATAACTTTAAAAATAATAATAATAAATAAATAAATAAATATAAAAATAAAATTGGGGTTAGCTTGTTAGTACACACACTCCATGTTAGCCACCCCCACTAGGGATCGATACCAAGACCTCAAGTGTTGAAACGAGGTACTCAGTCTGCCAACTGAGCTATGGATTTGGGTGTTTTTTTAAGATAACTTACCTGTATTTAAGGGATGCGGATTGCATGTGACGAATCTACTTTGTTTATCAAACTTGCAACATCATATGACAGGAGTCTAAATATCAAAAAAGTCTACAATTCATGTGTTGTATTTAATGTCGTAAATTGAGTCAGGTACAAGGTCTGTTGATACCATCGACAGTCTGTTCGATGTCACTTTGATGGCATCTAGTTAAAGTGTTAGTTCGATGTCATTAATGAGTGTTCGATGTCATCAAATGATTAGTTTTGATGCCATCTATGAATGTTCAATGGCATCGACAAAGATTATGTGCAAATTTTTCATAAAACTACGAATTTGCGAGATTTGTCTTCGATTTTGTTCAGAATTCTTTCTAATGCTATATATATGGGTATAAACGGGATTGGGAGGTATTCTAATTCTTTTAAATCTTCCTATGGTTTCAAAAGGTGTAATAAGGATGAGATTTGATGTTGTTCGAATCGGATAAGTTTTTTCTCTTTGTAATCTCTGCTTTCATAGTGATATCTGTCACTTTGTGTTGTGATTTTTTTTCGAAAAAGTTTTTCCATGTTAAATCTCTATATTCTTCTCCTTTTTGCTTCGTACTTTTGGATCGCTATCCTATATTCTTCTCTGTGTGCTTATGTGGTTCCCTCAACAATAAGGGTCATACCACACGAAATAGAAGGGATTGAATGCACACCATTTGAAGCTTTGTGTGGATCACATAAGCTTTGCATCGAGATGATATTTGTGCCAATAGTTTATCTTATCTTAGTGGTAATAACCTTATCAATGGTTTGTATGGCATATAAATATCATAGTCAGCTTCAGGAAGGTTTTAATGGTGGACATTTCCAATCCTACTTTTTTTTTTTCTTTTTGTTTGGTGGGCTTATATGAGTTTTGGATCTTTCTGATTTTTATAATCCTATCTTATTATAGACTTGTAAAAATAATTGGAGTGGATTTTTTATTAGCATTTCCGTGGGCCCCACAAACCTTCCAATTATAGGAACTTCCCATGTTGGGGCAAGGCAATGAAACGTGCAATTAAGGCCTTTAAGAGACATTTTAAATAAAGTCATGGAATTTTAACAATGTAAAAATAGAGGGTGATTGTCCTTCGACAAGCAGCTAGGAGAGACCACTGTGATGTCTGTGAGAAATTCATCGTGTCCATCCATTTTGCTAGATCATGTTAGGACATGGGCTCAAAAGTGAAGCAGATCCAAAACTCAAGTGGGCCACGTGATAGCAAAAAGTGAGGATTGAACGTCCACCGTTGAATCATTCAGGTGGCGACAAAAGTATTAGATAAGCACATGCCATGTACCTAGTATAGCACATGACTACCTTTGCTGTATTTCTCTCTTCCCTTCTCTATCAAGTGCGTCGCACGTGCCATGTACACTACTATAGCAGCAGCCCTACAAGTGACACACGTGTTTAAGATATAGTCTGTTCATCCAGCTAAACACCTTTTATTTGTGTATGAAGTTTTTGAACATAGGGGAAGAGCTTTGCTCAGCCCACACGTGCATACAAGACAGCTCGTGTGCATGCCACACATGTGATAGCATGCCACGTCAGAGGTACCGCTACGTGGGTGATCTCGCCCAAGAATCAGTTTGATCCACAAGTCAGGTGGGGTGCAGTTTATGAAACAAACATACGGCTGAAAACACTTGGCTGAAATTCCTTTACCCATCTAACTGTCTTTAACATCCTGGCACACCTGATGGATGGATGAGATTTATTTTGGGGCCAGAGTATCTACACAATCAGATCCACCTGATGGACGGATCAGATACTGTACCTGTTGGCCATGCTCCGTTCAATACCGATTCCTTAGTCTACAGCTAGGCTGGCCCTGGGCATGAGCAGCTGGCCCACTTGCAGCCCAAGAGAAAATGCTATGCATTTGTGATTTTTAATTGAGAAATACTTTGATAATCCGGCAGAGTATCAAATCACCACGTTTAACATTTATAAGTACCTGTGTATCAAGTGTTATACACAGCCAGAGTATCAAATAACCCCCACTTAAATTTACCACCGGAGGTTTGCTAATCTCACACGCTTGCATCACCCAACAAACCTACATGCTGCCACAGGTAATATAGCACACTTGTAACAAATCCGACCCGTCTATCATGTGGGCCCCACTTTGTAGATGTCATGTACCAGGTATCAGTTATGTCCATTGATGAGCTCGGTCAAAGTGAGCAAAACGGACGGGCATCCACATGTGGGGCCCAAATGATGGATAGCTTCATTGTTCTGCACATGCCAAAATGGTACGTGTGTAATACAACCTCGTGGGATTAGTAAATCTCTACAACCTTTTATAGCTCTATTGAGTCAAAAATAGCTGATCAGTGGTCATCTAACTGACAGCTAAGATGGAAAGATTCAATGGAATCGTTCAATCTGTCTGATCTAAGGATTACGAACTATCTATAGTCGCTCTCTGGATTTGGACGGTTTGATTTGAGTTACATGTAGCTGATTGTACAATATATACGGGACAGTTACAACCATATCCAACTAATAAGATGCCGTCATGTGTTAGCAGATTTTTGTGGTAATCAGAAAATGGCACACACAAAGTGCACAAAAATATCTAAATGATCCCAAATAAGCATTTCACGCCCGGAATGTCATAGCACCAGAGACATTTGTATAACCAAAATTTTAAAGGTGGTTATTCTTTCAATAACGTCTGACCAAGAAATATACAATCTACACATATGCAAAGCATTTAAAGAGCATATGTATAATGATGTCCTGGTTCTTATGAGCAATAATAATGTCTGTATGATGATTGTAATTGGATTCATTCGCATCAGAATGTTTAATGGAGTAGAACGTATTTCGATTGGTGTGAGATATATTCCAAATTTGAAGAAAAATCTAATTTCTCTAGGTGCTCTGTATGCACTAGGATACAATTTTATCGGCCATGATGATGTTCTGAAAGTTTCAAAGAGGACATTCATCGTTATAAAAGAACAAGAGAATGACAATCTTTACATGTTGATTAAGTATATTGTATTAGGTGGAGTTGAAACGTTTATAGTGAAATCTACATCAGCATATAGGTAGTATGCACGCCTAAGCTACATGAGTGAGCATGGTATGAAAGTAATCTTAAATCATAGTTTAATTCCTACTTTTAATCGGGTACCTTTAATTTATGTTGAACAGGGGTTTTCGATATGATCGACACCCTGGTAGATTTGATCAACAAATTTTGGATTTTCCCAAATTACTCACTTGACTGGTGTGGTCTTGTTCAATTCGATTGAGAAATTTCGAAAAATTAAGTTAGTTCTCTAGACACTTTTGTGCACTTTCAATTCGATCAAGAGTATGGTTAATTCGATCGATGTTCCTCGATTGCCATCGATTCAATCAAAGTCCTATCAACAGTTTAAGTAACTTATGTGTAAGTGCACGATTTTCTTTCTAATTCTATATTCGAGTTATATATTTCGGGTGTAAAACAAATTTAGGATAATACAAAAGTATTAGAGACTTGTTTTACAGAGAGTTAGGGTTTAGAGAAATAGAGTCAAGGGTTTTCTACTTTGAAGTATTTCATGTAAGTCGGTATCATATCTTATAATTTGATTTTCATATATGATAAATTATTTGTCCTCTTGTGTTGTAATTTTTTTTCACATCAACTATGTTCTCTACGCAGGTTTGAGTATTATTCTTTCATGCTTGTTTAATTCATATCTAAATCATATCTGGTAGATACTTTCACGCCCCACAACAAACACCAAAAAGCTGTCACATGACATTTATAAGTCATTGCTTTCTAAATAAAAGAATTCATCTAAAGTATTAATTCTCACTTTGGCATATCTCAGTATTCTTTGTGAACAGATGACTAAGTAGTCATGTCAATCTTCACCTACTTGACCTAATCCACCTATCCAAATTATCCGGGTTCACTAGGAATTTAGTTCAATTCGACTCGTATGCTCTCCCACACATGCTACACATGCATATTGATACACGTGTAATTAAAATGGGCCATCAGGCCATCCACTACACGTGTAACCGTACTAAATGAAGCTTCACAGCACATGAAACGTCAAACCCAACCTGGCCAAACACGTGGCATAGCCAGACTAGTGCTATTTAGGACATGGCTCATTATCGAAGATACATTGATTGGACGATCCTAACCTTTCAACCAGAGCCACCAATGACTCGGATTCAGTGATATTTATTGCTTTATGGCCAACCAATCCCTGATCTCTCAAAATGTCTGGTTCGGATCATTACACGATGTGCCACGTGTACATCACACGATCTATCTTCACGAAAATAAGGTTCCTCGAAATGCAATCTTGTCGAGAACGCACGTGGCCAACCTGGACTCGCAGTTGTCTGTCTACTACAAAATCTGCTAAGTGCACTCGCGCTTGTAAACTCGCGAGGACACTCGCGGGGGTAGTCATAACCCAGTCGACAAAATGAAAGATCCAAGCCGATCATGTGGTGAGGCCCACGGTATAGATGTAGTATTCTAAAAATAAATTTCACATGCACACCAAATGGGCCACACACGTGTAAAAGGAATTCACGGTTACATATTCATTATGCTTCACGAGCTGAGCTGCCAGGGCGATATTTCGCTCCTGGAATAGTGTATGTGGGGACATCAACTAATGGCACCGTTGATGGGAATGATCAATTACCATACGTTCGAGATGTGTGTGGCCCACCCATTGCGTGTATGTATAATCCAAACGGTTCAATCGGTGACACTCCTCAGAGAAACCGTACATACCCAAAATCGTCCTTGTCAAAGACTCGGTGAGACACACCACGAGGTGCATTGTACAATCATACCTAAAGCCTATGCCTATATATATATATATATACCTTAATCTTGAAGGCAGCCGATTGGCTGGTGAGTGTGGGTACGTAGCGTGCAAAGACAGTCAATAATGATGTATTTATTATATCTACACCATTCATCCATTCAGAGGGATCATTTTAGCATATGAGCCGAAAAATGATTCATATCCAAAACTCAAGTGGACCACACCACAAATAGAAGTGGGACCGTGATTCCCACCATTAAAGCATTCGTAGAGCCTACCACAATGTTTATTTTCCATCTAATCTGTTCATAAGATTGCACATACATGGATGAAGCAAAAATAAATTTCTGATTGATCCAATACTTGTGTGACTCATGAAGGTTTCAATGGTAGACGTTTAATGTCTCACTGCTTTATGCAGTGTGGTCTACTTGATCTTTTGATCCGTCTTATTTTTGTTATAAAGTCTTACAACGTTCTCGCCAATTGTACGGACGGTTTGGATATAACAATACCTCATGGTAGGGCCCACAGTGGTGACGTCAACACACGAGCAATGTCGGTGGTGCGTACCAGCCAATCCGCTTCCAATCTTGAAATATTTTGAGCTTCTTTGGTCCCATGATCCCGTGGAAGTGACCTGATGAACGGTTTGGATGACATATACAATCCATCTGCAAGTTTTTACGTTGGGTGTACCATTACAGTGTCCGCCATTGTGCCCCTTGACGTGTACTACCTAAGTTATGGATTAGGCTGGTTTTTGGAATCTAGGCCTAAAATTGGAGGGCTCATCTAATGGACGGATTTGATGGCGCCCAAAGACCATGGTGGGCCCCACATAGCTATGACGCATGGCAGTTCACACGCGTTATGATGCATATGATGATGGAGTTAGGCGCATGCACGTCTGGCTGCGAGTGCACCCGGTTTCTAGTCATCGTCACGTCCACGACACGTCGAATCAATCACGTTGTTGGAAGTGGGGTCCACAAGCAAGATGCGACCCACGTTCGATGCCACAGCGAATGATGTGATGGACGAAGGGGAAAGAGAGATGTCTTGTCGTAAGGAGATGGCTCTCTCTTACATCAGCGGATCTACAACTACGCAGCAGCGTAAAATGCCCAAGCTATGTGGAGCCCACCATGTTGTATGTGTAAATCCAACCCGTCCATAAGATTAAAATACTTATTTAAACCGTACATACAAAATATTAGAGTGATAAAAAAGTTCAATTGACTATACCAGTTAGAAAAATGCAAAATTGCTCCAAAAACCTCTAGTTCAAGCGGTGTGGCCCATCTGAGTTTTGAATCTAGATGTATTTTGTATATTTAGTCCATCCTGATGAATTACACGTGATTAACGTGTTGGATGAAATATACCTACCATGGTGACCCCACGCACAAACGTACGGTTTCCATTCCACCTCATTTTCCCCTACTGTGTAGACCACCTGAGATATCGATGTCGCTAGTGCTTTCCACGTGTCCTAGAATCGAGAATGAAACACGATGGACGGAGTGGATTTAACATATACAACTAGTGGACCCCACAGAGCTAGGGTACTTTACACGCGACGTAAAAACAAGGGTTGCAAATGATTCCAGTCGCCAGCTCGTGCGATGACGTGGCAGACAGTTCGGACGGATGAAAGCGACTCTCGCAGGCGACAAGGACAACACCGCGCGCGGACCGCGCGAGCTTTGCCGTATCACCACGTCATCCACGTCATCGGAAATCTTTGAACTCTTGTGGGCCCACGTATAGCCGACACTTTCATCAATCCGTTATCAGAAAACAGAGTTACTTGATACTCTGACGGAGCCTGATGGATGATACACAGGCACGTAGAGTTTATATAAAAATCGCATGTTTTTTTAATAAAAAATAAAATTTTAAATTAAACTGTCCAAATTACATGTCCCAGCTTACCAGTTTAGATGTATCATAAAGCAAATTTACAGTTATTTGATTATGACTGTTGGGGACAAAAATACCAAGTCCGAAGACTCGGATCTGGTGCCTCGGCTTAGAAGGCACTACGTCGGATCCGAGGCACGGAGCGTCAGATCCGAGGCAGGGTCAATAACTTTATGAACCGAGACAAAAAAGTTAACTCGCCTCGGACGAAGAACCAAGAACGAGGTGCATCGGCCGACCCTCTTAACAGAACTAGCCGAAGGATAGCGTGAAACCGGATTTCGTCCCGAACATTTTGGGATAAGATCCCCGATCCCGAAGCTTGCGGGATCAGACGAAGATCGCGGACGGATGCCACCCGATGTCCGTGATCCTAGGAGGAGAATCCTCCCACGATTAAACGAGATCAGGAGAAGAATCCTCCTACGATTAAACGCTCTAGCAGCCTATAAAAGGAAGCTTCCATCATCTAAAAGGTACGCACAAATTTCTCATCCAAGCTCCTCAATACTTGTAAGACCCCGATTCCTAGCTGACTTTGGCATCGGAGGGTCCCCTGCTCTCAGCCAGGGTCTCCATTGCCTTCTTCTTGTGCGGGTGCTCGAAGGTCTCCCAGAGGGTCAACCAGATTTTGCATCAACGGTTTGGCGCCACCGTGGGAACCGTACAAGAAAGCCATCCCATATTCCTTTGTTGCATCCCATGGTGATGACTAGAAGGACGGTCCCAGAAGAAGATCTAAATGAGATCGCGACACGGGGGCCAACGAGAGTCCGGTCGCGGTCCCCAGCTTGATCCAAAACCTGCACCGCCAACCGCCAACGAGGAGCGCCGGGAACAAGCAACAATCGCCGAGGTCGGAACGATGGGCGGTTGGATCGGGAGGTCCAAGAAATCCGATCCGATATGAATATGATGAAGCGGATGTTAGAACGAATGTATCGGCGGCAAATGCACCACTCCCACCTCTCTCAAGGAGAAACGGCACACGCATTTCGACCGCGGCCGATCCTCAACTTTTCGCACCACGTCTTTTCGCCGAGCCAACACCAAGGCGTCCTGATCCCGGCCGTGAGCCAACTCAGTAGCGGTCGGCTAACGCATCTCGCCCCAACCCGACCTTCAACACGAAATAGAACGAAGAAGGCGCATCCGACCTCCCGAAGAAGGCACGGCGGAAAGTAGTGAACCGTGGAAAGCCGATATTCAAAACTTTAAAAGAGAAGTGCGGGAAGAAATGGCGAAAGAAATGGCGGATATGAAGCATAGTCGAAATATGCATCCAACCAGATACGAGGCAAAGGCGTCCCCCTTTGTGGACTCGGTAATGGCGGCTCGGTTCGAGAGGTTTGCCATTACCTCAAATCACTCCCTTCACATTAGGCAAAACCGACCCAACGGAGCATATCGAATGCTTCGAGAACATATATGGAGCTCCATGACGCCTCGGATGCGGTGATGTGTCGGGCCTTTTCTCTTACATTGACCGATGTGTAGCCGACCGTGGTTCAAACAGTTGAAGCAAAGTCCATTAGTTCATTCGCCGAGTGAGCGACGCCTTCCTTACGAACTTCATCGGGCGGAAAAAGAAATTGAAGCCCCCGCACATCGAACAACATAGTTCGAAGCGAGGAGATTTCAGTGAAAGATTACATAAAGCGCTTCAATTTCGAATCCCTTCGGTTCGGAAACATTCGGAAGAAACGGCTCTCAATGCGCTCACGCAAGGAGTTAAAGATAAGCCATTCCTGGCATCTTTAGACAAAACTCCGCCCGACACTCTGGCAGAGTTTATGGCACGGTCGGACAAGTATGCCAACGCAGAAGAAACGCGAATCTGCGTGAAACTAAAACCTCGGTCAAAGAGTTGGTCAAAAAGGAAGCGACTCGGCCTGGGGAAAGAAACGCAAGGATGATCAAGCGCATAATGAGCGAAGATCAGGAAAACGACCAGATCGCAGTTTTTCCACATATACCCCCCTGAACAAAACTCAGGAGCAGGTATTGATGGAAATCAAAAGCGAAGGTTTCGTTCACCGCCCAATAAGCTCAAAGGCAATCCTAATCGGCGGGATAAGGATAAATCTTTGTCACTATCATCGTGATCATGGGCATAACACGCAGTGATTGCCGTCATCTAAAAGAAGAAATCGAGCGACTCATAAAGGACGGCCGACTCAAAGAGCATGTGGTTAAAGCCGCTGAAGCGAGGGACGCCCGACCGAGAATCACCGATGGAAGAAATCCGGACAATTATCGGTGGTCCGCGAGGTGGGGCGACTCGAACAACGCCGAAAGAACCATGCAAGAAAACTTAGTCGACCAGATACCGAGCTTATGGTTATAGGGCTGCGTGAAAGAGAAGAAAATGGAAAAATATTGTCTTTCGTTCACCAGGGAAGACGCCCGAGGTATCTATCACCCCACGATGACGCACCGATTATCACTCGACTATCGCCAATCGGAAAGTGTTAGGATACTCGTTGATACGGGGTCATCTGTCGACGTGTTGTTTACTCGGGCGTTCAATAAAATGGGAATCGAACGATCTATGTTACGTCCATTCGGACCCGCTAATCGGATTTTCCAGGGGGACAAGTATTGCTGAAGGAATTGTCTCGCCGCCACTCACCGCGAGTACCCTACATCGAAGACGATGATGGTGGATTTCTTGGTCGTCGATCAACCTTCGTATACAACGCCATACTCGGCCGACCCTCTCTAAGTCTCCTTCGGTGCCGTGGTATCCACATATCATCTCTCACTAAAATTTCACCGAGTCGGGAGTAGGAGTTGTCAAAGGAGATCGGCAAGATGCAAGGCGTTGTTACATGATAGCCGTGAAAGGATCGGTGACAAAAATCCAATCGACGTCTCAACGATTGAATCGTTGGACCCTCGGGCGAGAGTCATGAACGAGGACAAACGGCCGGTTGAAGACCTCATCCCATCCCCTTGGTCGAGACAGATGCATCAAAGACAAGACGAATTGGCTCGTCTCTCACAAAGTCCCCTTGAAAGATAAGTCGATAGCCCTACTCGTAGGTACGCCGATGTATTCACTGGTGCCATGACGATATGTCGGGGATTGACCCATTGGTGATGACCCACCGACTCAACGTCGACCGTCATTCCGACCGATCCGACGAAGCGACGACCGCTCGGCCCCGAACGATATGCCATCATTGAAGAAGAAGTCGCAAACTCCGTCGGAGCCAATTTCATAGAAGAAATACACTATCCGAGAATGGGTGGTGAATGTCGTCTCGGTAAAAAAGTCCAACGGGAAGTGGCGTAGTTCAGATCGACTATATCTTGACCTAAATAAAGCCCGCCCAAAGGATAGCTTTCCGCTTAGGATAGATCGACTAGTAGATAGTATGGTGGGACATGAGCTTCGAGCTTCATGGATGCGTATTCGGGATATAATCAAATTGTAATGCACCAAAATGATAAATCAAAAACTACCTTTGTCACCGACAAAGGTCTTTATTGTTACCGAGTGATGCCATTTGGTTTGAAGAATGCCGGTGCAACTTATCAAAGATTAGTTAACAAAATCTTTGCTCGGCTTATAGGTCGAACCATGGAAGTATACATCGACGACATGCTTGTCAAAAGTATACACGCGACAGATCATGTAAATGATCTGGAAGAAATGTTTCTCATCCTACGGAAGTATCGGATGAAGTTAAATCCGAATAAATGCGCTTTCGGGGTGAGCTCAGGAAAGTTCCTCGGCTTCTTGGTTAGTCAACGAGGAATAGAAGCAAACCTCGAGAAGATAAAGGCTTTGGTCGAAATGGAATCCCCTAAAACCATTAAGGACATCCAAAGGTCGACGGGAAGGGTCGCGGCACTTAATCGGTTCCTATCCGAGCCACGGATAAGTGTCTCCCTTTCTTCAAGCATTGAAAGGACAACAAACAATAAGATGGACGGAAGAATGCGAAGAGGCGTTTCAACAATTAAAATCATATCTCGGTTCCCGCCCTCTTATCAAACCGAGTCAGGCGAATCCTCCTCTCCGTATCTAGTGAGATCCGACGCAGTTAGATTAGCTCGGCTTTGATACGAGAATCCGAAGGAAAGGCTTGGGTATATTACGTTAGCAAAGCATTATTGCCAGAAACAAGATACCCAAACTTGGAAAAAGTAGCCTTGGCACTAATAACTTCCTCTCGCCGACTCAGGCCGTATTTCCATGCCCATACTATAATCGTGATGACCGATCTACCTCTTCGCCAAGTTTTGCGAAACCAGAAGCTTCCGGCCGACTCACGAAATGGGCTATCGAGCCGAGTGAGTTCGATATTCGACAAGCCAGAAGGCGGCAATCAAAAGGCAAGCCGTTGTCGATTTCATTGTCGATGGAACCCCACCAAATGATCTCCCGGTCGATGATATGCCGACAGATGTCATCGCTCAGCTGGCCGCTACGCGCTTCTACCTGCCCGCCAATTCCACAGAAACTATTTGTCGACGGCTCTTCCAACTCGAAGGCAAGTGGGTGGGATTGTACTAGAAACCCCGATCATACTTACATACAATATGCCTTGCATGACTTGGATTCCAAGCCTCGAACAACACAATGAATATGAAGCATTGTTGCTCGGTCTCCACTCAGCCTAGCATGGGAGTCACGCATCTAAGTGTGTTCGGCGATTCTCAATTGGTCGTTAATCAAGTGACAGGAGTATATCGAGACACGGAAAGACCGGTTAAAAGCGTACATGGAGAAAGCGACGGAGAACTTATCAATGGATTTCAACTTTGGTCACTCGGATCCTCGACGGAGAACGGCAAAGCCGACCTATTAGCAAAGCTTCGCCTCTCCGTGATGAAGATGACATACCCAGTCCGTCCCCGTCGAATACGTCGATAAACCAAGCATTAATGAAGGGATTACTAAGGCCGTCAATGCCATCGACTGGAACCATCCTGGATGGATCCAATCCGCCAATACCGGACAAGGGGAATCGTCAAGATCGTCGAGGCCCAGACGACTCAAGTTCCGAGCTTCCCGTTACACCATACTCAACGATACCCTCTATAAGAAAGGATACTACGCTCCGTTGTTTCGGTGCCTCACACCCGGTGAGGCGAATTACGTATACGAGAAGTCCATGAAGGAATCTGCGGAAACCATTCGGGAGGAAGGTCTCTCGCCCACAAGGTTTTACGACGGGGATACCATCGGCCCACTATTCAACACGACGCTCGCACGCTCGTCCGAAAATGCGACAAATGTCAACGATTCGGCCGCAATCCCGAGACGAGCCCCGAAGCGCTAACACCAATGGTGGTCCACGGCCCTTTGCACAATGGGGTATTGACATCATCGGTCCACTCCCTAGATGGGAAAAGGTCAAACCAAGTTCGCCGTGGTAGCAAGTGGATTATTTCACGAAATGGGCCGAGGCCGAGCCATTAGCCAAAATAACCGAAAGAGAAGATCACCGAGTTCGTGCGGAAAAACATTATCTGTCGGTTCGGAGTACCCCATACCATTATTACGGATAATGGAAAACAATTCGACAACAGAGTTTTCGCGAAATGTGCAACAACCTCAGAATCAGAAACGTCTATTCCTCACCTCATCACCCTCAAACTAATGGGCAGGTCGAGGCGGTTAATAAGATTGTCAAGCAGCATCTTCGGACAAAGCTTGACCGAGCCAAAGGAGCGTGGGCGGAAGAGCTCCCGAAAATTCTTTGGGCCTACCGAACCACATCCCGAACCGCCACAGGAGAAACCCCCTTTTCACTCGCTTACGGTTGGAAGCCGTCACTCCCGTTGAAATCGGCCTGCCTTCGGCCCGAATCACTTCATTCGACGAGGACGAAAACGAAGAACTCCTCGCACTCGGACTCGACCTCCTGGACGAGCGAAGGGAATTAGCACGACTGCGTACAGAAGCCCGACAACGACAAGTGGCACGGTTTTACAATGCCCGAGTTAAGATCAGACGATTTCGGATGGGAGATATGGTTCTCAGAAAAGTATTTCGAATACTAAGGACATTGGGTCGGGCACATTAGGACCAAACTCGGGAAGGACCTTACATTGTCTCGGGTACCATCCAGGCCAGAACATACCAATTGGAAGATCTAAACGGCAAATCGCCTCATCCGTGGAACTATTTGAACATCTCAAAATTTACTATCCTTAAACTCAATGTAAAATCTCTGAATGAAGCAAGATCAATGCCGAGTCAAATAAGACTAAAAAGTGTTTTCTATTCATTCATCTACCACATCCGAGTACAAAAAAAAAAAAAAAAAAAAAAAAAAAAAAACTTATAAGGGGCCCCGGCTACTTTCCGGCCGTCGGAGCGGTCCCTGAAGCATTCTCACAAATGCCGACCTCTTCCCCACCAGTGATTTCGGCAGTGGCATCCAGATTCTCAGATTCCAAGGCTCCACCCTCAATTTCCGAGAGATCAAGGTCGGGAAAAGATTTCTTTATCTCCTTAATGCATTCAAGAAATCCGCTTTGAAACAAGCGATCCCTCTCATCCTCGAACTCCTCGGATTCAAGAAATGCTTGGACGGCTTGATCCCTCGCTTTCTCGGCCTCCTGAGTCTTCTCGTTGGCCTGCTGGATAAGCCCCGCCGCCTCATGCTTGGCTCGAGCTAAGTCGTCCGCATGGCAAGCAAAGATGGATGTGTGAGAACTCGTCGGGTTTCCTCTTCGGCCTCTGGGAAAGAAGAACCGATGCAGACTAACTTCACTTGCGTTTCTTCAAGGGCTCTCCCGGAGAAAGCCGCCTCTGCTTTCGCGTCCTCGGCGGACTTTTCGGGCGAGGGCCGCCTCCGCCATCAAAATACTGGGCCCGAGTTTCGGCCTCTTCACGACGCCCTTCGCCTTCCGACGGAAGGGTGCCGTACCGATGGGTCGAAGACAATTCCTTGCCGGCCTTGACCAAGCAAGGAGCGAGTTCAAAAGCACCGTGCCGCATGACCAACGGTTTGCGACGAAGGGGCGTTGTGAGAGGCCGATGAACTCTTTCTCGCTCCCATGGGCTAAGGCCCAGGGAACCATCCCCGATACCACCTTCTCGCACACGGACGGCCCCTCTTGACTCGTCTCCTCCCCTCTCGGGATGCGGTCCTCGTCTCTTCCTCCCCCCCGGAAGATGCGGCCCTAACTTCTTCCTCCGCCTCGGGACCTCCGTCGAAATGTGTTCCCGAGTCGGGTGCCGCCGAGGTTCCGAGGCCGTGGTCACCGTCACTTCCACCCTTTCCTCCGGTCGAAATTACGACAACATGGGGGGAGCAGAAGAACCCACAGTTCTTTTTCCTTCCGTACCATTCTCTGTCTCTTCACGCCGAGGCTCGACAGAGGCGATCGTGGAGGAGCCTTCAACT
Source organism: Magnolia changhungtana (assembly GCA_030180095.1). Lineage (NCBI taxonomy): Eukaryota > Viridiplantae > Streptophyta > Magnoliopsida > Magnoliales > Magnoliaceae > Magnolia > Magnolia changhungtana. The sequence continues at coordinate 6,033,580 of JASAUF010000378.1, forward strand.
TGAAATCATCCTAGGAGGAGGACGAGCCCCGGTCATCTTTGAAGGGACCGGTTCGGAGGGGTTGGCTCGGGAAGGGCCGCCTCGAGAGGGGGCCGACTCGGGAACAATCCGCAAATGAGGACGAGCTTCGGGCAAATCGAAATAAAAGAAAAGAAAGGATTTCAAGTCGGAAAAAGTCGAAGATACACAAAGGTACATTCTCAATTACCCGTGACGTACGAGTCTGAACTGCGAGGTGAAGACGCTCCACATTTGTAAAAGCACTTTCCAGGGACCTATCTCACGGATCTAACTTCCTCAACTCTTTGATCCGAGCCGAAGCACCTGCACATAGAGCTTTTGCCGCTTCTTGGGGATGTCGTCGGACACAAGCTCGTCGGGACTCAGTATAGTATAAAAAAAAAAGAAGGGCAAGAAAGGAGAGCCGGGTCACCGCTCTTTGAAACGACCAGGGACACGAGCCTCGTAGGACCCGGATTCGGCCGACTCCCAACGGCCACAGCCCAAAACCAACGCTCTCTCCGGTGTTTGTTAGAAGTGGGAGGGTCGGGTTATTAGGGAGCCGCCTCCGCCCCGCCAAGCGGCCGAAGACGTAAAAGCCGGGATAGTTTGGATTCACGCGCACTTGGTATAAATGAAGGAATTCGTCGGACCGATAACGGCGGTACGTTCCATCTCACCACAAGATCGCACACCCGAGTAAGTTCCTCCACCCATTCGGAACTATTTGCCCCTTGGTGCAATCCGACCGGGATAAAACTCCACGGACAATGGGTTGAAGGGGCGACGCAAGCCACATTGCATCGAGACTTGGTAAATCGCGACGCCCCAGAGGAGGATGATCCAAGAATGGTTCGGACGAGGGAGATAAGTGATAAGCGATTCGGGGATATGATACCCGATTCGGATCTGCCTAAATCCGCCTCAAGCAAGAACCGAAGGAACCGGCCCGCTTAGGTCATCCCCCGATCCTTCTCCCTCGGACTCAAGACGCGCATGGCACTTATCGACAGAACCGACTTAGAGGTTCTTTCGGCCGTCACTATCTCTTCTTCTTCCCCCTCTTCTTCCTCTTCTTCCTCCATGCCCTTGGACAATTGGGCCTTCCCTAGGACGGGTTATCAAAGAAGATCCACCCCGAGAAGGGTTAACGGGAGCAGGCGCTCTGCCGTAGCCTCGGTGACCCGCTCGTAAAGAAATGCAAGACATTAGCATCAACCGCCATCTCCGTTAATAAAGAAGGCGATTCCGCAACGTTCCAAAAACGTTGCGCTCGCCTTCATCTCAGAAACTCATTCCGGGGACTTTGGGAACCCCTAGTCGCCATTATCACTAAGTAAAGAGGAAGGAGAGACTCACCTAGGAAGGAGGAGAAAACGGAAATGGCGAAGGGTGCCGCAGAACAAGAAAGAGGAAGGGAAGGAAAGGAAAGACCGAAGGTAGGAAAAGCTCCAAAAGAAATGAAAAGCGGGAACGACAATAGTAGTTTGAAATGCGGGGCCCTTACCCTTTTATAAGATTGCCGTACGCGGAAGTAATTAATGAGGAAATGATTCGACGCTGCGTCGACCTCCGGCTCGACACGTGGCGCACGTCGACTGACGACAATAACGCCCTAGCTACGTGTCCAACCCTTATTGGCAGGATGAGCGACTTGACGGTTGCCGGCGCATGCGTTGTCAGAAACTGAATCGTCTCCTATCAAAGACAGCACAGGATGCATTAAATGTACTTAGTGCCTCGGACCAGGTCATGAACCGACTCACAACTCGTTACTCCTGAGTGTCACGTGAGACACACGGAGTAAGGGGGCTTACTGTTGGGGACAAAAATACCAAGTCCGAAGACTCGGATCTGGTGCCTCGGCTTAGAAGGCACTACGTCGGATCCGAGGCACGGAGCGTCAGATCCGAGGCAGGGTCAATAACTTTATGAACCGAGACAAAAAAGTTAACTCGCCTCGGACGAAGAACCAAGAATCCGAGAGGTGCATCGGCCGACCCTCTTCAATGTAACTAGCCGAAGGACAGCGTGAAACCGGATTTCGTCCCGAACATTTTGGGATAAGATCCCCGATCCCGAAGCTTGCGGGATCAGACGAAGATCGCGGACGGATGCCACCCGATGTCCGTGATCCTAGGAGGAGAATCCTCTCACGATTAAACGAGATCAGGAGAAGAATCCTCCTACGATTAAACGCTCTAGCAGCTATAAAAAGGAAGCTTCCATCATCTAAAAGGTACGCACAAATTTCTCATCCAAGCTCCCTCAATACTGTAAGACCCTGATTCCTAGCCTGACTTTGGCATCGGAGGGTCCCCTGCTCTAGCCAGGGTCTCCATTGCCTTCTTCTTGTGCAGGTGCTCGAAGGTCTCCAGAGGGTCAACCAGATTTTTGCATCAACAATGACCATTAGATTAGTGGACGTTTACTAGACGGCTGAAAATGCAAAATATCCAACGGTCCTGTCTCGACAAAAAATTGTACACTTGTAATTACAGCAGTAATCCCACCGATTACAGCAGCGGATTAGGTGTGACTCGGCTAACAGCTGTTAACCTTACCATGGGGCCCACCTTGATGATGTGTTGTATATTCACTCCGTCCATCAGTTTATATAGCCCATTTTAGACGTTCCAAAGATTAAGTAGATCCAGACCTCAGGCGGGCCACACCAAAGGAAACAGTGGTTTTTAAGTGCGTCACCATTAAATATCCAATGGGCCCATCATAAGGTTTTCATAATGTTTATTTGCCATCCATCCTGTTAATAATGTCAAGAAGACCTAGATGAAGGAAAAACATAAATATCAACTTGATCTAAATCTTTCGTAGCTCACCAAAAGTTTTTAATGGTAATTTATCACTGTTTCTAATGATGTGATTTACACCCTGATCCATAGCTCAAGTGGTAGACTGAGTGAAAGATACTTCGTTTCAACACTGAAGTCTTGGCATCGATCCCTAGTGGGGGTGGCTAACAGTGATGTGTGATCTGCCGGTAGGGTGTACTAACAAGCTAACAAAAAAAAAATTTAATGATGTGATTTGTCACTGTTTCTAATGATACATATTTTGATCCAAAAAGTTTTTAATGGTGATTAGAGTGGTGGGATATTTCCAGGGAATAGTTCAAAAACACACAAAAAAAAAAGGTGGTTGAACATGGTCAGCTTGACTCAATTCGACCAGACTAGACTCGATATTTTATAATTATAAATTTTTAAAAAAAGGGATAAGAGTATATTTAACATAGTTAAGCAATATAAAATACAAATTTTGTTAACATGCCATTCATTGGTGCATTTTTTTAGTTCATCTTTCCTGTGGTGGAGATTCTGTAGTAGAGATTGTGGGTTTGATTCCCTCCCTCTCCATTTATTAATGTCCAAAATGAGTCACTGTGAGTTGCACGGAATCAATTGAGTGATCGAATCAACTCAACGAGTCATCTCGAATGAAGATCGAGTTAGATACAAGATCAAGTTTCCTAGTGACTTGGAGTTAACTCGGTGGAGTTTCGAGTCAACCCTAGCAAGTTTTAGAACTATGAACCTATGTGGGGAAGAAAGGGCCCCACAAAAAGGGATGGTACATTGGGCCCTATTCCATTACTTGGTTTTTATGTTTCATGGGGAATGTTAGAATTGGCCTATCTCTTTCCAGGAAAATATTAAATTTTGTTTGGTCGACGAACTAGTTTTTTTTGTTTTTTTGAGGAACTTGGAAAAGTTGAGGAATGGAATTCCTGGGAATATAACAACAAATTAAAAAGAGGTAACCTACTTGAGTTTTAACAAAGCTAGGGAATTACTAAGCAAAGAAATATAAAAACCAGCAACCAAACACCCCCTCAATGTTGCTAGGAAAACCAGACAAAGGATGTTTAGAAATTGTATTTGATCACCAGCACAGCTGGTATTTGAAAGCTAGCTTTTATGAAGGAAACAAAGGACATATCCTTCTACTAGGACCATTTCTAAGCATTTTCATTTATCAAACGCCGAAAAAAAGGCCCCTTAAGGATTCCACTCCATGGGGGCTATTTTCTTATAACAAAATGATCTTTCAAAAATAAAATGACAAATACACCAACAAACTCTTAATATGATTAATGATTTTTATTTTTTTTACTATTTTTTATTTTCTATTTTTCTTCTCAAGTCTATTTTGAAGCTCCCTCTGTAAAGTTTAAGAAGATTGTTCATTACTAATAAAATGCCTACTGAAAGCATTTTAGGGCCCATTTGGATGACACCCAAAAATCAGAGAAAATTATTTCTGCCCAAACTCTGACAGTGTCTGAACTGATTCCCTGGAAATAGCCCCACACTCTATTTCCAAGAGATGGGGTTTTTTCCCCCTTTAAACTGGTAATTTCAAAGGACTATAGTCCAAAATACACGAAAAAAGGCAATAGGCGGCAATTATTCACCAGTACTCAGTATCCTATCATCTTGGGGCAGTGTACTATCTCAAATCTAACGGTGGAATGCTTGTTAAGAGTCTATTAGATATACTGCTATCATTATATGCTCAAAATCTTATTGATTTTGTTTGATCAATTCCAATTTTTGATTGTTAAGGGGGTCGATTCGACGTGTATTTGATCTTGTTCAGGTGGGACATGTTGGTACATGTGTGGTGAATCCAGAACTCTGGTTGAAATTGCATTTAGAAGATTGGTGAAGAACCAATGCATTGTCGGCGTCAATGCCAAGATCACAAAAACCTCTTTTATGTTCAAACTCACAGAGATTTACAAAGGGAAAGAAAAAAGAGCCTAACGTGAACATCCTTGTAGATCACTTTTATGGCCCGCCACGACAACTTCCCGATCCACCCAATGTCAGAACAACGTCTTGAAGATCGCTACTAAGCATTGATCGCTTGGGTAAGGATGGCGTGGATCTGATGATGGACAGCGGTTGATCTTGATGGACACGATAACCAGATTCTGGCAGCACGATTGTTGCCTGTTGCTGAGGTGTGACACGAGCGGTATTAGTGTGGGTGGGCCGCAAATACGGTTGAGCAATAGCATTTGGACTGGTTAGAGATGGATTCTTGGGAAGAACTGCTTTCGTGACAAAACTATGCCCCTGATCAGCAGAATGTAATTTGTAAGATTTAGAAATGAATAGAAGTAGAAGAATTTGGTTCTGTTTCACAAATCATGCCGCGTTTGGATGCATGAGCTATCTAAATTATAAAAGTTAAGATTTTTCCAAATATTCATGGCAAGGAAGTAGACCCCAGAATGCAATCACATTTACTTCAAGTCCAACTAGAAGTGTGATGCTATTGCAATTTCAAAACCAGACCATTGATATGAATGGTGAGGAAATGGCAATTTGATTAGAGAGCGCATCCAAACGCACCGAGCAGCAGAAGTTTTGAGAAGTTTACAGGTGTGAATAAGACCCCTCTGAGTATCTGTCCGTTAACTTTAGCGGTCATGAGGTACCCAGAATCAAAAGCCCCGTCAATCATGCCGTGGACCTCGGCTCCAATCTACAAAGGAAAAGTGGGCCATCAAAAATGAAATTGATGAGATGATTGTTCTTTGATTCAAGGTAAGAACTAGCATAAAGAACTTTCCTAGATCACGACTGCACAAGCCAGCCCCACACATGTATAGGACATCTCGCCACGCAGCCGGCGGGCCCCACCATGTAGTTGATATGGCCCAAAAGTCAGGCCAACCAACTCATCAAGTGGGTACATGTATGAAAAATAAGAGATGGTCTAAAAATGCTGATAATGGCCTGGATTAGATTGACATGAATGGCCCTTCTGATGAGTAGGCCAGCCTATCCTGGCCCAATCAATGGACAGCTCAGATGTCCTGCACTCATACCTGGTCAGCACTTGTGGGATTGGGGAAAAGCTCTTTGAATAAGACCTTTCAATATTCACTGAAATGAATTCTTACCAATGTGGGAGCTGTTGATCTCTGAGGAAGCTTTTGATCCGACGGTGCGTATTGCACTTGTTGCCTTCCGGAGTGGACCACATGGAGATGCTGTTCTGGCTTTGGCTGTCTCTGAAACTCGCCACCCATGAAATGGAAATCCTGATCGGACCTTCGAATGCTGTTCCACTGCTCTGTTTGGTTGCTGGTCTGATTCTGCTGCTTGAACAAACCAAAAGGCAGAGAGACCATGATCGAATCAGAAGCAGCAGATGACAGCTTACGAACCGTTGTCTGTTCTTGATCGGATTGGGTGGGAGATGAATGCTGTGATAGGGAAAGAGAATGCTCCTCTTGTTCCAATTCAACCGCCCACATCTTATGATCGATGGGCTTCCTCCTCTTTGCATGAAAATTCGGTTCTCCATTTCCAAATACCATGTTTGTCTGTAATAAGAACAGACATGGAAATTTATAATAATCATTCTAAGTTCTTCTTCTTTTTTTAATCTTGGCATCTAAATGTAGTTGGACTTACATTCTTTGTAATTGAATTCTCCATTTCTCTGAAGTATCTTGGCTTTTCTTGGTTGCAGTGATTACTGAAAATCTTGCATAAGGAAATGTTGTGACGGCCATTTGGATGATTGGCTCCTAGTTGAAGTACAAGCAATTCATTTAGAGGATGCTCATCTTCTCCACATCTGCAAGTACAAAACACAAGAAGAATTTTAACATTTCGAAACATCCTTGATAATAGGTCCGCAGACTTGCCAATGTGGTACAGGTTTGTACAAGATCCGGGCTGTTCATCGGCGGGCCCCACTAAACTAGGACAACAGCTTCCTATGTGGGGCCCCCCAATGAACATGGCATAAGACGTGGCCATTCATCGATCTGGCCCCAAAATTAGGCGTGTCCATTCATCCATTGGGCTGCACATGTACGAAATAGTGGATGATTAACAAAACCAATACAGGACAAACAGAAATAAGCAAATCATTAAGAACATGTTCACCACAACCATGGTAGCCAAACAATGAAAATCCAAAGGTTAGAAGTACTACCCTCCATAGATGACAATGCTCGAATTGATAACTGCGGCACTATGAGAAAACCGCCCTTGTGGTTGGTGGCAGCATATATCGAGCTGAGTCCATGAACAGGTATGCAAGTCCAGAACCCAAACATCGTTGCAGTAATGCTTATCCCCAACACCACCTATGACATAAACCTACAACAAATGAAGGACATGGATTAAATATTTTTCAGCAATTCGATTCTCTTATATAATCATTTTTTCAAAATTTCCGACTGATGGATCTTGCCTTGGTCCCGATATTTACGGCTGTGTGACCTGCTCTAGCCCCAGGTGAAGGCCCTTGAACCGCTAACTGTAACAAAAGCAACATGTATCAACCACCAGAGCTTAAAAAAAAAAAGAAAAAAGAAAAATAGATAAATAAATAATTATTATTTTTTAAAATCCTGTTTTAAGTGTGCTCGAGTGGGGTTTGATCAATACAGTCGATTTTGGTAGCAGATGGATCATAAGAAGCAAAATGACCCAAATTTGGAATGTCAAGATCTTCAATCCTCCCCACCAGAGAGGCGCCTAATACATCAACAGCATCGAAATGACATATAACCGTGTTTGGATGCACCATCAATTGAATTGCAATATTTAATTCATATAAAGAGGAAATGGCCGAATTGCATTTACCGTCATTAGTATTCATACTGTGGGACTAGGCTCCAAATTGCAATTTTGCTACCTTCAGATTCAGATTGAAAGGAATGGAACTGCAATTCAAGAGCTACTTCCTCATTATGAATACTAGAAAACAACATCACAACTTGGGTCTCTTCCCCTATTCGGAAAAAAGTCATTGTGCTTCAATACAATAGATCATCCAAACGGAGCATGAGAGAGGAAATATATTCCTCTATTTGAGGGGGACAAAAAGTATAGTCAGAAATCGATTTCCATTTCCCAGTATTTCCACTATAACTGTATTTATTCAATTCTCCCACAAAACATGTTAAGGCAGCAAACTCAAATGAGGTGACCATATGTGGAATCCCTGTAAAAATTGGAATCGAAAACAAACAACAGAAGGAAAATCAGAATTAATGGTTCTCCATTTCTTAATGGTTCTCCATATACATGTTTTAGTTTTCCTCTATCCAAACATGGAAAAGAAATTCATGTTTCCTTAAAACAGAATAGAAGATTTTCTGAATTTCTGCATGTATAGCCACATAAATATCTTTAAAATAGAAGTTAACGAAAATCGGAGATGTCATAAGACATACCTTCGACCAAGTAAGCATCCCCATGTCAAGAACATCTACCTCGCCATGGTATCGATCTCCACAATCTCCACCATATACAACAAGCTTGTTCTCGATTGCAACAGCCGTGTGGCTATCCCTCGGCACCGGAAGATCACCCTTCACCTCTGGAGAAGTCCATTTCATGGTATTAAGGTCTAGAACATGTATGTCATTCAAGTAGTTCGCCTCCCCTTCTCCACTACCACCAAAAACCACAAGTTTATCTTCGCCTACGATTGTAGCAGTGTGACTTTCACGAGGTGAAGGTGGGACCCCTTCGCAAGTGGGCTGGCTCCATTCTTTGGTCCTAAGATCCAATATATGAAGATCGTTCACCTTCTTAGAACCATTAGTACCCCCTAATACTATCATCTTATGTCCTACAAGCACTGCACTGTGGCTGTCCCTTTTACCAGGCTGCTGGCCTGTGGTTACTAATGCAGTCCATGCCATTGTATCGAATTTGAGCATTAGGACATCGCTGAAATGCAACCCACCACAACAGCCCTGAAATAAGCAGAGATGGAGATCTTGAAATGTGGTGTGGAATAAGGTATGCTTATCTTTGATTGAAACAAAGAAATGGGTATAAAAGGACTCATAGGAAATTCAAGAAAGAGGCATTTATAGCTTAAAATGTAGTCATAGAAGTGAAATTCTCATACCAAAGTGAATAAAACTCATCCTGATGTCATTTTTTGGTGAGAAAGAGAGAATTATAAAAAGGAAGGTATTCTTCAAAAGCAAAACAATGTAAAGAAGATCAGGAGACTAAGACTACAATACTCAAAAGAATCCAAATGAGTGGAAGAACAACACACAAATGCTAGTGAAAATTCTTTGAAGAATATAGAGGAATGCTAAAGCGATTCGTCTGAGAAGAGATTGAAGGGGTAAATTGCAGCACATGAACATGTGGGTGAGATCGATGCCGTGTACTTGGTGGGACTCAACACATACATACCGTGTCCCAAAACCCAGTTTAGTCCACTCATCAGGTGGGCCACAAGTGTACATTAAATAGTGGCTATTGATTACTTTCATTTTTAACCGTCCATTTTCCTCATATGAGTGTGGCCAACCTGATGAGTGGATTGGCTTTATTCATGGCCCAGGGATTGTTAATGACTGGCCCCACCTAAACAGTTGGCCCTGATCTTGCATGTGCATGCCATGTTGGCATGTGTGCAGCATTTCATCATGCCAATGCTACTCATGGTGTTGTTTCCATGAAGCATTGGTTCCCAATAAAATTCTAACTTTCATTACTGAGCTGAATTGGGCATACCAAACCAGACATACTCAACAAAAATGCATTTACAAAGTCTCAAACAACATTGGAAATTTATAAATCAAAGCTGATAAATAAATAAATAAAACCCATCATCCATGTAAATGAACAACTACAAAATGAAAAAATGAAAAAGGGGGGAAAGGGGTGAGAAAAGGACAAATTCCATAAGAATCACACTTTAAATACCTTTTTTCCTTGGAAAAATTTACAAGTAACCTTCAAGAATTATAGGAAAACAGAGAAAGGAAAAGGAAAGAAATAACAAAAACAAAAAGAAACAAAGAAAAAAAAAAAAAAAAAAGCAGAAAAACCCAACATCATGAAAAATATTTAAAAAAAAAAAAAAAAAATCAACTATGAATCCCATTGCAACTACCCAAATAAAAGTGAACTGATCTTTAACACAATGTTTGTTTTTTTTTAAGATAACACCCCCTTTTTCAACTTTTGGTAGAGGGATGTAACAAAAACAGAATATTCAAGTACCAAAAGTAGAAATTAAGAGTATATGCACAAAAAAACATTGGGTGAGAATATCATTTTTCAAAGAACAACTAGGCACATATTACAGGCAAGAACTCAAAATTAAAAATAAAAAAGTAGAAATCTACACAAAATCAAGTACCAAAAGAATGGTAAAAAGAAAACATGGGTTTGATCAAACATACCCCAAAAACATAAACAACGCCATTAGAAGAGCAAGCTGAGTGTCCCCATCTCTCACAAGGATTAAATCCCATAACCTTTGGATATAACCACATAGCCTTGTTTTTGACAATTTCACAACCCAAAGACACCATCTCTCTCAAAAATCCCACCTTCCAAACAATTAAAAAATAAAAAGAACAAGTCCTGTGTTCTAGTAATGAAAGCCCAACAACCTATTGTTTGAGAAAGAGAGAAAGAGAGATGTTTGGCAAGTACATGAACAAACCCAAGTGAGATAAGAGACATTAAGTGCATGTAGACATGAAAAGATAGGTGCTTTCATGTCCAAAGCACTGTATTCAACCAACAAGGAGAAAACAGAAGGTGGTGGAAAAGGCAGATATACTTGAATTCTCCTTGGAAATTAACAGATGGAGACTGATAGATACTAGATAGGAAGGTTGCTTTCAGGATTTCTTTTAACTAACTCAGGAATCATTTTCATACTCTGGATGAGTGTGGTGGGCCATACTCATGCGCCCATCCACTACTTATGTTGACACATGTGCAAAATCCAAAGTGTTCAAGTAATCGGTCCCACATTTGGTGGGCCATTAACCGATCCTAGTTGTCGGCCGTAGGATATTTTCTTGTGTATATTGGACTGTTGACTGTTCATGGGCTTTGATCGAACGGTTAGGATTGTTTTATAAGTTTGGTTTTTCATTTATGTGCTAGTTACAGCAGGGATCATGATTTGGACGGTTTGCAGTGAGGTAGATTGCCTGTGACCGCGGGCACATAGATGATAGATACACCTTTCGCAGGGGCTGTGTGGGGCCCACATGGATGTCTGTGTCAAATCCACTCCGTCCATCTGTTTTGAAAGACCACAATAGGACAGGATTCTAAAAATCTGGAAGATCCAAGACTCATGTGGGCCACACCAATAAAGCAGTGGGAACAGAAATTTCCACCGTTGAAACATTTCTGGAGCTGACCTTGATGTTTATGTGCCATCCAAACCGTTCAAAGGGTTATTACCACTCAGATAAACTGTAGGAATCCTGGTAAAAAACTTCTGTCACCTCAGACGTCCAATCCCCACTCTTTCTTGCAGTATGGCCCACATGAGTTTTGGATCTGCCTGATTTTTAGAATCCTATCCTACCGTGGTCTTTCAAACAGATGGACGGAATGGATTTGTCACGGGCATCTCTGTGGGCCCCACACAGCCCCGAGCACAGGAATATCTCTGTGCCTGCGTCTTCAGGCAATCCGCCGCCGGTGCAAAGGCAGTGCGGATTACGGTAGTCTGCGAGAGTATCACATCACGGTAACTGTTTAGTTGTAATTTGTCAGGGACACGTGTATCTTTAAGAGAGAGTGAGAGGGCATTTCCTAGAACGGTTGTAGGGATCCCGTAAAACAAAAGGTTGTGGGGCCCACCGTGATGTGAGTACGGAATCCACTCCGTCCATCGTTTGCGTCAGATCAAGTTAGAAAGTGAGCCCAAAAAAATGAACGATTTAAAACTCAAATGGGTCACACCACAGGCAATGTGGAGATGGAGTCCGGATCCTCTGCTTGTGGCTTTCCCATTGGTCCACGTCATCTGTTATTTTAAAAAATAAATAAAGAAAAGAAAGTTCTGAAATTTTTAAGAAAAGAAAAAATAAATAATAATAAATAGAAAAGAAAAGAAAAAAATAACATAAGAAAAGAAAGAGCTTCTATCGGCTATTAGCCTATGACAGAGGATCCGGACTCTAAAAGAAAAGGCGAAGAAAAAAAGAAAAAAGAAAAAACAAAGAAATTCCTACGTAAAAATCTAACTTCTCCCATTTAAAACATAAGCATTTATCGTACTCTCAAAAAATTAAAAATAGAAATAGAAAAAATAGCTGTCATCATTCAATGAGTTTTAGCTGTTTTCAAGGTATCACATCTTTTACTCTCTTTTTTTTTTTTTCCTAAATTTTACTATTTTTTTTATTATTAATATGGCACTTAAATCAAGAAAAGGATAATTGGGTTTTTTTTTTAATTTGTGAATTTCGAGCTTTCAGAATTTTTTTATTAATTTTATTTGTGAATTTTGTGACTGGTAAGATTTGGGTGGTATTCTGTTGATAGATTTTGATTGAATCTTTTGTTTTTTTTTGGTGGGTTTTGTTGGTTTTTTTTTTTTTTTTTTTGCTATCTCGAATTATTTTTACAACCCTAGATTTCGGTTGAAATGTTATGATTTTTTGTCCTTTTTTGGTGGTTTTATTTTATTTTATTTTTTTAATCTTGTTGTGAATTCTTTTGGGGTTTTGGTTTCGGTTTTTGTGAATTGAGTTGTGTTTTAATGTCAAAGATTACGTCTCTATTCTGATTTTTTGGTAAATCAGCTGTTTTTTTTTTTTTAATGGTTTTATTATTTGAAGATTTTGTTTCGGAGGTGAATTATTAATTTTGGGTGTTGGATGAATTTGGGTTCTTTTTTCATGTCTTAAATCATGCCATTATTCTGACTTTGGAAGATCACATGGTAGGTTATTTGTCATTTAGCATGATTCTATTATCTATTTTGTGTTTTCTTTGTAAATCTCTTACATTGGGAGATCTGTATTTTGGTTTCATTTTGTAATGTTTGGAGAATTGGTTTTTTTTTTTTTTTTTCATATCTGAAATCATGCTATTGTTCTGATTTTGGTAGATCACATGGTGGGTTGTTTGTCATTTTGCATGATTTTATTATTGTTTCTTGTGTGCGTCTCTATTTATGTTTTGTTTGGTAAATCTCTAATATTAGGGGGATTTTTATTTTGCTTTATTTTGTAATGTTTGATGAATTGGGTTCTTTTTCCATGTCTTAAATCATGTCATTGCTCTGAGTTTGGTAGATCACACAATGGGTTGTTAGTCATTTTCATGATATTATTATTATTTTAATATATCTTATATAGGGGGGATTTTAATTTTGGTTTAATTTTCTAGTATTTGTTGAATTGGTATATTCTGATTTGGTATGACTTCTTTTATTATGGGTTTCTAATAGTTTAAGGAGTAATTAGTTTTTTTTTAATATTTTTAAATTTATTTTTCTCTTTCACATAATGGCATGTTTTGATTAGATCTTTGATGTTGAGATGACTTTGCTTTGAAATTTCTATAAAAAGTAAGTTTTCATGTTTCTGATCTTTGAATTCTCATGGTTTGGATAGACCTAGCTGCTTGATTCTTTTCTTTTTTTCTTTTTTGTGTTTTGTTTTACAAGGAAAAGAGATGCAGCTATTTAGATTATGAGATGTTTTCGTACTTGTGCAAGAGTTCTCATAGCCGGAAGAAATTTGTAATGAAGAGGTTATATTCAAATCATTCCCCCTAAACTTATATTTGCCTACATTAAATTTTAGAAATTTTAGATTTAGCTTAGATCTAAAATTGATTTTGATGGATTGCAGAATCTATATTTTGAATATGTTGCTTTTCAAAGTTGATTTTGATAGATTGCAGAATTTATGTTTTGAATATGTTACTTTTCAAAGTTGATTTCGATGGATAGTAGAATCTATGTTTTAAATCTGTTTCTTTCCAAAGTTGATTTTAATAGATTGCAGAATTTATATTTTGAATCAATTGCTGTCTTACTCAAATCTTTCTCCCATATTCCGAATTACGACTGGAAAATTTTCATCGCGTTAGAACACGAGCCCTTTCCAAGAAACATTGAATGTCTGTAACTGTCTTAGACCTAGGAATTGGTCCATTTTTTGAGAAAATATGAATGCAAATTTCTTGCCAGTTATGTTACAATATAGGACCTCTCTACAAGGCAAACACACAAATTCATGTGTGTCAGACATCTGATCTTTGCAACCATCTCGGCCTCATTGTCAAGATGGCCAAACACAAAAATCATTTGTTTGCTCATCGGACAGATCATGCTTGTTATTGTGGACCGTTAGTAAGTTTTCATAAAGTATCCATATCAGCACAGTGTGTGGAAAATTCCTCCAACTAAGGATCATATCGACTTCAAGTTCCAATATGATAGCATGATATGCCAAGGCATACTTAACTCTACAAACAGAACTTGGTACCACCAAAAACTGAAGGTAGATAGAGTTGTAGCATTTATATGATCTTTGGCCTGAGGATATGTATGGTATCCTTCCACCCCATGCTCCAATATCTGAGGCGTGTTGTTTGGTGATCCAGAGCATTGATTGGATTGGCATAGCCCTGTATGAACCATTACCCAAAACTCTCACTAATGGGATGATGGTAAGACTTCATTCAGTGACCTGCAAACGGTGATTCAAGAAATATATATATATATACAGCTATAACACAAATTCAACAGAAAATACCAAAGATTGGATATGGCTAGGATCTGCCAACCTGGAGATTTTTGGGGCTTGGTCCATCCATGGTGGAACCCATCAGATTGAAGTCTGGAATTTCAACACCACTGAGGTCTTTTTCTGTTTTTTTTTTTTTTTCCTCTGTTTTTTTTGTATATATATATTAAGTGAGTGGTGACGTGGACCAATGAGGATTAGGCAATTAGGGAGTCCCTGTTTACCGAATAACAGAGGATCCGGACTTGTGGAGATGGGGACCCCTAACATTGAAACCTTATTCTGGCCCACTGAAATTTTGGATCAAAATGATACTTTGTTTTCCCTTCATCCCGATGGGATCCACCTTATGAACGGATTGGATTGAATATAAATATTACAAAGGGCCCCAGGAAGGTTTCAATGGTGGTAGTCCCCATTATCACTGTTCCTATGGTGTGGCCCACTCGAGTTTTGAATCTCCATGATTTCTGGGCTCACTCGGTAATTTGAATTTATGGAAATGATGTACGGAGTAGATGTGATCATAGTGGACCCCACGGAGGGAGAGAGGGTAAGGAAGGATGGGGAATTGAAAGTGCGAGAGGACCCAACGTCCCCAACCTCTGCTGCATCTTTGCTTTCAATTTTAGCTGTCCATTTTCTGGGTTCAGATTGAATAGCTAGGATTCTTCCCTGAGATATGCTTTTTTATATGTGGTCTAGATATAACGCACACCACGATTTGGACGGTTTGCACTGCGATTCAACTGTTCTCGGTGGAAAGTGGACGGGTGCATGAATATGATCCACCATATCCTGCCAGAGTATCATATGGTTCCTCAATTAAGAGATAGTTAGGGCTGTGGACCCCACCTTTTATCCAGCTGTTTTTACGAAACAATACAAACTTTGTTTTGCAACCTAGACCTGCTCGTACGGACAGCGAATTTGAGGATGAAAATACCCCTCCTTTCACGGAAACGGATTGGGTACTCCCCTTGCCACCAACCAATGGCGGATAGTCGGTAGTCTGTGGGCCCCACCATGATATATGCTTTTCATCCATGCTGTCCATATATTTTTCCACATCATTTTATGATATGAGACCAAAAATGAGGTATATCCAAATCTCAAGTGTACCACATTACAGGAAACAGTGTTGAATGAGCGTCAACTATTAGAAACCTTTTGGGGGCCCACTGTAATGTTTGTGAGAAATCCTTCCCGTCTAAGTTCATTCATAGGGTCACAAAGACCTGGATGAAGAGGAAAAACAAATTTCATATGATCCAAAACTTCTGTAACCCCTAAAAAGGTTTCAATGGTAGACGTTCAATTCCCCACTACCTTTTACAGTGTCGTCCACTTGATAGTTATTTTATTTTTCGTCTAAAGCCTTAATATGAGCTCGCCAAATAGATGGACAGTTTGGATATAACACACCTCATGATGGGACCCACAAAAGCAACACGGCAAAAAAAAAAAAAAAAAAAAAAACAGACTGCGGCAGCACTGTCGTCCGCATAGTCTGTTACGATTATGGCTATGGTTATAATCCGTAGCTATTGTGTATCTAAAATTGCAGGAATTTTTTGGCAAACTTGCTGGACAGTGCTTGGACTTTTTCGATAATATCGAAGCTACAGTCATAGCTACTATATAACCGTAGCTATAGGGTCCCATGAACCTTAACTCACTAACTTCTTCTCTTCTTTTTTTTTCTTTTTTTTCGTTGTAATCCCCACGGCATTTTGTGGGTCCTATTATGAGGTATGTGTTATATCCAAACTATCCATCTATTTGACAACCTCGTATTAAGGCTTGAGACAAAAAAATAAGACAAATGTAGCAATCAAGTGGACCACACTGTAAAAGGCAGCGGAGGATTGAACGTCTACTATTGAAACCCTTTTAGGGGTCATAGAAGTTTTGGATCATTATGAAATTTGTTTTTCCTCTTCATCCAGGTCTCTGTGACCTTATGAATAGATTGGATAGAAAATATATGTTATGGTGGGCCCTACAAAATTTTTAACAGTGAAAATCAATTTTTCCGCTGCCCTTTGTGGTGTGGTCCAGTTGATCTTTGGATGATTATTTTTTCTTTTTTATTTTTATAATGCTCACAAATGAGCTCGAAATATGGATGAACGTTGTGGATATAATAAATACATAACTATGGGGCCCATGTAATTTTGATCTCCTTTGAGCGGGGCGAACATGAAAATTGAGCAGGGCAAATTAGAAATTCAGCAGAACAAACCAGAAATTGAGCGGGGCAAACATGAAATTGAGTGGGGCCAATGAGAAATTCAACAAGGCAAACATGAAATTGAGCAGGGCAAATTAGAAATTGAGCAGGGCAAACATGAAATTGAGCGGGATAAACTAAAAATTGAGCGGGGCAAACATGAAATTGAATGGGGCAAACTGAAAATTAAGCTGGACAAACTAGAAATAAGCTGAGCAAACTATAAATTGAGCGGGGCAAACATGAAATTGAGCGTGGTAAACTAGAAATTGAGCGGGGTAAACTGAAAATTGAGCGGGCAAACTAGAAATTGAGCGGGGCAAACCGAAAATTGAGCGCAGCAAACCGGAAATTGAGTGGGGCAAACTAGAAATTGAGTGGGACAAACTGAAAATTGAGTGTGGCAAACTAGAAATTGAGAGGGGCAAACTAAAAATTCAGCGGGGCAAACATAAAATTGAGCAGGACAAACACAAAATTTAGCGGGGCAAACTAGAAATTCAGCGGGGCAAACATGAAATTGAGCGGAGCAAACTAGAAATTGAGTGGGGCAAACATGAAATTGAGCTAGACAAACTAGAAATTCAGCAGGGCAAACATGAAATTAAGCGGGGCAAACTAGAAATTTAGCGGAGCAAATATGAATTTCAGTGGGGCAAACATGAAATTGAGCAGGGCAAACATAAAATTGAGTGGGGCAAACTAGAAATTCAGCGGGGCAAACATGAAATTGAGCAGGACAAACTAGAAATTAAGCGAGGCAAACTAGAAATTCAGCAAGGCAAACATGAAATTCTGCGAGACAAACATGAAATTGAGCGGGGCAAACGGTGGAAAACAAAATATATCATGGTGGTCCACTCGAGCTTATTTCCTAAGGTGTGGTCCACTTGAGCTTTTAATTTTCTTAATTTTTGAAACAAAATATATCATGATGTTTGACTTTTATCCATTCTTTCCATTCATTTTTTTCCCGTCATTTTAATTTGTGAGCCTCAAAATACACTAGATTCAAGGCTCAATTGGACCACATAGTGGACATTAAATTTCTACCCCTAAAAAATTCTTGTAGATCATAGAGGTTTTGGATCAAAATGATATTTGTGTTTTCCCTTCATTTATGTTTAAGAGACCTTATGAACCAGTTAGATGACAAATAAACATGTTAAGCATAAGAGCACTAGTCTGTCTGGAGCTTAGAACTGGAAGGGCAGTACCTAATCCACCATTAGGCTTTCTTAATATGTCAACGCCTCAAATGATCGTGTGTTGTGCCGGAGAGGGAAGCTGATTGGCTGGTGTACAGTTGTTGTAGGTACGTATCATTGGAAGAGGAGCATTGATGCTCCTCGATCTCCAAGTTGTATGAACGGTTCAAAGGAAATCAAAGTTACATAGCCACACAGTGATGTATTTATTATATCTAGATTATTTTAGAGCATTATCCAAAAACTGAATCATATCCAAAGGTCATCTAGACCACACCATAAATAGTAGCAGCAATAATGATTTTCACCGTTAAACAATTTGTAGGGCCCACCGTAATGTTTATTTTACATCCAATCTTTTCATAAGGTCATAAACACCTGAATGAAGAGTAAAACCAAATTTCATATTGATCCAAAACTTCTGTGACCCCAAAAAGGGTTTCAATAGTAGGCGTTCAATCATCCACTGGTTTTTGCAGTGTGGTTCACTTGATAGTTAGATCTGTCTTATTTTTCATCTCACGCCTTAAGACAAGCTCCCCAAATGGATGTACGATCTAGAAATAACACATACCCCGTGATAGGACCCACAGAACTCTCTACCATAGTCACTCCCCTATATAAAATGCATTCAGTCCCTAACACAGACCTCACGTTTGCCCCGCTGAATTTCATGTTTACCCCGCTAAATTTCTAGTTTGACCTGCTCAATTTCTAACTTGCCCTGCTCAATTTCATGTTTGTCTCGCTCAATTTCATATTTGCCCCGCTCAATTTCTAGTTTGCCCTGCTTAATTTCATGTTTGCCCCGCTCAATTTCCAGTTTGCCCCACTCAATTTCATGTTTGCCCGGCTCAATTTCTAGTTTGCCCCGCTCAATTTCATGTTTGCCCTGCTCAATTTCTAGTTTGCCCCACTCAATTTCATGTTTGCCCCGCTCAATTCTCGTTGGCCCCATTCAATTTCATGTTTGCCCTACTCAATTTCTAGTTTATCCCGCTCTATTTCATTTTTGCCCCGCTTAATTTCCAGTTTGACCGCGAAGTGATTGAAACTGACCACGAAGTGAATGAAATGGATTTTCGACCATCGACCCGATGGAATATTGGAAAATAACTAGGTTTGTTGGCTAAATTAGTTTTTCCTACTCAAAAATCATATGTGGTACGTTAAGTAAATCATTCTAATTTAGGAGATATGCTTGTTGATTAAATAGACAAAGAAATGAATTAGAAGAGAGAAAAAAAATTTTATATGCTTATATATATATTTATATAAGTATGTATCAGAGAAAAATGTAGTAGAATAAAGTTCTCCATGTAAAAAAAAATTTAAAATTAAAATTAAAATTTAAAAATTTTTTAAAAAATGCATAAATTGCAACGGACTACAATTTTGGCTACGGTTATTATCCGTAGCTATTGAAAATTGCAGGATTTTTGAAGCAAAGTTCAGGACCTTTTCCATATATCTAAAGGCAAAATCAGGAGCATCAGCTATGGCTGCGGTTATAATCCGTAGCTATAGAAACCACCGTAGCCATAGTCTAATTAATTTTTTTGTTTTTTAATTATTTTTTTATTTTGGCTGTTGTAATCCCCACCGCCTTTTGTGAGTCCTATCATGAGGTCTGTGTTATATCCAAACGGTCCATCTATTTGGCGAGCTCATATTAATCTTGAAATGTAAAATAGGACAGATTTAACTATCATGTGGACCACACTGTAAAAGGCAGTGGACCATACATATTAATCTCGAACTTCTACCATCGAAACCCTTTTAGGGGTCACAGAAGTTTTGGATCATAACAATTTTTTTTTTTTCCTCTTCATCAGGCCTTCGTGACCTTATGAATAGATTGGATGGAAAATAAATGTTATGGTGCGCCCTACAAAATTTTTAACAGTAAAAATCAGTTTTCCCGCTGCTCTTTGTGTGTGGTCCAGTTGATCTTTGGATATGACCTCCTTTTTTTGGATAATGCTCCGAAATGATCTCGAAATATGGATGAACGTTGTAGATATAACAAATACATAGCTGTGGGGCCATGTAACTTTGATCTCTTTTGAGCCGTTCGTACAACTCTCGGCTGGAGGAGCGTCAGCGCCCGTATTCGAAAGGAAGGGAGGGGTATTTTCGTCATCAAATTCGCTGTCCGTACGAGCAGGTCTAAGTTGCAAAACGAAGTTTGTATTGTTTCATAAAAACAGCTGGATAAAAGGTGGGGTCCACAGTCCCAAATTTCTCCTCAACTAACGAGCACTGATCACATACAAACCATAGCACGTTCAGTTTACACGCTGCCCTCTTTCCTGCCTCCCAACGTGTGGCATGTCTACCATATCTGAAACGTGAAAGAGTAGGACCCCACAATTTAAATCACTAACCGCTAAAATCAATCAAATCCACTCATCAGGTGGGCCACACTATGGAAACAATAGAAAAACGATTATCTAACCCAACTTATAATAGAAGCCTGCCTGATAATTGGACGAACTTGGACGGTTCGGATGCCCTACACATGTAATACATCGGAGATAAAAGACGTGGAGACATTCCAACTTAGCATGCAGCTGAGCCGCATGCGCTTCATTTCACCCATTTAATATCACAACAGTAGGGGTACTAATGGGCCGGGCCCGGGCCTCAACTGAATGTTGAATAGAACAGCCCCGAAGGCCCAGCCTAATACAGCTCAAAATCCGGGCCAAGCCAACCCTAGGCCCGGCCCGTTGACTGGTGCAACTGTTTAGCTGCAAATCTGTTGACTCAGTCAAGAAGAGAAAGGACGAAATATACAGTGATACATCCTATCGTGAATAGTGTCCCGATGAGTCCAGCTGGCGTAATTGGGGAGCCTGATTAGGAGATCGGAACCGTCAAAATGGAAGTGATGGGCCCACCGTGGATAGAAGAAAAACCCTGAAAAATGTTGAATTTTCTGGACCGTTGATGTGTTTTCTTTCTTAACTGTCGATTTGGACGCTACTGATGCAAATGGTAAAGTTCTTCCAACTTGGGAGACTTTTCCACTATCTTTTATCCACGACAGGACATATCATATCAATGGTCTTGATCGCTGAACCATGGCCCCACCTACGGAACTGTCGCATCAGAACACTGTTCACAGAAAGAGGGTGCAGGGGATGTATTTAGGGACAAAACCACACGTGTTAGTTTGGATGTTTAATTGAAAATTTACTATGGATGGCCAAGCACGAGCTAAAGTTATGTGGGGGCCACTGTCATGTCCATGTAAAATCCACTCCGTCCATCAGTTTCATCAGCTGATGTTAGGATTAGTATCTAAAAATAAGACAGATCCAAGACCAAATTGGGCCACACCACAGGAAACAGTGGGGATGGAAACATCTACCATTGAAATTTTCTTAGGGCTTGCCGTGATGTTTATAAGCCATCGAACCCATTCATAAGGTATCCCGCCTCATCCAATAGCTCTTATGGGCCTCAATCAGTTTACAACGGTGGGCGTTTAGTCCCCAAACTGGTTTCGGTCCGACCGAGTCAACTCAGAATAAAACGAGTTAGCAAGGGACTCATCCTCAGTCTTAAAACAAATCCAAAATTTTAATTAAGTCAGAGGAATTGATATAAGTGGGCTCAGCTCGGAATCTTAGCCACTTCAATGATTGGTAACTCTAGTCCACTACAGAGTCAATATAAAATTAAAAATATTAAAAATACAAAAAACCAAGAGAGTAGAATAACAGAAAGTATCAAGAAAATATATATAATTCTCTAGTATAAAATACAAGGTGGCTGTATATCATTTACTAAATATGAGATTTTAATTTATAAAATAAACAAATTTATAAAAATAGCAAGGGAATTGCACGTGGGGGCTCTATGGCCCCGCCATGATGTATGGGTTTCAACCGCACCGTCCATCCAATTTTCCTTATCATTTTAGGGTATGAGTCTAAAAAATAGGCGGTCCTATTTTCAAATGGACTGCACCACAGGAAGCAGCAGCAGTGATAATAAAACTCACCATTGAAACCTTCCTAGGAGCCACTATGATGTTTATTTGACATCAAAAGTGTTTATATGACTCATATAGACCTAAATAAAGGGAAAATACAAATATTAGATTGATCCAAAACTTCTGCCGCTCGCAAGAAGTTTTTAATGGTGGGAGTTCAATCCCCACTTTGGTCCACTTGAGCCTTAGATTTGTCTCATTTTTTAGTTCATATCCTTAAATAATCTGGAAAAATGGATGGACGGTGTAAATAAAACCCGTATATCACAGTGGGCCCCATAGAGCCCTACCTAGACGGATAGCCCTACCTAGACGGATTATTATAGAGTGCGAGCAGGACAAAATCGGCTTCCATAAAAATAGTCTATTTTTTAATAGAACTAATGGAAAGATTTCCTTTCTTTCACCATGGATCCTTTGTGTCAAACAGGCTATTAATCAAAACCAGCTCCACTAACCATAACCCTAACTAATAAAGAAACCCAATCTTTCAACTTTTCTCTTAATAACAAGAGAAAAAATTCTTCTAATGAATAACCAAAAGTAGATAGGGTGGGTGTGGCTACCTTCCAATATTAGGTTCCAACGTGCCTCTTTCTAATTTTTCTACCCAAGGAGTTAGTTGATAACCTGGTAAAGTACTACCATCCCTACACATTCGCACTGCCTGCAACGTCTATCCAAGTTGTCAAAAATTATAGGCCCCACTGCAGATGGTAGGAGGCCCAAAGTAGACAGATGGGAGGATATGACTTCCAAATTAGTCTGTTTTATTTGAACTAGTGACCGTTCCTACCTGACAGCTCATTTCCAACGTAACATTTGTTTTCCAACCCGTGAGGTTTGCTAATTTATCTCATAATGTAGGACGAGAATACAGGTGCATTCCTAGCATGGCTGGACCAAAAGAAAACCAAACGGAAGTAGAAGTGATCCATCATGTTCGGGCCCAATCCTATTTAGGGCATGACATAACTAGGCACTAGGTACGTCCCGTTGGAAGAAATTCATTCCGATAGAGAGAAATTGCCATTTGAAATGTGAACCATAAACTGCCCATAACTTTTGATCCAAGTGTTGTTAAGGGATGCACGACCCATCAATCTTTATGTTGCGGGCTGTCCGAGGTCAACTAACTCGCATAGGAGGTTGTGTCCGTTCATTTTATGATAAAATGCATGCTTCCAATTTAAAATCAAGATTTTATGGAATGTTTATATTTTATAATAATTCCAATTTTGTCATATGTCCTTATTTTTAGATCTTTTATCTTTCTTAAAGATTGATTATACTCATGCCAGGAATCCTCCATAAGGTTAATTTCGGGCTTTCCATTTTAGACTATTTTAGGTAAGATTTACTATTTCGAGTAAGTTCTATTCTAATTGAATTACGACTTCTCTTAGGATTAGAATTTTGCTATTTTGAGTAATTTCAAATTAGGATTTTATTTTATTTTTTCTTTATTAGCGGTGTAACAGAGAAATCATACATAATAAATAATTATTGAATAATAAATTTTTGAATTTTACTTTTAATCTTGTGGATTCAAGATTAACCTTATGAATTCAAGGTTTTACTTAGGGCCTGTTTGGGAGCGTGGATTTAGAACCCCCTGGATTAGGAACCCCCTAGATTTGCAATCCTAAAGTGTGTTTGGCACTCTAGAGTGTGAATCAACTTTAATCCAAAAGTACCTATCCATGGCATATTTACGGGAGTTTGAATTTAATTACTAAATCAACTTTAATATCTCTAATTAGAAAGACGTGTAATTTTTGACACAATAGTTGTGATAAGCCCGCTGAAATATATGTTTTGCCCAAAAATGATGAAATTTCAAGTCTCGGATGGGCCACAAGCACAAGATCATGTTTAAGTGACTAACCAATGATTTTTAATCATTGATTTACATGGACAATGTTTGGACAGTGCTAATTTACATGAACAATGTTTGGACGGTGCTGATCATCATTAGTTGGCCATGTGCCCAATAGAATGATAGTGTATAGTGACACATTTTTTTAATTATTATTATTTTGTTTTTTCAACACACGCACACCACACCCTCGCCCACTCATGCCGTAGTGGGATTTCACCACCTGTGGGCACGCGAACCCTTGACCGGGTGTTGAAACTCCTAAGAGACTACCACCGGAGCAAGAATAAGAACCCTTGACACATGTTACACCGGCAACTATTGAAATGATTTTAGTTGTAATCCAAGCTCTCACAGTTGATTACGAACCCCTCAAAGAGGGGATTGGAAACCCCCAGTTACTTTGTGCTGCCAAACAACCAGGGGATTTGAAACCCCCTCCAATCCACGGTGCCAAATGACCCCTTAAGGTAGATGGTAATCTTCCTCACACTCTTCCCCACGTCATCTCATGAAGAGAGAAAAGTTTTACAGGCAATGCATGAAATTCAATCTCTTGACATGGAAGCCTTATGGCCTTCTTTAGGATCAAGGAAATGAGATTTACAGATTTGGTAAATCCACCAACTCGTCAAATTCTTGGACTTAAATTGTATTTGAATGGATTTGACGAATCTCAACGTCCACTATTTGGTAATCAAGCTACAAATCTATGGATTTGAAGAGTATTTATTGCAAAAGCATAGCTTTAATTGCTTTTAAGAGTCATTTTATGGTTATGCCAAGTCATTAGTTTGCATTTAGCGAATCTCCACGTGCACCATTTGGTAATCAAGCTACAAATCTACGGATTTGAGAAGCATTTATTGCAAAAGCATTGCTTTAATTGCTTTTAAGAGTCTCATTTTATGGATTTGCCAAGTCATTAGTTTGTTTGGGTATGCTTTAATTGCTTTTAAGAGTCTCATTTTATGGATTTGCCAAGTCATTAGTTTGTTTGGGAATTTGAATTTGGTCCAAATCTTTGGATTTATCAGGGTATGTATTTGTGAAATCCACACATTTGATAAACCATCACCTCCCCAAACAGACCCTAAAGAAATCAAAATGAATAGTTTGGATAAGGAATGATTCTCCATGACACAATACCATACGGTGGTGATCTTAGATGATTATTCAAATTGTTCATGCTCTCAGCACTGCCTTATAGAAGCTATGATATTAAAATGGTGCTTGACGATCCTAACCTTCAACACTTGGATTTGAACATGAGCCATTAGAAGTGCACTTTTCAGTGTTCCAAAATCATCATACACCATTATCAGTTCAAAAAATAATCTAGGATGGAGCCTGTAGTATAGAATCCACAATGTGAATGGTTCATAACATCATCTAAGATACAAACCTCATCCTATCAAAAAACCCAAAATTAAGTGCACTTGATGCTGAGGCAAGAAAATGTGATCTAATTATATATATATATATATATATATATATATATATATATATATATATATATATATAAAGGAATGTTCTTCAACCCCAAGTGTTTTCCTGGGTAACATCATCCCCAACTTTTTCAAGAAACATGGCACAGGTGCAGTGAATAAATCAACATGGGAACTTTATTTTGATTGGATAACAAACTCAGCCACAACAATGGAATTGGCAACTAAAATACATATTTAGCTTCTTCTTTTTTTTCTTTTTCTTTTTTTGTGTGTGTGTGGGCAGGAAGACAAGAATGGGCAGATTGCATCACCGACCTATGGTGTGGTTCTATACATTATACAATAATGATGTTAGCAAGATCAAATATTGTTTGTGGTCCTGCGGTATCCTTCACCATATCATGCCTACGAAGAAGTTAACAGATAACATAAAACCATCACGTCGCAAGTTGCAGCGGAGAAGAATGGCTGTTGGGTAATGTACCTGGGGCTTTTCTCGGTGCAGATTGATAAATGTGTTGATGCTGTCAATGTAAAGAGGTGCATCGAATTATAGGAAAGGCGGTACCATGGAGCTGGGCCCACAATCAGCCTGAGACAAGTGAAGTCCATGATTACCGGTTCAACATGAGAAGGAAACAACAGGGGGGAGATACACCTGTCAATGCAGAGAACACAGGTTATTTCTGAATAGTAAATGATGCAGATTGGTATAGAGAAAACAGAAACATGCTTGGTTCCTCAGAGTTGCCAAGGAAAAACCTCAGGATCTACTGAGCTACAAGAACAGAGAAGGATTACTGATTTTACTGAAAGCAAGAAAACCTACAAAATCAAACAATATGGTCTTTCATGAGACTTGGAAAGAAAATCCACTGGTTTTACATTTGAGTTCTTTTACTGTCATTAGCAAACTGTTTTTTTCTTTTTCTTTTTCTTTTTTTGGGGTCCAGGTCACTTTGACATCAAAAAATCGCTTTGCAATAATTGGTGAAGAACTCACGTGGATTTAAGACTGGACAACTCAGGCTGACTCATTCAGTCTTGAGTCAAGTTGCAACTCGCCTGAGTCAGGGGTGACTTATCTAGGTAACTGTTGCTGCCAAACCAGATCGGGTTCGACCAAGTCTGAGTCATCAATCCATTCAAAAATCTGAAAGTACCGTAGCACAGAGAAAGCAAAGGGGCACGTTGCAAAGCTTTTGATGTTGACAAAATAAATCAAAGTCCCTGCATCGATGTACGATTTCCTCAAAAAGATAACAAGGCATTTGGCTATTTCATGAGAGAAAAGGTGTTATAATTGAGATTCTGAAACCTTAGGTGACTTCCATGGAACTTGAGATACCACTGGGATTTCCAAGAATCCATTTTGCAGTTGAAAGCAAGCGTAGCAGATGCCTTTTTTTTCCCCAAGGAGCATAAAAAACTTGGATTCAAAGGGATAGATGAATGGAACACATACATAGAAGATCAAAATTGAGGATCAAAGGAAAAGAGCTTTCTCTGCTCATCAGTCGGATTCGCCAACCAATGGCAGAACATCCAGGCTGCTCCAACCACTGAAGCAACAGAGAGCATAGCTAGGAAACCAAAATGTGAAACGTCATTCGCAACTATCGCCACACCCAACATCGCAAACTCAGCAAGGCTCGCCATTGAAACCTCAGTTGTCCCAATCAGATTTGCCTTGGTAGTGGGTATCCCGGTCTGAAGAATCTGTGCCCCCACAACATCATATGACATATGGCCCAACCTTGACAATACCTGCAAACCGATGTTCAAAAACCCAACTTCACTGTTAAATTCACAACAAATGCTATAAGTGAAATGAAAACCAAGGCATGATCTAAGAATGAAGCCAGATAAACTATAAAAAGTAGTGTTGTTGTGCTTCTCCACTCCTCAAGCCCGCATCAGTTTCTAGTCTAGCTCATAGCTCTAAAACTCGCTGCCTTAACTCGTCCAGAAATCAAGCCAAGTCAGCATGATACTCGCTGGCAAGATCGACTCAGTTCACATTCAGCATGACTCGACAAGTAAGCTCACCAACTTGGCAGACTAGACACAACTCACCATGACTGGAACCGAGTCAGTAGTCGAGTTTATTGATTTTTCAAAAGGTGAGGTATGGAGTTGGTGAGAAAACTCTCAATCCCAAATAGTCAATGCAGAAGCATCTACCAGTAGGCCAAGCACTATTGTGATTTATCTTGCCTATTTTTATACAAATACTTCCAAGTACCCTATTATTGCAAACACCATTCCTAGTTTAATCACTAAATATCGAGTCAGGTAGAATTGAGTCTCCAAGTCAACCTTACCTGACTAGATATCAAGTCCAGTTTTCAAGCTTTT
Source organism: Magnolia changhungtana (assembly GCA_030180095.1). NCBI lineage: Eukaryota > Viridiplantae > Streptophyta > Magnoliopsida > Magnoliales > Magnoliaceae > Magnolia > Magnolia changhungtana. The sequence continues at coordinate 6,061,257 of JASAUF010000378.1, forward strand.
AGACTATGGTCTACCTACAGAAATAAGAAGGCTGCCAGATGCTTACAATCAAACAGAGGAAAAAAAGAAGGGGCGTTTGCTGAGAAAGAGAGCCACTCCAATATACTGCAACAGCAAAGGTGAGAAGTGATGCCTGGAATATCAATCCAGCTGCTCCAGCCTGGTACAGACAAGCCAAATTTCAGAGTAAGCATTGGCAAAAAAGATTGGCAAGGGAATAATTTTTTTTTTTTTTTAATGAAAATGAAAATGAAAACGTAAGAATGATCATGATTAAAATCATTGAACCTTTAGAACTCCAAGCCGCTTGACGAGGCTTGCAGAAGTGAATGTTGCAGCAACACCCATGAAAGCACATAATCCACTAAAACCACCAATAATAGATGGATTTAATCCTGTCAAACGTTCACAAGGAATCTTGCAATGTTAAAAAACTGAACTCCAACATCCCAGAGCTGGATTATCAGCAAATATATCAGAAAAAACAACTAGAAAGAAATGGTCATAAGCAAGGTATTAAAAAACGGGAAGTATTAAAAAACAGATAAGTAACAGTGGGAACTGTTACACATTATGGGGCTGTAACGACCATTGTGGAAAAATGGCCTGGCCGATACAGTGTTTTTTTTTAAAGATCGTTATGTCCATTATGGCCCATGTTGTAACGGTAATTACGTTACAGCCACTATTACCATTATTGAATACGTTGGTAATAAAAGGTTTGTGTAGGATTATCAGCATCCATTGTTTGCAGTGTCCCCGATATTACCCATATCTCAGCTTGGCAACACCAATAACACTGGTAGCGATACCGATACAACTGGTAGTATCAGAAATTTCAAGTATTGGCGATGTATCGCTAAGTATCGTCAATTTATCGATTTCGCCAATATTTTCGATTGTGTAAATTCCAAGTGTTGCTTGTATTGCCAATGTATTGATATCACCAATATTTTTTACTGAGTAAATTCCAAGTGTCCCTTGTATCTCCTGTGTATCAGTGACATTTTGATAATATCACCAATGTATCAATATCGCCAAAAATCTATTCATTAAAAAAAAATGTTTCATTTTTTTTATGGGTGCATGGTTGTATGCGGTGTTCAATTTGTTGACGATAATATTGTTAATATCGCGATATTATCATTATTGTAACACGGGCGATATCGAGACCACAATCTTTCGTTTCCCTTCCAGTTGTCAGTGATTTGTAGACAAAATATCGTGTGTTGTCAATATTCTAAAATATCAATGTATGTTTGGATGGAAGATTAGATGGTTGGATGGATAGATGGAATGGTTGGATGGATAGATGGGATGGTGGGACTAATTTCTTAGGACGAACATGCTTTTAAGCCCCCATCAAATGGAATCTCATTATATATGCATTCTTTTTGCAAATTTTGTATTCTTTAATATGCAAATGTGTATTTTAGCATCTCCTGAAGTTTCACTGAAAAATTCCATTGTTTTCCCATGTTCTCCCAATGTCTCCCCACATTTCTGGTTATCAACGATATTATCGGCGATATTGATATTGTTTTTGTATCCACAACCAGCGAAACTTGTAGCAATACCGATACTTCGAACATTGTCATCATCCTCTAAGCCTTGTCCCAACTAGTTGGGGTTTTTCCAGGATATGTCATAAATTCATAATGATCCATGTAGTTTAGAGATGGTCACTCTAGCATTTTTGTGTGACAGGTGTTTCTTGAGAGAGCAGGAGGTTCTAAACATGACAAAGAGAGTTTCTCATGAAGAAGACAGGTGAATTTAATTCCCAATATTTATGTGATTTCATGATGAAAATAGCATCCATAACTATGATGTAGAGACTAGAATAATCAAGAGATTCAGTAGCTTTGAGGGAATAAGGAAACCACAAACTTAAAGAAATTCCCTCAATCATCATGACATAACACTATCATAAGCCAACAACAGAAAAATCATGGCCTGTGCATGTTTAAGCAATTTGCTATGGATTTCCAGATATTGTTCACAAATCACAAGGAGCCATACAATCTGTTTTAAATAATTTATACATCACAGTTACAAAGCATCATGCTTTAAAGCATGGATAGCTGGAGCACTAGTAACAATTTGAATATTCTAGCACTTCAGCAGGTAAAAGAGATCCTGTCACCCTACTCATAGAAACAGAGTTATCTTCTTGTTCTTCTTCCTTCTTATTTTGATGAGTCAATGTGTCCCTGTCCCATTTTGAGGCGAGACTATTCCTTGAAGATGCACGCAATCACCCACAAACCACGTGCATCAGGTAATCCCAAGGAGGGGAATCAAACTTGCATCTGTGGGGAGCACACCCACGATGCTTTCCATTCACCCGAACCCCATGTGGGTAGAAACAGGAGTTATTATGAATCAATTAAAAAAATAAGCATATAGTCGTGATTTTTTTCTTAGATATTGACCAGGCAGCATGAAACAGTACTTCAGCATGACAAGATGGTCATGGAGCTTAATTTTTGCAAAGTGGGAGCAAAAGTAGAAATGCAGGTTAAAAATATTATTAGTCAGAAGCATACCACGCTGAGTTAAGAATGCTGTCATTAAGCAACCTGGAGTAAGAACAATATTGAAGTAAAGAAGCACATATGCTAGGCTTGCAGGAAGAACAGGCTGCTGCTTGTATTCCATCCAACCATGCTTGATGGCATCCCTCACTTTTTCCACTGAGTTATTATGGAAGATGGTATAAGAAACATATTCTGGAAACAAACATCCTTCCATTACAAAGAGAAATTAAATTTCACCTAGGTTCCCTGCATCTAGTAGAGGGATGGCACTGAAAGGATTATCACCAGCCTGAGGAAATTTACAGCGATCAAGAACCCCAGTAGAGAGCCTGTTGGTTAACCAGACTAGGAAGACCTGCAAAATGGTATACAAATCAAGAAGAAATCCATATAATTAATCTTTATCAAGGTAACACAACTAACTAGAGGCAAATTGATTACCACAACAGGCAGTGTGCATATCATTAGACCAGCAGCAAGCTGCAAGCAGGTAACAGGATTGTACTTGGACAGAAGAATGCCAAACAGTGATGCTCCAGCTATCTGTGGCAATAAAAGCAGTTAGTACTTGAAAATAGTACCATTCGAATGGCAAAGTAACCTAGAATATAGTGGCTAATAGTTCCATGAGTTCTCACGGAACCCATGGTTAAAATGCTATGGCTTCACCCACTGACACAGCATTACACAATGGACAAGCATCCAGCATGCAACCAGCTTGCTTGTACTGGCACACGAAGGGCTACCATCACCAGCTCTGCAAACACAGGGTGAGTGCCAGCTTCTATCTGGCTCCATGAGTCAGACTTCAAAAGGTTACAACAATTAACAAGAGTATCTTGCAAAAAAATTGTTATTGGCCTCCTTTATCTGCACCATGCTATGTAAATTAGAAACCTACAACCCCTTCAAGCATTCAAATTGTTTGTGAAAGTTTTGAAAGAAAATGAAAAATCAGTTATCAAAGCATATTGCAGTTTCCAAAGAAATTGATGATCTGGCCTCTCTAGGTGAGTGCTTGGGCATCTCCAAAGTCAAGGAACTTCAAAGATGGAGATTATGCACAAAAAGAATAGATGGGCAGAGCATCAGTTGAAACCACATGGAACCAAATGGACCGGAGGTCTTGGTAACAGTAAAAACAAGATCCTTAATATATAAAAAACGAATCCAACAGGGGGCATAATTAGGTGTAGCAACAACCTCGTACCTCACAGAGAAGATCGATTCGACTGAGCATGGCATTTGCTCGGGCCAATGCAATTGGCCTATTTGTGCCTGCTAACTGTATATATACACAAAAATACACATTTTAGGAGAAAAACCAACAAGACGTGCCAGCATTTGAAAAATAAATAAATCAGCATTACCAGCACAACCCAATCACGCTCAATGGCAACCCCCAATGCCAAACCTGCCAGCCTTTCAATAGCCCCTGCAAATACTAGTACCACGAACCAAGGTTGGAGAAGCACTGATGATGCAGAAGTAGGAGGGACACTGTTCAGTGCATGAATGATCATTGCTGCAGATAACAACTGAGCAGCTGCCTGACAGATATGAAGGTATTAAAAGACCCTAACTGCATGTGGAAAACTGGAAAAAAAAAAAAAACCCAAGTACAACTAGGTCCAATAACCAAAGCCAAAAGAAGAAAAACATGAGGTTAAAGAATTACCTGGACTAAGTTCAAACTATTATATGCAGGGACTCTAGGAAAAGAATCCATAAAATGGCCAACCAAAGGGCCTCCAATAAAAATTGCGAGCTGTGTATAAAGGAAATAAGGAATTGATTAAAGATAATTTTGATGTTAGTCTTACAGAACCAAATATGAGCACAATCACTATGCACCTTTGTGAAGAAACCCACAACAGCCACGGGCAATAAGCTTGGATGAAGCAATGCGACAGCTGCAGGCCAAGCAAAATTCCAGAGTTGTTCCACCAGATTTCCAGCCAATGAACAAGCATACAAAGCTGGAAGCAAATTTTTATCAGGTAAGAAGACGGCTATAAGACCAACCACTATGCCTATGAAGTGCAGAAATCATCCAGACTAGAACATAAGTTTTCTCAATGGAGGAATGTGTTACACCTCCCTTTTTATTGGTTGGACTTAAACAATAATCGCATAGTTTCAAGTTACAAAAAGTTTGATGAGTATTTACTGGTTTCACTAGTTTTCCCGTCTCAAGGATGAACACTCCACACCTCAGCACACCAATATATCCAAATATTTATAATCTCATGAAACTCAGATAAACAAAATGGGCTTACCATATAAGCCTGTGGGATGAGCTGGAGTAGATGCAAGAGCATCTTGTTCCTCTTCAGAGAGAACCTGAAAGTGAAATTTTTTTATCTTCCATATATATACATGCAAGAACAACTTACTTTAAGTTAGCCATTATCCTGAAAACAAATAGTTTTCGCAGGGCCTTTCAAAAAAAAAAAAAAAAAAAAAAAAAACAGAGAGATTACACAGGAGTGTATAATATTTGATTCATAGAAATGTATTCACTGTGACATGAAAAGTGAACGGTTGCAAGGGTCATACCGGCAATGTCGTGAACAGAGTATTTATATAGCCATCTTCAGTAAGCAAATTCAAGGACTCAGTCTCAAGAATCTCAGATTTGAGATGAACAATTGGAATAGAACAACCAGGTGGAATCGAAGGTAGATCATCTTGGACCTCATTCTCTGTAGCAATGTGATTAAATTCTACATCAGCATTTCTAGTGGAACATCTCGAAGTGAAATTGTCTGACCTGAAACAAAACATTAGAGATGTCAAGTGTATAGACTTGATAGATTAGGCCTACAGCATTGTAAACACGGAAAGGATTAATTGCCAGTTGAGACAGTCCCTAAATGCCAGTGACAGCATCAGACTGTTGCACAAGAGATCATGGGGACAAGAAATAATTATCAATCAATCAGAAAAAGGATAAAAGTTGCGCCAGTCACTCCCCATCCTGGTCAAAGGAGGGTTGCTGTCAGCTAGTCAAGCCAGTCTTCAAACTTTTGCCAAGCCAGGTCCTAACTCTTGCTCCGGTGGTAGACTCTCAAGAGTTTCAACACCTGGTCAAGGGTTCAAGTACCCATAGGTGGTGAAACTCCACTACGGTGTGAGTGTGTGGGGGGTATGTGTGCATGTGTAAAAATAAAAAAATAAAAAAACTTTTGCCAAGCCATTATAAAATTCCTTTTTCTTTTTTTTTTTTTTTTTTTTTTTGAAGGATAAGCCATTATGAGAATTCGTGTTTCAAATTTGGCAAAACAGGCTTCATGAAGCCAACCTCAAATAGCAGGGACAAGGCATGATGCTGATCATGATGAAAAAGATTTTGCACACACAAAATATGCATGCATGGTAGAATGCCTGATTCAGTCCAAATACTAATGCCAACATAGGACACAAGCAGAAATACGACAATCGCGGAAGTCCACATAAAGTATACATTCTTGTTGTATGAAAACAAAAAGAACTCGACTAAGTGTGAAGAATTTAGTTTCAGCTGAACCTAGTAGCACAACAACAAGCTTAATGAAAATTCAAATATAGCAAGATAAGGTCCGCTTTCTGGGACGATATCTGGCTCAGACACTCCACCTTCGATCTGAGTATCCTAATATATTACGAGATTATGTACAATCCAAAATATTTAGGAATGATATGATTAGCCAATATTTGCACAGTACACAAAGGTTTTCGAAATTGAAAAGTGGAGCCTAATGGTTCGGTAATCAACCCTTTGGTATGTTGCTACCACCATGGATGAAATATGCCTTAAAAATCTCCTTGATAGGGCAATCTCAACCTTCAATTTTGTGGCCTACAGATGGATAATCAAGAAGAAAAATACAAGGTCCATGTACATCTGAAAGGTATTCTAGATCTTCCAATCTGGGAGATTTTCGAGGTGATCCACGGTTGGAATAAACCATTGGCCCCACTTGTCATGATCAAGAGCCCATTATATGCAAATTGCAAAGACACTTGCCACATACACATGCTATATGATTCCTACATTGCAATGCCATGCGTTCATCACTTCATCCGCATTTAAATGTTCCCCTCCAGAGGGAGATCGCAAGCATCCAAATATGTTTCCAGACCAAATAAGGCCCAAGAAAGTTTCTCATACACAGTAATGAACGGGGATGTACATGGAGATGTATTTTGCGTCTAATTTTGTTTCTCGTATGTATTTATGTACCATAAGCATGTATAAATGCATTTCGCCCCTAATTCTGTTTCTGTTTAGAGAGAAATTTTTGATACGCTGGCAGAGTGCTAAGGATTATACATAGGCCCTTCGGGCCTGTTTGGAATGAGAGATTAAATATTATTGAATTGCATTAGGTGGTATTAACAACAATATTACACAATGATTATATGTCTGGAAATACCATGGTATTTTGACTGTCCAATACCACATTTGGGATAAAATTCTTCCTTTGGGAATAACACTATTACGTGAAACATTGAAACCTACATTTGGTGGACCATGGAATTGTTAGACCAGATTTCATAACTGATACAGGTCACCTACATGCATATGCAACTAAATTGTCACGTGTAAAGGGCACATGTGGATGGACGGCATGGATAAAACACATGCATCAACGTGGGGCCCATAGATATAGTAGATTTTCGAAATCCACTAGAAATCCTGTCGTATCTCCTACTGGGACTAGATGATATGATACCTGGATTAATCCAACCCTTCCCATTATTTCCAAACGGCAGATAGAATTTATATTAGACCAAATGCAATTCCATACCACCTAATCCCATGTTCCAAACAGGCCCTTAAAAATTACTGAATAATTGCATAGGTGGAATACAAATAATTCAAATTAAACTGTCCAAATTATGGATCCCAGTTTAGATGTATCATGAACCAAATATTACACTTATTTGGTTTTGTGACTATCGGATTAGTGGACACTTATTCGACTGTTAAGAATGAAAAAATATCCAACGGTTCTATTTCAACCAACAAGTGTCCACAAATGAGAGGTTAATATTGTACAATCAATCTGATTTTGGAACTGCGACTTAGGGCCTGTTTGGATGCATGTAAGTTGGCTAAAATGTAAGTGACTTACGGAGAAGTCACTTACAGGTTGTGTTTGGGGGAGAAAATTCACATGTAAGTTACTTACAGCCTGTAAGTCACTTACAGGCAAATCTACCAAAAAATCTGCAGGGGGATGGGGGTAAGAAGTCACTTCCTTGTAAGTCACTTACAAGATCAATGGTCGGATGTTTAAAAGGAGGGGAAGAGGGAGAAACGCAACAACCCACCAACCACCATTAACAACCATGAAGCTCCAACCAATGAAGAAGAAGCAACGGCCATTGAAGAAGCTCCAGCAGGCCTTGCGGCAGTGCAACCAATCCACATCTTACAACACTATTACCGCAGCAAAGCTTCATTTACCACACCACCAACCGCCATTTACCATACCAACAACCACCATTGATTAGCTTCTATAAGAGGGAAAAGACGGTTTTGGATCTCCATCCCAATCAAGGTATTCAAAATCAGTTACGTAACAGTAACAGTCATAACCGTTATGCATTACGGGTCGAAACAGTCGTAACGGCCATTACAAAAAAAAAAAAAAAAAAAAAAAAAAGGTCAGTAAAGGCCCTGTAACAACCCGTAACGGTCCTGTAACAGTTTTTTCAAAAAATAAAAAAAGGGTTGCAATGGCCGTTATAGCCCATATCAAGACGGTAATGGTGGCCGTTAAGGCCACCGTTACCGTTTTGGAACACCTCTCTCTCTCTCTCTCTCTCTCTCTCTCTCTCTCTCTCTCTCTCTCTCTCTCCATCGAAACGGTAGGGTTTTTTTTTCGCGTAACCACAAATCCCACCCTCTTTTTTTGCTTGGAAGACGAAAGCGGATTAGGTGTTACTCAGGTAACATTTTATTGGTGGGTGTTACCCTACCGTGGAGCCCACCTTGACGATGTGTTATATATCCACTCCATCCATCCATTTCTCCAGCCCATTTTAGGACGTGGTCCCAAAAGTTAAGAAGATCCAAATCTTAGGTGGACCCCACCACAGGAAACAGTGGTGATTAGCTTAAAGGAGCCATAGATTGTCTCTAATGGTGTGGTCCACCTAAGATTTGGATCTTCTTAAGTTTTGGGATCTTGTCCTAAAATGAGATGGAAAAACAGATGGTCAGCCTGGATATACAAAATGTATATCAAGGTAGGCCACACACGGTTAGGGTAACACCCAGGTAACAACTAATCTGCTCCCTTGGATTATTTTAATGCGTTTATTTTTAAATCTTTCATTTAATTATTTTCATGCATTTGGATTCTTTAGTGTAGAAAATGGACAGTAGAGATGATTCTGAAAGTAGACATTTTAATTTAGTGGGTGGAAATTGCATGCATTCTTTTATTACCATTGTGTGCATTTTAATGTTGCTGTTATTTTTTCCCTTTTTTTTTCTTTTTTGTGATATATGTTTGAGAAATTTATATGGACCATTTATGTTCAGTGGTACAACCGTTGATATCACATGATGGGCCTCACCTTGTATGGTACTAAATCTCCATGATTGATATCACATGATGGGCCTAACCTTTGATACTCTAGCAGAGTGTGATGGTTGATATGCATGCCTTAGAAATTGTGCTCATGGTGTATGTGTAACTCAATCTGTACGCAATGGTTGGGGATTCCCCCAAATGGATTTGATATTTAAAGGGGGTTTTTTTTTTTTTTGTTAAATCAATCTGATGGTCAGTTTTTGGGCAACCATCATGCTCGGCGGGAACCTTTACCTGGGCTAGCAGTCCAGAAAAGAAAAAGAAAATAATAATAATAATAATAAACATTAGTTCTTTCAACACACAGGCATGGGTCCCACCGCGCGCAAAAGCTGGCATCTGCTGGCCAGCAAATCCTGATTGTTGATCTATGGGTCCCACCGCATGCTAAAGCTTGCACCTGCTGGCTGACAATCCTGATTGTTTATCTGATGGGCCACACAAGTGTTGGGCAATTTTTTAGGCGTGCAAATGCTCGCACCTGCTACCAACAATCCTAATTGTTGATTTGATGGGCCACATTGTTTTGGGCAATTTTTCGAGCAATGCCGATTCACGAATACTAGCAGATGCTCTCAACCAACAACGCAAATTGATTGTCCCGAAAGGTACTAATTTAAGTAGACCTATAGATACGTATTTATTCATTAATAAGTAGATTAAATTTAAATGACTTTCAAGCTGTGTTTTGTATAGGCAAATATTACTTAGTAGATGATGGTTTTGCGAATACGCCTGATTTTTAGTGGAATTCGGTACCATTCCATGGCCCACTTGATGATTAGTTCGGCCTAAGAATTAGCTCAAATATTCATCTTGATGGGCCTAACAAAATGACATATTTGATCCCATACTTTTTTATATGATCATAATATTTTAAAACAATTCCTAGTCCAAGCTCTGCTCAGTGTAAATATACAGCTTCTTACCTATAATCCAAACACAAAAACTAACTTATCTCTAAGTGACTTACAACTTACATCCAAACAGGTTACCTGTAAAACTTTCACCTGTAAGTGACTTACCTCACTTACAACTTAAAACGACAGGAGTCACACAATTTAGACAGTTCAAATTGAGTTAATGTATGCAACATATACAATTCCCGAGCACCTGCATATCAAGTGTAGTATGCAGTCAGAGTATAAAATAACTCCCCTTCCCTCCATCCACACATTTTATCAATCACCTCTGTCTCCTCGAAGAAATGCAATATGAAAAAATTAAAATTTACTCAGAAGAACTGGATAGAATTACAATTCATCCCACAACAATCTGAAACTGAGTATGAAGAGAACAGAATTACCTGAATGCGTACGGCTTCAACCATCGGCGGGGGAGGACGCGATGACGAAGTCGAGGAGGCACCAGTGACGAGGAAGAGCGGCGAAGAGTGAGAGCAGAGACGAGAGACGGAGAGGGCGACTGAGAGAGGATAACCAACCCCATTGATGCTTCAAGAAGCTGGGATTGCGGGAGCTGCTTTCTTGCCTACTCATGCAGACTTGCAGCAGGAAGCGCGTATGGTAGTCCAGCAGCAGCAGTAGAAGAAGAAGAAGAAGCGAAATCTAGGGTTTTTTTTCTAGGATTTGGGAAGCTAGGGTTGGGGTTTTAGGGAGAGATGAGGTTTTCCCGTTCTTTCGGTCTCGCCTTATCCGATTCGAATACACGAGAAAAAAGCGGAGAATTCAAGGGATGCATTGGTGGGTTTTCTCAGCTGCCATGACATAAGAAAAGCTTTGATACTCCGGCGGACTGTGATGGATGATACTCAGGCACAGAAATTACTTTGAAATGAATACGTGACGTGTAAGTACTTCAAAAGAAACTGTCTTTACATGTACCATGAACTAACTGATAATACAACCATCGTGATGTACGTGTTTCATCCGTGCTACCATCCATTTAGAAAAATCATTTTAGGCTATTAGCTTAAAAAGAAAAAGGAATAAGGCAGATCAAAGACTCAAGTGGGTCACACCACAGTAAGAAGAGGAGACTTGAGTACTTACAGTGCAAGCTTCTCAGGGACCATGGTAGTTTTGGATCAAGCTGCTATTTATATTTTTCCCATCATCCAAGCTCACGTGACCTTATGAACAGGTTGGATGGCAAATAAACATCATCACTAGCCTTAGGAAGATTTCATGTACATTGCCTGGTGTTGTAGCAGAACTTCAATGGGCAAGCCATGCTGTATGTGTTTTATCCACACTGTTCATCCATTTGTTTATTTTAAACCATAAGCTCAAAAATAAACAATGTCAAGGAATTAAGTAGAACACACCATAAGAAACAATGGGTTTGAATGCCTTCTAGCAGCCCCGTAAACAGTTTAAATGACAAATAAACATCATTATAGCTTCTACAAATGTTTCAACAGTGGACGTCATAATCCTCACCATAACCTAAGGCGTGGTCCACTGTAGCTCTGTATATGCTTCAATTTCAAACTCATGGCATAAAATGAATAGATGGCCTGAATAGCAAGCTCAATGGTACATTTCAACATGAAGGTCCTAGGAGGGATTCACCTTCTTTAAGCCAGCCACTGTTGACTATCTGAAGTGACCATCTAGTGGAGTACTGACTGGCTTCGCTACATTCATATTGAACCGCTCTAGGACTTTCTCAATATACCGCTCTTGTAACAACCAAAGCTTCTTGCTGCTTCTATCACGGGTTATCTCCATTCCTAGGATCTATCTAGTTGGGCCCAAGTCTTTCTTCGCAAAAGACTTACCTAACTCCTGTTTCAGCCTGTCGATCTTTTTGATGTCTTTTCCCATGACGAGCATGTCATCAACGTATAAAAGCAGAACTAAGAAATCACCATCTGAGAACTTGCGCGTGAACACACAGTGGTCCGACTCCGTTCTGTCATATCCATGCTTCAACATAAACGAGTCGAACTTCTTTTACCATTGTCGTGGAGCTTGTTTCAGTCCATACAAGCTCTTCCTCAGCCTACACACCATATGCTCTTTGCCCTTGACTTCGAACTCCTCTGGTTGGTATAAGTAGATCTCTTCTTCCAGGTCACCATGGAGAAAGGCAGTTTTAACATCCAACTGTTCTATCTCCAGATCCATGCTAGCCATCAACCCAAGCAACACCCGTATGGATGTCATCTTCACTACTGGTCAGAATATCTCCTCGAAGTCGGCACCTTTTCTCTGATCAAACCCTTTTACCACAAGTCTGGCCTTGAACCTCGTCTGTGAATTCTTCTACTTAACCTTCTTTCTGAACACCCACTTGTTGCTTAAAGCTTTCTTGCCCTTAGGCAATTTCACCATATCATAGGTGTGGTTCTTATGCAAGGATTTCATCTCCTCTTACATAGCTTTCAACCACTCCCCCTTATGCTCGTCGGCTAGGGCCTCAGAATAATCTTCTGGCTCTCCCCCATCAGTCAGCATAATGTACTCATGCGGCGAGTACCTTTTAAACGGTTGTCTGTCCCTAGATGACCTCCTCACATGTGGCTCAACAAGTGGATCAAGTGGGGGCTGCTCCCCTGGTCCATCTTCTGAAGGAACTCTCTCGTCCTCTGCACCTTGCTGTACTCCCCCGTCATCAGGAACTACGGGAGGAATAATCGGATCCGTGTCCTCTAGCTCACCTGAACTAGGCTGATTCTTATCTGGCTTATCAATGTCTTCTATACACTGATCTTCAAAGAAAACCACATCTCTGCTCCTGACGAGCTTCCTCTCGGTCGAATCCCACAATTTATAACCGAACTTTTCATCACCGTACCCCAAGAACACACACTGTCTGATCTTCATATCGAGCTTGGACCTCTCGTCCTTTGGTACGTGAACGGATGCCTTGCACCCAAACACCCTGAAATGAATGTACGATAGATCATGTCCAGTCCACACCTTCTCAGGTACTTCTCCATTCAATGGGGCTGATGGAGACCTGTTTATCAAATACACTGCCGTGTGCATTGCTTCTCCCCAGAATGTCTTAGGTAATTTCGCATGGGATAACATACATCTGATTCTCTCAACAATGGTGCGATTCATTCGCTCAGCTACACCATTATGCTGGGGGGTCTTGGGAACCGTCTGTTCATGTCGTATACTCAGGGACTTGCAGTACTCATGAAAGTCACCGATGTATTCACCACCATTGTCAGTGCGGATGCACTTCAGTGATCTACCTGTCTCTCTCTCGACCATAGCATGAAACAATTTAAACACACCAAAGACCTCGTCCTTGGATTTCAAAGCATAAACTCAAACCCTCCTAGATCATCATCTATAAAAGTAACAAAATACAATACCCCACCCAAGGTTTTTGTCCTCATAGGACCACAAACATCAGAATAAACCAAATCTAATGCATGCACTTTATTAACATGAGAAGCAGTTTTAACGAATGAAACTTTATGTTGTTTCCCTGATAAACAATCAAGACGGGTTTTGAGAGGTGTACCTGTCACGTCTGGAAGGAGCCGCTTCCTTGCTAGTACCCGAAGCCCTTTTTCACTCATGTGGCCTAGACGCCTGTGCCACATGTCAATAGTTGAATCTTCCATTGCGTTCAACCCACCCTTGCACATACTAACACTTGCCTTGTAAAGGGTGCAACACTTCTTTCCTCTAGCCACGATCAATGAACCCTTGATGAGTTTCCAACGCCCACCTGCAAACCGACTTTCATAGCCATCATCATCCAACCTTCCCGTCGACATCAAGTTAAGGCGAAGGTCTGGGATATGCCTCACATCCCTGAGAACCAATGTGCAGCCCACATCAGTTTTCACACAAATATCACATACTCCCACGATTTTTTATACGCCAGAATTTTCCATCTTTACAGTCCCATAGTCACCTAACTTGTAGCTTGTGAAGAAGTCCCTGCGTGGAGTCGCATAAAACGAAGCTCCCGAGTCAACCACTCAGTCGGTGTCCTGACTCGTAGCCGTGAGACATACGTCATGATCTGCAAAAAGAATAACTACAACGTCGCCATCTGAAACGACCGCAGTGGAATCCAATTCATCTTCCTTCCATTTTCCTTTCTTGTCATTTTTCTTACCACGACATTCATGCTTGTAGTGACCCTTCTTGCCATAATTCCAGCAATTAACATCTTTCCTGTTACTCGACTTGCCTCTTGATTTATCTCGGGCCTTCCCGCCCTTCCTGTTCTTTCCTCTCCCCCGTTCCTGCATCACAAGAGCCTCTTGTTGAGTAGACCCCTGAGACTTCCTCCTTGTCTCTTCATTAAAGAGACAGCTAGTCACCTGTTCTATGGATATCTTTCCGTCTGGCGTGGAGTTACTTAGAGACACCACCAATGTCTCCCAACTGTCAGGCAATGAACTAAGCAATAATAAAGCCCGCAATTCATCATCTAGGACCATCTTCATAGAGGTGAGTCGGTTCACTATATTGCTGACCTCATTCATGTGCTCGGCCACAGAACCACCATCCTTGAACTTGAGATTCACAAGTCGCCTTATCAGAAATATTTTATTACCGACTGTCTTCCTCTCATACAGCCCTTGTAATTTCAGCCATAGGCTTGCAGCTGAGGTTTCTGTAGACACATGGTGAAACACGGAATCATCCAACCATTGTCTAATAAACCCCACCGCCTTTCGGTCCATCTTCTTCTAATCATCATCAGTCATATCCTTAGATTTTTCTAATATGCCTAAGATTGGAGAATATAGGTCCTTGCAATAAAGCAAGTCCTCCATCTTAGCCTTCCATATGGTCCAGTTAGAACCATCGAGGCTGATCATCCTTGAGCCACCTTACATAATTCAAAACCGATCCTACCCGTTCAATGAACTTAGCTCTGATACCACTTTGTTGGGTTGCCTTGCACAAACCTTTGGATCTAACCTCCCGAAACAAACCAGAATTATGGATAATAAAGCAATGAAATAAATCAATGCATCAATCACACACCACACAAGAGTATTTTACGTGGAAAACTCTCAAAGAGGTAAAAACCATGGGACCTCGTCCAGATCAACAATCCACTATGAAGTAGAACGTTTACAACCTTCTTTACTCACGCAAGAGTGGATGAATAATGAAAGAATAAAGAAAACCAGAGAGATCTCACCGATTACGAGGACGTAGGAGTGCTGAGATATAGAC
The DNA here is from genome assembly GCA_030180095.1 of Magnolia changhungtana. Lineage (NCBI taxonomy): Eukaryota > Viridiplantae > Streptophyta > Magnoliopsida > Magnoliales > Magnoliaceae > Magnolia > Magnolia changhungtana. Next base: position 6,076,515 of record JASAUF010000378.1, read on the forward strand.
TGCACTGTAAATCACCTCCACGAGCATAACCTCCCTTCTACAAGCTTCCTCTCTCTCTTTCTCTCTCTCTCTCTCTCTCACCTTTGATAGCCCTCTTGTGTTTTTCTCATCAACAAAACATACGTAGAAAAATCCTAGGGACCCTTTTTTTATAGTTTTAGGAAACTCCTTTCCGCATCCTAGTTGCAAAAAGACTTGTGCATCCCAGTTGCGAAAGGACTTGCGCATCCCAGTTACGAAAGGACAACGGGTCAAAAAAACCCATCAGGTCCTAGGTTCGAGCGCCCTGGTGTGTGTATGATCAAGCCCCACAAGGTCCCACTTGGATACCAAAATATTCATGTGTTGAACATCACATGGGAACTCGGACCTATGACTTTAATGTTTGAAGACACTGGGATGCGCAAGAAATAAATCAATGCATCAATCACACACCACACAAGAGTATTTTACGTGGAAAACCTTCAAAGAGGTAAAAACCACGTAAAATCAATGCATCAATCACACACCACGCAAGAATTATGGATAATAAAGCAATGAAATAAATCAATGCATCAATCACACACCACACAAGAGTATTTTACGTGGAAAACCCTTAAAGAGGTAAAAACCACGAGACCTCGTCCAGATCAACAATCCACTATGAAGTAGAATGTTTACAACCTTCTTCACTCACACATGAGTGGATGAATAATGAAAGAATAAAGAAAACCAGAGAGATCTCACCGATTACGAGGACGTAGGAGTGCTGAGATATAGACTGCACCGTAGATCACCTCCACGAGCATAACCTCCCTTCTACAAGCTTCCTCTCTCTCTTTCTCCCTCTCTCTCTCACCTTTGATAGCCCTCTTGTGTTTTTCTCATCAACAAAATATACGTAGAAAAATCCTAGGGACCCTTTTTTATAGTTTTAGGAAACTCTTTTCCGCATCCTAGTTGTGAAAGGACTTGCGCATCCCAGTTGCGAAAGGACTTGCGCATCCCAGTTACGAAAGGACAACGGGTCAAAAAAACCCATCAGGTCCTAGGTTCGAGCGCCCTGGTGTGTGTATGATCAAGCCCCACAAGGTCCCGCTTGGATACCAAAATATTCATGTGTTGAACATCACATGGGAACTTGGACCGATGACTTCAATGTTTGAAGACACACCATCTACAGCCATGGGTTGGAACCCCTTAGGTCCAGATAAAATCAAATAAAACTATCTTAGATGCATGAAAAACCAAACATTACACTTATTTTATAATCTTCCTCTCTTTCAACAAACAAGATTTAAAGAAATAGAGATTAATGCAATTCAGATAATATTATTTGGACATTGATTAGGCATTGGTTATATTTTAACATAGTTCTCTCTTAATGTGATATGGCATGATTTATTTGAATTGACAGGTTACAATCACAATGAGCTCACCGAAGCATCTCTAAATACATTACGTATCTCTTATTATCCAATTAAATCCTACCACATCAACCAGAGGAAGCTCAAGAGGGAGCTAGAGATGATCATAGACTAAACAATTTAGTTGCTTGATTTGAATGAATGCATGCCACTTGTACAATTTTTGAGTGCCAGGGAGTCAGATTCAGATTGAGTGCTACCCTGATGGTAAAGGGCTCTAAGAGCCCACTCTAATGCATGGGTTTATCCATGCCATATTTGTGTTTTGCCTTCATCCAAGTCCATGTGACCTTATAAAGAGGTTGTATGACAAACAAATATCACAATAGGCCCTAAGTGTAGTTTAAACCTAGGTGGGTGTCATTATTACCACATCTTCCTCTGGTGTGGCCCACCTTACTTTTTTTTTCTTTTTTTCTTTTTAATTTTTGGCTTGTTGGTACAACCCACTGTCAGTTCACACTTCACTATTAGCCACCCCACTAAGCATCGATACCATGACCTCAGTGTTGAAACAAGGTATCTTTCACTCAGTCTACCACTTGAGCTATGGATTAGGGGTTGCCTTGGATATACTTTGTTATTAGGCTTGTTCCCTAAAATGATATGATAAAATAGATGAACGGTATGGATAAACCCATACATCACTGTAGACCTCTCAGAGCCATGTGTCAAACACTGATTTCCTTTACTTCGGCTGGATGTTATGGGACGTGAAGCAAGGTAGGGCCGACCATGATGTTTGACCTGGCTATCCCCTTTCTCATATTATTTTACGACTTAGGATATGTTCATCGGAAGGTTTGAACTATGGCCGTCATTAGCACCGCTGCTTTTTATTTTTGTCCACTTAAGTCTTGGATCTAACTCATTTTTTGATTTACATTTTAAGTGATATGAAAAAATTGATGGACGGTGTGGATGAAAGCCATACGTAACGGTGGACCCTCATATCCCCAGCCTATCCCGAGCTCGGGACAGGGGTAGTGCCCATCCGCATCCCCCAAAATACTGCCACGTGTCATCGTTTGGTTGCATTTCGTGTGTTGCGCGCTGCCAGTATTTTTGTGGGGATGGAATTGTATGATTCTCGGCATCAGTTTATGCACGTCTACTCGCTTTTCAACTCGACTTTTCATTTTCCAAGTGGGCCCATATATCAAAGATCCATCCATATCAGTCGTCTATTCGCGTCACCATGGATAGACAATTACCGAAAAACACCTCAAGGGTGAATCACAACCTTTGATTTTGTGACCAAGAAATAGACGGTCAATTGGAGAAATAGAGACGCCGATGAATGATGTCCCATTTTCAATTGCAAAAATGCCCAAAATCAATGGACGAGTACTTCAGTGCATAACTGTCCTGAGGCAAAGATGGTGGGACCCAACAGAGAAATTAATGTGTGATATTTCAATTTAGGAGATTTTAGGTCGTAGACGGGTCTCAGGAGATCAACGGCTGGCGTTGCTCCGCAGATGAGTCAGCTCTGATTGGGTAGAAGGATGTTTCGCACCTGTCCCTGTTTAATGTTCCCATGCGGGTGCTTGTGATGTTAACGTGGCACCTGCATCCGTTGAGTCCCTTCTTGAATTTTGTCCCTCAGAAATTGAGCCATATTCACGACTCTGGTGGGCCACACCGTTTATAAATATTGTCAAATCATGACTTGAATTGGGCGTATTTTGGCGTGGCGTAATTTGATTGGGTCAGGGGTCATTTTTAGAGATGGAGCTTAACGTCAAGCGACACTTAGCCGCTTTTAGACGTACTTAGCATGGCGCCATCTTTGACAATAGCACGTGGACCAATCATAATCCTTTTAAGAACCACCCATGCCAAATGCATTGAATCCACATCAGTAGATTCATGCCTAAGACTTCTAAAATTTCTTGGTAGGGCCCACATTGTTCATCCAAATGGTGTGGCCTACTTAGCTCATGTAAGGACACATCAATGGATGGGGTAGATGCTACATAAGTGTCAAGATATAACACATACATGAACGTGATGAGGTTAATTACCATCTTTCTCAAATATAACTATACTAAATCTATGGTGCTTCTCTAGACTCCTCGGAGAGACTTCTCCAATTCACGAAAAAAAAGAGAAGCAAGAAAAATACAAATAAATTCTATAAATTTCATAATTTGATTGATTAATGAAACAAACAAGTCTACATCCATTTAAATAGGTATACCAAGCTTCAGAATTAAACTACAACTAAAACTCCATAAAATTTGTAACTTACTATAAATAATAAATTTACTATTTATAGTAAGTGTCATATGAGGCTTAACCACATTATTCTCCTAATTTTTCTAAACACTTTTTTTTTGTTGGACACAAGTCTTAAAGATTGAAGATAAAGAGTTATAATCAAACAAAAACTTACTATAAATTGTAAAAATGGAAATAAAATTAAATTTCAACCGATGATCTGATGGAATCTCGCAAATTCGGTGTAGGCAACCCGGCAAAGCCGGGTTGGTTGGCTAAAGTAGCTCGTCTTACCCTAAAATCATACATAGTACATCGAGTAACTCATTCTAATTTGCGAGATATGCTTGTTTTAAGGTTCTGACGGTCTCGATGACTTCCACTTCTGATCGGGTCTTCTTTGGTCCATCTTGAACATGAAAGTGTCCGCGACCTGCTCTACATCAAGATGGGCCCACACTACTTGATCCAAACCCAAGGTATGGTAACATCTCCACTTAAAGCTAGTGTTCTACCATGTGAGTTACATTCCGATTTCTACTCAAATGAATTTTAAAAAGTTAGTTAGTTTCAAATCAAGAACTTACTCAGTTTTGATTGAGCTTATTTTTGATGGGTGCAAAATTCAACCATTTCAAGAGTCAAATGATAAAATTTATATATTTCTATTCTTTTTAAGGCTTTAAGAATTTACTTGTGTCTCAAAGCCTGTGCTACAGTCATGAGTCATTTAGGGGGCGTTTGGATCATAAGTTACTTTAGATGAGTTACTTATTTATCTTGGTTTATACCTAAACGATGTGTATATTTGATAACCACTGTACCTTGTACTTATCAACCAAAAAGTAGAAAAGCATACTTGTTTCGAACATGATAAGCAATTCTTCCTCAAGTCTATTTGGTCCCCCTCACATCCACCATCCATCATGTGTCAATCATTGATGTGGAACATTCATCATGAGGGCCCCACCTTTGATGTAGGTCATCCATTAAACGAGGTCCATATTGAAAGTGGATCATTCATCAATATGGCTCGACATTTAATATGCACCATTTACTCCAAAAGCTTAAGCTGTCAGAGTGTGGTGTATCAATATATATTGATGGACTTTATCACTTCAACACTCCCCCGCACATGCGGGATGGGAACTCCACACGGGAACATACTGACGAGGGTGGAGGGACACTCACACCATAAATAGGCTGGGCTTGATTACCCGGTCTCGGAGCCCGAACTGATTTTTCTGGTCCCCCGTGGGAGAATAATATTTTAGAGAGGCATATTTTTGTTGCTCTCAAAATTTGAATATAGGATCTTCCGCTCTGATACCATGTCAAACAACCATTTACTCCAAAAGCTTAAGCTGTCAGAGTGTGGTGTATCAATATATATCAATGGACTATATCACTTCAACACATCATTCATTATGTAGGGTCCATCTTTAATATTGGTCATCCATCAAGTGGGCCAACCTTCAATATCCACAGCCCATCATGCGAGCCCCACCTCTAATGTGGGTCGTCCATGATGTAGTGCCTGCCTTGGATATGGGCTACGCATAATTAGGGCAAACCTTTGATGTGAACTACCCATCATGTGGGGCTTACCTTGATATGGACCGTCCATCATGTGGGGCCCACCATTATTAACCACCCATCATGTTGAGCTCACCTTGATTTGGGCCTCATCTTCCATGTGGGTTGCCCATCATGCAAAGCTTGCCTTGAATGTGAGCCATTCATCATTAAGGGCCGATCTTTGTTGTGGATTGTCCATCATGTGGGGCCACCTTAACATGGGTCATACATCATGTAGGGCCCAACTTCATTATCCACTACCCATAACATAGAACTCACAGTTGATGTGGATTGTCGATCATGTAGGCCCTACCTTTGAAGTGGGTTGTTCATCGTACCAGCCCGCTTTAGATATGAGCTTTTTATCATTATGAGCAGCTGACCTTTGATGTGGTCCCATATTAAATATGGGATCATCCATCACGTGGGCCCCACCTTTTATGTGGCCCATCCACCGTGTGAGAGTCTCACCTTCAATATGGACAATCAATCAGGTGGGGCCTTTTTTTATATGAATAGTGAGAGAGAGTCTCCTTTGAAGTGGATTATAAGAGAGAAGTAGAAAAGTCATAAGTAAAAAAGCTTTAAAAAAATTACTTATTAAGATAAGTAGCTTTGGGCACACAAGGCATACCAAACTAACTCAAGTGAAAAACATAACTTAATTACTTAACAGAAGTTAAAGAATAATTTATTTGGTGGTATCCAAACATGCCCTTAAAGATTGTTTATAAATTTTATTAACATTAAACTTTTTAAAAATAAATTTTACTATTTTGAAAAAGTGTTCTATTTAAAATTAAATTATCATTTAATATTTCTTTTATTTATATAAGGTCATCAAATACATTACAAGCAACACTTACATCAATGATATCAATTCTACTGATATTTCTAGAGATTTCTCTCCCTATGGATTCAAGATTAAATATCTTCCCTATCCACACAAACCCACTGCATAATTACATGAAAGAAGGAAGAAGGCCGCAAGGGTGCATGATATAATTCATATACACCCCAGCATATTTCCCAACACGGGCACACAACATAAGATCCAAGCCGCACATCAGGTTGATTACATTGCCTAGGTATAAATTTCAAGCCAATCAGCAACTTAGATTTTAATTAAAAATTACAGATGATATGGATGGTTACTAGAAATTTAGCTAAAATTTTCAAAGCTTGTTAGATTTTTATAAACATTGCGGCACACCTGACAAGAGAAATGGTCTTATTTCTCGATATGGAATCTAAATGGTGGGACCCACTTTATGTACAGCTTAGATCTTATGTTGTATGCAATGTTGTCGCATATGTTTGGATTACATGGATTGTTTAAGGATCTCTTTCAAATGGAAGACGAAGAGCTAGGGAGCCCTATCCAATGGCATAAGGTCTCCTTGGGTACTATGGATTCAGAAAATCGCCTGAATATGAAATACTCTGGATTTGAAATACTCTAATCATGGTTGATTGGGAATACCCTCTAATATCTCCTTGTCAAATAGCCGATGGATTCAGCATAACCTTAAATACCGGGCCTGTTTGATTTTCCATGATACAGAAAAATCTTGGTAAAAAAGTAATTAGTACCTTTTTCCCTTGTTTGAAAATGTGATAGTAATTCAACCTGGAAATTTGATAATTTAAAAAAAAAGTGTTGACTTAAATCTGTGGACCCCACTGTAATGTATATGATATATCCGCACCGTTCATTTGTTTTATTAGAACATTTTGGAGCATGAGCTGAAAAATGAGACAGATACAACACTCAAATGGCCCACATGAAAGGAAATAATGGTCTTAATTCATCCACCATTGAAAGTTGTTTACTTCATTGGGCACACATTAAGGTTTTTTTTATCATCTAACCCGTTCATAGGGTCACATAGACAAGGATAAGGGGAAAACACAAATATCAGCTTGATTCTAAACTTTTAAGGGCCCCAAGAAAATTTTAATGGTAGGCATTCAATTCCCGCTTTTTCCTGTGATGTGGTCCACTTGAGCTTTGGATTTGTCTCATTTTTTTTCTCATGCCCTAAATTCAGCTGGCATAACAAATGAGTGGTGTGGATAAGTCATATACATCACGAGGGGCCCCACATTGATTTTGTATATTTCTTGATTAAAGTGTTAAAAAAGTAAGTCGTAACGTGAAAAAAATGTGGTAATTACCTAATAAATAATTATTATCCATTTACATGGTAATTATAATTGAGCCGAAAAATCAAACAGGCCCTATGTCTATTTTGCCAAATGATGAGAATAGTTGTGAACTTGGGCACAAAAATATCTCTGCTCGTGGTGATGTGTGGGGCTACATAGATATCCGTGACAAATTTACTCTATTTATTTGTTTTCATTGTTTTGAAAAATAACAATATGACATGATTTTTAAAATCAAACATATCCAAAATATGTATGAGCCATAGCACACAAAACTGTGGGGATTGAATGCTCGCTGTGACAGAAGTGTTGTTCAGGACAATATTTTCTCATGCAATTTATCTGAGTGGTAATAATTTTATAAACGGTTTGGATGACATATAAACATCATAGTCAGCTCTAGAAAGATTTTAACGGTGGACGTTGCTATTCCCACTGTTTTGTTGGTGTAGCCCACCTGAGTTTTGGATCTACCTTATTTTTAGAATCCTATCCTATGTGGTCTTTTCGAAACAAATGTATAGAGTGGATTTGTCACTGACACCTCTATGGACCCACGCAGCCCTAGGCACAGAGATCTCTGTGCCTATCTACAGCCCACAGGAACATTGTACCCATTTTCACACGGGCAAATGTGACCACATCGGTGAAATCTTAGCTTTTCATTAGGTAGGATGTACTGTTTATGCTGTATATCATAAAAATCAGGCCATTCATATATCAAGTGGTCCACAAAACATGGAATAAAATGAACGACCGCAAAAATATATATTTCATCCTTTGACCCATCAGTGGAGTGAAATGGCCTACCTGATAGAAGGCTCAGATCTGTCACACATGTTCCAACTGGAACGTGTGTCCAAACCTTCATGTTAAAGCGGCCCCATACAGGTCTAACAGCCGAGCCAAACCAGGCTAACCATCAATGCATCTTTATATGATATTTAAGACTAGAGGTGGGCACCCATCGACTTGATTCGGCTAACTCAACTCGTGCGAATTGTTTAGATCCAACTTGACTTGAACCGAATGTGTAAGTTAGGCTTCGCCCAAGATGAACTCAAACCGAGTTGAGTTTGAGTTCGAGTTACCTAGTAACTCGACCTGAAACTTGATCCGGTTAAACCCGAATCGATTCGAAACCTAACTCTCTAACCCTACCCGCCACCCCCTATTTCGACCTAATCGTAAAATCTCTTCCTCCCTCTCTCAACCTCCTCATCTTCCAAGCCTGACAACCACCCATTACCATCGCCCTCCTCATCCTCCTCCTCTCTCTCCTCTTCACTCTCTAGGTCTCTTCCTCCCTCATCTCTCAATCCAACTGTAACATCCCAAATTTTCACTGTTTTGGATTTCTAAAAATCCTTGATTTTTAATTAACTTGTACTATCACGTACTGACATTAGCACTCAACGTTAGCTTATACACGAGTTAATTAATCCAAGATTAGCCCAATTTAATAGACCAGACAGGCCGTGATAAGGCCTAGTGCGGGCCGCTAAGCCAGATGGCTATTTACACTTAAAGACGGCCCATGTGGGCCACCCAAATGACCGTGAAGGGTCGAAAAATCTAAAAATTTAGGAAAGCGAAGATCTCATCTTGGGCTTGTGGTCCATCGTGGACTACGGATCCAGTGGACACCCAGAACTGGGATCTGGCACTAGCCGAATGCACCCCACCAATGCCAGATTGGAATCTGGCACTTACAAATAAAATTGGGATACCTGGCGTTCCAGCCGTCGGATTTCTTCCAAATTTACAGTGGAGGTTTAATATATTTTTCTACGCCCGTCCACCAAATCTGGGGCCCGATCGTGTTACGATGACCGTTGATCGCGAATCGGACCCGTACGACCAAACCCCGCATCCGTTCGTTCCCAAATTTTGTAAGACCCCTCATCGGGCCATGGACCACTTATCCTATAAATTTTATGGTCAGAGGGCCATCAGAAATGCTCAAATCACCAAAATGTAAGTGCCAGATTGGAATCTGGCACTTACAAATAAAATTGGGATACCTGGCGTTCCAGCCGTCGGATTTCTTCCAAATTTACAGTGGAGGTTTAATATATTTTTCTACGCCCGTCCACCAAATCTGGGGCCCGATCGTGTTACGATGACCGTTGATCGCGAATCGGATCCGTACGACCAAACCCCGCATCCGTTCGTTCCCAAATTTTGTAAGACCCCTCATCGGGCCATGGACCACTTATCCTATAAATTTCATGGTCAGAGGGCCATCAGAAATGCTCAAATCACCAAAATGGCCCCCACAGGACCACTTAAAGGTCAGAAACGCTTTCTCAGATCATATATCCGTTCATCCGTTCGTCCTCAATTTTTGCATGGGCCCTAGTCAGGCCATAAGGCACCTATACACCAAATTTGGTGGCCAGAGGGGTCATAGGGCCCTAGATCCTAGAAAGACCCTCCCATAAGTCTAGTATAGTAAAAACCTAGCCCTTGGGGCCATTTACACCAAATCTGGAATTATAAAAAGGGCCTCTTTTGGGCACCCCTCTCCCCATACGAATTTTGCCCTAGAAGAGAGAAAAGGGAGAAGAGAAAGAGGAGAATGGAGAAGAGAAAGAGAGAGATGAAGGCATGGTGGACTCTCAATCAAGGTGGGGCCCAAGAGGATCAAACTCACAACCTCCTACACCTTCTCTAAGGGGGAAACCCATCCGAAAATCATCATCTTCATCTCGTGGGTCGTTTAGGTAAGATCCAACCCTCTTTTCCTTTGAAAACCCTTGTAATGAATAGGATTTGCATGAGAATCTAACATGTGATGGTTGCTCCTAGGATTCCGGCCGTTCTACACCAAGATCCATATCTTCTAGGTCATTCCCAAGTCTTCAACAAACCCGAAGGTGCGGACTATTATTCTTAGGTGGCCTAGCACCAATTTTAATATGTGTTTAATGATTTTGGTTGCTTGAATGTTATGTTTGGAGAATCTAGAGAGACCCTAGGACTTGTATGTTTGTTAGATTTGTATGTTGGGCTTCCACATGATGTTGTTCTTACCTTCCACATGATGTTGTTCTTGCCTTCCACATGATTTGGTGTATGGATGATTAGATGCTCATGTCTTGTTGATCTTCTCATATGATGTGCCTCATAATACGTATGATTCATAAATTTTTGTGTATTTTGATCCGAAGGGAGGTAGGAAGGTCTTAACTTCCTCACCAACTCACACCACACACACACTTCTTGTTTATAATATTAGTAGCTTTACATGTTGGTGGAAATTTAGAATTGTTTGTTGAGAAGCATGAGAACATGATGTCGTTTATGTTAGATGATGCATTGATACTTGGTATGTTATGGATCCCCTTCACACCTTTGGGTTGGTCGGGAACATGATGAGAGACGGTAGTCCCAGTAGGACTATGTTAGGGCTATATCCATGGGTTTGGGCGGGTGTGTTCGAGTGGTCGAGTTCGACTACATGGGTCCCTTGTGCCCGAGGTCACTCGTCTCATGCTCGGCCGTGCGGTCTAACCCACTTGTCGACCAACCTTGTTTGTCAACCCTGTTTGTTCATTTATGTATGGAACCCGAACCACCCTACACCCGTTGTAGCCTAACGATAACCCACGAATTGGTCCACGGCCTCGTGAGCGGGCATGGTGGAATGGGACACTATGTCCAGCCGTCGACCCTCCCGGCAAGTGCCGCGCCTCCCGTGGAGTGAGCGATCCCTTCCTTTCGGCACTCCTCATGTGCTTGGAGTCGGGGATGAGGAACCCGACGGGATCACGGACCGCGAGGTCTCGGCCTCACGCGTTGATGGGGTCTTGGCCTCGCAACCAGCTTAGGGCATTGATACGTAGGGTGAATCAGAATCCCCAACCTGCTGGATGAATGGACTTAACTAATAACTCGGCTAACACGATCGCATTGCACGCATTAGTTAGGGTGGCGACTCGGAAGTCGAGGTCGCTCTGAGGGAGTGTTGTCATATGCGATCGTTAGATGGAGTCGCTTGAGGGAGTGTTGTGATGAGGGCATGCATCATATCATCCCGCATGCATGCATTTTAAATAAGAGTTATTAGGTGTTGATGATTGTCTGTTTTTCATTAAGTTCATATTACAATTGATGCTTGTTGTAACTTGAGACCAATAGTTCACACTGAGTTGATCACTCACTCCCACTCTGGGACGGTGTTTTAAAACACCAACCAGACCCATTCATAGATGCAGGTGGCCCAGTGCATGAGGAACCTGGCGAGGTGAGCTTGGACGAGGAGGACGGACTCTCCTACTTGTAGCTGATGGGCGGCTCTCCATCGGCTTGATCGGGCTGAATTTAGATTTGTTGAGCTGCGGGCTCAGCTTTACTCTTTTTGGACTAGCCTTCTTTTGTTATTCTGTTGGGCAACGCCTTGGGCGACCCTTTATTATTTTGGACCTGTATATATGTGGGATATCATTCATTTCAGTAGACTGGTGTGATTGTGCTTCGTGTCTCAGGTAATTCCAAATTATGCCATTAAATTTGATTAATCATTAAAAAAACCATAACTACATGATAAGTGACACTCGAGAACTCGGGAGTCGAGTCTATACACGACCCCCGATTTTTCGGGGCGTTACACCAACTCGATGCCAACTCAACTCGACTCGATACTTCTAACCGGATCGGACTCGGTTCGGATCAGTCCAGGCCAGACCGAACTCAGATTGAGTCAAGCATGCTAGGCTCGGTATCAAGTCGGATTGAGTTCGGGTCAGGCCTATTCCAAAACCGAATCAAGTCGAGTCAACCCTAACTTGGTCCGACTCGACTAGATGCCCAACTTTATTTAAGACTACATTTTCTTTTGTTGGTTCCTTTCCTGCCTTTGTAATAAGGAACTACCCGTTCCAATGCTCATATACACATATCACTAGGTGCGGCCCTTACCATGGGGCCCACCTTGATGCATCTGTTCTATATCTAAGCTGTCCATCAGTTTTGCCAGATCATTTTAGGATATGAGCCCAAAAATAGATAAGATCTAAATTTTAGGTTTACCATACCATATGATCAGTGGTGATTGAACGCTCTACCATTAACTTCCTAGGGCCCACCTTAACGTTTATTTTACATCCAACCTGTTGATAAGGCCACATAAACTTGAATTAAGGGAAAAAAGAAAATATAAAGTTGATCCAAAACTTATAAGGCCCATTAATGGCAATTACCACTGTTTCCAATGATATGATCCACCTTAGATTTATGTCAACTTCATTTTTGGGCTCATACCGTAGAATAATATGGAAAAACTGAAGGACGGTGTGGATATAAATTAAATACATCCAGGTGGGCCCCAAGGAAAGGGCCGCACCTAATCTGCTCCCCGGGGTACAAAGTGCAGATTTCGAAACAAAACATGTTCATTTTGGGACCCACAACTTGTAGGGCCTAGATATCACACACGTGTGCCATGGTGAGACATGTAGAAAAAAACTGACCTCTTCAATATATGCTCATGATGTCCACTTTTCTGGAAAAGGATGTTGTGTCCTTCAAAAATCAAATGTTAACGTACATATATATTCATGTACAGGATTTTAAGAATGAGGACATGGACTTCTCCTTGCACAATAACCCTTGAACCCAAACAATCCCTTAGTAGCTATTCGATACTCTGGCAACAAGAGACACTTGATATACAGGCACTCAGAAATTGTGCACAAGGCATATACTATCAAAGAGATTGTGTACACTTGTTCGGTAAAATAGGACCACTGATTTTATTTTTTTTTGCAATTTTTTTTTTTTTTTTATAATCATCCAATAAATCTCCACCATTCCTTTAGCATTATCAAATAATGTGTAATATTGTTTGGTTGATGCATATAAACTAGAACCCATGATTTGGACACTTTATATATATATATATATATATATATATATATATATATATATATATATATATATATATATATATATATATATACACACACACACGGAAACGCTCACCTGCGAACTAGTTCCCATGTACTACGTACGAACTTTTTTGAGAACCCATCATGCGTGATGGGGATCCAAAATCTACATCGTTCATGTGAAGCAAAGACCTCGTGAGACCTCTTGGGCCCAAGTTTTACTTTGATCTAAAACTTTGATGGGTCATAAAAAATGAAAACAGTTTCATATATATATATATATATATATATATATATATATATATATATGTATGGGGGGGGGGGGCTAGGGATGGATACCAAGACCTTAAGCGTTGAAACGAGGTATGTCAACTCAGTCTACCAGCCAAGCTTAGATCTGGGTGTATTGGACAATTAAACGAGGTATGTCAACTTAATATACCAGTAGCTCAAATTTGGACACTTAAATTTGAGCTACTTTGTTTGCTACGTGTGCAAATTTTAAGTAATTTCTAAGTGCCTGAGTATCATCCATCACCTTCTGCCAGAGTATCTAATTTCCTCTTTTTAGTCCAACGAAGATCCTTGGGGCTCATCAAATGTCAAGAAAAGCATCCTAAAATGTCACCTTCAATGGCTAAAGAATCGCTAAAAGATGCCTAAAAGGACAAGCACGAATGCAAATTGGAGTTATATGAAACTCGGGTTAGCTTGTTTGTACACACCCATGCATGTCAGTACAAACTCCACTGTTAGCCACCCCCACTAGGGATGGATACCAAGACCTTAAGTGTTGAAACGAGGTATGTCAAACTCAGTCTACCAGCCGAGTTATGGATCTGGGTGTATTGGACACTTAAACGAGGTATGTCAACTCAGTATACTAGTAGCTCAAATTTGGACACTTAAATTTGAGCTACTTTGTTTGCTACATGTGCAAATTTTAAGTAATTTCTAAGTGCCTGAGTATCATCCATCACCTTCTGCCAGAGTATCTAAGTTCCTCTTTTTTGTCCAACTACGATCCTTCGGGCTCATCAAATGCCAAGAAAAGCATCCTAAAATGTCACCTTCAATGGCTAAAGAATCACTGAAAGATGCCTAAAAGGACAAGCACGAATGCAAATTGGAGTTATATGAAACTCGGGTAGCCCATGATACTTATACACGGGCACTCAAAAACTGTTTACATGGTGTACATTTACTCAAATCAACCAACTGAATTGTGGATCCTGCTGTCTCTAGGTCACAGTCCCAAATTGAGATTGATTAGACAATCTTAACCTTTGATTCAAGGAAACTTATTTGTTGAAATAAGACCGTTGGATATTTTTCATTTTTAACGGTCCAATAAATATACATTAATCTGATAGTTCAATGATCAAACAAGTGTATTTTTTTTCTTATGATACATCTAAAAGCGAAACTATATTTTGGACAGTTTAATTTTTCTCACTTGTATACTGCACATGTAATTTTTAAGTGCCGGTGTATCATCCATCATACTCTGCCTGAGTATTAAAGTTTTTTTTATCTAAAACAAAACAAAAGATAAAAATAATAATAATCAAACCATGATAACGTGGAAACAATAGCATTTTCCAACAAGGAAAAGTCAAGTATTATTTTAAAATAGAAGAATGCATTATACAGAGGCGCTGTATAGAACTTCTATACAGTAACCTCCTCATGGTGCACCAAAAATCTGGTGATCGGAACTGTTGTTCTGGTGGCCCATCATGTGGATAGGCCAAAATAATCTGAGTGGACAGTGAGCTAAAAGGAAAAGTTGGTGGACCACACCAAACCCTTAAATTTTACAACTGGGTGATCACAGTCGTTCAGTTTCCACTATTTTTTATATATAGCCTATCCGTACATAATCCCACAATATCAACGGCCCTGATCATCATATATTTTCGTGTGCAATTTAACAAGGAAACTGCATAGAACTTCCATGCAACGCGGGCTGCATACCAGCATTCCTCTTAAAAATATAAGCTTCGTGACTCTTAACTTCTCGACATCATAAAATACGAATATGCGAGTAGCTATCTGAATCCTACTCTCACAAACATGCTAATGGGGAATGGCCCACATGTGTACAAGATCCGACCCGTTCATCATTTGGGTCCTGCCATACATATACCTTGGTTCACATCAATCGGGTCCGCTCATCAGGTGGACACCCATAAGAAACTCGAACAAGGGTTGACAGTTGACACATCCAACGTTTAAGATCAGCCCATGCAATGACCAGACCGGCCTGATTTTCAGGCTACAAAACATTAAACAGAGTGCCCCATCTAATGAACGGTCCCCAATCTTTTATACTTCCCAAATAGTCAAATACTCCCGCGAGTAGCCATAGAACTCTCCACATTTCTTCCTTGTGCAACTATATAAGCACATCTCCACCGTTCACTCCTACACATGATCAACACCATGTCCAATACCTACATCTTCATTCTCTTCATAGCCATTCTCTTCTATGTAGCCTACAACTTACCTACAACCAAACCCAAAGAAACGAACCTTGTGTTCTATGTACATGACTACCTGACCGGCCACGACGCATCGGCAGCGACCGTCGCGGGCAAATCTGGCCCGAGCTCCAGCATTCTACACTTTGGGACCATCCTAGCCGTTGATGATGTGGTCACTGAGGGGCCCGCATTGGAATCGGCGGTGATCGGCCGAGCACAAGGCATGTACATAAACTCCGCGTTGGACGGTAAGGGGTTGCACCTTGTTTTCTCTGTGATCTTCACTGGTGGGCCATACAATGGGAGCACATTGGAGATCCAAGGGGCTGATTTGTTCTCTCTAAAGGTTCGAGAATTTGGCGTTGTGTCGGGGACTGGCTTTTTTCGGTTTGTGAAGGGGTATGGGTTTATGGAGACTGAGTTCCTGGATTTGGCTAGTTTGAGAGGTATTCTCAAGCTCAATGTAACAGTTAGACATTACTAAGGTGTGTTTGGCTCATGGATATTTCAAGAGCTGAGTGAAATAGTTGTAGAATCTTCTTCTTTTTAGTAGAATTTTCAAATTTTGCAAATGGGTTTCTTTTATTGTGATCCATTGCAATAGAATACAACGGATTTTAGCCGTCGTATGTAGGCTCTTGTCGGTGACTTTTCTTGATGAGGGATGCTTGAAAAAACATCAAATTGAATATTTTCGACCCTTTGATTTTACGAAAGTGATGGTGATCGATCATATTCAAATGAAGAGAGAGATATTATCAAAGGGTTGAAATAATCTAATTTACAAGGTTTTATTTGATGCCTATACACTATAGAAAGTGAGATCTGTTGTGTGAACAGATTGAATTATTGAAAAATGACCCCAAAAGGCTGAAGTATTGATGTATCCTATTGCAATAATTTGTATTTTAGCAAATCTAATTTTATGTTGTACTTGATGCTGGTATTATTTCATGGACTTAATAAATGCTACTTAGAATAGAAATTCCAAAAATTGAAAAAAAATTTTCTCACTCCAAAAGTGAAACTAGACTAATCTTCCCTTTGATTTTTTTACCCCTCATTTCCTCTTCTTGTTATGGCCTTGTTTTGTGTCAAAACATTTCTAACATTAATAAAGGAAAGATAAACATATATATCGAGCCTCAGTGTATGTCCATTGATCATCGAAGAATCAGCCAATCAATGTAATAACCCTTGTGTCCAATCAATGTGTTATTAATTCCATTGGGCTAACCCAAAATTGCAAGATCAATTTATCTTGCTGGTCTTTTTGTTGGACTACGGCCCACAAACATTTGCTAGTACTACCTTTATTAGAACCGACCTTTCTCATGACGTAATATGATGGGATTTGATTGGTTAGTAAGACGTAAATGGGGTAATTTTTAAATTTTTTTCTTCATTTAGGGACCGTTTGGACAGGTGGATTGGAAGGGATTGGATGGTATTGGAAGGGATTGGAAGTTAAATCCCAACATTGGCCGGGCCTGCCAAATAGACTGGGTGATCTGATCCCAAGATATAGCAATCCCATGGATCTTAAGACAATCCACTGACAACACCATCATTACCTTTAAATCGATATATCACATCTAATCCACCCTAATCCGTTCAAATTTGCCTGGGACGTGTTTGGTTCGAGGGATTGGAAGGGATGGGAAGGTTTAATCCCGGGATTGGCCGCGCGTGCCAAACAGACTCGATATAGCAATCCGGGGATATAGCAATCCCATGGATCTTAAGACAATCCACTGACAACACCATCATTACCTTGAAATTCATGCCATCCACCCTAATACCATTCAATCCCTTCCAATCCACCCGTCCAAATGGGCCCTTAGGCTTCATCTTTGACAACACCCTACCATCCAATTAAATTATGCTATGTTAAGTCAAGAAAAAGGTCAGTATCAATAATAATAATACCGAATTTGGATGTCCAAATTCTAGACTATATTGTTAAACTGGGTCATTTCAAATAGCTGAGATGGATGATACATTATGAGTAAAAATAATTATCTTTACTATGACGCTACTTGCGAGATTTTAGTTGTACTTGCATATCATCAAACATGTCACATTTGACCCACTTTGCATTAGCAAGTGGTCCAGTTTTTTAGTTATGTGGGGCGCATCATGAAGCCTTGTGGGCACATCATATAGCCCATGGCCCTTTCTTTCCCTAACTGATGAGTAGCCCTCACCCTTCTTCAGTTTCTATTCTTCCAAAAGATATCTCTTTCCCTTTCTCCCTCTCCATTCCTCTCTCCACATGCATTGCGTGTGCCATACCATTAGTATTCTGTAAATCAGGTTTTGAACTGGCTTTGGCACTATTTGCTTAGCCAATGGGCCAAACTTAGTCTAGCATGAATGGTCTAATCAATTTTAAGGTTGGCCTTGGACTCAAGTCATTTTAGCTCGACCCAACCCCGGCCCGCCTGACATATATACATCTTTCTATCTTACAAACGCGCATTGCTCGAATCTTCAAGAAACACATGCACGTTATATCTAGACCATTATATATATTGTTTTATTTTATTTTTCTTTCGAAGTGTTTTTATTTTTTAATTTTTTTTTTAATTTTTTTTTTGTGCATGTGCAGCTCACTTGATTAACGGATGGATTAGGAATAATCAAGTGGGAAATAGGGATTTTGAGCAATTTTCGTGCAGCTGAGTTGGGTGTGGGCCCATCAATTTTTGGGCTTAGGCTGGGCCTGGCCCATTGCCACCCATCCTAAAAATTCGCATAAAGAAGGTAACCAAAACACTTGAGTGATAGTCTCCAAGAGAATAACCGGAGAACGTCCATATCATGTTGTAGTGAATGATCTAGACCATCCATTTTGCAATCATTGGTGTCTAGTATCCTGGAATTGGTTGGGAGGCTGTATCCTCTACAATGCAGTGTAGGTTAAGCTTATCCTGCAATCAGTATTTTTATCTTTTTGCTGAAAAATGAGACCTACACGCAGCCGGCATTAGAAACATCTCCTGTGATATTCTCATTTGCCTCTGTCCCTCTCCTAATATGCATCTCCCTCTCCTAAAATGATCCGGAAAAAAATGTATGGACGGCGTGGCTAAACTACATGCATTCACGATGGGCCCAACAAAGTTTACTCAGTATGATAAGAATGTACTGAGTAACTCAGTACGCAATCCGATTCCCCCTTTCCCGTGTTATATGCGGGCGCGGACTAGGCACTACCCCCGCCTGTTCCAAGCTCAGGACAGGCAGAGGCTTCAAGGGCTACTGATGGGCTACAGTAATGTATGAGTCTTATCCACACCGTCCATCCCTCTTTTAATATCATTATATACTACTGAACCAAAAATAAGGAAGATCCAACACTCAATTGGGCCACACCATAGGAAGCAAAGGTGATGGGGACGCCCACCCGTGTAAATTTCTTAGGGCCCACTCTATCGTTTATTTTCCATCCAACCCTTTGATATGGTCATATACACCTGAATGAAGTGAAAAAACAAATATAATCTTGATCTAAAACTTCTATGGTCTCTAAGAATTTTTCAACGGTAGGAATTTAATTACCCAATTTGACCGGTTAGATGAAGGGTAAAGGTAAAAATAAAAAATAAATAATTTGAATTTATAGTACCCAATTTCGAAACGGATTGGATTTCGGATCGAATCTGATTAAGTTGCTACATGACCCAAAGTCAACTTGGTCGAGCTTTGGATCCAAGTGGGTCTACTTGATCCGACCCAACCCCAGCTTTCGATTCGGGCTGAGTTAGATTCGATGAGTCAAATCAGATCCTGCCCACCTCTAGCTGTAATTCTCATATGGGCTGTATATCTCATGAATTCCTAAGGGACAAATTTTCACCATGATTTAAAATTCTGGTGGGCCATAGCAAAGAGAAATATAAATCAAGAGAGAAAACTGATTTCATTTTCCATAGCTCACCAAAGTTTTGGATCAAAATATATGCAGAACTCTCACCTGCGAACCAGACTACATACGAACTTTTTCGAGAACTCATCATATCTGATGAGTCTCGAAAATCTGAACGGTCCACATGAAGCAGAACCTCTTGAAACCGCTTTGTACCAATTTTTACTTTGAACCAAAACTTCAGTGGGCCATGAAAAATGCAAACAGTTTCTTCCCTTGATTTGAATTTCTCTTTGCTATGGTCTACCAGAATCTTAGATCAGGGTGAAAATTCACCCTCAAAAGTTTCATGGGATTCTGCATCTTATGGACTGTTCGGATTCGACACTCATGACACGTGTGCAAAGGTACGCACATGCGTAGGTGAGCATGCCTTATATATATATATATATATATATATATATATATATATATATATATACACACACACACACACACGCACACACACTTTTTATGATGTAGAGATTTGTACTTCGTACCGTTCGGTTTTCAGTTTTTAAGAAAGCGGTACAGATTCCCAAACCACTAAGACGACGGATCCGAGGTTCTAAAAAATGGCAGTGAAACGGAAGATACCTATTAAGGACCGTTGACGAGGGTATTGATGTCATACATCCAAAAGTGCACGTTCGAACTGTTTGGGGCCCACTGACATGTGTTATTTCCATCCAAGCCGTCCATTCGACTGAAAATAAACCCTGATCCATAACTCAGGTGTGCCACATTTGTAAGGTTGACTCAACCGAGTCTGTATATTTTGAATGCTGACTCAGATGCGCCGGCAATCCATGATCGGCACTAAAGTGGGTTGCGGTTGTCAATGACATCAAAAAATTAGCACACTGTAGATGATCCGTACAATGCCCTTTGTTTTTCGCAGCCCGAAAACTTATCTCACCAAAATTTTAGAGCACTGACGTTGATTTTTTTATGAAAATACCCCTGCCTTTAGGTAAAGCAGCCGGAAAAAACAGGGGTATTTTCATCTTTCTGTGATCGTCCGTACGAATAGAGGTTTAATTTTTTGCTTAAGGTTTTTTTTCGGCTGGAATGAAAAAAGGTGGGCAGTACGCAAAATCCCCAATGACATTTCACCTGTTCAATTTGGACCGTTGATTTCCTTTTAATAGTCCATAAAATAACACGACTTTTGGGTTAATACTGCAACCCTACCTCAACGGCTTGGATTGGAGCATATACATGCTATATGTATGGTGGGCGTGCGCCTGAGTATGGATCGTCATACTCTGCCGCAGTATCAAAGTTCCTCCTTTGCGGAGATTTCCCGTTCTCCTGCAATTGTTCACCACACGTTAGTGAATTATCAATGTAATTGTGAAAAATGTGCAGAAATCTAGGCTCTACAAATGGTGGCCCTCATCGGAGATGTGCCATGACCGCACAATCATATAGTCCGACAGTCTTTCAACCATCTGATTTCAAATTTATATTTATAGTCGTTTAATTGTCCACTTGTTAGCTGTAATTTAGATGGTTAGAGTGGTTCAGTTATTGGTGATTTTCAGGTTGCCAGTCCATCCAAATTGGGCCCATGACTTGGACGGTCTAGATTGAGATATGTGCATTGACGTGTGCGCCGTGGTGAGTGATCGCCTTTTCCCATATAAATAGTCTTCGCGATTCGAGTCCGCGTGCCAGATTGTAATACGTGTGATGTCCAGGGCTAAGTGGGTGCACGGTCATTTCCTCTTCAACCTCCTAGTACTAGCACCGATTATGTACTACGTAACTTCTGTAGGGCCCACCTTCTTATTGTATGTAGTTTATCCACACCGTCCATCCGTTTTATCAGATCATTTTAGTGCATGGTACCAAAATTGAAGCATATCTAAAGCTCAAGTCGATCATACCGTATAAAAAAGTAGGTATAATGACGTGTATCGTTGAAACTTTCTTAGGGCCTATAATGATGTGTATTTATCATCCAACATGTTAATAAGGTCATAAGATGTGGATGAAGTGAAAACACAAATATCAAATTGATCCGAAACTTCTATGGCCCCAGGAAGTTTTGGAGGGTAAGCAATCGATTAACACTTTTTCTCGTGCGGTGGTCCACTTGAGATTTTTATATGCTTCAACTCTGGTATTGTACCTAAAAAGGTCTGATAAAATAGATGGACGGCGTGGATAAGATACATACATTACAGTGGACCACACATAGTTTACTCAACAGCGTACAGTTACTCGATACGCAATCCGCATACGTCCTGGTCCTGGGCCAGGCGGATTCCATGAGGATTCTGTATCAACTGCATCGCCAAAGCGACTAGCGCCATAAGAGATTGGAGAGGTGATCGTTGCACATGTGCTGAATCGGAACGTGTGTGAGATCAGAAACACCTTCTGAGGTCCAAACAAATATAAATTGGGCTTCATACTTTTAGGCATCATTTTTATTGATAGTCATTGTATATCTACATTGTTATTCACAAACCTCTATTAACAAGTCCGCCCCTAAATGAAATCTGATGAAATGCATCTAGGATTATATTGGTGCAATTGACGGGACACACATACCTGCTCATGTCCAAGCAGCAGATCATGCGAGCTTCCGTAATCGGAAAGGGTTCCTCTCTCAAAATGTACTTACGGCATGTTCATTTGATATGAACTTTATATATGTATTGGTCAGTTGGGAGGGTTCTGCTTCAGATGCTAGGGTGCTACACAACGCTTTGACCCGATCAGATAATTCTTTACTTGTCCCACATGGTACTGGTTATCTGTTCAAAGATTACCAATCTAATTAATACCTATCTCCAATATTCAATTGTCCATTTAATGGAACGTTCATTAAAATGTGTAGGAAAATATTATGTTGTCGACACTAGATATGCTCATTCACCCGGTTTTATGGCTCCATACTGGGGTGTTCGATACCACTTACAAGAGTATCAAACTGGGAGAGCGCCCGCGAACATGAATGAGTTGTTTAATTATCGACATGCACAATTGCGCAATGCAATCGAGCGTTATTTTGGTGTTATGAAAGGTAAATTTTTCATATTGAAGACGACCATGCAGTATGCATTCCACACACAAGTGAAAATTGTGATAGCCTGCTCTGTGTTACACAATTTCATACGAATCGGACATGAGTCTCGTTAGGATCTACATGACGCTGGTATATCTTTTACTGATGAGAAGAGTAACCCAACATCGCATGAGATATCAACGAATGACGAGAGGTAATGGTTACTGCTGAGTTACTCAGCGAGAAAAGGATGCTTGGATTCGAGTGCACGATGATATTACAACTCGAATGTGGTCAGATGCGCATCAAAATAGTAGGAGTAGATAGTCGAATTATTTTTAATTTTTTTTTACAATCTTCCATACGAACTGGACACTATTTACTTGCTTGTAATATTAAGTACTTATCAATGGAATTATGGTCTTCCAAATTTTTGAAATATAATTCCAAATAAGTATGTTCAATTTCTAATCATTCATGCTTTTGTCATGCAGATTCTCACAAAATCGGTTGACATTAGCTAAATTTCATCTATAATTGACACGTGCTACATGAATAGGTGGAATGACAAACTTCTGGTCCAATGATACATCGATACCAACGTAATCACTGATTAAAACACTAATGGTGCCAACTCGATGTTCTCCACGTGGGAAGATAGTGAAATCCCTCGCCGAGCTGTTGTCCCAAGCATCAAAAATCAAATGGATTAGAGTTATGGATCAAGTTCTTTTCAATACGTTGCTCAAACAGGTTGCACTGAAACGTAAAGCTGATAATGGTTTCAAGTGGGAAGCCTATCAAGCAGCTGCTAAAGAGGTGACGAAGCATATGGATATAGTTGTCAACTGGCAAAATGTGAAAAACCGGCTGAGGTATCACAAAAGAGAATATAATGTCGTGAAGGACATGCTAACAGTTAATGGGTTTGGATGAGATAATGAACAAATGGTGGTTACGGCCTCTGATGAAGTTAGAGAGGAATACCTTGAGGTAAGATTTACAAAAGTAAAGTTTATATATATATATATATATATATATATATATATATATATATATATATATATTGGGGGGTGGGGGGGCACACCCATGTCAGTACCAACACTCCACGTTAGCCACCCCCGCTAGGGATCGATACCAAGACCTCAAGTGTTGAAACGAGGTATCTCCACTCAGTTTGCCAGTTGAGCTATGGATCTGGGTGTTACAAAAGTAGAGTTTATAGAACAATTTCACCCACTATTAATGTTTTAATGACCCTTAAATAATATATACCTTTTGCTTACTTACTGACGTCTTTTACGGCTGCAATCTCACCCGCGCGCTGAAAGACTCCGTGGGAAAAGAATCGATAGAATGGATGACCTTGCGGTTATCATCGGATCCGATCAAGCCATGAGACGTTATGTGCAAGGAAGTAGGAGTATGGCCGCATCATCCTCTCAGATTCAACGAGATCTCAGTGAGGCATGGAGAGACCTCGAAGATGATCTTGACGGTACTATTGACCTCTCAGAAGATAACGTAGCAAACTCGACAGGGACCAATCAATTTTCATCGGACACTCCTCTGATGGAAAATCGCGTCTCCCATGACACTCCTACTTGAACTTCCGATTCTAATGGTAGCTGAGGTGCGACCGCATCAAGAAATGTATGCGACCTCCTCATCCCTGTGATGTACTCGACATCTCTCTTAGGGCGTGTTTGGGCAGTGGGATTAGAAGGGATTAGGTGGGATAGGATTCATCTGGTCCTATGCCAATTCCACTCCATGTTTGGGAAGAATGGAAAAGCTTGGAATTAGATTAGATGGAATTGCATGGGGTCCCATGCCAATTTCACTCAATTTTAGCAAGTTGTGTAGGTCCCACCATGATGTGTGGCCTATATCCACACTGTCAACCCATTTTTCGAGATTATTTTAGAGCATGGGCCAAAAAATCAGGTAAATCTAAAGCTCAAGTGGACCCCACCATAGAAAGCAACGGGGATTGAATACTTACCGTTGAAAACTTCTTTGGGGCCACATAAGTTTTGGATCTACCTCATTTTTAGGCCCATGCCATAAAACGAGGTTACAAAACAAATGAACGGTTTAGATATAACACATGTGTGTTATTCTCATTAATTTCAAATGATGATGGGTATATCCATTCTATGTACCACCGTATTACCAACAAAGCATGAAATTAATCTTATCCCATGACAACGGGAGACAATCCCTGCCATGGGTAATAATTATATTTTTTAAATCCCATCCCACCTAATCCCTTCTAATCCCACCGCCCAAACATGCCCTTAAGACTATTGCAGAGGCTATGCGTGATTTTGGCATAGGTAAATAGGTGAATCGTACTAACAAAGTACTTGATGTTCTGGAAGAGGTGCAAGGGTCGACCAACTCAGAGTTTATCGAAGTTGATCAACTGTTGAGTAGGGACGAGAAGCTGGTATCGTTCTTTATCAGTTTTCGACTTGAGCGCCGCGTCGAGTGGTTGAAGAAAACACTCCGCGATAACTTTGGGGATGCAGGTGTTGGGTCCGTCCGACAGGGACTGGCTGCTAATTCTATTGATCTGTTTCTTTGTGGACATGTAATAACTTTTTTATACTGATGATGTTTTTTTTTATTGATATATTCAGTATACAGTGTATACCAAAGTGAATAATGTGGCAATGAATACTTTTTGTTATTTAATATCTTTAATATATGTAATCACATGCTTACTGTATGCACATTAAGATAAATAGGACCACACACTTCGTTTAGAGAAAAGGTGTGTACTCACAACTTTTTTAATACATTAGATCACAAACACTATTTTTTTTTCTCGGTTGGACAATACTGCATATTTTTTAAATGCTATCCTATTCAAATACATGAATCTCATGCCAATGTAGATGGCAAAAGAAAAGTACTACGTTGTACTAGTGGGACATTTGCCAGACATATATCTATCATGGGACGATGCTAGATTGGAGGTCGAGGGATACAATGGAAGCAAACATCGAGCTTTCAAGAATTTTAAGGAAGCTGGCGCATGTTGGGACAATCACTTCGGTAATACCGGTGCATAGTTGGGACTTGGACGAGGATGTAATGCGGGATATGTTGCCGCATATTCTAACGAGGTTGACATCCATCATTCATCAACTTCGTCTATCCAACAGACGACCCGAGCTATGGTTTCTAGGGCCACGTCGACTGATGATCTCACCTCGTCATTTGGAGAGAGATTCTGTGCACTTCTGATTGCCTTCCTGGTTTTTTTTTTCCGTTATTTATTGTTTTTAAATTCTAGGTATTAGTGGTTGTGTACCTGATTGAAGAATACATATTTTGAACTATCATTGTATGGTGGTTGATTTGATCACATGGGTAACAATTGGCATGGTCACCTGTATATCTAGGACTACTTCACCTTGTCAATGATTTTATCTCCGACCACTGTCATTTGGTGTGGTCTACTGGATATGTGGACCTGCTACATGTGAAAGTGTTTTTAATGTGGTCCTGAATCATTTGGTGTGGTCTACTGGATATGTGGACCTGCTACATGTGAAAGTGTTTTTAATGTGGTCCTGAATCATTTGGTGTGGTCCACTGGATATTTAGACAACACCCATTTTTTTGCCTCACTTCTCATTTTAGAACTAGCCGGTTATATTGGACGGTCCAGAGTGGGCGATTTTCGATCTTCACATGGCACGCCACTTCATTTCTAGACCTGCTACACGTGCATATGATTTTAATGCACCATAATGAGAATGGTATGGTCCACTGAATATCTGGACCACACTTTTTTTTTAAAGACACAAAGTCCTCCTTGCATCAGTTATATTGAACGGCTTGTTTGTGCGGTCCATTGCAAACTCTTTTTCTATGGCATGGACTGTGTACAACATACCATGCATGTGGATGTAATTTTACCCAACCGAATATCAATCATAAGATTTTGAAACTATTATTTAAACGGACAGTATATATGTTTGCACTCAGTGGATTCATACCATTCCATGCAACATCCAAACAACCTCACCTCCATAATCTTGGGACATGCCAAACTAACCAAACAGACTCGGTGAACTGAACTTGTCCAGGATATAGCAATACCATGGATCTTAAACCAATCCACTGACATCACCATCATTACCTTAAAATTGATCCCATCCCTACTAACGTGGTTCAATCCCGCGGATGGGCCACACTCGCACGTGAAGTGAAAAATCCCCAGCAACCGATACTCCACAAACACGTGCGGCTCACCTAATGAATGCAGCAGCATAAATTTTGAAAAATGGGACGTTCACGTAGCACCTAACTAGTTTTCAATGTCAGTACCAACACTCCACGTTAGCCACCCCCGCTAGGGATCGATACCAAGACCTCAAGTGTTGAAACGAGGTATCTCCACTCAGTCTGCCAGTTGAGCTATGGATCTGGGTGTTACAAAAGTAGAGTTTATAGAACAATTTCACCCACTATTAATGTTTTAATGACCCTTAAATAATATATACATTTTGCTTACTTACTGACGTCTTTTACGGCTGCAATCTCACCCGCGCGCTGAAAGACTCCGTGGGAAAAGAATCGATAGAATGGATGACCTTGCGGTTATCATCGGATCCGATCAAGCCATGAGACGTTATGTGCAAGGAAGTAGGAGTATGGCCGCATCATCCTCTCAGATTCAACGAGATCTCAATGAGGCATGGAGAGACCTCGAAGATGATCTTGACGATACTATTGACCTCTCATAAGATAACGTAGCAAACTCGACAGGGACCAATCAATTTTCATCGGACACTCCTCTGATGGAAAATCGCATCTCCCATGACACTCCTACTTGAACTTCCGATTCTAATGGTAGCTGAGGTGCGACCGCATCAAGAAATGTATGCGACCTCCTCATCCCTGTGATGTACTCGACATCTCTCTTAGGGCGTGTTTGGGCAGTGGCATGAGAAGGGATTAGGTGGGATGGGATTCATCTGGTCCTGTGCCAATTCCACTCCATGTTTGGGAAGAATGGAAAAGCTTGGAATTAGATTAGATGGAATTGCATGGGGTCTCATGCCAATTTCACTCAATTTTAGCAAGTTGTGTAGGTCCCGCCATGATGTGTGGCCTATATCCACACTGTCCACCCATTTTTCAAGATTATTTTAGAGCATGGGCCAAAAAATCAGGTAAATTTAAAGCTCAAGTGGACCCCACCATAGAAAGCAACGGGGATTGAATACTTACCGTTGAAAACTTCTTTGGGGCCACATAAGTTTTGGATCTACCTCATTTTTAGGCCCATGCCATAAAACGAGGTTACAAAACAAATGAACGGTTTAGATATAACACATATGTGTTATTCTCATTAATTTCAAATGATGATGGGTATATCCATTCTATGTACCACCGTATTACCAACAAAGCATGAAATTAATCTTATCCCATGACAACAGGGGACAATCCCTGCCATGGGTAATAATTATGTTTTTTAAATCCCATCCCACCTAATCCCTTCTAATCCCACCGCCCAAACATGCCCTTAAGACTATTGCAGAGGCTATGCGTGATTTTGGCATAGGTAAATAGGTGAATCGTACTAACAAAGTACTTGATGTTCTGGAAGAGGTGCAAGGGTCGACCAACTCAGAGTTTATCGAAGTTGATCAACTGTTGAGTAGGGACGAGAAGCTGGTATCGTTCTTTATCAGTTTTCGACTTGAGCGCCGCGTCGAGTGGTTGAAGAAAACACTCCGCGATAACTTTGGGGATGCAGGTGTTGGGTCCGTCCGACAGGGACTGGCTGCTAATTCTATTGATCTGTTTCTTTGTGGACATGTAATAACTTTTTTATACTGATGATGTTTTTTTTTATTGATATATTCAGTATACAGTGTATACCAAAGTGAATAATGTGGCAATGAATACTTTTTGTTATTTAATATCTTTAATATATGTAATCACATGCTTACTGTATGCACATTAAGATAAATAGGACCACACACTTCGTTTAGAGAAAAGGTGTGTACTCACAACTTTTTTAATACATTAGATCACAAACACTATTTTTTTTTCTCGGTTGGACAATACTGCATATTTTTTAAATGCTATCCTATTCAAATACATGAATCTCATGCCAATGTAGATGGCAAAAGAAAAGTACTACGTTGTACTAGTGGGACATTTGCCAGACATATATCTATCATGGGACGATGCTAGATTGGAGGTCGAGGGATACAATGGAAGCAAACATCGAGCTTTCAAGAATTTTAAGGAAGCTGGCGCATGTTGGGACAATCACTTCGGTAATACCGGTGCATAGTTGGGACTTGGACGAGGATGTAATGCGGGATATGTTGCCGCATATTCTAACGAGGTTGACATCCATCATTCATCAACTTCGTCTATCCAACAGACGACCCGAGCTATGGTTTCTAGGGCCACGTCGACTGATGATCTCACCTCGTCATTTGGAGAGAGATTCTGTGCACTTCTGATTGCCTTCCTGGTTTTTTTTTTCCGTTATTTATTGTTTTTAAATTCTAGGTATTAGTGGTTGTGTACCTGATTGAAGAATACATATTTTGAACTATCATTGTATGGTGGTTGATTTGATCACATGGGTAACAATTGGCATGGTCACCTGTATATCTAGGACTACTTCACCTTGTCAATGATTTTATCTCCGACCACTGTCATTTGGTGTGGTCTACTGGATATGTGGACCTGCTACATGTGAAAGTGTTTTTAATGTGGTCCTGAATCATTTGGTGTGGTCTACTGGATATGTGGACCTGCTACATGTGAAAGTGTTTTTAATGTGGTCCTGAATCATTTGGTGTGGTCCACTGGATATTTAGACAACACCCATTTTTTTGCCTCACTTCTCATTTTAGAACTAGCCGGTTATATTGGACGGTCCAGAGTGGGCGATTTTCGATCTTCACATGGCACGCCACTTCATTTGTAGACCTGTTACACGTGCATATGATTTTAATGCACCATAATGAGAATGGTATGGTCCACTGAATATCTGGACCACACTTTTTTTTTAAAGACACAAAGTCCTCCTTGCATCAGTTATATTGAACGGCTTGTTTGTGCGGTCCATTGCAAACTCTTTTTCTATGGCATGGACTGTGTACAACATACCATGCATGTGGATGTAATTTTACCCAACCGAATATCAATCATAAGATTTTGAAACTATTATTTAAACGGACAGTATATATGTTTGCACTCAGTGGATTCATACCATTCCATGCAACATCCAAACAACCTCACCTCCATAATCTTGGGACATGCCAAACTAACCAAATAGACTCGGTGAACTAAACTTGTCCAGGATATAGCAATACCATGGATCTTAAACCAATCCACTGACATCACCATCATTACCTTAAAATTGATCCCATCCTACTAACGTGGTTCAATCCCGCGGATGGGCCACACTCGCACGTGAAGAGAAAAATCCCCAGCAACCGATACTCCACAAACACGTGCGGCTCACCTAATGAATGCAGCAGCATAGATTTTGGAAAATGGGACGTTCACGTAGCACCTAACCAGTTTGTGTGTCCAGGATTTCACACACGTGTACTGTTTTGACACACGTGAGGCATAACGCTTACTCAACATCTCTTCGCGCGATTCGCTCGTGTTTCTCACGTTTAAATTTGCGAACTCCAAAAGTCTACCTGCGACCAACGGAGACGGATTAGCTGCTCCCCCTGACACCAGCCCCGTGGCTGATGGTCGGTGCTCCGTGGCCCCACCATGATGTATGTGTTTCATCCATTCGGTTCATTCATTTTTACAGATCATTTTAGTGCTTGATACAAAAAAAGATAGGGATATAAATCTTAGGTGGACCACACCACAGGAAAAAATAAAGACCCAGATGAAGGGAAATAATAAATATCAGCTTGATCCAAAACTTTTATGGCCCCAAAACGTTTTTAATGGTCACCGTTCATTCAACACTGTTTTCTGTAATGTGGTCCAATTGAGATTGTGATATAACTCATTTTTTCCTTCATACCATAAAATGATCTATAAAATAGATGGATGGCATGGATGAAGCACATACATCATGGTGGGGCCCACAGAGCACCGACCATCAGGCAATGGCTGGTGGCAGGGGGAGTAGGCGAGTAGCCAATCCGTTTCCATGACCAACGCCCTCTATCTTCGGAGTGAAGAATAAGGCGCTGTACAATGCTCGGGCCGAGAATTTTGTGTGCATTCCTGTTCGGGCTTTGGAGTTTGTCCAATCTTAGGAAAATGGGGCCTGTGATTCAATGATCCAAACGTTTCTTATTTTGGGACCCACTGTAGATGACCCATGAACAAAAAATTTTCCCATATTAGAAAATCCTAACCGTTCAATAGGTGGACAATAAGTAATCCGTCGAGAGAAAATGCAGCAACGGTTCACATTCAACCAAAGAAAGACCATGTGTTTTTTGAATAAAAAAATATTTTTCCAATTTTCGAGACATTTTAGTACATGGTCCATCAATGATGTGGTCCCACTTGCAGAAAATGAAGATGCAAGCTACAGTTGACAATCTATAGCCACGAGCCTGTATTTTTATTGCCGAAGACCTTGATTTGATAAAACAGTAGTGAAGTAACTAACATGCGCCACGTGATTCTCTCCACCCTTCACTCTCGGACTCGGATTATGTAGAATTCGGATTGCGTAGTACGCTCTTTTTGTACTGAGTCAACTCAGTTGGGACCACCTTGAATGTATATAGTATATCCATGCCGTTCATTCGTTTTTTCATCTAATTTAAGGGGTTGAGACCAAAATTGAAGTATATTCAAATATTAAGTGTATCGGACGGATTGGCTACTCCCCTGCTACCATCCAATGGCTGGTGGTCGGTGTTATATGGGTCCCACCATGATGTATGTGTTTCATCCAGGCCGTTCATCTATTTTCTTATTTCATTTTATGATATGATAAAAAAATGAGGTATATCCCAATCCCAAGTGGACCACATTACAGGAAACGTGTATTAAACGAATGTCGATTATTAAAAACCTTTTGGGGGCTATAAAAGTTTTGGATGAAGCTGATATTTGTTTTTTCCCTTCATCTGGGTCTGTATGACCTAATCAACTGATTGGATGTCAAATAAATAGTACATTGGGTCTTAGGAGGATCTTAATGGTGGATATCCAATCACTATTGTTTTCCAGTGGTGTGGTCCACATGAGACTTATATCCCTCTAATTTTTGGTATTGACCACTAAAATGATCTGTAAAAATAGATGAACGGCATGGATGAAACACATACATCATTGTGGGGCCCACAGAGCACCGACTGGTGGCAGGGGAGTAGCCAATCCGTTTCCAAGTGGATCATACCACATGAAACAGTGGGGATAGTGATTTCCACCGTTGAAACCTTGCTAGGATCCACAGTGATGTTTATTTGTCATCCAAACTGTTAAATGTTAATAAGATCATACAGATATGGATGAAGGAAAAAACAAATATAAGCTTTATCAAAAACTTCTGTGGCCCCAATAACTTTTCAATGGTAGACATTCAATTCAACTGTTTCCTGTGGTGTGGTCCATTTGAAAAATGTATATGCTTCAATTTTGATTTCAAGTTCTAAAATTATCTGTTAAAATGGATGGACAGAGAGGATAAAATACATAAATCATGGTGGACCTCACAGACTCAGTACGCTAAGCGTAGTGAGTTACTCACTACCCAATCCGCTTTCGATTACGTAGACCCCTGCAGTACCGTCCTACGTACTGGTCGTTACTGGAAAGGCTATGTGGGCCCCACTATGATGTAACTATTTTATCCATGCCGTTCATTTATTTTTGACATCATATTAGGGTATAATTCCAAAAATTAGGAAAACAAAAAACTCAAGTGGACCACACTACAGGAATAGTGGGGATTGAACGCTTACCATTGAAATCTTGTTGGGGGCCACAAAAGTTTTAGATCAGGATGATATTTGTGTCTTCCCTTCTTCAAGTTCTGTGTGATCTTATGAACAGTTTTGATGGCAGTGAGCGATGGTAAGGTTTCAACGGTGAGAGTAACTATACCCCACTGCTTGCTGTGGTGTGGCCCACTTAAACTTTGGAGATTCCTAATTTTTGGGTTCAGGCCATAAAATGAGGTTTTAAAATGAATGGACGGATGGATATAATACATACATCATGGTGGGCCCATAGAACTTTTCCAGTGCTGACCAGCACCGAACACGATACTTGAACGTCACTCACGAATCTGAGTCCCCGCCTTTCGACAAGAATGACACGATCAAAGACGCACGTTTGAAATTCTAACAATTTTGGACCATATTTTGATAATCTAGACCGTTGATTACATTCAGCCCACCGTTTATGGACCAAGAACTTGAATTCTCATAGTTAGGATTCCCTTTTCGATTGAATCCTGACCGTTGTTGTATTTATTTTTTTAACCGTCTAATATTTGGACAAAAAGAGAAGGGTCATGATACTAATATGAGGATTTTTTTTAATAGTAGTTCATCATCAATGGTATGCGACAGACCAATGGTCTGGATTAGAGAAGCATCGGTCCCAATTATCATAACTTAAAACCCGTGTATAGACTCGGGCCGCGCATCATATAATTCCACCCGTTTAAAAGAGTTAGGTGTGAGTGTTTGAAATGCTACTTTATCTGCCCCTATAAAAGCCCTCCTCGCTCCGAAATTCTTGCGTCTCCCCGGACAAGGCAAAGTAGATCTCTTTGATTTGAGGTAGATTTCTCTTCGTTTTCTGTCTGATTTTTACTCGTCGTGGATTTCGGAGCATTTCTTGTTGATTTCTGGATTCAGATATCCAAGCGTTTGTTGGTGATTTCTAGATTCTGATCTGTGATGTTTTGGTTGAATTGGTGCAATTTTTGGATTACATGGGGGGATTTTGAATTAGGGATCTGGATTTTCTGTTTTAGATTCGTTTTCTTCATGAAATGCATGGATTTGGTTTCATTTGTGGTGGTTTCCGTCTTTATTGGCGGTGAGATCTGGACGATTGGATTCGTGTTGTGGTCTGAAATGAGCGGATTTGATGTGATCTGGTAACGAAATTTGTGATTTTCGGTTGTTTTGAGGGAAAAATCTGAAATGTGCTTCAAAAATGCTGGATTTTGTATGTAAATATGAAATGAGCTGATGGAACTGGGTAGTGTTTTCTGTTTGGGTGGTAAATGTACTGGTGGGCCCACATTTCTGGATCCCAGGCTGTTCATCTGGTGAGAACCATCATGAATTGGCCATAACTGTCGGCCATTTGGAAATCTTATCTGCAGTATCAGAGTATTTATTTATTTATTTTCTTTTCTACTCTTCATTTGATAGGCCACCGATTGTACATCTAAGATCACCTACTGGATTAGATTTTTGGGGTATGGTCCATCCTTAATGGGGACTGCCAAATGCAATTGAAGGAGATCTGTATCAGCAGAAAGTTGTTTTCCCGCCTTTTAGTTACATTTCTGTTGCTTTCTAGTTTTCGAATTTCAAAGCTAAAAATCTTGTTTTGTAGCTCTTAATTCAGTTTTGATGATAAAAGGGGGTTTGTAATGTGGACGAAGCTTCCTTCGTTTGCCTTTTGTCTAAATTTTTAAGGTTTAATAACACCATGGTTAAACACAATGACGATTTTGGTTATTTCTTATTTTTACTTGCGACATCATTTTTTTATTCCATTGGATAGCCTTCAGTGTTATTCTGTCTTTAAAGAAAAAATAAATCGAATAACTGTCTTTGATGAATTATTCTGACAATGGAAATTACTATATAGCTGACCTCGAATAGCTGGGATAAAAGAACCCTAAATCAAAAGGTATTGTAGCAAGCAACACTATAGCGCACTGTTGCAGTAGGCCCACATTTCCAAAACGTAGCACACCTCTTTTTGAAGAATTAGATGATGGGCTCATATAAATAATATGATTGATTGGATGGCATCAATGATTGTTGGGCGGTAGTCTCTTATTCTGGATTTCTACTATTTTGTTTTGAAAAACTGGTACAGCAATGAATATGTTAGAATTATATTAGTTTCCTGTAGGTTTTAACTTTTCAGTCTGCCTCTCTGTTCTAGTGTTTTGTTATTGATTTCTGGTTGTTGACTCCCAATGTTCTACTCCTATGTATCCATCTTTGTTTTATCTTGCTTCATCCAATTTTCATTGCCTAGGTGTTCTTAACTTTATGTTTAAAAACTATGACATATTTAACGGTGTGTAGGTGACGTCACTTTGGTGGGTCCCTTCTCTTATAGTTCTCCACATTGTGCTAATCCTTGACGAGTATTAGGATAATATGGAATAGTTTTGAAGATTCTGAGTGCTTTGGCTGGGCACCAGTGTTAACTCTTTTCATATGCTTCACAGTTGAAACTGTGGAGTACAAGTTTTCTGTAGGTAGAAGATCTTGTTAGAAGGTAGTTCATTCGAACTCCTGAATGCTGCTGCAATTGCCTGGCATTTTCTTTGACCCAATGCTAGATACCTTTTGCAATTCATGTGACAGAGACTGAGTCTTAGTACCAAGGTATTCAAAATCGGTTACGTAATGGCCGTTACGTAACGGTAACGGTCATAACCGTTACTCATTGTGGGGTCGAAACGGCCATAACGGCCATTACAGAAAAAATAGGCTGTAATGGTCCGTAACGGCCCCGTAACAGTCCTATAACAGTTTTCAAAAAAAAAAAACAAAAAAGGGCTGTTACGGCCCATATCATAACGGTAACGGTGGTGGCCATTACAGCCATCGTTGCCGTTTTTGAAACACCTTGCTTAGTACTGTTAATCCAATAGCGAACATTAATTCTTTGTGCTCTGTATAGTATAGTAGTAATTCTTGGGCAAGTGGACTTCTTCAGAGTTTGATCCCATCCATATCATCCCTCAAGCAAAACCTCTTAGTCCTTGGCGGGATAATCTCAAAAGACTCTGCTATGGGATCATGCTCGAATTTTCGATGTGGTCAAGCATGCTTCCCTTTAGTTGGTTCATTGTAAGGACCTCTTCTAGCTTGAGTGCAGCCAACTCTGCCTTCCTACTTGCATATCAGCCACCTGGTTCATTTTTCCAAGTTCATACTCCTGCATCATGTCAAACTCTACCAAGAAGTCCTGTTAACGTGGTGCTTTAGGCTCAACTTCTTATTGGACTAGAAGTTACTCGTGGCTACATTGTCGGTCTAGTTATTGAAATCAATTTCTAAATGAATATTTCATGCAACTGATCCAGAAAAGTAAAAAGAGAAAAAGAAATAAAATTAAAGCTAGAAATTTCATTGAGCTTATGGCATCAAACCATATTGCAAATATAACTGAATCTAATATCCTTTAAGTGACAAATTATGTTGTTGTCTCTTTCCAATGTCTATGACTCTAAAAGAATGGGAGTGAACTACTTGCTGAAAAATGCTATGTTGGATGATGACAGTCACATGCATGTCCTTTGTGGGTCCTCAACCCAAGTTAACCTCTTTGTTAGCGCCTGGTGTTCTTTTCTTCTCTCTCTCTCTCTCTCTTTTTTTTTTTTCTGTGTTTTTTCTTTCTTTCCTTTTTTTTTTTTTTCCCTTTTCTTTTCTTTTAAAATTATATTGATTACAGACAGCTCTTCTTAATATTGGAAACTGTGATTTCATCTACTTGTAGGTTGCTTTGAGCAGCTTTTCAAATCATGGCTACAGGACAACTATTCTCGCGGAATACACAAGCCTTATTCTACAACTATAAGCAACTTCCCATCCAACGCATGCTTGATTTTGACTTCCTTTGTGGTGTGTATAACTTCTCTTCTTGTTGCTCATGGATTGCTTTGAGTCTTTAGATCTTCACATATGCATCCAATTCACCCTGATATTAATGTTTGCTATTTTGAGTTAACATACAATAAGCTGTCAGTCTGATAATCTTTTCCACTCATTATGTCATCAGGAAGGGAAACACCTTCTGTTGCTGGAATTATTAACCCCGGTGCAGAGGGATTTCAGAAACTATTTT
Organism: Magnolia changhungtana; assembly: GCA_030180095.1. Classification (NCBI taxonomy): domain Eukaryota; kingdom Viridiplantae; phylum Streptophyta; class Magnoliopsida; order Magnoliales; family Magnoliaceae; genus Magnolia; species Magnolia changhungtana. Next base: position 6,113,237 of record JASAUF010000378.1, read on the forward strand.
TTGGTCAAGAAGAAATTGCCATACCAGTTCATTCAAGGTGCTTATCTATTCTCAAACCTCAAAATTTCAGATTTTAATCTTTGAGCAGGGGATGCAATAGCTGCAGCACCACATACTATACAAACAAGCCAAACAGGTGATGGCTTGCCAACGAGGGGGAAAACGTTTGTACCCTCATAGCTTTTATGACCAATCAGCAATCCGATCCCATGTGTGGATGGAAGTCTTTCTCTTCATTCCTTGTGGACCATGTGAGAATCAAAATTTATTTGTTTTTGTTCACTCATAAAAGTGTGATTCAATTTGAACAAACCCAGATGCATGCACAAGATAGAAGAATCAAATGTTTCGTGGGCTCCATCACAATTAATCATATGATTCAATTTGATTAGCTATAGAGGCATATTCAATACAGAAGTCCTGCACTATACAAACAACTGTACATGAGAGTTCCATTTACATACTTCATGGTATAAAAATATAGCACCACATAGTTCCATTATATTGTTTCACCTATTTCATTATTTAACATTACCATCATATATAAGTTATAATTTCATATTTATTATTTTGTAGCGGTAAACTACTTTTGTAATTAATCAAGACCATAACTATTTGCTAACAGCATAATAAATAAATAAATAAATTATCGAGATATTATATTCCTGTGTGATGTGTTCTTATATAAATACTGCTGTAAATATTATAGATGTACAATATTAAGCATCCATCTAGGTAATAAACTTTTTATAATGCAATATAATATAGTATGGCATTGTTTCTCAATTCTAGTTTGGTCAGGCTGTTTGTGATAAGGGTGGGTCTTGATGGACTATGATTCCAGCTGCTATGGTCATCCACCCAATTGGTGCTCGACTTTGCGTGTCGTAACTGTTTATATAATTTTCTAATGTGTCTCACAAATGTTTTAACTCTTGAAGTCATGATGTTTTTTGTAGCATTGAAGCTGCTTGCAATGCTCATCCAACTGCTGATGTTTTTATCAACTTCGCATCATTTAGAAGGTCAGTGGGCATTTACATACTAATAGGTTGAAAGTGCACAAATTCACCATTTTTTCCTGCATAATCATTTCATTTTACTATATTTGCAGTGCAGCTGCGTCCTCCAAGGCTGCTTTGAAGCAGCCAACCATCAGAGTTGTAGCTATAATAGCTGAAGGTGTTCCAGAAGCAGATACCAAGCAGTTGATTGCATATGCACGGGCTAATAATAAGGTGAGGGCAAAACTGTAATATCTTCGGAAGGTATGGGAATCTTTCAATGTTAAATCAGAAACAGACTTACATTACAGTATCTAATCCCAGTAACTCGGATAACGAGAATGATCCAAAATAAATGGTTTTGATGCTGGTGCAGTTAGTCCCTAATCAGAATTACTTGATATTTGCTAATATAAACCATATCTGATCTCCATACTGATTAATTGTAGGTTGTGATCGGTCCTGCTACAGTTGGAGGCATTCAAGCTGGAGCTTTTAAAATCGGTGACACTGCAGGCACAATTGACAATATAATTCAGTGCAAACTCTACAGGCCTGGATCTGTTGGATTTGTATCCAAATCTGTATGTTCCTATTTTAAGCCTACATTCATATAATTTGACAGCCTGTAGCCAATGAAATCTATTGGGATTCTCAACAGGCCAGGCCTGGCCTAAATAAACGCCAAGTTTTAAACGAGCTAGATGCTCCAACCTGAGCCTGACCCAAGGGGCCTCCCCTGCAAAAACTGGGAAGCCTGAGCCTGGGCAAATCCTATGCACGGATGGAAGGGGGCCCATTCCTGTTTCCAAGCTGTGATATGAGGTGCATCAATATGACATTTTCATTGAACTAAAGTAATGGACTTCAGAAGTTGCCTTTTATTTTTGGGACAGACTAGTCAATTTGCATTCAGAGATACCTCTATACTCAATTTGGGGTGTTTTCAAACTCAAAACCCTCTATCCTGTGCTGGCCATTGTTTTCCCATCTCCCCAACTACTGTTTATAACCATAAATTGAAACATATTGCCTTTTGGTGTCCCATGTAACGAACTTCTGGTTAAAGTCTGTGGTTGGCAAAACTAATCAGACCTGGACTTTTGGTTTTACAATCTCAGGGAGGAATGTCAAATGAACTGTACAACACAATTGCACGTGTAACAGATGGAATATACGAAGGTATCCATACCAGCACGACTAATATTATTTTTCCTTTATATTTGAGCTACCGTTTTGTGCATCAATCTAAGGCTCTTATAAATTCCAGATATGCATTGACTTCTCTGCAGGAATTGCAATTGGAGGTGACGTGTTTCCGGGCTCAACTCTATCTGATCATGTCCTACGTTTTAACAACATTCCACAGGTAATTTCTTGTTCATGTAATTTTCTCTCTTGGTAGTTTCTTTAGACAATCAGCAACCTATATTTCTAATTGCTTCTCCATTCTTAGTGAAGAAGATTCTGTTTACATTTTCTGAACTTGCTGAAATTTATTCTTAAAATCACACCCTGATAGCAAAAATGTGCCTAATATATCAACTCTAGGCCCTATGTAAGGTTGAACTAGAAAAAAAAAAAAAAATCTTCTTATCAAATTTTTTAAGCCCTGTAGGTTGCTCTCATAGAGATGCATTTTTACTTCTAAATGCTTGACATCAATCATTATAACCTGATTACAATTCCAATCCCTCAAATTTCCTTCATGTGTCCAATCCCAATCCTGAGTCAAGATCTAACATTGCAGCTTGAACTTGACGATACAAATCTTACTTAATTTTCATCTAAATTTGACACTGGACCAAGATCTGTGAAATTCTACTCATGGCAACTTGGTTAACTGAGTAGTTGAGTACCCAACTATCATACTCATATCCTTAAGTACTCAGGTAACAGTAAGGGTGATGGATAGCCCTTCCTCAAGACTTTCGATACAGGTCTACTGGAATTTTGAACTCTAGAGCTGTTAGTTATTTAGAATAGTTGTACTAAGTGGGCAACAAGGAAATTTGTGAGATTTTTAGGGAAGTATTTTCACATGATTTTAGGTATCAATAGCAACTAGTAACTGGCCCTTACAGTACCCATGTCCTGAGGATTTGCAATCTTTTCCACACTCAATACCCGCATGCCTACTCAATACCCATACCCCTACTCAGGTAACATGGCTACTCAAGAGCATTTACTTCATGAAGTAGAAAACTGAGTCCACAAGCAGTAAAACTAGATTGCCAGCCTTCAAAACTATGGTATCATTCCAATGAACCCTCAAATTGGGAGACCCTGGAACCCAAAACCAGAAATCTAATACACAGGCCTAATTCCAAATCTTACGCAAGTCCTAAGAAACTGTTAAAAATTTCAAGGACTAGGCCAAATTTATAAGTTCCTGATTAAATTCCATCCCTATACTTTGTGAAGACAAGTGATCTAATGGAACTTGTAAGATCACTTTCATTTCCTCCTAGAGTGAGGAACTTTTCATGTATAACAGTTTTTCTTTGTCTGCTTCACTGCTGGATCCTACTCAGGTTAAAATGATGGTTGTGCTTGGGGAACTTGGTGGACGAGATGAGTACTCCCTAGTTGAAGCCCTAAAACAGGGAAAGGTGCAAAAACCTGTGGTTGCTTGGGTTAGCGGAACTTGTGCACGACTCTTCAAGTCAGAAGTGCAATTTGGCCATGCTGTGAGTATTTACCCGAGCATCTTGAACCATTCTTTTTTTTTCATTGCATCATTAACCATGCTTAACATTTCCAACCAGGGAGCCAAGAGTGGTGGTGAGTTGGAGTCTGCACAAGCGAAAAATCAAGCATTGAAAGAAGCAGGAGCGGTTGTTCCCACTTCCTATGAAGCACTAGAGAGTGCAATTAAAGAGACCTTTGAGAAACTTGTATGTTTATTCCATTCTGTACTCTGTTTCTGCCGCATATGAATGGCCTTTTTTGTTTTTTGTTGGGAGAGCATAACACATGAACACTGATATGAGATTTGTTTTCGTTATCTCAGGTTGAAGAAGGGAAGATTACTCCTGTGCCCGAAGTCACACCTCCTCCCATCCCTGAGGATCTTAACTCTGCAATTAAAAGTGGGAAGGTCCGGGCTCCAACTCACATCATCTCCACCATCTCCGACGACAGAGGTTTGGTTCTCCCCACCCTTTACCTCCCGTTTTATTTTCCAAGCCTTTGATAGTATGAGCGAGAACACAACTGCATCCAGTTCTGTTCATTTTGCAGGAGAGGAACCGTGTTATGCTGGTGTCCCAATGTCTACTATTGTTGAACGGGGTTTTGGCGTGGGTGATGTTATCTCTCTGCTTTGGTTCAAGCGTAGTCTCCCTCGCTACTGTACACAATTTATTGAGGTGGGTTTCTTTGGGGTGTGCATTCCTAAGCCTTTTATGTTGGGAAAGCATATTTGTACTCCTTATTCAATTCAACCTTCCTATTTTCATTTAAAACTTTTGGAAGAAATAAACCATATGCCTTTGTTACTTTTGGGAACATGTGTTTCTTTTTGTAATTTGTAGCTCATCGAACATTTGGCCTTGATCAGATATGCATCATGTTGTGTGCTGACCATGGTCCCTGTGTCTCTGGTGCTCACAACACTATAGTTACAGCAAGGGCCGGAAAGGATCTAGTTTCCAGCCTTGTCTCAGGTAAATCAGGATGCCCTAGTGCCATGCATCATTTGTTTGCTTGGTAATTACTGCAACTGTTGAATTAGCAGCAGCTGTAACGTTTCAAACATTTCTTGCAATGAGATAAAGGAGTTTGTTTGTTTGTTTTTTTGGTTTTTTTTTTTCCCACAACAGGGTTGCTCACTATCGGCCCCCGATTTGGTGGGGCCATTGATGACGCTGCTCGATATTTTAAGGATGCATATGACAGGGTAAGTTGGGCGAACAGCAGCATGGATGATTTTTCATGGTTATTACCAAGACATAGGAGAGGACATGTACTCTTTTGGTTACTTTGAAATATCGACTTGTTAAAACATGTTTGCAACTCTGTTTTGTTCTCAGGGTCTTAGTCCTTACGAATTTGTGGAGGGTATGAAAAAGAAGGGTATCCGTGTACCCGGAATTGGACACAGGTATATAGCTTTCCTAATTATTTTAGAAACTGTTGTAACATGAAATTTGAATCACTTAGGCATGTGTATCATGGACTAAATTGTTAGGTATACGTACATGGGGAGTTATTTGATACTCTGGCAGAGTTTGATGTTTGATATGCAGGCACTCTGAAATTGCCCACCTGGCATATTAACTTGAGTTAAAGGGACTAAATTGTGGAACCCACTGTCACGAGGTCCCAGTCCCAAAATCACATTGGTTGAACAATCCTAACATCTAATTCATGGATGCTTGTTGAAATAGAATCATTGGATTTTTTTTTCATTTTTAACCGTCCAATAAATGTCCACCAATCTGACAGTCGGATAATCAAATAAGCATAATTTTGGGTTCATGATACTCTAAACTTGGGCCCATAATTCAGACAGTTTATTTCGAATAACTTGTAAGGTATGACTAGTTTTCCACAGTCAGTCAGCTGTGTATTGGAATTCTCTCTCTTTTCCCTTTTTAGTTTTGAAACATGTTTTTTTTTTTTTGTTTCCCTTCTAAAATCTGGAATGTTCACTGCTTGTTGCTTGAAGGATCAAGAGAGGAGACAACAGGGACAAGAGAGTAGAGCTGCTCCAGCAATATGCCCACACGCATTTCCCATCCGTCAAGTACATGGAATATGCAGTTCAGGTCGAGACCTACACTCTATCTAAGGCGAATAACCTTGTCCTCAATGTTGATGGTGCGATTGGGTCGCTTTTCTTGGATCTCCTCGCTGGCAGCGGGATGTTCAACAAGCAAGAGATTGACGAGATAGTCGAAATTGGATACCTAAACGGGCTCTTCGTCCTCGCACGGTCCATTGGCCTGATAGGGTAAGTTGGATGACAACTCAGAACCATCCGATTTGGATTTTCATTACTGCATGGTGACGCCGTGCATAGTTTTAAAGCCTGAGCTATAGTTTAAAAGCCTGAAAGCTCAACTCAACTCGATGTTCATCTGGGTTGGGTCAACTCAAAGAATAAACCTGGCTTGAGTGGATAGTTAATAATTATAAATTAAAAATAATAAGAAATTGTTAAAAAAGAAAGAAAAAAATCTAAAATAGTTGCATCTGGTTTAAGTATTTATTAAATGAGAAAATGAGCAAGTACTTCATAGCTTGTTGGTTGAGAACATCTAATCATCTCAGTGGCTGTTCTCACTACTCCGAATATGCTCCTTTTTAATTTTAATTAAAAATTGGCTTGACAAGGTGAGTGACTCGTCCCAAGTCTACGCGATTCATGATGAGTCGGTCAAGTTAGCAAGTCAACTCGGTGAGTCTTTCAAACTCAGTCTCAGATTTGGGTTTCCTAATGACTCAGCTTGAAATCTCACCAAGACAAGTTGATTTGGCTGAATTTTGAGTCGAGTCAGCCAGTTTTAATACTATGATTCTGTGCTCAACCATATTGCATGGATGGTCCCGACGACGGCAAGTGCACCATTGGATGGGTGTATGAACCATCTCAACCATCCATATTCACCCATCCAGCTGAGACAAGTTTTCAATGATGATGATGCATAATGGATGTCTCTATTTCTGGAACTTGCAGGCATACATTTGACCAGAAGAGATTGAAGCAGCCATTGTATCGTCACCCATGGGAGGATGTTCTTTATACCAAGTAATTGGTTATGAAGCAGCAGCTACAAGAGATTATTCCTTCACCTTCTTTGCATTTCTTTCTTCCTTCAGCAATTTTCTCCAGTGATGATTGGAGCTTCGAACTGTTGTCTGTACTCTTAATCGGGCCTGTTGCCCTCTTTTATTTGCTAGTTTTATCATTATCGAATTGCCCACCACCACCACCACCACCATTCTCTCTCTCTCTCTCTCTCTCTCTCTCTCTCTCTCTCGTGCATTGAGAGGGATGTGATGCTTTTAGAGCTAGAAGATCCAGAGTACAGTAGAGCCGTATTGCTACATTAACACATGGCATGATTATCTTTCAATCAGGATTGTCTATCAGTGGGACCCACTATGGATGGAAACTGATTCAAGATATGCATGGTAGCCTTGCAAATTTTCTGTGGGAAAGAAAAATAGTTAATGGTCAGCACTAACCGCTGGAAAGTAAATATAAGTGATGGCTATATTCTTCCAATAAGTATAATCTTCGAAACATTGTCCATCCATAATGAGGCCCGCTAGTTCGACTGTTTAGATTGATGGACAACCCAGCCACATGTGATTAAGGGAGTCATCTGATACTCTGGCTGCATGTGATTCTTGATACACAGGCACTCAGAAATTGTACACATGGCATACTTCAACTCAAATTGAACCGCATAAATTGCAGAACTGGCTGGCATTAAGTCACACTCCCAAAATCAGATTGGTCGAACAAATCTATTCTCTGATTCCTGAGCACCGGTTTGCTGAAATAGGACCATTGGACCCTCCAATAAATGTGTACCGATCAGATGATATGTGGCTAAACGAGTGTTTATTTTATTTTATTTTATTATTATTTTTTTTTGGTAGTGAGAAACTTTGTTTATCTGGCAGAATGTGCTGGATGATAGTCAAGTACTCAGAGATTGTACACGTGGCATGTCTAACTCAACCTAAACCGTCCAGATAAAGGGCTCCCTCTTATATATAAAGCAACAATTATTACTGAAATGATTCCATAAATGATCCATTAGCGGATATCTAATGGACGGTCCACATGAAAAATAATGAATGATCCGAATTCAACAAACAAATTTTCATAAATCAGATGTTACATCCATCCAATTCTTATTAGTTTAGACTTATAAATGGGTTTTCTGATTCGGAGGCTGTAATTTGAGTTAGATAAGAGACGTGTACAAATGCAAGTGCCTGTATACCGTCTATAATAGTCTCTCATAATATCAAACACCTGAAAAGAGGTTAGCATTCAAGCGTGGGAAAATGTAAGTGATGCTTAGTATTACCTGGTAAGCGTGGATTTGAAAACATGGGCATCCATCGTAGGCCCACTTGATGGATGGTCCTGTAGGTACATCACCCTGTCACATGTCTCGTGGACAGGCAATTCTCCCATCTCTTGGATCTACCCACTCATTCCCAAGAGGTCAGGGTGAGTCTCTTGTTATGGGAAAAATATACTGATCCACCGTCGACAGGCCAGGTCAAATATTCTAACAACCACAGGCGCAACTTAGCAGTCCAACACTCACCTCTTGGCCAACCAGGAAGAACGTTCGACCCAAGCCCGACCCTAAAGTTAGGCTCAGCCCAACCTCGGCAAATATGTCGAGCCCGACCTCAACAGGCCAGGGGACCATCTGAAAGAGATCACCCGCCTCGGGGTGGCCAAGCTCGCAACCCCCGATAACGACACGACCTCGAGAGAACCAGTCCAGACCACCCCAGGACGACCGAGCCTGACCTAACCAATGTCCAGTTGGCCCACGAGCCGTGCCGAAGATCGCGGAAACCATCTCCAACACAATTCTCCTTGATATCCTAGCTGAAAATATAGAAGGATCCATCGCGCATAAACTCAGAATCCTACTGGGATTCTGTTCCTGCCAAAATAGAGACGGATGCCTTCTACACCATCGCCTCTACCCACTTATAAATAAAAACATCCCCAAATATGAGAGGTATGCAAAATCTCTAGCCCTAACCTTTCCACGCTCAACTAAAGACCCAAATCTCTGACTTTGGCATTGGAGGGTCCCCGACACGAGCTAGGGTCTTCTTTGTTTGTTCTTTGTGCAGGTTCACGAATCAGGGAGGGCTCACCAGATTCTTACATCAACATCTCTCATCTGTAGAGTGTATTTGGGTAGAGTGCAAAGTCAGAAAAGGTGATACAAAGCAAACTTATAACATGAATGAAATGTAAAGTAGACAGGAAACAAACTCTTGAAAAATATTTTTTACTTTTCATTCGCAATTGTTTGGATTGCAATCTCATAAAGGAAAATCATGTATTAAGGATTTCTCTCTATCTTTAAAATCTACTTTTCAATCTGACAGTTCAGATCCGTATCTCTCTATCTCCAACAGTCTCCATAGATTTCTATTCTGCCATTGTTGCAGATCCAGAAAATCAATTCAACAGTATGTTAAATGATCCACACCATTAGCAATTTGGGCTCATATGAGGCGATGCAAAATGCGGTTGAATGAGTGTCTTTTTATGTGGCACTCATGTCACACATGTCAATAAGGCACGTGTGTAAGATAGGAGTGGCTTTTATCATAGGTCAACCTCATTGCTAGGATCAAACCAAAAACCCAAAACAAAACAATAAAAGATGGGGAATTTTAATGATGTACCACCATTTTGTTCCTAATTAGATAAAACCACTCAAAAAATTTCTTTAGATGTAACCACCATATGTTGAGGGTTTTTTATATTACCACTTTCCATGAAATCCAAGCAACACCAGCTAGCCCATTTCTTAAAAAGACTAAAATCCTCCTAAAAAGTTGTTACCATGGGCAGCAATTTAGATCGTTCCAAGATGGCGGACAGTGATTTAAATTGTTTATAGCTGGTTAGCAATTTGGGTGGTCCAAAAGTAGGTGGACAACTAATTAGGCTATTCAAAAGTATGTGGACAGTGATATAGATCGTTCCAAGATAATAGACTGATGTAGATCGTTGAAGGATAAGTGAACAGTGATCCAGACATTTTTCAAGATGGTGGACAACAAGATAGACCTATCATTTCATTAGTGTATGTAAAGATATGAGAACTTAGGGTTGTGTTTGGCATTCTTAGAAATAAGCTGACAGATGTGACTTGAATTGGACAGAAGGTAATAAAATAAAGAGACCACTCAAAATATGAGTGCTTATTTTTAATGATTTTTTTGAGTATATATATATGTGTGTGTGTGTGTGTGTGTGTGAGAGGACTTATTTACATAATTAGTGGGTGGACAACTAATTAAAATATTCAAAGTACGTGGACACTGGCAGACTATTCCAAGATGATGGAACAGTCGAGAATAGGTGAACGGTGATGGTGGACAAGGACTTATACCCATCATTTCATTAATATATGTGAAGATATGAGAACTTGGGGTTATTTATGTCATTCTTAGAAATAGGATGGCAAATGTGACTTGAAATTGACAAAAGGTAATAAAATAAAGAGACGCCTCAAAATATAGGTGCTTACTTTAAAGGATTTTTTTTTTCGAGTGGTTTTATCTCATTATACATAAAATGGGTGACTTTTCATAAATATACCTAGAAAATGGGTGGCTTTTTGTCAATATATGTATGGATGTGAGAACCTACTTGCATATGTACATGTGAGGACTTATTTACATAATTAGTGGGTAGACACCTAATTAAATTATTCAATAGTATGTGGATAGTGATATAAACTCTTTTAAGTGTTAATGTCGATTTCTGGTTCTAGCCATGTGATAAGTGTGGGCATGTTAAAATTGAATTTGCAGCTTATTTCAAATTGAACAACTATGACTCCAAGCACTAAGATAAACGGATACATATTATATGATCGAGATCGAATGAGATTGATTGCTTATTTAGCCACTTGCTCAGTATGTAAATAGGATAAAGCGATATTCAGATGGTAGGGTTCGTCCTCTAATGATAGGTTACTAATTTGACTTACATACAAAAGGTCTTTTCAATATATGTTAAAGAAAGACAAAAAAGTAAATATTATAGTCAATCACGAAGAGCAACCACAAAAACACCTTTTTGGATGGAGAATTGAATTCAGCGTATGAGCGTAGACTCAAATTATAGCTAAGATTATCGGCTATTTGATTAACGATACGAATTACACTATGAAATGTCAACAATAGAAAAAAGTAAAGGATTACATTATGAAATGTAATTGACTTGGCAGCAAAGTAGAATGATTACACTAAAGAATGTAAATGATGGGTAATCGAAAGAATAATTGAAAGATAAATTGAGTTTGATTGGGTTGGTATGAGACGAATTTTCCTATTGAATTCATTTGCTATTTATAGCCTCAATCTGGCCATTTGGATGCTTCCCATTATAATTAGGCTTCTCGATACTTCTCACGTTCTGGCAGTTGCTACAACTGTTTTAGCACTACTGACCTTTTTTTATGCTTATTTCTAAACTTGTCACATGTTTTAATAACTACTCCAGGTTTCTTTGCAGACTCGATCGCATTCCACGCAGCCACTTGATCGACTTCTTTGATGACTATTAGCCACTTGGTAAACCTCTAGATGACTATCGATCGCTTGTTTAGTTACTTAGTTTGCTTTTGAATTGATCTCAACTGCTTCATATCTTGTTATCCTGTAAAATGTGATCACGAAAAGCACTCCAAAAATCCTTGAAGATCTTTAGCCCGTAATACCTTCCATTACCATAAGGCATGTACTTTCCAACTAGGTTTTCCAAGAATAATTAGAAATATGATATAACACTAAGATGATGGACTGATACATCATCCAAGAACAAGTGATCAATGATCTTGATCTTTTTCAAGATAGTGGACAACAACTTAGACCCATCATTTCATTAATATATGTGAAGATACGAGCACTTGGGGTTATTTTCATCATTCATAGGCTGATAGATGTGACTTGAATTTGACAAAAGGTAATAAGATGTAGAGACCACTCAAAATATGGATGCCTACTTTAAAAGAAACTTTTCTCAAGTGGCTTTTATCTAAAAGGTGCACGTGATGTATGTACATACGAGGACTTATTTACATACATATATGGATACAATGAATGTACACATACACTGGGCTGCAACTTGGGTTCAAGCCAGATCCCAAGTGGTTGGCCTGGTTAAGTTGTCATGGTCCTTGGGCAAGGTTAGGGTTGGAAAACTAACAACCCCACTGAAAATGAGGTTGGCTGTGATTGAAATTCAGGTCAGGTCTAGTTGCTGATCGAATTATATTGAGGTGGGGTCGAGCCTCACTGGACCCTTAATCCGAGGGGAGCTAATCTCTTACTGTGGGGTCAGCCTTGATGTATTTATTCAATATCCAAAACGTTCATCTTTTTTGTTAGAACATTTTAATGCATGAGCCCAAAAATGATGAAAATTCAAATAGTAGGTGCACCATACTATAAAAAACAGTGGTGATTGAACATCCTACCATTAAAAAATTCCTAGGGCCTACCATAATGTTTATTTGCCTACTGATAAGATCACATAAACTTGGATGAAAGGAAATAAAATATCAGCTTGATCTGTAACTTTTTTTTTTATTATTTTATTATTTTATTATTTTTTGTACACACGCACACACAACACCACACACTCATGCCGTAGTGGGATTTCACCACCTGTGGGTACTCGAACCCTCAACCAAGTGTTGAAACTCTTGAGAGTCTACCACCGGAGCTTGATTTGTAACTTTCGTGGCCTGTTAATGCTCAATCACCATCGTTTCCTATGGTATGGTCCACATGAGAATTGGATATACTTCATTTTTGGCTCATACCCTAAAATGATTTGGCAAAACAGACGACATGGATATAGAATACATACATCAAGGTAGGTCCCACGGTAAGGGCCACACTGTCATGGGTGATGCTGGCCGCACCTAACCCGTTCCCTAATCTGAGCCGAACCCCTTAATGTGCACTTCTTCACAAATTAGGCTAGGTTAGGCATATCTTTATCTTCATATTCCATTAATAAAATGGAGTTAGGTCAGTTCATGTGAAATCTGTTGAGCTCAACCTAACTACAATTAAGTGGTTTGGTTAAGGTGATAGGGCATTGGATTTTAGGTCAGGTTAGGGACAGAATTTTGGGCTTGGGTTGATCCTGACCTGACCCAAACCTAGAAATTACTTGGAAATTGAATATACCTGACAGAATTTTCCAACTTAGAAATTACTTGGAAATTGTATACTTTGCAGACAAATAATTCAAAGTAAATTGTTCAAATGCGGGTCCCAGTTTAGATCTATCATGAACCAGAATTTAATATTTTTAATTATTGAATAGTGGATATGTGCACATTTATTTGATGGTTGAGAATAAAAATATCTAACGGTGCAATTTCCACACATAATTGTCAACTAATAATAAAATTAGGATTGTTCTAATAATCAAGTTTACAAAATTTAAGTCGATTTAGTGTGACTTAATGCATTCACATGTACGATTTTCAGGTGTGTATCAAGCATCATATGTTGCGAGAGTTTCACGCGAGAGATGCAGCCAAAAATAAGGTAGATCCAAAATCACGTGTGCCCCCTGGCTAGAGAAAATTCCCTTGCTTGTAAGCTATGTGAGGCCCATTGAGATTCACAGGACAAATTCATTTTGTTCATCAGTTTCTTGAGATCATAACATCATAACAGGACAGTAACCCAAAAATAAGGTAGATCCAAAATCAGGAAGAAGACGGGGAATGGAGTGCCCACCATTGAATTTTTTTTCCTAAAGGCCATATAAGTTCTATATCCATATTATATTGTGCCTACGATTTATTTAAGTGGTAATAACCCTGGAGTTTGTAGAACGGATAAGGGCTCCGAGGGGCCACCATGATTTATGAGCTTTATTACATCCTCTATCCATTTTTCCATATTAATTTTTAAGATGAAAAATCCAAAAAATGAGGCAATCCAGGCTCAATTGGATGGCATAGTGGGGATTAAACACCTACCGTCGAACACTTTTTGTGGCCACAAAAGTTTTGGATAAAGCTAATATTTTTCTTTCGCCTTCATTCAGGTCTATGTGACCTTATAAACAGGTTGGATGGAAATTAACCATCACAATGGGCCCTAAGAAGGTTTCAACAGCGGGTGTCATTATCATCACTGCTTCATGTGGTGTAGTATGCTTGAGGCTTGGATTTGCCTTATTTTTTGCTTTGTACCCTAAAATTAGTAGGAAAAATGAGTGGACAGCCTAGACAAAACCTATACATCACAGTCGTCCCTCGGAGCCCCTATCTGTTCCTAGCTGGGATGGGAAAGGATAGTACCTAATCCGCATCTCAAAAAATCACCTTGATTCACTTATTATGTGGGCTACATCATAGGACAAGATAAAATAGCTATTAATATAATAAAAATGCAGGCATAGGACATGTGAGGAGTGGATCTAACTAATTTTTGTATCAGGTGACCCAATGGCCAAGCTTCCTTTTGTATAGGTTGGATGTTCCAAACATGTAAAAGGATGTAAATTATCACATGGGCAGATGGTATATTAACAGTGTTGGAATAAACCTGAATTGAGCTCGAATAAACACACACACACACACACACACACACACACATATATATATATAATCTCGCACTTGAATATGAAAGCGCAGAGAGGAAGAGTAAGCTGAATTTTCTACTGGACTGAGTCACTTTCTTTGAGATAGTTCACACCTTTTGGTTAGCATGATCGGTGCAATAACTTTGATAATGCACTACTTTTAGGATATAACGTCCAACATGATTCTTTCTCCAGCATGTGCAGGCTGAAGATGAACCCAACACTCAAACATTATGAAAGAATCTTCATATCCCCAAAGAGAAGTTAAAAAATAAGTCTTTTTTCATAAAAAGATGTGTAACAATGGAGTTTCTTTCTTGAAATGACTAGGAGAAAGACTCTCATACATAGCATTAAAGAATGACCATTTTCAATGAGCAGAATGGTAACAATTAGAAATTTGTTAATGCTATTAATGGAAATTGATGGACTATAGTAGTTATAAATTTATTTCTAATAGTGAAAACAGTCCAATTCAATGGGTCACATCAATGCAATAGAGAAATAGTTTAGAAACATCTAAATATTATTACAAATTCAAAATCGAATTTTGAATTTCAAAAAATTAACGTTAATGCATGTTTTATTTCTTTTTCATTTGTTCTTTTATTTTGAAATATTTCAACAAACATTTCAATTTGTTGGATTTTGGCATATCTAAAATTGTGTGGCGGGATAGGATACTATAGCTATGCACAGAAGCTAGGGTAAGCTATAGAATGTGACCGTCCTAGAGGAGAGGATGAGGGTGATTAAAACCAAACAAAACTTTGCCAAGAAAATCTTATTGCTTACTTAAATTAACATGCCAATTAAACTAAGTATGATAATGTAACACTAAGGCTTTCAAGCCAATAGTGGTCCAATCAGATAAACTACAATAGATATACCATTCAAACAACTAGTGTATATTTAATAGTGTACATGTGTGTATGGGATGTGTTAAGTAACAACTCCTAGCATTCATCTAATCATGCACATATATAATTGATTTAAATAATCATATAAACATAATTAGAAAAGTGCTCAAATAAAAATCCCAAACATAAGCATGTATGGTGATTCTGTTTTTTTACTCTACTCATAGCGGACACACTCAACCCATGAGTGTACCGAAGGTTTTAAATCAAGTTCACCTTTAACCTTTACAAGTGTACACTCTCATCGAATGTCAACACAAAGACCTACCCCACGTACTCACCCATGTCAGTGACCTATATAAGGATTTATCACGTATATACCCGTGTCGGTTGCTTACACAAGGACTTACCCATGTACACACTCATGTCAATGGCTTACACATGGACTCACCCATGTCAGTGGCGATATGATCCTACACAAGAACCTACGTGAGTTTGGGTTACAAACTTTACACTCAATTATACATAAGAAAAGAGTGTGTGGACTCTTACAATTTGATAACTTGTTTAATTAAGCTCCTTTTGTAGTGCCTTCTTTGGTTATTTGATCAATTCTCTCACGTGCTTCAATCATTTCCCCTTTTGCTCTCCCGATCATTAATACTGATGTTTTATTAATGATTCAGTTTCAAGATCAAGTAAATTGCATACGATGCTCCATTAAGGTGACCAAGGCGATGAAAGGTTAGGTAAATCTCCTACAAGTTATTGAAATGTTGTAATGCATAGGGGATTCACGTACATAGGTGTCCTGGAAAATTTAGATAAGGAATTTGACTATCGTTTCAAGTTTAATCTCTAAAACAATGTGGAGATTAAATTCATCTTCTTCATTGAGGTTGAAATCTTTTTTTAGGTAATAAATCATAAGGAAGATGACTTAAATCTCATGGATTTAGAGGCGAGTAATGTGAGGTATGAGTGAGAAATCTCCTAAACTTCTATTGTACAAAAAATTCATTCATTTGCCCAAAAATTGAATGTTTTTTTTATAAGAAACCGATTTGCGACGGTTATAAAATAGCTAATTAAAGGTTTTGTCGATAGGATCGAAAAGTCATTTGATAGAATTGAACAGTCCGTCGATCCCATCGAGAAAATTCAAAATTATACATGTTGGTTGCTGGATTCTTTCTTCAATCGGATTTGTTGGGGATTGTGCTGCAAAATCACACAGAGATGGATCTAGAATAACAATCTAATAGCGCCAAGCAAACACAAGAAAACACAAAGATTTAACGTGGAAAACTCTTTTAGAAAAAAACCACGACACAAAGCGACTAATCTTCATTATGAAAGCGAAAATTATAAAGAGGAAGGACTTACCGAATTTGAGCAATCCTCAAATCTCTCCCTTACTCCACCCTTTTAAAAACTCTAAAACCCTTTTAGAAAGCCTTAAGATCTCTTAGAATACATTTTAATTCCGTTTACACACACACACACACACACACACATATATATAGTTTTATGAAGAATCACAAACAAAATCGAAAAGAATCATAAACAAAATCGGAAACAAATCCCACACTTTCTCAGTTGCGCGAAAAATCTGCGCAGAATCTGATTAGATTTACAAATACAACAGGATTGAGTGATCGTTTAATTCTATCAAGTTCCATCGACAGTTCATTGATGAGATTAAGAACTACTCAAAAACTGTTGTTTTGGACATACAATTTCACAATAGTTTAACACATTTTCTATCTTTACTTATTATGTTCCAATTAGGATACTAAGGTTAAGATATAATCAAATAAACTTTACTTATCAAGTTATGATCATCTACATGTTTATGATTATTTTTGTTAAGGATTACGGTCACCAAATCACCTCATATATATATTTTTTACTCATCAATGCTCTACATCTTTTAAATATTTTCAGTCTTCAGCTTTTAAGGGTTAAACCAATTACATAACACACTAACATATATGATTGACAAATAAAATTTACAAATCAATGCACTAACAATTTCTTATACAATAAGCATAGGTTTAATAGAAACTAAATTCATTGATGCTTGAAAAAACAAAATTCAATAAGGACGTAAAATGATAAGATTTGATTAAACCACCTGCCATTAATAGAACCAAATTCACTTACCCTGAATAAACAACAAATTTATTATGACCAAGGCAAAAATTGGCCTTGGTCACGTGAAGTGGGACTAAATCGCTTTCAAGTGTACCTGTGGGAGGTGTGCTTGAAAGCAATTGTCCCACTTTGTATGGCCAAATCTATCTAGGTGGGATCTATCCTATGTTTTATCGGGGTCACCGAATCCTGTTGCTGTCAGAGATGTTGAAAGTACGAAGCAGGCTTGAAAGTGGTTTGGTATCAGGGCTAGTATTATAGTATTACACGTGGGTTGAGCTAATCAGATCTTGCCACGTCTGCAAGTTCGAAAGTAGTTCTGTACCCGACCAATATCACAATATCACACGTGGGCTAGACTAATCAAATCATGCCACGTCTGCAGATTGGATGGTAGATGTGTACGTCGGCCAATGCTATGATATCAAATCCTACGTCCCTGTCTTTGTGGGGCCTTTATGGAACCTGTTCACTGTCAAAGATGTGACAATACCAAGCGCAGCTGATGCCCAACTCACATGTGGGCTAGACTAATCAAATCTTGCCACGTCATCAGTGGTTCGGCTAGTGATCCTGCCACCAGGCAGGTGAATAGTGGTGGTGCCACGTGGACCCACTATGATATATGTATTTTATCCATGCCGTCCATCTATTTTGAAAGGTAATTTTAGGGGTTGATCCTAAAAATACGGTAGATCGGACCACACAATGGGAAAACTATAGTGGTTGAATTTCCACAATTAAAAACCTGCTACGGACCCATTGTAACGGTTGTTTGACATCTAGCATGTTGATATGTCGCTCATACCTGGATGAAGAATGAGAAAAACTATATCAACTTTATCCTAAATATTTGTGCTTATAAAGTTTTTAATGGTGAGAGTTTAATCAATATTGTGCAGTCCACTTAAGATTTGGATCAACTTCATTTTTGAGCTTATATCATAAAATGTTACGGAAGAATGGGTGGATAACTGGGATGAAACACATATATCATGGTGGGGCACACAGAGCACCGACCACCAGTAGCCATTGGCTCGTGGCAGGGAAGATTAGGTCAGGTGAGACCTGGGTGTCACCCAAGATGGTGCGGTTCTTACCACGGGGCTCACATGGGGCCCACCTTGATGTATCTATCCCGTATTCATGTTGTCCACCCACTTTTCCGTATCATTTTAAGTCATAATTCAAAAAATGAAGAAGATCCAAATCTCTGGCGTGTCATATTCTAGATAACAGTGTTGATTGGACGTCCTACCATTCAAAACTTGTTAGGTCGCCCCATAATATTTCTAGTGTTTATTTGTCATCCAATCCATGGATAAGGTCACATGGGCTTGGATGAAGGGAAAAAATAAATAAATATAAGCTTGATCCAAAACTTATATGACCCATTAATGGTTAATCAACACTATTTCCCAAGATATGGTCCACCTGATAATTGGATCTACTATTTTTAGGATCATGCATTAAAATGATCTGAAAAATAAAATATAAAAAAAATGGACAGTGTGGATACAGAATAGATACATCAAGGTGGGCCCTACGGTAAGGACCACACCATCTTGGGTGAGGGTGGTAGACTTTCTGGAGTTTCAACACCGGGTCAAAGGTTCGAGTACCCACGGTGGTGAAATCCCATGGTGTGCGTGTGTGGTGTGTGTGCGTGTGTCGTGAGTGTGTGGGGCTGTGTGCGTGTGTAAAAAAAATAATAATAATAAATAAAAAAAAGGCCGGGGTCTCACCTGTGGGACACTTTGAAAGGGCATATGGGACACGCAATCACCAATTGACGGTTCATAAACGACACGTGGGACAGGTAATCAGCAATTGACGGTTTATAAATGACACGTGGGAAGGCAATCAGCGATGGACGGTGTATTCAATAGTATGGTAAGGACCGAGCCATGGTGCAAGAATCACCCAAATGGGAAGATCTTAAACCTTTGAACGAGGATCTTTTTTTAATGACCGTCTATTATTTACAAGGAGTAGATTACATGGCTAAGATCATCTAACCGGAGAGCTACTTTGGAATCATAACCAATACAAACTGGATCTGTCAAATAGATACCGATTGAAACCATTTTATTTTTCCACTCAATCTCAACCCTTCATTCTCTTTTATCCCATTTTTAAGATGTTTAGGATAGACCGATTTACTTGATTTTTAAACTTCCTGGCTTGCTTAGTTGTATGAATGAATGAATGGTTCAGATCCATGGATAGGTGTCCCAAAGCTCTGGAGACATTGGGCTTTATGATGGGTACCTTAGGGCCTGTTTGGCCAGACAGATCCCATGGTATTAGGAGGGATGGGATCAATTTTAAGGTAATGCCGGTGGTGTCCGTGTAGAGCTGGGCAAAATGGACCCGATCCGACGGATCCGCCCCGATCCGCCCCGTTCCGAACAGATCCGACGGCCAAGATCAGGCCTGATCGGGTCAGATTTTTCAGATCCGATTATTTTCGGCTCGGGTACGGATAGACCTATATCCGGACAGACCCGACCCGGATACCCGACCCGAATGTACCCGACCCGACCCGAACAGACTCGACCCGATATATATATATATATATATATATATATATATATATATATATATATATATATATATATATATATATATATATATAAACTTTTACCGCCAGAATTTAACGTCAAAACATCCCGCCTAATGTCCTCTCACTCTCTCTTTACCCGTGATTCTCTCTCGTCTCCCTATTTCTATTGAAGAAGAAAGCAAGAAGAAGGTCCTGCTGGAGAGAGAGAGAGATATATTGAGAAATCAGTATGGAAGAGAGAAAGAGGGAAAGAGAAAGAGACTCGCAGGTATGTTTTATATCCAAACCGTCCATCCATTTTGCAAGCTCATTTTAAGGCTTCGTATATTCATCAATTTTAGGTTCAACCACTGAAATGATATGGAAAAACGAATGGACGGCGTGGATAAATCACATGCATTCAGGGTGGGCCCAACAGAGTTTACTCGGTATAATGAGATCGTTCACCGGTGGTCGATGCTCTGTGGGCCCCATCATGATGTACATGTTTCATCCATTCCGTTAATCCATTTTTACGGATCATTTTAGGGCTTGATACAAAAAAAGAAAGGGATAAAAATCTTACGTGGGCCACACCACAAGACAAAAATAATGAATGGATATTCACAATTAAAATCCTCCTAAGGCCCATTGTACTGTTTATTTGACATCCAATCTCTTTATTTGGTAATAAAGACCCAGATGAAGGGAAAAAATAAATATCAGCTTGATCCAAAACTTTTATGGCCCTATAACGTTTTTAATGGTCAAAATTCATTCAACACTGTTTCCTGTAACGTGGTCCACTTGAGATTGAGATATACTTTTTTTTTTTTAAATATCATAAAATGATATATAAAAATAGATGGACGGCGTGGATGACACACATACATCATGGTGGGCCCCACAGAGCACCGACCGCCAGATAATGACTGTGGTCAGGGGAGTAGCAATCCGTTTCCCAACGAGTACAGCTAGCTATAAGCTAGCTGTAGGTACGTGTCGTGTCGAGACAAACGTCATGCGAAAGGAAGTTCCTGCGCAGGAAACATGTGGGACCCACTGCTATGTTTGTGCGAAATCCTCCCCGTCCATACGTTTTGTGAGTTCATTTCAATACATAAGACTAAAAATGAACCGTATCCAATGCGCAGGTAGGCCGAAAATTTGATAATTGAACTTCCACAGTTGAAATATTTGTAGGGCCACAAACGTTTTGAACCAGGCTAATATTTGTTTTTTTAGTTCATCCCAGTAGGAATGACGTTATTAACGGTATAGATTTCATGTTAACGGTATAGATTTCATGTAAACATCACCGTCGAACCCAAGAAGGTTTCAACGGTAGGAATTTACCTAACCACCTTTTCCTTTAATACAGCGCACTTAAATCTTGGATTCTTCTCAATTTTGGTCTCATGCTCTAAAATGATCTCAAAAAACGGATGAACGGACTGGATTCGTGAAAAACAATACGGTGGACCCTACATACAATCTCAGCAGAGGAAGTGTGAAAGGCTTTGCCTGGAAATCCACGTCCCCTGCTAGCTTAGCGTGCCGTGCACGCCAACACTAGCTGTACCTCGAGCTCCGAATGGTACGAATGGCTCAAATTTGTTCTGTATTACATGGGCCCACAATGATGTATTTACTATATCCATACCGTTTATCTAATTTTTGTGATTATTCTAAAGTATTTAGAAAAAAAGGGATTCATATTTAAAGCTCGTATGGACCACACCGAAAATAGCAGCGAGGATGATGATTTTCACCGTTAAAAATTTCATCCTTACCTAATCTGATCCGATTGAGTTTCTTTGCCCGAATCGGACTTGGTTCGGGTCTAGCTAAACATATAACGGATCTGTTCGAATAAGGTGTCCTGTACCCGATCCCGGTTCTGATCGGATTCGGATAAGTCCCGGTAGCTTTCGGATATGACCGAGTTGGACCAAATCCGATCCGACTCGGTCCGATGCCCAGCTCTATGTCCGTGTATTGTCTTAGGATCCATGGGATTGCTTATATCCCGAACAAGTTCACTAGGTCTGTTTTGCACGCCTTGCATATCTTCGGATTTTACCTTTCAATCCACCCAACCAAGAAATGGGATCAATTTTAGGGTCTGTTTGGGCAATAGGATTAGTAGGGATTAGGTGGGATGGGATTCAAAAAATATAATTATTATCCATGGTCGGGATTGTCCCCTATTGCCATGGGATAAAATTAATGCCATGTTTAGTTGATAATATGATGGTACATTGAATGGGTATACCCACCATCATTTGAAATTACTAAGAATAACACACATGTGTTATATCTAAACCGTAAATTTGTTTTGTAACCTCATTTTATGGCATGGGCTTAAAAATGAGGTAGATCCAAAACTTAAGTGGCCTCAAAGAAGTTTTCAATGGTAAGTATTCAATCTCCGTTGCTTTCTATGGTGGGGTCCACTTAAGCTTTAGATTTACCTGATTTTTTTGCCCATGCTCTAAAATAATCTCAATAAATGGGTGAACAGTGTGGATATAACCCACACATCATGGTAGGACCTACACAACTTGCTAAACATTACCAATGCAATTCCATTTTATGTAATTCCAAGCTTTTCCATTCTTCCCAAACATGGAGTGGAATTGGCACAGGACAAGATAAATCCCATCCTACCTACTCTCTTCTAATCCAACCGCCCAAACAGACCCTTAACGTAACGATGGTGATGTCAGTGGATTGTCTTAAGATCCATGGGATTTCGCATGTCCCGGGACAAGTTCACGGGCTCTGTTTGGCACGTCATGCCTACCTAATACCCATTAACTGCCCTTATCTTTATTTTTAAGGATGATGACGCGTGTGAACAGATGTCCTTTTCACGCACGTGTAACGGTTGGAGTCGTTGTCTTTCACATCCACGCACGCACGCAAGTAGCTGAAGATTCCTACCACGTGCGATGCTTCAACTGTCTTCGACACTCCAAACTCCAAAGCAGGGTTTGTCGTGCCCTTTTTCAGGAAAAAAATTATTAAAATAAAAAAGGTAAGATCTGAAGTCCAACTAATTGCAGAAGTTGGATAACATGGAAGATCGGAAGTAACGTGCTGTGCGGACTATGAATTAGGTCCGACCCGTTGGATTTGCTCTAGGTCTCAGTGCACAGAAAGAGACTTATTCATTAAACATAGGTCCATCATGCATGGCTCACCTTATTAGAAGGTAGGTTTTATGTGATTGGCTTTAACCTCATGTGGCTCGTCTTGTAGTGGGAACTTAGAAATTGATATTGTTGTACTCTTTTTTTTTTTTTTTCTAATTTTATTTTATTTTAATTTATCGTTAATGAAGTAGTTGTTAGAACTTATATAGATTCATATTATTTCTGTATAATGTGGAAACCAAAAATGAAAAATTATCAGAACTAAGGACAAGCTGAAGCACGTCTGAAACACTGTCCTTAAAGCGTTATTTGCCCCTACTCAAGTGAATTAAGTATGCTGATAGGTTATAGGTAAACCACTTCTAGGATACGACGAGCCTGGTATGGGCCTGCATTCAGCAAACACAAAGGCTCACTAAATAGAACTCTGTTACACAATCTGGCGGAAATACAAAAGAAAAATCCCAGAAGAAAAGAGAGAAGAAGATTATTTAATTTAGACCACTGCACTAGTCAAGTCTTCAGCCACTGGTTCAGTTGAACCGTTCTAGACCACACCGTTGGTTTGTTCTTCAAGCAAAGGTTCAACTCTTGCTGGAATTACTGGAGTATAGGAAAGAAGTGAGGACTGTCTCAATTCGTATGGGTCTGCTGGAATGGGTTGAAAGATGGTTTGGAAATCCATCCAGGCCCTCCTTTTATAGGCTATAGTGGTTGGGGGTTATGGTCCAGGGAATTAAATCTCATGACCGTTTTCTAGCTGTTGGAGAAAACTAGCCGTTTTATGGCCGTTTTCTGACTGTTGTGCATGGGCCATTAAGCTACTGCATGCTGACTGTTGTGAGACAATATCTAGCCGTTTTCTAGCTGTTGGGCTAGCCATGCAGCAATTTCTGCTGGACCCTGTACTAATGACACAGCTGTTACAGATCTGCTGTAACAACTCTTTTTTCAGCTCTCTATATATACTGGAGGACTGTCATTCAGTCCTCTAGTCTCCCCTTCATCCAGCCATCTGCCTTAGCCACTTAGTCGCACTGCGACTCGCACACATCTAGCACCGGTTCGCTCAAGGTCGCGAAGGAGCAACCATTTGCGACACGATGCCGACATGCAAAGTGCGCCTCTACAACCACACTACCTCACATGCCCACACCCTCGCATTGAGCCCGAGCCTGTGCCCGTGCCCGTGCCCAAGTGCGCGCGCTACGTACTGGAACACGCAAAGTCCATAGTCCTTGGACTAGGTAGGCAAATATTATAATACTCCACATCTTTCATATAAACCACAAAGTTTAATATTCCCTTTCCCATGTGGGACTATTCTTAAAAACCCCCAAAAAGCTTTTTCCAAAACTTTTTTTATATAATATATATTATATTTTATATAAAATATATTTAAAAATCAATATTTTTTGCAACAGTAGTTAGTTAGAAATTAAAACATGTTAAAAGAAGTGAAATATATAGCAAACTAAAGGCTATTAAGAATATTTGAAGTATTTTTTATATAATCACAACCGATAGGGTTGTGTGGAAGAATGTGCCGACCTAGATAGGCAAATCAGATCGAGATTTGGTATGGCCTGATGCACAACAAAGGATAAGGAATCCTACTGCCAGGTTAAGGAAAAAGCTCGGTACAACATAGGTCAGCATGACCGAGGTCGAGACAACTAAGGTCGATACAACCAAGGTCGGCCTGACCTAGAATGAACTCTCTGAAAAACAAAGTGAAGAAGCTCTCAGGACTCATGAAGAAAGTAAAGGTGACAGAAATTAGACATCATAAAGACATCCTATAAAAATGTCCTTTCTAATTAAAAGGATAAGTCGGCAGCTGGAAAAGAGTTTTTTTTTTTTTTTTTTTTTTTTTTTTTTTTTTTTTTTTTTGTTTTTACACATGCACACACACCCCTACACACTCACGGTGTAGTGGGATTTCACCACCTATGGATACTCGACCGGGTGTTAAAACTCCTAAGGGCCTGTTTGGCCAGTGGTATTAAGTTGTATTAAATGGGATTGCATTGCTAATCTCACTTCGAAATTGGGAATGACATGTTTGGAAGGAGTGTGAGATGGATTAAAATTAACTTTATAGGCTTTGGAAAATGAGCCTTATGTTGGAAAGTGTGAGATAGGATTACAAATTGCATGGATGAAGAATTTTTCCTTTATCCAAGTTCAATCCAAGTGTAATTTGAAAGTAAATCCCGGGATTTACTTTTTAATGCATATGTTCGAAACATGGTATTAGAAAACATGGGATACGCCCAATCTAGGTACAATACCTTACAAATGCATTTATTGTTACTTTTACAATTCCATCCACTTTAATCCCGCCTAATGTAGTTGGCCAAACGGGCCCTAAGAGTCTACCACTGAAGCAAGAGTAAGGATTCCTGGGAAAGAGTTCATTCGACCTTATCCGAAGGTCAGCCCACCCGCCTCGACATCCGATTGACATCCGATCTTATCCGTGTCCGCAAGCTGACCTTATCCAGGGGAGCGGTCCGAGAATCCCTCCAAGGATCATGGAGTGTAATCCACGGTTACTCGGGATTCCGAAATATCCGTCGAGGATCTCGGGAGAATCCCAAGTATGATGAGTCCTAATTCATTTGTAACATGCACCTACTAAACCGGGAGGATCTCTCTATGTTATTGTATCTCCTCAACTATAAATAGAGAAATTCTCAATGGTGAAATGTACGCACACATAATCCATACCGCTAAACCACTTCTACTTGACTTAGATTCATGACTTTAACATCAGAGGGTCCCCTGATCTAGCTAGGGTCTTCCTTGCTTTGTCCTTTGTGCAGGTACCCAAGGGTCCAAGAAGGGTTAACCAAAAAACTGCATCAATAAGTGGCACGATAAGACATGAAGCAACCCAGAGATATTTAAAAACAAATCAAGTGACCTTGTGACATTTAGAAGGTGCAGCCGAGAGGTATTTAAAAACAAACTAAGTGGCTGAGAGGTATTTAAAAACAAACTAAGTGGCTGAGAGGCATCCAACAAGGTGCAGTCGAGAGGAAAGATGCACTCCAGAGGCGTCTAGAAGCCAAAGGAGCGATCAAGAGACACGCAGAATCAGAACTTGACCAAGATAAGGGGGACAATCAGAGAAATTTTTAGAAGACCCATGTGGTGACTTCTTCATTATCATAACCGTCACAATAAAAGCATAGAAACATATAGGGAGTAACTGCGAAAGAAATCTATAAATAATAGAAGAAACCAATAGAGTAAGACATCGTCTCACACCAATCAAACCAAATCAAATCAATCAATATACTTTATATCAAGTTATCAAAGGAGTAGTAATAATATAGTATCGGTAATTCTTAGCTATAAATTTTTATTGTAATCCAGGTCTATGCTCATACGTTGGATTTGATCTTTATCTAATATAAAGTAGTTCTTTCAAAGGACGCATTCTTACGGTTGCTCTCAATGATTGATTGTGAGTTTTTCCTTTTATTTGATTGCACTGGTATACTAAAAAGTCATTTCTTATGAAAGGTAAAATGCAACTCATCTTTAGAGGAAGAACCTCACCTTCCAATTATCGCTTTATCATTATAAAATTATGCAAGTGACAGAGTAGGCGACTGATCTCCTTTGATTATGATAATATATATTTGTACTGAATGTATATGCTCATTTTGGTGCTTGGGGTCAAAGTTAATCGGTTTGAATTGAGCCACTATATCGACTTTGGCACTCCCGCATACACCGCACGTAATAGAAAGCAAGCCGAGTGCCAACAAATATTTTAGAAGAGCGTTATGGATGATACTCAGGTTTTCATTTACTTAGATTGTTGAACTAGTGGATTGGATGACATTTATTGGACCATTGAAGTAAAAATTATCCATTTCAGCAACGAAGGTCAATCAAAGGTTAAGATTGTTTAACCACTTGCAGTGGGTTCCAAAATTTAGGCAGTTAATTTTGAATTATATGCACCAAGTGTACAATGTCCATATGCCTAAGTATCTACTTGTTCCAACCTAGTGTCACTTTTTTTTTTAAAGACTCGCACTCACCTCATGCATACTCACACTCTCACACCACAGTTGGATTTCATCGCAATAAATACTCTAACCCATGGTCTTTGTTCTAACACAGTGTCACGTGGATCCCCTGAAACCCTAAGCTCTGTGGAGCCCATTGTAATATTTGTGTTATATCTACTTTGTTCATATGCTTGGCAGGATTATTGAGCCAAACTTGAGGGGATCTTAAACTCAAGTAGGCTACACTACATGAAACAAGGGAAATTGAATGGCCATAATTGAAACCTTCTTGGGAGTTTCCTTCATTCAGGTGTAGATCATCTTACACCCTAATCCATAGCTCAAGTGATAGACTGAGTGAAAGATACCTCGTTTCAACACTGAGGTCTTGGTATCGATTCCCTAGTGGGGGTGGCTAACAGTGAAGTGTGAGTGGGTGCACTAACAAGCTTTTTTTTTTTTTTTTTTTTTTAAAGGTTGTAGATCATCTTATGAATGGGTTGGATGGCATATAAACATCATGGTGGGCCACTACATCTAAGTGGTAAGCCAAAAACAAAATTCATTGAATTATTCCAACCTTTGATTAATAAACATTTGTTTGCTTAATTAAAACGGTTGACTCTCTTTTTCTTAACCGTTCATTAGATGTCCAATGATCAGAGAGTAATATTACATTTCACCTTAATATTTGGTTTAAAATTCCGTCTAAGTTGGGAAGTGCAATGTGAAACTTCTTGTTTTAGTTGTATATTCATCTACGCGTTTAATACATGAGAGCCTGTGTATGAAATTGTATAATCCCTTTTTTAAAAAAATTATTTTATTTATAAATCGTAGGTATTTCAAACCCCACTAATCCCTTTGGTATAGCCCACCACAACTTTAGATTGCCTTCATTTTTTGACTCATGCCTTAGCATGGCTAGGCAAAATGGATTCCCTGCAACGCCACTTTGGAGCCCATTAGGTTATATATATATATATATATATATATATATATATATATATATATATATATATATATATATATATATATATCAAGTGATCTTGCATTACCAATCTTCCCGAGTTTTTCTCTGCCTTTTCGTTTTCTCCGCTCACAACAAAAGGCTCCCGAACCTATCTATTACCTTCAAACCACTGAGAAGGTGGGCCCAGGGTCCTGATTCGAACTGTTCATTCAGTGGATCTTGTCATTTTAACACATCTTTTTTTTTTTAAATAATTTTTTTTAAAAAAAAAGCATACACATAATGTACGACATGTGTCACTACCAAACTAATATTTCGAACCTCTCTCCCACTTCTCTCATTTTTTTTCGCTTAACAACGAAATGAATTCGTACCTAAAGCCATATGAACCATTCATCTTATGAAAAGAAAAAAAAATGTTGATAATAATGATAATAATCAACAATGTGCGTTGTGCACGCATGCTACCTCAACCACAAAGCCACGAACCTTTAAAACCATTGACGAATCTCCATTAAATCCTTAATCCCTCACCTCCCAAGCTTCCGACATCAAAATCCATCATCCTGAATAAGGAAAATCATTGGAAAACTATTGATCAACAAGTTGCCATTAGAGAAGGTACCACCTTCCTTGGTAAGACCATCAACTGTTGAGTTGTGTGATAGCCGTCTCCGGACACAGGTCACTCATTAGGTAAGTGATCTAACCCAAATCCATACCGAGATTTATACGCAAATATTATAAGCATGGAATGATATTGGGCTTGCAAGTTGGCAAATGTAAAAATATATGTACTTTTGGTTGGCATACATGAAGGCTTAAACCAGTGTACACATTGAATTACTTCGATTGTATATATATAACATTATATTTTTGGTGTATATGTGAATTCTTTAATAACCAAACTGTACACGCTGATAATTGATGATGCATTGTATAGCCTTGTTAGATTTACATTGAATCCTTTTTGTGTAGATGTATTATTAAATAATATATACATTGGATTGATGACTACTTGCGCATAAAAATATCATTATACGAGTGCTCTGCTCGGGGTCATTTCCGAAAGATCAGCACGAGTGCTCTGCCTTGGGTAATTCTCTAAAAGACATACACATAAGTGCTCTACCCTGGGTAATTCCTTAAAAGACTGTAACGCCCCGAATCTTCAAGACCCGAGTACACGACCCATGTCCCGAAAACCCGAGTGTTAACTTTAAAGGATGGTCAAATTCGAGTGTACTTTTTTTTTTTCAATTATCAGAGTAAGCAGATGAGCGTAGTATAAACAAAACAACATAAAGGAAATTTTCATTATCATTCAAATATACAAGAAGCTGCCCATAATGACTTATACAAACCAATGTCTCTGCACTATCAATTGTAAGATTACATACATAAGAAATTTAAAATGTATAAAAAATGAGAGCCATAAGATCGCACAGCTCCTCTTGGCAATACGGCCATGCATCCATGGCACCTGCACAGCTTCTCATCAAGTCTGATCATATACATCATCTGGGCTACCTGTTTTACCTGTACGGTTGTATATTTGATGGATGAGTGGCCAGCTCAGTGTGAATTCCCCTCAAGATTACACACCGCCACATTAAGTAAGCATAGTTATAAAATAAAGCATACAAAACAGTACAAGATGCAGATCTTATTATATGCATGGATGTATGGAATGCGTTCACGCCCCGGGGATGCTCATCCGTGCGGACAGGGCCGCCGCCCATGCAATGCGTTCACGCCCCGGGAATACTCATCCGTGCGGACAGGGCCGCCGCCCATGCAAATCATCGACCTGGGAAAATCATCCAGTCGGACAGGGGTCGATAGTCGGTGGTCTGGGAGCTAGCGAAACGATATCCCGAAAATTCTAAGGGCACGTGCTACAGCATCCAGATTAGCCACCCGTCATCGTCAACATGCTATGGATGCATGATTAGCCAGTCCATTATTAATCCAATTACACTCAGCAAGTTTAATAAGCTCAAAGGTCACTACGGGGAGCTCAGAGCCCAGCGTAGGCCGACAACTCAGGCATAGTGTCCCATTCCACCATCCCTGGCTCATGAGGCTACCACCTTAGGATGTTTAATGGAAACTCATCGACTAGTGGCCAATGATATTACAGTATGTGGGGCTTACCATCGCATGGTTGTACGATATAAAACATCAAACCCATATAGGGCAAAT
This sequence comes from Magnolia changhungtana, assembly GCA_030180095.1. Taxonomy (NCBI): domain Eukaryota; kingdom Viridiplantae; phylum Streptophyta; class Magnoliopsida; order Magnoliales; family Magnoliaceae; genus Magnolia; species Magnolia changhungtana. The sequence goes on from JASAUF010000378.1 coordinate 6,143,521, forward strand.
ACCAAAACAAACCACGTAAGCAGATATCAAAATAAGCCACATAGGGCGAATATCAAAATATGCCACGTAGGGCGAATATCAAAATCATACGATAAAGACCATCCTTAAAAAAAATCATTGGGCATAACAACCCTGGATGGTAGGCCCACATCAATCATCCTTCTAGACCACCACTCAATAACCACCCAGCCGAAGGTCCATTACGATCACAACTAGTCAAGTTACATCCCAAGTATGGGTGTACATTTGTATGTGGGAATTTCCCACTAATGTACCAGTTTAAGTTCCGTAAGCAATCCACAAATAATTTACAAGCATGAACAATTATACAGAATAATCATAAAGCATGTAAGACAGCAATTTAATTTCCACCAGCTAACACATGTGATTATAAAGGAATATATCAATTATGAATTTAAATAAAGACTATAACTTAAGCTAATGAGAAGATGGAAAGCTCAAGGGGAAGAATCATCACCTTATAGTTGGATCGCCTACCAGCATGGTTAGGGGACGTGTGGTCCCTTATAATCGAGTCCTATCATGAATTAGGAAATTACATGGTTAGATCGAGTTTTATACACTATTTATTGTTGAGATTATAACCTAGGGTTTGAATTATTTATCTTAGGGTTTAGTCTTAAACTTAAATTCTAAAATTTGAATCCTGAATTTTTAATAATAATATTATTATCGTGCAACTGATTAAATAATATTTATCATAGGGGTATTAATCCATCAATATTAATAATGTGGGCTCATAAGTTCATATTTGAATGTACCGTCATTATCTAATGACTAATCACCTCCTAAGTATAAATATTTACTAATGATAATATAATAAGGACTAACACCAGTAATTTCAAAACAACAAGTAATATTAATAATATGCCCAATATTAGCTAATATGACACTAATAATCATTGTGATGAAAATACATAATATGCTCTACCCTTAATGATAATATTTGATAATGATAGAATAAAATATTAATATCTACTATTACTAATCTTTATATGTAATTTATATGTAATATCTAATATAAATATAAATAATTTACTAAAGGCCATACATTTCTAATATTAGTAATCCTAATAATGATAATTATGGTAATGCTTAAAAAGAGTCTAGTGTGGGTTTGAGGGGCCCCATGAATAAGATTATTTGGTCCGTAACATACACAACAGTTAGGAGGTTTATCCACCATTAAAGCATTCTTAATCATTTGTTGGGCCCACCAAGTTATGGTTCACCAATCCAACCCATCCATTATGTGTGTCCCACTAGATTAAGGGGTCAAACCAAGTTTCAAGTGCATCCAAATCTCAGGTGGACCCCAGCAGTTGCTTTTATATGATTTAACATGTCTTCACAAGGTGGTAGATTGTGTGGGCCGCCTGAGCTCTATGTATGGTTGATTTTTGGAGGCACCTCATATAAAAAGGGGACCCATCAAATGGACGGTTTTGATGTTCAACACACATCACGGTGGAGCCTGAGGTGGGGCCATGGTCCTAGCCAAAATCATGCAAAAGGTGGCAGCGTCATCTGGACGTTTAAGTGCATGTTACCCATGTATATATATATATTTTTTTGATTGGTGGGGCCCATATCAGGAGGATCTACTCCGTCCATTGGGTTCTAAGACTCAGGACAGGTCCAATGTCCAATATTAGATATGTCTTGACACACGAAAATATCACAGTGGGCCCTAATGATTAAATTAGTCTTTCGGCTAGTGTAGCCTACAAGAGAGTTAGGTTGGCTTCGTTTTTGGGGTCAACGACTAAAATGAACAGAGAAATGGGATGTACGGTGGAGATATAACATACATCCAGGTGGGGTCCCACTTTAAGAAAAATGGATGGAGGGCGTTGAATAACACATACAACCGACCCACATAACTTGGTAACATCAATACAGCAGCAATATAGCTGCTGTACAGACCCCAGCCAATCGGCTTTGCACATCAGGTGGGTCCCACGTGGGGCCCACCACATACTTATCATATACATATATAATATAGTATTACATTATTTATTATTTTTATTTATTTAGGACCCAGCATCTAGCGTCCAGATAAATGGACGGCTGGATAAAACACACACGTTAAGGTGGGCCACGGACGACCAGAATAAAATACATTGATCAGGTGGGCCCACACACGATCACAAGAGAGAGAGAGAGAGAAGGGTTACCTGCCTCTCAGTGATGCATGAAGACGGACAACAGGCACGGCGGGGCAGCCACACTTTCTCCCTGACTTCTCTATTCTCTCCCTTCTTTCTTTCTTTTTTTTTTTTTCTTTCTTCTTCCTCTGATTTCTCCTCCTCTTCTTCATTCTCCTTCTCTTCCTCACGACCCGAGGGTGTCTGGATTCGCCCAAACAGTGCGGCTGGCTCGGCCCAGCAAGTCAGTGCGGTGCAACAGCTGCACCACACCATCTTCTTCTTTCTCCTTTCTTTTCCAGTCATAAACGTCCCATTGAGGACACTAATCCGCCCAGATTCAACTCGGTTTGGGTTGCCGCGTGCGGTGGATCGGCGAGGAAGATGACGCCATTAATGGCGGATCACGAGCCGAGGCTTCTTCCTCGGATCTGACAGTATGGGATGGTTCGGATGAACCCTAGGGAGCTTAGGGATAAGCTCTTTCGAAGCTCTACAAAAGTTTGTGTGGTGGGTTCGCCAGAGGAAGGAAAACGGTCGTTTTTCATGGCTGCTGCAAGAAACGGAGGCAGATCCCGCTGCTGCTTGGTCTTCATGCGTCTTAAGCTCGCCCTAATCCTCCTTAAGCCGTTAGATCCATGTTACACGGCCTGGATTTGATCCAGAAAAACTACCTCCGAATCCGGTGGGCAAAACCGAACCCGCCCATGGTTTTCTTTGCTGAGGTGGAACCCAGGTTTGGACTGCTGGGATTTTTCCGTTTTGAATGGTGGAGATGCAAAAGGAAGCAAGCACGCGGATTGCCTAGCTGGCAGTTCCCATTTTTAGAACATTGGTTTTGTAGGGTCTGTTTGGGTCGAAGATGGTGCTCGTGCACACGTTCGCCAACACGTGGAAAATGGTAGGTTTTAGTTGGACCCATGCCGTGCACACGATGGACGGATCAGATCGTCCATATGATCTAAGATGGTGGCCCATAGCAGGCCTCAAACGGACGTCGTCCGTCGGCTGGCGTAAACTGGAAGGAGAGAGAAATCTCTCGATTTGAGAGAGCACGGGTCAGCGTGCTCTGACGGGCTTGGGGCGCCCAGTGCACTTAAGGTGATGTTGTGTTGGTGTACATGCATGCCCTTGTGGGGCCATGGTGATGTTTGTGATAAATCCAATCCGTCCATCCCACTCTGGTGGTTCTAATCAGGTCTTCTAACAAAAATTTCGGAATATCTAAAATTTAGGTGGGCCCCACAGCTCGGTTTAAGTCCTAATTGTAGATTCACGTCGATCTAATGATCAGATTGTTCTGAAATTGAATGTCAATGACTAAAATAGTCCCTGAAATTTACCAGATAATTGAGTCCACATGTTGTAGGGACATGGTGGTGGAAACCACACTCATCATCACCTCCGGTTCTGAAAGTTTCTTCCCGTTGTTGTTCAAAATAGGTGGGGTCCACCTGTGATGATCTTTCAAAGAATCCATGCCATTCACCACTTTTGTATCACTATTTTAAGACACGGGGTCAAATATGAGACGATTTGGTTAGTCGAGTAAGTCGTACGGTGTGTCCAATAACAACCAACACTCACCCTTAAACCCCATGCACGTAGCAAGCTATGAAAATTTGAATGAATTGAGTTATGTTGTGTGAAGTCCACTTTACTACTTGTAGTTGTACAATCCGCTCCGTTCATTATGTTTAACATGTCTTGCTAGGATTAAGGTCCAAAAATGGGGCAAATCTGTTGATCGGGTGGCCCATACTATCCGATCAAGCATCAATGGTGGCATGTAATGACATTCACTATTTACGAACTCGCCATCCCTTTCTCAACCGGCATTCGACGCCCGTTAGGTCAAAATGTGCCGTCCGAATGTCTTGAAATTTGGCGAACATACGTTATTTTTCGTGCTCTTTCCCGTGATCCAGTTTGGGTCCCGATCTCTCAAGGATGAATAAGATGTTCTTTTAATGACTAATATACTTCAAAATTCTAAAATAATATTGGTACTCCTCTTATTGACAAGTTACCGGGCAGTTTGGACTTAAACCCAAAGATTTTCGTAATGACCGATTTATCCTAGTATTCGAACGGCCCACTCGGCGGATCCAATCAGGATGGGTAGTCAGATGACTTGTTAAAAATATGAACACTTGATGGAATGCACTCCGGCTATGTATGTGGGTTGATGTACGGTTAGTTTTGTAAACGGATGGACATAAACTAGATTTCTGGAGTGATTAGGAGTAGGGTTTATATAACGTTAGATTCGAGTGACTTTCTTACACATGAAAGTTTCTCAGATTCTGATTCTAATGGTGGGTTAAGCATATTCATGTAGTGTGAACAAGGTGGACGGATCAAAATCTTGATCTGATAAGTGTACGAATGGATGTAGAGGTCAAGTAGCTGATTTACTATGATCTAAGGGCTGAAATTTGATGTGTACGGTTAATTTATGATAATTAGGCCTGGTATAAAATTTCACATGAAACGGATCATGAGGACCGTGTGAATTGGAATTCAAGGGCCTAGGTCAATGGCATTTTCGTAATTATTGCTGATGTGTGAGTTTTGGAAAATCCAATGGCTCTACATGGTTATAGGCACGTTTCTAAGAAGTTCTTAAAAAAGAGTATATATCTAAATCATTACGGATAGGGAGCTCTTCGTTGTGTTCTTCGTGGGAAAGTACTTACGTCAAATAATGTGATGGGTGGCTTGTCTTGAAATTCAATGGTCAGATGGCTTGATTTATGAATGAAGATCATCCCCAACGGTTAAGTTAGAGGCAGGAAAAGGATGTAAGGCTAGAATAGTTGGATTGGTATCGTACACATGTATATGTCATGTTGAATCTTATGGTAACGCTCGAGGACTTTCGATGCCCGAGCATCGAAAAGTTCGGGGCGTTACAAAGACATACACGTAAGTGCTCTACCCTGGGTAATTCCCTAAAAGATATAGACACAGGTGCTCTACCTTGGATAATTCCTTAAAAGATACACATACGTGTGCGTTGCCCTGGATTAACTTTTAAAAGAAATCACGTGATGCTTTGGCTAGGGTCGTTCTCTAAAAGATATATCATGTGGTGTTCTGCACAGGGTTATTCCTTAAAAGATCGTCAGAGTAGATATATTTTTAAGTTAAATGCAGAGAAGTACATTTTTAATTCAATCAGTTATGGAATCATTTTCTTTAATTTTAAAATATTTATGTAAATAATTATTGTCTCATTAAATGTTGTTTTTATTTTATTTTATTATTATTATGAAGGTATATTATGGTATTAACGTACAAATTACGATTGGGATGGAAATGATCCTATTGAGTTGTCGTACTCAGGGTGTTTAAAATATTTCAAGTACCAGGTATAAATACTTCGAGGAGGCATGCTATTATTGATGAGTCAAAGTTGTTGATGCAAAAATCTGGTCGAACCCTCTTTAGACCTTCGAGTACCTGCACAAGAAGAAGACAAAGGAGACCCTGGCTAGAGCAGGGGACCCTCCGATGCCAAAGTCAGGCTAAGAATCTGGATCTTACGGTAATGAGGGAGTCTGGGAGAGAATTTTTTGCGTACCTTTTAGATGATGAAGGCTTCCCTTTTATAGCTGCTGGAGTGTTTAATCGTAGGAGGATTCTTCTCCTGATCTTGTGCAATCGAAAGAGGATTCTCTTCCTAGGATCGTGGACACCGGATGGCACCCGTCCGCGATCTTCGTCTGATCCCGCAAGCTTCGGGATCGGGGATCTTATCCCAAAATGTTCGGGACGAAACCGGGCCATTGTCCTTTGGCTAGTTCCGTTAAGAGGGTCGGCCCGATGCATCCTCGGATTACTGGTTCTTCGTCCGAGGCGAGTTAACTTTTCGTCTCGGTTCATAGAGTTCTTAACCCTGCCTCGGATCCGACGTGCCCTGCCTCGGATCCGACGTAGTGCTCCCTAAGCCGAGGCAACAGATCCGAGTCTCCGGACTTAGTATTTTTGTCCCCAACAGTAAGCCCCCTTACTCCGTGTGTCTTACGTGACACTCAGGAGTAACGAGTTGTGAGTCGGTTCATGACCTGGTCCGAGGCAATAAGTACATTTAATGCATCCTGTGCTGTCTTTGATAGGAGACGATTCAGTTTCTGACAACGCATGCGCCGGCAACCGTCAACTCGCTTATTCCGCCAATGAGGGTTAGACACGTAGCGAGGGCGTTATTGTCGTCAGTCGATGCGTGCCACGTGTCGAGCCGGGGAGTCGACGCAGGCGTCGAATCATTTCCGCATTAATTGCCTCCGCCACATGGCAATCTTATAAAAGGGTAAGGGTCCCGCATTTCAAACTACTAATGCCATTCCCGCTTTTCATTTCTTTCGGAGCTCTTTTCGGCCTTTCTTCTTCTTTCATTCTTCTTTATTGACTGTCAGCGGCTCTTCTTCGCCATTTCCGTTTTCACCCCTCCTTCCGGTGAGTCTCTCCTTCCTTTTTATTTAGTGATAATGGCGGCTAGGGATTCTCAAAGTCCCCAGGAAGGAGCTTCGGAGATGAAGGCGGCGCAACGTTTTTGGAACGTTGCGGAATCGCCTTCTTTATTGACGGAAATGGCGGTTGATGCTAACGCTGCTTTTCTCTCTGAGAGGGTCACCGAAGCTTCTGCGGAGCGCCCTGCTTCCGTTGCTCCTTCTCGGGGTGGGTCGTCTTTAATAACCCGCCCGGGAAGGCCTAATCTTCCAAGGGATATGGAAGAAGAAGAAGAAGAAGAGGAGGAAGAAGTAATAATTGCTGAGGGAACCTCTGCGTCGGTTCCTGCTGATAAGTCGGCACATGCCGAGTCTGATGGAGAAGGGTCGGGGGATGACTTAAGCGGCCCGGTTCCTTCGGTCTTAACCGAAGCGGACTTGGATAGGATCCGAATCAGGTACCACATTCCCGAGTCGGTCATCACTTATCTCCCCCGTCCGAGAGACTTGCCGGATCATCCTCCTCCTGGGGCGGTCGCGATTTACCAAGTGTCGATGCAATGCGGCTTGCGTCTGCCCTTCAACCCATTGTCCGGGAGTTTTGTCTCGGGTCGGATTGCACCGGGGCAAATAGTTCGAATGGGTGGAGGAACTTACTCGGGTGTGCAGATCTTGTGGTCGAGTTGGAATGTACCATGGATTAACGATCGACGAATTCCTTCATTTATACCAAGTGCGCGTGAATCCGAACTACCCCGGCTTTTACGTCTTCGGCCTTGGCCAGGGGGCGAGGCGGCTCCTAATAACCGACCCTCCTACTTCTAACAAACATTGGAGAGAGCGTTGGTTTTGGGCACTGTGGCCGGATTGGGAGTCGGGCCGAACCCGTGTCCTACGAGGCTCGTGTCCTCGGTCGTTTCAAAGAGCGGTGACCGGCTCTCCTCTCTTGCCTTTCTTTATTTTTTTTTTTGTAATATGTCGACTCGACGAGCTTGTGTCGACGGACATCCCCAAGAAGCGGCAAAAGCTCGGCCGGTGCTTCGGCTCGGATCAAAGAGTTGAGGATTTGGATCCTGAACAGATAGGTCCTGGAAAGTGCTTTTACAAAGCCGGAGCGTCTTCATCTCGCAGGTCTAGACTCGGCTGTCACAGGTAATTGAGAATGTACCTTTGTGTATCTTCTGAATTTTCCCTGACTTGAAGTTCTTTCTTTTCTTTTATTTCAGATTTGCCTGAAGCTCGTCCTCATTTGCGGATTGTTCCCGAGCCGGCCCCTCGAGGAAAGCGGCCCCTTCCGAGCCACCCCCTCCGAACCAGCCCCGTCAAAGATGACCGGGGCTCGTCCTCCTCTTAGGATGGTTTCGAGATTGAAGGCTCCTCCGCGATCGGTCCTTCAGCCGGAGCCTCTACTACGAAGAGACAGAGGGTAGCGCAAAAGGAGAAGGAGCCTGCGAGTTCTTCTGCTCATCCTGTCGTCGTAATTCCAGATCCCGATCCGGAAGAGAGGGTGGAAGCGACAGAGGCCGCTTCCTTGGAACCTCAGGCGGCACCTGACTCGGGACATGTTGCGACGGAAGTCCCGCGGCAGGAGGAAGAGACAAGGGCTGCGTCTTCCAGAGGGGAAGAAGAGATGAGGACCGCATCCTCCAGAGGGGAAGAAACGAGCCAGGAGGGGCCGTCTATTTTGTAAAAGATGGTGTCGGGGATGGTTCCCTGGGCCTTAGCCCATGGGAGCGAAAAGGAGTTCGTCAGCCTCTATAACGCTCCTTCGTCTCAAACCGTTGGCCATGCAGCAAGGGTGCTTTTTGAACTTGCTCCCTGCTTGGTTAAGGCCTGTAAAGAGTTATCCTCGGCCCATCGGCTGCAGGCCCTTCTCTCGGAAGCTGAAGGGCGACGCGAGAACGCCGAGATACGAGTTGGCGTCCTGATGGGCGAGGCGGGCCTTGCCCGGAAAGCCGCCGAAGACGCGAAAGCTGAGGCGACTTCTTCCAGGAGAGCCCTTGATGAAGCGAGGGCCGAAGTTGCTCGAGTGTCAGCTCTCCTTTCTAGGACTGAAGAGGAGAACAGGCGAGTCCTTGCAGCCCACGCTTCCTGTGCAAACGACTTGGCTCGGGCTAAGCTTGAGGCGGCGGAACTTATTCAGCAGGCCACCGACAAGACTCGGGAGGCAGAGAAGGCTAGGGACCAAGCTGTCCAAGCATTCCTTGAATCGGCGGAGTTCGAGGATGAAAGGGATCGCTTGTTCCAAAGCGGATTCCTGAAATGTATCAAGGACATCAAGAAATCCTTTCCTGACCTCGATCTCTCGGAGATCGAAGGTGGAGGAGCCTCGGAATCCGAGAATCCGGACGCCATTCTTGAAGTCATTCTTGGGGATGAAGCGTCAGACAGGCGATAACAGGGTTTCATATGTTGTCTCTTTTTTTTTTTTTTTTTTTTTTTTTTTTTTGTAAGAGCAATTGAAGATGAATGAAAGATAGCATTCTTTTTTTTTTTTTTTTAGAATTTTGGCTTTACAGCTTTCTCAATTTCGGATTCCTTGAATCTTAAGTGCCGAGCTAAGGATAGTAAATTTTTAAGTGTTCAGCGTTCCACGGATGGGGCAACGATTGTCCGTTTAGGTCTTCCAGCCGGTACGTTCCTGGTCGGATAGTGCCCGATACGATGTAGGGTCCTTCCCAATTGGGTCCAAACGTACCCGATCCAAATTCCTTGGTATTGGCAAATACTTTTCAGAGAACCATATCTCCCACCCGAAACCTCCTGATCTTCACTCGGGCATTGTAGAATCGAGCCACTTGTCGTTGTCGTGCTTCCGTGCGTAGCCGTGCCACTTCCCTTTGCTCGTCCAGGAGGTCGAGTCCGAGTGTGAGGAGTTCTTCGTTTTCATCCTCGTCGAATGAAGTGACTCGGGCCGAAGGTAGGCCGATTTCAACGGGAGTGATGGCTTCCGAACCGTAAGCGAGTGAAAAGGGAGTTTCTCCTGTGGCGGTTCGGGCTGTGGTTCGGTAGGCCCAAAGAATTTTCGGGAGCTCTTCCGCCTACGCTCCTTTGGCTCGGTCGAGCTTTGTCCGAAGATGTTGCTTGACAATCTTATTAACCGCCTCGACTTGCCCATTAGTTTGAGGGTGATGAGGTGAAGAATAGACGTTTCTGATTCTGAGGTTGTTGCACATATCGCGAAAGCTCCTGTTGTCGAATTGTCTTCCATTATCGGTAATAATGGTATGGGGTACTCCGAACCGGCAGATAATGTTTTTCCAGACGAACTCGGTGATCTTCTGCTCGGTTATTTTGGCTAATGGCTCGGCCTCGGCCCACTTCGTGAAATAATCCACTGCTACCACGGCGAACTTAGTTTGACCTTTTCCCATAGGGAGTGGACCTATGATGTCAATACCCCATTGTGCAAAGGGCCAGGGACCAGTCATTGGCGTTAGCGCTTCGGGGGCTCGTCTCGGGATTGCTGCGAATCGTTGACATTTGTCGCATTTTTGGACGAGCGTGCGAGCGTCGTGTTGAATAGTGGGCCAGTAGTATCCCTGTCGTAAAACCTTGTGGGCGAGAGACCTTCCTCCAGAGTGGTTTCCGCAGATTCCTTCATGGACTTCACGTAATACGTAATTCGCCTCACCAGGGTGTGAGGCACCGAAGCAACGGAGCGTAGTAACCTTTCTTATAGAGGGTATCGTTGAGTATGGTGTAACGGGAGGCTCGGAACTTAAGTCGTCGGGCCTCGGCACGATCTTCAGGCAGTTCCCCCTTGTCAAGGTATTGGCGGATTGGATCCATCCAGGATGGTTCCGAGTCGATGGCATGGACGGTCATAGTAATTGATTCATTTATGCTTGGTTTATCGACGTATTCGACGGGGACGGACCTGGGTATGTCATCTTCATTGGCAGAGGTGAGCTTTGCTAATAGGTCGGCTTTGCCATTTTCCGTACGAGGGATCCGAGTGACCTGACAGAGTTGAAATCCGTTGATAAGTTCTTTTGCTTTCTCCATGTACGCTCTCAATTGGTCTTTCCGTGTCTGGTATATACCGGTCACTTGATTAACGACCAATTGAGAATCGCTGAACACACTTAAATGCGTGACTCCCATGCTAGCTGCGAGTCGGAGACCGAGCAACAATGCTTCATATTCCGCTGTATTGTTCGAGGCTTGGAATCCAAGTCGCAAGGCATACTGTATGTAAGTATGATCGGGGGTTTCTAGTACAATCCCAGCCCCACTTGCCTTCGAGTTGGAAGAGCCGTCGACAAATAGTTTCCAGGGAATAGGGCAGGGAAGGGTCGGTGAAGCGGTTGTTGTTGGAACTGCGGCATCCGTTGGCATGTCGTTGACGGGGATTTCAGTTGGTGGTGTTCCCTCGGCAATGAAATCAGCTACGGCTTGCCCTTTGATTGCTACCTTTGGTCTGTATTGAATGTCGAACTCACTCAGTTCGATGGCCCATTTCGTGAGTCGGGCCGGAAGCTTCTGGTTTCTGCAAAACTTGGCGAAGAGGTAGATCGGTCATCACGATAATAGTATGGGCATGGAAATACGGCACTGAGTCGGCGAGAGGAAGTTATTAGTGCCAAGGCTACTTTTTCCAAGTTTGGGTATCTTGTTTCTGCTGCAACAACGCTTGCTTTAACGTAATATCTTGTGTGCTTTCCTTCGGATTCTCGTATCAAAGCCGAGCTAATGGTGCCTCGGATCTTGCTAGATACACGAAGCAGGATTCGCTGATTCGGGCTTTGATAAGAGGCGGAGAACCGAGATATGATTTTAATTGTTGAAATGCCGCTTCGCATTCTTCCGTCCATCTCATTGTTTGTTGTCCTTTCAATGCTTGAAGAAAGGGAGACACTTATCCGTGGCTCGGGACAGAACCGATTAAGTCTTTGCGACCCTTCCATCAACCTTTGGATGTCCTTAATGGTTTTAGGGATTCCATTTCGACCAAAGCCTTTATCTTCTCGGGTTTGCTTCTATTCCTCGTTGACTAACCAAGAAACCGAGGAACTTTCCGGAGCTCACCCCAAAAGCACATTTATTCGGATTTAACTTCATCCGAAACTTCCGTAGGATGAGAAACATTTCTTCCAGATCATTTACATGATCCGCCGCATGTATACTCTTGACGAGCATGTCGTCGATGTATACTTCCATGGTTCGACCTATAAGCCGAGCAAAGATTTTGTTAACTAATCTTTGATAAGTTTGCACCGCATTCTTCAAACCAAATGGCATCACTCGGTAACAATAAAGGCCTTTGTCGGTGACAAAGGTAGTTTTGATTTATCATTTTGATGCATTACAATTTGATTATATCCCGAATACGCATCCATGAAGCTCGAAGCTCATGTCCCAGCCGTACTATCTACCGGTGATCTATCCTCGAGCGGAAAGCTATCCTTCGGGGCAGGCTTTATTTAGGTCGGTATAGTCGATACTGACTCGCCACTTCCCGTTGGATTTTTTACCAAAGACGACATTCGCGACCCATTCCGGATAGTGTATTTCTTCTATGAAATTGGCCTGGAGGAGTTTCTTCGACTTCTTCTTCAATGATGGCATATCGTTCGGGGCCGAGCGGTCGTCGCTTCGTCGGATCGGTCGAAATGACGGGTCGACGTTGAGTCGGTGGGTCATCACCGATGGGTCAATCCCAAGCATATCGTCATGGCACCGGCGAATATATCGGCGTATCTTCGGAGCGGGGCTATCACTTGTCCTTCAAGGGGATTGTAAAGACGAGCCATTCAGTCTTGTCTTTGAAGCATCCGTTTCGACCAAGGGACCGAGATGAGATCTTCTACCTACCGTCCTCGTTCATGACTCTCGCCCGAGGGTCTAACGATTCGATCGTTGAGATGTCGATCGGTTTTGTCGGTGATCCTTTCACACTATCATGTAACGCCTCGCATCTTCATTGATCTCCTTTGACAATTCCTACTCCCGACTCGGGAATTTTAGTGAAAGATGGTATGTGGATACCACTACTGAAGGAGACTTAGAGAAGGTCGGCCGAGTATGGCGTTGTATGCGAAGGTTGATCGACGACCAAGAAATCCACCATCATCGTCTTCTGATGTGAATGCACGCCGGCAGTGAGTGGCAGCGAGACAATTCCTTCAGGCAATACTTGTCCCCCGGAAAACCCGATTAACGGGGTCCGAACTGGACGTAACATAGATCGTTCAATTCCCATTTTATCGAAAGCCTGAGTAAATAACACATCTGCAGATGACCCCGTATCAACGAGTATCCGGAACACTTTCCGGTTAGCGATAGTCAGAGTGATAATCAGTGCGTCATCGTGAGGGTGATAGATACCTCGGGCGTCTTCTTCTGTGAACGAAAGACAATATTTGTCCCTTTTCTTCTCTTTTGGTGGCCGCCCTGGCTGACTAAGTTTTCTTGCATGGTTCCTTCTAGCATTGTTTGAGTCGCCCCCACCTCGCGGACCACCGATAATTGTCCGGATTTCTTCCATCGGCTGACTCTCGGTCGGGCGTACCTCAGTTTCCGCAGCTTTAACCACATGTTCTTTGAGTCGGCCGTCCTTTATGAGTCGCTCGATTTCTTCTTTTAGATGACGGCAATCACTCGTGTTATGCCCATGATCACGATGATAGTGACAGTATTTATCCTTGTCCCGCCGATTAGGATTGCTTTTGAGCTTATTGGGCCAGTGAACGAAACCTTCGCTTTTGATTTCCATCAATACCTGCTCCTGAGTTTTGTTCAGGGGGGTATATGTGGAAAAGCTGCGATCTGGTCGTTTTCCTGATCTTCGCTCATTATGCGCTTGATCATCCTTACGTTTCCTTCCTCCGGTCGAGTCGGCTTCCTTTTTGACCGACTCTTTGACCGAAGTTTTAGTTTCACGCAGGATTCGCGTTTCTTCGGCGTTTGCATACTTATCCGACCGTGCCATAAACTCTGCCAGAGTGTCGGGCGGAGTTTTGTCTAAAGATGCCAAGAATGGCTTATCTTTAACTCCTTGCATGAGCGCGTTGAGAGCCGTTTCTTCCGAATGTTTCCGAACCTGAAGGGACTCGAAATTGAAACGCTTTATGTAATCTTTCAGCAGCTCTCCCTGCTTCTGAACTATGTTGTTCAGATGTGCGGGGGGCTTCAATTTCTTTTTCCCGCCGATGAAGTTAGTAAGGAAGGCGTCGCTCAGCTCAGCGAATGAGCTAATGGACTTTGGTTTCAACTGTTTGAACCACAGTCTAGCTACATCGGTCAATGTAAGAGAAAAGGCCCGACACATCACTGCATCCGAGGCGTCATGGAGCTCCATATATGTTCTGAAGCATTCGATATGCTCCGTTGGGTCGGTTTTCTTGCGGTGAAGGGAGTGATTTGAGGCAACCGAAACCTCTCGCAACCGAGCCGCCATTACCGAGTCCACAAAGGGGGACGCCTTTGCCTCGTATCTGGTTGGATGCATATTTCGACTATGCTTCATGTCTGCCATTTCTTTCGCCATTTCTTCCCGCACTTCTCTTTTAAAGTTTTGAATATCGGCTTTCCACGGTTCACTACTTTCTGCCGTGCCTTCTTCGGGAGGTCGGATGCGCCTTCTTCGCTCTATCTCGTGCCGAAGGTCGGTTGGGGGCAAAGATGCATTGGCCGATCAAGGCTTATTTGGAGTCGGCTCGGCCGGTTCAGGGACGCCTTGGTGTTGGCTCGGCCGAAAATACTGTGGTGCAGAAAGTTGAGGATCAGCCGCTGCAGCCGGTACGTGTACCGTTTCTCCTTGAGGAGGCGGGAGTGGCTGCATTTGCCGCTGATACATTCGTTCTAACATCTGCTTCATCATATTCATATCAGATCGGATTTCTTGGACCTCCTGATCCAACCGCCCATCGTTCCGACCCCGCTGATTGTTGCTTGTTCTGGTCGCTCTTCGTTGGCGGTTGGTAGGTGGGTTCTGGACTGCGGGGATCGCGACTGGACCTGATGGCCCTGTAACCGCGATCTCATTCAGATCTTCTTCTGGGACCGTCATTCTAGTCATCACCATGGGATGTAACAAAGGAATATGGGATGGCTTTGTTTTTTGTACGGTTCCCACAGACGGCGCCAAACTGTTGATGCAAAAATCTGGTCGAACCCTCTTTAGACCTTCGAGTACCTGCACAAGAAGAAGACAAAGGAGACCCTGGCTAGAGCAGGGGACCCTCCGATGCCAAAGTCAGGCTAGGAATCTGGATCTTACGGTAATGAGGGAGTCTGGGAGAGAATTTTTTGCGTACCTTTTAGATGATGAAGGCTTCCCTTTTATAGCTGCTGGAGTGTTTAATCGTAGGAGGATTCTTCTCCTGATCTTGTGCAATCGAAAGAGGATTCTCTTCCTAGGATCGTGGACACCGGATGGCACCCGTCCGCGATCTTCGTCTGATCCCGCAAGCTTCGGGATCGGGGATCTTATCCCAAAATGTTCGGGACGAAATCCGGTTTCGCGCTGTCCTTTGGCTAGTTCCGTTAAGAGGGTCGGCCCGATGCATCCTCGGATTACTGGTTCTTCGTCCGAGGCGAGTTAACTTTTCGTCTCGGTTCATAGAGTTCTTAACCCTGCCTCGGATCCGACGTGCCCTGTCTCGGATCCGACGTAGTGCTCCCTAAGCTGAGGCAACAGATCCGAGTCTCCGAACTTAGTATTTTTGTCCCCAACAAAAGTCATACTCAATTGTATGGATTGCTTTTGTTTTAGTTTTAGTCTAGACTTAGTGGATTATGTATTTTCTTTTATTCAGTTTTGTTTTAGTGAAAGAATGATGCATTAAAGTCGAGTTAACTTTATTTAGTTATTTTGGCACGGTGATATAAAATTTTTATTTGCGTGATGTAAATGATATTATGATGAATCTTGATATGTTGGGAATGAAAATAGTTATATAGAATTAAATAAAAATTAATCTTATATCTCATGTACTTGGGATTCAGGTTTGAATTTCTCTACTCGAATATTCAAATTTCGAGGCAATGTAGAACCATTACACTGCACAGAATATCCACTCTGTGCATCCATTTTAGGAAATGGACCTAAGAAACAGTGCTGATTGAAGGCCTGCATTAAAAACTTCCTAAGGTCCACTGTATATGTTTATTTCCATCCAATCCGTTGATAAGGTCCACCAGAGATGGATGGAGGGAAATTACAAATATCGGCTTGATCCAAAACTTTTTTGAACCAAAAGGTTTTTAATGGTCATTCACCGTTGGAAACAGTAGTGTGGTCCACCTGAGTTTTGGATCTTCTTAAGTTTTGGTAAAACCTTCTAAAATGAACCGAAAAAACCTATGGACGGCGTGAATATACAACCCATACATCGAGGTCGGTGTTACCCAGGTAAAACCTTAGTGGGTGTTATCATCAACGTGTGGGCCCCACCTTCATGAATGTGTTGCATATCCACGCCGTCCATCCATTTTTTCAGCTCAGTTTAAGTCATCGGCCCAATAACGAAACAGATACACCACTGTTTGAATATTCACGTAGCAACATCTTGGTACAAAACTTTTGTGGCCCACAAGAAGTTTTTAATGGTCAATCACCACTGTTTCCTGTGGTATGGTCCACCCGGGATTTGGATAGCTTTATTTTTTTGGATCACCACCTAAAATGACCTGTCAAAATGAATGGACGGCGTGGATGTAAGGCTTATACAGCACAGTGGGCCCCACAGTCAGGGAGCCGCCCACTCGGTGTATCAAGCCGAAGATGGGAGCGTTCTCCTGATTGCGGGTCCCTTTGACGTGCAAGGGGGTCGGGCCCATTGACGGGGCTCTGGATCTGGATTCGGGCCTTTCGGGTTCATTAGTCCGTTGAATCCCACCGTTGATGTAGCATGCCTTACCAGCGACTACTATCAAAAGACCGTTTTCAGTTGAATGTGGAGCATCATTGTATTTCTCTACCGGACCGTCTATCATATAAGTCACAAATAAAAATGTTTAATTCATCCTGTTGAAAAGATTTTGAGATATAGCCCATCCAAAACGTTGAAAAGAGGATCAACGGCCTGGATTATCGAAATAGGGTCCCCACATGCCACAACCAAAAGCACGTGTATGTACTGCACAATGAGAAATGTTCCCTATTTCCGGCAACATGTACCTTGCACATAGCATCGGAGCCGTGCAAAATGTTCAACGCATTATAAAGATCGTCCAGGACGAAAGCAAAAATGGACCGTTTATCAGGCGAGCTAAACCGTTGAAATCAATGTAAATCTGATGGTCACCTGATGAATACGTATGTGGCCCATCTAATGAGTGGATCCCTCCAAAATTTAGTACAGGTGATCCTCATCGTACGAACTAACATTTTCACAACTCGGATGGTCACTGAAGTTCCACGTCAGCAGAAAATAGAAACGTCTGTATATAAAAGTATCCATGCAACGTCGGTTGTGAACATCTCCCCAACTAACTGTGCTTTGGTGGATCCATGATCGTTGATTTATATATATTATATCTACGCCGTCCATCTATTTCTACATATTATTTTACGGCATAACCCCAAAAACGAAGCAGATCCAAATCTCAGGTGGACCACACCACAGAAAACACTGGTGATTGGATACTAGAAACTCCTTACGGTCTAGAAAAGTTTTGAATCAAGCTTATATTTGTTTTGTACGTACATCCACGTCCTTCTTAGCTAATAAATAAGTTGGATGGTAAATAAACATTAACATAAGCCATGTGAATTTTTTTAACGGTGGCCATTTAATCATGAATGTTCCTATGGCGTGGTCCACCTGAGACATGGATCGGCTTCAGTTTTTGGGTTCATGCCATAAAATGGCCCATCAAAATGGATGAACAACTTAAATATAGTACACATAAATCATAGTGGCCCCCACATTTAAGGATCTACCGATGATTTGGGGATCCACCTAAATCATGTACCTCTCCAACGGATGAGGATTAGCTACTTACAGGTGAGCAGTGAGACTAGCTACTGAAGTGATGTCACTAAGTGGTGAGCAGTGAGACTAGCTATGAAGTGATGCCACTAAGTTTCGTGGCCGCACTACCATGTATGTATTGTATCCACGCCGTCTATACATTTTTAAATACAAAACATACGTCACGGTACTTAGTGACGTCACTTCAGTAGCGGTTGTCGCTGCTTAACCTACCATAAGCTAATACGCGTCCCTCTCCTACAGTAGCGGATTGGCTGGTGTACCACACAGCAGTTATACAGTTGCTGTGGCTAGTGTCGTGTGAAGATGAGCACTGTCTCTACTGGAGCTCTGAGTTGTACAAACGGTTCAAAGAAGATCAAAGTTACATAAACCCCATGGTAACGTATTTATTATATCTACAGTGTTCATCTACTTTTAGAAATCATTTTAGAACATTATTCAAAAATGAATCATATTCAAAGATCATTGGATTACACTATAAATAGCTGCGGAGATAATGATTTTCACCGTTAAACAATTTATAAGGCCCGTCGTAACGTTTTTTTTTACATCTAATCTATTCTAAGGTCACAATGACCTGCATGAAGAGGAAAAACAAATTTTATATTAATCCAAAACTTCTGTGACTTGAAAGGTGTTTCAATGGTAGACGTTCAATCTCCCACTAATTTTTTCAGTGTGGTCCACTTGATAGTTAGATTTATCTTATTTTTCGTCTCAAGCCTTGAGACGAGCTCGCCAAATGGATGAATGGTTTGGATATAACATATATCTCATGATCAGACCTAACTTACAGACGTAAATACAGCAACTACCAGCTAGTGTGAGGTACACCAGCCAATCTGCTTCTCTCTCCTACATAATACCAGGTCCCTTTTCCTGAATGGGATTGAGTGACTTAAGAAACAATGATACGGCAAGATTTGATTGGACAACATATCTTATTAAAGATAACCATACAAATCATGTTGGAAAGTGGTAGAACATATTAAGAAGTCCTTCGATACTATGGATTGGAGGGGTTTTCAATCCCCTTATTGTTTGGCAGCATAAAGTAACTGGGGGTTACAAATCTAGGGGGTTTCCAATCCCCTCTTTGAAGGGGTTCGTAATCCACAATGAAAGCTTGGATTACAACTAAAATCATTTAAATAGTTGCAAGTGTAACATGTGTGTCATTATGCACTATTATTCTAATTGGGGGTTATATGACCCACTAATGATGATCAGCATCGTCCAAACGTTGTTTGACACTGTCCAAACACTGTTCATATAAATCTACGATTAAAAAATCGTTGGTTAGTCACTCAAACATGATCTTGTGCTTGTGGCCCCATTCGAGACTTGGAATTTCATTATTTTTGAGTAAAACATATATGACTTATCACAACCATTGTATCAAAAATTACATACCTCACTAATTACATATATTAAAGTTGAATTAGTAATTAAATTTAAATCCCTGTAAATATAATAGGAACAATTACTTTTGGGTTGAAGTTGATTCACACTACGGGGTGCCAAACGGCATAGTGAGGAATGCAAATCCAGGGGTGTCTAATCTAGGGGATTCTGAATATGGAGCGTTACAAATCCACACTCCCAAACAGGCCCTAAGTAGTGACCCTGACACCTTTCATATGGAACATATCATGTTAGTTTATTTTATATCTTGAACCCAAAATTAAGGTATATCCAAATATAAAGTGGACCACAACGAAGAAAATATTAATAATCTGCCATTGAAACTTACCTTATGGCCACTCGATCTAAAAATTTCCTATGCTGTGGCTCACTTCAGCCGGATATGCTTAAATGTCGGGCTCGTGCCTTAAAATAGAAAAACGTATGGATGGCTGGACTAAAATTTAAACATCAGTGGCCCGACAGAGTCCAATCATCATAGTAGATATTACTGGTGTTGGGCTCATCTGTAATCCTTTTGAAATTGGCTCGTACTATATTGCACGTGGGCAAGACCAATGGGAGCTTTCCACCTCAGCCTTACCACTGAGGTATTTATCCAGCCACCCTAGCCAAATGGAAACGGATTGCCTACTCCCCCTGCCACCAGCCAATGGCTGATGGTCGGTGCTCTGTGGGCCCCACCATAATGTATGTGTTTCATCCATGCCGTCCATTTATTTCTATAGATTATTTTATAGTATTAAACTAAAAATTAGTTACATCCCAATCTCAAGTGGACCACATTACAGGAAATAGTGTTGAATGAGGTGGACCATTGAAAACTTTTTGGGGGCCATAAAAGTTTTGGATCAAGTCTATCTTTGTTTTTTCCCTTAAACTGGGTCTGTATGACCTAATCAACATATTGGATGTCAAATAAACAGTACTGGAGGATTTAAATGGTGGATATCCAATCATTATTGTTTTCCTGTGGTGTAGTCCACCTGAGATTTATATCCATCTCATTTTTTTGTTATAGTACTAAAATTATCTTTAACAATGGATGAACGTGATGGATGAAACAAATACATCATGGTGGGGCCCACAGAGCACCGACCATCAGCCACGGGGCTGGTGGCAGGGGGAGTAGCCAATCCTTTTCCGATCAAATCGACCAAATCCCATTCTAGTACGGTAACCCTAATGTGGTAAGATTTTATTGGTCTAGCCCACGTGGGACGGTCGATTGTACTTAACTTACCTGGTGTCAGACATGCTTTTGGTAGAGCGATACCTTGGCGGCCAATGTGAGTGTGACCTTGACCGTGGGGCCCACCTTGATATATGCTTTGTAAATCCATGCCGTCCATCTGTTTTTAAGCTTACTTTAGAACATAGTTTTCAAAATAAAGCATATAAAAATTTCAGGTGGACCACACCACAGGAAACTGTGGTTGTTGAATGCTTACCATTAAAAATTTCCTAGGTTCCAACGTAGTGTTTTTTTGACCATCCAACCTGTTGATAAGGTCACGCAGACCTGGATGAAAGTGACAAACATATATCAGCTTAATCTAAAACTTTTGTGGCCCACAAATGGTTTTTAATGATCAATAAACATGTTTCCTATGTAGTGGTGGTGTTTTGCAATTCCTTGTTGTTTTTTTTTTTTCATGGTGTGGTCCACTTGATTTTTACATCTACTTCTGGTGTAATGCCATGAAATGCGCTAGCAAGACGGATGGACGGCGTGGATACAACACAAACATCAGGTGGGCCCCACAGAGGATATGAATTCCTCCATCCGGTCGCCGCAGGCAAATCCGCCGCTCAGTTTCTCCTCATTCTCCATCACTGCAAACTCACCCCCTATTTTCGGAACAATTTACTTATTCGCCCAACGCCCATTTTCTCTGCGTAAACACCCAAACTCACAACAATTGACAAAACAGCCCCCCTCCAAAACCCCCAAAAATTGATAGAACACCCCACCCAAATGGCTTCTGGGAGCAGCAGGCCAGCCCAGACCCACTCCTCCTCCGGAGCGAGCAACATCCGTACACCGCATACCACCGAAACGACCTCAAAAGCCATCGCCCAATACACCGTCGACGCCCGCCTGCACGCAGTCTTCGAGCAGTCGGGCGAGTCCGGCAAGTCCTTTGATTACTCCCAATCCGTCAAACCCACCAACGAATCCGTCCCCGAGCAGCAGATCACCGCATATCTCTCGAAGATCCAGCGTGGCGGCCACATCCAACCGTTCGGATGCATGATCGCGATCGACGAACTCACCTTCCGGATAATTGCCTACAGTGAGAATGCAGCCGATATGCTCGACGTAATGCCGCAGTCAGTCGTTCCCACCCTCGACCACCCCCCGCCGCTCGCCATAGGTGCTGACGTCCGGACGCTCTTCACCCCCTCCGGCGGCATCCTCCTCGAGAAGGCCGCTGGCGCCCGCGAGATCACGCTCCTGAACCCTGTCTGGATCCACACCAGGAGCTCCGGCAAGCCGTTTTACGCGATCCTGCATCGGATCGATGTCGGAATTGTGATAGATCTGGAGCCTGCGCGGACTGAGGATCCTGCGCAGTCCATAGCTGGCGCGGTCCAGTCGCAGAAGCTCGCTGTCCGGGCGATCTCGCGGCTGCAGGCGCTGCCTGGTGGGGATGTCAAGCTGTTGTGTGATACTGTCGTCGAGCACGTGCGGGAGCTCACCGGCTACGACCGGGTCATGGTATACAAGTTCCACGAGGACGAGCACGGGGAGGTCGTCGCCGAGAGTAGGCGGGATGACCTGGAGCCGTACATCGGGCTGCATTATCCGGCCACCGATATCCCTCAGGCGTCGAGGTTCTTGTTCAAGCAGAACAGAGTGAGAATGATCTGTGACTGCCACACCACCCCGGTGGCCGTCTTCCAGGATGAGGCGCTGATGCAGCCCCTCTGTCTGGTGGGATCTACCCTGCGGGCCCCACATGGCTGCCATGCCCAGTACATGGCCAATATGGGTTCCAAAGCGTCGCTGGCTATGGCGGTCATCATCAATGGCAGCGATGAAGAGGGCTCTGGCACCGCTGCGGCTGGCAGCGGGCGGAATTCGATGAAGCTGTGGGGCCTCGTCGTGTGCCACCACACTTCACCCCGCTGCATCCCTTTCCCGCTCCGCTACGCCTGTGAGTTCCTCATGCAGGCGTTTGGGCTGCAGCTGAACATGGAGCTGCAACTGGCGTCGCAGCTGGCAGAGAAGCACGTCCTCAGGACGCAGACTCTCCTCTGCGACATGCTGCTCCGTGATTCCCCGACTGGGATCATCACCCAGAGCCCCAGTATCATGGACCTTGTCAAATGCGATGGCGCTGCCCTCTATTACCGGGGCAAGTACTACCCGCTCGGCATCACCCCGACGGAAGCCCAGATCAAGGACATTGCCGAATGGTTGCTGGCCTGCCATGGGGATTCAACGGGTTTGAGCACGGACAGCTTGGCTGACGCTGGGTACTCCGGTGCAGCCTCCCTCGGCGATGCTGTCTGTGGGATGGCTGTGGCCTACATCACGCCAAAGGACTTCTTGTTTTGGTTCCGGTCCCACACGGGGAAAGAGATCAAATGGGGTGGGGCGAAGCATCACCCAGAGGATAAGGACGATGGGCAGCGGATGCACCCACGCTCGTCGTTTAAGGCCTTCTTGGAAGTGGCCAAGAGTAGGAGCTTGCCATGGGATAATACAGAGATGGACGCCATCCATTCATTGCAGCTTATCCTGCGGGACTCTTTTAGGGATGCCGAGGGTAGCAATTCGAAGGCCATGATCAATTTGCAGCTTGGGAATTTGGAGTTGCAGGGGCTGGATGAACTGAGCTCTGTCGCGAGGGAGATGGTTAGGCTGATTGAAACGGCGACTGCCCCAATCTTTGCAGTCAATGCTGATGGGCAGATAAACGGTTGGAATGCAAAAGTTGCAGAATTGACGGGGCTCTCGGTGGATGAAGCTATGGGGAAGTCGCTGGTTCATGACCTTGTTTATAAGGAGTCTGCCGATGTTGTTGACAAGCTTCTATCTCGTGCTCTAAGAGGTAAGTCAGTTTATACTCTACAGTCAGTTGTTCTTGCTAAGTATTGAACATCGACAATCAAATAATGTGAATGAGATGATGCCCTTTGCTATGTGTTTCATATTTTGATGGCTACATTATCTATGTGAAACCCATTCTCAGAACAGCTCTGGGTTTTTTTGGAGTTTGTTGGTTAAGGGTGTGTTTGGGTGCTCAATTGAAATGAAGTGCAATAACACACTTCATTTATAAGGAAATGATCAATCTGGGGCTAGCTCCACTCCACTCCACTCAAAACCAGTCACAGCCCCCAAATTACCATTATTGGCATTCAAGTCCTACTTAGAAGCATGCGGAATTGCAATTAGAGGTTTGCTTGTCATTATGAATTAAAATGGTCTCCCACATTATGACCATTTCCTCTCTTGTTGGATTTGTTTATGGAAATTCAATTTCTTGTGCACCCAACAGACTCTAATATTCATTAGGGCCCATTTGGACGCACCCTCCCAAGGGGCTTTTGAGGCCTAAATGCCGTTTTGATCCAAATAGCAGTTGATATTGTGCGTTTGGATGCACTTTGCAAACCCCCATCTAATCTCCCGCTTGACAAAATAGGCACTAAAACACAGACTCCGGAAAAAAACCAATCAGACTGGTTTTTGCTGAGTCAACTGAAAAGGCAGGCTTGAAACCCGTCTGTTCAGAAACCCTCTTTTGAGGAAGTGTGTGTAGACAAGCCCTTTGTCAGCTGGGGTTATTAGTCATTACGCAATAGAACAATATGAGTATTCTTTAGCTAATCCTGTGTTTCAGTGCGAAAGACGTTCATTCATCAAATTCAGATAAATGCAGGTGAAGAAGATAAGAATGTAGAGATAAAGCTAAGGACATTTGGGTCACAACAACCTAAAAAGGCTGTCTTTGTAGTAGTCAATGCCTGCTCTAGCAAGGATTTTACAGGCAACATTGTAGGGGTGTGCTTTGTCGGTCAAGACATCACTGGGCAGAAAGTGGTCATGGATAAGTTCATTCGTATACAAGGTGATTACAAGGCCATCGTACAAAGCCCCAATCTGTTGATTCCGCCTATATTCGCTTCTGATGAGAACAGCTGTTGCTTGGAATGGAACACGGCTATGGAAAAACTCACTGGTTGGGGAAGACAGGACATCATTGGGAAGTTGTTGGTTGGAGAGGTCTTTGGCAGTTGCTGCCGCCTTAGGGGTCCAGATGCATTGACGAAATTCATGATCATCCTGCACAATGCAATTGGAGGGCAGGATAATGACAAATTCCCATTTGCATTTTTCAATAAGAATGGGAAGTACGTGCAAACTCTCCTGACGGCGAATAAGAGAGTTAATATGGATGGCCAGATCACCGGGGCCTTTTGTTTCTTGCAGATCGCCAGTCCTGAACTGCAGCAAGCTCTAGGGGTTCAGCGGCAGCAAGAGAGGAAATGCTTTGCAAGGATGAAAGAGTTGGCATATGTCTACCAAGAGATAAAAAATCCTTTATGCGGAATCAGATATACTCACTCACTCTTGGAGGCTACTGTTCTCACTGACGATCAGAAGCAGTTTCTTGAGACCAGTGCCGCTTGCGAGAGGCAGATGATGATGATTATAAAGGACGGTGACTTGGAAAGTATTGAAGATGGGTGAGTTCCTTGTTTAAGTTTTATATCTTCAGTTTTTAAGTCCCTTCTTTTGGTAGGGTGTTGAGGGCACTTCCTCACCAAACGCCCATGGCATGACTTGATCCCAGGTCATACCCCTGAGAGCACATACAACTCAGCTACTGAGCTGGTTGGGTAGTTAAGTCCATTTTTATCATATGAATTCCCTAATACAATGTGTGTATAATTCTTGGTGCCATAATTCGGTATGGTTTAGGTAATGTTAGGAGGTTAGCAGAAATCGTGGTCAGTTGGTCTTCCCAACTGTTTTCATGCATTTGGTGGCTAGCTCGAAATCGTAAATCTTGGAAGTCTTTTTTATTTTAAAGGGATGCTGGCTAGCTCGAAATCCAAATCTCATTCTTGGGTTGATGATTGGCGATCGCTAGTATCGTAACTTCATGTCTGAAAGCTTGAAACCATCTTAATTGCATTCTAGCTTCAGTATGATACTTCTGTGATCTTAAAATGTAATATAAAACCCTTGAAGAAGAAAAAAAAAACTTATAAGATTCATCATCTGAGCCTTATCCCAACTAATTGGGGTTGGCTAGATGAATCCTTCTCCACCAACCTATCAAGGGCCACACCTGCAGTCAGTAGGACCATAGGTCATCAAGTGTTTTCTATGGCCTCCACCCACGTCCTTTTGAGGCCTTTCCCCTTTTCTGTTAGAGCCTTCAACTTGCACCATGTCACTCCTAACTAGCATAGTTCTTGGTCTCCATTGCACATGACCAAATGGGGGCTTGTATCTATACCATATCCGTGGATTGATTTAGGGATTTTCTGTTGAAATCGAAGAATTGGAGCCTGACCAGGGACCTGATTTGGGGAAAAAAAAAATGTTAAAAAATTCTATTTGTTTATTGTTATTGGAATCTGTATATCTACAGATTTTGGGCATGAATCGTGATTGATTAAATTCTTATTTTTCAACTCTTTTTTTTTTTTTTTTTTTTTTTTTTTTTTTTTTGGGCATTTTCTGACTTTTGTTTTCTAAAATAATTTTAGGGAAATATTTTTGTTTTGGAAATAAATCTATAATATGCACGGACTTATAGTCGGAATGTCTTATTTGTGTTTTATACTTTCATTATTATGATTTGATACATATTTCATAGTTGATACTTGAATCTTGGTAGAGACAATGTAGTGTGTGTGAGTGATCCAGGGTTCAATCCCTGGTCGTGTTACCTTTAAAAAAAATCTTTATGATTTGATTACATATGATGGGGACATCTCGTGCACACGCGCACGCACGCCGCCCTACCTACGCACGTACGCACAGAATAGGAGGGCCCCACCATCGATCTGGCTCGATGACGACGTCCAGGGAGGGTCTCCTACTTAGAAGACGAAGTTTGGTTCAAACGAGTGGGCCCGATAGCCAAGAAAAGTCCATCATGGGATCTCATAATCATGGCCCACTAGTCGGATTGATTTCATATTTTAGGTTTTGCTTATTTATGTTATTTAGAACATCGTGAACGTTTTAGATTTCTTTGATTGATTTTTATTTTAGTTTACTTCATCGCCAAGTGATAGGTTGCGCACATGGCGCGAGTTTTGGGGTATAGAGTTTTCCCTATAAATAGGCACCCCTTGTAGTTCTTTTCAGAGATTGAAGATTAATAAAAATTTTACGTTTTCCTACTCTCTGAGTTGTGAAGCCCTCCCTTCATCGAAGGGTTAACTACCGTGGTGTGAAGCCACATTTATCCCGATTCGCCCCCATCCATCGCCATCTCTACTACCCTTCTTCTATCATCCATTCTTCTCATCTCACCTCGTCATCTACACTTTGAATCAATCATCTATTGCAGCAATTCTCCTCCCCACATCAGAATTTCAGAATTTGGCCCTACAAGAGGGCTGAAACTTCGGCGGAGTACCACGCATAAACCGTACATCGGATCTAGCTGAGATTTGGGAGTTTTGGAGTCCATCCCTAGCCGACCAGGGCCAAGGTGGCCTTTTTCTGAATAGTGGGCCCCACACACGTGCGGCCGAGATCACACGCACGTCCGTTTGGGCTATTGTTATTATCCACGCGTGGGATCGTCTTTTGGCTTAGGTTTTTGTCCTCTTTTATCCTCTCATAGCCGTTTTTCATGAAACCTAGCCTTAGATTACGTTTTTCCTAAGTTATATGCCCCCTTTTCTTACCCTAGGGTTCTTTGATTTGAAATTGGTGAATTCCTTGGATTAGGGACTGATTACTATGCAAGTGTGGATGATTATTTCTTATTTTTGAGTATCGTTTGACTCATAATTTTTATTGATCCAGCCCTATCATGTGTAGGCCTGGACCCGCATAGATTCCCTTTTAATTGAATGTTTGGATTTTCATGTGGGATGTGGAATTTGTGTAATTGTTTCTGAATTGGTATGATCTAAGCCTGAAATCTTGCATATCATATTTAATTTTCCATGTCCCGCATTAAATTTGGTATCAAAGCCTAGGGTTCTTGTAGGGGAATTCATTACATGTTTTAGGGTTTGGTTGTTTATGTCCATTACGCATCAATTCTTGTCATATATGGCTGTTTAGAAGTCCATAAACCTTGACATAAGTTGCTGAAATTTTCTGTTATCCCCTTATTTGAATTATTTTAGAAATTAGCTTAGCTTTCTATTTCTAGGTTTAGAAACTTTCCTTTTCTGTTTTTGGAAACTAATTTTTTAGAAACTTTCTTAATCTGTTTTTAGAAACTAATTTCCTTTCCTTTTTCTTTTTTAGAAACTAGTTCACTTTCCTTTTCTTTTTCTTTTTTTTTTTTTTTTAAGAAACTAGCTTACTTTCAATTTTTAGAAACTTTCCTTTTTCTTTTTTTAGAAACTAGGTTGCTTTTTAGAAACTTTCTTTTTTCGTTTTTAGAAACTAGGTTGCTTTTTTTTGAAACTTTCTTAATTTGTTTTCAGAAACTTTCCTTTTTCGTTTTTAGAAACTAGGTTGTTTCTTAAAAATAATTTTAAAAAAAAATCTTATATTTTGACAACTATATTGCTGAATTTTGGCTTGCACCCTACACTAAACATGGAACAACTGCTAGAGTCATTGAACAAGTTATCCTAGCAGATCGAGTATTTGGGTGAGCGCTATGAACAATATTTTGACCAACGCTGTGGTCAATTTGATGCGCGTATTACCCAACTAAAGGCCTCCGCCAGGACAAATCCCAGCATTAGGGAAGATGGTCAATCTCAGGCAGGTGGCCAGGAGGATAGGCCAGTGAATGGAGGTGGCCAAGGAATCAGTCATGGGCGTGCACCTGTACCCCCACCCCATGAGGGACATCAAGACCATTATTTTGAGGGGCACAACATGTGCGGCCTTATGGCTATAGAGAGTGCACCAGAGGCTCATGTAGAGTTATCTACTGAGGCCATTCCGGTAGTTGATGAGCTTCATGATGTCTTTCCTGATGATTTACAGGATGAGTCTCCCCTAAGGAGGGATATAGAGCATACCAGGATGTGGGACGCCGTACTACCCATAGCCAAGTTTGCATACATTAGTTCTGTCAATAGGTCCACAGGTCTAAGTCCTTTTGAAGTCGTTACTGGTTACAAGCTTAGGAAGCCTATTGATCTTATCCCCATGTCATTATCCCATAGGCCATCAGAGTCTGCAGAGTCTTTTGCGCATCACATACATTCATTGCATCAAAAAATCAGGCGAAAGATCACTACTAGTAATGAGCAATACAAATTTTCTGCAGACCAACATAGACGTTTCAAAGAGTTCAATATTGGGGACTCTGTGATGGTCCGCATCAGGCCTGAGCGGTACCCTCCAGGGGCCGTTTGTAAGTTACACGCGCGTAGCGCTGGGCCCTTCAAAATTATAAAGCTAAACGGTCTCAACGCGTATGAGGTAGATCTTCCACCCTCCATGGGAATTAGTTCCACATTCAATGTGGAGGATCTAGTTGCATTTCAAGGGGCCATTGATGTATTATCCAGCCTTTCACCTAACCATCGTGATTCATCAGACCTTTCTTTTGATCCATGGCCCCCTCCTGACCCATTTTCCCAGCTTCCACCTCCCATACCTATCCGTCCCGACCTATCTTCCCAGCTACTACGTCCTATACCTACCCGTCCCGGCCCATTTTCCCAGCCTCTACCTCTCATACCTACCATTCCCGACCCATTTTTCCAGCCTCTACGTCCCATACCTACCCGGCCCGGCCCGGCCCATTTTCCCAGCCTCTATCTCCCATACCTACCATTCCCGATCCATTTTCCCAGCCTCTACCTCCTATACCTAGTCTTCCCAACCTTTCTTCCCAGCCTCTACATCCCATGCCTAGCCTTCACACACCCAGAGAGGAAATAGAGGATATCCTGGACCATCAGATAGTTTCAACGTCGGACGTCGGTTTCAGAAGTACCTGGTCAAGTGGAAGTCACGCCCAGCTTCAGACAGCACGTGGCTCACTGCGGAGGAGCTTCAGAGATTTGATCTTGATGTCCTGGAGTAGTTCAGGAGTTTTATTTCGCCAGTGCGAAATCTTCGTAGCTGAGGAGAATTGATGGGGACATTTCGCGCACACGCGCACGCACGCCGCCCACCTACCCACGTACGCACAGAATAGGAGGGCCCCACCATCGATCTGGTTCGTTGACGACGTCCAGGGAGGGTCTCCTACCTAGAAGACGAAGTTTGGTTCAAGCGAGTGGGCTCGATAGCTAAGAAAAGCCCATCATGGGATCTCATAATCATGGCCCACTAGTCGGATTGATTTCATATTTTAGGTTTTGCTTATTTATGTTATTTAGAACATCGTGAACGTTTTAGATTTCTTTGATTGATTTTTATTTTAGTTTACTTCATCGCCAAGTAATAGGTTGTGCACATGGCGCGAGTTTTGGGGTATAGAGTTTTCCCTATAAATAGGCACCCCTTGTAGTTCTTTTCAGAGATTGAAGATTAATAAAAATTTTGCGTTTTCCTACTCTCTGAGTTGTGAAGCCTAATTGGGTGTGAAGCCCTCCCTTCATCAAAGGGTTAACTACCGTGGTGCGAAGCCACATCTATCCCGATTCGCCCCCATCCATCTTCATCTCTACTTCCCATCTTCTATCATCCATTCTTCTCATCCCACCCCGTCATCTACACTTTGAATCAATAATCTATTGCAGCAATTCTCCTCCCCACATCAGAATTTCAGAATTTGGCCCTACAGGAGGGCTGAAACTTCAGCGGAGTACCACGCATAAACCGTATATCGGATCTAGCTGAGATTTGGGGGTTTTGGAGTCCATCCCTAGCCGACTAGGGCCAAGTGGCCTTTTTCTGAATAGTGGGCCCCACACACGTGCGGCCGAGATCACACGCACGTCCGTTTGGGCCATTGTTGTTATCCACGCATGAGATCGTTTTTTGGCTCAGGTTTTTATCCTCTTTTATCCTCTCATAGCCGTTTTTCATGAAACCTAGCCCTAGATTACGTTTTTCCTAAGTTATATGCCCCTTTTTCTTACCCTAGGGTTCTTTGATTTGAAATTGGTGAATCCCTTGGATTAGGGACTGATTACTATGCAAGTGTGGATGATTATTTCTTATTTTTGAGTATCATTTGACTCATAATATTTATTAATCCAGCGCTATCATGTGTAGGCCTGGACCCGCATAGATTCCCATTTAATTGAATGTTTGGATTTTCATGTGGGATGTGGAATTTGTGTAATTGTTTCTGAATTGGTATGATCTAAGCCTGAAATCTTGCATATCATATTTAATTTTCCATGTCCTACATCAACATATTTCAGAGTTGATACTTGAATCCCGGTAGAGACAATGTGATGCAGGACATGAAATGTAAATATGATATGCAAGATTTCAGGCTTAGATCATACCATTCAGAAACAATTACACAAATTCCACATCCCACATGAAAATCCAAACGTTCAATTAAAGGGAATTTTATCAGTCGAGCCTACACATGATAGGGCTGGATCAATAAAAATTATGAAGCAAACGATACTCAAAGATAAGAAATATTCCTTCACACATACATAGTAATCAGTCCCTAATCCAAGGGATTCACCAGTTTCAAATCAAGGAACCTTAGGGAAAGAAAAGGGGCATATAAGTTAGGGAAAACGTAATCTAGGGCTAGGTTTCATGAAAAAAAAAAAGGCTATGAGAGGATAAAAGAGGATAAAACTCGAACCAAAAGACGATCCGCGCGTATGGATAGTGGGCTTGGGGCGCTCCGTTGAAGTTTCAACTCGCCACGGGTGAAATCTGAAACTCTTGTAATGAAGAACTCCGATGCAAATGTGAAGGACAAATTGAAGTATGGATGGTGGGGGAAGATGAAAAAAGATGATGGGGATGGGGATGAATCGGGGTCGATGTGGCTTCGACCACGGTAGTTAGCCCTTCGAAAAGGAGGGCTTCGCACCCACTTTTGAGTTCTTCCACAACTCACGAAGAGAGCGAAAACTAAAGCGAATTTTTATTAAACTTCAATGAATCAAAAGAACTACAAGAGGGTGCCTATTTATAGGGAGAGCCCTATACCAAAAAAACTTCGCACCATGCGACACCTATTACTTGGCGATGAAGTAAACTAAAATAAAAACCAAACACAGAAATCTAAAGCGTTCACAATGTTCTAAATAATAACAATAAGCAAAACCTAAAATATGAAATCAATCCGACGAGTGGGCCACGATCATGAGATCCCATGATGGGCTTTTCTTGACTATCGGGCCCACTTTTCTGAACCAAAACTTGTCTTCTAGCTAGGAGGCCCTCCCTGGACGTCGTCATCGAGCCAGATCGATAATGGGATCCTCCTTCTGCGTACATACGTGCGTAGGGGTGGTGGTGTGCGGCCGTGTGTGTGCACGATGTCCTCATCACAATGTAGTGTGTGTGAGTGATCCAGGGTTCAAGCCCTGGTAGTGTTACCTTTCAAATAAAAAAAAAAATAAAATCTAACATACATACATCAATATTTTATACCCAAAAAATCAACATCATGCCATATAGTAGTGCAACCCACCGCTACAGCATTCTTACCAAGAGTGGTCCGATACACCATTGAATACATGATCAAAACAAACAAACACACAAACACAAATGATAGATTCTTGGATATCTCATTCCCCCCTATTTTCTAATATTTTCTGTATTTTTTTGCTTTTTAAAAAATGTACCTGATACAGGCCGATACATCCTGATAAAGCCCGATACTGATACGCAACGCCATGTTGTATCATTTTTGGGCTGTGCCGATACGCCTGCCGATACCGATATTCAAAACCATGAGTGATCCAGTACATGGTTTTCCATTGGATGAAGTTGTGGAGTTGCAATTAATCATTGCCTTCTCTCTTGTTTAGGATGGGAAATTGGGGCCCAGCCTAGGTTGTTTTGGGCCCATAGTTTGATCTGATCGGGCTGGAACTATACAAGAGTCTGATTTTGCCCACCCCAGCTGGCCCATTTTCCACCCTACCCACGGTTATGATTGTGCCATCCTAGTTTTATTAGCTATCGCCGGTTCAAGAGAGATGAGTGATCGGAAATGAAAATCCCTGAACAGCCGCACATCTAACCCGAAACAAGCTTCCATTCTAATTGCTTACTTTGTATGTTCCATGTGTCCTCCAGACTACACATCCAAACCCTTGTCTCCTGAGTGTTCTTGCCACTCCTGTTACAATTTACCGCTAATTATACGTAACTTACTAATCACCCTTAGTACATGAGACTTCCCTCTAGGGATGTGGTGGTTGTGTAGGTCTTCACCATGAACAGATCACAGCCCGTGGTTGTCTGATTATCATAAATAAACTTGCAATACCATTGGCCATGGCATGTTTGATATTATTGCATTTCTACTACACAACATGTAGTAATTGTCCCTTTTTTTTTTTTTTTTTTTTTTTTTCTGGTACCAGTTCTTTGGAGCTTGACAAGGGTGAGTTTCTACTTGGAGATGTTATAAATGCTGTTGTTAGCCAAGTGATGATTCTGCTGAGGGAAAGAGGGTTGCAATTGATACGTGAAATTCCAGAGAAAGTCAAAGTGATGGCCATTTATGGTGATCAAGTGAGAATTCAGCAAGTTCTGGCAGATTTCTTGCTGAATATGGTGCGGCATGCACCATCTCCAGGAGGGTGGGTGGAGATCCAAGTTAGACCAAGTTTGAAGCAGATGTCAGATGGAGATACTGTGCATCTCGAATTCAGGTCTGCTGGCCTAACATTACTTTGTTATGAGAATATAGACATGCCACATTTGCTTTGGGCACCGGATCTGTCAGAAGACCTATCCTGGTGTGGTCTAGGCCTGGATTTTGAACTTTGTCTGGGCCGGGCCGGTTGAGCCAGGCGTATTCGGAATTTTCATTTTGCTTATCCCGGGCTCAGCTTATTGGTAGTTGGTGATACGATAGAATGCCATTGAAGTTCTGAAAATGTCAAGTGCTTTAGTAATGGAAAGTACGCTATTTTTTTAAAGGATTTATAGGTGCTGTTGCACCAGAACATGAAGAGTGTCATGATGTGCCGGTCCATAAAGTGGCACTGTGGTTTGGTGATCTAGAACATGCTCCATCCACCGCACAAAAAAATAATAATAATAATCCGACTGGAAGATCCTGACCATGCAATTTTTGTTCTTTTTCAGGACTGTCTCTGTATTTGTTTCTTAACAATCTAGTTGCAGTCAAATGAATGCAGGGTTAGGATCTTTCAGTCACTGAGATTTTTGTGGCATCTCTCTCTGGTGGGGCCATCAGATTGACAGCATGGTTGACTGAACTGTGGGCCCCACCTTTACAGACAAGCACATCAGGGAGCTATTCATGCCATGATCTATCAGGACCCTATTATTTGATTTGTTGATGAAACGCTACTTTCAAGAAGTTAATCTGTTATCCATGGACTCAACTTCTCCTAACAATTTAGGTTCTGTTGGTTGTAGGATGGTTTGCCCCGGCGAGGGCCTTCCACTGGAACTTGTCCAAGATATGTTTCATAACACTCGATGGGCGACCCAAGAAGGCCTTGGACTGAGCATGTGCAGGAAGATTCTAAAGCTGATGAGTGGCGAAGTTCAATATATCAGGGAGTCTGAAAAATGTTACTTCATCATAGTCGTTGAGCTTCCCACTCCTCAAACAGGCTCGAGGAGTGTGAATTAGGTACCGGGCATTCACTTGGTTTCCCTGATTTAACCAATTTTGGGGCCCAACTACACTTCTCCTGCCTCATTTTTCCCCCCCAAGAAGTGATTAATGTTGTGATCCCGAGTCTTCAGGTGGAGAAGCTCACCTTTCAGATCATGTCCAATACCTGTTGAAGAAAAGAAATCCTCCATTGGTGTATCCACATCCTCAACTCTGCTCATGGGTTGTCAGCATGTCAAAGGGTGTGTTTGGTTGCACCAAATATCATGAAATTTCATGCTATTTCCTGATTAATTAGAAGTGCAATATCATGAAATTTCATGATGTTTGGCACAACCAAACACACCCAAAGCAAAAGCGTATTGTTGTATAAGATATCAATTTGCAGTTTCTATATGGTAACTGATTCTTGATCATGCCGAAGGAGTTGCCTACTTTCACTGCCACAAGATGCCGCCATTTGTCATTCGTCCTCGGTGGATGTTCGAGATGCAGTAGTATATGTTGTATAGTTTATTTCTTTGTCATGGAGGCTTGCACGCTATGCTAGTATGGAGGTGGTGTGGATGAAGATGCATTCTACCTCTGTTGGGGGTTTGCTCAAATACATCCGAACGTATTACAACAAGATATGCTGGGACTATATCTGCAGGACCTGTGGCTGTGTCTGTAATCCAAGCTGTTGATCTGACAAAATACAGTGCTGAAGGTGGCTGTCTCAAAACTCTTCAAGATTGGAAAATCTTATGCTTCGAATCAATGGCCCACAAAGCAACTGTCAAGGTGACATATTCGTCGTAAAAAAGTTAAATAATCAAAGTGCTAGAGATTCTGACTGGAAAGTTCCTTTAGTAGTTTTCTATCCATGTGGAGGCCAATCTTGTAAACAGTTTAGGTCACCCAACATGGCCCCAGATCCAACAGATTAGTCCTGATGTATCATATTGTAATACGTTCCCTTTTGTATAATAATGTATTATATAATATTATTGTTTGTATGATGTGTTGTTTGAGATGGAATGCAACTGGAATATCTACAGTTCTCCAAGTCCTTTTTGTCTAGGCCTAGAAGGTGGTTTGCCTATTGTGCTTTTGCTCAGATGTATCTATAACATTCTCTAGCCAAACTGAGATCTTCTCTGCCAAGGAATTATACTCTGCCCGCCATCAGATAAAAGGAGATGGGTTGTTGTCAGGTGGTCAGCTGGTTGGGTGCTTTTGCCAAGCTACCATGAGAAGCCGACCCTGAAGTATCCAGGATGATGATGATTATATTTATATCATGCCACAAATGTAATAAGATGCAGATGCAATATTAATTCTGTGTTTCTCTGAAAGATCTGAAGCTTTTTCATGTACATTGGCATTTTCTTTGTATTACAAATTTTTTATTGTACCACAGAAGCATGTACTTCTTTGAAACTTCTCCTCATACAGCCATTAATTGTGCAAAGTTCCACATCTAACTCTTCTACAGGCACAGATCATCGCTGTTGAAGTCATCAAATCCCTTTAAAAGTGGATTTTGAAGGTATGATCTTATTTAAGGAAGTTCTCCCTTCAAATTTATTTATTTATTTTCCTTTGGCCCTCAGATTTGGCTTCTGACATCTCTAGTACTACACATCCGACAACGAAGATGGGGAAGAGTGGTATAATGTATATTATGTTATGTCTTTACATCTGTTCATCATGTAAGAGTCTAATTGTTTACTGCAATCACTTTTTTTCTTTTTTCGTTTTTTTCCTTCTTTCGTAGCCCAACCGATGGCTCCCCAAATTGTTTGCGGCGAACCCTCCAAGTTCAATTTCTAATTTTTTAGAGTGCGTTTGGTTACACCAAATTTCACAAAATTTTGCACCAAACCTATCTCTATTACATACTACTAACAAAAATAAAACGAACTCATTTTTAGATGTCTACCAAACAGGGCCTTATAATTACTCAGATAAAATAGTCGGGGAGGTCCACTTGCAGTAAAAATGAAAAAACATCACACGATTGTAACATCCGAGCTGCTAATCAGTTGGGCCCACACCATGTAGACATGCTGGCCTGAAGTTCAGGGCTATCCAACTAATCAGGTGGACCAGTTGTTTTTGTATGTTCAGCTCATCTGGGCCATGGAATCTACATGGTAAGGTCCACTTGATGAGTGGCTTGGATCTTGCACATGTTGACACATATGGCTGCGAATACTGAGAGTTTAGTCGATAAACTGGGGGCTAGATCACGGTGGGACCCACATTATACAACTCCATTCGTGGGTCTCTTTCCCTTGATAAGGTGGGCCTGGGTAGTATTCGTAAGGGCTGAGGGTGGGCCCTATTATTTTTGAGACGAGGGGCTGCCCGAATGTAAGCTGAGTGGCACAGATGTGCATATTTAATAAAGTATTTTTGACTGTCCCTTTCATTGTCCTCAATCTTGCAGCAGATAATCACCATTGATGTTGACTTTTTGTCCCTCTCATCAGCCTCATGGGATCATCATGGTGACCACCTTTTGCACGGTGTGGATATTTTACATGTGGCACATTGGCTGGAAATGGCTGTATTCACTTCAAGCCTGAAAATAAAATGGGTAAAGCAGAGTATGATGAATGATAGGCAGGCACTTGGAAATCTAATTGAAATCTAACCAACGGGGTTGTGGGTAACCCGTTTGGATGCATCATGAACCAAAAAACTAAGATTCTGGTTGGCAGATGTTAAGGCTAAGTTCATATTAATAGTGATTATGTATTAGACATCAAGATCTCCAATACATAATTACTATTAAATAAAATGAAATTAACTCATTTTTAGATGTCTAACAAACAGGGCCTAAGCTTCTTCTTTTTTCCCCATCTGACCATAAGATTAGTGAACAGCTACGAAATGAAAAATATGCAATGGTAATTGTTCCAAAAGAGGTGCCTGTGTCTGAGATCAGCCCCCATTGAATTTTTTACTGGAAATTAGTGCTAGGAGTGGCAATGGACCAGGCTAGGGGTATAGGGGTGGCCCTACAAGATAAGTTACATGTATGATAGGTGAGTATGTCTGGCGGCCCTATAAGCTAAAGATAAGTTATATGCATGATAGGTGAGTATGTGTTTGCGAACCATCATACTCTTCCAGCGAATCAAAGTTTTTCTATGGCATACCTGCATCAAATAAGATTTATTCATCAACCAAGTGTCTGAGATGATGATCCTATGATTCCTTTATGAAAGCAAGGATCCATTTGTATGTGCTGACAAATTCGAGATGTGGATTTGAAACCCTTGTTTTGCAGCATGTTTGTAGTGCACCTACAACCTCTGGTTTGGGACCCACCTGATGTTTAAGGCAATAAATATTCGTTAGACTGCAGGTAACCTCCCACAGTTGATAATTGACCGTTGACGTTAGACCCAAATGGGCCCTAAGGAGATTAAGCATCCACCTACAGTTGGTCCTTGCCTTTAATGGCCCCCAGTTGAAACAGAATCCTATCCGTACGCACAATGGCCTTCAAATGGGCAACTCAGGTGTAATGGATTCAGCTTCTGAAACCAATGGCCAGGGTCACCAGTTCAATTAGATTTCAACCATGGGCCATACAAGGATAGGATCCACTGAATGAGTGGATCAGATCCATCCAATGTTTTAAATATCGTTATCGTGCAATGGATCGCACCCTTGGGATACGGATATATATCGGTTATTGCATGGGATATAGTAGTTGTATCGTATAATGTATTGTTATTGTTGGGAAACATGGCAAAGTTTGAAAATTGGTCGATTTTTTCAATGAAATTTCAGGGATTGTTGAAAAAGACATCAATACACACTTCGAAATCAAAACATTACAAAAAAAAAAAAAAAAAATTTGTACATAATAAGGGTTTTCTTTATATGGAGTCCTAATATATGCACTTTTCAACTGAACTGATGCAAGTATATTCATATAATTTATAAATGTTAGAAGACATGTATGGAAACACAAACAATATGTTCAAAAGCAAAAGAAGAATCACTAGATCAGGTTACATGCATGTTTAATTTTGTGTTTGGATACAAATATTACAACTGATTTGCGAGAAATTGAGAAATTTTGATTTTTCTTAATTTTCCGTAACTTGACCCATCTCTCCTAAATCTCGAAATTAGAGTTCCAAATCCATGATTTTTCATGGAAAACACGAAGAATCATAGATTTGTAACCATTTGATATTGGTTTAATGTGATTTACAACAAAAACATGGATCAAAAATCGAATATGCTCACTGGATCGAATAGCTGAGATATATCAGCACTACCTATGTGTTCCATATCACACGTGGGATACAAGATATATTGTGGGATATATCGGCTGATATCGTCGATATTTAAACCACTGGATCCATCAGACCTGCTGAAGAAGGCTCATTCCTGATCCTGTGCCACCGCAGCCTAGAAACAAAACTCATAGAAACAGGGAAAGCCCGAAGAGAGAAGAATGAATTTGGACAACATGCTAGGAATTACTCTATTGTTTAATAATAACGTGAACAAGTTGTGGGCCTGCCAGCTTCAGAAAAGTAGCATTTGTTTGTGCCGCACATGCTCAGGTCATTAAGGTTTTTCCAGTTCCAGGGTGTCCATAAAGAAGTACTCCTTTTGGTGGACAAATTCCTAATTTCTGAAACCTCTCTTTGTGGGTCATAGGAAAAACAATAACTTCAACAAGTTCTTGAATCTGCCATGAGCAGCCTATTTCTTCCTACTACCCAAGAAAGCACCTAGGCCCCATGCAAGCAAATGAGATCCGTCGACTCCTTCGATGCATTCGATTTCTGCAAACAAATTGCCAGCTAATGGGATAGGATGGGGAAATTACCAGACTTCTCCCATCTCCGCACGCAAGATTCAAGAATCCCACTCTAGCATTGGAGGCAAACAACTCCAAAGAAGGTTCAGCAGCCAGATCATATCATCCATCTCGTTCTCCAATAAACTCCTATGACATATGGAGGAACTATACCGCCGACGCTCTGTACAAAGAATATTCTTTGGTGAACCAACCACCGCGTTTAGTAACAATGGTAATCTATTTGCTTGTAATGTCAAGATGGGACTCAAAACTACAATCGTGATCGTGAAAATGGATAGTTAGATTCTAATCTTGTGGCTGCTTTATCCAGAGATTCACATCCCACATACATGCTTATCAGATTCTATCAAACTATACCCAGGAATCTTCATCAAACCTTTCTCTTTTGCAAATGCCCTTATTCTTGCTACATCACTCCATTTACCAGCCTCAGCATATAAATTCGACACCAGTGCGTAAGCACTTGAGTTATCGGGCTCTACATCTAGAAGTTGCCTTCCGATAACCTCTGCCAACTCAGTATTTCTATGAACTTTGCAAGCTGAGAGCAAAGAACTCAATGCACTACCAGTGTCCCTAGATGGCAAATGCTTCAGAAGATCATATGCTTCTTCCAGTCGACCCGCTCGACCGAATAAATCAACCATGCATGCATAGTGTTCTCGACTAGGAGTGATGAAATGATCCGCAATCATGGAACGGAAGACCTGTTGACCCTCCTCAACAAACCCAGCATGGCTACAAGCAGAGAGTACTGAAGTAAATGTTACCTCATCAGGCTCAATATTCTGTTCTTGCATTCTGTTAAACAGAATCAATGCTTCTATGCAATTCCCATGCATCCCATATGCAGCAATCATTGTGTTCCATGAAGTCCGGCCTCGCTCCATCCTGTTGTCAAATAGAACTTTGGCTATATCTAACCTACCACACTTTGCGTACGTCATTACCAAAGAATTAATAACAGGAATATCACTCTCCAAGCAAATTCGATACACGAACCCGTGAACTTCCTTCGTTTGTTTCAAACATCCTAGCTGTGAAAAGGCCTGAAGCAAACTCAAGAGAGTGACAGAATCGGGCTCCTCTCCCATTCCTCGCATTAGCTGAAACAATGTTAGAGCTTCATCAGCGTGCCCATGATGTACATGACCCATCATCATTGATGTCCATGACACCAAATCTTTATTCGTTATTCTGTCAAACACCTGCCTTGCATTTTCAATGTGCCCGCATTTTGCATACATATGCAGGATCTGATTTGCAACTTCAACTTCAGTTTCAAGCCCGTATCTCACAATGTAACCATGTATCCACCTGCCTTTTCTTATATCTACAAGATCAGAACATGCAGAGAGAATGCTAAGCATTGTTACAAGGTTTGGTCGGACACCTGCTTCAATCATCTGAATGAACATTTCAATGGCCTCATTAGCTAACCCACTTTGGTGATAACCTGATATCATTACATTAAACATGATAACATCCCTTGAGTTCATACTATCAAACAATTGTCGGGCCTCATCGATTCTATTGCATTTAGAATACATATCAATCAAAGCAGTGATCAAGACTACATCAATATGGATGTGCATTCTAATCATGTGACCATGGATGCTCATTCCCTGGTAGAGGTGCTTCAATTCTGCACAACCCAAAAGCAAATTTGTTGCAGTGATAGAGTCTGGTTCAAGGTTATCTTCCTTCATAGCATAGAAAAGGTCCACAGCTTCAAATGACTGCCCGCTCTGGACAAGGCTCCTAATCATAACATTCCACAAAGCAACACTTCTGGACTTTGCTCTGATAAAAATGGATGCTGCAATGTTAGGAGCGCCGCATTTGATGTACATGTCGACAAGACTCGTCTCAAAAATTTCATCAGAAAGATCAATCCCTCTTCTAATTGCGTAACAATGGACAGATTTACCCTCTTCGAGCACTTCTAATCGTGCTGATGCCTGGAGCAAGCTCACTAGGGTCACCCGGTTAGGACTCACATCTTCTACTCGCATATAACGGACAATTCTAAAAGCCTCAAAAGCACGTTGATCAGCTATTTGTGAATAACCAGTGATCATTGCCGTATAAGCAACGACGTCTCTCTCAGAAATTTCCTCGAATGCTTGCCGTGCATCATCAATAAACCCACATTTGGAATACAACACAATAAGTGACGAGCCCACGAATCTATCGCTATTTAGCATAAACTTGTGAGCATCTACATGAATTCCTCTTCCAAATTCAACAGCCCCGAGCTCGACACAACTCTTCAAACCAAATGTAATTGCAGAACTATCTATACCAACTTTTCTCTGCTTCAAATCCGAATACAGCCGCAAAACTTCGCCGAAATGGCCAGTTCTGAAGTACCCAGTGACGACTGAATTCC
The DNA here is from genome assembly GCA_030180095.1 of Magnolia changhungtana. NCBI lineage: Eukaryota > Viridiplantae > Streptophyta > Magnoliopsida > Magnoliales > Magnoliaceae > Magnolia > Magnolia changhungtana. Next base: position 6,184,625 of record JASAUF010000378.1, read on the forward strand.
AGAGGGACAGATTTTTGTTAATGATTTTATCGAATATCCGTTTTGAATCTGTTAAGATGCCGAAACTCGAATAGCAATTCAGCAGTTTGGAGGCTAGGAAAATGCTACTTCCCAGCCCACAAACGAGAATGTGAGCATGAATCCTTCTAAGAGATTCGATATCCGGACTCCTTTCCAGCAAAGAAACAAATCTCTCTGCAGTGTATATTTCTTGAGAGGTGGGTTCACCTCTTCCAAAACTAGAACAGAAATTTCTGCAATTTGTACTGAGTTTCAAGGGCAGAGAGAAGAATGTCAGCTTGGAAGGGTTTTTCTTGCGTAATAAACAAAACCCAGATGGGAGAAAGGACATTTTTATCAGAAATGCATATTCACGAAGTCTTTCTGGAGAAATACATATTGGAATTCCACCAAAAATAATCTCTTCCCAACAAGAAAAAAAAAAAAAGAAAAAAAAAGTGTTCTTTTGTGTAAAATCGGGTCGTTTGGGAGCTTGGAATTTGAAGTAATTGAGAGGAATTGGAGAATTAGTGGCGTTTGGTAGCTTGAAATGAGAGGTAATTGGAATCGAGTGTAATTGGAATCGTCAACAAAAGGGCATTTTGGAATCATCTCCTAAACCAATGAATCATGAAGAATCAGAATCCTCTCCAACAGCTAGATTTTATACCATTGGAGGGGTTTTCTTTTAAAGAGTATTCACCCTCTCAACAACATCTCTCTCCCAAAATCGCCGGAATCCAGAGCTTTCATACCTACTCCGAGGTGTTTCTCTCTCCCTGCCTTGCTCCTCATCGCCGGAAATCTCAAAGCTCCCCGTAAATGCACAGGTCGCCGGAAATCTAACTGCGCAGCTCCCCGTACCTGCTCCGACGGTTCTCTTTGTCGCCACACTCTGGCAGTGTGATGAATGATCCGCAGGCACGTAGAAAGAAACTTGGGACGCGGCGCTGTACACGAACCCAGTTAGCTCGCTCGACTCGACTCGAAAAAAAATCCGAGCCGAGCTCGATTCGACTCGGATGGAACTAGTTCGGTGACCCGGTTATTTTAATATTAATGTTGCTCGGCAAGTGTTTGATGAAATGACTCAACAAAGTGTCCGCCGATAGTGAGGCAGGTATGGATATGAAACAAATACTCTTGTATTTTGATTTTTATGTTGTTCACTGAGTGTTTGATGAAATAACCGTAAATCAATTGTGCTGCTTTATATTTCGTGAGGAATTGAAGGTGCACTCCATGTGTTTGAGAAAATGCCACAAAGGCTCAATCTTGGTTCAAACTGGCCCGAGTTGCTAACCGAACCGAATTGAGCTAACCAATCAGGCTCAAGGACCAAGCCGAGCCGAGTTGAGCTGACTAATCAGGCTTAAGGACCAAGCCGCGCCGAGTTGAGTTGACCAATCAGGCTCAAGGACCGAGCTGAGCCGAGTTTGAACTGGGGTTAACTAGTGGTCGAGCTTGGACTCATGTACACCTCCTACCCCGCCCCTCTCTAGCCACAAATGGTCGGATCTGTGTGGGCCCCCACCGTGATGTATCTGTTTATCCATGCGGTCAATCCCTTTTCTCAAATCAACTTGCATTTAATGCAAATGCAAGCTTATTATTTGGTGTGGTCCACTTGAGCATTGATCTTCCTCATTTTTGAGCTTTGTGCATTTAATGCAAACCAAGCTTACTATTTGGTGTGGTCCATTTGAGCATCGGATGTTCCTCATTTATAGGATCTTGCATTAAAATGACACAAGAAAAGGGATGGATCGCGTGGATGAACAGATACATCACGGTGGGACCCCGCAGAGCTGCTCATTTCTTGGGTCACGTTTGCTAGAGGCCTAAAAATGATTTTATCTTATTTTAGTTATGCAATTGATTTTGTCAACTGAAGTGTCGATTGGCCTGACCCGCTTGTAAGCCAGGCTTGGATCAAGTCAGGTTGGGTTGTGGGTTGAGGATGTGGAGCGGGTTCAAGTCTAACCCAACCCACCCAGAGGTGGTGCATCAATGGACCAGGCAAGATGTCTTGCTTTGTAACCTGAACAAAAAATAGGCAAACTATAGTTTTGATTCATTATAAAAATCAAGATAATCTAACAGCAATAGATGAAAGTGAGCACACCTAGTATCCAAGGATCATGAAGAAGCAATAACCACATTCCTTTAGACATAAGCAAGCTGCAATAAATGAGCACACACCTAGTATCCTGGGTTGGGTCGGACCTGACCAGATTATAACTAATTGGGTTGGGTCTAGTCTGAGAAATTTGAAGTAGGTTCAATCTTGTCATAGGTTAATGGGTTGCAGATCAGGTTGGGGCCGACCCTCATCCGGACCAAACTCAACCCATTGCCAGACCTATCTCTAATACATAATTATTTTAACAAAAATAAAATGAACTCATCTTTAGATGTCTACCGAACAGGACGTAATAATTAGTAGGATAAAATAGTCTGGGAGGTCCACTTTCAGTAAAAGTGCAAAAACATCACACCCTCGTAACTTCCAAGCTGCTCATCAGTTGGGGCTGAACTCTAACCAAGGTCAGGGTGTCCCTACAACATGGTGGGACCCACATTTTTGTAGCATACTACCTCCATAAAGGAGAACACACGCATTGGAATGGGAGTGCTTAGCACGCATGGGAGTCCCTAGCATGGATTGGAATGGGAATCCCTAGCATTATTCTCTTTACTGAGTAATGCTACAGAGATTCGACCATGCAATTAGCCTGGAGATTAGTCTTGTACAAGAAAAGCTTTATGGGGCCCTTCATGATATGTGAATAATTTACTCCATACATCAGTTGCACCAACTCATGTTAGGATGTAAACCAAAAACTCTAATGAGCCACACCACAAGGAACAGTGGGGCCATACCCGTTGATGAGATTTCAACCAAGGGCCATACAAGGACATGACCCACTGCATGAGTGAATCAAATCCATTGGACATGCTGAAGAAGGCCCATTCCTGATCCCGAGTGCCACCACAGCCTCAAAACAAAACTCAATAGTAACAGGGAAAGCCCAAAGAGAGAAGAATGAATTTGGACAAGAACCCAACATGTGCCTTCTTTAGGAGTTTCCAGTCCAACTTACAAAACTAGTGATGTAAACTATAAATGAATCAGGTCTGGTTACATCCAGATATATGACACACAAACATATCTTTTTTCAGCATCCTAGGATGTTCACAAATGCACTTGAATGGTCCACAAAACAGCAGCGCAAATGCCACTAAGCATAGTAGTTCAAGCTGGCTTTTTTCTTGGCTTGCACTTGAATGATCCCTTCATTGAAGTCTTCATGGATTACCTGTATCAAAACAGTGGTGTCAACAACCCAGACTATCTTTCTAATGGTATCCACACCGACACATGTATTGATAGTTTTGAGTCATGGATGATGACAACAATAGCCAATCCCTTGTCAGTGCTTAAATGTGTGAGATAAACAGGTGTACAGCATATATGGTGGGCTTGAATACAGTGATTGTATCCATTTTTTCAGCCACCAATTGGATATATAGAGACATTGGTGAATAACATGTCCACAATTCCTCATTGGAGCCCACCACCTCCATGGCCTGCATTAACATACATACAGGCTACAAGTATTTTGCTGTCTCTGGCCTCACCAACATATTGAAGCTGGTGGTGAACTATCACCATAGTTTTGTGTTACTTCAATATATAATTTTGGTACAAGGCTATGACAACAGCGATGGCCATATGGCTGTCAATGGGCTCAGGCCTGGCCAAGCAAAATCAAATGTTGAATAGACCCAACGTAAATAGTTGAAAATCCAGGCCAAAGCTGTCCCCAGGCCCAGCCCCATGACAGCATCGTGACAACATTGATGATACTTGATACATAATGATACGGCTGATATGAGGAAATAAAAAAGGACGATGGTGAGGGAGTGTGTTCTAGAGGATGATGGTGATGACAATGACAATAGCCAGCGAGGCAGCTTCCTTTGTGTGTGAAAAAAAATAAAACACAATGCTGCCATTTTCGTGGTACTGGCGTTGAGAATTAGTAGAAAGCAAGTGATGGCATATGTAGATGACCTCAGTTGCATCTCGACGGAGAGCTAGCATCCCAGCCTCTACACAAACAGCTTTCAACTGTGCTCCGTTGAAATCATCTGTTGAGCGAGCCAGCTCTTCAAAATTCACATCTGGGTGAACGTTCATTTTTCTTGAATGGATCTGCACAGTTGTTGTAGGAAAGACAGCTAAAAACTAGAGTCAAGGGCAACATTAGATCATGGACGGATGGAACATGGACGAACCTGCAAGATTCGAGCTCTTGCTTCTTCTGTTGGGTGAGGGAACTCAATTTTGCGGTCCAGACGACCTGAGCGCATGAGAGCAGGATCCAGAATATCAGCTCTATTGGTTGCCGCTATGACCTGCATTTTACCACGTATGTGTTAAATATCTAAGCATGGGTACAATAAAGCCAGTAGCATCAATGCATATTAACAGAAGACTGTTTGAAACAACCAGCCTTTCTTGATCCAAATAAGAAGTTTGAAGATTTATTGCTACAATGCCTGCATATACTTGCATATTTTAAACACATTGTATCCGACCGATATTGGTAATCAGGTACTTTATACTCCAGGATACTTGTACAAGGCATTTTAACTGAATACTGTTGGAAAAGATTCATTATTTCTGAAACAAAGACAATTAGTAATCTTTTCATGATGTATTTGCTGGAGTGAACTGTAAATGTCGTCAACTTCGTTACATTTAGCATGTTAGAAAATTGGAAAGAACACCTTAGTTAATAGAACCGAAAGTTCATAGAATGGTACTAATATATCAACATAAAACTAATTATGAATAAAATGTCAGGTTCCAGCCTATGCCACAGTGGCAGACTGTGTTTCAACATTGAGACACGAGAATCATCTACAACTACTTGCAGGTGGGGCCCACTATGGTGTGTATGGCATCCAACCCATCCAGCTGGGTCAAAAAATCATGAAAATAGGTCGCACAACAGGCTGATCCAATCATCAACTGGGACACCATGTGGTTTTGGAGGTTTTGGGTGGCAGTCCGTATTTTTCTATGGTGTGACCACCAGAGTGAATCAGACAATTTTGGTACATCCCATTTCCATGGTGGGGCAACCCTGCTGAATGGGTTGGATGCCATACACACCATAGTGGGGGCCCCACATGCATCTAGTTGTCGATGATTCACCAGCCTCCAGATGCCCATAAACATTTCCACATCCTAGCTTTTGTCGAACTGGAGTCATATTCTTGTTTCCATATCAGTACCATGGATATTCATATTGATCAACATAAGCATGTGGTGGAATTTTGAAAATGAAGGACCTGGACTTGGGTTTTACACAAGTGGAATTATAAGATACATGGCCCGAATTTGCACAGAATTCTTGGTTTTCAATTTGGACAAGCGGGGTCCATGGTTTGGACTGGATCTAATCAACAGGATAATCTTAACCTTTCAAAAGACATCCAGGGAGATGGTTAAGAAGAGAAATGTAACAGCAGTCCACATTCAACTGAAAAAGATAATAATATTGGAAGCCGGGAACTTCTAGTCTAGGTGGTTTTCAGGGTTTTCGGGGTATGCTTCGTTTATGGTAGGAGTCAACATATCAATGATCTACACTTCCGAACCATGAGCCCACTCGTTAGAATTGAGAAACTGTGTACCGTACCAAGATGTGAGCCACTAGTTTTGGGCACGGCTCATAGGATAGGCTAACTCCCATTAGGGGGTAACCTTCCGAGCAAGCCACCTTCCTCGACAAAATAAAATGAAGAAAAAATAATAAAATAATCCAGGCAAGCCTAAACGTGGTGTGGGTACAGCTCCCGTCCCAAAGGTCCTTAGCCCATAGCCCCCATCCATGCCATTGCTGGTGGGAAATGAAATGGAAGCCTTTGAAAAATATGCCTTTCTAATTTCTCTCCAACTCGCAAATTGCCTTACGTTTCGGTTTCAAATCTCTTGTGATTAAAAAAAAAAAATGATAATAATAATTAAAAAATATGAAATACAAATAAAAATCCAAAAGCTTAAGATTCTCCCTGATACATGGTACAAAACAGGCCCTAAATGTCTGATGATAATCAGACAAGTTCTTAATGGTATGCTTCATTATAAAATAGTTAGGTAACTTTTTTTTACTTGAAACTGGAGCAAGTATTGATTTTTTTTTTTTTTTTTTTTTAAGTGCAGAAATAAATACAAGTACGTAACATAAACTAGTGAAAAACAATTAGAAGAATATTGGAAGCAGTAGGAATCTCAACCTTTATCCTGTCATCACTGCTGAATCCATCTAGTTGATTAAGTAACTCCAACATTGTCCGCTGCACTTCCCGATCTCCGCTTACTTCACTGCAATGAAGTAGAGGAGCAACAGTTATACATGAGCATTAAGACTGTTAACGGAAATAAATCAACACTTTTGCAGGCGGAAAGACCTACGAATTCAAGAATTCATTTCCTGCATGTCATCTTGAAATGAGAAGAAAAAAAACGTAAAAGATGATATAGCACAGAGCAATAATAGCTTAGAAAAGACACCAGATGCCTGCAATAATATGAGTGTGCTGTTTCCTGGTCCTCTAGATATGGGAGACAATAAATAACGATATACCAATCTTGAAAGTTAATTTCTTTCTTTTTCAAACACTTGGAGAAGATCCGCCAACGAGTCACCTGGACATTTCTGGAGTGAAACACTAAAGGATCAAACAGTGAAATCATTACGATGTTCCCATTCAACTTTCCAAATCTCAGTTACCAAGACACCTCAAAAATGGGTACGAAACCATAGCTATGGATAGCTCCTAAAAGCCATAGGTCTCACCTCTTCCTCAAAGAGACAAACTCCAACTTCAACCTGCACCTATCTTTTTTTTTTCTTTTCTTTTCTTTTTCCTTCTTTTTTGATGGGTAATAGAATTTCATTCAGAACAAAACTAATAATACAACAATAGACGAAACCAAATGCGCAGGACCAATGTGTTAAAAATGGTTATGTTAGCATTGGGAACTATTACGTGCTAAGGGACTGTAACGACAATTACAGAAAAAATGGCCCATATCATCCCTGTAACGACCCGTTGCGGGGTTGATACAGGGTTTTTTTCCTCCAAAAACAACAGTAAAAGCCATTACGGGGACCATAATGGCCATTATGGCCCGTATCATAATGGTCATAGAGGTGCCTGTTAGGGTCACCATTACCATTATTAAATACCTTGAGCAGGATGCTGACTCAGACAGGTGCCAGAACACAGACCAAAGCAGTTACAGCAAAGCACTTCATCCCAGTTTTGAATAATTAGAGCCCTTGATAAACCCCTGAATTTTTTGTTAAGCCTCATCCAATCCAACTGAAAACCACTTATCCTATTAAGGATGAAACGGGCGGAGGATACTTTCCCTTGGAAGATATGTTTGTTCCTTTCCAGCCATATACCTCAGATAAACCGCAAATGGAACTCCATGCCAGAGCCATCTACCGATACCACCCCAAGCATTAGCTGACCAGTTCTCAAATAAGTGCACTACAGTATCTGGAAGCATCCAGCACATCCCGAACTTTACAGGAACTGCTGCCAAAACATCCTAACTACATCACAGTGAATAAGGAGATGGTCAGTTCTTCAGCCATGTAACACAGGTTGCACCTGTGTGGGATACATATCCCTTTCCATTGAAGCTGATCCACAGTCATGATTTAACCTAAAGAAGCCAACCACAAAAATGCCCTTATCCTTAACAGAAGCTTAGCTGAGCAAATGCTGTCATGTTGGAAATGATGCAACAATAGCAGGAAATACAAGGGACTTCACCAAGAAGTTGTCATCATATTGCCGGCACCAGATGTGCATCTCTCCTCGGGAATACAACCTTATTCAGCACCCTCAATAGCTTAATAGAACAATCACTTTCCAAGTCTTTCAGGTCCCTCCCGAGAACAGGAATCAAACAATCTTATTACCGATTCTTTGAAACACCTGTGCCACAACCTCTACTTTATCAATTGTGGTAGCAGACAGATCATCAAATTCTATACATAAGGGGGACGATAACCACGACACATCTTTCCAAAATCTAACAATAAGCCTGTAGCCAACTTCGCAATGCACCAACTTACACCCAAACCGTTGAGCCCAGGAAACTGCCCACCATATAAAAGACCCATCTCTACAAGATGCTGGATTAATATCCCACCCATTCTCGGCTATACCAAATCTCAATGCCAGAAGCCCTTTAATCACATCAGCTTCCCCACAACCAATATGCCGCCACCATTTACATGAAGAGATATGTTAACTGCTCCAATAGGCCTCAGGCCCACCTGAATGCAGTGGTCTGCAAACCATATGCCACAACACCAGACAAAGCCTACGAACATCTGCCTCTTGATTCCACAGGAATTTTCCTTGAATTGCCTCAATCTTGTGGATAACCTTCACAGGACACCGTCGGAGAGAGCCAGTATATTAGGATACTAGCCAGAACTACCATCAGCAATATGATTCTGCCCTCCTACAGGGCAGTTTCCCTTTCTAAATCGCCAGCTACCTTTTCTTTTTTTATTTCTTCTTCTTCTTCTTCTTCTTCTTCTTTTTTTTGAGTTACTAATCAATTTATTGGAAGTGCGCTGAGAAAGTGCAAAGAATTACAACCTAAGCAAAAAAGAAATTACAGTCTTGTATAGAATTTATATAAGAAGCCCATTCCACTACAAGATTGTTGACTTTGGAGACAATATCCACCACTTTGGCCAACTCATTCTGCAAACACCTTCTGTTCCTTTCCCCCCAAATAGACCACAAAATAGTTGGCAAAGCCAACCTCCAAAGATCTTTATCTTTCCTCTCAAGTCAAACACCATGCCAAAGTAGGGGGAGCTCCTTGACGGAATCCAGCATAACCCAGGAAATGCCAAAAAGATCGAGGATGGAACGCCATATCCGACTTGCGAACGAACAATAAATGAAGAGATGATTGATTGACTCGGCGTTCACCATACATATAACGCACACATTTGGGAGAACCATAGACCTCTTTTGAAGATTATCAATGGTTAGAACCTTTCCTCTACCAACAAGCCATCCGAAAACTGCTACTTTTGGAAGGGCATAGTGCCAAACATATGTTGTGTGCCCACACGTGACCAAACCGAGAAGCGTCCCGACTTATTTTTTGTCCACATCATTCTGTCCCCTTCATCTTTGATCAGCACTTGAGAATGAAGGCAGTCAAGAAGCTTCACGAACTCTTCTATTTAGTCATCAAGCATTCTTTCAACATGGGGGATTCCACACCACTTGAGATCCAATAATGTCATAGCACTTGACCACCATGATTTCCTTTTCCATGCTAAGTGTGCCACTTATGGAAAGGCAATTCAGAGAGAACTCTTCCCAACCCACACATCCCCCTAGAATCTTATCCTTTCTCCATTTCCAACCACAAAGCTTATTCCTTCACTGAACATGGGCTTAATCCTAGCTATTCCTTTCCATATCCAAGATGCTTTATAGAGGGAAGAGTCTTTTAACACCCCAGCCTCCAGCCTAACTCCCATATTTTCCCGCAATTACTTCACACCACAAGGCATTTTCTTCAGTCCTAAATCACCACAGCCACATTCCTAAAAGGCCCAAGTTCATCATTTCCCCATCTAGAATAACCCCGCCCTTCACTATACAGCCTACAAGCCTCCTTCCAAGTCATAAGATGAAAATTTTTCCTTTCCTCCGATGCTTGTCATAGAAAGTCTCATCCCAGCTTTTCCAACTTGGCCATTACCGACATCGGGCATCCAAATGAGGACATATAGTATAGCAGGAGGTTCGACAAGACTACTTTCATAAGCATAATCTGACCACCAATAGAAAGATATGGACCTTTTCACTTAGATAATTTTCTTTCAAACCTCTCCACTACTACATCTCTTGAGTTCTTAGCCGGCTTCCCAATGCATAGGAAGAGACCCAGACACGTCAAGGGGAAAGTTCCCGATCGGCATCCACTAAATTGCCAGCTATCTCTGCACCCATCTTTTTTTCTTTTCTTCTCTTTTTTTCTGAGCTTTTTACATGCAAAGGAGACATACTTCTTTTAAAAAAAAAAAAACCGAAGAGACACAAATACAATAACCAGCGGCCCAAAAATAACCTGCCCATGTCACTAAGGCATATGTGGTCTCTCAAGTACAGATTTAGTCAAACATCCACCATGAAAGTGTAATTTTTCTTCAAACAAGCCTAATTTTACTTCTTCCACGCCTCTCTAGCAGCATATTCTCTGTTTTCAATGATCAATTATGTATCAAGCTTTCCTTCTCCCCTTGCCTTAGCAATAAAGAGAAGAAAGTCGAGTTTCAGATTCCCTCTCCAAACAATTGCCTAGGATATCTGCCTCCGAAGAGTTTTTGGCTTAATGAAGCAACCTCAGCCATCTCTTATATAGACCAGCATCCTCTACACAGGTGCCTGCATTTCTTGAGCATTCAAAGTTGCCAATCATTCTAGATGCAGAGTATAAAGCTCTGTTTAGAATCAAGATACAACATTCAGTACTAACCTGTTCAATTGTGATGTTTCTCTACCAAGAACAAAAAGGATAAGGGTCATGTCTATTGTATCTCAAATATCTTATCTGCATTTTCAATGAATTGCTCTGCATGTACAGATTATCCTCAGTGACAGACTGATGTTCTGATGGAACCAACAGCATCTTAAGGATCACAAAATCTTCCACCATGGTTATGGATGTTTCACTCCAAATAGCAATAGAAATAAATCAATATTCCAATAAAATGTATGAGGAGAATCACACAAATTTCAGGAAATTGAGTAAAGTACACAAGCAGTGCATACCTATCAAATCTCTTGGTTCCAATTGCATCAATTTCATCTATAAAAATGATGCAGGGGGACTTCTCTTTTGCAAGTTGAAAGGCATCACGAACAAGCTTTGCTCCATCACCAATGAACATCTGAAAAAATTCCATTTTACTACTGTTTGTCAGACATAAATGCAATATTTTATATCACAAAAAAAGAGAGTTTTAGACACAACATCCTATCTATTAAGACTAATTCTTCAATGTTGAAGCCCTCGTGTGTTTACAGACAACACCCATGCTCTAGATGAAAAGAATCAAACGAGATAAATACAGACAAGATACTAGGAATTGCTCTATTGTTTAATAATAACCTGAACGAGTTGTGGGCCTGCTAGCTTCAGAAAAGTAGCATTTGTTTGTGCCGCACATGCCCTGGCCATTAAGGTTTTTCCAGTTCCAGGGGGTCCATAAAGAAGTACTCCTTTCGGTGGACGAACTCCTAATTTCTGAAACCTCTCTTTGTGGGTCATGGGCAAAACAATCGCTTCAACAAGTTCTTGAATCTGCCAAAAAAATTAACATGAGTGCCAACAGCAGAGTATTTGGTATCCAGTAATCCATAGTAGAGCACATAAAAACCATCAACCTAATTAAATAATGCATAGCCTACATCAGTGTTTGAAATATTGGTATAGCGTTATGTATCGCATCCTTGGGATACAAATATGTATTGGTTATCACACGGGATTATATCCTTTGTATCAGGTAATTTATCGCACTTTTTGGGAGACATGGGGAAATATTGGGGAAATGGTTGAATTTTTCAACGAAACTCCAGAGATTGTTAATAAGGACCTTAAAACACGTTTTTAAATTATAACATCTCAAAAAAGAACTACCCATAATAGGTTCCTTTGTATAGGGTCCTAAGTTATGTGCTATCTAATTGAACTAATTCAACTATATTCAAATTGAAAGTATAACATTTAGAGTGTATGTGATGATCATTTCATCAAACGCTCGTAAATACTTAAAAATTAGTTTCAATTGACAGCTGGTTGAATGAAATTTTCAAAACTAATAATATTTTAATAATAATTTTTTAAAATTTTAAATTCAAAATGCTTTTTATTTTTCAAAAATTGACAAAGACTTAACAAATTAGTAGATCAGCCCTCATCCATGCTTGATTTTACGTTTGGAGTGCAAACATTGCAAGAAATTTGGGAGAAATTGGGGAAATTTTGAATTTTCTCAAAATCGGACTACTTACACTCAAATTTCAAAATTAGAGTTTATGTGATGATTATTTCATCAAATACTCCTAAATACTTCGAAATTAGTCTCAATTGACAGCTAGTTGAAGGAAAATTTTGAGAAAAAACATGGAGAATATGAAGAACCAATGGATATCGAAATAAAAGCTCCAACTCGATGGTTTTTTATGCAAATCATGAACAACAAATGGATTTGTAACCATTTGACACTGATTTAACATAATTTCAACAACAAATAAAAAAGGATCGAAAATTGAAAATGTTCACCGGATCTAATATGCGGGATATATCGGCATTTCTTGTGCATTTCATATCACACAGGTAGGATACAAGATATATTGTGGAATATATCAGCCCATATCGTCGATATTTAAAACATTGGCCTATATATCTATGATCAACAATTTTTTTGATACGTAAGCTGGGCTCGAAACCTCGGTGTTAAAATGCAAACTGTCTAACACTGAGTTACAAGCTCGAACCCAATCAATTGTGTTATTCCATCTTCCAGAAAATCATCATGAGTAAACTGAATATACATACAGGAGAACAACTTCAATATTTCCATAGACAGAAAATTTTCATAAACTGAAAAGTAAATTCAGGAGAACAATACCCCTCACTTCCTTAGATTATCAGTGTTCACATGCCTATTACAAGATTAGAACTACTCAATAAAGAGCTGAAAAATCACCTGCTTCTCCAGTCCACCAATGTCATTGTAGTCTTCAGTTGGCTTTTCGTCGACCTCCATTGCCTTAACTCGTGAGTCATATTCAGATGGAAGAGTATCCAATATCAAGTAGCTGTCTTTGTTTACTCCAACCAAGTCACCAGGTTTTAGCTTATCAGGATCAACAAGCCCAACAACGGGCAAGAAGATTGTCTACAGTAAAAAAAGAAAGTATAAGAAGTTCCCTCACAATAATTAGTCAGACATTCTGCACAAGAGGATGAACAACAATTGTAGATGTCAGGGAAGCACATCAATGTGCCAAGTAGCACAACATTCGTGCCTTAAACTGAATACGGTTTCCAAGTAGAACTCATACGTTTAAGTACTGACAGGTAAGTTTCAGAGAAGAAAAAGCATTGTGACATTGCAGAAGAATGATTTTCAACTCTCCCTGGTGAAATTTCTCAAGAGAAGTGTGGGCAGAAGCCAATTCTGTAAAACCATATATACAACAGTATTCTAGGTACCGTTGGTTCGTCATCACCGGGAAGAAAAATGGTGGTGGGAACATCTTTGGATGCACTGGCAGAGGCATGCCATGTCAGATTTACCGTCCTCTTCCTGGCTTTATGGCGTACAACTGTGGGGAGGATTCGAATATTTTGTCACCTTGATAACATGGAGGAAATTAAGGAACAAGACATAAGAAGCTGAGATGGTGCCTGGTTACAGCATGTCAGAATATGTTCCCACTTTGGGTTTCTTCCTAGCAGCAAACCAAACAGTCCCATAGACACAAACTCCATAAGAAAGATATTGTCCTGATATTATGAACACAATAAGTTATAAAACTTGAAATAATTTTGAGCTTCAAACATTCTTACAAGAGAGAGAGAGAGAGAGAGAGAGACTCAAAGATACAAACAAATCGTATATCAAAACAGCATAAAACAATTAGGGCGCGTTTGGATTAAGCCCTCTGACCGTAAACGCATGTAAAGATGTAATAATTACTTGAGTCAAATCATGTCTCTAGTAAACCAAGGTATTTATACCTGACTTTCAGATGTTTGGATATGAATGGTATACTAGTAATGATTGCACTTACCCATTACTGAGATGCCACATCAAAATGGAAAATAAACTGTTTCTCCTGTTTGGTTAGGTGATTTCCTACTAAATGCAGTGTAAAACTTGTCATGATTGCTAATTGCTTTGACTCCCTCATTTACATTTGCAATTGAGTATTGAATTACGTGCTGAAATTTGTAATAATTACTCTTTTACATCCGATTAACTTGACCTTTTCAATCCAAACACACCCTCAAAAAATTGGCACAACAAATCATACTTCCTGAAATATTCTTCACGTCCACAGTTGAGAATGCGTAAAACAATTACAAAATTGATGTTTGGTTCAAAAATAGAAATTCCAGGCTATAATTGTGTTAGCAGAACGAATCATATATTCCTGAAATATCAGTCCACAGTTGAGTTCCAGCCCCATAATATATCCAAAAAAAAAAAAGGGACATTGAATGGTTGATGAAGAAAACCACTACATACTTCAGTAGCAACGACCAAGTATTTTTTAAGGAAAAAAGAAGAAGAAGAAAAGACAAAAGAATGTTTGATAGTTCAATCAACATTTTCCCAGTTGTTAAGAAAGGTCCTGCCCAATATCAGACAAACAAAACAGCAGTCTAATACAGCTAAAGCAATCCAAGAGATACTAAATCAATGGGAAAAAAAAAAAAAAGAATCCAAACTCACTTGGCGCGTAGATGTTTTTAGCACAACACACTTCCCCTTCCTCTGTGAGTCAAGATCAACATTGGCACCATCTTCCTCAGCTTCATCTTCTGGGTTCATTTCCAAGATCTAAAAAAGTCAACGAATCACCGTTAAAATGCTCACCGTGACCATCTACGAAAAGCCTAGAAAGCATACAGATCAGACAGCACGAGTGCAAGACAAATGAACAAACATTTACAAAGAAATATTGATTAATTGGGGGGGGGGAAAGGAAATGTAAAGACGAACCGAAATAGCTTGGACAAGGCTATGAACTAAGAACAGGAGCAAATCAAGAGCAACTGGAAATTTTATATTGGTTATGTTACTATACGTGTGAAAGACAGGAACATGTATGGATAATTTTATATTATAGCATACTTAGGTGCATCTCTACTGTTAATGGTAAATGTGTATACTAATTGGGACTGTCCAAATTGTATGCCCCATTGTGGATGTCCAAAGCCCAAATACTACACCCACCAACCGATCCATGCTTAACCATCCAATCAATGAACTTCCTTCAATTAAATGTGAACCACTCACTGTTTTTCCTTTCAGCATCCATTTGCAGGGGGAGCTGATCAGATGGTCAGCATCATGCAGCAATGGCCCATCATTATACTCTGCTCGCATTATTAGAGGGATGATCATAGGCAGCCTACATCATGCTGAGTAGCATGCTGCACCTTATGGCCCACCAATATATCACATGTATAACATCCAAGATGTGTATGGGGCAGCCCCCACAATGAAGATCACCTAGCATGAAAATCAGGCTAATCCACACATCAGGTGTTCCACAATTGTACTGTATCGGATCGTCCACCGTCCATTGATTGTGACTGGGTGCTCCGCAAGATGAGGGGACCGGACTGACTTCCACATCAGGTGATCCACGTGTTGTGAACCTACACTACAGTTCCGTTGAGAAATTGTAGCATGGAGAGAGGGCGGACTCTGAGATGGTAGATTCGGACATGGGTTCAGGCTCTAGTTCATTTGAGGAAGAATCCCCTCAAGCATTGGAAGTGGAGAATTCCTATGTTGAGCTCAGGGTTTTTGTGGATTCTAGTCTGGTAGTTGGTCTCCCACCAGAGCATCCTCCTTCCCCCTTGCCTCACATCCACCCTTTTTCCCCTATTCACAACCCCAAAATGCCTAGATCTCCTTGTAGCATATGATACAACGTCGTGTATCGGCCTGTATAGGTCATAATTTTTTAAAGCCAAAGAATTAAGGAAAATATAAGGCGAAAAGCAAAGAATCATAAAATATTCAAGAATCAATCTTCTTCTTCTTTTTCTTCTTCTTCTTCTTCTTTTTTTTTGGACATGCGTATGATGAGGTACCAGACCATTCTTTGATGAGAATGTTGTCTGTCGGTTTGACTTGTTGAAGGTCAACTAAATGGGCCCTAATTGAACACAAGGCAAGCATGATTTGGTGGACTAAGGCCTATTACATTGACATACAACAAAAAGAAGATGAAAATATCAAAAAGAAAGTGAAGGTTTACCATTCTTTCCAATTTTTTCCCATAATGGTCCATTTTGCTTCGATTTGTCAAATCACATTCAAATTATTTGTTTTGATCCCAAAATAAGTCTTATATCTAGCCTAAAATAAGTTTTTAAGCTTCTTTCATGGTTTAAATGGAAAAAAAAAAAAAAAAAGGAGATGAGACATGAGTAAAATTTTGGAAGGAACAAAAAAAAAAAAAAAAAAAAAAAAAAAAAATCAAAATTACGTTTTTATGGGTGTATCAGCCGATACAGGCTGATACGATACAACCGTATTGGCCAATACGATATTGACATTCATATCTATGAGCAAGTCAAGATGGGTGCCTCCCTTTTAACCAACTCTTTAGGCTGTCAAGTAGGTTCCTTCCCAGCCTCCTACTTGGGGCTTCCTCTGTGTAGGAAAACCAGCTCTATCCTTATGGGACAAAATTATAGAGAGGTTAGAGAGGAAGCTCTCCCCTTGGAAGAGCAAGCTTCTCTCTCTCGAAGGTCGTATTTCTCTCATTAAAACGAGCTTGTCGAACTTACCTATTTATTATGTCTTTATTCCGTTGCCACATTTCTGTCATTAAATAGATCGATAAGTCGAGACAAGAGTTCTTATGGCAAGGGGGGTTTGTGGGCATAAAATTTCCCTTTCTTAATTAGAAGGAAGTTTGTACTCTCTATTCTAAAGGGGGTGTTGGCATAAATGCCTCATTCTAGTTAATGAAGCTCTCTTGGGTAAATGAGCTTGAAGGTTCAAAGTGGAAGGAGATTTGTTATGGAAATCTATTATTGCTACCAAGTATGGGGTCACTCCTTTGGGATGGCGGACCAAATCCTCCTCCCTACATTGTGACTCATTCTTGTGGAAATCCATCACAAGAGTGGCCTATAAGGTTTTTCCTTGTGCAAGATTCTCAGTAGGGGCTAGGACTAGGATTTTCTTTTGGGAGGACCCCCTGGTGTGGGGATTCCTCCCTAAGATCCTCCTTCCCTTCCCTTGCTTATTTGTGCCCCGTGGAGGACAATCAAGCCAGTGACTACTTCTCCACCTTCGAACGGGAGAGGATC
The DNA here is from genome assembly GCA_030180095.1 of Magnolia changhungtana. Taxonomy (NCBI): domain Eukaryota; kingdom Viridiplantae; phylum Streptophyta; class Magnoliopsida; order Magnoliales; family Magnoliaceae; genus Magnolia; species Magnolia changhungtana. Next base: position 6,201,831 of record JASAUF010000378.1, read on the forward strand.
TGGTTCCCTCCCTTTAGGAGAGATCTGAGGGATGAAGAGATAGTTGACCTTATTATGTTTCTCTCCCATCTACAGGGGGCAAGTGTTGCTTCCAGGAGTTGATGATTTGATGGTTTGGAAGCTTGGCAAAGTTTACTCGGAGAAATCCTTCTACGACCACATCTCTCAATCGGATCCTCATCTTTGTCGTAGTCACACGGAGCCAGTTTGGTCATATATGGCTCCAAGGTTGCAGCGTTTGCTTGGTTAGTGGGGAGAAATTGGATTTTGACGATGGATTATGTGAAGAAACGTGGAATGGTTCTTCCCAATGTGTGTTTGCTCTGCTACGGGGAGGTTAAGTCAGAGGATCATTTGTTTCTCCACTGCCTGTTTTCGACTTTCATTTGGTCTAGCATCTTCTCCCTTGCAGAGCTCCCTTGGGTGATTCCTTCCTCCGTCAAGATTTTCTTTTGTTCTTGGCACGTTTGTTCAGGGGGTCTGCTAGGTAGAAAGAAATGGAGACTAGCTATGCTAGTGGCTCTCTTGGTCATTTGGAGAGAACAAAATGAGCTCTACTTTTGCAATAAGAGTCTCTCAGCTGCTGGGAGCCTGGGACTCTAGCTAGGGGGATCGCTCTGTTTCGAGATTGGCTCCGTAAGTTGTTTTCGAGGTTTTTAGGGGCTGGTGTCCCTTCTGAGTTTTTTTTGTTCTTTGTAGCTCTAGTTCTCTAGGGTTGCTCCCTTTTCAGGAATTCTTTTCTGCTTCTTTGATAGTTTTGTTTTTCTTGGCCTTGGCCTAATAAATTTGCTTCATTGTTTCAAAAAAAAATGTTGGGAACCACCTTTCTTGGGCACATCTCTATCCTAAAATGGCAAATGTGTATCCCAGTTAGGACTGTCCCAATTCAATGCCCCAATGTGGATGTGCCAGAGCCCAAACGCCACACCCACCAGCCCATCCAATCAATGAACTTTCTTCAATTGAATGTGAACTGCTCACTGTTTTTCTTTTCACTGTCCATTTGTGGGGAGCTGATCAGATGGTTAGCATCATCCAGCAACGGGCCATTCATTACACTCCGATCATGTTATTAAGACAGATGCCATTTGCAGCCTAAGTTCGCATGCATGCCTTTTTGTCCCACCAACATACAATGTGTATGACATCCAATCAGTGTATAAGGTGGGCCCCAAAATAAAGATTATCTGACACAGAAATCAAGCCAATCCACACATCAGGTATTCCACGACCTGCATGTCGTATCGGACCGCGTTGATTTTCCATGCCAGGTCAGACTCCGGGAAAGGCAGGGCAGCATTATAATACCACGATCTCGATTAATACGAACATGTTTCCATATCAGAAGACGAAATTGGCAATAAAATCAAGATTTAATAGAACCAGAAATCTCTAAACGTAATCGAGTGGTGGAGAAACGAATCGTCGAAAGAATTGAACGGACAGATCCAGGGCCGTTGATCTGACAATGAAGACTGACCTCGACAATGTTGCCGACTAAGTAAGGGAGCTGTTTGTTGAGCTTGATCTTTTCTTGATTCTCTTTGATCTTCTCCTTGAACGATTCTAGTTCTAGATTCGTTCTCTGCAACTCTTCCTACAAGAGAGAGAGAAACCCTAGCAATCAGAAAAGAGAGATGGAGAGCGGCGGGGGGGGGGGGAGGGGGTTTATTTTTCGACCTTGAGGATGCGGATTTCGTTGTCGAGAAGACGAGAAGCTCTGACGATGTCGTCAGAAGACATGGAAGCGAGCTGATCGTCTTCGAAAGAACTGCTGTCTTCTACCATAGCTGAAGCCATTGGAGAGAGAGAGAGAGAGAGTTTTCTTCGATGGGAAGAAAGAGAGCTTGGCAAAGGCGAAGGAGAAAAAACTTTGATACTCAACTTAGTGGGTGTCACCCTCACCGTGTGGGCCCCACCTTGATCTATTTTTTTACATCCACTCCGTCCATCTGTTTTTCAATCTCATTTTAGAACGATATCTCAAATATTAAGAAGATCCAAATGTCAGTGGACCATATCGTTAGAAATATTGATGAATAATCATAAAAATCATTTTGGGCGTGTTTGGACGGACCCATCCTATGGGATTAGATTGCACTAGGGTGGATGGCAGGTAATGATGGCTGCGTCAGTGGATTTTTGCCCATACCATAAAATGATCAAAACCATGGGATAATACTATGTGAGTGATGGTGGGTTCCATTCTGTACCACCGTATACCAACAAAGCATAGCATTAATCTAATCCCTGGAATCAGGGGACAATCCCCGCCATGGGTAATAATTATGTTTTTTGAATACCACCCATAATCCCATGTCCCAGGGCTAAAATCATTTTGGGCGTGTTTGGACGGGCCCATCCTATGGGATTAGATTGTACCAGGGTGGATGGCAGGTAACGATGGCTGCGTCAGTGGATTGCTTGCAATCCCATGGGATTGCTATATCAGGGAATCCACCAACGAGTATGTTTGGCCCGCCTGGCCAATCCCTTCCAATCCGTCCACCCAAACATGTCCCAGGCAAAATAGATAGGACTGGCAGGGATTGGGTGGATTTCAAGGTAATGATGGTGATGTCAGTGGATTGCTGGCTCCCCATGGTAAAGATAACACCCATTGAGATATTACCTAGGTAACACTTAATTAGTTCATACTAAACCCCGATGACCAAGCTATATATATATATGGAAGGCCTTGTCAAAGGCTATGTGGAGACCACCATAATATGTATTTTGTATCCATGTTGTCTATCCATTTTTTAAAGATCATTTTAAGAGGAGATTGAAGTATTAAGTGGACAACATCAAAGGAAACAGTTGGGATTGAAAGCCCTATGTTAAGAACTTGAGCATACAAAGGTTTTGGATCAAGCTGACATTCATGTTTTCAACAGTAAAAGTTCAATTCCCATTACTTTTAATGGTTTAGCCCACTTGAGCCTTGATCTGCCTCCTTTTGGGGCTTAAATTGTTAAAATAGATGGACAGTGTGGTTAAAAGCCTAAAACATAGGCATCATATGATGGTGGGCACCAAAAAGCCCCTGACTAGACCATCCCTCTCTAGCTATCTAAGACCTGGTGGGGGTATCACCCTATCCGTGTCCCATACATAGGCACTTAACTTTGGCCAAGTGTGATGGGCGGTGCTTGCCTGTATGGAGGAGCCGGTTGCATGGTGTGCCACGCACCACCGACTTAGATGGTGTGTTGACGTCACCAAGTTCTATGGGCCTACTATGATTGTTTATTTATTATATTTACATTGTTTATCAATTTTGCGAGATCATTTATGGCATGGGATAAAATCAGGTGGATCCAAAGCTTAAGTAGACCCAACAATGGGCATCATTGTCCCGTTGCTCGCAAAATAAATGGACAACATGGATATAACACATACATCATGGTGGATCTGGTAAAACTTGGTGACATCAACACACCACCAAGGCTGGACACACCACGCAATCGGATTCCCTTTTAAATGAGTTTGACATGGAATACCATGAAACTTTTAAGAGCTCAATAATTTTATTATTTATCAAGTTTTTTTCTATGAAAATGTTGAAGGATCGATAATTAACAGAAAAAGCTATCTCCCATCATCATGAAAATACTGCGGATTGGCTTTTCTTTAAATAAATTAATTTACTCATTTTCTAATTGGCAAAACTGATTTGATTTCTTGTGAAATCGTCCATATAAAATTAAGTAGATTTGTAGAGCTTGGAGGTGAGAGTTAAAAAAGAGGTCTTTTGAAGGATTTGGATTCTTCTTAAATTTAAATTCTCTCAATTCCTACCTACGAAAATGTCAAAAATAACGATGAATCTTCATAAATCTGTCTAATTGTACACTTTTAAACATATCATAATCATCTTTTTATTTTCAAACTACCCTCCAGAAGAGTAAAGCTTTTTTGAGGAACTGTTCTCATGAGAACTTTTGACACATGATGTGAGCACAAAATTCAAATGGTTCATCAAATGACTCGCATCATGAAACACCAGAGGCTAACCTTTTGACATAATCCAAAATTTTGGTGGGCCATGGTAAAGCGAAAGGTAAATCAAGGGTGTGAGGGTGTTTGTTTTGCTATGGCACATCTAATTTTTAGATCAGGCCAAAAAGTTTGCTCGGAGAATTCCTTGAGGTCCCACGATTGCATGTCAAAACTTCCCACTGAACTTCTCATGAGAGCATTTTTAACCTTTTATAATAATAATAATAATAAATAAATAAATAAATAGGCCCGCTTAAGGCCTGGCCAAGTGCTGTTCAAGCCCAGCCTGCATTGATAAATCTAAAACCATACCCTGCCCAACCTACGGGCCTGATCTTACAGCTGAAGCCTGGTCTGATATGGGCCATGCTCAGAAGCCCAACGGGCCTGCCTGGCCCATTGACAGCCCTATTTGGAAGTGAATTTATTTTTCAGTTATTACTCCATTCCCAAATGTGCCCAAACTTCTAAAACAATGAATAAAGATAATATTGGAGTGTTTTTGTGGCCATGCTCTAGCAATTAATGAAACCCATGATTCAATCATGTAAATACACAGGTAGATAATCTGAATAGTCTACTTGTCACAAGCAAAAAAAAATTCCAATTTGTTGCTATTAGTTGGGTCATATCATCACATACTACATTTAATACAGCGGTGCTTACAACGGCAATCATAATGTGAACCAACCACAGTGCAGGAAAATAAGATGAGGCTTACTTTTATTCGAGTCATGGCACCTTGGGCGCATGCCTTCCTACCCTTAAGATCAAGCTGACCATAGTAGCTCAGTCCGGACTCCTGACTAGTAATGGTCTGACCCAGATACAAGTTCCATAATAATGGCTGGGATAACCTGATGAGCAGGTAGATCATATAAAAATAACACGGTGGACTATCTCCAACTCACATGTTGGCCGCCTGATGGTTGGATCGGCCTGATTTTTGAGGCATCTCAATTTCACGGTGGAACGACCCTTCTAGACAGGTTAGATGCCATACAAATATTCAGTGGGCTACAAACGCTTGTAGAGGATCAATACGATCAGTTATGCTATGAAAATACTATATGAGATACGTCATCCTCAGGTTTACGCAATTTATTTATCCATTGAAAACGCTGTATTTGTTTTATACACCCTTTTCACACGTTTCATTACATGCCACATAAGTGCAAACCTAGTAAGTGCAGGGACATCAGAGGAGTTCATCAAGTTTCTAAATTGTCAGGTCATACCCCAAAAGTAGGCTGGTTACTCACTTGGTGGGCCACCCTATAAAAAAAAGATTAGGTTTTAAAAACTTGGCAATAGTACTAAAATGATATGAAAATAAATAAATAGATGAACAGCATAGATAAAAACCATACATCATCGAAGGCCTCACATATCCCTTGCCGTAACTAATATGTGTCTTACACCCAGATCCATAGCTCAACTGGCAAACTGAGTGGAGATACCTTGTTTCAACACCTGAGGTCTTGGTATGGATCCCTGGCGGGGGTGGCTAGCTAGCATGGAGTGTGTGTACTAACAAGCTAACCCAAAAAAAAAAAAAAAAAGTAATAAAAAATAATAATAATAACCAATTTCTGTCTTGATCAACAGGGAGGATGCAATCCTCTTCCCTATAGATGGAAGCCGACGTGTCCGGCTAGGCAAAGGCTCTATGGGGCCCACTGTGTATGGTTTTTTTTTTTTTTTTCTTGTCATCCATTTATTTTTATTTTTTTCATTTTCTTTTATGATATGAGCCCAAAAGTGAGCCCAAAAGTAAGGTAGATCCAACGATCAAGTGGACCACACAAGCAGCGATGATGGTGACACCCATTATTGAAACCATCCCAGGGGCCACCGTTATTTTCCATCCAACCTAGGGGCCACCATGATGTTTATTTGCCATCCAACCTATTTATAAGGTCATATAGACCTGGATAAAGGGAAAACGCAAATATTAGCTTGACCCAAAACTTCTGCAGTTGCTAAGAAATTTTTAATGGCGGGAGTTCAATTCCCACTGTGTGGTCCACTCAAGCCATGGATCTTCCTCATTTTTTATTTCATATCTTAAACTGATTTAGAAAAATAAATAGATGGCATGGATAAAAACACATACATCACAGCAGGCCTCACAAATCCCTACCTGGACGGATTATCATCCAAGTGGGGGCAGAACATGCACCACCTGCTTCATCGATTGCATATTGAAGAATGAGTAATATGCAGCATCATATTTTCTTTTTAGTTAAGTATGGAATTGAACCCAAGACATCAATGTTGAAATGCACTCTGTCTGCTGCCGAGGAATGGGCTTGGGCTTAGGCTCGAATCTAGACCCCATGATAGGCACTCTTTCTATTTGCAAAAAAATAATAATAATCAAAGGTTAGGATTGCTCAGCCAATCTAATTTGCAGCCTGTGATACGTGACAGCTACTGTCGGCATTACCAATAAATAAAATATCAATCTTGCTTATTATTCTACTTCTATTGAAGTTGAGAGATTTTTTTTTCCTATTAATTTTATTTTCTACCACCATTTCATTTGTTATCCATGTAGTGTCAATTCAACATGTTTTTATTTATTTATTTATTTTGGTTGAACTTTTTTGTCAATATTTAATTCATATCCACAATGTGTATTGATCAGATAATTCTATATCGGACCTATGAGTTTGTTTCTTTACTTAAATGATAGGTAATACCAGATTCATTGTGACATGTATAAGAAGTATTTTCTTAACAAAAAAGGCTATAAAAAATGTGGAAGGTTGGTAAATTTTTACATCCGTATTTATCCAAGAATATGTTGTATTATGGTTTGACCTGAGCATTTTTTTTATTCATAATTGATTATCGAGTGTCTACTTTTAAGTTTATTACTTCTTAATATTTTGATCACATATGGCAATCCAATCTACTCACACTAATAGTTTTGATAATTTCACTTGTTATTGTTCAAATATGGTTGATCCCATAACACTTTCATGTAAGCTGATGAGTACCAGCATTTTAATGAAGAAAGGAATGACACTGGGGGCACTAATTATGACCGAGGACCCTCCGATGCTTAAGTCATGTAGATGAACTCAAAGTAGGTATGACTAGAATTTGTATAGTTATGTGTACCTTTCTCTAGAGGCGGGCATCGGTCCTAATCGGATCGGATTGTGGCCAACTCGATCCGATCCACAATATCAATGCCTTGAACCGAATTCGATACGATCCGTGGTCGGATTTGGGACACCTGGCTCGGACAGATCCGACGGATGGTTAACCTGACCCGAACCGAGTCCGACTCGGTCAGGAAAACCGAATCGGATCGGGTTAGGTGCATTTCAGATTGTATGATTTAATCCAATTGATTCATGTGGTGTGGTCCACTTCAACCTTTAAATATATTGGTTTTTTTTTTCAAGGCCTAAAATGATATTTCAAAATCGATGAACGGCTTAGATAAAACATATCCATCAAGGTGGGCCCTACATGGCTATGAAAGAACACCATATACCGTAATCATGTTTTTACCAAGCAGTTGACGTGCACTGCATGAAACGGAAATGTAACGCCCCGTGTTTTCAGGACCCGAGTATATGACTCGTTTCCCAAAAACTCGGGTGTTAACCTTAATTAAAGGATGGTCAAATTCGAGTGTGTTTTTTTTTTAACTATCAGAGTAAGCAGATGAGCGTAGTGTGGACAATTCGACACAAATAAAATTTTCATTATCTTTTAAAATATACAAGAAGCTGCTTATAATGACTTATACAAACCAAAGTCTCAACTTTGACGATTGCAAGATTTGCACACATAAGAGATAACAGAAAGCATATAAATGTAAGTCGCATAACCACGCATCTCCTCATAGCAATACAACCATGCATCCATGGCACCTACACAGCTCCTCATCAAGTCTGAACATATACATCATCTGGGCCACCTGTTTTACCTGTACGGTTGTATATTTGATGGATGAGTGACCAACTCAATGTGAATTTTTATTAAGATTACACACCGCCGCATTAGGTAAACATAGTTATAAAACAACAAAGCAATCAAAACAATACATGATGCAGTCTTTTTAAATGCATGGATGCATGAATGCACATCGGTCTGGGGATGCACATCCAACCGGACTTGGGCTCGTCGCCCATGCAAATCATTGACCTGGGAAAATCATCCAGTCAGACAGGGGTCGATAGTCGGTCTGGGAGCTAGCGAAACGATACCCTAAAGATCCTAAGGGCATGTGTTACAGCATTTAGATTAGCCACCCGTCATCGCCAACATGCTATGGATGCATGATTAACCAAACCGTTATTAGTCCGGTTACAATCAGCCCATTTAGGTAAGCTTAAGGTCACTACGGGGAGCTCAGAGCCCAGAGTAGGCCGACAGCTCGGGCATAGTGTCCCATACCACCATCCCCGGCTCATGAGACTACCACCTTAGGATGTTTAATGGAAACCTGTCGACTAGTGGCCAATCATATTACAATATGTGGTGCTTACCTTCGCATGGTTACATGATATAAAAACATCGAACCCATATAGAAAAAATACTAGGACAAAGACACATAAGGCGATATCAAAGCAAGACACATAAGGCAAATGTCAAATAAGTCACAAAGGGCGAGTATCAAAATCATACGATAAAAGACCATCCTTAAAAACTGTTGGACACAATAACCCTAGATGGTAGGCCACATCACCACCATTCAATAACCACTAAGCTGAAGGTCCATTACTATCACAACCAGTCGAGTTACATCCTAAGTATGAGTGTACGCATATAGGTGGGGGTTTCCCACTGGTGTACCGGTTTGAGTTCCATATGTAATTCACAAATAATCTACAAGCATGGATAAATATGCAGGATAAATATTAAGCAGGCAATATAGCAATTCAATTTCCACCAGCTAACACATGTGATTATAAGAGAGAGATATCAATTATAAATTTAAATAAAAACTATAACTTAAGCTAATGGAAAGATGGAAAGCTCAGGGGGAAGAATCATCACCTGTTTGGTAGTGTTCTCGAACTTAGCCTGATCCTTCTTGTGGTCCAAGGTTGCTTGAGAGATCTCCTAAAATTATGGCTCATATTTGTCAGGTATTTCCATGGCTTGGACTAACAGATGTATCATAGTGAAGTCCCATGGATAGTGTAACACGCCATGAGATGGAATTTACCACACAGATGGACAGTAGGATGAACCTCGTATATGGTGGAGTCTATATGTGACCAACGTGGGGCGCATCTAATGGTTCAAATGGCACTGACACCACCCATGTTGGCACACACGTGCCATGTTAGTTACCCTTATAGGGATTAACACCAAGACCTCTAGTGTTGAAATGAGGTATCTTCATCCTGCCTATCAGTTGAACTATGAATCTGAGTGATCATGCCCAAAGCTGAGCGTCCATAGGTGGAATGGCCTGGATTGCAAGCAAATGGATGGCCCAAATCAGAACAGACTCATCAAGGTGGGTACTCACATGTCTAGTTGATGTGTACAACAACTGTGGTTGGTGTGAGATACACCAACCAACTATTTCTCACTGCTAGATCCTACAACACTTTCTTCATGCTCCATACGTGTGCACGTTCAGTGGCAAAATAGGCGGACGGAGTAGATAATACAGTGAGATGTTCCATGAACAGACCTTGAATGTACAGGATCCTACACATACACCAGGTGGGTCCCATAGGCACGATCCAAAAGGATGGTGCAGATGTGATTATTTCAACATGGGTTCCATACGGGGCCACCACATGTGTCTAATATATATAATTATCATATTAATGCCATATGCACCTGCTCTATATTTATGTATCACATGCATCTGCTATATATTCCAATGTTATATAACGTCACATGCATCTGGTGTATACCTACACATTATACATCATATGTATTTGATATCTGATATATATTCTACACATTATACATCATATATATTTGATATCTGATATATATTTTAATGCTATATGGCGTCACATGCATTTGGTGTATGTATATCATATGTATCTGTTATACATATCCCATCAACGTGGGTTACACGTGGCATCAAGGTGGGCCATGCGATGGACGGCCTGGATGAACCATGGAGATCCATGGCTGATGGAGGGACAGCCCAGGTGATTTACATCATCAATGTGGGGCCCTATACGTGGTCCACCAACTATGGTATGGTGGGGCCCACCTCATGTATCTAACATATACATAAATATTTTGTCAACGCAACCTGCACCTAGTATATATTTAAGTATACATGTTCCTGACATATACTTAAATATTTGTATTTAAGTATACATGTTCCTAACATATACTTCAATATTATATTAAGCAATTGATGTATATTTCATTATTAATGTGTCATATGTATTAGATATATATTCCAATATCATACCGATGTGGGTCCCACATGGGTGTGGAGCCCACATATAATATTTTGTTATTTATATGTAATGGAGAGGGACTCCATACAGTTACATCAGCTGGGTTCCGTGTGGAGCTCACCATAACATGTATAGCATTATATATACATACTAACTCATTATATTATTATATATTTTTTTTTTTTTTTTTGGTTAACATGTAAGGCAACTGTCCAGGGCCGGTCGTCATTGATGTACGGCCAGTTCCATCGTCCTTTGATGGACGGTCTGACTGTGTTTTCAGTGCCTGGCGTGGCCCACTGAGATTGGAATCTCACGTGGCCCGCTGTTTTGATGGTGTGGCCCACTGTTTTAAACAGAGTGATGGTTTGGCCCACCAGCAACTTGGTGAAGCCCACAGGCACTTCTCCCTTGGTTTGCAACGTGCACAGCACCCTTCGTAACGTGAAAACGGCCTCTGCTTCAGCCGTTTTGGAGACCACTCTCGGCCCTGATTTTCAGCTCAACCACGGCTCTTTTTCCGGCCGTTTCACACTTACGTCGACGCCCAAATGGTGGCATGGTGACTGCCACTTCTCTCAGCCAAAGAACGGTCCGATCAGGGCCGTTTTCATGCTGAAAAATGGTCGTTTCTCAGTCCGATTTTTGAGGTGTGCAGTAGCTCATCAGAGGTCGTTTTTGTGAGTTGTTTTTGGACTGGGTTTCAGCCCTCGGTTGAGGCCATCTTCATGCCGTTATCTGGCCCCAAACATGTCCCGCTCTTAGGCTGGTTTGGCCTTAAAACAGGGCCTGCACGTAGGCCACATTCAGACTCCAAATAGAGCCTACCTTTGGCTCCATGAATGGCCCTGTTGATGGGTGTTTTTCAGCCATGAACAGGTGTGGGTGAGGTGTGATGGAGCTTAGTATGAAATAATAATGGAGGGAGAGGTTTTACCTTCCACAGTTGGATCCGACCCGCACTTGGGTTGATACCCACCACCCTCTTCTCTTTCTTCCTCTCTTTTCTCTCTCTTTTCTTTCTTTCTTTTCTCTCTCCCATTCCAACGGTGTTGCTGTGGACTCTCACTGACTCGGCTCGGTCCGTTTCTCACGGACTGAGAGGAGGCAGTCCGTGCCAAGCTCACCAAGACACACGCTCTCCCTCTCTGTTTTCTCTCTTTTATCCCTGCAACCTTCCCCTTTCTGTGTGTGATCAGGAGAGAAGGGGCACCATTTATAGGCAAGGAGGAAGTGGATCCGATGGCTGTGATCACTGCTCCCTGTCCCCATGAAGCGCCGTCGAGCCAGCTTCCAATTTCCTGAAATGGGAAGCTCCCATTCTAAGGTTATAGGCCATGCTCGGCCATTTTTGGCTGATGAGAGACCTCCGCCCTGGCTGACAAGGGGATGTTGGAAGTCTTCTGGGTAATCCGAAGTTAGCTTGCTCACCAAGCCAGCGGGTAGCTTTTTATTTCATGATCTCAACCGTTCGTGATGGAATGGACGGTTCAGTGTCATCTCTTTTGTTCCTTTACGAGGGTTGGTATCCTTATACGACTTTGCTTTGCCGGCCTCTATGAACAGAATGGACGGTTTGGATCGTCCGGAAAGTGGACAGGGTGGGCCACCTTGAAGCTCAAAAGTCGTATATTTTAAACAGGCGTTGGCGGGAAACATTTCTGGGATTCTTTTGTGATTGGGTTCGGTCAAACGCCGGTTGACTAGTAATGACCGTACAGTGTACCTCGTGCATTATCATTTGGGTGTACATGCACCCAGTTTTGGGGGCCCATCATGACTCTGGTGTTTGATCTGCTCCGTTCAATTGTCTTGTGGTCTAGATATGAGGATCCCAGCCCAGTTTGGGGTGGGGTCAAGGCCCAGGTGGGCCATATTACACCTTTCAAGGCTTTATTCGGCCCTTATATCTTGATCCGATGGTCAGATTGGTCCCAGTCTGATTACCAACGGTCGACAGATCCTATGGGATCGTTTGTATATCTAAGTATACCATCATATGTCGCTATTCAAGCAATGTATTAATTTTAATTTTTATTACTATTACATGTAATATATATATCACAGTCATGTTGTTTATTAGGGTCATCCATCTCAAACTTTTATATTATTAGATATTTAATTATAATTATTATTTTTATTTTTATATGTGAACACATAAATATTGCATCTATTTATTGTTTATTAATATTATCATTATTATTTTGTATGACTTGCCTTTGATTAGGGTCGTTAATGGGTTGTATCAAGTCCTAGTGGGCCACGTGTCTAATCCCAGACACCTCTACTACTCAAGTAGCCTTACAGTCGATTTTACAATCCAAAGGTTGAATTAGGAAAATCGGACGTGCGATTGATCAACAAACGTTGTGATAGATCTATAGTTTATTTAATGAGTTGTAATCACTCCAGATGGATACATTAGGGACCATTAGATGCTGATGTGTAAGGTGAGTCACACGTGACCCCACACATGTGTGATTAATTCGGAATTTTTAGAGTAACACTCGAGTACGCAAAAGTAGAGGGTGTTGCAGGAAGTAACTTGCTTCTTACACAAGCACAACTTGCAATGCATGACACTTGTAGGTATCGACGTTAGCATGTTCTGTGGGTCTGATCATGGGGTATGTGTTATATCCAAACCGTCCATTCATTTGGCGAGCTCGTCTTAAGTCTTGAGACAAAAATAAGATAGATCTAACTATCAAGTGGACCACACAAATTGTTTAACGGTGAAAATCATTCACTGCTGCTATTCGTGGTGTGGTCCAAATGATCTTTGGATATTATTCATTTTTTTGATGATGCTTCATAATGATCTCTAAAAATAGGGGTGTACACGGGTCGATCCGGTCGGCCCAGGCTCGGCCGGCCCGGCACAGTCATGGCCACACCCGGCCGAACTATCGGCCGGCCATCCAGAAGATAACATCGGCCGATCTTCAATCGGGCGAGTTCGGACCAATTTTGAACTTTCGAATTCGGGCCAATTTCGAACCTGAGTTCGGACCAGTTTCTCATTTAGCTTTATCATACTTAGTGGAGAAATGTTCACATACAATGTTATAGTGCGGCCCACCCTTTCCAACGGCTTGGATTTTTTAACAAAAGCGATACATTAGCTCATGATAATGATTGGCGTAGAATGAAAGGTTGCAAGTGAAAGTTCATGTACAATGTTATATGGGAAGGGTGAACATTTCTCTAATGTAAAATAGCATTATCCACGAATCAGGACTGTTGATGCATCATGACATGACGAACCTACTACAACCTAGTGGGGCACATGATACGGAGATCCATTTTAGTTGATTTAGTTTATGAAAGGGGAAAGGGACGGGTGGGGTTAGGTTATGAAAGGGGAAAGGGATGGGTGGGGTTAGGTTATGAATACACACACACACACACACACACACACACACACACACGAGACCGGGTCGGACCAGGTCGGGCCGAGTCAAGTCGGGTCGAGTCGAGTTTCGAACCGAGTCGGGCCGAACTGGGCCCTATCCGAACTCGGCCCGAACTCAGTTTCGGGCTAAGAAAAATGGTCCGTCTCGACCCGAACTCTGTTTCGGGTCGGGCCGAGTCGAGCTTTTTCGGGCCGAGTCGAGCGAGCTAACCGGGCTAGCCTGGTTTGTTACACCCCTATCTAAAAATATATGAACAGTGTAGATATAATAAATACATCACTGTGGGGCCTAGATAACTCTGATCTTCTTTGAACCGTTCGTACAACTTGGAGCTCGAGGCGTGCCGTGAACGATTTGAAGCGGCTACTCCCACGCCACCACCATTTCCGGTGGTCGATGTCTCTGTGGGCCCCACCATGATGTATGTGCTTCATCCATACTCTCCATATATTTTTATAGATCATTTTATGTTATGAAAAAAAAGGAGGTATATCAAAATCTCAAGTAGACCACATTTTTTGAAGTAGTGTTTAATGAACGTTGACCATTAAAAACATTTTGGAGGCCATAAAAGTTTTTGATCAAGTTGATATTTATTGTTTCCCTTAATCTGATTCCTTATGACCTAATTAACAGATTATATGTCAAATAAACAGTACATTATGCCTTAGGAGGATTATAATGGTGGATATCCAATCATTATTGTTTTCCTGTGGTGTGGTCCACCTGAGATTGGTATCCCTATCTTTTTTCTTTTCTTTTGTTTTATTTTTTTACTAAAGCCCTAAAATGATCTGTAAAATGGATGAACGGAATGGATGAAACACATACATCATGGTGGGGCCCACAGAGCACCGACCAGGGGGAGTAGCCAAACCGTCTCCGCCAGTCTTCGCACACAACACGTACCTACTGACCTACAACAGCAAGTGTGTGGTACACCAGCAAATCCGCCTCTACAGTTTTTAGTTATGAGAAGTGGGGCCCATGATTAGGTTATCTAGTCCATTGTTCTGTTGAGGAATACCATGGATTGAACATGTCCCAAAAGTTTCTATGTGAGAAGATTGTGGAAGTGGGTCTTCAGCCTTTTCTCAATTGATTGTGGACCGTTGCTGAATTTCTCTTCTCAACTGTTTATTTGTAGGCCATATATCTAAGGGATATGATCATCCTATCATGACTATTTTCGGAATTGTCCCTCTATCACTACTATTTTCGGGATTGTCCATCCTCAGTGGGACCCAGAATACCAATGGTTTGGATCACTAAAAGATGGGTTGTAAAGGCCAGAAATAAAAACCCGGGTACACACCGTGCCGTGCCTAGGATTGCAAAATTCAATGCGGAAAATCAAAGCGATATCCGGGCACGGATTGAGTTTGGATACACTACCCCGGCTAGTACTGAGTAAACTCTGTTGGGCCCACCATGAAAATGCATGTGTTTATCCGCTCCGGGCCGGATCGGATCGGGTCGGATCAGATCCAATTGGATCGGATTCCAGATTGGAGCGGTTCGGGTAAGCATGGATCCGTATCCAACCCGAAAAACCTTGGGATTTAAATTTACTCGATCCGCCCCGATCCAGGCCGTCGGATCGGGTCAGATCCACCGGATTGGGTCGCATCCACCGGATTGGGTTAAGATCGCCCAGCTCTACCTTTTTCTTTAGGTGGGATGATGTATTTATAGGTTTGTTAGGTAGTTTACATATCTGACTAGATCTGCGAGATACATTGAAGGGGCCTATATTGGAGTTGGAATCTACCATCGAGTATGTCTTCGATTATGCATTGATTGACTGATCTTCAGCTAGAATATCACTGGATAGTCTTGCTTGTATACGGCATGAGATTCTCTCCAGATATTTTCATCCCAAGCTCGAGGTTGGTATACGAGGTCGAGGTTGGCATCCATGGTTGAGGTGATTGAGGTCTTCATTCATGGTTGAGGTCTATCGATGAACCTTATCTCTCAGTCGGGTTAACTGTTTAAGCTTGGTCATTAGGTTTCCTTGCTCAGCTCATCTTCCTTAGTAGTAATACTTTGGTGATTTAGGGAGTTTGGTCTGATGGTTCTTTGCCACGTGTCTCATACGTTAGGTCAGCTTAATTTTCCCCATGTATGGTTTATTTTGCTTTCGTTGAGATCGCTCATTGTACTTATAAAAGAAAAAAAATATTTCACTATGAAATGTGGGCTATCCTTATAGATTAACTCTCGGGATTTTAGAAAACAAGTACCAAACTCAGGTTACGAAATCTGAGGCATTACAAAGTACCTAAAAAGGATAAATCCGTACAAATTATTCCAATTCTACCAAGTGGATTGCATCCAACCCTTGCTCATCTCTAGCTAAGAACGTGTAGATTTTCATAGGGCCCACCATGATGTATTTATTTATCCAAGATGTCCATTCCTTTTTTTCATATTAGATATTACCACATGAAACAATAAGCTTGGGTTGCATTAAATGCATAAAATATTATATGCAAGTTATTTGTAGTGTGGTCCACTCCAACATTAGATCTACCTTATTTTTGGGCTCCTAAGTAGTACATTAAGGCCTGTTTGGGAGCGTAGATTTGGAACCCCCTGGATTCGGAACCCCCAGGATTGGAAACCCCCTGGATTGGCAATCCTCCCGATGTGTTTGGCACCTTAGAGTCTGAATCAATTTTAATTCAAAAATACCTATGCATGATATATTTACAGGGTTTTGAATTTAATTACTAAATCAACTTTAATATCCCTAATTAGTGAGATATATAATTTTTGACACTATAGTTGTGATAAGCCCGCTAAAATATATGCTTTGCTTGAAAATGATGAAATTCCAAGTCTCGGATGGACCACAAGCACATGATCATGTCTGAGTGACTAACCAATGATTTTACGGTGATTACACCAGTCTTAAAAATGCCCAAATAAAGAGTTACACCGGGGAACCCTATACACACTACAAGAAAGTAGACCTTTAGCCTCAATTTTTTAGCCTTGATTGAAAAAATGGAGGCTAAATGTGTTTTTTAGCCTCAGTTGATAAGAAACTAAGGCTAAAAATCCATTTTTTACCTCGTTTCATAGGAACTGAGGCTAAAAGTCTACTTTTACTTAAGCGATCCCAATGATTGAGTTAATTTCAAATTTACTTTTACAGTGATTACACCCGTCCAAAAGATGCCCAAACTTCAGAAGCAATTGTGGCCATGATCCGCCAAAAAAGGAGACCCAAGATTTCATGTAAATCTATAAATAAACGGTGTAAAATACATGCTATAGTGGAACCTTGGAAGGTCTCCCCACTAGTAATGGTCTGATCCAAATATAAGCTCCATCATCATGGCTGTGGGATCACTTGATGAGCAGGTTAGATCATATAAAAATAACACGGTGGGCTATAACCACCCAGAAATCTCTGACTCACACGGTGGCCGGGTGATGGTTGGATCAATCTGATTTTTGAGTCTCAATTTTATGGTGGGGTGCCATGCAAACATCTAGTGGGCCACACGCATAAGAGTTGTAGGATAATTTTATCCTACAAACGCTTGTAGAACATGAATGCGAGTTACGCTGTTAAAATAACCATATGATATGCGACATGTTATGTCTGCCTCAAGAATGAAACGCGTTCTTTGTTTTCTACAGACGCGGTTTGGCCACTGACGCTGCTACCAGCTAATGGCTAGTGGTCGGTGCTATGTGGACCCACCATGATCTATTTATTTTATCCACTCTGTCCATCCATTTTAAAAGTTAATTTTAGGGCTTGATCCAAAAAATGAGTAGATTTAAATCTTAGGTAGACCCACCATAGAAAAACAGTAGTGATTGAATGTCCACCATTAAAAACCTCCTAGAGCCCGCTATAACGGTTATTTGACATCAAACTTGTTGATTAGGTCATACAGACGTGGATTAAGGGAACATATATATATATATATATGGGAAAAGGTATAATGCGCTGGAGCTGTCGATAAGCTCCCGTGAGGTCGAGCTGTGTGGGCCCCACCGTGATGTGTTTTGACCATCAACACTGTGCATATGATGGGTCCCCTTTAAATTATGGAACGTCCCAAAAATCAGCCGTATACGGAACTCAGGTGGGCTATCCCATCTAAAATTATGTGAAGACACCATTAAAACATATAAAAGCACTTGGTGTAGCCCACATGATTTTTGTATGCTCCTGAAACTTGGTCTGAACCCTCATTCAAGTGGGACACACATAATGGATGGGCTGGATTTGCAAACCACATCTCGGTGGGCTCTCAAAAATGGTTATGAATGTTTTAATGGTGCATGGCCCCTCTCCACTTCTCTATGTGGTGTGGCCCATACAAGTCACAGATTGACTTGATTTTTGAGACCTAGATCTACGATGGAATGGTGCATCTGACTAATGGGGTAGATTTTCGAAACGCATCACGGTGGGGACAACACAGCTCGACCTCATGGGACGGAATCGTGAGGTCGAGCGCATAGTACCTTTTCCCTATATATATATATATATATATATATATCATCTTGATACAAAGCCCTTGAGAAGTTTTATTGGAGGGCATTCAATCAACACTGTGCGGTCCACTTGAGATTTGGATTAACCTCATTTTTTGGCTCATATAATAAAATGATACAGAAGAATGGGTAGACGGAATGGATGAAACACATACATCATGGTGGGGCCCACAGAGCCTGGACCACTGGCCATATTGGCTAGCGGCAGGTTCAGTAACGAATCTGTTTCCGTTTTCTACACCCTTTTCACACGTGTCATTACATGCTACACGTGCTAACCTAGAAAGTGCTGGGACATCTGAGGGGTTCATCAGGTTTCCCAAATTGTCAGGCCATACCCAAAAACTAGGCTGGTCGCTCACTTGGTGGGCCACCCCATACAAATTGTACATTTGTAGGCCGCATAGTAAACCAGCATGAGGTTTCCGTATAGTCGTCTGGTTTGGCTACATGATGCACGGGTCAGATGCTCCACACGCTTTCCAGGTTGGCACGTGTACAGTGTGGATGTCCATGCGGATACTGCTGGCAAAAATCTGCGTTTACCACATTTAATGCAATTCGTTTTCAACCATCTGTTTGCATGTTGTCTTGTCTCCTCTTTATGTTTTGATACAGCAATTAAGCGGTTGATCAGTAAGTCATAAGTGATATAGACATAAACTTTGATACTCAGGTAGAGTGGGGTAGATGATTCGCAGGCACTAAAAAATTACTTCTTTGAGGAGGCAGAATCGGTCTCGGCGGCATCTGTAGGGCCCACCTTTATGTATGGGTTTTATCCATGCCGTTCATCAAAATTTTCAAATAATTTTATGGTATGAGTCCAATTTTGAGGTAGATCCAAGGCTCAAGTACTGGACCACACAGTAATGATTGAATGCTCACCGCTAAAAAAATTCTTAGTGGCCACAGAAGCTGAAATTTATGTTTTCCCTTTGTCCAGGTATATGTGACCTTATGAACAGGTTGGATGGCAAATAAACATCACGCAAGGCCTCAAGAAGGTTTCAACAATAGGTGTCATTAGCATTATTATTTCCTGTGGTGTAGTCCACTTGAGCCTCGATTCCACCTCATCTTTTTTTGGATCATATACTATAAAATGATATGAAGTATATAAATGAATGACTTGATAAAACTCATACATCATGGTAGGCCCACAGATCTCTTGCCTGGCAGGACAATCCCTTTCACCGGTGGATTAGTGGACATTGATTGCACATTTAAGAATGAACAATAGACAGCGTTCAATTTGCTTTTTAGTTGAGTATGGGCTGGAGCCCAAGACTGAGATGTTGAAATGCACTCTCATGGCAGAAAATCAAAGGTTAGGATTGCTTGGCCGATCTGATTTGCAGACTATAACAAGTGACAGCTACTATCGTACGTCTGTCTTGCTTATTATTTCTACTTCCATTGAAGGCTATATATTATTTTTCTATATTTAATTTATTTTTCTATCACAACTTTACTTACATGATAAGCACGCTACGTTTGTTATGGATCCTTTGCATGTGAAGATGGGACTCAAATGTACGTGGTTTATACCATTTGAGAGTGCCTGCAGGCTGCAGATTTGATACTTTACCCTAGTATGAAGTAACTTCCCTGGTTGATATTAGAGTTTTGGTCAGAAATATAGATGCCTCTTAAAGTACGTGACACCATATGTGCCCACGTGGCTAACAAGTGCAAAACCCACAACATCCATGAAGTGGGCCCCATCCTATAGTCGTTATTACCAGGTGATCTACTTAGTAGATGTGCCATGATACTGGAAATAGGTGGACCGGTTAGAAAACTCCAGCTGATTTTTATTTAAAAAAAAAAAACAATTTGTATAGTTAATTGTGGCCCACCTGACCAGTGGACTAACCTGATTTTTGGGCCAGGGAATCTATACCATGGTAGTCCTCTACTGGCTGGATTGGACCTCACACCCATTTTCCATGAGGACACGTGTGAGATGTACGTGAGCTGCCTTTACACGCGTGTGGGCTTAACAAAGCTGGATCTCACCAATCCAAACCGTTCAAGTTCTTAGAGCTCAATGAAGCTCTGTCATAACCTAACAATCACACTAGACGATCATTACAACCTTCTGATCGGTGACCAACAAATGGACGGTTAGAATGAAAGCATCCGATCATCCAAATTCTTCAAACTAATAACCATTAACAAAAGGTTATAACTATCCGATCAATATGATTTTGGGTTACTCCATCTACCTTAGGCCCCTACATTTCAACCGTTAGGTACATTTATGCCCATAAACATTGGGTAAATGCATATGCATGGCTCTCATACTCTACTGGGTTCATCTCTCCAAAGTACAATTGGTTACATGTCAATCAGGACCATCCATCTAGTGGCTATATCATGGATGACCTAATTTCGAAAATCACGTACACCTCTCAGACGATCCTAGCCTTCATTTCCTTCATTTTCAACCACCGAATCCAGGCCATTAATCAGTTCTATCTTTCTACTGTTGCTCTAAAGTCCAATGATCTAATTAACAAGATCATTTGAGTTTTGTATATCTTTGAAATTTTTTACTGTATCATCTACATAAAATCTATGTTTTGGTGACCCCAACACCACCGAGCTACATGGTTTCAGGACCATGTGGACTATGTGGGCCACCAAGATATATGTGTTTAATCCATATCGTCAATCCATTCTGCCAACTCATTTTAGTCATGAGTTGAAAAATAAAGCATATGCAAAGCTCAAGTGGACCACATCATAGTAAACAGTGGAATAATGACAGTCTTATATATGGTGATGTTTACCTGTCATCTTAAGTACATAAAGTCACAAAGATCCAAATGAAATGAAAGCACATTTATCAGCTTAATAGAAAACTTCTTCAACCCTAAGTTTACTATTTGAAATGAGCTGGCAAAATAAATGAACAACATGGATAAAAATGATACATCACAAAGGGCTCCATGGGTCCCAATGTTTTGTTGAAAAGAGTACTACTAATTGAATGGGATATGAATTGCCTGGTGACCCAAAGTGATAGGCTTTGACTGGCCATATGCCGGTGTTGGAGATGGGCCCGGTCGAGTTACGTATTCAACCTAACAACTTTCAAAGATGTTCTGAGTGGGCCTAGCGATACGGTGACATGTGGCTCAATCACATCTCACCGCCTCAAGCTACTAGAAAGGTCGGTGGTGTCAGGGAATGATGATTAATACCTGAGCACCTATAAAATATACACAATGTTGATTTTGTGGGACCCACTGCAGATAGTAATGCCAAAATTGGATTGGTCGAATTATCCTAACTTCTGATATGCGAACATCCTTTTACTGAACTAAGATCCTTTGATGCCTTCCATTTCAACCGTCCACTAAATGGATTGTTGGGTGAAAACAAGTGTAAATTTTGGCATCAGGACCATATTTCATTTATAGTGGGCCCATTAGATGGAAAGTCATCTGTTGGGGACAAAAGTACCAAGTCCGAAGACTCGGATCTGGTGCCTCGGCTTAGGAAGCACTACGTCGGATCCGAGGCACGGCACGTCGGATCCGAGGCAGGGTCAATAACTTTATGAACCGAGACAAAAAAGTTAACTCGCCTCAGACGAAGAACTAGTAACCCGAGGATGCATCGGGCCGACCCTCTTCACAGAACTAGCCGAAGGACAGCGTGAAACCGGATTTCGTCCCGAACGTTTTGGGATAAGATCCCCGATCCCGAAGCTTGCGGGATCAGACGAAGATTGCGGAACGTTTTGGGATAAGATCCCCGATCCCGAAGCTTGCGGGATCAGACGAAGATCGCGGACGGATGCCACCCGATGTCCGTGATCCTAGGAGGAGAATCCTCTCACGATTAAACGAGTTCAGGAGAAGAATCCTCCTACGATTAAACGCTCTAGCAGCTATAAAAAGGAAGCTTTCATCATCTAAAAGGTACGCACAAATTTCTCATCCAAGCTCCTCAATATTGTAAGACCCAGATTCCTAGCCTGACTTTGGCATCGGAGGGTCCCCTGCTCTAGCCAGGGTCTCCTTTGTCTTCTTCTTGTGCAGGTGCTCGAAGGTCTACAGAGGGTGAACCAGATTTTTGCATCAACAGTTTGGCGCCGTCTGTAGGAACCGTACAAGAAAGCCATCCCATATTCCTTTGTTGCATCCCATGGTGATGATTAGAAGGACGGTCCCAGAAGAAGATCTAAATGAGGTCGCAGCTACGGGGCCAGCAGGCCCAGTCGCGGCCTCCGCAGTCCAAAACCTACCTGCCAACCGCCAACGAGGAGCGACCAGAACAAG
Organism: Magnolia changhungtana; assembly: GCA_030180095.1. Lineage (NCBI taxonomy): Eukaryota > Viridiplantae > Streptophyta > Magnoliopsida > Magnoliales > Magnoliaceae > Magnolia > Magnolia changhungtana. The sequence goes on from JASAUF010000378.1 coordinate 6,224,475, forward strand.
CAACAACCAGCGAGGTCGGAACGATGGGCGGTTGGATCAGGAGGTCCAAGAAATCCGATCTGATATGAATATGATGAAGCAGATGTTAGAACGAATGTATCAGCGGCAAATGCAGCCACTCCCGCCTCCTCAAGGGGAAACGGCACACGTACTAACCTGCGGCAATGGTGATCCTCGACTTTACGCACCACGGTCTTTTCGGCCGAGCCAACACCAGCGTCCACCTGGCCGGCCGAGCCAACTCCATATGGTCGGCCAATGCATCTCGCCCCAACCGACCTTCGCACGAGATAGAGCGAAGAAGGCGCATCCGACCTCCCGAAGAAGGCACGGCGAGAAAGTAGTGAACCATGGAAAGCCGATATTCAAAACTTTAAAAAGAAGTGCGGGAAGAAATGGCGAAAGAAATGGCGGATATGAAGCATAGTCGAAATATGCATCCAACTTGAGCATACGAGGCAAAGGCGTCTCCCTTTGTGGACTCGGTAATGGCGGCTCGGTTGCCCGAGAGGTTTCGGTTGCCTCAAATCACTCCCTTCACCGAGCAAAACCGACCCAACGGAGCATATCGAATGCTTCAGAACATATATGGAGCTCCACGACGCCTCGGATGCAGTGATGTGTCGGGCCTTTTCTCTTACATTGGCCGATGTAGCCGACTGTGGTTCAAACAGTTGAAACCAAAGTCCATTAGTTCATTTGGTGAGCGACGCCTTCCTTACGAACTTCATCGGCGGGAAAAGAAATTGAAGCCCCCCGCACATCTGAACAACATAGTTCAGAAGCAGGGAGGCTGAAAGATTACATAAAGCGCTTCAATTTCGAGTCCCTTCAGGTTCGGAAACATTCGGAAGAAACGGCTCTCAATGCGCTCATGCAAGGAGTTAAAGATAAGCCATTCCTGGCATCTTTAGACAAAACTCCGCCCGATACTCTGGCAGAGTTTATGGCACGGTCGGATAAGTATGCCAACGCCGAAGAAACGCGAATCCTGCGTGAAACTAAAACCTCGGTCAAAGAGTTGGTCAAAAGGAAGCCGACTCGGCCGGGAAAGAAACGAGGATGATCAAGCGCATAATGAGCGAAGATCAGGAAAACGACCAGATCGCAGTTTTTCCACATATACCCCCCTGAACAAAACTCAGGAGCAGGTATTGATGGAAATCAAAAGCGAAGGTTTCGTTCACTGGCCCAATAAGCTCAAAGGCAATCCTAATCGGCGGGACAAGGATAAATACTGTCACTATCATCGTGATCATGGGCATAACACAGTGATTGCCGTCATCTAAAAGAAGAAATCGAAGCGACTCATAAGGACGGCCGACTCAAAGAACATGTGGTTAAAGCTGCGGAAACTGAGGGACGCCCGACCGAGAATCAGCCGATGGAAGAAATACGGACAATTATCGGTGGTCCGCGAGGTGGGGGCGACTCAAACAATGCCAGAAAGAACCATGCAAGAAAACTTAGTCAGCCAGATGCCGAGCTTATGGTTATAGGGCGGCCGCTAAAAGAGAAGAAAAGGGAAAAATATTGTCTTTCGTTCACGAGAGGAAGACGCCGAGGTATCTATCACCCCCACGATGACGCGCGATTATCACTCGACTATCGCCAATCGGAAAGTGTTAGGATACTCGTTGATACGGGGTCATCTCGCGACGTGTTATTTACTCGGGCGTTCAATAAAATGGGAATCGAACGATCTATGTTACGTCCGATTCGGACCCCGCTAATCGGGTTTTCCAGGGGGACAAGTATTGCTGAAGGAATTGTCTCGTTGCCACTCCGCTATGGCAGTACCCACATCGAAGACGATGATGGTGGATTTCTGGTCGTCGATCAACCTTCGGTATACAACACCATACTCGTACGACCCTCTCTAAGTCTCCTTCGGGCCGTGGTATCCACATACCATCTCTCATCGAAATTCCCGACCGAGTCGGGAGTAGGAGTTGTCAAAGGAGATCGTGAAGATGCAAGGCGTTGTTACATGATAGCCGTGAAAGGATCGGTAGACAAAAATCCAATCGACGTCTCAACGATTGAATCGTTGGACCCTCGGGCGAGAGTCACGAACGAGACGGTACGGTTGAAGACCTCATCTCGGTCCCCTTGGTCGAGACAGATGCATCGAAGACAAGATCTGAATTGGCTCGTCTCTCTACCCCCTTGAAAGATAAACCGATATAGCCACGCGCTCGTAGGTACGCCGATGTATTCGCACTGGTGCCATGACGATATCTGGGAGATTGATCCATCGGTGATGACCCACCGACTCAACGTCGACCCGTCATTTCGACCGATCCGAAGCGGACGACCGCTCGGCCCCGAACGATATGCCGTCATTGAAGAAGAAGTCGACAAACTCCGTCGGGCCAATTTCATAGAAGAAATACACTATCGAATGGGTCGCGAATGTCGTCTTTGGTAAAAAGTCCAACGGGAAGTGGCGAGTCGTATCGACTATCTTGACCTAAATAAAGCGCCCAAAGGATAGCTTTCCGCTTCCGAGGATAGATCGACTAGTAGATAATGACGGTAGGACATGAGCTCGAGCTTCATGGATGCGTATTCGGGATATAATCAAATTGTAATGCATCAAAATGATAAATCAAAAACTACCTTTGTCACCGACAAAGGTCTTTATATTTAAGTGATGCCATTTGGTTTGAAGAATCCGGTGTATGAACTTATCAAAGATTAGTTAACAAAATCTTTGCTCGACTTATAGGTCGAACCATGGAAGTATACATCGACGACATGCTTGTCAAAAGTATACACGTGACAGATCATGTAAATGATCTGGAAGAAATGTTTCTCATCCTACGGAAGTATCGGATGAAGTTAAATCCGAATAAATGTGCTTTCGGGGTGAGCTCCGGAAAGTTCCTCGGTTTCTTGGTTAGTCAGCGAGGAATAGAAGCAAACCCCGAGAAGATAAAGGCTTTGGTGAAATGAAATCCCCTAAAACCATTAAGGACATCAAAGGTGACGGGAAGGGTCGCGGCACTTAATCGGTTCTGTCCGAGCCACGGATAAGTGTCTCCCTTTCTTCAAGCGGTTGAAAGGACAACAAACAATGAGATGGACGGAAGAATGCGAGCGGCATTTCAACAAATAAAATCATATCTCGGTTCTCGCCTCTCTTATCAAAGCCGAATCGGGCGAATCCCCTGTCTATTTGTCTAGCGGTGTCGAAGCGGCAGTTAGCTCGGCTTTGATACTGAAATCGAAGGAAAGCATTACCCGGTATATTACGTTAGCAAAGCGTTGTTACCAGCGAGAGACAAGATACCCAAATTTGGAAAAAGTAGCGTTGGCACTAATAACTTCCTCTCGCCGACTCGGCCGTATTTCCATGCCCATACTATCATCGTGATGACCGATCTACCTCTTCGCCAAGTTTTAGAAACCGAAGCTTAGGCCGACTCACGAAATGGGCTATCGAGTGAGTGAGTTTGATATTCAAGACAAACCGAAGGCAAAGCAATCAAAGGGCAAGCGTCATTCTTGATTTTATTGCCGATGGAACCCCACAAAATGATCTCTAGTCGATGATATGCCGACGGATGTCATCGCCCCCGGCCGTCGCTACGCCGCCCTACCCTGCCCTATTCCTGGAAACTATTTGTCGACGGCTCTTCCAACTCGAAGGCAAGTGGAAATTTGGGATTGTACTAGAAACCCCGATCATACCTACATACGGTATGCCTTACGACTCGGATTCCAAGCGTCGAACAACACGGCGAGAATATGAAGCACCTTGTTGCTCGGTCTCGGCTCGCGGCTAGCATGGGAGTCACGCACTTAAGTGTGTTCGGCGATTCTCAATTGGTCGTTAATCAAGTGACGGAGTATACCGGACACGGAAAGACCGATTAAAAGCGTACATGGAGAGAGCGAAACAACTTATCAATGGATTTCAACTCTGTCGGGTCACTCGGATCCTCGTGCGGAAAGCGTGGCCGAGCCTATTAGCAAAGCTTCTCGCCTCTGGCGATGAAGATGACATACCCGGGTCCGTCCCCCGTCGAATATGTCGATAAACCAAGCATTAATGAACCAATTACTAAGGTACATCAATGCCATCGACTCGGAACCATCCTGGATGGATCCAATCCGCCAATACCTTGACAAGGGGGCGCACTGAAGATCGTGCCGAGGCCCGCCGACTTAAGTTCCGAGCCTCTCGTTACCGTACTCAACGATACCCTCTATAAGAAAGGTTACTACGCTCCGTTGCTTCGGTGCCTCACACCGGTGAGGCGAATTACGTATTACGTGAAGTCCATGAAGGAATCTGCGGAAACCACTCGGAGGAAGGTCTCTCGCCCACTGAGGTTTTACGACGGGGATACTGCGGCCCACTATTCAACACACGACGCTCGCACGCTCGTCCAAAAATGCGACAAATGTCAACGATTCGCGCAATCCCGAGACGAGCCCCAGAAGCGCTAACGCCGATGTGGTCCCCGGCCCTTTGCACAATGGGGTATTGACATCATAGGTCCACTCCCTATGGGAAAAGGTCAAACCAAGTTCGCCGTGGTAGCGGTGGATTGTTTCACGAAGTGGGCGAGGCCGAGCCATTAGCCAAAATAGCAGAGCGAGAAGATCACCGAGTTCGTGCGGAAAAACATTATCTGCGGTTCGGAGTGCCCCATACCATTATTACGGATAATGGAAGACAATTCGACAACGGGAGTTTTCGCGATATGTGCAACAACCTCGAGAATCGAAACGTCTATTCTTCACCTCATCACCCTCAAACTAATGGGCAAGTCGAAGCGGTTAATAAGATTGTCAAGCAACATCTTCGGACCAAGCTCGGCCAGAGCCAAAGGAGCATGGGCGGAAGAGCTCCCGAAAATTCTTTGGGCTCTACCGAACCACGGCCCCGAACCGCCACGGGAGAAACTCCCTTTTCACTCGCTTACGGTTCGGAAGCCGTCACTCCGTTGAAATCGGCACGCCTTCGGCCCGAATCACTTCATTCGACGAGGATGAAAACGAAGAACTCCTCGCACTCGGACTCGACCTCTGGACGAGCGAAGGGAAATAGCACGACTACGTACGAAGCCGGCAAGAACGACAAGTAGCACGGTTCTACAATGCCCGAGTTAAGATCGAGACGATTTCGGATGGGAGATATGGTTCTCAGAAAAGTATTTCCGATTACTAAGGAAATTGGGTCGGCACATTAGGACCAAAGCGGGAAGGACCCTACATTGTCTCGGGTACCATCCGGCCAGGAACATATCAATTGGAAGATCTAAACGGCAGCATTGCCTCATCCGTGGAGCATTTGAACATCTCAAGACTTACTATCCTTGAACTCGGTGCTCAATGTAAAGATTCTGGACTAAGCGAAGATCAAAGCCGAGTCAAATAAAACTAAAGTGTTTTCTTTCATTCATCAACCACATCCGAGTACAACATACAAAAAAAAAAAAAAAAAAAAAAAAAAAAAAAAGGGGCCCGGTTCTTGTCCGCCGGTCGGAGCGGTCCCAGAAGCATTCTCACAAATGCCGACCTCTTCCCCACCGGTGATTTCGGCGGCATCAGATTCTCGGACTCAAGGCTCCACCCTCGATTTCCAAGAGATCAAGGTCGGGAAAAGATTTCTTTATCTCCTTAATGCATTCAAGAAATCCGCTTTGAAACAAGCGATCCCTCTCATCCTCGAACTCCTCGGATTCGAGAAATGCTTGGACGGCTTGATCCCTAGCTTTCTCGGCCTCTTGAGTCTTCTCATTGGCCTCTTTGGATAAGCCCCGCCGCCTCATGCTTAGCTCGAGCTAAGTCATCTGCGCATAGCGGCATGGATGTGAGAACTCGTCGGGTTTCCTCTTCGGCCCTGGAAAGAAGAACCGTGCAGGACTAACTTCACTTGCGTTTCTTGAGGGCTCTCACGGAGAAAGCCGCCTGCGCTTTCGCATCCTCAGCAGCTTTTCGGGCGAGGGCCGCCTCCGCCATCAAAATCGCCCGAGTTTCGGCCTCTTCACGGCGCCCTTCAGCTTCCGACAGAAGGGTCTGCAGCCGATGGGTTGAAGATAATTCCTTGCTGGCCTTAACCAAGCAAGGAGCGAGTTCAAAAAGCACCCTTGCCGCATGACCAACGGTTTGCGACGAAGGAGCGTTGTAGAGGCCGATGAACTCTTTCTCGCTCCCGTGGGCTTTAGCCCAGGGAACCATCCCCGATACCACCTTCTGCAATACGGACGGCCCTTCTTGAATCGTCTCCTCCCCTCTCGAGGATGCAGTCCTCGTCTCTTCCTCCCCTCTGGAAGACGCGGCCCTAATTTCTTCCTCCTGCCTCGGGACCTCCGTCGAAATATGTTCCGAGTCGGGTGCCGCCCGAGGTTCCGAGGCCGCGGTCGCCGTCACTTCCACCCTTTCCTCAGGGTCAGAAATTACGACAACGGGGGAGCAGAAGAACCCATAGGTTCTTTTTCCTTCCGTACTACTTTACGTCTCTTCACGGCCGAGGTTCGACGGGAGGCGATCGTGGAGGAGCCTTCAACTTTGAAATCATCCTAGGAGGAGGACGGGCCCGGTCATCTTTGAAGGGACCGGTTCGGAGGGTTGGCTCGGAAGGGGCTGCCTCAGAGGGGGGCGGCTCGGGAACGATCTGCAGATGGGGACGAGCTTCGGGCAAGTCTAAAAGTAAAAAGAAAGAAAGAGGAGAAATTCAAGTCAGGAAAAATCCAAAAGGCACATGAAGATGCATTTTCAATTACCTGTGACAGCCGAGTCTAGACCTGCGAGATGGAGGCGCTCCGGCTGTAAAAGTACTTTCCAGGACCTATCTGTCGGATCCAACGTCCTCAGTTCTTTGATCCGAGCTGCGGCACTTGAGCCGAGCTTTTGTCGCTTCTTCGGGATATCTGCCAAACACAAGCACGTCAGACTCGGAACATTGCAAAAATGATGGAGGGCGTGGAAGAAGAGCCAAGTCACCTGCTCTTTGGAACGACCGAGGGACACGAGCCTCGTAGGACCCGGGTTCAGCCGACTCCCAACGGCCACTGGCCCAAAACCAACGCTCCCTCCAATGCTTGTTAGAAGTGGGAGGGTCAGTTATTAAGGAGCCGCCTCGCCATGCGGCGAAGACGTAAAAGCCGGGGTAGTTCGGATTCACGCGCACTTGATATAAATGAAGGTCGTCGGCGATGCGGCGTGTTTGTTCCATCTCACCCCTGATCTGCCGCACACCCGAGTAAGTTCCTCCACCCATTCGGAACTATTTGCCCGGTGCAATCCGGTCGGGATAAAACTCACTGGACAATGGGTTGAAGGCGCGACGCAAGCCACATTGCATCGAGACTTGGTAAATGTGCCCCAGGAGGAGGATGATCGGCGGTGGCTCGGACGAGGGAGATAAGTGATAAGCGGATTCGGGGATATGATACCCGGTCGGATTCTGTCTAAATCCGCCTCGGTTAGAACCAGAAGGAGCAGAGCCGCTTAGGTCATCCCGATCCTTCTCCCTCGGACTCGGCACGCGCCGGCTTATCGACGAGAGGCCGACTTAGAGGTTCTCTCGGCCATCACTATCTCTTCTTCTTCCTCCTCTTCTTCCTCTTCTTCCTCCATGCCCCTTGGACAATTGGGCCTTCCGGACGGGTTATCAAAGAGGATCCACCCGAGAAGGGTTAACGGGAGCGGGGCGCTCTGGGAGCCGGTGACCCGCTCGAGAGAAGAAATGCATTAGCATCAGCGCCATCTCCGTTAATAAAGAAGGCGATTCCGCAACGTTCAAAAACGTTGCGCCCGCTTCATCTCCGGAGAGACTCCTTCCTGGGGACATTGAGAACCCCTAGTCGCCATTATCACTAAGTAAAGAGGAAGGAGAGACTCACCGGAAGGAGGGAAAAACGGAAATGGCGAAGAGTGCCGGTGACGGATCGGCAAAGAGGAAGGAAGGAAAGGAAAGACCAGAAGACCAGGAAAAGCTCCAAAAGAAATGAAAAGCGGGAACAGCAATAGTAGTTTGAAATGCGGGGCCCTTACCCTTTTATAAGATTGCCGTCTGTAGGAAGTAATTAATGAGGAAATGATTCGACGCTGCATCGACTCCGGCTCGACACGTGGCGCACGTCGCGACGGCAATAACGCCCTAGCTACGTGTCCAACCCTTATTGGCGGGATGAGCGACTTGACGGTTCTTGGCGCATGCGTTGTCGGCCCAATCGTCTCCTATCAAAGACACGGGATGCATTAAATGTACTTATTGCCTCGGACGGGTCATGAACCGACTCACAACTCGTTACTCCCGAGTGTCACGTGAGACACACGGAGTAAGGGGGCTTACTGTTGGGGACAAAAATACAAGTTCGAAGACTCGGATCTGGTGCCTCGGCTTAGGAAGCACTACGTCGGATCCGAGGCACGGCACGTCGGATCCGAGGCAGGGTCAATAACTTTATGAACCGAGACAAAAAGTTAACTCGCCTCAGACGAAGAACTAGTAACCCGAGGATGCATCGGGCCGACCCTCTTCACACAGAACTAGCCGAAGGACGGCGTGAAGCCGGTTCGTCCCGAACGTTTTGGGATAAGATCCCCGATCCGAAGCTTGCGGGATCGACGAAGATGCGGAACGTTTTGGGATAAGATCCCCGATCCGAGAAGCTTGCGGGATCGAGACGAAGATCGCGGACGGATGCCACCCGATGTCCGTGATCTGGGAGGAGAATCCTCTCACGATTAAACGAGTTCGGGAGAAGAATCCTCCTACGATTAAACGCTCTAGCATGCCTATAAAAGGAAGCTTTCATCATCTAAAAGGTACGCACAAATTTCTCATCCAAGCTCCTCAATCTTTTGTAAGACCCCGGATTCTAGCGACTTTGGCATCGGAGGGTCCCCTGCTCTAGCCAGGGTCTCCTTTGTCTTCTTCTTGTGCAGGTGCTCGAAGGTCTACAGAGGGTGAACCAGATTTTTGCATCAACATCATCCATCCCTATTAATACTCTCACAACGCCATGTGTATCCGTATCTGATGGAACTGCATCATTTTAAATAATTTTTTATTCTATTTTTCTTCGGAGAGTAATGATCCAGTGGGCTAAGTGCATGGAAATGTTAGCTTGTACATGGTTATTTTTAAACTTTTTGGTATTCACATCATATATCTGGACCGTCCATTACCTCCAGTTCCCTATTTTTCCCGTGCTATGAAAATATCTCAGGAATTGAATAGTTCTAAACAACTCTGTGGGGCCTATCTTCAATGAACAATCTTTTACATACATTTTGCATGCCACTGACTGCACGGTTTGGATCAATTTTTTGAGTTGGAACCTCTACTCTTGGTCTCATCTCTAGGGCTGAAAGTTGGGCGGGTTCAACCCGACCAACCCATGACCGACCCGACATTGAGTTGCGTTTGGGCAGGATATTTTGGTGAGAGGTCTCAGGCTTGGCCATACAAACACCAACCCGATAAAACTTGGGCTAGGCTTGTGTTGAGGTCTGGAGTTGCCCAACCTAATCCGAACCTGATCAATATATAAGCTTTTTATAAACTAATTATAATTGAGTGTGGATCATTTGTGTTGAAGGCACGGGAAATTCCAATGCCATTGGATTTCATTGGTCCACGTCATTTCTAATGATACAAGCTAACCAAATATGCTAGATTTCTCTCTCCCAAATAGATTGCGTGATACACAATACGACTTTAAAGGAGTAGTTGTCCTATATTTTACCTTGTTTGTTTAGAAAAAATGAACTTCTTTACAATTAATAATTGCTTATATAATTAAATCATAGGTACAAAAAATAACATGTGTATTGAAAATATAATAGACTAATGTAATAACAAAAATATTAGCTTATATCTATCCGACCAACCTGGCCAACCCCACCGAGCCCGCTTGGTTGGGCTTGGGTTAAGAATTCCCAACCCGATGTTGGGTTGGGTTGGGTTGAGGTATAGGATGCTTGGGTTGGGCTAAGGTTGAGCACCAACCCAACCCAACTTGCCCGGCTTTCAGCCCTACTCATCTCACAGCAAGCTGTGTGGTCTAATTCTATACGGATTTTGTAGTAAAGTGCTCACCACCATTTATTGTGGTGTGAAGACTTTGTGGGCATACCCTTTTTTTTAAAATTTGTTAGCTTGTTAGTACACACCAACTGTCAGTACATGCATTGTTAGCCACCTCCTTTGTGGGCATACACTTGTGCATGTGTTTTATTTATGCAGTCCATCCTCTTTTCCAGCTCATATTAGGGCATGTGATTAAAATTGAAGTATATTGTCCAAAGCTCAAGTAGACCACACACAGGAAATTGTGAGGTAATTACTGTATTTTATTTATGTTGTCCACCTATTTTTTTAGCTTATTTTAGAGAAATATACTAAAATTGAAGTAAATTCAAAGCTCAAGCGAACCACAAATTGAAAACATAGGGAATTTAACGCTTATTATTGGAAACTAAGGGTCACAAAAATTTTGAATTAAACTGTTATCTATTTTCCCTTCATCCAAACTAGTGTTAAACATCACTGTGGGCATTAAGAAGGTTTCAATGGTGGATGCCATTATCCCACTGTTTTCTTTATTGTGGTCCACTTAAGCATTGAATATGCTTCAATTTTGGACTCCTGCCTTAAAATGATCAGGAAAAGATGGATGGACCGCTTGAATAAAACACATACATCAGTGGCCCCACAGAGTCTTCGTACTTAGATGGTGGTGAGCGGCTCAGTGCACAGTCCGCATCCAGGGCCGTGGGATCGATTCGAGTTAGACATGTACATACAATCACACGTATTGACGTATATATACGTATACATATGTATTTACACACGAATGTATGCATGCATGCAGCCAATGAGAAATTGAAGTGGATGATACGCAGCCAGTGCTGAAAAATTGCACACGTGGCTAAAAGTAATTTAAATTGAACAGGCCTAATTGTGGGTCCCAGTTTAGATGTATATCATAAACACAAATTAAAAAAATTACACTTATGTGATTATCAAACTATTGGTCGCGAATCAATGGTTAGGATTGCTCAACGAAGCTGATTTTGGGTCTGTGACTTATTTACCTTTAGTTCCGCAGTTTTGACAGTTTAGATCGAGTTAACATATTCCATATACAATTTCTGAGTGCCTGCGTATTAAACATCATACACCACGAGAGTATAAAAAAATAAGTCCCATGTGAATTTTTGGAGGGAATCGCACGTTATTTTTAGAGAAAATGACCACTGTAGACAAACCCTTTTACCCAGCGGTTTCTATGAAAGAATACAAACCTTAGTTACCAATCTAGATTAGCACGTGCGGACAGCGACGTTGAGGACGAAACTACCCCTCCTTTTCGCTGCGAAGACGTGCGCTGACGCTCCTCGAACTGAGAGTTGTACGAACGGCTTAAAAGGATTGGGGTCGGTGGTCTGTGGGCCCCACCATGATGTATGCTATTCATCCATGCCGTCCATATATTTTTCCATATCATTTTATGGTATACGACCAAAAATGAGGTATATACAAATCTCAAGTGTACCACATTACAGGAAACAGTGTTGAATGAGTGTCGACCATTAAAATCTTTTTGGGGCCCACTGTGATGCTCGTGAGAAATCCTTCCCGTCTAAGTTCATTCATAGGTCACAAAGACCTGGATGAAGAAGAAAAACAAATTTCATAATGATCTAAAACTTCTATAACCCCTAAAAGGGTTTCAATGGTAGACGTTCAATTCCCCATTGCCTTTTACAGTGTGGTCTACTTGATAGTTAGATCTATCTTATTTTTAGTCTCAAGCTTGAATATGAGCTCGCCAAATAGATGGACGGTTTGGATATAACACATACCTCATAATAGGATCCACAAAAAGTGGTGGAATTACAACAAAAAAAAAAAAAAAAAAAAAAACAAACCTGGTCCAGAGCTGTCCAGTGAGTTTTCCTCAAAAATCTTACAATTTTCGATATATCGACTGTCTGTCGATATATCGAAAAAGGGTTTCACCTTTAGCTACGGATTATAACCGTAGCCATAATGCTCATCTACTGTGTCTTGATCTATGAAATTTTTATTTATTTATTTTTATTTTTATTTTTTTACATAGAGAAATTTTTTCTACCTACAAATTTCTTTAATACATATTTATATAAATAGGTATATATAAGTATATAAAATTTTTTTCCCTCTTTTTTTTCATTTATTTTTTTAATCATTTAACAAGAATATCTTCTAAACCAAAATTAGTTCTTGACGTACCACATATGATTTTGGGGTAAGAGAAGCTACTTTAGCTAACCAACCTAGTTATTTTCCAAGATTCCATCGGTCGATGGTTGAGCGAAGCAACGTAGAAATTGAGCGAGGCAACGTAGAAACGCAATGAGGAACCCACGATTTGAGTAAGGCAACCCAGGAATTGAGCGAGGAAGCTACAAATTGAGCGAGGCAACGTAGAAATTGAGCGAGGAAGCTAGAAATTGAGCGAGAGGCAACGCGTAGGAATTGAGGGAGGAAGCTAGAAATTGAGCGAGGAAGCCGAAATTGAGCGAGGAAGGTAGAAATTGAGCGAGGAAGGTAGAAATTGAGCGAGGAACCTAGAAATTGAGCGAGGAAGGTAGAAATTGAGCGAGGCAAGTTCTAAAATCGGAGAAATTGAGCGAGGGAAGCTAGAAATTGAGCGAGGGAACCTAGAAATTGAGCGAGGGAAGGTAGAAATTGAGCGAGGGAACCAAGAAATTGAGCGAGGGAACCAAGAAATTGAGCGAGGGAAGGTAGAAATTGAGCGAGGGAACCAAGAAATTGAGCGAGGCAACCTAGAAATTGAGCGAGGCAAGGTAGAAATTGAGCGAGGCAAGCTCGTAAATTGAGCGAGGAAGCTAGAAATTGAGCGAGGAAGAAGAAAGTGAGCGAGGAAGGTAGAAATTGAGCGAGGAACCAGAAATTGAGCGAGGAAGCTAGAAATTGAGTGAGGAACCTAGAAATTGAAAGCGAGGAAGGTAGAAATTGAAAGCGAGGCAACCTCGAAATTGAGCGAGGAAAGCTAGAAATTGAGCGAGGAAGGTAGAAATTGAGAGGAAGGTAAATTGAGCGAGGAACCAAGAAATGAGCGAGGAAGGTAGAAATTGAGCGAGGAAGCTCGAAATTGAGCGAGGAAGGTAGAAATTGAGCGAGGCAACCTAGAAATTGAGCGAGGAAGGTAGAAATGAGCGAGGGAAGCCGAAATTGAGCGAGGAAGCCGAAATTGAGCGAGGAAGGTAGAAATTGAGCGAGGAAGCTCGAAATTGAGCGAGGATCTTAGAAATTGAGCGAGGAAGCTCGAAATTGAGCGAGGAAGGTATAAATTGAGCGAGGAAGGTAGAAATTGAGCGAGGAACAGAAATTGAGCGAGGAAGGTAGAAATTGAGCGAGGAAGCTAGAAATTGAGCGAGGAAACCTAGAAATTGAGCGAGGAAGGTAGAAATTGAAGCGAGGAAGGTAGAAGTGAGCGAGGAAGGTAGAAATTGAGCGAGGAACCTAGAAATTGAGCGAGGAAGGTAGAAATTGAGCGAGGAAGCTCGAAATGAGCGAGGAAGGTATAAATTGAGGGAAATTAGAAATGAGCGAGGCAACCCAGAAATTGAGCGAGGAAGGTAGAAATTGGAGGAAATTAAAGCTCGAAATTGAGCGAGGGATGCTAGAAATTGAGCGAGGGAAGGTAGAAATTGAGCGAGGGAAGCTAGAAAGAAATTGAGCGAGGGAAGCTAGAAATTGAACGAGGGAAGCTAGAAATTGAGCGAGGGAAGCTAGAAATTGAGCGAGGCAACCTAGAAATTGAGCGAGGGAAGCTAGAAATTGAGCGAGGGAAGCTCGAAATTGAGCGAGGAAGGTAGAAATTGAAGCGAGGAACCTAGAAATTGAGCGAGGAAGGTAGAAATTGAGTGTGGGAACCAGAAATTGAGCGAGGAAGGTAGAAATTGAGCGAGGCAACTAGAAATTGAGCGAGGAAGGTAGAAATTGAAGCAGCCAAGCTCAAAATTGAGCGAGGAAGGTATAAATTGAGCGAGGAAGGTAGAAATTGAGCGAGCAACTAGAAATTGAGCGAGGAAGGTAGAAATTGAGTTTGAAGCAAGTCGAAATTGAGCGAGGATGCTTAGAAATTGAGCGAGGAAGGTAGAAATTGAGCGAGGAAGGTAGAAATTGAGGAACCAGAAATTGAACGAGGAAGGTAAAATTGAGCGAGGAAGCTCGAAATTGAGCGAGGAAGGTAGAAATTGAGCGAGGAACCCAGAAATTGAGCGAGGAAGGTAGAAATTGAGCCGGTGGGAACATAGAAATTGAAGCGAGGAAGCAGTAGAAATTAGAATTGAGTAGGAAAATTAGTAAAGGAATTGAGCGAAAGTGGCGAGGAAGGTAGAAATTATGAAGGTAGAAATTGAGCGAAGCTCAAAATGAGCGAGGATCTTTAGAAATTGAGCGAGGAAGGTAGAAAACGAAACGAGGAGGAAGAAATCGAGTTTAGAAGAAATTGAGCGGGAAGCGTAGAAATTAGAAATTGAGCTGAAATTGAAGAGGTGAGCGAGGAAGCTGAGAAATTGAGCGAGGTAAAGAAGAAATTGGCCTGGAATAGAAATCGAAGAAGGTAAAGAAATCTGAGCAAAGCCGGAAGCAGTGGTGAAAGTAGAAATTGAGCAGAAGGAAAAAATGAGAAATTGAGCGAAGGGAAATTGAACGAGCGAGGAAGGTAGAAATTGAGCGAGGGTAGAAATTGAGTGAGGAAGTAGAAATTGAAGCGAGCTTCGAAATAGGAATGGCGGTAGAAAGTCCGAGCGAAAGAAGAAATTGAACGAGGAAGGAAGTAATTCAGAAATTGATTGGCGAGCAGAAATTGAAGCAGGAAGGTAGAAATTGTTGAAGGAACGAGAAATTAGAAATTGAGTGAACCTAGAAATTGAAAGCGAGGAAGGTAGAAAGGGAAGGTAAGAAATTGAAATGAGGTGAGGCCTAGAAATTGAGGAAGCCTAGAAATTTCAGAGTCGAGGAAAAAAATTAGGAGAACCAGAAAATGAGCGAGGAAGAGTAGAAATTGAGCGAGGAAGGTAGAAATTGAAGCTGAGGAACCAGAAAAGAAATTGAGCGAGGAAGAAAAAAATGAGTAAGGGAACACTAGAAATTAAGCGAGGAAGGTAGAAATTGAGCGAGGTAACCTAGAAATTGAGCGAGGAAGGTAGAAATTGAGCGAGGAAGCTCGAAATTGAGGCGAGGCATCGTAAGCCAGAAATTGAGCGAGGAACTAGAAATTGAAAGCGAAAAAAATCAGAAATTGAGCGAAGGAAGTAGAAGAAAGTGCGGGAAAATTTAGTTTGAAGTGAGGAAGCGTTTAGGAAGCTAGGCGAGCGAGGGAAGCGAATTGACCTCGAGATTCCCTCGATTTACGTTCCTCGCTCGTAAAGAAATCTAGGGTTACCCGCTCAATTTCTAGCTTCCTCACTCAAATCCTATGTTGCGGTTAAGTTCCTTGTCAAATTTTCCTCGCTAAATTTCTAACTTACTCGCTTCAATTCGGAAGGTTACCTCGCTCAAAGTAGTAAATTATCGGTTTTCCTCAGCCGATTTTACCTTCCTCGCTCAATTTTAGCTTCCTCGCTCACCTCTAGAAATTGCCTCGCTCAATTTTAACGTTTTCCTCAATTCGATTCTACGTTGCGCTAATTTCTAATTTCCTCGCTCAATTTCTATGTTCCTCGCTCAATTTCTATTTTCCTCGCTCAATTTTGCAAGTTGCCTCGCTCAATTTCTACCTTCCTCGCTTCATTTTCTACCTTTCCTCGCTCTGAAATTTCTAAATTGCCCGCTCAATTTCGAAACTTGCCTCGCCTCAATTCTACTTCTTCGCCTAATTTCAATTTGCCGTCAAGCTCGCTTCAATTTCTAGAAATTCGCTCATTTTGTCCTCGCTCATTTTCTGGCGCTTCTCTCAATTTCTACCTTCCCTCGCTTCAATTCCTACGTTGCTCGCTTCAATTCTACCTTCGATTCGCCTCATTTCTACCTTCCTCGCTTCAATTTCTACCTTCCTCGCTTCAATTTCGAACCTTCTCGCTCAATTTCTACCTTCCCTCGCTTTCAATTTCTAGTTGCCTCGCTTCAATATCTACCTTCCTCAGGCTCGATTCAATTTCTAAGTTCATTCAATTTCTAGCTTCCTCGAAAATCTAAAACCATTCTACCTTCCTCGCATTTCAATTTTACTGGTTCCTCGCTTCATTTTCCTCGGCTTCTCGCTTAATTTCTGTTTTCTTTCCGCGTTCGATTTTACGTTGCCTCACTGAAATTTCAATTTAGCTTCCTTCAATTTCTACCTTCCTCGCTCAATTTCGAAGCTTCACTCAATTTCTACCTTTTCCTTCCTAAACCATTTCCTTCAGCCTCAATTTCTCTCGCTCAATTTTCTTCCGCTTCTAAGCCTCAGCTTTCTTTAAGACTTCCTCGCTTTCAATTTCTACATTCCTCGCAGTTTTTCATTTCTAATTTTCGCTACATTTCAGCCTCGCTTAATTTCTAGCTTCCTCGCTCATTTCGATTTCAATGGCTTTCTCAATTTCTACTCGGTTTGCCAATTTCGATTTTACATTCCTCGCTCAATTTCTCGATTTTGCTTCCGCTCAATTTCTACCTTCCTCACAATTTCGATTTCAGCTTCCTCGCTCGATTTTACCTTGCCTCGCCTCATTTCGATTTCAAATTTCCTCTACTCGATTCTCCTTCGCTTCGCTCAATTTATACCTTCCTCATTTCATTCGAGCTTCCTCGCTCAATTTCTACCTTCTCGCTCATTTCTAGGTTCCTCGCTCATTTCATTACCTTCCTCGCTCAATTTTTATGTTCCTCGCTTTCAATTTCTACCTTCCCTCGCTCAATTTCTAGGTTCCTCGCTCAATTTCTGGTTCCTCAAACTCACTTTACGGCTTCCTCGCTCAATTTCTACTGGCTTGCCTCGCTCTAATTTCGAGCTTGCCTCGCTCATTTCTACCTTCCTCGCTTCAATTTCAGGTTGCCTATTTCAATTTCTACCTTCCTCACTCAATTTCTAAGATCCTCGCTTCAATTTCGAGCTTCCTCGCTCATTCAGCTTCCTCGTCAATTTCAGGTTCCTCGCTTCATTTTCGATTTCCTCGCTTCCTCGCTCATTTCACTTTCCTCAACTCAATTTCTAACTTCTCCTTTCAATTTCTTGGTTCCTCGCTCATTTCTACCTTCCTCGCTCGATTTCGAGCTTCGCTCATTCTCAATTTCTACCTTCCTCGCCTCTTTCTGCAACATTCGCCTCGTTCAATTTCGCCAGGCCGCGCTCAATTTCTACCTTCGCTCAATTTCTAGGTTGCCTCACTTTCAATTTTACCTCGCTCATTTCTCGGGTTCCCTCGCTCATTCTGCTTCTCGCTCAATTTCGAGCTTCCTCAACTCATTTCTACCTTCCTCGCTCATTTCAATTTCTACCTTCCTCGCTCAATTTCTAGGTTGTTTCGCTCAATTTCTACCTTCCTCGCTTCGATTTCTACTCAGGTTCCAATTTCGATTTCTACCTTCCTCACTCGATTTCGAGCTTCTCGCTCAATTTCTAGCTTCTTCCTCATTTCTCGAGCTTCCTCGCTTTCAATTTCTAAAGTTTTCTAATTTCACATTTCGCATTTCAATTTTACCTTCCTCGCTTCAATTCTACCTTCCTCGCTTCAATTTCTGAGTTCCTCGCCATTTTCTCATTTCCTCCGCTCAATTTCTACCTTCCTTCGCTTTCAATTTTTGGTTCCTCGCTCAATTTCGATTGAGCTTCCTCGCTCAATTTCTACCTTCCTCGCTCGATTTCGAAGCTTCCTCGCTCAATTTCTACCTTCCTCGATCAATTTCTGTTCCTCGCTCGATTTCTAGCCTCGCTTCAATTTCTACCTTCCCTCGCTTCAATTTCGGGTTGCCTCACTCAATTTCTAGCTTCCTCGCTCACTTCGATTTACGGCTTCCTCAATTTCGATTCCTCAACCATGGCTCGATTTCGCTTGCTCGCTCAATTTCTACCTTCCTCGCATTTCAATTTCTAGGTTCCGCCTCAATTTCAATTTCTACCTTCCTCGCATTTCGATTTCTACCTTCCTCGCTCAATTTTCACTTCCTCGCTCAATTTCTGGTTGCCTCGCTCGATTTTCGAGCTTGCCTCGCTCAATTTCTACCTTCCTCGCCATTTCGTTGGAAATTTTCTCGCTCAATTTCGATTTAGCCTTCCTCGCTCATTCCCACGGCTTCCTCGCTCAATTTCTAGCTTCCTCGCTCAATTCCTACGTTGCCTGCTTTCAATTTCTGGCTTCCTCGCTCAATTTCTACGTTGCCTCGCTCGATTTGTAGCTTCCTCATTTCAATTCTGGGTTGCTTAGCTCAATCGTAGGTTCTCTCGCTCGTTTTCTACGTTGCTCGCTTCAATTTCTACGTTGCCTCGCTTCAACCATCGACTGATGGAATCTTGGAAAATAACTAGGTTGGTTAGCTAAAGTAGCTTCTCTTACCCCAAAATCATATGCATGACGTCAAGTAACTAATTTTAGTTTAGAAGATATTCTTGTTAAATGATTAAAAAAATAAATGAAAAAAAAGAGGGAAAATTTTTTTATATACTTATATATACCTATTTATATAAATATATATTAAAGAAAATTGTAGGTTGAATAAATTTCTCTATTTAAAAAAATAAAAATAAAAATAAATAAATAAAAAATTTTATAGATCAAGTAGTCTGACGCTTATACTACTGATTATAATCCGTAGCTAAAGGTGAAACACCTTTTTCGATATATCGACAGACAGTCAATATATCGAAAATTGTAAGATTTTTGAGGAAAACTCACTGGACAACTCTGGACCATTTTCGATATATCGACTGTTAGTCGATATATCGACGCTGGTTTGTTTTTTTTTTTTGGTTTTTTTTTTTTTTTTTGCTGTTGTAATTTCACCACTTTTTGTGGGTCCTATTATGAGGTATGTGTTATATCCAAACCGTCCATCTATTTGGCGAGCTCATATTCAAGCTTGAGACTAAAAATAAGATAGATCTAACTATCAAGTAGACCACACTGTAAAAGGCAATGGAGAATTGAACGTCTACCATTGAAACCCTTTTAGGGGTTATAGAAGTTTTAGATCATTATGAAATTTGTTTTTCTTCTTCATCCAGGTCTTTGTGACCTATGAATGAACTTAGACGGGGAGGATTTCTCACGAACATCACAGTGGGCCCCAAAAAGTTTTTAATGGTCGACGCTCATTCAACACTGTTTCCTGTAATGTGGTACACTTGAGATTTGTATATACCTCATTTTTGGTCGTATACCATAAAATGATATGGAAAAATATATGGACGGCATGGATGAATAGCATACATCATGGTGGGGCCCACAGACCACCGACCCCAATCCTTTTAAGCCGTTCGTACAACTCTCAGTTCGAGGAGCGTCAGAGCACGTCTTCGCAGCGAAAAGGAGGGGTAGTTTCGTCCTCAACGTCGCTGTCCGCACGTGCTAATCTAGATTGGTAACTAAGGTTTGTATTCTTTCATAGAAACCGCTGGGTAAAAGGGTTTGTCTACAGTGGTCATTTTCTCTTATTTTTAGACGTCTACGTGTGTGCATGCGCATTTGCACTGAGTACGCGGATTGGTACGCTGCGGCGTAGTGTGATACTATGTGGGGCCCACCATGACGTACGTAGGTATTTTATCCAAGCCCTCCATCCTTCTTTCTAGTTGATTTTAGGGTTTGAGGCCAAAATGGAAACATAACCAAAGCTTAAGTTAACCACACCGTAGAAAGCAGTAGAGATGGTGCCATTCACCGTTGAAATCGTCTTTAAGTCCCACGATAATCTTTATTTCTCATCCAAAACGCATTTATACAGTCATACAGACCTAGATGAATGGAAAACAAATATCAGCTTGATCCAAAACTTTTGTGACCCTTGAAGAAGTTTTCAATGATATGCATTCAATTTCCTTTGTTTTTATGCAGTGTGGTCCACTTGAGCTTTGATATGTTTCAAGTTTTAATTTATGTTCTAAATTGATCCATAAAAACAATAAACGGCGTGGATAAAACAAGTACATCACATAGTATCCACACCACGCGTGCTGAGGTGGTGGATGCACAATCACGTCCTGATTTGGTACTGCCCTGCTATGACGTCATGGGATTTTAATGGATGGCAGTTACTGTCATGGGATGGCCCAGTCGGATGAGGACGGATTGTGCCGACTTTGGCACAGACAGCCTGTCTTGAAAAGGAAGCGGCCTACGTGTTGACCGATGTAGGACAGCCCCTCTCTAGTTAGGTCTGGTGGCGTAGTACCCAGTCCGCGCCCTGCTATTGTAGGGAAGCCGATTGCATGTGGTAGCACCGGAGGGTATTATGTGGAACCCACCTTGGTGTATGTGTTTCATCCACGAAGGTCATCTGTTTTTCCAGGTCATTTTAAGGGGATTAGCTCAAAAATGAAGCAAATCCATAGCTCAAATGGACCACGCTATAGAAAACAGTGGAGATTGAAGGACTGCAGTTGAAAGCTTCTTGGACTTATATTTGTGTTTTACCTTCATCCAGGTCTATGTGATCTTATGAACCGGTTAGATGGTAAATAAAGCATAACATAGGCCCCGTGAGGTTTTAAACGGTGGCTGTGGCAGTTCAATCCTCATTGTTTTACAATGGCGTGGTCCACTTGACTTTTATACCTCCATTTTTGGGTTCATGCCCTAGAAGAACAGATGGGCTATATGTTTAAAACACATACACCACAGTGGGCTCCAAAGAGAGCCTTGGCCAGTGCCATAGGCAAGCCACTTCCATGGTACAGCACACAACAATACTTGTGCATGTGTGCTGCTAGAAAACCTCAAGCAACTTACTATAAATGTATGTGTTATATCCACGTCATTTATCTATTTCGGCAAACTATTTTAGGGCGGGTAAGTTTTTAGCATAGACTTAGCAGAGTACTCACCTTTTTTTATTTGATATGAACAAAACTTACCTAATTAAATTAGACATTATCTTGAACGGATGAACTCATAAAGATGAAAATATTCCACTTTTTTAAGTACTTTATCTTAAAGACTAAGGGTATTTTTATCCAAAACTTTATTTCCGTGCCCTTAAAATTTACTTTAGTATCATAAGTTTTTGGCGTCAAAAAAAAAAAAAAAAAGCATGGCACGAAAGAGTATACTATACTAATTTTTTCTTTTAGGGCATGAGGCCAACAATGAAGTAAAAAAAGGCATGGCACAGAAGAGTATACTATACTAATTTTTTCTTTTAGGGCATGAGCACAACAATGAAGTATATCCAAATCTCAGGTGGACCACACCATAGTAAATGATAACAATTAAATACCCACCTTTAAAATTTCCTCAAGGCATAAAAGTTTAGATCAAGTGTTTTTTATTTCCCTTCATTTAGATTCTTGTGACTTTATCAATGTCAGATATATGATATGGTGAGCAAATAAGTATTATGGTGAGCCTTAGGATGTTTCACATGGTGTAGTCCACCTTAGCTGTGGACCTGTCTTATTTTCAGTCTCATGTTATAAAATGAGCTGAAAGTGGATGGGAATGCAGATTAATTAAACTCATACATCATGGTGGGTCCACAAAGCTTGTTCAATAATGGTGCATGCTGCACCACGCAATCCGATTCGGTGGTGACCCCAACACGGATATCTGACTCTATGGGCCCACTGTAATGTATTTGTTTTATCTACACCATCCATCCGTCCTCTTCTATCGACTGGTTGCAGGGCGAGCACCTTTTTTCCTACACATGCACGTTGGAGTAGCCTGTAAGACTGACATATTACATGCGTTTGTAGAGTACTCGTGGTGTACGTACTTCCACAACATGCATGGGAGCATGAATGGAATCCCCTGCTTATGGGTCCACCATGTTGTCTGCTTGACATCCACTCCATCCATTAGTTGTAATCTTCAATGCTTGATCCCCAGGACACAAATCGGCCAGATCCAAAAGTCAAGTGGACCACACCACAGGGAAAAATAAGGATGGGATTCCAACCATAAGTTTTTTGTGTATCTTTCATCAAACTCGTTCATCAGGTGTGACCCATCGTGATGAAGTGAAAAAAAAAAAAAAAATCCTTATCCAAAGCTCAGGTGGACCCTACCACTTGAAGAAATATATTTAAGGGCTAATTTAACACTTTTTCCATTGGCATGGCCATCTGATTTTTTATCTATTAGATTTTTTATTTTATTTTATTTTTTTTAAAAAATATATGGTGAACATAAGGGTCCCCACCTGATAGACGTACGAATTGGATTTTCGCATATACAACATGGTGGACCACGACAGAGCATGGGTCTTTTAGAGGATTTCGGTCCATCTAAGAATGTACGCTGCTTCCATTTGTCGCACAGCATTAGCTGTGCACGTTAGTCAATAAAAGCTTAAATCCCATGTACGAGTAAGTAGATAGCATGAACAAGTAAGTAGATATCTCTTCATGCTGTGCACGTTATACGTACACACACACACACACACACACACACACACACACACACATATATATATATATATATATATATATATATATATATATATATATATATATATATTCGTGCCTGCGGGTGACGGTGGACCAATTGAGTCCGGTTCAGCTGCAATGTTTGTAGAATAAGCTTACTTACAACTTTTGTGTGGGTCCACCGTGATGTTTACATGACATCCGCTCCGTCCATCATGTGAGCCCCCTCATGTTTTCCTGACCCAAAAAATCGGGCTGACCCGAACCTCATCGTAGTCCACGTCATGTATAAAACCTTTAAGATTACTTCATATGGCCACCTCCGTTTTGGAGTGGCCTGAGTTTTAGGGTATCTATTCAATCTAGGTCCGGCGCATCTTATGAATGGATTGGATGACAAATAAAAAACACAGTGGGCCTCAGATTCAATTTGGAAGGTTTTGATGGTGGGCTCCCATCCTATATATACTCTTTGTTGTGACCCACCTGTGTTTTGAACGAGCCTGATTTTTGGGATACAGTGTAAAATTGAAGGGGCTCACCTTATGGACAGACCGGATGTGGGCCTACATCATGGTGGGCCCCACACACAACAATGTAGAACAAGCTTATTCTACTATAGTAGTAGAGGAATAGATCTCAAGTACTTTAGCGAGAGTTTAAGGTTAGTTGGGAGTTGGGGGAGTGCTATTAAAGGGTGCACCGGCAATGGAAGTCTAAGGTCAAAGGTTGCTGACTTTTGGCTCTGCAGAAGTTAAATGTGTCTGCAAATTATACTCATCTACCAGTTTGTACTGGTGGGGCCCATTTCTCAACGGTCCAGATGATGGATTTTGGTTGGGCCAGACTGTGGATGAAGTGATGGACCATCCCTAAATTTGTCACCTGAAAATGGGTAGTCAGGAAGCCTAAGATTGGTGGATGAGATCTCTTAATTTGGTAGAATTTTGGGGCATTCTTCTATGATGGGGATTGGGGATCATAAGATCCGGACAGTACACTAGGCTCTTCAGTTTATACTAGTGGGGCCATGCTTCACTGATCTAGACCATTGCTTGATTGTGGATTATAAATTTCTACGCTGAAAATGGACGGTAAAGAAGAGGATTGCAGCAATGATTCACACCCAACCAAAACAAGCCTGAGAATTTGGACTCAGATTGCTATAGCTTTGTGAGCCCACCATGATATTTGTATTTTATACACATTGCCAATTCATTTTTTCAGCTAACTTTAGGGCGTGAGCAAAAAACGAGACAGATCCAAATCTCAAGTGGACTACACATGAAACAGTGGTGATTGAACATGAACCATTAAAAACTTCCTAGCTAGGGACCTCTATAATGTTTATTTACCATCCAACCGGTTGATTAGGTTACGGGAGATGAACAAGGGAAAATATAAATATCAGCTTGATCCAAAACATTTGTAGCCCCATAAAGTTTTTAATAGTCCGCGTTCAATCACCAATGTTTCCTTTTTGTGTGGTCCATTTGAGATTTGAATCGTTCTCATTTTTTTACTTCATGCCCTAAAGTGTATCCGTTGGGCACTGCCCAAGATTTGTTGAGGCACTCTCTATCGAGACTCTAATTGCATAGGGTAGCACCGGGTGGATATCATGTGCTTTGGAAAAGCTCTGTGGGCCCATCATGATGAACGGATTTTATTTTATTATTATTATTATTTCTTACTTTCTATTCATTTTCGTGGGATGAGCCCAAAAATTGAGTAGACCCAAATCTAAGGTAGACCACACGGCAGGAAACCGTGGTTATTTAATGCCAACCATCACAAACTTCCATGGGGCTACAAAAGTTTTGGATTAAGCTGATATTTGTTTTATCCCTTCATTGGGTGTGACCTAATTTACATATTGGATGGCACATAAATATGATAGTGGGCTCTAAGAAGTTTTTAATAGTAAGCATTCAAATAACCACTAAATCCTATTGTTTGGCTCACTTGAGATCTAATGGCTCATTTTTAGGCTCATGCCCTAAAATGCTGTGGCTCAATAAAACACATACATCATGTTAGGCCCACAGAGTTTTCAAGAAGATATAGCAACGGCATCGTTGCTGTGTGCTACACTATTACAATCTGAGTCCCATATGATCCTGACAGTGCACTAGGCTCTGATCAGTTTATACTGGAGAGGACATGGCTCACTGATATAAACCATTGATTGATTGTAGATTATGAATTTCTGTCTGCAAATGGACGGTCAAGAAGAGGAATGAGCAATAGTTCACAGCCAACCGAAAAAGGCCCAAGATTTTTTTTTTTTTTTTTTTTTTTTTTTTTGAGGCATTCACTATCCACTGTGGGGCCCAACAGGCCAGAGAGGGAGAGAAGCTTCTGTCACGTCTCAACTACATGCATTGATTTCTCACCACCATCATATACTATAAATATCCATCTCTTCCTGACCTTCCAATTCACTAAGCAAGCGTTTCGATCTTATCTTCCTTTGAGAGAAGATGGGGAGGTTTTCAAAGAATGTATGTGTTTTCGGTGCATTGGCGATAATGGCAGTGTTGGTTGTTGGAATTGTAGAAGCACGCCGTATCGAGAAAGATAGCTTTGTTGATACCATTGGTAGTGGTGGAGGTTTTGGAGGTGGCGGGGGGCTAGGCGGCGGTGCTGGTGGTGGAGTGGGTGGGGGCTAGGCGGTGGTGCCTGGTCTTTGGTGGTGGAGCAAAGCGGGGATTAGGTGGTGGCGGCGGTCTTTGGTGCCGGTGGGGGACTAGGCGGCGGTGGTGGGTCTTTGGCGCCGGTGGGGGACTCGGCGGCGGCGGCGGTGGTCTTAGTCTTTGGTGGTGGAGCGGGCGGGGGCTAGGTGGTGGCGGTGGTCGGTGGGGGACTAGGTGGTGGCGGTGGTGGTGGAGGTGGTGGGGGGGCCAGGTGGTGGGTGGAGGTGGAGCGAGGCGCCGGTGGAGGGTTGGTAAGGGTGGTGGACTTGGGGGTGGTGCCGGGTGGAGGTGGTGGACTTGGTGGTGGTGGTGTCGGGTGGTGGTGGAGGATTGGTAAGGAGGTGGTGGACTTGGTGGTGGTGGTCGAGTCTTGGAGGTGGAAGTCGGTTAGCTTTGAGCGGTGGTTTGGAGGGTGGTGGGTGGTGGCGGTCTTGGAGGTGGTACCGGCGGCGGTCGGGTGGTGGGGTTTGGAGGAGGTGGTGGACTTGGTGGCGGTGGCTTGGAGGTGGTGGACTGGTGGTGGTGGCGTCGGCGGAGGGTTTGGTAAAGGTGGTGGAGTTGGTGGTGGTGGTCTTGGCGCGTGTCTTGGTGGCGGTCTTTGGAGGAGGAGGTGGGTGGCAGTCTTGGAGGTGGTGGTGGTGGTGGCGTCGGCGGAGGGTTTGGAGGAGGAGGTCTTGGAGTGAGGTGGTGGCTTGGAGGAGGTGGTGGGAGGTGGTCTTGGTGGTGGTGGTGTCGGTGGTGGAGGGTTTGGTAAAGGTGGTGGAGTTGGTGGTGGTGCTTTGGTGGTGGCGCCGGCGGTGGTGGTGAACTTGGTGGTGGTGGCGGTGTTGGAGGTGGTCTTTGGTGGTGGCGTTGGTGGAGGGTTCGGTAAGGGTGGTGGAGTTGGTGGCGGTCTTGGCGTTGGTGGTGGTGGAGGAGTTGGAGGTGGGTCTGGTGGTGGTGGAGGATTTGGAGGTGGGGCCGGGGGAGGTGCTGGAGGTGGTAAAGGTGGTGGTGGTGGTTTTGGAGGTGGAGTTGGAGGAGGTGAAGGTGGTTTTTAGTTTTAGATATAGAAGAGTCTGTTCTACGTGTGACTCCATGCAACTACTGCATGAACGTATGCTGAGTATCCCTCCAATAAATAATTGGCTAATGAAATAAATAGATATTTCTTTCTACTCTCATGCAAAAATCTCTCTTTATTTATTTATTTATTTTTCTTTTATTATTATTGCATTTGTTATCACTTTTGTTTGATTTTTTACGGGCCTATTTTATAACCGTTTATCATGATCATAGGTAGCTGCTAGTGGGCCACAAAGTTTCAGAAGCATCTGATGTCCTACAAGTGGGACCATCTTTTAATGACCTGAATCATTGAATATTGAGCCTCATTGCAAATGCCCCATGCATCAAAAACTCTTTCACATTCCTAGATCCCAGCTATGGAATATCCAACTTTCTTTTATGTTGAGTTGGAAATGTTATTGTATTTTCTTCCTCACCCGTTTATTTGTTAGGCTACCAATTCAAGGGTTGTGTTTTTTCCATATTTCTGATGCATGGGCCAGCAACAGTGGAACCATCACTACTAATCCAAAGGCCCCAAAAACTCATATTTTTACTTTACAAAACAACTCATTCCTCTCTCTCCTTTTCGGACTCTGGCTCATCATAAACATTTCGGGCTAGGCTTGGACTGAACTATTTTTGGCCGTCGTGAGCCCGAGCTGGGTTTGAGCTTATGTTGAGCAATGCAGACTAGGGTTAGATAGAGTTTGGCCTGGTCTTAACCAGGTTGGTTGACATTGGTACTTATCAATGAGCTATGAAAAATGAAAAACTATTCCTTAATTTATAAATGTATGAGATGAAATAGTAAATATGATTACAAAGTATTTTTAACAATTTAGTTTAATGATAACATGTAAATCATCCTTCGAGTCCAAATATTCAAATTATACAAAAGAAAATAAAAATACAAGGATAGAATTTCATGTACTAATAGATGGGCAACCATTCCTTGCCATCGATGAAATCAATGGTCGCGAAATGATGAACTTGTTCCACGGTGCATTGTTTAGAACATGGAACGTGATGATCTGTGTTGGATCCAGGGCCATAGCAATCATGCTCCCAAAGTGATAAATTACTGCCCAAATACATATTATCTTATTAGGAAATTTTATATAAAACTTAGTTTGGGCGCGTTTGGCTGCACCGAATATCGTGAAATTTTCCACCATATCAGACTAATTAATCAGGTGCGTTTGGCTGCACCAAAGTTAATGATGATCTCAAACCTGAAGTCTAAGGTTGCCTACTATGCAGCACTTGATGTACAATACCTGAGCTCGGCAGGTCTACTGTGTTGTACATTTGAAATCCACTCCATCCATCATGTCAGAACTAAATCTTGGGACTTTGAGAAAAAAATCATCCTGATAAAAAACTCAGGTGGGCCACACCACTGGGAAAAAGGGAGGAGATGCCAAACCTAGGTTTGTATATGGATCCCACCATGTGTTGTATATTCGATCCAACACGTTTGTTCTTCAGGTGTGTCTCACAAGGATGAACATACATCACAAAAGTCACAGCCTGATATAAAATTCACAAGTTGGCCGAGTTAAGATTCTGATCCAGGTGATGTTTTATATGTACAGTGAACATCAAAAGTCCTATATGATGGACGGACTGGATTTCATATGCATGACGTGAATGGGCCCATAGAGCTTGAATATTTTACCTGTAGTGTGTTGTAGAGGATTCCTACCCAGCATACCCTAGTGCCACGCACTACATGTTTGGCTCAACGTATGTAGAGCTGGCAATGGACCATATGGGTGGGTCCCATGTTTCAGCATCTGCCCAATAAATATTCTCCCTGTGGGCCCAAGAACAATTTCAGCCCACCAAGGCCCATTCATTTTTCTGGCCTCCCTTTTAGCCAACTCTTTAGGTTGTCAAGTAGGTTCCTTCCCAGCCTCCTACTTGGGGCTTCCTCTGTGTAGGAAAACCAGCTATATCCTTATGGGACAAAATTATAGAGAGGTTAGAGAGGAAGCTCTCCCCTTGGAAGAGCAAGCTTCTCTCTCTTGAAGGTCGTATTTCTCTCATTAAAACGAGCTTGTCGAACTTACCTATTTATTATGTCGTTATTCCGTTGCCACATTTCTGTCATTAAACAGATCGATAAGTTGAGACGAGTTCTTATGGCAAGGGGGGTTTGTGGGCATAAAATTTCCCTTTCTTTACTAGAAGGAAGTTTGTACTCTCTATTCCAAAGGGGGTGTTGGCATAAATGCCTCATTCTGGTTAATGAAGCTCTCTTGGGTCAATGAGCTTGAAGGTTCCAAGTGGAAGGGGATTTGTTATGGAAATCTATTATTGCTACCAAGTATGGGGTCACTCCTTCGGGATGGTGGACCAAATCCTCCTCCCTACATTGTGACTCATTCTTGTGGAAATCCATCACAAGAGTGGCCTATAAGGTCATATGTGGCTCCAACCAAGGTCTAGCATTTGGTCTAGCATCTTCTCCCTTGCAGAGCTCCCTTGGGTGATTCCTTCCTCCATCAAGATTTTCTTTTGTTCTTGGCACGTTTGTTCAGGGTGTCTGCTAGGTAGAAAGAAATGGAGGCTAGCTATATGCTAGTGGCTCTTTTGGTCATTTGGAGAGAACAAAATGAGCTCTACTTTTGCAATAAGAGTCTCTCAGCTGCTGGGAGCCTGGGACTCTAGCTAGGGGGATCGCTCTGTTTCGAGATTGGCTCCCTAAGTTGTTTTAGAGGTTTTTAGGGGCTGGTGTCCCTTCTTGGTTTTTTTTGTTCTTTGTAGCTCTAGTTCTCTAGGGTTGCTCCCTTTTCAGGAATTCTTTTCTGCTTCTTTGATAGTTTTGTTTTTCTTGGCCTGGGCCTAATAAATTTGCATCATTGTTTCAAAAAAAATGGTGGGAACCACCTTTCTTGAGCACATCTCTATCCTAAAATGGCAAATGTGTATCCTAGTTAAGACTGTCCTAATTCAATGCCTAAATATGGATGTGCCAGAGCCCAAACACCACACCCACCACCCCATCCAATCAATGAACTTTCTTCAATTGAATGTGAACTATTCACTGTTCTTCTTTTCACTGTCCATTTGTCGGGAGCTGATCAGATGGTTAGCATCATCCAGCAACGGGCCATTCATTACACTCCGATCATGTTATTAAGACAGATGCCATTTGCAGCCTAAGTTGGCATGCATGCCTTTTTCGAGTGGTGGAGAAACGAAATTGGCAATAAAATCAAGATTTAATAGAACCAAAAATCTCTAAACGTAATCGAGTGGTGGAGAAACGAATTGTCGAAAGAATTGAACGGACAGATCGAGGGCCGTTGATCTGACGATGAAGACTAACCTCGACAATGTTGCCGACTAAGTAAGGGAGCTGTTTGTTGAGCTTGATCTTTTCTTGATTCTCTTTGATCTTCTCCTTGAACGATTCTAGTTCTAGATTCGTTCTCTGCAACTCTTCCTACAAGAGAGAGAGAGAAACCCTAGCAATCAGAAAAGAGAGATGGAGAGAGGAGAGAGAGAAGGGGGGTGTTATTTTTCGACCTTGAGGATGCGGATTTCGTTGTCGAGAAGACGAGAAGCTCTGACGATGTCGTCAGAAGACATGGAAGCGAGCTGATCGTCTTCGAAAGAACTGCTGTCTTCTACCATAGCTGAAGCCATTGGAGAGAGAGAGTTTTCTTCGATGGGAAGAAAGAGAGCTTGGCAAAGGTGAAGGAGAAAAAACTTTGATACTCAAGTGTGATGGATGATACACAGGCGAGGAAGGATTAGATGTCACCCGGGTCACAACTTAGCGGGTGTTACCCTAATCGTGTGGGCCCCACCTTGATCTATTTTTTTTACATCCACTCCGTCCATCTGTTTTTCAATCTCATTTTAGAACGGTATCTCAAATATTAAGAAGATCCAAATGTCAGCGGACCATAACGCTAGAAATATTGATGGATGATCATTAAAATCATTTTATGAACTACGAAAGTTTTAGATCAGGCTACTATTACCATTTTTCCATTCATCCAAGCTTTTTTGACATAAGCATTTAGGTGGATGGCAAATAAATATTACGAGAACCTCACGAAGGGCCCTTTTTCACGGTGAGGCACTCAGTCACCCCTGTTTCTTTTGATGTGGTTAAACTGATATTTAGTTGTACTTAATTTTTGAAACCTCCTCAAAATGAGTCGGAGAAATGGATGGACAGCTTATACATACAACACATCATCAAGATAGCTCCCCATGGTAAAGATAACTGCATCGAGCTATTACCTAGGTAACACTTAATCAGTTCATACTAATCCCACAGGACGAAGCTATATATATATGGAAGGTCTTGTCAAAGGCTATGTGGAGGCCACCATAATATGTATATTTTATTTTATCCATGCCGTCTATCATTTTTTAAAGATCATTTTAAGAGGTGATCCCAAAAAAGAGGAGATTGAAGTATTGGTGGACAACATCAAAGGAAGCAGTTGGGATTGAAAGCCCTATGTTAAGAACTTCTTGAGCATACAAAGGCTTTGGATCAAGCTAACATTCATGTTTTCAACAGTAAAAGTTCAATTCCCATTGCTTTTTATGGTATAGTCCACTTGAAGTATTTTGAAGGATTTGGATACTTCTTAAATTTAAATTCTCTCACCTCCTAGCTACAAAAATGTCAAAAATAACGATGAATCTTTATAAATCTGTCTAATTGTACACTACTAAACATATCATAATCATCTTTTAGTTTTCAAACTACCTTTCAGAAGAGGAATGCTTTTTTGAGGAACTGTTCTCGTGAGAACTTCTGATACGTTATGTGAGCACAAAATTCAAATGGTTCATCAAATGAGTCTCATCATGAAACACCCAAGGCTAACCTTTTGACATAATATTCCAAAAATTTGGTGGGCCATAGTAAAGTGAAAGGTAAATCAAGGGTGTGAGGGTGTTCGCATTGCCATGACAAATCCAATTTTTAGATCAGGCCAAAAAGTTAGCTTGGAGAATTCCATGAAGTTCCACGCCGCATGTCAAAACTTCTCATGGAGTTCTCATGAGAGCATTTTTAACCTCTTATAATAATAATAATAAATAAATAAATAAATAACATATTTAGAATTAGGAGTGTCAATAGGCCCGCTTAAGGCCGGGCCAAGTGCGGTTCAAGCCCAGCCTGCATTGATAAATCTAAAACCATACCCGGCCCAACCTAAGGGCCTGATCTTACAGCCGAAGCCTGGTCTGAGGTGAGCCATGCCCAGATGCCCAACGGGCCTGCCTGGCCCATTGACAGCCCTATTTAGAAGTGAAGTTATTTTTCGGTTATTACTCCATTCCCAAATGTGTCCAAACTTCAAAAACAATGAATAAAGATAATCTTTGAGTGTTTTTGTGGCCATGCTCTATCAATTAATGAAACCCATGATTCAATCATGTAAACACATAGACATAGGTAGATAATTTGAATAGTCTACTTGTCACAAGCAAAAAAAATTCCTATTTGTTGCTATTAATTGGGTCATATCATCACACATTGCATTTAATACAGCATTGCTTACTACGGCAATGATAATGTGAACCAACCACAATGCAGGAAAATAAGATGAGGTTCACTTTTATTCAAGTCATGGCACCTTGGAAGCATGCCCTCGGACCACTAAGATCAAGACTCCTGACTAGTAATGGTCTGACCCAGATATAAGTTCCATAATAATGGCTGGGATAACCTGATGAGCAGGGTAGATCATATAAAAATAACACAGTGGACTGCAACCGCCCATAAATCTCCAACTCACATGTTGGCCACCTGATGGTTGGATCGGCCTGATTTTTGAGGCATCTCAATTTCACAGTGGAACGACCCTTCCAGACGGGTTGGATTCCATGCAAATATCCAGTGGGCAACATTCATAAGGGTTGTAAAATAAACCTATCCTACAAACGCTTGTAGAGGATCAATACGATCAGTTATGCTATGAAAATACTATATGAGATACTTCATCCTCAGGTTTACGCAATTTATTTATCCATTGAAAACGCATTCTTTGTTTTCTACACCCTTTTCACACGTTTCATTACATGCCACACATGTGCCAACCTAGTAAATGCTGGGACATCTGAGGAGTTCATCAAGTTTCTAAATTGTTGGGTCATACCCCAAAAGTAGGCTGGTTACTCACTTGGTGGGCCATATATATATATATATATATATATGGAAAAAGGTACTATGAGGTCGAGCGTAAAGCGGTCGTCCCTGAGGTCGAGCTGGGGTGGGCCCCATCGTGCTTCCTTTCGAAGATCCACACCGTCCACCAGATGCACCGCTCCAAGTGGGACCCACGCGGCTGGAAATCCACCGTCCACGGAACTCAGGTGGGTCATACCTTCTGAAAACATAAGTATACACACGAAAACATGTAAAATCACTTGGTGGGGCTCACCTAAGATGTGTATACCACCTGAAAAGTGGTCTAAAATTAAATTCAAGTGGGACACACATGATGGACGGTTTTGATCATGAAAAAACTCTCGAAATGCCCCCACAACTGGTTTTGAATGTTTCAATGGTGCACGGCCCCTCTCCACTTGGTGTGGCCCACAAAAGTCACAGATTGAGGTGATTTTCAGCCGTGTGGGCCCCACCTGGGATGGTGCATCTGACTGAAGGGGTAGATGTTCGAACAGCATCACGGTGGGCCCCACACTAACTCGACCTCATGGACGACCGTTGGCGCTCGACCTCATAGTACCCTTTCCCTATATATATATATATATATATATATATATATATATATATATATATATATGTCACGCCCCAAACTCATGAAAACCGGGCTTATAAAATTCTCGATCGCCGAATCGGTGGAATGACCTCAGTAGTACCCCATTCTCGGCTCCCGGCGCCCATCGTGGATTAGATCGTGGGATCCTACAAGGAGGATTTTCAAAATGAATTTTTTTTTTTTTAATGTAATGGAGCATAACCACAAGCATAACCAAGACACAAAACAACAACACCACATATCCACTATATCAAAAACTTTTAAGTACAATGCGGGAAGGAAAATATAATGTAATGCTATCAAAGAAAACTCCAAAAGCTCAGGTCTTTGACGCTCAGGAGCTCAATCTTTGCAACCTAACGCCACACGCACGCATCTATCGTGCATAAGCTACAAAAGCTTAGAGGGTGGTGAAAGTGTGTGTAAGGCGAGTGCCAAGTTTACAATATCGAGTAATGCGGAAATATGCGGTAAGTCCATGAATGCCAATATACTAAAGCTATGTAATGCAAGGCATGAATGCTGTCGGTCATACCAAGACCATGCGATGCGAGGCCTATGTAGCCAAATGTCATATGCGAGATGCAAAGCAAGCGTGCCAGTACTCATAAGTACACATATCGTCTGAGTTCCTCTCTGGATATCACTGGGGTCTAATACACCTCACCGTTGTCTCCTCCCTAGGCGCACGGTCAAGCAAGTGGAAGAGACCACACTATCCGCCCGACGATGGTACGCCAATACCTACCAGGCTCATCGATAGCGGACACATTTGCGAGCTGGTCAAACTCAGCCTAGCTTATAGCCCTCTCACTCAGGCGGATAAGGCCACACCCCCTTCCAACCGACCACGATACAGTGGGAGACGCGACCTACTGGTATTCGGCACTTGGGCGCTCGTGTATCCACTCGGTCTAGACGTTGGAGCAACTCCTGGTACCAAAAAGGTTCTGGGATTTTCACCTAAGGACATCCTAAGTGCCCACAAGTGCTAGAACAAAGTATTTCCAAAGTATCCGATACGGCCATCCACGATGTGCCTGTGGAGCCACGGCCCTGATGTCGCTAGGGCGTGCAGTGATCAAGTCACACATATGCGAGATGCATGAATCACACCGTACAATCATGTAGTAATCTCATGCGTACCACGCGATCATGTGGGGCACTCCGTCTCATAAGGAGTCCCGTAAATGTCTCAGTCCAACGGCTTATGCTATGATCAAACATTCCTCATATCAAGCATACAAATGATGCGTATGGGTATGAATCATGTAGCTATACCAAGCATGTTATAAAGTGGTGAACTATCAACAAATGTGGGCCTACTAATGGGCCCTAGGGAGAGTTATAATGCGGACATTTAACCAATATTATTCTTACAACGTGGACGTCAAACCAACATTTCTCCTAAGGCATAACCTGTCATCAAACATTATTACACACACTATGGAGGAATCCCTCATTACAATGAACCCTAAGGACGTCCTATTGAGCCTCGACCCATGGGCCTTATATTCATCAAATGGGCCGTATCATATGGGCCTTTTATAAATCAAGTGGGCCTCATCAAAGGGGCCTTATGTACATTGTAATGGGCCATATCCCGTGGGCCTTTGAATACATCACAATGGGCCTTGTAACATGGTTCTCATATATATCAAAGTTGGACTTAACAACGGGCCACAAATACCTCGAATGGGCCTAATCACATGGGCTTTATGTACATCAAAGTGGGCCTAAAAAACGGCTATAAATACACACCCAGGTGGGCCTAATCACATGGGCCTTACATGTATACCAAGGTGGGCCACACCAAAATACAAGTGGTAATGATGATTTCCACTATTAAAATCCCTAAGGCCCACCAACAGATATATATTGTATAATATAATATATAATACATACAATATAATATATATAATATAATATATATACATAAAATATATATATATACACACACACACACACACACACACACCACACACATGCACGCACACAGCACACATTCACACACTCATGCACACACGTGCATACTCACACACGCATGCACACACGTGCACACATTCACACATACGCACACACCCGCGCACACACCTCATGCACTCACACACGCACGCACCCGGACAGAGGGCCCCACCGTCCGCTGGACGGTGGAGTGAAAGCATGCATTTGGTGGGCTCCACCGTCCGTGGGACGGTATGGCATAAAACACATACATCCTTGGGTCCCAAGTAGGGCCCCACTGAATAATGGCTTATTTCCCATCCAATCCGTTCATAAGGTCTCACGGACACGGAAGAAGAGGAAAAACAAATTTCAGTTTGATCCGGAACTTCCGTGGCCCATAAAAGGGTTTCAATGGTAGAGTTCAATCATGCTGTTTGCTTGTGATGTGGGCCGCCCTGAGATCTGGATCGATCGATTTTTGGAGGGGACCCACCTCGGGGTGGTCCACCTCATGGACGGCGTGGATACAAAATATACATCATAGTGGGGCCCACATGAGGGGCCGTGGGGCCTAAGGATGCCTGCCGCCTGACGCTGGCGTCCCCTCGACAAGACGGCAGCATATTCTTGCTTTTTTTATTTTTTTTTATTTTTTTGAAAAACCGAAAATTCGAGGGTTTTTCGGTCGTGGGGCCCGCTTCGGTCAAATCCACCCCAACCACTGGCTTCCATAGCCCGATACCAATCCATCAAGACCAATATAGGGTATTTTTCGGCGTGTAGAAAGATTTAGGTGCCTTTAAACGGTGAATATCACTGTTAGCTAAGGCATGGCCCACGAGAAAGTTGGATCAGCTCCTCTTTGCGGCCCAACGCCTAAAATGAGCTGGTAAATAGGATGGACGGCATGGATTGAACACATACATCAAGGTGGGTCCTATACAAGTGACCCACTTCCAATGCCTTAGAAAAGGCTGATATTTGTGTTTTGTTTTAAAACGTCCAGAGAGTCCCTGGACTCTCTTCCCTTTGTTTGGGCGTGCAATGCATTTAAGGTGGCCCCTTTATAGGTGGGCCACACATGGTGAGGTGGTGTGGTTACAATACACATGTAAAGTGGGCCCCACCTTTAGATGGTTTGGGTCCAATACATGCCCTATTGTGGGGTCCATCCAAGTAGGCCACACAATCAAAACACCACAAGAAAAGAAAAAAAGAGAGAGAGAGAGAGAGAGAGAGAGAGAGAGAAATGGGACACGCATGATGGAGGGCTCCGCCACTATGAGCCCTCCCTTACAAGCATCCAATCATATATCAATGGGTCCTATTGCATATGGACCCTCCAAATCAAATATCAACGGTGGAGATCCCTCTCCACCCAAAATGAACGGTCTCTATGACCTCTATTCAAGCTAGGAAAGTAAACATCATGATGGGGTCCATGGAGAATGGCCCCATCATGGAATGATATTGATAATTAAGATGGGCCATCGGCCATATCTTAGGATCCAAAGTAAGATCCACACCATTGATCGGTGGGCCTCACTTGACCCATCATAAAAATATGAAAACTAGCCTATAGGAGCACCCACCGTCGATCTTCTTCGGTCCGTTGGGATGCCAACCTTCTTGTGCTCCTCTTTGACGGTGGAGATGGGAAATCAAGGGCTAGGATGGAGGTTTTGGGAAGGGAAATGTGGGCCACACAAGGTCATTTTTTCCATGGAAGGCTTGGATGTGGGAGCTCTCTTTGCTCTTGGTGTTGCTTGGAAAATAGTATAGAGAAAGAGAGAGATATGGAGAGAGAGTGATGTGAGGTGAGTGATGGATGTGAGTGATGGGTGAAGGGATGGATTGGTTGACTTTTGGTGGTGGCTTTACTTGTGGAAAAAGAAAGCATGGGTGCTTTGTACTTGATATGAAGTGATGGATTGATCGATGTGATTGATTGATTGATGGGATTGATTTGATTGATTGGATTGATTTGACATGTTGTAGAGATTCTCTCGGGATCGTAAAAGCGCGGCGTTTCTTTGAAATAAACGTCGGCTCACATCTTCTAATCAGGGTATCGGATCGGTGCGTGAGTCGTGCGGTCGCAACGATCTGGTCTTGGATTAAACCGACTCGAATCTACGAGGATACGGTTTTACGGTTATGCTTTACTTCGATTATCGATCGCAGATTGCCGGACTTCGGACGGAAGGGATCGCAGGAGATTCATCGGAAAGTCATGAACTAGGATACAGGTCTTACAATATATATATATATATATATATATATATATATATATATATATATATATATATATATATAAAGATTAGGTTTTAAAAACTTGGCAATAGTACTAAAATGATATGAAAAAATAAATAAATGAACAACATAGACAAAAACCATACATAATTGAAGGCCTCACATATCCCTAGTCGTAACCAATTTCTGTCTTACACCCAATTCCATAGCTCAACTGGCAGACTGAGCGGAGATACCTCGTTTCAACGCCTGAGGTCTTGGTATGGATCCCTAGCAGGGGTGGCTAATGGAGTGTGTACTAACAAGCTAACCCAATAAATAAATAAATAATAACCAATTTCTGTCTTGATCACCAGGGAGGATACAATGCTCTTCCCTATAGATGGAAGCGGATCGTGTCCGGCTAGGCAAAGCCACAAAGGCTCTATGGGGCCCACTATGATGTATGGTTTTTTTTTTTTTTTTTTTCATGTCATCCATTCATTTTTTTTAATTATTATTATTATTTTTTCATATTCTTTTATGATATGAGCCCAAAAGTGAGGTAGATCCAAAGATCAAGTGGACCACACCATAGGAAGCAGCGATGATGGTGACACCCATTATTGAAACCATCCCAGGGGCCACCATGATGTTTATTTGCCATCCAACCTATTTACAAGGTCATATAGACCTGGATAAAGGAAAAACACAAATAGTAGCTTGACCCAAAACTTCTGCAGTTGCTAAGAAATTTTTAATGGTGGGAGTTCAATTCCCACTTTGTGGTCCACTCAAGCCATGGATCTTCCTCATTTTTTCTTTCATATCTTAAACTGATTTAGAAAAATGGATAGATTGCATGGATAAAAACACCTACATCACAGCAGGCCTCACAAATCCCTACCTGGACGGATTATCATCCAAGTGGGGCCAGAACATGCACCACCTGCTTCATCGATTGCATATTGAAGAATGAGTAATATGCAGCATCATATTTTCTTTTTAGTTAAGTATAGAATTGAACCCAAGACATCAATGTTGAAATGCACTCTGTCTGCTGCCGAGGAATGGGCTTGGGCTTGGGCTCGAATCTAGACCCCTTGATAGCCACTCTTTCTATTTGCAAAAAAAAAATAACAATCAAAGGTTAGGATTGCTCAGCCAATCTAATTTGCAGACTATGATATGTGACAGCTACTATCGGCATTACCAATAAATAAAATATCAATCTTGCTTATTATTTCTACTTCTATTGAAGATGATAGATTTTTTTTTTTCTATTAATTTTATTTTCTACCACCACTTCATTTGTTATCCATGTAGCGTCAATTCAACATGTTTTTATTTATTTATTTATTTTGGTTGAACTTTTTGTCAATATTTAATTCATATCGACAATGTGTATTGATCAGATGATTCTATATCAGATTTATGAGTTTGTGTCTTTACTTAAATGATAGGTAATGTTAGATTCATTGCGACATGTATAAGAAGTATTTTCTTAACGAAAAAAGCTATAAAAAAATGTGGAAGGTTGGTAAATTTTTACATCCGTATTTATCCAAGAATATGTTGTATTATGGTTTGACCTGAGCATTTTTGTATTCATAATTGATTATTGAGTGTCTCCTTTAAGTTTATTACTTCTTAATATTTTGATCGCATATGGCAATCCAATCTACTCACACTAATAGTTTTGATAATTTCACTTGTTGTTGCTCAAATATGGTTGATCCCGTGACACTTCTTGTAAGCTGATGAATACCTGCACTTTAATGGAGAAAGGAATGACACTGGGGGCGCTAGTTATGACCAAGGACCTTCCGATACTTAAGTCATGTAGATGAACTCAAAGTAGGTATGGCTAGAATTTGTATAGTTATGTGTGCCTTTCTCCTTAGGTGGGATGATGTATTTATAGGTTTGTTAGGTAGTTTACATATCTAACTAGATTTGTGAGATACGATGGAGGGGCCTATATTGAAGTTGGAATCTACCATCGAGTATGTCTTCGATTATGCATTGATTGACTGATCTTCAGCTAGAATCTCACTGGATAGTCTCGTTCGTATACGGCACGAGATTCTCTCCAGATATTTCCATCTCAAGCTCGAGATTGGTATATGAGGTTGAGGTTAGCGTCCATGGTTGAGGTGATTGAGGTCTTCATTTGTGGTTAAGGTCTATCGATGAACCTTATCTCTCAGTCGAGTTAACTGTTTCAGCTTGGTTATTGGGTTTTCTTGCTCAGCTCATCTTCCCTAGTAGTAAATACTTTGGTGATTTAGGGAGTTTGGTCTGATGGTTCTCTACCACGTGTCTCATACGTTAGGTCAACTCAATTTTCCCCATGTTTGATTTTTTTTGCTTCTGTTGAGATTGCTCATTGTACTTATAAAAGAAAAAAAAAATTCACTATGAAATGTGGGCTATCCTTGTAGATTAACTCTCGGGATTTCAAAAAACGAGTACTAAACTCGGGTCACGAAATCTGGGGCATTACAAAGTACCTAAAAATGATAAATCCCTACAAATTCTTCCAATTCTCCCAAGGAAGTGGATTGCATCCAACCCCTGCTCATCTCTAGCTAAGAACATGTAGATTTTCATGGGGCCCACCATGATGTATTTATTTATCCATGATGTCCATTCCTTTTTTTTATATTAGGTATTACCACACGAAACAATAAGCTTGGGTTGCATTAAATGCATAAAATATTATGTGCAAGTTATTTGTAGTGTGGTCCACTCCAACATTAGATCTACATTATTTTTGGGCTCTTAAGTAGTACATTAAGGCCTGTTTGGGAGCGTGGATTTGGAACCCCCTGGATTTGGAACCCGGATTGGAAACCCCCTGAATTGGCAATCCTCCCGGTGTGTTTGGCACTTTAGAGTCAGAGTCTGAATCAATTTTAATTCAAAAATACCTATGCATGATATATTTACAGGGGTTTGAATTTAATTACTAAATCAACTTTAATATCCCTAATTAGTGAGATATATAATTTTTGACACTATGGTTGTGATAAGCCCGCTAAAATATATGCTTTGCCTGAAAATGATGAAATTCTAAGCCTGGGATGGACCACAAGCACAAGATCATGTCTGAGTGACTAACCAACGATTTTATTTTACGGATTACACCAGTCCCAAAGATGCCTAAATAAAGAGTTACACTAGGGGCCCCTCTAATTTGACACCTGCACAACCCTACTCCTTTTGTTTTCAATCAGCTTTTCTTTCTCCATCCCTTCCTCCTTTCAAGTGTGTTGCATGTGCCGTACCTTTATCTGAGCAAATGTACGCGGTTTATACCATTTGAGAGTGCCTGCAGATTTGATACTTTACCCTAGTATGCAATAACTTCCCTGGTTGATATTAGAGTTTTGGTCAGAAATATAGATGCCTCTTAAAGTACATGACACCATATGTGCCCACGTGGCCAACAAGTGCAAAATCCACAACATCCATCAAGTAGGCCCCATCCTATAGTCGTTATTCCCAGGTGATCTACTTGGTAGATGTGCCATGATACTGGAAATAGGTGGACCGGTTAGACAACTCCAGCTGATTTTTATTAAAAAAAAAAAAAACAATTTGTATAGTTAATTGTGGCCCACCTGGCCAGTGGACTAACCTGATTTTTGGGCCAGGGAATCTAAACCGTGGTAGTCCTCTACTGGCTGGATTGGATCTCACACCCATTTTACATGAGGACACGTGTGAGATGTACGTGAGCTGCCTTTACACGCGTGTGGGCTTAGAGAAGCTAGATCTCACCAATCCAAACCGTTCAAGTTCTTAGAGCTCAATGAAACTCTGTCATAACCCAACAATCACACTAGACGATCATTACAACCTTCTGATCGCTGACCAACAAATGGACGGTTAGAATGAAAGCATCCGATGATCCAAATTCTTCAAACTAATAACCATCAACAAAAGGTTAGAACTATCCGATCAATATGATTTTGGGTTACTCCATCTACCTTAGGCCCCTACATTTCAACCGTTAGGCACATGTATGGCCCATAAAGATTGGATAAATGCATGTGCATGGTTCTCATACTCTACTGGGTTCATCTCTCCAAAGTAAAATTGGTTACACGTCAATCAGGACCGTCCATCTAGTGGCTACAGCATGGATGACCTAATTTCGAAAATCACGTACACCTCTCAGACGATCCTAGCCTTCATTTCCTTCATTTTCAACCACTGAATCCAGGCCATTAATCAGTTCTATCTTTCTACTGTTGCTCTAAAGTCCAATGATCTAATTAACAAGATCATTTGAGTTATGTATATCTTTGAAATTTTTTACTGTATCATCTACATAAAATCTATGTTTTGGTGACCCCAACACCACCGAGCTACATGGTGTCAGGACCATGTGGACTATGTGGGCCACCAAGATGTATGTGTTTTATCAACATCGTCAATCCAATCTGCCAATTCATTTTAGTGCATGAGTTGAAAAATAAAGCATATGCAAAGCTCAAGTGGACCACATCATAGTAAACAGTGGAATAATGAGAGTCTTATATATGGTGATGTTTACTTGTCATCTTAAGTACATAAAGTCACAAAGATCCAAATGAAATGGAAGCACATTTATCAGCTTGATCGTAAACTTCTTCAACCCTAGGTTTTCGACTATTTGAAATGAGCTTGTAATTCATATGGACAGCATGGATAAAAATGATACATCACGGAGGGCCCCATTGGGTCCCAATGTTTTGTTGGAAAGAGTACTACTAATTGAATGAGATATGAAGTGCCTGGTGACCCGAAGTGATAGGATTTGACTAGCCATATGCCAGTGTTGGAGATGGTCCCCGTTGAGTCACGTATTCAACCTAACAACTTTCAAAGATGTTCTGAGTGGGCTTATCGATGCGGTGGTATGTGGCTCAATCACGTCTCACCAGGTCGAGTTATTAGAAATTAAGGTCGGTGGTGTCAGGAAATGATGATTAATATACACGATGTTGATTTAAATCCACCTGTTGAAATTGTGGGACCCGTTGCAGATGGCTCAATCACATCTCACCAAGTCAACCGTCCACTAAATGGATTGTTAGGTGATGAAACAAGTGTAAATTTTGGCATCCAGACCATATTTCATTTATAGTGGGGCCCATTAGATGGAAAGTCATCCTTCCCTATCAATACTCTCACAACGCCATGTGTACCCGTATATGATGGAACTCCATCATTTTAAATGATTTCTTATTCTACTTTTCTTTAGAGAGTAATGATCCAGTGGGCTAAGTGCATGAAAATGTTAGCTTGTTCTAGGTGGGCTTACCGAGACGGTGGCATGTGGCTCAATCACATCTCACCATGTCGAGTTGTTAGAACGGGTGGTGGTGTCAGGGAATGATGATTAATATACACCATGTTGATTTAAATCCACCTGAACCCACTGCAGATGGTAATGCCAAAATTAGATTGGTCGAATTATCCTAACCTCTGCGAACGCATCTTGGCATCCGGACCATATTTCATTTATAGCGGGACCATTAGATGGAAAGTCAACCATCCAGGGGGCGGATTACATACTGACAAGGCCAGTAGCCAAATGGCTACTGAAGTGACGTCACTAAGATATGTGGACCCCACCATGATGTATGTGTAGTATCCATACCGTAAATTCATTTGGAGAGATCATTTTATGGCATGAGAAAAATAATAAGATATATCTAAAGTTCAAGTGGACCCCCATAGAAAACAGTGGGGACAGTGACATCCACCGTTCAAAACTTCTCAGGAGCCACATAAGTTTCCAATGAAGCCTATATTTTTGTTTTCACATCATATATCTCTATTTAAAGTTATGAATAGGTTGGATCTAAGAATACATCATGGTGGGCCTGTAAATGTTTCAACAGTGGGTGTGACTGATCACACGGTTTTCTGTGGTGGGTCCACTTGAACTTTAAATATATCTCATTCTTTTTCTCATGCCATAAAAAGATTTATGCAGATGGTTGGACGGTATGGATACAACACACGTATCATTGTAGGGTCCACAAAGCTTGGTGACGGCACTTCTGTAGCAATTTGGCTACTGACTTGTCGGTATCTAATCTGTGCCCCCTATTAATACTCTCACAACGTCATGTGTATCAATATCTGATGGAATTGCGTCGTTTTAAATAATTTCTTATTTTATCTTTCTTTCCGGAGTAATGATCCAATGGGCTAAGTGCATGAAAAAGTTAGCTTGGTCTAAGTGGGCTCATTGATGCGGTGGCATGTGGCTCAATCACATCTCACCGCGTCGAGTTACTAGAAAGGTTCAAGTGCATGAAAATGTTAGCATGTTCTAAGTGGGCTTATTGATGCGGTGGCATGTGGGTCAATCACATCTCACTGAGTTATTAGAAAGATCTAAGTGCATGTAGATGTTATCTTACCCTAAGTGGACTTACCGATACGGTGGCATGTGGCTCAATCACATCTCACCACGCTGAGTTATTCGAAAGGTCCATGATGTGATGATTAATATACACAATATATGTTGATTTAAATCCACCTGTTGAAATTGTGGGACTCACTGCAGATGGTAATGCCAAAATTGGAGTTATCCTAACATCTGATCTGCGAACACCCTTTTACCGAACTAAGATCCTTTGATGCATTCCATTTCAACCGTCCACTGAATGGATTGTTAGGCGATGAAACAAGTGTAAATTTGCATCCGGACCATATTTCATTTATAGTGGGGCCCACTAGATGGAAAGTCATCCATCCCGGTTA
Organism: Magnolia changhungtana; assembly: GCA_030180095.1. Taxonomy (NCBI): domain Eukaryota; kingdom Viridiplantae; phylum Streptophyta; class Magnoliopsida; order Magnoliales; family Magnoliaceae; genus Magnolia; species Magnolia changhungtana. Next base: position 6,268,479 of record JASAUF010000378.1, read on the forward strand.
ATACTCTCACAACGCCATGTGTACCCGTATCTGATGGAACTGCATCATTTTAAATAATTTCTTATTCTACTTTTCTTTTCGAGAGCGATTTTGACGCTGCCCACTAGAATTTTTTTAATCTGGGTGAAACTCACACAGGAGTCAGCTACGTTTCTAAGACAGATGTTGCCATCTGACGACTGACGTGTTCTCTGTAGATATGGAGGAGACGACTATGATTTGTAAAAAATTTTAAATAAAAATTCTCATATTTTCGCACAGTACGCACGAGTTCTCAAGTGGGGCTATGATTTCGTAATCCAAACCGTTATTTAGTTCATCTAAGCCATGGATTAAGAATTTTTAAGTAAATTTCGAATTTTAAAGATATTATCAACTTAAATCGAGAACTATTTCAATTGAAGGTGGGCAGTCGATGCATTCTCTTACCAACCGGCTAGTAAACAAATAGAAATGTTAATAATCTCTTATATATTTGAATAAAAGCATATAAATTACGTGATATAACAGACTAATGGACTGGATTACCAAAAAATGGGCCCCGCCCTCTTAAATGAAAACACGTGTACACTCCTGTAAGATCTCCTTTTTTCTCTTTCTGCTCGGAAAGCCGAGTGCTCAAGTGCCTCGAGCGCACTGGGCTCCCTTACACAATAGTCTTTTAGGTAAAGCTCCTGCGTGCCTTTCATATAAAGTTCCAGCGTGAAATGTTAGGTGGGTCCCACTGTAATGTTTGTGATAAATCCACACCGTTAATCTGTTTTGGGAACTCATTTTAGGACATGGGGCCAAAAAATGAAATATATCTAAAACTCAAGTGGCCCTCCACAGTATAGATTCAATAACCACCTTTCTCGATTTTCCCTCTCGTCCGGTACACTTGATCTTTGGTCCACCTAATTTTTAGTATCATGTACTAAAATGAGCTCTCACAGCTGATGAACGGTGTGGATTTCTTACAAATATCACTGTGGGCCAACGTTGCATCCCAATGCATGGCTTAGTCCGAATAAAAAAACTCTAGAACGGCGAGTGTACCACGCACCAGCCCAGCTTGGGTACCATCATAAAGTATGTGTTATATCTAAACCGTCCATCCACTCGACAGGCTCGTCTTTCAGCTTGAACTGAAAAATAAAATAGATCTAAAGATCAAGTGGACCACACTGCAAAAGGCAGTGGGAATTGAACGTATACCATTGAAATGTTGGGGGAGTGCAATTAAAGAGTGCACCGGCAATGGAAGTCTAAGGTCAAAGGTTGTGGACTTTTGGCTTTGCAGATGTTAAATGTGTCTACAAATTATACTCATCTACCAGTTTGTACTGGTGGGGCCCATTTCTCAACGGTCCAGATGATGGATTTTGGTTGGGCCAGACTGTGGATGAAGTGATGAACCATCCCCAAAAAACTTCTCGATGGAGCAATCCTAAATTTGTCACCTGAAAATGGGTAGTCAGGAAGCCTAAGATTGGTGGATGAGATCTCTTAATTTGGTAGAATTTTGGGGCATTCTTCTATGATGGGGATTGGGGATCATAAGATCCGGACAGTACACTAGGCTCTTCAGTCTATACTGGTGGGGCCATACTTCACTGATCTAGACCATTGATTGATCGTGGATTATAAATTTCTATCCCGAAAATGGACGGTAAAGAAGAGGATTGCAGCAATGATTCACACCCAACCAAAACAGGCCTGAGAATTTGGACTCAGATTGCTACAGTAGCACACATGTATCCATGTAAAGCTATGTGAGCCCACCATGATATTTGTATTTTATACACATTGTCTATTCATTTGTTTCAGCTAACTTTAGGGCGTGAGCCAAAAACGAGGCAGATCCAAATCTCAAGTGGACTACACATGAAACAGTGGTGATTGAACATGAACCATTAAAAACTTCCTAGGGACCACTATAATGTTTATTTCCCATCCAACCGATTGATTAGGTTACACAAGATGAACAAGGGAAAATATAAATATCAGCTTGATCCAAAACATGTAGCCCCATAAAGTTTTTCATTGTCCGCGTTCAATCACCAATGTTTCCTTTTTGTGTGGTCCATTTGAGATTTGAATCGTTCTCATTTTTTTACTTCATGCCCTGAAGTGTATCCGTTGGGCACTGCCCAAGATTTGTTTAGGCACTCTCTATCGGGACTCTAATTGCATAGAGTAGCACAAGATGGATATCATGTCCTTTGGAAAAGCTCTGTGGGCCATCATGATGAACGGTTTTTTTTTTTTTTTCATTACTTTCTATTCATTTTCTTGGGAGGAGCTCAAGGTTATTTAACGCCCACCATTACAAAATTCCATGGGGCTACAAAAGTTTTGGATCGAGCTGATATTTGTATTATCCCTTCATTGGGTGTGGGTGTGACCTAATTTACATATTGGATGGCAGATAAATATGATAGTGGGCTCTAAGAAGTTTTTAATAGTAAGCATTCAAATCACCACTAAATCCTATTATGTGGCTCGCTTGAGATCTAGTGACTCATTTTTAGGTTCATGCCCTAAAATGCTATGGCTCAATAGAACACATACATCATGTTGGTCCACAGAGTTTTCAACAAGATAGAGCACCGACATCGTTGCTGTGTGCTACCCTATTACGATCTGAGTCCCATATGATCCTGACAGTGCACTAGGCTCTGATCAGTTTATACTGGCGAGGACATGGTTCACTGATATAAACCATTGATTGATTGTGGATCATGAATTTCTGTCCTGCAAATGGACGGTCAAGAAGAGGAATGGAGCAATAGTTCACAGCCAACCCAAAAAGGCCCAAGATTTTTTTATTTTTTTATTTTTGGTTTTTTAAAGGCATTCTCTATCCACTGTGGGGCCCAACCGGCCATAGAGAGAGAAGCTTCTGTCAAGTCTCAACCACATGCATTGATTTCTCACCACCATCATATACTATAAATATCCATCTCTTCCTAACCTTCCAATTCACTAAGCAAGCATTTCTTATCTTCCTTTGAGAGAAGATGGGAAGGTTTTCAAAGAATGTACGTGTTTTCAGTGCATTGGCGATAATGGCGGTGTTGAATGTTGGAATAGTAGAAGCACGCCGTATCGAGAACGATAGCTTTGTTGATACCATTGGTAGTGGTGGAAGTGGCGGGGGGCTAGGCGTCGGTGCTGGTGGTGGAGCAGGTGGGGGGCTAAGCGGTGGTGCTGGTGCTGGTGGTGGAACAGGTGGGGGCTAGGCGGTGGTGCTTGGCAGTCTTGGAGCAGTGTGGGGGCTAGGTGGTGGTGCTAGTCTTGGAGGTGGAGCGGGTGGGGGCTAGGCGGCGGTGTTGGTGCCGGTGGTGGTGGAGCAGGTGGGGGCTAGGCGGTGGTGCTAGTCTTTGGTGGTGGAGCGGAGGTGGGGGGCTGGCGGTGGTGCTTTGGTGGTGGAACGAGTGGGGGCTAGGCGGTGGTGCTTGGTGCTAGTGGTGGATCGGAGGGGGGGCTAGGCGGTGGTGCTAGTCTTTGGTGGTGGAGCAGTGGCGGGCTGGCGGTGGTCTTTGGTGGTGGAGCAAGTGGAGGGCAGGCGGTGGTGCGGTCTTTGGTGGTGTGGAGCGGTGGGGGCTGGCGGTGGTGCGGTCTTTGGTGGTGGAGTAGGTGGGGGCTGGCGGTGGTCTTGGGTGCCGATGGTGGAGCGGGTGGGGGGCTGGCGGTGGTCTTGGTGTTGGTGGTGGAGCAAGTGGAGGGGCTAGGTGGTGGTGCTAGTCTTTGGAGGTGGAGCGAGGTGGGGGGCTGGCGGTGGTGCTCGTCTTTGGAGGTGGAGCGGTGGGGGGGCTAGGCGGTGGTCTTGGTCTTTGGTGGTGGAGCGGTGGGGGGCTGGCGGTGGTCTTGGTCAGTGGTGGTGGAGCAGGTGGGGGGCTGGCGGTGGTCTTTGGTGGTGGAATAGGTGGGGGCTGGCGGTGGTCTTTGAACAGGTCTTGGTGGTGGAGCAAGCGGTGGGCTGGCGGTGGTCTTGGTCTTGGTGGTGGAAGCGGAGGTGTGGGGGGCTGGCGGTGGTCTTGGTCTTTGAGTGGTGGTGGAAGCAGGTGGGGGCTGGCGGTGGTGCTAGTGGTAGAAGCGGTGGTGGTGGTGGTGGTCTTGGTGGTGGAGGCAGGTGGGGGCTAGGTGGTGGTGCTAGTCTTTGGTGGTGGAGCGCAGGTGAAGGGCTAAGCAAAGTCTTTGGTGGTGGAACGAGGTGGGGGGCTAAAAGCGGTGGTCTTGGTCTTTGGTGGTGGAGCGAGGTGGGGGGCTGGCGGTGGTCTTTGAATGTCTTTGGTGGTGGAGCGAGGTGAGGGAGGCTGGCGGTGGTGGTCTTGGTCTTTGGTGGTGGAGCGAGGTGGGGGGCTAGGCGGTGGTCTTGGTGGTGGAACGAGGTGGAGGGCTAGGCGGTGGTCTTTGGTGGTGGAACAGGTGGAGGGCTGGCGGTGGTCTTTGGTGGTGGAGCGGGTGGGGGGCTAGGCGGTGGTCTTGGTGGTGGAACGAGGTGGGGGCTGGCGGTGGTGCCTGGTCTTGGTGGTGGAGCGGTGGGGGGCTAAGCGGTGGTGTTAGTCTTTGGTGGTGGAGCAGGTGGGGGCTGGCGGTGGTCTTGAATCTTTGGTGGTGGAGCGAGGTGGGGGGCTGGCGGTGGTTTGGTGGTGGAGCGGTGGGGGGCTAGCGGTGGTCTTGGTGGAGGAGCGTGGGGGGCTGGCGGTGGTCTTTGGTGGTGGAGCAGGTGGAGGGCTGGCGGTGGTCTTGGTCTTTGGTGGTGGAGCGGTGGGGGGCTGGCGGTGGTCTTGGTGCTAGTCTTTGGTGGAGGAGCGTGGGGGGCTAGGCTAGGCGGTGGGTGGTCGGTGGTGGAGCGGTGGGGGGCTGGCGGTGGTGCGGTCTTTGGTGGTGGAGCAGTGGGGGGTTGGCGGTGGTGCTAGTCTTGGTGGTGGAGCAGGTGGGGGGCTAGGTGGTGGTCTTGGTGGTGGAGCGGGTGGGGGCTAGCAGCGGTGGTCTTGGTCTTGGTGGTGGAGCGGGTGGGGGCTGGCGGTGGTCTTGGTCTTTGGTGGTGGGCAGCGACGGGGATTAGGTGGTGGCGGCGGTCTTTGGTCTTGGTGCCGGGGGACTAAGCACGGTCGTGGTCCGGGCCGGTGGGGGCTAGGCGGCGGCGGCGGTGGTCTTGGCGCCGGTGGTGGAGCAGAGGAGGTGGGTTAAGTGGTGGTGGCGGTGTTGGTGTGGTGGGGACTAGGTGGCGGTGGTGGTCTTGCCGGCCGGTGGTGGAGCAAGTGGGGGGCTAAGTGGTGGCGGCGGTGCTAGTGCCGGGTGGTGGAGCGAGGGGGGGGGAGGCGGCGGTGGAGGTCTTGGCGCCGGTGGAGGATTTGGTAAGGGTGGTGGACTTGGGGTGGTCTTGGTGGTGGTGTTGGCGGAGGTGGTGGACTTGGTGGTGGTGGTGATGGTGGTGGCGGTCTTGGAGGTGGTGTCGGTCTTGGCGGAGGTGGTAGACTTGGTGGTGGTGGTGGTCTTGGAGGTGGTGTCGGTCTTGGAGGTGGTGTCGGTGGTCTTTGGCGGAGGTGGTGGACTTGGTGGTGGTGGCGGTCTTTGGAGGTAGTCTTGGTGTCTTGGTGGAGGTGGTGGTGGCGGAGAGTTTGGTAAGGGTGGTGGACTTGGTGGCGGTGCTAAGCGGTCTTGGAGGAGGTGGTGGACTTGGTGGCGGTCTTTGGAGGAGGTGGCGAACTTGGTGGCGTGTCTTTGGAGGTGATGCTAGTGGTGGCGTCGATGGAGGGTTTGGTAAAGGTGGTGGAGTTGGTGGTGGTGCTCGGCGGCGATCTTTGGAGGAGGTGGTGGACTTGGTGGCGGTCTTGGAGGTGGTGCTAGTGGTGGTGTCGGCGGAGGGTTTGGTAAAGGTGGTGGAGTTGGTGGCGGTGCCGGTGGTGGCGCTGGCGGTGGTGGTGGACTTGGTGGTGGTGGCCGTGTTGGAGGTGGTGCTAGCGGTAGCGGTGGCGGTGGCGTTGGCGGAGGGTTCGGTAAGGGTGGTGGAGGATCTGGAGGTGGGGCCAGGAGAGGTGCTAGATGTGGTAAACGTGGTGGTGGTGGTTTTGGAGGTGGAGTTGGAGGAGGTGACGGTGGTTTTTAGTTTTAGATATAAAAGAGTTTGTTCTACGTGTATCTCCATGCAACTACTGCATGAACGTATGCTGAATATCCCTCCAATAAATAATTGGCTAATGAAATAAATAGAATTGTCTTCCTCCTCCCATGCAAAAATCTCTCTTTATTTATTTATTTTTCTTTTATTATTATTGCATTTGTTATCACTTTTGTTTGATTTTTTCCTTCTTATATCGGGCATATTTTATAACCGTTTATCATGATCATATGTAGCTGCTAGTGGGCCATAAGGTTTCGTAAGCATCTGATGTCCTACAAGTGGGGCCATCTTTTAATGACCTAAATCATTGAATATTGAGCCTCATTGCAAATGCCCCATGCATCAAAAACTCTTTCACATTCCTAGATCCCAGAATATCCAACTTTCTTTTCTGTTGAGTTGGAAATGTTACTGTATTTTCTTCCTTATCCGTTTATTTGTTAGGCTACCAATTCAAGGGTTGTGTTTTTTCCATATTCCTGATGCATGGGCCAGCAACAGTGGGACCATCACTACTTATCCAAAGGCCCCAAAAACTCAAATTTTTACTTTACAAAACAACTCATACCTCTCTCTCTCCTTTTCGGACTCTGGCTCATCATAAGCATTTCGGGCTAGGCTTAGACTGAACTATTTTTGGCCGTCGTGAGCCCGAGCTGGGTTTGATCTTATGTTGAGCAATGCAGACTAGGGTTAGATAGAGTTTGGCCTGGTCTTAACCAGGTTGGTTGATATTGCTACTTATCAATGAGCTATGAAAAATGAAAAACTAATCCTTAATTTATAAATGTATGAGATGAAATAGTAAATATGATTACAAAGTATTTTTAACAATTTAGTTTAATGATAACATGTAAATCATCCTTCGAATCCAAATATTCAAATTATACAAAAGAAAAATAAAAATACAAGGATAGAATTTCATGTACTAATAGATCAGCAACCATTCCTTGCCGTCGATGAAATCAATGGTCGCGAAATGATGAACTTGTTCTGTGGTGCGTTGTTTAGACCATGGAACGCGATGATCTGTGTTGGATCCAGGGCCATAGCAATCATGCTCCCAAAGTGATAAATTACTGCCCAAATACATATTATCTTATTAGGGAAATTTATATAAAACTTAGTTTGGGCGCGTTTGGCTGCACCGAATATCGTGAAATTTTCCACCATACCAGACTAATTAATCAGGTGCGTTTGGCTGCACCAAAGTTGATGATGATCTCAAACCTGAAGTCTAAGGTTGCCTACTATGCAACACTTGATGTACAATACCTGAGCTCGGCAGGTCTACTGTGTTGTCATTTGAAATCCACTCCGTCCATCATGTCAGAACTAGATCTTGGGACTTTGAGAAAAAAATCATCCTGATCAAAAACTCAGGTGGGCCACACCACTGGGAAAAAGGGAGGAGATGCCAAAACCTAGGTTTGTATATGGATCCCACCATGTGTTGTATATTCGACCCAACCTGTTCTTCAGGTGTGTCTCGCAAGGATGAACATACATCACAAAAGTCACAGCCTGATATAAAATTCACAAGTTGGCCGAGTTAAGATTCTGATCCAGGTGATGTTTTATATGTACAGTGAACATCAAAAGTCCTATATGATGGACGGACTGGATTTCATATGCATGACGTGAATGGGCCCATAGAGCTTGAATATTTTACCTGTAGTGTGTTGTAGAGGATTCCTACCCAGCATACCTACTTGGGGCTTCCTCTGTGTAGGAAAACCAGCTCTATCCTTATGGGACAAAATTATAGAGAGGTTAGAGAGGAAGCTCTCCCCTTGGAAGAGCAAGCTTCTCTCTCTCGAAAGTCGTATTTCTCTCATTAAAACGAGCATTTCTGTCATTAAACAGATCGATAAGTTGAGACAAGAGTTCTTATGGCAAGGGGGGGTTTGTGGGCATAAAATTTCCCTTTCTTAACTAGAAGGAAGTTTGTACTCTCTATTCTAAAGGAGGTGTTGGCATAAACTTCTCATTCTGGTTAATGAAGCTCTCTTGGGTAAATGAGCTTGAAGGTTCCAAGTGGAAGGGGATTTGTTATGGAAATCTATTATTGCTGCCAAGTATGGGGTCACTCCTTCGGGATGGTGGACAACCAAATCCTCCTCCCTACATTGTGCCTCATTCTTGTGGAAATCCATCACAAGAGTGGCCTATAAGGTTTTTCCTTGTGCAAGATTCTCAGTAGGGGCTACTAGGACTAGGATTTTCTTCTAGGAGGACCCCTGGTGTGGGGATTCCTCCCTAAGATCCTCCTTCCCTTCCCTTGCTTATTTGTGCCCCGTGGAGGACAATCAGGCCAGTGACTGCTTCTCCACGTTTGTTCAGGGGGTCTGGTAGGTGGAAAGAAATGGAGGCTAGCTATGCTAGTGGCTCTCTTGGTCATCTGGAGAGAACAAAATGAGCTCTCAGCTGCTGGGAGCCTGGGACTCTAGCTAGGGGGATCGCTCTGTTTCGAGATTGGCTCCCTAAGTTATTTTCGAGGTTTTTAGGGGCTGGTGTCCCTTCTTGGTTTTTTTTTTTGTTCTTTGTAGCTCTAATTCTCTAGGGTTGCTCCCTTTTCAGGAATTCTTTTCTGCTTCTTTGATAGTTTTGTTTTTCTTGGCCTTGGCCTAATAACTTTGCTTCATTGTTTCAAAAAAATGTTGGGAACCACCTTTCTTGGGCATATCTCTATCCTAAAATGGCAAATGTGTCTCCTAGTTAGGACTGTCCTAATTCAATGCCCCAATGTGGATGTGCCAGAGCCCAAAAGCCACACCCACCAGCCCATCCAATCAATGAACTTTCTTCAATTGAATGGGAACTGCTCAATGTTTTTCTTTTCACTGTCCATTTGTGGGGAGCTGATCAGATGGTTAGCATCATCCAGCAACGGGCCATTCATTACACTCCGATCATGTTATTAAGACAGATGCCATTTGCAGCCTAAGTTCGCATGCATGCCTTTTTCGAGTGGTGGAGAAACGAAATTGGCAATAAAATCAAGATTTAATAGAACCAAAAATCTCTAAACGTAATCGAGTGGTGGAGAAACGAATTGTCGAAAGAATTGAACGGACAGATCGAGGGCCGTTGATCTGACGATGAAGACTGACCTCGACAATGTTGCCGACTAAGTAAGGGAGCTGTTTGTTGAGCTTGATCTTTTCTTGATTCTCTTTGATCTTCTCCTTGAACGATTCTAGTTCTAGATTCGTTCTCTGCAACTCTTCCTACAAGAGAGGGAGAGAAACCCTAGTGGGGGGTGTATTTTTCGACCTTGAGATGCGGATTTCGTTGTCGAGAAGACGAGAAACTCTGACAATGTCGTCAGAAGACATGGAAGCGAGCTGATCGTCTTCGAAAGAACTGCTGTCTTCTACCATAGCTGAAGCCATTAGAGAGAGAGAGAGTTTTCTTCGATGGGAAGAAAGAGAGCTTAGCAAAGGCGAAGGAGAAAAGACTTTGATACTCGAGTGTGATGGATGATACACAGGCCAGGAAGGAAGGGAGCGGATTAAGATGTTACCCGGGTCACAACTTAGTGGGTGTTACCCTAACCGTGTGTGCCCCACCTTGATCTATTTTTTTACATCCACTCCATCCATCTGTTTTTTAATCTCATTTTAGATCGATATCTCAAATATTAAGGGCATGTTTGGCCGGACCAATTCCATAGGATTAGGTGGGATGGAATGGATTTTAAGGTAATGATGGTGCTGTCAGTGTTTGTCCCTCGATCCCATGGGATATACAGCAGCCTGTTTGGACTGTCCCAAATGGATGGGTTTGCATTTACAATGCTTCTTGTGGTGTGCCCCACTCACTATTTTATATTTGCCTTAAAACAGATTTATAGCTAAATGTAGGCCAGTGAAAATGATCAACAGAGTAGATTGGATATCTCATTAATATCTTGGTACGCCCCACATAAAGGTGAAAAATCATATCTTGGGATTTGGCTGAATCCATGTTAGCTAATGGGCAGTATTTACAGGGCGAGGTACATCCCGCCATCCCAAATGGGAGATGGGATGAGATGGCGCACGATGACCTCCTGATCGTAGGATAACCTACATCCAGCACCCGGCCAAACACGCTCTTAGAAGATCCAAATGTCAGTGGACCATACCGTTAGAAATATTGATGAATAATCATTAAAATCATTTGGGCGTGTTTGGCCTGGCCGTCCCATGGGATTAGATTATATTAGGGTGGATGGCAGGTAATGATGGCTGCGTTAGTGGATTGCTGGCAATCCCATGGGATTGCTATATCTAGGGACTCTACCACCTAGTATATTTGGCCCGCCTAGCCAATCCCTTCCCATCCGTCCACCCAAACATGTCCAGGCAAAATAGATGGGATTAGGTGGATTTCAAGGTAATGATGGTGATGTCAGTGGATTGCTGGCAATCCCATGGGATTGCTTTGGCACGCCCGGCCAATCCCAGGATTGCTACATCCAATCCCTTCCAATACCATCTAATCCCATACAGTCTGCCCCGCCAAACAGGCCCAAATATGAACTACAAAAGTTTTGGATCAGACTGCTATTAACATTTTTTGACATAAGCATTTGGCGGCTGGATGGCAAGTAAATACTACGAGAACCTCACGACGGGCCCTTTTTCACGGTGAGGCACTCAGTCACCCTTATTTCCTGTGATGTGGTTAAACTGATATTTAGTTGTACTTAATTTTTGAAACCTCCTCAAAATGAGTTGGAGAAATGGATGGACAGCTTATACACACAACACATCATCAAGATAGCTCCCCGTGGTAAAGATAACACCCATTGAGCTATTACCTAGGTAACACTTAATCAGTTCATACTAATCCCCCATGACCAAGCTATATATATGGAAGGTCTTGTCAAAGGCCATGTGGAGGCCACCATAATATATATTTTTTATTTTATCCATGCCGTCTATCATTTTTTAAAGATCATTTTAAGAGGTGATCCCAAAAAAGAGGAGATTGAAGTATTGAGTGGACAACATCAAAGGTAGCAGTTGGGATTGAAAGCCCTATGTTAAGAACTTCTTGAGCATACAAGGGCTTTGGATCAAGCTGACATTCATGTTTTCAACAGTAAAAGTTCAATTCTCATTGCTTTTTATGGTATAGTCCACTTGAGGGGCTTATATTGTTTGGACAGTGTGGTCAAAAGCCTAAAACACAGGCATCACATGATGGTGGGCAGCAAAAAGCCCCTGATTGGACCATTCCTCTCCAGCTATCTAAGACCTGGTGGGGGTATCACCGAATCTTGTCTCATACACAGGCACTTAACTCTGACCAAGTGTGATGGGCGGTGTTTGCCTGTATGGAGAAGCCGGTTGCATGATGTGCCATACACCACCGACTTAGATGGTGTGTTAATGTCACCAAGTTCTATGGGCCTATTATGATTATTTATTTATTATATAGACATTGTTTATCAATTTTGCGAGATCAATTTATGGCATGGGATAAAATCAGGCGAATCCAAAGCTCAAGTGGACCCAACAATGGGCATCATTGTCCTGTTGCGTGCAAAATAAATGGACAGCATGGATATAACACATACATCATGATGGCTCTGATAAAAGTTGGTGACATCAACACACCACCAAGGCTGGACACACCACACAATTGGATTCCCTTTTAAATGACTTTGACATGGAATACCATGAAACTTTTAAGAGGTTAATAGTTTTATTATTTATCAAGTTTTTTTCTATGAAAATGTTGAAGGATCAATAATTAACTGAAAAAGCTATCTCCCATCATCATGAAAATACTGTGGATTGGCTTTTCTTTAAATAAATTAATTTACTCATTTTCTAATTGGCAAAACTGATTTGACCTCTTGTGAAATCGTCCATATAAAGATTTGTAGATTTGTGAAGAGCTTCTTAAATTTAAATTCTCTCAATTCCTAGCTACAAAAGTCAAAAATAACGATGAATCTTCATAAATCTATCTAATTGTTAAAGAGGAATGCTTTTTTGAGGAACTGTTCTCATGAGAACTTTTGATACGTGATGTGAGCACAAAATTCAAATGGTTCATCAAATGAGTCTCATCATGAAACACCCAAGGCTAACCTTTTGACATAATATTCCAAAAATTTGGTGGGCCATAGTAAAGTGAAAGGTAAATCAAGGGTATGAGGGTGTTCGCTTTGCTATGGCACATCCAATTTTTAGATCAGGCCAAAAAGTTAGCTTGGAGAATTCCATAAGGTCCCACGTCGCATGTCAAAACTTCCCACGGAGTTCTCATGAGAGCATTTTTAACCTCTTATAATAATAATAATAATAATAAATAAATAAATAAATAAATAACATATTTAGAATTAGGAGTGTCAATAGGCCCACTTAATGCTGGGCCAAGTGCTGTTCAAGCCCAGCCTGCATTGATAAATCTAAAACCATACCCGGCCCAACCTACCGGCCTGATCTTACAGCCGAAGCCTGGTCTGAGGTGAGCCATGCCCAAAAGCCCAATGGGCCTGCCTGGCCCATTGACAGCCCTATTTAGAAGTGAAATTAATTTTCAGTTATTACTCCATTCCCAAATGTGCCCAAACTTCAAAAACAATAAATAAAGATAATCTTTGTGTGTTTTTGTGGCCATGCTCTAGCAATTAATGAAACCCATGATTCAATCATGTAAACACATAGGTAGATAATCTGGATAGTCTTCTTGTCACAAGCAAAAAAAAAAAAAAATCCTATTTGTTGCTGTTAATTGGGTGACATCATCACACATTGCATTTAATACAGCATACAGCAGTGCTTACTAAGGCAATGATAATGTGAACCAACCACAATGCAGGAAAATAAGATGAGGTTCACTTTTATTGGAGTCATGGCACCTCGGGGGCATGCCCTCCGACCACTAAAATCAAGACTCCTGACTAGAGCTGGGCAAAAAGGGACCGATCCGGCGGATCCGACGGATCGGTCCCGATCCGCCCAGATCCGCCCCGAACAGATCCTAACCAAAGGCCATGATCGGGTCTGATCGAGGTGGGTCAGCAAGATCCGACCATTAATCGGATCGATTTCGAATCAATGGTCAACCCGGACAGACCCGATCCGTAATCCGATCCGAATGGATCCGATCCGATTCGATTCGATTCGACCCGCACATATATTGTTTACCATTGTTTCCTGTAATGTTGTCCACTTGAGATAGGGATATATCTCTTTTTTTTTTTAAATACCATAAAATGATATAGAAAAATATATGGACGGCATGGATGAAGTAAATACATCATGGTGGGGCCCACAGAGCACTGACTTACCATCATTTAAGTAATATTATGCGGAGTACCAATACACATCTCTCACACGGCTCGATGTTCCTCGAGCAGAGCTCCCTGACGACGTGGGAACCTATCACTTCTTTGCTTGGGATGTTAGGTGGGTCCCACTTTGATGTTTGTGATAAATCCACACCGTCCATTCGTTTTGGGAGCTTATTTTAATATATGCTGTCAAAAATGAAGTATAATCCAAGACTCAAGTGGCCCCTACGAGAGAAAAGAGTATAGATTTAATGACTACCTTTTTCTGTTTTCTCTCTCGTCCAGCACACTTGAACTTTGGATCCACCTATTTTTTTGATATCATGTCCTAAAATGAGCCTTCAAAACTGATGGACGGTGTGGATTTCTTTCAAATGTTACTGTGGCCCACATAACATAAAATCCACGTCCCAAGGAAAATCCTTGGGATGCGGATCAGCAGGTGTACGATTGTACCAGCAGCGTGTTTTTGGCAGGTTGGCATGAGCAAGTTTTGTGGGTCCTATCATGAGGTATTTGTTATATCTAAACCGTCCATCCACTCGGCAGGCTCGTCTTAAGGCTTGACCTGAAAAATAAGATAGATCTAAAGATCTAGTGGACCACACTGCAAAAAGCAGTGGGATTGAACGTTTACCATTGAAACTTTTCATGCTAAGAATATTGGATCCGACTCGTTTTTTTAGACCGAGTCAGAATCGGTTCGGCTAAGGAAAACAGTACAACAGTTCTGATCGAGTAATTAGACCCAGACTCGGTCTCGGATCTGATCGAATTCGGGTAAGGCGTTAAAAACTTCGGACCTGGTCGAGTTAGGCCGAATCCGCTCCGACTCGACTCGATGCCCACCTCTACTCCTGACTAGTAATGGTCTGACCCAGATATAAGTTCCATAATAATGGCTGGGATAACATGATGAGCAGGGTAGATCATATAAAAATAACAGAGTGGACTGCAACCGCCCATAAATCTCTAACTCACATGTTGGCCACCTGATGGTTGGATCAGCCTGATTTTTGAGGCATCTCAATTTCACGGTGGAACGTTCCAGACGGGTTGGATGCCATGCAAATATTCAGTGGGCCACATTCGTAAGGGTTGTAAAATAAACCTATCCTACGAACGCTTGTAGAGGATCAATACGATCGGTTATGCTATGAAAATACTATATGAGATACTTCATCCTCAGGTTTACGCAATTTATTTATCCATTGAAAACGCATTCTTTGTTTTCTACACCCTTTTCACACATTTCATTACATGCCACACATGTGCCAACCTAGTAAATGCTGGGACATCTGAGGAGTTCATCAAGTTTCTAAATTGTCAGGTCATACCCCAAAAGTAGGCTGGTTACTCACTTGGTGGGGCCATATATATATATATATATATATATATATATATATATATATATATATATATATATAAAGATTAGGTTTAAAAAACTTGGCAATAGTACTAAAATGATATGAAAAAAAATAAATAAATGAACAACATAGATAAAAACCATACATAATTGAAGGCCTCACATATCCCTGGCCATAACCAATTTCTATCTTACACCAGATCCATAGCTCAACTGGCAGACTGAGTGGAGATACCTCGTTTCAACGCCTGAGGTCTTGGTATGGATCCCTAGCGAGGGTGGCTAGCATGGAGTGTACTAACAAGCTAACCCAAAAATAATAATAATAATACAATTTCTGTCTTGATCTCTAGGGAGGATGCAATCCTCTTCCCTGTAGATGGAAGCAGATCGTGTCCGGCTAGGCAAAGCCGCAAAGGCTCTATGGGGCCCACTATGATGTATGGTTTTTTTTTATTTATTTTCATGTCATCCATTCATTTTTTTTTTTTTCATATTCTTTTATGATATGAGCCCAAAAGTGAGGTAGATCCAAAGATCAAGTGGACCACACCATAGGAAGCAGCGATGATGGTGACACCCATTATTGAAACCATCCCAGGGGCCACCATGATGTTTATTTGCCATCCAACCTATTTATAAGGTCATATAGACCTGGATAAAGGAAAAACACAAATATTAGCTTGACTCGAAACTTCTGCAGTTGCTAAGAAATTTTTAATGGTGGGAGTTCAATTCCCACTGTGTGGTCCACTCAAGCCATGGATCTTCCTCATTTTTTCTTTCATATCTTAAACTGATTTAGAAAAATGGATAGATGGCATGGATAAAAACACATACATCACAGCAGGCCTCACAAATCCCTACCTGGACGGATTATCATCCAAGTGGAGAATTTGTAAATGGTCGGGTTCATGAGTTTAAAAAACTGCACCGCCCATTTACTAAACAATCTGGGTCCAATTTTAGACCCCACTTTTACTAAAAGCATGGTCCATTCGGGTCCAAGTACCCATTAGACCCATTTATAAATGGGTCCAATCTACTGTAGAGGGAGATTCACCTGACCCATTTATAAATGGGTCGGGTCTAACGGGTTTGGTTTAGGGAGATCCTGATGAACTAAACCCGTTTAGAAACGGGTCCAATGAAGTCTAACGGGTCCAACAGATTGTTGATGCATGAGAAGTGTAGTTTCAATTTTTAGCCTTAAATAAATAAACTTTTTCCAAAATGCTAGAATGAGGGCCCTAAAATCAGCTTCATCCGTGATTAAAATGGGCCACACCATCAAAAGAACTATATAGGACAAAGCTACCTTCTAAACTCTTTCCATTAATTTAGCCCACCTAAATCACATATGGGCCTCGATTTTTTTAGAAAGGGCTTAAGATTTTGTGTGACATCTAATAAATGAAGTGGATTTCATATAATACACATGTACGATTAAAAATAAAGGGTGGACCTTTCTTTCCCAATTATTTCCTTTGAGGTGGCCCACCTAAATCTCAAGTCGTTTAATGCCATGGATTTAATGTTTATACATCTATTGGTGGAGTGGATCTTAAATAAACAACATGGTGGGCTAGATAAAAAATCAAGGAGGTGTATCTTATATTCAAACTAGTTTGTTTTTATTTGAAGTGGGAACGTTGTTAGTTGCTTAATATATGGGGAAGTGGGAACGCCAAGAGAATATATAGGGAAGTGAGAAGGATATGGGTCAGGCGGGCGGGTCCAGGTCCAGTGCAGGCGGGTCTCATGGGTGTAGACCAGGACCCGCCCATTTACTAACTGGGGTTTGGGTCGGCCGGGTCGGGTCTAAATGAAAGGAACCTAGACCCGGACCCATGAAGGAACTGACCGCACTCCATTTGACAAATGGGTCTATCCTTGGACCCGGACCCGTACCATTTAGGAAACGGGTCGGGTTTGGGTCGGGTCTTAATGGGTCGGGTCTGGGTACCCCATCGGGTCCGCTGACCCATTTACAGCCCTAAAGTGGAGGCAGAGCATGCACCACCTGCTTCATTGATTGCATATTGAAGAATGAGTAAGATGCAGCATAATATTTTCTTTTTAGTTAAGTATAGAATTGAACCCAAGACATCAATGTTGAAATGCACTGTCTGCTGCCGAGGAATGGGCTTGGGCTTAGGCTCGAATCTAGACCCCTTGATAGGCACTCTTTCTATTTGCAAAAAAATAATAACAATCAAAGGTTAGGATTGCTCAGCCAATCTAATTTGCAGACTATGATACGTGACAGCTACTTTCGGCATTACCAATAAATAAAATATCAATCTTGCTTATTATTTCTACTTCTATTGAAGATGATAGATTTTTTTTTCTATTAATTTTATTTTCTACCACCACTTCATTTGTTATCCATGTAGCGTCAATTCAACATGTTTTTATTTATTTATTTATTTTGGTTGAACTTTTTGTCAATATTTAATTCATATCGACAATGTGTATTGATCGGATAATTCTATATCGGACCTATGAGTTTGTTTCTTTACTTAAATGATAGGTAATGCTAGATTCATTGTGACATGTATAAGAAGTATTTTCTTAATGAAAAAAGCTATAAAAAATGTGGAAGGTTGGTAAATTTTTACATCCATATTTATCCAAGAATATATACGTTGTATTATGGTTTGACCTGAGCATTTTTGTATTCATAATTGATTATTGAGTGTCTCCTTTAAGTTTATTACTTCTTAATATTTTGATCGCATATGGCAACCCAATCTACTCACACTAATAGTTTTGATAATTTCACTTGTTATTGCTCAAATATGGTTGATCCCGTAACACATCTTATAAGCTGATGAGTACCTGTACTTTAATGGAGAAAGGAATGACACTGGGGGCGCTAGTTATGACCAAGGACCCTCCGATGCTTAAGTCATGTAGATGAACTCAAAGTAGGTATGACTAGAATTTGTATAGTTGTGTGTACCTTTCTCCTTAGGTGGGATGATGTATTTATAGGTTTGTTAGGTAGTTTACATATCTGACTAGATCTGCGAGATACGCTAGAGGGGCCTATATTGAAGTTGGAATCTACCATCGAGTATGTCTTTGATTATGCATTGATTAACTGATCTTCAGTTAGAATCTCACTGGATAGTCTCGCTCGTATACAGCATGAGATTCTCTCCAGATATTTCCATCCCAAGCTTGAGGTCGGTATATGAGGTTGAGGTTAGCGTCCATGGTTGAGGTGAATGAGGTCTTTATTCATGGTCGAGGTCTATCGATGAACATTATCTCTCAGTCGGGTTAACTATTTCAGATTGGTCATTGGGTTTCCTTGCCGCTCATCTTCCCTATTAATAAATACTTTGGTGATTTAGGGAGTTTAGTCTGATAGTTCTCTGCCACGTGTCTCATACGTTAAGTTAGCTCAATTTTTCCCATGTATGGTTTATTTTGCTTCCATTGAGATTACTCATTGTACTTATAAATTTTTTTAAAAAAATCACTATGAAATATGGGCTATCCTTGTAGATTAACTCTCGCGATTTCAGAAAATGAGTACTAAATTCAGGTTACGAAATCTGAGGCATTACAAAGTACCTAAAAATAATAAATCCCTACAAATTCTTCCAATTCTACCAAGGAAGTGGATTGCATCCAATCCCTGCTCATCTCTAGCTAAGAACGTGTAGATTTTCATGGGGCCCACCATGATGTATTTATTTATCCATGATGTCCTTTCCTTTTTTTCATATTAGATATTACCACACGAAATAATAAGCTTGGGTTGCATTAAATGCATAAAATATTATATGCAAGTTATTTGTAGTGTGGTCCACTCCAACATCAGATCTACCTTATTTTTGGGCTCCTAAGTAGTACATTAAGGCCTATTTGGGAGCGTGGATTTGGAACCCCCTGGATTTGGAACCCCCAGGATTGGAAACCCCCTAGATTGGCAATCCTCCCGGTGTGTTTGGCACCTTAGAGTTTGAATCAATTTTAATTCAAAAATACCTATGCATGATATATTTACAGGGGTTTGAATTTAATTACTAAATCAACTTTAATATCCCTAATTAGTGAGATATATAATTTTTGACACTATGGTTGTGATAAGCCCGCTAAAATACATGCTCTACCTGAAAATGATGAAATTCCAAGTCTTGAATGGACCGCAAGCACAAGATCATGTCTGAGTGACTAACCAACGATTTTACGGTGATTACACCAGTCTCAAAGATGCCCAAATAAAGAGTTACACCAGGGGCCCCTATACACACTACAAGAAAGTAGGCCTTTAGCCTTAGTTTTAAAAAAATGGAGGCTAAATGTGTTTTTTAGCCTCGGTTGATAAGGAACTGAGGCTAAAAGTCTATTTTTCGCCACGGTTAGTAGGGAACTGAGGCTTAAAATCTACTTTTTAACCTCAGTTACATAGTAATCGAGGCGAAAAGTCTACTTTTTAGTCTCGGTTGCATAGGAACCGAGGCAAAACATTTACCTTTTAGCCTCAGTTCCTTAGGAACCGAGGCGAAAGGTCTACTTTTTAGCCTTAGTTGCATATGAACTGAGGCCAAAAGTACACTTTTTAGCCTTGGAGCTTTTGGTTCATGCTAGCTGAAGTCTGCCTGAAGCTACCATGATGATGATACCTGAGGCGTGGCAAAATGTTAGAAACATGGATCGTGATAGAAAGGCCTTGTACGAATATTTTTCAGCTCTTATGGAGCCATGAGATGGACCTGCACTTATGTCATGTAAAGTTTGTGCTAGAATTGCTTCATGCTTTAATGATTCTGCATGTTATATGAGTATTTTGAACTTATATTTATTGTATAAATGCAGTTATTGATGGCCGCTATCTTGGAGCGATATTGGACCGCAATGGATTGCACCCCGGTCGCTTTTACATCACACATAGTGGACGCGTGATCATGGCCAGTGAGGTTGGTGTCGTATGTAGACATCTGCCAAGAGATGTGGCTAGGAAAGGAATACATCTGATCGATCCAGAAGGGGACCTTATTGAAACAGTTCATGTGGAAGGCTATGTGGCAGTTCATGTGCATTTGTATTTCGTTTTAAAAACTTTAAACCATTAATTGTTTTGTTGATATCGTGCTGATTATTGTGTTGATGAATGTTAAATGGGTGAAATATGCACAGGTTCATCATTTGTTGATTATGATATTGTTAGCTTTGGTTGATAGAGAAATGGGGTCAAAAATTGAATTTAGCCTCGGTTGATGCCAAAAGAGGCTAAATCTATCTTTAGTCTCGATTTTGCCTTAATTATATAAACTAAGACTACAACTCCCGTGGCTAAAAGCTTTAACCTCAGTTGTTGAGAGCTGAGGTTAAAAATAGTTTTAGCTTCGGTTGGAGGCAACTGAGGCTAAATTTAGATTTAGTCTCAGTTGGAAACAATGGAGGCTAAATTTAGATTTAGTCTCAATTGGAAACAATGGAGGCTAAAATTTTGATTTAACCTCATTTTGAGAAAACTCAATCTAAAAATGTTCTTTTAACTTCACTTCAAGAACCGAGGTTATAAAAGTCATTTTTAACTTCGGTTGTTAAAATTAAGGCCAAAGCCTTTAGCCATAGGAGTTTCAACCCCTCGATTTAAATAATTGTGACAAAACAGAGGCTAAAGGCTTTAACATCAGTTTTTAACATTTTTAGCCACAGTTTTGAATCGAATCTAAAACCCTTTATTCTTATCGTGACATAAGCAATCCCAAATGACTGAGTTAATTTCAAATTAACTTTTACAGTGATTACACCAGTCCCAAAGATGCCCAAACTTCAAAAGCAATTGTGGCCATGATCCTTAAAAAAGGAGACCCAAGATTTCATGTAAATCGATAAATAAACGGTGTAAAATACATGCTATAGTGGAACCTTCGAAGGTCTCCCCACTAGTAATGGTCTGACCCAAATATAAGTTCCATCATCATGGTTGGGATCACTTGATGAGCTGGTTAGATCATATAAAAATAACACGGTGGGCTATAACCACCCAGAAATCTGACTCACACGGTGGCCGGGTGATGGTTGGATCAATCTGAATTTTGAGTAGTCTCAATTTTATGGTGGGGCCACCCTTCTAAACGGATTGGATGCCATGCAAACATCTGATGGGCCACACGCATAAGAGTTGTAAGATAATTTTATCCTACAAACGCTTGTAGAACATGAATGCGAGTTACGCTGTCAAAATAACCATATGATATGAGACATGTTATGTCAGCCTCAGGAAGAAAACGCTCTCTGGTTTCTACAGCCGCGGTTTGGCCACTGACGCTGCTACCAGCCAGTGGCTAGTGGTCGGTGCTACGTGGACCCACCATGATGTATTTATTTTATCCATTCTCTCCATCCTTTTTGAAAGTTAGTTTTAGAGCTTGATGCAGAAAATTAGTAGATCTAAATCTTAGGTAGACCCACCATGGAAAACCAGTAGTGATTGAATGTCCACCATTAAAAACCTCCTAAGGCCCACTATAATGATTATTTGACATCGACCCTGTTGATTACGTCATACTGACTTGGATGAAGGGAATATATATATATATATATATATATATATATATATATATATATATATATATATATATATATATAAAATCATTCAATCAACACTGTGTGGTCTACTTGAGATTTGGATCAGCCTTATTTTTGGGCTCGTACCATAAAATGATCTAGAAGAATGGGTAGACGGATTGGATGAAACACATACATCATGGTGGGGTCCACAGAGCCCCGACCACTGGCCATTGGCAAGTGGCAGGTTCAGTAACGAATCTGTTTCCGTTTTCTATGCCCTTTTCACACGTGTCATTACATGCCACACGTGCTAACCTAGAAAGTGCTCGGACATCTGAGGGGTTCATCAGGTTTCCCAAATTGTCAGGCCATACCCAAAAACTAGGCTGGTCGCTCACTTGGTGGGCCACCTCATACAAATTGTACATTTGTAGGCCGCCTAGTAAACCAGCATGAGGTTTCCGTATAGTCATCTGGTTTGGCTACATGATGCACGGGTCAGATGCTCCACACGTTTTCCAGGTTGGCACGTGTACAGTGTGGATGTCCATGCGGATACTGCTGCAAAACTATGCGTTTACCACATTTAATGCAATTCGTTTTCAACCATCTGTTCGCATGTCTCGTCTCCTCTTTATGTTTTGATACAGCAATTAAGCGGTTGATCAGTAAGTCATATGTGATATAGACAGAAACTTTGATACTCAGGTAGAGTGGGGTAGATGATTCGCAGGCACTAAAAAATTAATTCTTTGAGGAGGCAGAAATGGTCTCGGCGGCTTCTGTAGGGCCCACCTTGATGTATGGGTTTTATCCAAGCCGTTCATCAAAATTTTCAATCATTTTATGGTATGAGCTCAATTTTGAGGTAGATCCAAGGCTCAAGTGGACCACACGGTAATGATTGAATGCTCACCATTAAAAAATGCTTACGGGCCACAGAAGCTGAAATTTATGTTTTCCCTTTGTAGGTCTACGTGACCTTATGAACAGGTTGAATGGCAAATAAACATCACGGTAGGCTTCAGGAAAGTTTCGAACAATAGGTGCCATTAGCATTATTATTTCCTGTGGTGTGGTTATGATATGAAAAAAACAAAAAATGAATGAATGACTTGGATAAAACTCATACATCATGATAGGCCCCACAGATCTCTTGCCTGGCAGGACACAATCCGTTTCACCAGTGGATTGATGGACATTGATTGCACATTTAAGATTGAAGAGAAATATAGGACTGTGGACCCCACCTTTTACCCAGCTGTTTTTACGAAAAATAACAAACTTTGTTTTGCAACTTAGACCTGCTCGTACGTGCAGCGAATTTGAGGACGAAAATACCCCTCCTTTCATGGAAACGGATGTATGCCTTTCATCCATGCCGTCCATATATTTTTCAACATCATTTTATGATATGAGACTAAAATTGAGGTATATCCAAATCTCAAGTGTACCACATTACATGAAACAGTGTTGAATGAACATTAACCATTAGAAACCTTTAGGGGGCCCACTATGATGTTTGTGAGAAATCCTCTCCGTCTAAGTTCATTCATAGGGTCACAAACACCTGGATGAAGAGGAAAAATAAATTTCATAGTGATCGAAAACTTCTGTAACCCCTAAAAGGATTTCAATGGTAGACGTTCAATTCCCCACTGCCTTTTACAATGTGGTCCACTTGATAGTTAGATCTATCTTATTTTTCGTCTCAAGCCTTAATATGAGCTCGCCATTCATATAAATCCCAAAGAATGTAGAACTTAAGATATAAAAAAGTTCATAACCACTAAAATAGATGGACGGTTTAGATATAACACAGACCTCATGATGGGACCCAAAAAAAAAAAAACACAGACTGCCGCGGCACTACCGCCCGTGCAGTCCAACTATGGTTATAGCTATGGTTATAATCCGTAGCTATAGTGTAACGAAAATTGCAAGATTTTTAGACAAACTTGCTGGACAGTTATGGACCTTTTCGATAATATTGACAGACCTTCTATATATCGACGCTACGATAATAATCCGTAGCTATAAGGTCCCCTTGACCCTAACTCCCTAGCTTTTTTTTTTTCGTTGTAATCCCCACGGCATTTTGTGGGTCCCATTATGAGGTATGTGTTATATCCAAACCGTCCATCTATTTGACGAGCTTGTATTAAAGCTTGAGACGAAAAATTAAACAGATCTTAGTTATCAAGTGGACCACACTAAGGCAATGGAGGATTGAACCTCTACTATTGAAACCCTTTTAGGGGTCATATAAGTTTTGGATCATTATGAAATTTGTTTTTCCTCTTCATTCAGGTCTTTGTGACCTTATGAATAGATTGGATGGAAAATATATGTTATGGTGGGCCCTACAAAATTTTTAACTGTGGAAATCAAATTTCCCGCTGCTTTTTGTGGTGCAGTCCAGTTAATCTTTAGATATGATTTATTTATTTATTTATTATTTTTATATAATGCTCCCAAATGATCTCGAAATATGGATGAACGTTGTGGATATAAAAAATACATAACTGTGGGGCCCACGTAACTTTGAGCGGGGTGAACATAAAATTGAGCGGGGCAACCATGAAATTAAGCGGAGCAAACTAGATATTGAGCGGGACAAACATGAAATTGAGCGGAGCAAACAAGAAATTAAGCGGGACAAACTAGAAATTGATCGGGGCAAACTGAAAATTGAGCGGGGCAAACTGAAAATTGAGCGGGGCAAACAGAAAATTGAGCGGAGCAAACATGAAATAGAGCGAGGCAAACTGAAAATTGAGTGGAGCAAACTAGAAATTGAGTGGGGCAAACTGAAAATTGAGCGGGGCAAATATAAAATTGAGCGGGGACTAGAAATTGAGCGGAGCAAACATGAAATTGAGTGGGGCAAACTAGAAATTGAGCGGGGCAAACATGAAATTGAGCGGGGCAAACTAGAAATTTAACTGGGCAAACATAAAATTGAGTGGGCCAACGAGAAATTGAGCGGGGCAAATATGAAATTAGCGGGGCAAACATGAAATTGAGTGAGGCCAACGAGAAATTCATCGGGGTAAACATGAAATTGAGCGGGGCAAACTACAATTGGCTATAATACATGCATCTTTGGTAGGCCCCACTACTATCACGATGGGCTTCACTACCATCTTAGCGCTGGAACTTGATGCGAAGGTTTTGGTAAGAAATCCACGTGCAGAAGTGGCGGCCTAGGAAATCCGCACCACTGAGATTATTGACCTAACAAGTGTTGGTGTTGAAAAAGATGTGAGCTATCATGATGGGGAACAGATAGGCTACTCCCCCTGCCACCAGCCAATGGGCTGGTGTTCGATGCTCTATGGGACCCACCATGCTGTATGTGTTTCATCCATGTTGTCCATCTATTTTTATAGATCATTTTAATGTATGAGACAAAAAATGACGTATATCCCAATCTCAAGTAGACCACATTATAGGAAACAATGTTGAATGAATATTGACCATTAAATAAATTTTGGGGGCCATAAAAGTTTTAGATCAAGCCAATCTTTGTTTTTTACCTTCATCTGGGTCCGTATGACCTAATCAACAGATTGAATTTCAAATAAACAGTACAGTGGGACTTAAGAGGATTTTAATAGTGGATATCCAATCACTATTGTTTTCCTGTGGTGTGGTCCACCTGAGATTTATATCCCTCTCGTTTTTGGGATCAAGCCCTAAAATAATCTCTAAAGTATATGAATGAAATGGATAAAACACATACATCATGGTGGGGCCCACATGGCATAGACCATCAGCACCGGGCTGGTGGTAGGGGGAGTAGCCAATCTGATTCCATCAAGATGCATGTATTATATTCCATCAATTTCTAGTTTGCAAATTTCATGTTTGCCCCGCTCAATTTTTAGTTTGCCCTGCTCAATTTCATGTTTGCCCCGCTCAATTTCTCGTTGGCCCCACTCAATTTCATGTTTAACCCGCTCAATTTTATGTTTGCCTCGCTGAATTTTTAGTTTGCCCCGCTCAATTTCATGTTTGGCCCCACTCAATTTCATGTTTGCCCTGCTCAATTTTCAGTTTGACCGCGAAGTGATTGAAATTGACCATGAAGTGAATGAAATGAATTTTCGACCATCGACCAGATGGAATCTTGGAAAATAACTAGGTTTGTTGGCTAAATTAGCTTCTCCTACCCCAAAATCATATGTGGTACATTAAGTAAATCATTCTAATTTAGGAGATATGCTTGTTGAATAATTAGACAAAGAAATGAATTAAAAGAGAGAAAAAAATAATTTTATATGCTTATATATACATATTTATATAAATATGTGTTAGAGAAAATTATAGGTAGAATAAAGTTCTCCGTGTAAAAAAAAATTAAAAAAAATGTATATATTGCAACTGACTACAATTATGGCTACGGTTATAATCCGTAGCCATAGGAAAAATTGCAGGATTTTTGAGACAAACTCACTGGATAGTTCGAGACCTTTTTCGATATATTGAAAGACCTTTGATACATACTCAAAAAGCAGGGGGCTACGGCTATGACTACGGTTATAATCCGTAGCCATAGGTTCCTAGTTTTTTTATTTTTATTTTTTTTTTGTTGTTGTAATTCCCATCACCTTTTGTGGGTCCCATCATGAGGTCTGTGTAATATATATATATAGCACTCACTTGCATATAACATGTCTATTTCCCTCTTTCCTGGACATGGTTTGGCTAGTGACACCAACAATTAACAAGCTGATGTCAAAGCTCCATGGGCCCCACCATGATATATGTGTTTTAACCACACTATTCATCCATTTTACTATCTCATTTAGGGCATAAGCCAAAAAATAAGGCAGATATAAATCTCAGGTGAACCATACCACAAGAAACAATACAAATTGAACACTTATCAATATTGAAAACTTTTTACGGTTACAAAATTTTTCGATCAAGTTGATATTTGTGTTTTCCCTTCATCTAAATTTATATGACCTTATAATCAGGTTGGATGAAAAATAAACATTACAATGGGTCCTAAGAAGTTTTTAATAATGAACTTTCAATGAATACTTTTTCTCGTGCAGTCCACTTGGGATGTGGATTTATTTCATTTCATTTTTTTTTTATCATGCCCGAAAATGAGCTGGCAAAAGGAATGGATGATGTAGATAAAACACATACCTTATGGTGAAGCTCAAAGAACTTTCACTACAACAAATTAGACTTTTTGCAATGAGTCTAATTTCATTGGGAAATGCAATTTTTTACAACGACATTTCAAGTCGTTGCAAAAAATAGATTATTTACGATGATAGTTTAAATCGTCGCTAATAGTTAACGTTTTTGCGACGAGCTTCAATTATCGTCGCAAAAAGTTGACGTATGAATTTTTTAAAACGATCTTAAGCAGTCGTCGCTAATAACCACTTTTTGTGACAAATTAGGTGTCGTAGAAAAAAGTTTTTTACGACGACACAAAAGTTGTCGCAAATAGTCGTTTTTGTAACAACTAGTTCAACTCATTGCAAAAAATATTGAAATATACTTTTTGCGACGAATGTAGATTCATTGTGAAATGTTAGAATATTTGCAACAACATTGTAAATCATCGCAAATAGTAAACATTTTTGCGGCGAGCTATAATTACCGTCGCTAAAACGTTTCCTACCGATTTCTCCCGAAAAAATTACATGGCGGTAAAAACATTTCGCCACACATTTTTATGGTCATCACTAATATCCACATTATGCGACGAATTGAAAGTTGTGGCAAAAAATTATTTTTTACAACAACACGAAAGTCACGGCAAATAGTTTGTTTTAGCGACGACTAGTTAACTCGTTGCGATAAATACCAACTGAAACTTTTTACGACGAATATAGTTTCATGGCGAAATGTTAGAGTATTTACAACAACATTGTAAATCATTGCAAATAGTCAACGTTATTGCGACGAATTATAATTATCGTCGCTAAAACATTTTCCACCAATTTCTCCCAGAAAATTACATGGCGAGAAAGACGTTTTGCCACGCATTTCCATGGTCATCGCTAATGTCTACTTTGTGCGACGAATTGAGTGTCGTGGCAATACATTATTTTTTGCCACGACACAAAAGTCGCTGCAAATAGTCTGTATTAGCGACGACCAGGTTAACTCATTGTGACAAATACAAAATGAAACTTTTTGCGACGAACGTTATTTCATTGCAAAATGTTAGAGTATTTGCAACGACATTATAAATCATCGCAAATAGTCGACATTTTTGCAACGAGCTATAATTATCGTCACTAAAACATTTTCCACCAATTTCTTCCAAGAAAATTCATGGTTGGAAAGACGTTTCGCCACGCGTTTCCATGGTCATCGCTAATGTTCACCTTATTTGACAAATTGAGTAGCGTGGCAAAACATTATTTTTTACCATGACACATAAGTCGCTGTAAATAGTTTGTTTTAGCGACGACCAGGTTAACTCGTCGCAACAAATACAAACTGAAACTTTTTATGACGAACATAGTTTCATTACAAAATGTTAGAGTATTTGCAACAACATTGTAAATCATTGTAAATAGTCAACGTTTTTGCGACGAGCTATTATTATCGTCACTAAAACATTTCCCACCAATTTATCCCGGAAAAATTACATGGCGGGAAATACGTTTTGCCACGCGTTTCTATGGTCATTGATGAGGGTCGAATATTGCATATCAGACCCCAATTAGTACCTGATTTTATGTAAATGATAACGCCTAATGTCATAGTTTAATTGTGTTTTTGTTGCCGGATGAAATAAAGAGCGTTGATTGGAAAAGAGTATTAAAAGTATAAATTTGATGCTCCGAAGTCACCAGAGCATGGGATGGACTCCAGAGGACCAAGATTAAAGAATTTATATGCCAGGGGTCCGAGGAAATCAAGCCATTTACATTGAAAAGTCCCGAAAATGGTCCAGAATTCAAGATCACATGGTTCTAGCCGTCCGATTGGCTCGAAACTTCATACATGAGATGGAGGCCATAAATTAACCATACATATTAAATTTCATCCATTGGATCATTACAAAAGTGCCCCAACTGACAAATCAGCCCACAAACCGTTGATTTCGGGCCCACCTATAATCTGGATATGCATCAAATTTGCTCTCATCCAGTTTTATGAGGTGAGAAAATAGATGGTCGGATTAGATTTTCCATAACTATCAAGGTGGACCCCACATGAGTTGAGTGTGCATAGTGCACAAGTGCACTAGCTGTGTACGCCAACGAAGAACCAGTCAAACCCAGCTTTGACCGACTCTTCACCAAAACGGAAAAATCCGTTTCTTTCTCCAGCGTCCGCGAAACAGAGCATCTGCGGATGGTTTTGTGGGCCACCATTATGGCTCATGGGGATGATCCGAACCGTCCAGAGTGGTCAGAGGAGGGCGCCGACTAAAGCCCAGTCATTTTAGTGGTTCCATGCACGTGTGCAAGGTGGCAACAGAAAGGAAATTAGTCATCTGTCCAGTGATGGTGTGGCCCATCCGAAACACAGATTCATGTCAAATTTCAGCCCGTGATCAGGCAGAGATGCAGAAATTTAAATAACGGTTTGATGGACTCTGAAGCCGACCGAGGTGGACCCCACCAACCTCAGCAGAAAACAGAAACTTCCATTTTTGAAATAGCGTCCGTGAAGCGGATGCCTGGTTGCAGTTGTGGGCCCCACTCATCGTCCAAAAGGGTGATCCACACCGTCAATTAGAACCCCGAGGTCCTTCTTACCAAGGTCTAGGTGGAAAATTTCAAAGAAGCAGTGAGGATCCGATTTCAGCCGTTCAGAAGGAAGATGGACGGTGCAAGAAGAACTCCGTGGACTACACCGAATCTGAATGGAATCACTCCATTCCCGACAGAAATTACGAGGAGAATGCAATGAACGGAATGGATTTGTCTGTCGAAGCCGGTCATGGGCCCCACCATTAGAACAGCGTAAGCCCTATTACGCAAGGCATGTTTCAACGTCCGGAACCGACGATTTTTGGCCGTTGCACGAGCATGTACGTAGATTGGATGGAAGATCTGATCCTTTCATCATGTAGGCCATTGAAAACAGTCCCAAGGGACGTTGAATTAACGGACAACATGTAAGAGCAGAGAGGGGAGGCAGCCTCCGTTTCCTGCTGTTTAAAGGTTATACACGCACCGACTTCACTTCGCGTTTTCTGCTGTCGTGCATGCTTTCACCACCGACTCCTAGGGTTATAAAAGAGAGAGAGAATGGGACGTGAAGGGGGGATCTGGGTGAGAGGCAGCCATGGAGGCCAAGTGCAAGAGAGAGTTTTATTTTTTTTTCTAGTTTTTCTGTTTTGTTTTTCTTTTCTTTTCTTTTGAAGATTAGTTAATCATGTTTGTGGTTAGCTAACCCCTTAGCTAGGGCTAAGGGGTGAAGCTTGTAGTGTGATGGGACCGATTCCACGGCTTTGATTCATGTTATGGACTGATTTGATTCTAGTTTGATTTATAAGAATGCTTTTAGTTTTTAATGATTTGTTGTGACTAAAATTACAATAGATCTGCAACGGCTTGGAGTATTCTCTTCCTTGTATTTTGATTATGAAATCAGGAAACCCTGTTGTTCACCATTGCCCCTTGGACATGGTTGGATGATGGAATCCTTCCTAACTTTCATACATCTTCTGATTGATTGTGGATTGATTTGATTTCTGTTCTTTACCTTGTCTCATGGGCATGGATTTGTGATGGAATCGACTCTAATTCTCATATCTTTCATCTCTTTGGAAACTAGATCAATGGAAGTTCAGATTGAGCTTTAGTGACATATCTTCCAACTGAATGAAGATGGGACTCGAAGTCCAGTTGAGTTCGTGAATCAAGCGTAGATCTCCCTGATCTCTACAAGTGGATCCTTGGCACCCTAGTTTCCTACCTTTGAATTCCTTAAGTTTTAGAGTAATATTTCACCATTATTCATTCAATTATTTCTCAATTTAGATTACATCTTATTCTTGTTCTAGTTCTAGTTAATTGCAGATTACGTACAAGTTTCAGTCCCTGTGGATTCGACCTCGGTCTTACCGAGTTTATTACTACATCACAACCCTATACTTGGGGAGTATGAGTGCTGAGGTTTGTGAGTCCACAGGAACAAGTATAGTTAATTGCTAAGGTTTCTCCATGTGAAGTCTGAGAGTCTTTGAATCTAGTTATAGAAGACAGAGAATATACCTCATTCTGGATGTCTGATGATCTATTCAAGGGTTCTAAGGAAACCTTGAACGCATTTGGCTAAGGCCCCGTTTGTTAACTCTGAAGTCTAAAGACCGAATCTAAAATCTGAAATCTAAAGTCTGAATCTGAAATCTGAAGTAAAAAAAACTTGTTTGATAATTACGGCTGAAGTCTAAAAATTAAGTACTGAATCTGAAACAAACTGTTTGTTAACAAACATCTTAAATGTGTGAAATATGTTAATTTGACACATTTGCCCCTATCTCTCATTTGGAAATGTTTTACATTATAAAGAAATTATTTTTAATTAAATGAAAATAAAATCATTATATTTAATTCAAATAAACTAAAATACTTAATAAAAAACTAAAATATCATCATAAGACCCTCAATTCTTCTTAGCGGAAAGATTGTCACTATGTGTTGTATAGGATTGAACACCAGTAGCAACAAAACCTTCAAATAAGGCCCACCTTATATTTATATGCTATCCAAACCGTTTATAACGTCATTCCCAATTGGATGAAGTGAAAACATATTGATCTAAAACTTCCGTGGCCTATTTAAGTTTATTTTCCATCCAATATGTTCATAAGGTCACAATTACCTGTATGAAGAGGGGAAAAAAATCATATTGATCTAAAACTTCTGTGACCCCAAAAAGGGTTTCAATGGTAGACGTTCAATCTCCCACTGCTTTTTGCAGCTTATTTTTCGCCTCAAGCTTTAATACGAGCTCGCCAAATGGATGGATGGTTTGGATATAACACATACCTCATGATGGGACCCACAGAACTTACTGACGTCAATACAACAACTATATAGCTTCTGTGAGGTACACCTGCATCCTACTTGGACACGGATTAGCTACTTCCAGGTTGAATAACGAGATTTGCTACCGAAGGGACGTCATCAAGTTCCATGGGCCCACTATGATGTATGTGCTTTATCTACACTGTCCATCTATATGGAGATTTAATTTTAGAGCATGAGTTAAAGAATGAGTGATCCAAATATGTAGTTGAACCCACCATAAAAAACAGTGGCGAGATTGATACCTACCATTGAAACCTTCCTAAGGCTCACCGTGATTTTTATTTGAAATCCAACTTGTTCACAAGTTAACACAGACATGAAAGAAGGGAAAAAACAAATATCAGCTTGATCAAAAACTTTTGTGGCCTATTTAAGTTTTTAATGGTGGCCGTCACTCTCCCCACTGTTGTCTGTGGTGAGGTCCACTGGAGCTTTGGATTTGACTCATTCTTTATATATTTACCTAAAATTATATTTCCAAATGGATGGACGGTGTGGATACAAAACATACATCATGATGGGGCCCACATAACTTCGTGACGTGACTCACTGCTCAACCTGTCGGTATCCAATACGCTTCCGCGCGGAGACAGATTTGCTACTCCCCTGCCATCAGCCGGTGCTATGTGGGCCCCATCATGATGTATGTGTTTCATCAATGCCATCCATCGATGTTTTTAGATCATTTAATGATATGAGACAAAAAATGAAGTATATCCCAATCTCAAGTGGACCACATTACAGGAAAACAGTGTTGAATGAACGTCGACCATTAAAAACTTTTTGGGGGCCATAAAAGTTTTGGATCAAGCTGATCTTTGTTTTTTCCATTCATCTAGGTCTATATGACCTAATCAACAAATTGGATGTCAAATAAACAGTACATTGGGCCTTAGGAGAATTTTAATGGTGGATATCCAATCACTATTGTTTTCCTGTGGTATGGTCCACCTGAGATTTATATTCCTCTCATTTTTGGTATCAAGCCCTAAAATGATCTTTAAAAATGGATGAATGGAATGGATGAAACACATACATCATGGTGGAGCATAAAGAAATTTCACAGGTTAAAAGTTGATTTTGTATCGTGCTAGCGATTTAAAGAAAAAATATTGCCGCATTCCCCATTCACCATTAAGCCAGACTCCAATCACTGAAAGAATTCAGTGGAAAACCACTTGGCGCTTTCCTTCTTCCGTATTAAGGATGCATTAACAAACACCAGTAAACGCTGAACATTTTCTGCATTCCACGTTAAGTGCAAAAATTCAGCGTTAACAAACACGCCCTAAGTCTACTGTTCCATGCAATCACTGGACTCATTGAACAAGAAAAGTCTGCTCCAGTCATGGTGAGCTTGTAGAAGTCACTGCTATTTAAAAGTTAGGGGACGAGAAAACCTGGATCCAGTAAGTCTCTATATCTAAATCCCTCATTATTCATGCCCTTAGTTACATGATTCTTCTAAAGGAGGTGCTGCTACTGCAAACTAGTTCTCTTCCTAGACTCTGCACTTGCTAACATTTTGAAATGAATGCATCTCTCGCAACTGCAGTCGCTTCTGCTTTGCCTCATTGTCTGTGCAACTAAGCCATGTCACAAATATACTTGCCAAGGTGGATCATAGAGGAAATTGCGGACCATGAGGGCACACACATGGGTTCTCTCATATCAGATAATAAACATAGGGACCCAAGTTGGCACCAACCCATGCACTTGTACTCCCATGGGATCAAGAGTGGAAAGAGCATGCTCGAGTACTTGGTTACTGATACATGTTTATTGCTCACATGATGAAAAGATGCTGCCCAGTGCTGCACTTGGGCAAAACTATTGTGGTGTTACCCAAAAGGGGAATTCACGAGAAGTTAAGGTGGACAACTTGGAATGCCAACTGAGCTTGCTCACAGTAAGGTTAATACACTTTTATTATTTTAAATAGTTGTACATGCATTTCAGAAGATATGGCTCTTAAAAGCCAGTATGCCTAATACTCCATATCTTTCACAATCATGTCCATTTTACATAGGTTATGATGTAGCATCATATTAAAATCTGAAATTCGGTTCCAATTTTACCTGGGTTTCCCCACTAGTTAATGGAAGTTGCTGACATCATAATACTGTCCCCATAAGAGGATTGCAAGTATGAGCATTATGCAGACGCATTGATGGCTGAGTTGTTGATTATGGTTGAAAAAATACAACAGGTAGTTGTAATCACGGGCTCGATCCTGACAAAGCTTGATGGCATCCTACCTAATACTTTGTGTGGGCTGTTGTAGGGCATAGCTGTCAAAATGATTGCGGCTGGTGCTAAACATACAGCTGCAGTTACAGAAGATGGTGATCTTTATGGATGGGGATGGGGTCGGTATGGAAATTGGGGCTTAGGTGACAGAAATGATCGCCTCTTGCCTACTGTTGAAGTATGTCGATTAACTCCCCAAGATTTATTAATTTTGCACCGATCCATTTTCAATTTCATATAGTCATTTAACATTTTTGGCCCATGCTCGATTGCATATCTTCTTTTGTGATTGTTTGTGTTACTAGAAATAGTTGTCTTTACCTGGCTGGGTATCAAATTTGAGGTGAATTACTTTATTTCATGTGGTACTGTTGAATTTTATTCTTTGTATTGGATTCTAATATATGCATATGCACCTCTTAGTAGCACCAGGGTCCAGTTTGTCAAGCATTGTGAAGGTGAACTTCCATCAGGGCCAAAGTTCTTTCAACAAACTGAACCAACTCTTTCATCCTTCCTTTCTGTCACACTTCAACTTAGTTCTTCTTATGTATGGCTAGATACACTCATTTTATCTGTCCGTATGTCTATAAGAGTAGTTTTATATGTGTTTTGTTCTATATTTTTTGTCGTCATTAATTCATGAAAGAGGACACTTCCCAAGAGATCATAGTATATATTTCTCAAATTGTGAGGAGACTGATTTTCCACAAATCTTTAGTTCTTCTCTTGATTCCAATATCTGACCAATTTATGACATTCTTGCGGTGTTTGTCCTTGTAATGTTCTACTCTTCACTGAGCTGGTCCTTGACTGACTCCTATGTCTTGTGATTTATCTTGTCCTTGAGTGACTTCTCCGTGAAGAGATTTCCTCAGGTGCACACTCATGTTCAAATACATCCAGGTGTTTTCCATTTCCATATGAATAGATCTATATGTTTATGCATGACCCAAGAAGCCACACTACATTGAAAATTGGGGTGCAATGTGCTTTAGCATTTGCTTGGACCAAGCATATTGACATACTGCCAGTTTAAGTCATAATTCACAATGATATGCATCTAATGGTCCACCGAACATGTCATGCTCATGTTGTGCTTTGTATGCTATTAATAAAATGGGGGTTTTGAATGATTTTCATGAATTCTATTTAACAGAAAACCACTATTTGATAAGGTCTTGTTATGTCCAATCATTTTTCCTTTTGTACTTATTTCATCATGGTTCTGTCATCTTTGTTTGGCTTAAATGATTTCAGATATCAGGTGGTTGGAGACACACTATGGCAATCACATCTGATGGAAAACTTTATGGCTGGGGATGGAATAAGGTTGGTGTTTTCTGATCTCCCCTCTCCATCATTGATCTCTTGAATTAAGTGAAGTCCCCGACATAGGGATACAGATCTAGCAGCCATCATAAATCATTCCAACTGGTACAAATGAAAAGAGTTGTAGCAAAGTTTGTACATGTCAGTCTGGGGTACGCTTAATCCCTTGTCCTCTGTAAGGTTTAGGAACTGGTGCATGTTGGGCACCATTTCGCAAATGCTGCCAATGCTACAAGTATTTGATTGGTGCACGTGGTGATGGATCAGGACCATTTAATCAGTGGGCCACCTTTTTGATGAGCCATAGTGCAAAAATCAAGCTCCTTGGCAGCTTGTAGCTGCCTGATCCATCTGTCTTTGGACAACTGGTGGTAGAAAATAGTTTAGAGCAGTTGTCTAGAACTACCTGATTAATGCACAAGCATTGGCGCCATCCATGAGGTTGTTGGTCCAGACTGATTTCCAAAGTATGACATTGGTACAAGTTATAGTGGTGGTTCCATTCACTAAATGGCACCTGATATGCACTGGACATGCTATATTTGCAATTTTGCATGAGATCAGATGTTTCCTTGAAAACACTGCTAATATTTCCAATATGTTGTCTCCCATACAGTTTGGACAGGTTGGTGTTGGTGACAATGTTGACCACTGCTCTCCAACACAAGTTAAATTTCCACATGAACCGGCATGGTCTTTTTCCCAAGCTCACCAAACTTGTTACGATAGTGTTTTTGGCAATACTACTTTGGTCCAGGAACTCTATCCTTTTCAGTTCTTTGGTTGAGAGTTTTCATATATAGATAATCTACCTTAAAACAATTTATTGGATCTATTTGCAGAAAGTATTGCAGATCTCGTGCGGATGGAGGCATACACTTGCTGTTACTGATAGACAAAATGTTTTCTCATGGGGTAGGGGTACAAGTGGCCAGCTCGGACATGGGGATTCCGTTGACCAGTACGTCCACTGTTTGAAGTAGTAAGTTGTAATGTGCTTTGATTATCTACCATGACGTACAAATTCCCATTTTTTCAAGTTTTTAAATCTGTGTATCAGGTATCATATCGTTCACCACCAATACAACCTGTCTTGCCCGTGTCGGGCTATTTCAGGCTGATATGGTCAGATACAGCCATACTGTTCATGAGCGATACCGGTACCTATCTGGCAATAGGCACCGGTTTCAGACAATACTTTATACCTTGCATTTTTTTTTTTGTTATTTTTTTGGTAACATAGTAAAATGTTTAACC
The DNA here is from genome assembly GCA_030180095.1 of Magnolia changhungtana. Taxonomy (NCBI): domain Eukaryota; kingdom Viridiplantae; phylum Streptophyta; class Magnoliopsida; order Magnoliales; family Magnoliaceae; genus Magnolia; species Magnolia changhungtana. The sequence goes on from JASAUF010000378.1 coordinate 6,304,664, forward strand.
TGACAAGTGACAAAAAACCAACTGTGCTGATTGTGAAAGTGACGCTGCTAAGCAATGTGAGAAAGAATCCATGATCATATCTAGCTTTTAGTTGTTGGACTCCTCTAGGATAAATTATTTCGACAATACTTATCCTAGGTGTGCAGAACACAAGTCCTATATCCTCTACGTGAGATTTTTATAATTTTTATAATTTTTTTTTAAAATAAAATAAAATTTGCATGGCCTTTTGTTTTATTAAGTTTTATTGGTGGCCCACCCTGGTGCATTTTTCACTGCATATATCATTGTTGTTGCCAAGCAAAACAGGAATTCTCACAAAATCTTGGCAAAAGTTCAACGACTGGTTGCCCATCTGACGTGAACCCTCCTTTCTTGTGGCATGAGACTGGAACCTGCTCATGTATCACTGCCATGCAGAGTTTATTACTAAAATACGTGCCGAATATAATTTTACGCCAGATCTATATGTTGGCTGATATGTGTTATATACTTGAAATGCCTTTTCCTGGTGCATTAGACTCGAGTAGCAGGGTCAAATAAACATAATTGAACACCAATTAAAGGCAGTGCAGTATCATAACATAAATCTGTAGCCATACATTGGCAATTATTTTTCCTTTTTCTTTCTTATAACTAAGAATGGAGAATCTGCTTCACTTATTGATTGGACACCTATTTATTATGGTCAATTGAACAGTCTGAACTAACTCCGTTCTCATACCTGGAAACCTGTAGAAATATTCCCAAGATTGTAGAGGCTTTGAGCGCCGATGGATCTAGTGGCAAACAGATGGAATCCTCCAAAGTCGAGGCTCTATCAGGTTCTTACTCTTTTCCTTCTCACTCCTTTTCTACCTCATCATATGCTTTGACTGTCAGCTTTACTTGCATTGCTGATTGTTTATAAGCAGGGAAAGTCTGGGTTTCTCCATCAGAAAGATACGCAATTGTTCCTGATGAAACTGTAAGTGCCGCTTTCTTGTAGCATCCATTGTCATATGAGATTTCTGTGAAGATAAGTGCCCACCATGTTTACAAGTGAAGAATGCAATGGTGAACTACTTTATTGGCTATTTATGCTTGTTCTAACACCTTGAGTATGCCTCATCTCGCTAGAGGGCCATTTGCTTCATGCCTTTTAAAACACTGGACTGGTTGAGCTATGAAAATAGGCCGTCATCTTTAGCTTTCATAATTAATAGACATTTCCATATGAACACTGGTACACTTGCATTTGATTTATAATGTGCCCACAACATTTTCTACAGGGCTTGAGCAACTCAACTGTCAACATATTCATTCACGTGTCTTTTAAATTCATTACTTAACAGGGTCTTTCCATTTCTTAACATCTCTTATAATTTATAAACAGGATGGGAAGAAGATGTGCTTCAGCTCCATTCAACAGGTTAGAACTAGCTTTCTTTCCTAGATAGTGGATCTCATGGATTCTCATTCATTCACTAAATTTGATTTGAATATTTTTCAATTATCTTTTGGATGTGCATGTCATTCATTGTTTCTACATTATTTTATTTCAACTGTGTTAAAATAAATACTGACAGGAAGAATTCTCTTCCAGCATTGGCCGTGTTAATTGTCATGTGTCAGTTTTTTCTGTGTTCTGTTACTGCCAATTGTCATGCGGATTTTTTCAGGAATTAAACACAAACCCGTGTGTTATTATGATATGAATTTGGTTTCTGATGTTTGTTTTGCAGCAACTATTGATTTCTTCCCGAAATCTGGAGTTTTTCACCAATGGATATCGCTACCTCATTTAGATTCTTCCTGCTGCCATTGTTGCTCCTATGTATTTGTCAGGCAAAATCTACAGATTAGGAAAAGTTTCTTGTACCATATCAGTGACCCTTAAAACATATACCTATTGGCCGATAGAGACTGTTTCAATTCCAACAAGCGGGACCATGGCTGGGTGATCCAGAATACTTTATCTGTTGTATGCTGTCATGCATTGACTATTCCCCAAATCACTGATCCATAAGACAATCTTACGCTTTCAATTTGTGGCCAAATAGATGGACGGTTAGAGAGAGAGAGAGAGAGAGAGAGAGAGAGATTCAATTTTCACCTCCAAATAGATGGAGGTGCCTGCATCGACCCATCGTAGCCATGTTGATTTGGATAAGGCTACGAGGAGGGCCGAGCAGGCAGAGGCAACGTCGGCTGAGCCACGAGAGATGATAAATGATATGAAGACGCGACATGCTCAGTTAGAGAAAATGTTGCATACTCCCATGTCAAAGCAGCCTCAATCACATCCTCAGTTGTAAGTTGAATGTCATATATAAATTATGTAAGTAGTATAAAATAGTCACTAATAGTATTTTATTTTAATAATTTTACAAATTTTTCTACAGATTGGTGTTATCTTTCTAGGCCCCACCACGTTATCGAAGACGCACATTTCTTTTTTTTATTATTCATTTTTATTGGACAATTTGGACATGTGTACTTTTTTTATGTTCTGGATAATTATAAATTTAATTTTAATTATTTTCATATTTCAATGGATGATGATGAATATTGATTAATAGAAGTTATTTTGTTGATTAAGTTGGTTCAAACAAAAAAAAATTGATGCCTTTTGGTGATATGTAATGGTGACGTGTTAGCTCATCGCAAATATTTTGTGACAAGTTGTTAGGTCGTGACAAATAATTAAATCATTAGTGACGACTGTTGTTTTTGTCACTAAATAGAATTTGTGACATCGTATTTGCGATATAATTGACGACGATCAACAATCGTTGCCACAAAAGCTTTTGCGACGACTTTATGATTTCTTTAGTAATAAGTGGACTCGTTGCAATACGTCTTTATTCGCGACGAGTTTTATGTTTTGCAACGTTTTACGATGTGTAATGCAACATGTTTAATGATATTTGAATGTTGTACAAATTTGGGTGCGTGTTGAAGCGTCGATTAAACATGAATGAGATTATACCGATGATGTAAAGCGATAATTCATACTCCGGATCAGTTGTATAAAAGCAAGCGGAAAGTGTTAAGCGTATATATATGTATGTAAAGAAACAAAATAAACGATTCATTATCAGTATGAATCTTACGAGTCACAATATACATGTCTGTTTATATAAACAAAATGTCAAAATAAACTAGGTACAATCCCTGTAAATCCCATCAGTCCCGGCAGCCTAGTCGAAGCCCAGCGAGCTGCATATACGAGAACTCCTCCTGGTCCTCGTCATAATCGAGCTCGCTCCCAGAGTAGTCGGATCGCCTAAACACGAGGCAGTCGGTTGGTGTGCGCAACACCGTCGTAACGTGGGAGTGAGTAGCTAACTCGGTGGAACGATAAGACATAAGTTATCATGTTATCAATACGGTCAGACGGTAATGATAAAGCGATAAATCAAACACTCCTAGTTACTCGATTAATGCAAGTATGAATGCGGGTATGATGGATGCCCTCTCAGACATACTCCCTCAGCGACACCATCTCACGTTCGCGCATGCTTACATCCCACGGTGCTCCACATCTTCCGGGCACATGCGATGCATGATGAGTATGATTGCAGAGTTTTTAATTAGTTCATTTCAAACGGCGGGATTGGGAAACTAAGGTACCTCCCTTGTATCATTTCCAAACATGATCCAATCTAGGGTCGTCGGTCTAGTTAATATCGAGACGATGGTGTGTTTTCTAGGTCCTGCGAGGAGATTTGCCGGGTGACATTACGCACAAAGGTTGCACCACTCCCCCATCACCCCTTAAACGATTCATCACGATACGACTATACGAGAAACGAGGCCTAGTTCATACTCTATATATCGCGGCGAACCCTAAGGCACGCTGCAACTTGAGAATATGCTCGCGGTCACTACAAAAGGCTGCCGGAGGCATTACGCACAAAGGTTGCACCACTCCCCATCACCTTATCAATGTAGGCCGACGGCGCGAATATAGTGTCCCATACCACCATAATCGGCTCACGAGTTGAGTTGCTCCTTTGGTCACTACGGGGAGGCACGTAGCCCGGCGTAGGCGACGGCTCGACCACGGTGTCCCATACCACCATGCCGGCTCATGAGTCTTAGCGGATCGAGGTACCATGGTTAACGGGATTATCCTTTGGTAAGTTTGGTACCCTAGGTTCAAGCATTAGCGACCAAACATGGTGAACATACATAAGGCACACGGTTTACTTGACATGTTCGGCTGGCTCGGCGCACAACAAGTTGGGCGATATGAGTAGGAGAAGCACCTCGTGTGGCCAACCACTATCGCCAAGCCAGAAGTACGACACGGGTTCACCAACACATCATGCGTGGCGGAGCGAATCCCAACCACATCTTCAAGTCGTCTGGGATGCTGGACTATGAACATAGTCCCAAGCTCGATCAAATCCTAACCATAGCATGTGAAATACGGCATGATAACATGGTAATTCAAGAACACTAGCAAGCATATTATAAAGCATAACATGAAGCATGTTAATAAACAAGTCACAAAGCATGTTCAAAAGCATGTTATAAAGCATTATGTAAATAGGGATACAAATACTTAAATTTCGTAGGTGAGTGGTTAGAGTGAACAACCACATGGAGAGTGTCATATGTGACTCTAAGGTAGCTGAGAATCCCATCTCAGCACCTACCTAAGATTCTAACACTTAAGCACTTACACTCACAAGTGATTCACCAACACTTGGAATGCAATATTTCAACATACATGACGTATGCTAGGGAAGTGTGTACTAGGGTTGTCCCTTTACCAAACTAGTATTTTATACATATACATCATATTCATACAGCAATTAAACATGGCAATCACATCAGCAAATTTTATACGTATAGGGTACTTCCACGTATACCCAATTTCGACATACATAGTGTTTACAAAGGAACATAGATTTCGGCGATTCCTTTCGCCAAGCTAGTATTTTAATCATGTATTGTATAATCATACATTAAATACATATGTCAAACATTATTCCAAAAGAAATACGTATACGGTATTTCTACAATACGTAATTTCAACATACGGCGCATTTACAAGTAAACATATATTTTGGCGATTCCTTTCGCCAAACTAGTATTTTATTCATATGTTATATAATTATACATTAAATAAACATGTCAAGCATTTATCCAAAAAAAATACGTATACGGTATTTCTACGTATACCTAGAATATGTGAAATTCCATATTTCACAGATTAATCAAAACGAGGAAACGGAAAGCACTTTGTACATGTGCAATTGCAAGCGAGATCATGAATCTACCATTATACGACATTGAAAGCGTTGAAAACCGTAACTTATAAGCTTAAAGTCCTCACCTTTGCCTTTGGAAAGCGGACGAATCGGCAAGGGTAATGGAACTTAGTCTACGGGTGATTTCTAGCCTAAAGAGCGGAATCGGTTAGTCGGTACACATCCTACATCGATCCACCTCAAATCGGACCTAGGGTTAGGGTTTCTTACCTTCAAATGAGGTGGAATACGCCGGGAAAACGCCTAGAATAAGGCGGTGTAGGCCGTGTAACAAGCCAAAGCGAGGAGGAGGAAATCGGCAACAATCTCAAGTCTTTCTCTCTCTTTTCTCTCTCTTCCTCTAGGGTTTCCTCCAAAATTCGTATGGCTGTGAGAGGGGCTGTTTCTAAGCTCCTTTTATAGCCACAAACATACGAAATTTAGACTCGGGTTCATGGGAGTCTTTGCTAATATAGGATTTTCGCCGCTTTTCCGGCTCAAAGGAAGTTACGGTGGCCCTCTTTGAACCAAACGTCAGACTTAAGCTCACCATCGATGGATCTACGTGGGATTACGTTTTTGACTCGATCGGATACCCGGATCGCACGTGGCGGACCACTTTCAGTTCGACGGTCGGTGGGCCACGATCGAGAAATTCCAAGTACATGTAAATGTTCTGAAATTTTCTTAATCAGGGTGTAATTTGGTCGATTCGACGGTCGGGTTGCTTATCTTGACGCGTCAACAAATGATGCGAGATCACTATTCCGGATATTTATTTTGGCATATGAATAGTGTTTTCACACTACCTCGCTCAGATTCGAAACGAATGGCCGTGGAACATCGGATAAAGGCGATTTTGAGATGATTGTTAAGCCCGGTGGGCGGTCCTAGTTCCTTAGCTTCGGGTTAATCGGACTCCCGATGTGCGATCTAGACCCTAATCTGAAGTTTCGTTTCATTCAGAAGCGAGACGGGAAATGAGTTTGGTTCTAAACTTTAGGGTAACCTAGCGTCAATGATTGCAACTTTTGGGTCTTGCGGATCGTATTTAAAGCGATCTAACGGATTTCACGACAAATCGAGTTTAGTACTTAGTTAACTTTGTTAAATTTCTAAAGGATTTAATCTACGTGATTTACGGTCGAGGTGGTACTCGACCCGATGTCTGAAATTTTTCGGTCGTTTACAATCTACCCCCCTTAAACAAAAAATTTCGTCCTCGAAATTTATACCTTTCGTACTCCTCGAGAATCGAGGGTAGTTCTTCGACCTCGGCCTCGGTCTCCCGGGTAGCTTCCTCCTCGAATGATGTGTCCAAAGCACCTTCACAAGTGGGATGACCTTGCTACGCGTGTACTGCTCCTTCTCAAGGATGCGCGTCGGGCGCAACTCATATGTAGCATCCTCGCTCATTTGTACTGCTCCCATCGATGATATGCGAAGGATCGAGGAACGTGCTTCTTCGGCATAGATACATGAAATACGTTGTGTACGGAAGCAAGTGGTGTAGGCAAGGCGAGACGATCGCCACATCACCCACTCGATCCGATGTATCGAAATGGACCGATAAACCTCGGTGTGAGCTTCCCCTTCTTCCCAAACCGAAGGACTCCTTCATAGGGGAAACCAGAAGGAACACATGATCAGGCCTCGAACTCCGGCGGTCGCCGCCTCGTATCGGCGTAACTCTTCTGCACCTTTCTGTGTTGTGAGTAATCGGCGCGATAATGTCTACCTTCTGCTGTAGTCGCTGAACCAACTCGGGCCAATCGGGCTACGCTCTCCAACCTACGCCCAACGGTGCGGTGCCCCTGAGGTCGACCATATAGAGCCTCATATGGCGCCATGCCAATAGTCGCTGGAAGGCTGTTGTTGTTGTGGCGAACTCTGCGTACGGAAGGCAGTCATCCCAATTTGTCCTTGAAGTCCAACACACATGCTCGCAACATATCCTCCGAGAATCGATTCACCGCTCTGTACGCCCATCGGTCGAGGATGAAGCATTTATCTTGAACTTCAACTTCACACCCATCGCCTCACTGGATACGAGTCCGGAAGATAGATGTGAACCGCGTGTCTCTGTCAGACACGATCTCCAAAGGAACCCGTGCGGACGGACGATCTCACGATGTACAATCTAGCCGGCTCGTCTGCGGAGTTCGTAACTACGATAGGGAGGAAATGGGCCGATTTGGTCAGCAGGTCCACAATCACCCAAATGGAATCGTGCCCCTTCCTCGTCTTCGGCAACCACGATATGAAGTCCATGGAGATGAAGTCCCACTTCCACTCCGCTATAGGCATGGTGAAGCGAGTCCGAGGAGGTCGGCGATGTTACGCCTTGACTGCTTTGGCACGTCGGACATCGAGACACATACTCGGCAATGTGGGCCTTCATGTTATCCCACCAATACGTCGTCTCATATCTGGTACATCTTCGTGCTACCGGGATGCATCAAACTTCGAGTTATGGGCGGACTCGAGAAGCTCGCGTCTCAAGTCGGGCACATACGGAACACATGGCGGCCACGAAATCGTAAGCCCCCATCGAGAACCAACTCTCCACTCGGAGTCCACGGCGTCGCTAGCTTTGCTCTCGAAGCTCGAGCACGGCCGTGTATCGCCCTCTGGGCCTCGACAATCTGTCGTCAATAAGTGGTCGCACCGACGTGCGCAACACACTCAAATGGCTCCTCGACGGTGAGTCTGCTGCTCGAAGTCCCGCACAAACTCTACCATGTCCCACTCGGCTATCATCGGCGGTGCTGCGCAAATGCAATCGCCTTCTTGCGGCTCAACGCGTCGCCCTGAGGTTCGCCTTGCCGGGATGGTAGGAAACCTCGAACTTGAAGTCCTTGAGGTCTCCATCCATCATCGTATTTGTCTCATATTCAAATCTACATTTGCGTGAATATGTATTTAAGGCTCTTGTGGTCGCGAGAAAAGCTCGAACTCCTCACCGTAGAGGTAATGTCTCCCGAGCTTCAATCAATGCAAAGATGATGGCCGCCAACTCAGGTCATGTGTAGGGTAATTCTCCTCGTGCTTCCTTAATTGTCTCGAGGCATACGATATCACCCTATCTTTACGCATCAACACACAACCCAAACCAACGCGAGACGCGTCGGTATACCGTGTATTTCACCCCTTGCTGCGGCAATACTAGCACGGGGCGGACGTCAACTTGTCCTTCGGCTCCTTAAAAGCTGCCTCCGCCTTCTCATTCGGGCGAACTTCGGGTCCTTGAGTCGGTGAGACAATGGCACAGCGATCTTCGAGAAATCCCGAATGAAACGTCGTAGTACCCGGCCGGGCCAGGAAACTCCTCACCTCGTAACCGATTCGTGCTTGCCAATCTGAACCGCGGCTACCTTAGCAAGGTCCTTTGCTATCCCATCCTTGGACACTACATGTCCCGGGAACTTGACTTCCCTCTGCCGAAGTCGCACTTCTTGTATTGCGCAAACAAGCTGGTTCTTCTTCGGTGTATCAATACCGCTCGCAAGTGCTCCTCGTGCTCCTCTGAGGCTCGTGGAGTATATCAAGATGTCATCGATAAAGACGATGACGAATCGGTAAAGGAAGGGCCGAAATACCGGTTCATCGGATCCATGAACACGGGTGGTGCGTTCGTCGGGCCGAACGACATCACCAAGAACTCATAGTGCCCAAAGCACGTCTGAAGGCTGTCTTACGCACGTCCTCCTCTCTCACGCGCAAGTGGTGGTACCACGGCGAAGGTCAATCTTCGAGAAATACTTCGCCCCCTCGGCGGTCGAACGGATCATCAATCTGAGCAAAGGATACTTGTTCTTCATAGTGACTGGTTCGACCTACGGTAATCAATACACTGGCCGTAGGGACCCGTCCTTCTTCTTCACGAACAACACGGGTGCTCCCCAAGGAGACACACTAGGTCGAATAAAACCTTTCTCTACAAGTCGTCAATCGTGTCGCGGCTCCTCCATCTCACTGGAGGCATACGATAAGTCGGCAAGCGAGATGGGCGTCGCACCGGCGTAAGGTCAATCGTGAAATCAATCTCACGCGAGGAGGTAAACCGGGGATAGTCTCAAACACGCTGCAAAGTCTCGAACCACCGGCGTACTATCTCTTGTCGGACCATCAATCGGCACAAGCAAAGCGACATAACAATCAACTCGACGGGGCCAGCCCGGCTGCAGGGAACGTGAAAGGCTGCCGTCGGGTCCATGGGCCGTCACGATCAGAGTATCGCAATCTACCTCCGCCCTCATCTGGTGAGCCAATCCATACCAAGGATAACGTCGTAGTGCCATAGTGGAGCAACAATGAGGTCGACGAGCAGCTTTGTCTTTGCTACCCAAAACTCCAGAGCAACCCTCGCATAATCGTGTGACATCGACGGGTCCGGTGGCCGTAGTGAGTCTCATTCCCTTAGTGGGAATCGTATGCAAAATAGGCGTTTCACCGCCCCCCACTGAGAAATAATAGAGGTGGTGGACCCGGTGTCCACCAATAAAAACGGGAGTGTCATGAATAAAAGCGTACCCTCGAAGGCCGTCGGGCTGGCAGACGTCTCGGGTGCCTCGGCCACAAGAGTATGAGCGCGACTGCTGTGGCGGTTCGGTGAGAGCCAAGGGTCGGTTGTGGCGGCACGAGCGCGGCACGGGAGGTCGGAAGGAAGGATGTGCGGGAGCCGTGCTGTAGCGGTGGGGCGATATGGCTGTGGGCGAGAACGGCCCAACATACGTGGCGGAGAGAAACCACTTGTCCTTCATCGCGCGAAGCAACTCCCAATAAGATGACCCTGTTTCCCGCGGTGCGTGCGAGGTCACAATAGGGCGCCTCACTGAGCCCACTGGCGCTGCGATCTGGGAGGCGAGTCGACACGAGGCCTCTTGCCAGGATAGGCACCTGCTCTGTATCTCTGTCGTGGCCTCGCATGACCATAGTGCCACGTGATCGGGCCAGCCGGTCCACATCTGCTCTGCCGTCATAGACATGTGAACCCAGTCTTTGCATATGTAGGTATCTTGAGGCGGCATATCTTCGCCGTATCTCCGGTCGCAAGCCCAAAGAAAATCGACGCATCCGCATGCACGCTCGTCCACTAGTATAGTCGGGACAAAGCGGCCCAACTACGTGAGCGGTGCTCGTACTCTGTAATCGTCATGCCTCCTGCACTGGCGCGCGAAACTCATCCTCCCGCTCATGTCGATAAGTCGGCGGGTAGTATTTCTCATGGGCCAGGAACTCAAAGCCTCCCGGGTCCATACGTAGTCTCTGCTGCGACAGACCCATGACACTGCTTGTCCCACCATAAACTAGCCTCCCTCTCAAACATGAAGGCGGCCGGCTCTACTGCTGCGCCTCGAGCAATGCGACATCAGAAGCATCTTAGAGATGCGGTCAAGCCAAAACTCGCCTCCTCGGGCACATGAGTGCCCATAAATGAAGGAGGCCTCAGCGGCTGAAATCGCTCGAGTAGGCCGCGTGTGCGACATCTCCGGTAGGAGGCACCACGGGTGAAGGCGGAGGCACATCCTCACTGCGAGCGGGAGGCTCGGGGTGCCGGCGAGACAAGCGAAGTCGTAGGTGGAGTCGCACTACCACCATGGGACAAGGCCTCGGCGATAGTGGCCATAAGGCTGGCAGTCTTCTTCTCTTCTTCTTGTATCTGCTGGCGATGCATCATCAACATCATTTGCTCAAATCTATCGGTCGGCGGAGCGACACAGGAGTCATCTTTGCGCGAAGATGATGGCGAAGCGCTCACGCGGCCGGGGCGTGTATGGTGGCAACCCACCGGCGGGACCGGAGGGGGGCGTCGGAACCCAACCCACGGTCGCGGGACCGCTACTACGAAGGAGTCGGTCCATAGAGCCGGTCGAGACGGAGATGTGCGGTGCTCCGCGTATCTTGTCGCGGCATGCCCTATACAACACAGTCTGACATTGGTGAGATCTGACATAACACACATCATAAAGCACTTTAAGCATTCCACACATAATCAAAACAAAAGGGGCTACATGCCTTTCATTTACCCAAAATTAGTCATAATACATGGATTACGAGTTTACATGAATCATGACGGAAATCACATGATAGCCAATACATCTACTACATCAAAACCTAAACATGCTACTACCTAATACAACATACGAGCAGAAAACACAAACCGCCTATCGCGGTAACAAAACAAACACAACATACAACAACATGGATGACTAAGCATCAGAAGTAGGCGGTGGAGGAGGAGCATTCTTATCTGCGCCTGACACGGGATGGCCTTCAACGTACGGGACATCTTCTTGAAATTCTTCTTCATGTAGGCTTCATTCTCTTCAAGTTTGGTTCGAACTTGACCAATCTCGGCCAGAACTTGTCCAACCTCTTCTTTGCGGGGCGGCTTGCCTCTCCTCGAGACGGCCCAATCGCGCATCAAATACATCTCGATCCACACCTGCTACGGGCCGCGGGGGTGAACTCTCCTCGGTGTCTGAGCCTCGGGTTCTTCTTCTGTATGTCATCCTGCGCTCCTCATCACTCTCGGCACTGGAGGTCAACACTCTCCTCACCGGCGCTATCAGGCTCATCTCCCGGACTCGTCGAGTCGGGCTTTGCATTGTTGGGGCCGATCTTCATATTCTGAGTGTCGCTTCACTTATGACTCGGACCGGTGCAAGATCCTCCATATTCAATCGCAGCCTACATCACGAGCCATCCTGCGGATCGGTCGGCCAAATGGGAGCGAAAGATCGTTCTGGCGAGAACGAACAACATTAACTATACGGGATAGGATGAATGTGGCGGGCATATGTTGTCCCGGCGTCCCATCTTGTACGAGAAAGTCCACCATCACCCTAGTACATTCGTGCGGTTACCCCACCGTGGGTATACATTGTATGTGAAGATGTGATGGAGCAAATGGAAGTCTTCGGACATCTTTGTCGCCGCAATACAATTTCCTCGCTTCCAAGTAACCGGCGACCACGAGAGAAATCGCGTGCGGCGATCCCTTTCCCGCGCACTTCTAGAGAAGTCATCACTAGGATGCACTTGACCAAGCGGAATCTTCGTGATTCGAGCCACCTCATCCACGGTGATTGTGCGCCTTATGCCCCTCACGAGACGATGGCGAAGAGGCTCTGCGTGTGAGTCCACGATGTGAGCGTAGAAAGCGCGGACCGTGTTCTCACATGCGGGAGACTCGCCTTCAAAAATATAATTCCACCGATATCCACCAAGTGGTCCATCATCGGGTGTAGGCCAAACATCCTTTCATCCACATGAGCTTCAAACACAACCTTGCGGCCCGCGAAGCGCCCATATTCCATGCCATCGGATAAGCATTTACGGCGGGGGTGGTCGGGATCAGTCTCGCTTCGACCTAAACTCCGCACGGTGCTTGTGCGGCCCCAACATCGGATCTTCTTCGGGTATGGGTGGCCTACTTGGGCGGCGTCATCGGGCGGTTTTCCTCTTTCCCATGAAAGATAGGATGGAGGAAATGGAGAAAATGGTGGCCACCACACCAAGGAGGGCCATGGAAAATTTCCAAAATGGGAAATAAAGGGCTGACCTCTTTTATCTTCCACAATCAACAATCCAACAGGTGTGGAAGAAGCTCAGAGGTAGGAAATGAAGAAGAAACAAGAAGAAAATGGAATGGGTTAGTAGATTACCCGATTTTGAGCTCAAGGAGGGTTATGAGAGCTCCGACTTGTGAAAATGGGGAAAGGGAGGAGAGCTAGGGCTGTTGTGGGAGGTAGGGGTGTGTGAGTTATGGAAGGAAATGGAAGGATTGAAGGTTTGGAGGGATGGGTTTTGTGAAAAATCGAAAATGGAGGTGAGGTGCTTGAAAAAGAGGAAATGAGAGAAAAGGGTGCTCCGCCCCTTAAAACCTAACCTAATGCCAAATGGCACGTGCCATGGGGTAGAGCATCTTTGGGCCGACCAACCCCACGTTCGAAACTCCATAGGAAAAGCCGGCCGGCCAGGGTCGCGGCCGCCAGCGGTGCGCGTGTCGCGCCGCGGTCGGGCTTGGCAGGAACCGCGCGCCGCATGGTCGCCTGTTTGCCACACTCCCGGGGTGCCAAATGCACCCTGTTTTCAAAACTCTTGTTGGATTAGTCGTGGGGGCCCACGGACTCATTTCGGTTCGAAGCGGTCGATTAGGTACATTTCGATATAATCGATTTTTTCTGATTTTTAACGACTCATTTTGGTGGATTGTGACTGGACACGTCAATAGACGGTCTAGGAGTGACTTGGGGTCCATAAGTGTGGTCGGGATCGAGTACGCACTCGATCAAAGCTGTCCATGTGCAATGAACTTCGCCGAGCAGCGAAATCGGGAGACCCAAGGCTGTTGCTAGGTTTTGCGCACCCTCCTAAGTGTAATGCGTCGGCGTACGTAGTGGGGACATAACTCGAGGTCGGTTTAATCAAAATCATGCTCGATACCAACTTGCACGCCACGAAAATCGGGGGTCGAGTGTAACTCAACTCCCAGAGTTCAACGCATCACTTATGCAACATGTTTAATGATATTTGAATGTTGTACGTGTTAGAAGCGATAAACATGAATGAGATTATACCAAAGCGATAATTCATACTCCCGGATCGGTTGTATAAAAGCAAGCGGAAAGTGAGCTGTATATATATATGTATGTAAAGAAACAAAATAAACGATTCATTATCAGTATGAATCCTTACGAGTCACAATATACATGTACTGTTTATATAAACAAAATGTCAAAATAAACTAGGTACAATCACTGTAAATCCCATCGATCCGTGACCTAGTCGAAGCGCCCGAAGCTGCATATACGAGAACTCCTCTGGTCCTCGTCATAATCGGGCTCGCCTCCCGGAATAGTCGGATCGCCTAAACACGAGGCAGCAGTCGGTTGGTGTGCGCAACAGATCGTAACGTGGGAGTGAGTAGCTAACTCGGTGGAACGATAAGACATAAGTTATCATGTTATCAATACGATCGACGGTAATGATAAAGCGATAAATCAAACACTCCTAGTTACTCGATTAATGCAAGTATGAATGCGGGTATGATGGATGCCCTCTCAGACATACTCCCTCAGCGACACCATCTCACGTTCGCGCATGCTTACATCCACGGTGCTCCACATCTTCCGGGCACATGCGATGCATGATGAGTATGATTCTGGAGTTTTTAATTAGTTCATTTCAAACGGCGGGATTGGGAAACTAAGGTACCTCCCTTGTATCATATCCAAACATGATCCAATCTAGGGTCGTCGGTCTAGTTAATATCGAGACGATGGTGTGTTTTCTAGGTCTTTGTTTTGCTGCCGAGAACATTACGCACAAAGGTTGCACCACTCCCCATCACCCCTTAAACGATTCATCACGATACAACTATACGAAAACGAGGCCTAGTTCATACTCTATATATCGCGGCGAACCTAAGGCCTGCTGCAACTTGAGAATATGCTCGCGGTCACTACTGAAAGGGCTGCCGAGGCATTACGCACAAAGGTTGCACCACTCCCCCATCACCTTATCAATGTAGGCCGACGGCGCGAATATAGTGTCCCATACCACCATAATCGGCTCACGAGTTGAGTTGCTCCTTTGGTCACTACGGGGAGGCACGTAGCCCGGCGTAGGCCGACGGCTCGACCACGGTGTCCCATACCACCATGCCGGCTCATGAGTCTTAGCGGATCGGTACCATGGTTAACGGGATTATCTTTGGTAAGTTTGGTACCCTAGGTTCAAGCATTAGCGACCAAACATGGTGAACATACATAAGGCACACGGTTTACTTGACGTGTTCGGCTGGCTCGGCGCACAACAAGTTGGGCGATATGAGGCGAGAAGCACCTCGTGTGGCCAACCACTATCGCCAGCAGAAGTACGACACGGGTTCACCAACACATCATGCGTGGCGGAGCGAATCCCAACCACATCTTCAAGTCGATCTGGGATGCTGGACTATGAACATAGTCCCAAGCTCGATCAAATCCTAACCATAGCATGTGAAATACGGCATGATAACATGGTAATTCAAGAACACTAGCAAGCATATTATAAAGCATAACATGAAGCATGTTAATAAACAAGTCACAAAGCATGTTCAAAAGCATGTTATAAAGCATTATGTAAATAGGGATACAAATACTTAAATTTCGTGGCGAGTGGTTAGAGTGAACAACCACATGGAGAGTGTCATATGTGACTCTAAGGTAGCGAGAATCCCATCTCGGCACCTACCTAAGATTCTAACACTTAGCACTTACACTCACAAGTGATTTCACCAACACTTGGAATGCTGATATTTCAACATACATGACGTATGCTAGGGAAGTGTGTACTAGGGTTGTCCCTTTACCAAACTAGTATTTTATACATATACATCATATTCATACTGAGCAATTAAACATGGCAATCACATCAGCAAATTTTATACGTATAGGGTACTTCCACGTATACCCAATTTCGACATACATAGTGTTTACAAAGGAACATAGATTTCGGCGATTCCTTTCGCCAAGCTAGTATTTTAATCATGTATTGTATAATCATACATTAAATAAATATGTCAAACATTATTCCAAAAGAAATACGTATACGGTATTTCTAAAATACGTAATTTCAACATACAGCGCATTTACAAGTAAACATATATTTTGGCGATTCCTTTCGCCAAACTAGTATTTTATTCATATGTTATATAATTATACATTAAATAAACATGTCAAGCATTTATCCAAAAAAATACGTATACGGTATTTCTACGTATACCTAGAATATGTGAAATTCCATATTTCACAGTTAATCAAAACAGGAAACGGAAAGCACTTTGTACATGTGCAATTGCAAGCGGATCATGAATCTACCATTATACGACATTGAAAGCGTTGAAAACCGTAACTTATAAGCTTAAAGTCCTCACCTTTGCCTTTGGAAACGGAGCACGAATCGGCAAGGGTAATGGAACTTAGTCTACGGGTGATTTCTAGCCTAAAGAGCGGAATCGGTTAGTCGGTACACATCCTACATCGATCCCACCTCAAATCGGACCTAGGGTTAGGGTTTCTTACCTTCAAATGAGGTGGAATACGCAGGAAAACGCCTAGAATAAGGCGGTGTAGGCCGTGCAACAAGCAAAGCGGGAGGAGGAAATCGGCAACAATCTCAAGCCTTTCTCTCTCTTTTCTCTCTCTTCCTCTAGGGTTTCCTCCAAAATTCGTATGGTTTGTGAGAGGGGCTGTTCTAAGCTCCTTTTATAGCCACAAACATTACAAAATTTAGACTTAGGTTCATGAGTCTTGCTAATATAGGATTTTCGCCGCTTTTCCGGCTCAAAAGGGAAGTTAGTGGCCCTCTTTGAACCAAACGTCGGACTTAAGCTCACCATCGATGGATCTACGTGGGATTACGTTTTTGACTCGATCGGATACCCGGATCGCACGTGGCGGACCACTTTCGGTTCGACGGTCGGTGGGCCACGATCGAGAAATTCCAAGTACATGTAAATGTTCTGAAATTTTCTTAATCAGGGTGTAATTTGGTCGATTCGACGGTCGGGTTGCTTTATCTTTGACGCGTCAACAAATGATGCGGATCACTATTCCGGATATTTATTTTGGCATATGAATAGTGTTTTCACACTACCTCGCTCGATTCGAAACGAATGGCCGTGGAACATCGGATAAGGCGATTTTGAGATGATTGTTAAGCCCGGTGGGCGGTCCTAGTTCCTTAGCCGGGTTAATCGGACTCGATGTGCGATCTAGACCTGTCTGAAGTTTCGTTTCATTCAGGAAGCGGGGGAAATGAGTTTGGTTCTAAACTTTAGGGTAACCTAGCGTCAATGATTCTGCAACTTTTGGGTAGGAAATTTTCACCGTTACATAATCAACACTCACCGCAAAAAATTTTTTGTGACAAATTTGAGTTTGTTAGCGACGACAAGGACTCGTCGTAACACGTCTTTATTCGCGACGAGTCTCATATTTAGCGACGTTTTATGATATGCAATGACGTATCGCAAACGTCTTTATTCGTAACGAGTCTCATATTTAGCGACGTTTTACGATATGCAATGGCGACATGTCAACTCGTCACTAATTAATTATATTTTGTGACAAGTTATTAAGTCGTTGCAAATAGTTGAGTTATTGGTGACGAGTTGCCGTTTCCGTCACTAAATAGAGTGACGTCATATCTCCATCAAACATGGCAACGAGCAACACTCGCCGTAAAAAACTTTTCGTAACAAATTTGGGTTTATTAGCGATGACGAGGACTCGTCGCAACATGTCGCAACATATCTTTATTCGTGACGAGTCTCATATTTAGCGACGTTTTACAATATACAGTGGTGACGTGTCAACTCGTCGCTAATTAACTATTTTTTGTGACAAGTTATTAGGTCGTCACGAATAGTTGAGTTATTTGCGACAAGTTGCTGTTTCCGTCGCTAAATAGAATTAGTGACACCGTATTTGCATCAAACGTGGTGACGAGCAACACTCGTCGCTAAAAGTTTTAGTGACGAGTCCGGAGTTTTTAGCGACGAGTCGACTTGTCGCAAAAAGATTGAATTGTTGTAGTGTTCGACACTTACACAACCCTATTCCTTTTGTTTTCAATCAGCTTTTCTTTCTCCATCCCTTCCTCCTTTCAAGTGTGTTGCATGTGCCGTACCTTTATCTGAGCAAATGTACGCGGTTTATACCATTTGAGAGTGCCTGCAGATTTGATACTTTACCCTAGTATGAGATGACTTCCCTGGTTGATATTAGAATTTTGGTCAGAAATATAGATGCCTCTTAAAGTAAGTGACACCATAATGTACCCACGTGGCCAACAAGTGTAAAATCCACAACATCCATCAAGTGGGCCCCATCCTATAGTCGTTATTCCCAGGTGATCTACTTAGTAGATGTGCCATGATACTGGAAATAGGTGGACCGGTTAGAAAACTCCAGCTGATTTTTAGTTTTTTAAAAAAACTATCTGTATAGTTAATTGTGGCCCACCTGGCCAGTGGACTAACCTGATTTTTGGGCCAGGGAATCTAAACCGTGGTAGTCCTCTACTGGCAGGATTGGATCTCACACCCATTTTCCATGAGGACACGTGTGAGATGTACGTGAGCTGCCTTTAAACGCGTGTGGGCTTAGCAAAGCTGGATCAATCCAAACCGTTCAAGTTCTTAGAGCTCAATGAAGCTCTGTCATAACCCAACAATCACACTAGACGATCATTACAACCTTCTGATCGGTGACCAACAAATGGACGGTTAGAATGAAAGCATCCGATGATCCAAATTCTTCAAACTAATAACCATTAACAAACGGTTAGAACTATCCGATCAATATGATTTTGGGTTACTCCATCTACCTTAGGCCCCTGCATTTCAACCGTTAGGCACATGTATGGCCCATAAAGATTGGATAAATGCATGTGCATGGCTCTCATACTCTACTGGCTTCATCTCTCCAAAGTACAATTGGTTACACGTCAATCAGGACCGTCCATCTAGTGGCTACATCATGGATGACCTAATTTCGAAAATCACGTATACCTCTCAGACGATCCTAGCCTTCATTTCCTTCATTTTCAACCACTGAATCCAGACCAAGATCTATGTGTTTAATCCACATCGTCAATCCAATCTGCCAACTCATTTTAGTGCATGAGTTGAAAAATAAAGCATATGCAAATGAAATTGATCCATCATAGTAAACAGTGGAATAATGACAGTCTTATATATGGTGATGTTTACTTGTCATCTTAAGTACATAAAGTCACAAAGTTCCAAATGAAGTGAAAGCACATTTATCAGCTTGATCGAAAACTTCTTCAACCCTAGGTTTTCGACTATTTGAAATGAGCTGGCAAATCATATGGACAGCATGGATAAAAATGATACATCACGGAGGGCCCCATGGGGGTCCCAATGTTTTGTTGGAAAGAGTACTACTAAGGGCCTGTTTGATTTTACGGCTCAAGTGTAATTACCATGTAAATGATTAATATACACTGTTGATTTAAATCCACCTGTTGAAATTGTGGGACCCACTGCAGATGGTAATGCCAAAATTGAATTGGTCGAATTATCCTAACCTCTGAGAACACCCTTTTACTGAATTAAGATCCTTTGATGCATTCCATTTCAACCGTCCACTAAATGGATTGTTAGGCAATGAAATAGGTGTAAATTTTGGCATCCGGACCATATTTCGTTTATAGCGGGACCATTAGATGGAAAGTCAACCATCCCTATTAAGGGGGGACTAGATACTGACAAGGTCAGTAGCTAGCCGTAGCCAAATGGCTATTGAAGTGGCGTCACCAAGCTATGTGGACCTCACCATGATGTATGTGTAGTATCCATACCATCCATTCATTTGGAGAGATCATTTTATGGCATGGGAAAAATAATAAGATAGATCTAAAGTTCAAGTGGACCCCACCATAGAAAACAGTGGGGACAGTGACATCCACCGTTTAAAACTTCTCAGGAACCACATAAGTTTCCGATGAAGCCTATATTTTTGTTTTCACTTCATATATCTCTATTTTAAGTTATGAATAGGTTGGATGGGCCTATAAATGTTTCAACGGTGGGTGTGACTGATGACACGGTTTTTTGTGCTGGGTCCACTTGAACTTTGGATCTATCTCATTCTTTTTCTCGTACTATAAAAAGATTTATTAAGATGGTTGGACGGATACAACACATGCATCATTGTGGGGTCCACAGAGCTTGGTGACGTCACTTCAGTAGTGATTTGGCTACAGACTTGTCAGTATCTAATCCGTGCCCCCCTATTAATACCCTCACAACGCCATGTGTATCAGTATTTGATGGAATTGCATCATTTTAAATAATTTCTTATTCTTTCTTTCAGAATTGCATCATTTTAAATAATTTCTTATTCTATCTTTCTTTCGGGAATAATGATCCAGTGGGCTAAGTGCATGGAAATGTTAACTTGTTATAAGTGGGCTTATTGATACGGTGGCATGTGGCTCAATCACATCTCACCGCGTCGAGTTATTAGAAAGGTTTAAGTGCATAGAAATGTTAGCTTGTTCTAAGTGGGCTTATCGATACGGTGGCATGTGGCTCAATCACATCTCACCACGTCGAGTTATTAGAAATGTTTGTGTGCATGTAAATGTTAGCTTGTTCTAAGTGGGCTTATCGATACGGTGGCATGTGGCTCAATCACATCTCACCACATCGAGTTATTAGAAAGGTCTAAGTGCATGGAAATGATAGCTTGTTCTAAGTGGGCTTATCGATAAGGTGGCATGTGGCTCAATCACATCTCACCGCGTTGAGTTATTAGAAAGGTCTAAGTGCATCTAAATGTTAGCTTGTTCTAAGTGGGCTTATTGATGCGGTGGCATGTGGCTCAATCACATCTTACCAAGTCGAGTTATTAGAAAGGTCGGTGGTGTCAGGGAATGATGATTAATATACACAATGTTGATTTAAATCCACCTGTTGAAATTGTGGGACCCACTGCAGATGATAATGCCAAAATTGGATTGGTCGAATTATCCTAACCTCTGCGAACACCCTTTTACTGAATTAAGATCCATTGATGCATTCCATTTCAACCATCCACTAAATGGATTGTTAGGCAATGAAACAAGTGTAAATTTTGGCATCCGGACCATATTTCATTTATAGTGGGACCATTAAATGGAGAGTCAACCATCCCTATTAAGGGGGCGAACTAGATACTGACAAGGTCAGTAGCCGTAGCCAAATGACTCCTGAAGTGGCGTCACCAAGCTATGTGGACCCCACCATGATGTATGTGTAGTATCCATACCGTCTATTCATTTGGAGAGATCATTTTATGGCATGGGAAAAATAATAAGATAGATCTAAAGTTCAAGTGGACCCCACCATAGAAAATAGTGGGGACAGTGACATCCACCGTTCAAAACTTCTCAGGAACCACATAAGTTTCCGATGAAGCCTATATTTTTGTTTTTACTTCATATATCTCTATTTTTAAGTTATGAATAGGTTGGATCTAAAAATACATCATGGTGGGCCTATAAATGTGTCAACGGTGGGTGTGATTGATCACACGGTTTTCTGTGGTGGGTCCACTTGAACTTTAGATCTATCTCATTCCTTTTCTCATACTATAAAAAGATATATACAAATGGTTGGACGGATACAACACACGCATTATTGTGGGGTCCACAGAGCTTGGTGACGTCACTTCAGTAGCGATTTGGCTAATATATTGACTTGTCAGTATCTAATCCGTGCCCCCCTATTAATACGCTCACAACGCCATGTGTATCAGTATCTGATGGAATTGCATCATTTTAAATAATTTCTTATTCTTTCTTTCGGGAGTAATGATCCAGTGGGCTAAGTGCATGGCAATGTTAGTTTGTTATAAGTGGGCTTATCGATACGGTGGCATGTGGCTCAATCACATCTCACCGCGTCGAGTTATTAGAAAGGTCTAAGTGCATGGAAATGTTAGCTTGTTCTAAGTGGGCTTATCGATAAGGTGGCATGTGGCTCAATCACATCTCACCAAGTCGAGTTATTAGAAATGTTTATGTGCATGTAAATGTTAGCTTGTTCTAAGTGGGCTTATCGATACGGTGGCATGTGGCTCAATCACATCTCACCGCATCGAGTTATTAGAAAGGTCTAAGTGCATGGAAATGATAGCTTGTTCTAAGTTGGGCTTATCGATAAGGTGGCATGTGGCTCAATCACATCTCACCACGTTGAGTTATTAGAAAGGTCTAAGTGCATCTAAATGTTAGCTTGTTCTAAGTGAGCTTATCGATACGGTGGCATGTGGCTCAATCACATCTCACTACGACGAGTTATTAGAAAGGTCGTTGGTATCAAGGAATGATAATTAATATACACAATGTTGATTTAAATCCACCTATTGAAATTGTGGGACCCACTGCAGATGGTAATGCCAAAATTGGATTGGTTGAATTATCCTAACCTCTGCGAACAACCTTTTACTGAATTAAGATCCTTTGATGCATTCCATTTCAACCGTCCACTAAATGGATTGTTAGGCAATGAAATAAGTGTAAATTTTGGCATCCGGACCATATTTCATTTATAGCGGGACCATTAGATGGAAAGTCAACCATCCCTATTAAGGGGGCGGACTAGATACTGACAAGGTCGGTAGCCGTAGCCAAATGGCTACTGAAGTGGCGTCACCAAGCTATATGGACCCCACCATGATGTATGTGTAGTATCCATACTGTCCATTCATTTGGAGAGATCATTTTATGGCATGAGAAAAATAATAAGATAGATCTAAAGTTCAAGTGGACCCCACCATAGAAAACAGTGGGGACAGTGACATCCACCGTTCAAAACTTCTCAGGAGCCACATAAGTTTCCGATGAAGCCTATATTTTTGTTTTTACTTCATATATCTCTATTTTAAGTTATGAATAGGTTGGATCTAAAAATACATCATGGTGGGCCTATAAATGTTTCAACGGTCGGTGTGACTGATCACACGATTTTCTGTGGTGGGTCCACTTGAACTTTAGATCTGTCTCATTCTTTTTCTCGTATGATAAAAAGATATATACAAATGGTTGGACGGATACAACACATGCATCATTATGGGGTCCACAGAGCTTGGCGATGTCACTTCAGTAGCGATTTGGCTGATGTCACTTCAGTAGCGATTTGGCTACTGACTTGTCAGTATCTAATCTGTGCCCCCTTATTAATACTTTGACAACGCCATGTGTATCACTACCTGATGGAACTGCATCATTTTAAATAATTTCTTATCCTATCTTTCTTTTGGGAGTAATGATCCAGTGGGCTAAGTGCATGGAAATGTTAGCTAGTTCTAAGTGGGCTTATCGATACGATAGCATGTGGCTCAATCACATCTCACCGCGTCGAGTTATTAGAAAGGTTTAAGTGCATGGAAATGTTAGCTTGTTCTAAGTGGGCTTATTAATACTGTGACACATGTGGCTCAATCACATCTCACCACATCGAGTTATTAGAAATGTTGAAGTGCATGTAAATGTTAGCTTGTTCTAAGTGGGCTTATCGATACGGTGGCATGTGGCTCAATCACATTTCACCGCATCAAATTATTAGAAAGGTCCAAGTGCATGGAAATGATAACTTGTTCTAAGTGGGCTTATCGATAAGGTGGCATGTGGCTCAATCACATCTCACCGCGTTAACTTATTAGAAAGGTCTAAATGCATCTAAATGTTAGCTTGTTCTAAGTGAGCATATCAATACAGTGGCATGTGGCTCAATCACATCACACCACGTCGAGTTATTAGAAAGGTCGGTGATGTGATGATTAATATACACAATATATGTTGATTTAAATCCAGCTGTTGAAATTGTGGGACCCACTGCAGATGGTAATGCCAAATTTTGATTGGTCAAATTATCTTAACCTCTGATCTGCGAACACCCTTTTACCGAACTAAGATCCTTTGATGCATTCCATTTCAACCGTCCACTAAATAGATTGTTAGGCGATGAAACAAGTGTAAATTTTGGCATCCGGACCACATTTCATTTATAGTGGGGCCATTAGATGGAAAGTCATCCATCCCTGTTAATACTCTCACAACGCCATATGTATACGTATCTGATAGAACTGCATCATTTTAAATAATTTTTTATTCTACTTTTCTTTCGAGTGTAATTTTGACGCTGCCCACTGCAATTTTTTAATTTGGGTGCAACTCACACAAAAGTCAGCTACGTCTCTAAGGCAGATGTTGCCATACGACGACCGGCGTGTTCTCTCTAATTAGAGATGAGACGACTGAAGTTTGGAAAAATTTTTAAATAAAAATTCACATATTTTCGCATACTACGTACGCGTTATCAACTGGGGCCTACAATTTGGTAATCCAAACTGTTATTTAGTTCATCTAAGCCATGGATTAAGAATTTTCAGTAAATTTCGAATTTTAAAGATATCATTAACTTAAATCGGGAACTCTTTCAATTGAAGGTGGGCAGTCGATGCATTCTCTTATCAAACGTTTAGTAAACAAATAGGAATGTTAATAACCTCTTATATATTTAAATAAAGGCATATAAATTACATGATGTAGCAGACTAATGCACTGGATTACCGAAAAATGGGCCCCATTCTCTTTAATGAAAACGCGTGTACACTCCCGTAAGATCGCTTTTTTTTCTCTTTCTGCTCGAAAAGCCGAGTGCTCTAGTGCCTCGAGCACTGAGCTCCCTGACATCATAGCCTTTTACGTGAAGCTCGTGCGTGCCTTTCACCTAAAGTTCCAGCGTGAGATATTAGGTGGGTCCCACTGTGATGTTTGTGATAAATCCACACCGTCCATCTGTTCTGGGAACTCATTTTAAGACATCAGCCCAAAAATGAAATATATCAAAAACTCAAGTGGCCCTCCACAGTATAGATTCAATAACCACCTTCCTCGATTTTTCCTCTCGTCCGGCACACTTGAACTTTGGTCCACCTACTTTTCAGTATCATGTACTAAAATGAGCTCTCACAGTTGATGAACGGTGTGGATTTCTTACAAATATCACTGTGGGCCCACGTAGCATCCCAATGCATGGCTTAGTCCGAATAAAAAAACTCTAGAACGGGGAGTGTACCCCGCACCAGCCCAGCTTGGGTCCCATCATGAGGTATGTGTTATATCTAAACCGTCCATCCATTCGACAGGCTCGTCTTACAGCTTGAACTGAAAAATAAGATAGATCTAAAGATCAAGTGGACCACACTGCAAAAGGCAATGGGAATTGAACGTATACCATTGAAATGTTGGGGGAGTGCAATTAAAGGGTGCACCGGCAATGGAAGTCTAAGGTCAAAGGTTGCTGACTTTTGGCTTTGCAGATGTTAAATGTGTCTGCAAATTATACTCATCTACCAGTTTGTACTGGTGGGGCCCATTTCCCAACGGTCCAGATGATGGATTTTGGTTGGGCCAGACTGTGGATGAAGTGATGAACCATCGCCAAAAAACTTCTTGATGGAGCAATCCTAAATTTGTCACCTGAAAATGGGTAGTCAGGAAGCCTAAGATTGGTGGATATCATGTCCTTTGGAAAAGCTCTGTGGGCCCATCATGATGAACAGATTTTTTTTTTCATACTTTCTATTCATTTTCACGGGAGAGCCCAAAAATTGAGCAGACCCAGATCTAAGGTAGACCACACGGCAGGAAACTTCCATGGGGCTACAAAAGTTTTGGATTAAGCTGATATTTGTATTATCCCTTCATTGAGTGTGACCTAATTTACATAATGGATGGCACGTAAATATGATAGTGGACTCTAAGAAGTTTTTAATAGTAAGCATTCAAATCACCACTAAATCCTATTGTGTGGATCACTTGAGATCTAATGGCTCATTTTTAGGCTCATGCCCTAAAATGCTGTGGCTCAATAAAACACACACATCATGTTAGGCCCACAGAGTTTTCAAGAAGATATAGCACCGACATCGTTGCTGTGTGCTACACTATTACAATCTGAGTCCCATATGATCCTGACAGTGCACTAGGCTCTGATCAGTTTATACTGGAGAGGACATGGTTCACTGATATAAACCATTGATTGTGGATTATGAATTTCTGTCCTGCAAATGGACGGCCAAGAAGAGGAATGGAGCAATAGTTCACAGCCAACCGAAAATGGCCCAAGATTTTTTATTTATTTATTATTATTTTTTTTTTAGGCATTCCCTATCCACTGTGGGGCCCAACGGGCCAGAGAGGGAGAGAAGCTTCTGTCACGTCTCAACTACATGCATTGATTTCTCACCACCATCATATACTATAAATATCCATCTCTTCTTGACCTTCCAATTCACTAAGCAAGCATTTCGATCTTATCTTCCTTTGAGAGAAGATGGTGAGGTTTTCAAAGAATGTACGTGTTTTCAGTGCATTGGCGATAATGGCGGTGTTGGTGATTGGAATTGTAGAAGCACGCCGCATCGAGAAAGATAGCTTTGTTGATACCATTGATAGTGGTGGATGTTCTGGAGGTGGCGGGGGGCTAGGCGGCGGTGCTGGTGGTGGAGCAGGTGGGGGGCTAGGCGGTGGTGCTGGCGCTGGTGGGGAATTAGGCGGCGGCGGCGGTGCTGGCGCTGGTGGTGGAGCAGTGGGGGACTAGGTGGTGGTAGTGGTGCTTGGTGCTTGGTGGGGGACTAGGCGGCGGCGGTGGTCTTGCGCCGGTGGTGGAGCAGCGGGGGCTAGGTGGTGGCGGTGGTGCTAGTGCCGGTGGTGGAGGTGGAGGGGCACCGGGCGGTGGTGGAGTCTTGCCGGGCCGGTGGAGGATTTGGTAAGGGTGGTGGACTTGGGGTGGTGCTAGTGGTGGTGTTGGCGGAGGTGGTGGACTTGGTGGTAGTGGTAGTCTTGGAGGTGGTGTCGATCTTGCGAAGGTGGTGGACTTGGTGGTGGTAGCGGTCTTTGGAGGTGGTGCTTAGTCTTTGCGGAGGGTTTAGCAAGGGTGGTGGACTTGGTGGCGGTCTTGGTGGTGGTCTTGCAGCGGAGGTGGTGGACTTGGTGGTGGTGGCGGTGCTTGAGGTGGTGTGGCGTGTGCTTAGTCTTGGTCGGTCTTGACGGAGGGTTTGGTAAGGGTGGTGGACTTGGTGGCGTTGTTAGTGGTGGTGCGCAGCGGCGGTCTTGGGTGGTGGTAGTCTTTGGAGGAGGTGGTGGACTTGGTGGCGGTCTTTGGAGGTGGTGATGGTGGTGGCATCGGCGAAGGGTTTAGTAAAGGTGGTGGCACCTTGGTGGCGGTCTTTGGAGGTGGTGCTAGTGGTGGTGTCGGTGGAGGGTTTGGTAAAGGTGGTGGAGTTGGTGGCGATCTGGAGTGGTGGTGGAGTTGGTGGTGGTGCTGGGTGGTGGTCCGCGATCTTGGTGGACTTGGTGGTGGTGGCGGTCTTGGAGGTGGTGTTGGTCTTGGCGGAGGGTTTGGTAAGGGTGGTGGACTTGGTGGCGTTCTTGGTGGTAGTCTTTGGAGGAGGCGGTGGACTTGGTGGCGGTCTTGGAGGAGGTGGTGGAGTTGGTGTGATCTTGGAGGTGGTCTTCGGTGGTGGCGTCGGTGAGGGTTTAGTAAAGGTGGTGGAGTTGGTGGTGGTGGTCCGACGGTCTTTGGAGGAGGTGGTGGACTTGGTGGCGGTCTTGGAGGTGGTGCTAGTAGTGGTGGTAGCAGCAAGTCTTTGGAGGAGGTGGTGGACTTGGCGGCGGTCTTTGGAGGAGGTGGTGGACTTGGTGGCGATCTTTGGAAGTGGTGCTAGTGGTGGTGTTGGCGGCGATGTTGGAGGAGGTGGTGGACTTGGTGGTAGTCGGAGGTGGTGTCGGTGGAGAGTTTGGTAAAGGTGGTGGAGTTGGTGGCGGTGCCGGGAGTGGAGTTAGTGCGGTGCTTGGTGGTGGCGCCGGCAAAGTGGTGGTGGACTTGGTGGTGGAGGCGGTGCTAAAGATGGTCCGAGTCTTGGCCCGGCGGAGGGTTTGGTAAGGGTGGTGGACTTGGTGGCGGTCTTGGTGGCGGTCTTGGTGGTGGTGTTAGCGGCAGATCTTGGTAGTGGTCTTGGGGAGGTGGTGGAGTTGGTGGCGGTCTTGGTGGTGGCGTCGGCGGAGGGTTTGGTAAAGGCGGTAGAGTTGGTGGTGGTCTTGGCGCAGTCTTTGGAGGAGGTGGTGGAGTTGGTGGCAATCTTTGGAGGTGGTGCTAGTGGTGGTGTAGGCGGAGGGTTTGGTAAAGGTGGTGGAGTTGGTGGCGGTACCTGCGGTGGTGGCGGGCAATGGTGGTGGACTTGGTGGTGAAGGCGGTCTTGAAGGTGGTGCTTGGTGTTGGTGAAGGGTTTAGTAAGGGTGGTGGACTTGGTGGTGGTGATGGTGGTGGTCTTTGGAGGAGGTGGTGGACTTGGTGGCGGTCTTTGGAGCTGGTCTTTGGTGGTGGCGTCGACGGAAAATTTGGTAAAGGTGGTGGAGTTGGTGGTGGTCTTGGAGGAGGTGGTGGACTTGATGGCGGTCTTTGGAGGTGGTGCTAGTGGTGGTCTTGGCGGCATGATCTTGGAGGAGGTGGTGGACTTGGTGGCGGTCTTTGGAGGTGGTGCTAGTGGTGGTGTCGGCGGGGGTTGGTAAAGGTGGTGGAGTTGGTGGCGGTGTCGGTGGTGGAGTTAGTGCTGGTGCGGGTGCAGTGGTGGCGTAGCCGGTGGTGGTGGACTTGGTGGTGGAGGCAGTCTTGGTCTTGGCGGAGGGTTTAGTAGGGTGGTGGACTTGGTGGCGGTGCTAGTGGCAAGTCTTGGTGGTGTCTTGGTGGTGGTCCCTAGAGAAGGTGGTGGACTTGGTGGCGGTCTTTGGTGGCGAGTCTTGGTGGTGGTGCTTGGAGAAGGTGGTGGACTTGGTGGCAGTCTTGGAGGAGGTGGTGGACTTGGTGGCGTCTTTGGAGGTGGTCTTTGGTGGTGGCGTCGGCGGAGGATTTGGTAAAGGTGGTGGAGTTGGTGGTGGTCTTTGGCGGGTGGCTTTGGAGGTGGTGGTGGACTTGGTGGCGGTGCTGGAGGTGGTGCTAGTGGTGGTGCTGGCGGCGGTGCTGGAGGAGGTGTTGGACTTGGTGGCGGTCGATGGTGGCAGCAGTGGTGGTGGAGGCGCGGTCTTGGAGGTGGTGCCTTTGGTCTTGCGGAGGGTTTGGTAAAGGGTGGTGGACTTGGTGGTGGTCTTGGTGGTGGTCTTTGGAGGAGGTGGTGGACTTAGTGGCGGTCTTGGAGGTGGTGCTAGTAGTGGTCTTGTGGCCAGTCTTGGAGGAGGTGGTGGACTTGGTGGCGTGTCTTGGAGGGAGGTGGTGTCGGAGGGTTTGGTAAAGGTGGTGGAGTTGGTGGTGTCATGAGTGGAGTTAAGCGGCGGTGCTGGCAGGCGGCCGGCAGTGGTGGTGGAGGCGGTGGTGGAGGCGGTGTTGGAGATGGTCCGGTGCTAAGCGGAGGGTTTGGTAAGGGTGGTGGACTTGGTGGCGGTCTTGGTGGTGGTAGGCTTGTGGCCAGTCTTTGGTAGTGGTGTTGGAGGAGGTGGTGGAGTTGGTGGCGGTCTTTGGAGGTGGTCTTGGAGGTGGTCTTGGATTTTGTCTTTGGGAGGTGGTGGACTTAGTGGCGATCTTGAAGGTGGTGTCGTGAGGGTTTAGTAAAGGTGGTGGAGTTGGTGGCGGTCTGAGAGTGGAGTTAATTGGCGGTCAGTGGTGGTGGTGCATTGCTTGATGGCAGTGGTGAGGTGGCTGGCAGTCTTGGAGGCTGTCTTGGAGCCGAGATAGTCTTAGTCTTGGCGGAGGGTTTTAAAGGGTGGTGGACTTGGTGGCGGTCTTGGTGGTGGTCTTGTGGCGGTCTTGGTAGTGGTCTTGTAGGAGGTGGTGGAGTTGGTGGCGATCTTGGGAGGTGGCGTCGTGAGGAGGGTTTGGCAAAGGCGGTGGAGTTGGTGGTGGTCTTGTGGCAGTCTTTGGAGGAGGTGGTGGAGTTGGTGGCGTGTCTTGGAGGTGGTGCTAGTGGTGGTGTAGGCGGAGGGTTTGGTAAAGGTGGTGGAGTTGGTGGCGGTGCCGTGGTGGTGCCAGCGGCAATAGTGGTGGACTTGGTGGTGGAGGCGGTCTTTGAAGGTGGTCTTGGTGTCCAGTGAAGGATTTGGCAAGGGTGGTGGACTTGGTGGCGGTGATGGTGGTGGTGCTGGAGGAGGTGGTGGACTTGGTGGCGGTGCTGGAGGTGGTGCTGGTGGTGGCATCGGCCGAGGGTTTAGTAAAGGTGGTGAAGTTGGTGGTGGTCTTGGCGGCGGCCAGTCTTTGGAGGAGGTGGTGGACTTGATAGCGGTCTTGCCGGAGGTGGTGCTAGTGGTGGTGCTGGCGGCGGTATTGGAGGAGGTGGTGGACTTGGTGGCGGTGTTGGAGGTGGTGCTAGTGGTGGTGTCGGCGGGGGGGTTGGTAAAGGTGGTGGAGTTGGTGGCGGTGCCGGTGGTGGAGTTGGTGCCGTGGTGGCGCGGGTGGTAGTGGTGGTGGACTTGGTGGTGGAGGTGGTCTTGGTCTTTGGCGGAGGGTTTGGTAAGGGTGGTGGACTTGGTGGCGATCTTGGTGGTGGTCTTTGGAGAAGGTGGTGGACTTGGTGGCGGTCTTGGAGGAGGTGGTGGACTTGGTGGCGGTGCTAGTGGTGGTGCTTGGTGGTGGCGTCGGTGGAGGGTTTGGTAAAGGTGGTGGAGTTGGTGGTGGTCTTTGGAGGTAGTGGTGGACTTGGTGGCGGTCTTTGGAGGTGGTCTTAGTGGTGGTGCTAGTGACAGTCTTTGGAGGAGGTGGTGGACTTGGTGGCGGTCTTTGGAGGTGATCTTAGTGGTGGTGTCGGCGGAGGGTTTGGTAAAGGTGGTGGAGTTGGTGGCGGTCTTAGTGAGTGGAGTTAGCGGCGGTGCCGTGGTAGTCTTGGCGGTGGTGGTGGAGGCGGTCTTGGAGATAGTCTTGGTGCTAGCGGAGGGTTTGGTAAGGGTGGTGGACTTGGTGGCGGTCTTTGGTGGTGGTCTTGTGCGGTCAGTCTTGGTAGTGGTCTTCGAGGAGGTGGTGGAGTTGGTGGCGGTCTTGGAGGTGGTCTTGTGGCATGATCTTTGGAGGAGGTGGTGGACTTAGTGGCGATCTTGAAGGTGGTGTCACGGAGGGTTTGGTAAAGGTGGTGGAGTTGGTGGCGGTCCGAGAGTGGAGTTAGTGGCGGTCTTGCGGTGCCTTGGTGGTGGCGGCCCAGCGGTGGTGGGAGGCGTCTTGGAGGCGGTCTTGGAGATAGTCTTAGTCTTTGGCGGAGGGTTTAGTAAGGGTGGTGGACTTGGTGGCGGTCTTGGTGGTGGTCTTGGTGTGTCTTGGTAGTGGTCTTGTAGGAGGTGGTGGAGTTGGTGGCGGTGCTGGAGGTGGCGTCAGCGGAGGGTTTGGTAAAGGCGGTGGAGTTGGTGGTGGTCTTGTGGCGGTCTTTGGAGGAGGTGGTGGAGTTGGTGGCAGTCTTTGGAGGTGGTGCTAGTGGTGGTGTAGGCGGAGGTTTGGTAAAGGTGGTGGAGTTGGTGGCGGTCTTGCAGTGGTGGCGGCCCGGCAATGGTGGTGGACTTGGTGGTGGAGGAGGTGATGAAGGTGGTGCCGATCTTTGGTGAAGGATTTGGTAAGGGTGGTGGACTTGGTGGCGGTGATGGTGGTGGTCTTTGGAGGAGGTGGTGGACTTGGTGGCGGTCTTTGGAGGTGGTCTTGGTGGTGGCATCGTAGGGTTTGGTAAAGGTGGTGGAGTTGGTGGTGGTCGGGGCGTGGCCAGTCTTTGGAGGAGGTGGTGGACTTGATGGCGGTCTTGGAGGTGGTGCTAGTGGTGGTCTTGTGCGGTATTAGAGGAGGTGGTGGACTTGGTGGCGGTGTTGGAGGTGGTGCTTAGTGGTGGTGTCGGCGGGGGGTTGGTAAAGGTGGTGGAGTTGGTGGTGGTGCGGTGGTGGAGTTGGTGCGGTGGTGGCACCGGCATGGTGGTGGACTTGGTGGTGGAGGTGGTGCCGGTCTTGGCGGAGGGTTTGGTAAGGGTGGTGGACTTGGTGGCGGTCTTGGTGGTGGTGTTGGAGAAGGTGGTGGACTTGGTGGATGCTTGGAGGAGGTGATGGACTTGGTGGCGTTGCTAGTGGTAGTCTGGTGGTGGCGTCGGCGGAGGGTTTGGTAAAGGTGGTGGAGTTTGTGGTGGTGCCTTTGGAGGTGGTGGTGGACTTGGTGGCATGTCTTTGGAGGTGGTGCTAGTGGTGGTGCTAGCGGCGGTCTTTGGAGGAGGTGGTGGACTTGGTGGTGGTCTTGGAGGTGATGCTAGTGGTGGTGTCGGCGGAGGGTTTGGTAAAGGTGGTGGAGTTGGTGGCGGTGCCGGGAGTGGAGTTGGCGGCGGTGTCGGTGGTGGCGCTGGCAGTGGTGGTGGAGGCGGTGGTAAAGGCGGTTGTAGACACCCCACCCAGGCTAAATATCTTGAGAAAGTTAAGACAATCTGAGAACCATGATCATATCCTAAACCTAACCCTAATCCTAACCTGAGCCATCATGAGTCATCATTCAATCTAAACCATGTCCGAAACTGATCCATTTCTCGGGTCATTTTCAAGTAACAATCGAGCCAACTTCGAGTCATTTTAAGCCAAATATCCAAAACGGACTTTGTTTCACTCTAAAGACCCAAATAAAGACCCACTGACAAAATTTCGAGGGAAAGCTGTCAAGAGGTAGTGACTGTTCTGGCCGGCGTGATGTAGTCAAACTACCGCTTCCTCTCAAAAGCGTGCTTGTTGAGCCGCCCACACGAGAATCAAACTCGCCCAGACCGGCGGCAGATCGGCCTACACGCCGGCGGTAATCGGATACCGCCGGCGGTGATCGAGTACCGCCAGCGTCTTTGTCGGAGCAGGACAATTTGTCCCGGCGTCAAAGTCAACTCTTCCCGGAATTTACCCCTCCCATCTCTATTATTTACTGTTTTACCGATCCCCTTAGCTAATGAGAGCATGCCATGTGGCATCTCTCTCCTCTCCACCAACCACCATGTGCCACATCACCTTTACCCTCCTCTTGTCCTCTATTTACCAAAAAACCTGTGGAAAGGGCTATAAATAGCCCTCTCCCCTTTCATTTTGATATGGATGAGAGTCACCAAGAGAGGGAGAGAGGGAGAGAGAAAAAGTGAGAGGAAAAGAAAAGAAAAGAGAGAGAGAGAGAGTGAGGAAGAGAGTGAAGGAAGGGAAGGAGCTCCCAAGCCTTCAAGCCCACATTTTTCAGCCACCTCCTAGCCTTCATCTCAAACCTTCCCACCCACAAGCTTAGACTAAAATGATCATGGTTCAATCTACATCTTAGCCTTTTCAAGAATCAAGTCAAAGATCCATTTGCATACAAGCATTCATGACATCTACTCCCTTCTCAACCCCCTTGCTCCTCTAGATTTCTAGCGGACGTATGCTCTGTGACTTGCCGTACATCGGATCCTGTCACATCAGAAATTCCTAGTGATCTAGTCCACTTTTCTTGTGTTTTTGCATAAGCATCATCACATCCGCCCTCTAGACATATTGTCGGACGTATGTTCTGTGGCCTGCCGAAATCTCGGATCTTGCTACATCAGAAATCCACATGTGACTAGTCCCATCATGACCGAAGCATCATCATCATCCCTTGAGATTATTTTACCACACTAAGTCGAGACCGTACATTTGTACGGGCAGAGAGGGTGCCTAACACCTTCCCTCTTTGTAACCGAGGTCCCTTACCCGGAATCCCGGATCGTAAACCAGGAGTCAATCTAAGGTCGGAGGATCTTCGGATTTCTCCAACCTTACGTATTCCGTGGTTCTAGCCGACCGCGGGATTCTGAGATTATTCGGCTAGTGGCGACTCCAACAATCACAAATCAGCTTAATCACCCCCAGGACCACCACAACAAGACATTTTTCACAACAAAGTGGACGCCCGATTTTTCAGTGTCTACAGAATGGCGACTCCACTGGGGAAAAGTCTAGAACGTACTAGCTGAGACCCGATTCGACAACGTGTGGTATACTAATCTCAAGGGATATTCATCAGCGCATTCATACAAAAACCAAAAAAAAAAAAATCATCTTTGGCTCATACTTGCTTAGGTAAAGATCTGAACCATGACCACCCGATCCCGTGCAGCCATGACTTCTCAAGCAACCCATGAAGAAGAGCCGGCACCCCAACCAACTCCTGAAATATCCGCACCTGCACCCGCACCCACACCCACACCCATATCTACACCCGTACCCTCACCAATAGCTCCGAAACAGTTGCTAGCCAATGTCACCACACAAGAGCTACTACTTCGAACAATGCAAGAGCTACTACTTCGCCTAGTGCCGAGTGCCACACCGAATACACGAGATAACCCACCTAGTGTGCAAAAATGACTCACTCCCTCAAACTCCTTTGCCTTCTCTCTCATTCCTCCAAAGAAATCTGTGCTCCCTCCCCGAAGAATCACCAAGATCAACAACAAGAAGCAATCGGGAGCAACCCTCCCCACATCTCTACTCAACACATCACAACAATCCGGTCCCACAAAGACATGCAAATCACCGACAAGAACCGGCGGATGCCCATGAAGGGGGCCGGTTTCGAATCGACCCACTCCCCTAACGGGAATAACATCCGGGAATGTGGCGAGATACCTCAAAGGGAGCCATTTCCGAACATCCCACCCTCCTCAGAAAGGGAGTGGTGTTCAATTCCGATTACCTCCCGCAACAGGAAGTCCACCTTCTTTCCATCAAACCCCATTCTGGACCCATATGAAGAAGAAGCGGACAAGCCCTACAAAGAGGGGCAAGATATCCGCAACAAAGTAAGTCGAGATCGAGGAGTTACGAGAGCAACTACAAATGATGCAAAGCCGGCTTCAAAGACAACAAGGAGTGGATCACCCATCCACTAAGTTCGTGGGACCTCTGTCCCTTCCCAGACGCCAGTACCTCCAAATTTTGAGGTACCAAAGTTCAAAAGGTATGACGAGTAGCGGGTGCCCCACACATCTAAAAGCCTTTTGTGGGGAGCTCAATGCGATAGCGAGGAATGATGGGGCTTTAATAAGACTTTTCCGAGAAATCCCTAAAGGGTGACGCTCGGATTGGTACACCTCACTAGATAGCCACCAAATCGAACACAGGAAAAACTTTCCCAAGCATTCATTCATTGTGAGTTCTCATACAACCCGAACATGGCTCCAAGGAGAGCCGACTTGGCGCCCCGAGACAAAAAAGCGATGAATCTTTATCGACATACGTAGGGACGATGGCGAGCTATGATGCCCGAATGAGAAACCCCATCGATGACGAAGAGCAGATATCCATGATTGTGCATTCGGCACATCCCAAGATTTCGGGATATCGATCTCGTATCCGTACGTAAACTTCTCCCAACTCATCCAGAGGAGAACAAGTAGAAGCGGGATCGTAGTGGAACTATTTCCCCATGGCCACATCGGACCCCCTCAATTAAAAGAAACAAAGTCGAGGAAAACACTGTTGGGCACGGAATGGAAACGACCCTGCTCCCATGCGGCCGCATCTTGAAGTTAACAACATCATCGCTAACACTCAAGGCAACCAAGTATGCTCCACCACTAGAGCCACGGCGGGAGCAGTGCAAGTACCCGGCCACAACAGAATAGGCGGTACCAACCCCAAGACAAACCCAACAAGGATATCGAGCACGGTTATCTCAACAAAGCAATCACAACTGTGACCTAGGGAAATGCGCAAGGACCATACAAGCAAGGAATGTTAGGGAGGAAGTTCACTCCGTTGGCACAATCATACGACCAAGTGCTAACAATGCTCATACAAAAGCAAGCTGTTAACACCCTCCAGCCTCGACTTCCACCTAATCCCTTGCCTCCCGGTTACAATGAAAATCAAGATCTTGTGCATATCATCAAGCTCCACGGCCATCTAACGGATCATTTGCCGCTTTGAAACATGCGGTCCAAGATTTGATCGAAAGCCAGAAGATCGCGATCACCCCACAGGCTAGTAATACAGTTCAAGCCAATATTCTCCAAAATCCCCTGCCCTCGCATCAGGCAGGACCCAGCACATCTAGCACCTCTACCGTCAATCACATTGAAGGAGGTCAACCCACACATGCTCATCCACATCATTCCATCCAAGCAATCATGCCCGACACAGCCAATCGGACATGGGGACACCAGCAAGCACCATCGCCTGGACCACTGGTGTCCCTATTCAACCTCTCATATTTCTTGAAGCAGCGCCAGCACTTCAGTCTCTCGAGACTTTGGAAACAACACCCAACAGGTCATACCCTCAGAACCTCGCCCTCCAAGGGGCACATTCAACCCCATCCTCGGCATATCCAAAAAGGTTGA
This sequence comes from Magnolia changhungtana, assembly GCA_030180095.1. Classification (NCBI taxonomy): domain Eukaryota; kingdom Viridiplantae; phylum Streptophyta; class Magnoliopsida; order Magnoliales; family Magnoliaceae; genus Magnolia; species Magnolia changhungtana. Next base: position 6,340,806 of record JASAUF010000378.1, read on the forward strand.
ATTCTGAACCTGTCATCCTCCCGATAGGTCTCCCTGACCTAACCCTGCTAACCTTGCAAGGGGCACCCTCAGTTCATACCCCGCAATTCCTGATGCCTCACCAACTGGCACATACCCAAAGAATCCCTCCCACACATCAAAGGAAAGAGGAAAGATCCATGGCCACAACTAATCAGAACTTGGCGGCACCTCAAGAGATATCACTGAGTCTACCACAACTGCTCCAGTAATAACCCTCGGCTTCAAGAACCATTGGCATACTTGGAAGGAAGAGCGGTTCCTTCCTATAACCCGAAAGCGGTCCATGGCATTATCCGAATGTGATGAGGTGGGTAACAATGGGAGATACCTCGGAGAGATAATCGAACCCAAAAGAAACTCGGGGAATTTTATCGGGAACTACCAAAGAAAACTCGACCTTGCCTATGATATAGCGACCCAACTCAAAACCATTCTGCGCAAATATCCATCCGGGAACTCCTATGTACGTCAAGGTCGCATCGAGAGATCTTTGCGAAGACCTTGAATGATGCTCATATCTCTCCCGATGTACCTCCCGAAATGGTGGCAAGCATGATTGGCCAACTTCTCGCACCACAAGCCATCACCTTCTCCGATGATGAGCTACCACGAGGGTCGCGAACACGGGCGATCACTAAACATAGTGGCCCACCACAAGAATTTCAAGATCCCACTAGTGCTCATTGATAATGGATCAAGTCTCAACGTTTGCCCTTCAAGGACCGTTGAACGGTTAGGGATAGAACCATCCTCCTTCGGACCCAAAGCACCATGAGTGTCGAGCCTTCGATAATTCCCGAAGGCAAGTAGAAGGCGGAAATTGATCTAGAATTACAAATTGGACCGAGACATGACCCTTGTCACATTCCAGGTCATCGATATTCTGCCTCATTTAACCTTCTCTTGGGCGGCCATGGCTCCATCTTTGTTGGAGCCATCCCATCTACCCTCCACCAAAGGGTTAAATTCCCTTCGGGAAATCGGATCATTTCAATCTTGGTGGCCGAGCGAAACCATCCTCCGTGTGGTCGGTATTCAGGCCCGACATTCCAGTGATTGACATTCAGCATATAGAAGGCGATATTCCATATCACAGCTTTGAATTCGAAAAAGTGAACGCTATCGCTAATCCTCGCCCTCTAGCTGCTGAATACGTCATTCCCCCGCCGAGCGATTGATCCTAAATTACCGTACCGAGTTCCATGAAAAAGGTATGGTAGTAAGACCAAGACACCTTGCCAATGTACGAGAGACAGGGACTGGGATATCAACCGACACCGAAGATCAGGCTAAAAGGCCAAAAAGGGGTCAACTGTTTAAATGCACACCCATCGAGTTTGTTAAAGCTGGGACAGTTCATGAGGACAAAATGGTATCTCTGGAGGACCAATTTCAAGCACTTAGATTCACAAAACAGACTAGACATGAGTCTATCTGGCCACCAATAAGGTGGGATCGGATCCTTAGGATGCCAGAGGAGCACACGAGGCCAGGGGCAGAACCCCCAGATCCATCGCATGAAACTAGGGGCATGGAAACGAGTCCATCAGCAAATGACTCAAAACCGAGAATGTCCTTTGCAGGCAATGTAGACCAAAACAGGGGGACACCCATTCGGGAAATACGGGCGAAGCAGCCCATCCACTGGGTTGACAAAGGTAAGTGGCTTGCTCTAGATTGGACGAATGTTCAAATCCGTCCCGGGAATCCGAAGAACAAGAGGAACTTCAACTCACAGGCACAGAGGTCGAAACGATTCGACTCGAGCCCGACCCAATAGATATCATGGTCATCAAGACGGATGACCCACGAGAAATGGACAAGGCGGTCAGCCAAGATCGACAGAGGAAAGAGCCAGGATGGTCAGCCATCCCCAAACAATTGAATCAGCTAGCAAACCACTCGCTAGCATCAGCTTCAAAAAAAAAACGCCAATGTAGATAACAATTGGTATCCCGAACTAGGACAAGACCAATCATGGTTTGCAACACCGTCCTGTTCAGGATATCTTGGCGACACAAAAACATCAAAAAATCTTTCAAATGCAAAAACATCACATATTTCTCAAAATCACAAAACATCAAAAACCTTCCAAAATACAAAAACAATAGAAAATTGTTCAAAAATCACTGTGCCAAACACTTCCCATGACAAGCACGAGTTTGAAGTCGACTCATATGATTTCGATCTAGAGTTGGACTTCGAACTCATGGGTTTGGATGAAGCTCCGGATGAGGGAAATGATGACACCGCTCTCGAATTCGAGGATTCCCTCGAAAAATTCGAAACAAAGGCCAATGTTGTAGCAGATGACGAAATTGTGAACTTAGGGTCGGTGGAATCCCCCAAAGAAGTACGTGTCGGAAATCGCTTCCCCCAGAATACAAGCAGAAGATGATGGAGTTTCTGAAGCCGAGGTTGTCCAACTTTGCTTTCTCCTACGAGGACATGCCAGGGCTCGATGAAAAGTTGGTGGTGCATCATCTGCCGACCAAGCCAGAAATGAAGCCAGTCAAGCAAAAGCTGCGAAGGATGAAGCCGGAATGGGCCTTGAAAATCCGTGATGAAATCATCAAGCAATACAACGCGGGATTTCTGGTAGTCTCCAACTACCCGGAATGGCTCGCAAATATCGTACCAGTTCCCAAAAAAGATGGGAAAGTCAGAATGTGCATCGACTTTAGGGACCTCAACTGAGCAAGCCCTAAAGATGACTTCCCTTTGCCTCATATCGACACACTGGTAGATAATACTGCTGGACACAAGATCTTCTCCTTCATGGACGGTTTCTCCGGTTATAATCAGATCAAGATGGCCGTCGAAGACCGTGAGAAGACCTCCTTCATCACGCCATGGGGAACTTTCTGTTATCGGGTCATGCCCTTCGGATTGAAAAATGCAGGAGCTACATATCAGCGAGCCATGACTGCCTTGTTTCATGACATGATAAACAAGGAAATGGAAGTTTATGTGGACGACATGATTGTCAAATCTCGCACGATCGAAGGACACTTTGAAGATCTCAAAAAACTCTTCGACAGGCTGGAAAAGTTCAAGCTCCGCCTCAATCCACAAAAATGTGTCTTCGGTGCAAGCCCAGGAGGCAAGCTTTAGGCTTCATTGTCGGCCGAAGACGGTATCAGGGTGGATGAAAACAAAACCAAAGCTATCATCAAGATGCCACCACCCAAGACTGAGAAAGAAATTCGGGGCTTCCTCGGGCGAATCCAATATATCAGTCGATTCATCGCACAACTCACTCCAGTCTGCGAACCCATATTCAAGTTGTTACGAAAGAACTCTCCAAAAGAATGGAATGACGACTGCCAAGCGGCCTTCGATAAAATCAAAAGATATTTGCTAAGTCCTCCAGTGCTTGTGCCACCTACTCCAGGTAGGCCACTTCTGTTGTATATCTCTGTCGCAGCGGAAGCAATCGGATGCGTTCTCGGCCAACACGACGATACAGGAAGAAAGGAGCAAGCGATCTACTATCTAAGCCGACGGTTTACAAGCTACGAAGCCAAATATTCCAGCTTAGAAAAAACATGCCTCGCCCTAGTGTGGGCAACACAACGGCTAAGGCAATACATGATCGCTCACCCGATACTACTGCTCGCCCGCATGGATCCGTTGAAGTACTTGTTCGAAAAACCGGCAACGACGAGCGAGGATCGCAAAATGGCGCCTCTTGCTTTACGAGTTTGATATCACATATGTCACTCGAGAGGCAATCAAGGGGCAAGCGCGCCGATCATTTAGCAAACACACTCCACCGCCCGACTACCAACCTCGAAGACCTTCTTCCCGACGAGGACATCCTCCAGATCGAGGGAGAAGAGGAAAGAAAGGCAGGAGAATGGACACTCTTCTTCGACGGAGCTGCAAACGCGAAGGGGAGTGGAGTAGGCGCCATACTCTACTCCCCCGAAGATATCCCAGTTCCTATATCCAGAAGACTAGCATTCCAGTGCACCAACAATGTGGTGAATATGAGGCATGCATCAGGTCTAAGAGAAGCCATCATCCTCAACGTAAAGAAGTTACGAGTCTTCGGAGATTCGCAACTCATCATCAACCAGATAAATGGCGATTTGGAAGACCAAGGATGAGAAGCGATTCCATATCACGTCTATCTGGAGAATTTGATCGAGGAATTTGAGGAGATCACATTCTCTTACATGCCTCGGGTCAAGAATCGGTTTGCGGAGACGCTGCGGCTACCCTCGCTTCAATGTTGGAAATCCCAAAAGGAGTTGCTGAATGGGAACTCACTTGTCGAACTCCAAGAGGAACCTGCATTCTGCCTGCAAATCGAAGAAGCCGAGCTTGCCCCAAATGATCAGCCATGGTACACAGACATCAAAAAATACCTCGAACATCAGAAGTACCCGGAAGGAGCAGCTCTGACTGATCGACGTACAATACAAAGATTGTGACTCAGTTCGTGATCATTGGGGGTATCCTCTACAAGCGATCCTTCAACCAAGTCCTCCTCCGCTGTCTCGACGAGACAGAAGCAGCCCTGATTATGTCGGAAATCCACGAAGGACTATGCGGCCCGCATATGAACGGGCACATGATGGCAAAGAAGATCTTACGACTCGGCTACTACTGGCTTACATTAGAGACAGATTGTTGCAAGCACGTCAGGAGATGCTTCAAGTGTCAGGAGCACGCAAACCAGATCCATGCGCCTGCTTAGAACTCTACAACTTGACGGCACCATGGCCCTTCTCGTATGGGGACTCGACATCATAGGTAAGATCAGCCCTAAAGCTTCAAACGGACATGAATACATCCTGGTGGCAGTAGATTACTTCACTAAATGGATAGAAGCAGCATCCTACACCACTATCACAGCATCTCATGTGGTCAAATTCATGAAGAACAACATCATTAGCCGATATGGGGTCCCTCAAGCCATTATCACTGATAACGGAACTCCGTTCGTCAATAAAAGGATGGGCGATTTCCTCGACAAGTTTAAAATTCAACGCCATCGATCGAGCCCCTACCGCCCTCAGATGAATGGTGGGGTAGAAGCCGCAAACAAAACTATCATCCGCATACTCGAAAAGATGGTGAAGACATCGTGTGGTATGAAATGCTTCCTTATGCACTCTGGGCTTATCGCACGTCGTACGATCTGCTACGCTGGCGCAACTCCATATGGGCTCGTTTACGGAATGGAAGCGGTACTACCGGTCGAAGTGAAATCCCATCAGCTGCGGATACTCTTGGAAAGTGAAGTCGAGGAAGGCGAGTGGCAACAAGCGAGGTACGATCAACTGCATCGCAGATGATGAAGCGCATGCGGGCGCTAAACCACTCCCAATGCTATCAAAGAAGGATCGCTCGAGCTTACAACAAGAGAGTCCGGAAGAGAAGTTTCAAAGTCGGTGACATGATCATGAAACGTATCCTGCCGCCGCATTTGCCAGATCCCAGAGGAAAATTCAAACCATTGTGGGACGGACCACTGGTCATTCGGGAAGTACTCCCAGGAGGTGCTCTTCGGCTCACCAATCTGAAAGGCGAGGATCTTCCTGAGCCCATCAATGCCGACAATGTGAAAATCTATCACGGGTAACCCTACCTAACCTTGTCAATGATTACAATCGAAAGGCTGTATCTCTCACTTCCTTATCAGAAAATAAAACTGTATATATCCACCAATTACCCTTTTCAAAAATACCCATCATGTCTCAAAAAAAAAAAAAGAAAACAAAAAGAAAAAAAAAAAAAGGGAAGAAAAGACAAAGAGAAATTTCAAAAAAAAAAGGGGGAAACAAAAAGAAAGCAAAAAAAAAAAGAAAAGACAAAAGAAGACCCGAAAGAAAATAAAGAAACCCATCCCGCATCCCTAGTAATCTATCCTGTATCCCAAATAATTTCAAGCGACTTGCGATTGTGATCGAGAGACAAGGACAGTGCAGTGCCAATCGGCCAGGCTATGAAGGAGGTTCCCTGTCACTCCTAAGCACTTCGACAAAACCAACAAAAAAAAAAAGAATAAAGGCATGCCTAAGCAAAAGGGGCAAGTTGAAAACCTAAAAAGGCGGCTCGAGTAAAAATAGCGGGCATGTAGCAGATTTGGTGAAAACCTGAAAGGGCGCCAAGGGTAAAAATAGCACAAGTGGCGCCAAGGGGAGCAAGATCAAAACCCGGGACGTAGTGAAGATCCGAGAGGACACTACGGGCAAAAAAAATGAGGGGAAGAGCCGGACGTAGTGAAAACACGAAAGGGCGCTACGGGTAAAAAATGGCAAGAAATAAAAAATAAAATAAAAGTGCAGAGAATGAAGAAGCCGAGGCGACAAATGACACAACAAGATACAAAGAAGGATCAACTTGGATCGTACTCCATCGATGTCTTGTTCAAATCCAGAGGATGCAATCCCGGACACCGTCTCAAGAAACCAAGACCCCAAGGAGCACAGTCTAGAATACTGTACACAACGTAGGCTGAGCCCACGAGTCTGATCCCAATCAGCCAAAGTATTAATCCAAACATGAGTAAACATGGCACGAGCAAAATATTTCATTTTCTTAAATCATTTCGCAAATACACTGTCTTTCCCTTTATAACAAAAATCCTCTGTGCATACAAAATAAGTAGTCAATCAACAGCAGAAATTGCAGGTAAGCCCCTACCTCTCATATGCCAACAATCTCTCCCTGAGCCTCTCTATCTCCATGCGCAGGTAGAAGATCTCATCCCTATCCAGACGATGTGACACAAGCATGCTCTCATCGTATCGCCGCTCTACGGCTAATCGGCGGGCCATGTCCTCACACGAGTGGCGAAGCACAGCAATCTCACTAATCAGATGGCCATGTGTAGCTAGCAGGAATGAAGGATCAATGAAGGGCCGCTCCTCAAAAGCCTCGAAAGAATCAATAACGCAGGAGGAAGACGAAGCAGTGTCACCTATCATGTCCTGATCAGCGGCCTCATCTGCTAAATGCCAGCCTGGGACCTGACGATACAACGACTGCTCTGCCACCCATTGCTGATATGGTACCGTCGTCATAGGAGGAGTCCAAGACTCAAGGCCTAGAGCCGTCGCATTCAAAGAACCCTGCCAGGAAATCCAGACTCGCCTATACAAGGATGTCAAATCAGATGAAAGAGACGAATGTCCAAATTCAGAAAAGGCGAACTCCGGGACATCCTGCCAGAAACCAAACTGACGAAGGAAACGTACGGGATGATAGGAGCAGCATCCCCGAAGGCCAAGCAACAGCAAAGGAGTGCGAGCCGCGCTACAGATCAGGGGCACTCGACAAAGCCAAATAGCCTCCCAGTTGATCTCCCACCCTCGAAGCTCAGAAAACATACGGCGATACAATGACTCCGTGGCCTCAGCACCACACGGAAAGCCGTCGAGCAACAAGCGCAGCACGTCATTACGACGAGAATCGGGAAATACAAGCACAGGAGTCATGTACAAGTGTTCCCATAACCATACCTGGGAGAAGCTTAAATTAAGCCCAAATTTCAAAAAAAATGGGATGCATGAGAAGGTGACGAAAGAGCAGAAAGTACCTGAAGAAACGAGCAGCAGCCTCTGAGGATGCGGGTATGCCCAAGGGAACACTCAGTCAACCCCAAGAAAAGCTCCTAAAGCCACGACCGAAATGATGCTCCTGCGACAAAGAACGCATCGGAAGACGTCTAGCAAAACTACCAGCGACGATCGTCTCCATCCTGAAAAGAGCAGCTCAGCCGAGGTGCAAAATATCAGTGCATTCAGGCACTGAAGCTGACGATCAGATCCAGGCCTCCCACGGCCCAAGAGCAGCGGTCATATAAAATCTCCAGAGAAAGCTCACCAACCCCGCCCTCTGCAGTAGGAAGATCAACGGGAAATCCGAACCAGGCAACCAGATCAGAAGGGCGAACCGACTCTGACAAAGGAATGTACGCCTCTCGAGACAAAAGAAGGCCGATGACGAGCAAACTCCTCCAGCGATGGACCCGGCTCCCAGATCATTGAAGGAAAACAGGTTCAAGGATGGTACCCAGTCATACAATGCCGCACTCAGCAGTCGCCAGTCTAAGCGGACTCGGTGAAAGTGGAGAACCTCTCGAAAGCCCAAGGAGTCCAACTCGAAGATCTCGGACTCGGTCAAACTGTCAATCCAAATATGTAATCGCTCAGAACAAGTGCCACGCGGCTGCAGTCGACAAGTCCGAACAGGCACACCCTCAACAATCTAAATCCCTGGGTCCATCGATGGGTCATCATAAATCGGCATACCCTCATCTAAAAGATCGATCTCGTGGTGATGGAAAGAGCCAGACGCGCCCATCGCATCTCGCAGTGTATCCCGAAAGGCCTCAACAGGAGGACCTGAATCCTCGACAACTGCTACGTCGGGAGGTGTCTGAAATGAAGAAGCCCCAATAGCTGCAACATCTGGAGCATCCCAGTGGCACATAGGAGCTACATCTGTGCGTACGATAACAGAGCCGATCGTCCAGACCATCGCCTCGAAATCTGCGCAAAAATCGACTCGGCCGACCGTGTCGAAGTCCACCGTCTACCGGATCCAAGCCATCTAAAGCACCAAGAGGAAGCCCGTCATCCACCAAAATCTGATCCACACCATCCATGCCATCCATAATCATCCCTCCATCAAGCAAGCCATCCACACCATCCATAGCAATCCTCCCATCCATCAAGCCATCCACACCATTCATAGCAATCCTCCTACCCATCAAGCCATCCATACCATCCATAGCGATCATCCCATCCATCAAGCCATTCACACCATCCATAACCATCCCTCCATCAAGCAAGTCATCCACACCATCCATAGCGATCATCCCATCCATGCCATCCATAACCATCCCTCCATCAAGCAAGCCATCCACACCATCCATAGCAATCATCCCATCCGTCAAATCATCCACCCCACCCATAGCCATCCCTCTATCAATCAAACCATCCAATCCCATCAGCCCATTAATAGGAAAAGGATCCAAGCCATAAGTGGTGTTCATTCCTTCAAAGGGCCCATCAATTCCCCATCTACCCCCATAAACTCCTCATCATTTATGGAGCCACCCACCTTTTCACCACCAATAAACACACCTAAATCATCATCATGATTGGCCATGATGAATCAGAAAAGGAGAAAGAAACAAGGGATGGATGAAGACAAAGAGGAAATGACAAAATGGAGACAAAAAGGATGATCAGAAAACGGACGGACGAGAATACCGGAGGAAGAGACAAAAGGAATGAACGAGGGAAGAACATGGCTCATTTGGAAGAAAAAGATGGACGGAGGCGGCAATCGGATTACCGCCAGCGGTACTCGAGTACCGTTTCAGAACAGAGGTGTCATCACTGAATCACTGCAGCACCTGACAGAGCGACAGAATGAGCAAATGTCAACGGCGGTACTCCAACTACCGCCGGCGGTAGTCCGATTATCACGCCGGCGGCAGTCCGATTACCACCTCGGCCCAGTTCCAAGTGCAGTCAGGATCAGATCCACTCCAAAGGGTATCACTATCCTTCGCTATGAAAATGAGGTCCCAAGATCCCTCCTCCAAAGAAAGTGACGTCACCACCGGGGAGCATAACAGTGAAGAATCGGACCCATGCCATCTTGCTCGCTCCAAGAGTCGTACTCTCTGTCCGGTCGACAAAGGCGCGGCCGTAGCCCTCCAAGCGGCGAGCCAACTCTCTCGTGACACAGATCTCCAATCGATGGTCCAAGAAGGCAACGGCCGGACCCATCTTCCAAGACCCATTTCCCAAGTCCACTTCAAAGAGCCCATCTCAAAGCCCAAGCCCATTCCGAGGCTCAGGCTCATTTCAAGCCCGTGTCATAAAGCCTATCTCAAGGCTCAAGTCCATCCTAAGCCCATTTCAAAAGTCCAGGCCCATCTTCCAAGACCCATTTCCAAAAATCCCAGAAAACCCAAAAATCCCCAAAAACCCATTTCCAAAAATCCCAAAAAACCCAAAAATTCCAAAAATCCCAAAAATTCGAAAAAAAAAAATCCCAAAAAATCCCAAAAATTCCAAAAAATCCCAATCAAAAAATCCCAAAATTCCAAAAATCCCAAAATTTTCCAAAAGTTTTCAAAAATTCCATAAAATCTCTGAATTTTCCCAAAAATCTCAAAATCTTTAAAAAATAATAAATATATATATATATATATATATATAAATATACCAAGTAATTCAAATCCTCAGTAAGTATAGGCCCAAAAGGTTTGCTTTTTCTAAAAACATTAGCCCCATTAATTTATTAGTGGAGGCCACCTGACTTTCAAATAAAAACCGTTAGCCCCGCCAACTCATTAGTGGAGGCAACGCGACTGTTTACTTAACTTGCGAAAATAAAAACCGAACGACGACGCCCACCCGCGAGATCGAACGGATATTTTTTTCAAATAAAAAAAGTTCAAAAAAAAAGTTTCAAATAAAATCCTCAAGGAGCCTAGCTCCAAAAAGGATAGTTTTTCAAAAACAAAAAAAAAACACACGCGCGCGTCACGCAGTACACTGAGGAATCTTCTATATTCTCCAGTTGCGGACAGTGCAAACAGTTAAATAAGACCCGATCTCTTCCGGTTTCCCCGAAGGACGATCGAGTCCATACATGATATATGTACGATTGGCCAGACCCCTATAACTGGGCAGTCGTACAAATGCTAGTAAGATGAGTGGATCTATCTTTGGAAAGAATAAACAAACTCGAAGTGAAGACAATCCATTGTAACCAAAGTGTCAGACTCAGCAGATTGCATGGCAAACAGATTACCTGCACATACCTAGCCCGGAATATTTGCAAAATTTGATCGAGTCCAAGACGGCGTAGTGAGTTCCCCGTAAGGCCGCACCAATGCGCAGGGCAGCTAACCACTTTGACGATCAAATGGAACAAACATTCCTAGGGTGATTACATAGCAAAGGAACGACAGACCTAACAGTACGGGAATCCTCGTAAAGCGCGACAAATGCGCGAGAGGCCCTTACTTTTCAGACTTACCCTCCAATGTCGTAAACAATCCGATGTGAAGAGGTTGTGATTGGTGATCCGTAAAAGCGCGACAAATGCGCAGGAGACAATCACAACGTTTTCCTCAACCCTCGTGATATGTGCAAGTCATCTTTTCCCAAACAAGTCAATGTGACAATGATACAATGGTAGGCAATAGATTCGAATCACTACCCTTCTTCATTCGACGGAAAGGGTGGGGTGTCCACTGCTTTGACCTTCGGTTGCTCGCAACCTCGGTCAAAGAGGGCATCTGTAGACACCCCACCCGGGCTAAATATCTTGAGAAAGTTAAGACAATCGAGAACCATGATCATATCCTAAACCTAACCCTAATCCTAACACGAGCCATCATGAGTCATCATTCAATCTAAACCATGTCCGAAACCGATCCATTTCTCGGGTCATTTTCAAGTAACAATCGAGCCAACTTCGAGTCATTTTAAGCCAAATATCCAAAACGGACTTTGTTTCACTCTAAAGACCCAAATAAAGACCCTGACAAAATTTCGAGGAAAGCTGCATCAGAAGAGGTAGTTTGACTACCGCCGGCGGTAGTCAAACTACCGCTTCCTCAAAAAGCGTGCTTGCGAGCCGCCCACACGAGAATCAAACTCGGCCCGGGACCGGGCGGCGGTCGGCCTACCGCCGGCGGTGTCGGATTACCGCCGGCGGTGATCGGAATACCGCCGCGTCTTTGTCGGAGTGGAGACAGTGTCCCGGCGTCAAAGTCAACTCTTCTGGAATTTACCCCTCCCATCTCTATTATTTACTGTTTTACCGATCCCCTTAGCTAATGAGAGCATGCCATGTGGCATCTCTCTCCTCTCCACCAACCACCATGTGCCACATCACCTTTACCCTCCTCTTGTCCTCTATTTACCAAAAACACGTGGAAAGGGCTATAAATAGCCCTCTCCCCTTTCATTTTGATATGGATGAGAGTCACCAAGAGAGGGAGAGAGGGAGAGAGAAAAAGTGAGAGGAAAAGAAAAGAAAAGAGAGAGAGAGAGAGTGAGGAAGAGAGTGAAGGAAGGGAAGGAGCTCCCAAGCCTTCAAGCCCACATTTTTCAGCCCACCTCTAGCCTTCATCTCAAACCTTCCCACCCACAAGCTTAGACTAAAATGATCATGGTTCAATCTACATCTTAGCCTTTTCAAGAATCAAGTCAAAGATCCATTTGCATACAAGCATTCATGACATCTACTCCCTTCTCAACCCCCTTGCTCCTCTAGATTTCTAACGGACGTATGCTCTGTGACTTGCCGTACATCGGATCCTGTCACATCAGAAATTCCTAGTGATCTAGTCCACTTTTCTTGTGTTTTTGCATAAGCATCATCACATCCGCCCTCTAGACATATTGTCGGACGTATGTTCTGTGGCCTGCCGAAATCTCGGATCTTGCTACATCAGAAATCCACATGTGACTAGTCCCATCATGACCGAAGCATCATCATCATCCCTTGAGATTATTTTACCACACTAAGTCGAGACCGTACATTTGTATGGGCAGAGAGGGTGCCTAACACCTTCCTCTTTTGTAATCGAGGTCCCTACCCAGGAATCCGGATCGTAAACCGAGTCAATCTAAGGTCGGAGGATCTTGGATTTCTCCAACCTTACGTATTCCGTGGTTCTAGCCGACCGCGGGATTCCGAGATTATTCGGCTAGTGGCGACTCCAACAATCACAAATCGGCTTAATCACCCCGGGACCACCACAACAAGACATTTTTCACAACAAAGTGGACGCCCGATTTTTCGTGTCTCTGGCAGTCTTTGGAGATGGTCTTTGGTGCTAGCGGAGGGTTTGGTAAGGGTGGTGGACTTGGTGGCGGTCTTTGGTGATGGTCTTTGTGGCTTTGTCCGGTAGTGGTCTTTGGAGGAGGTGGTGAGTTGGTGGCGGTGCTGGAGGTGGTGCTAGTGGTGGTGCTGGCGGCTGTGCTGGAGGAGGTGTTGGACTTGGTGGCAGTGCTGAAGGTGGTATCAGCGGAGGGTTTGGTAAAGGTGGTGGAGTTGGTGGCGGTGCCGGGAGTAGAGTTGGTGGCGGTGCCGGTGGTGGCGCTGGCAGTGGTGGTGGAGGCGGTGCTGGAGGCGGTGATGGAGATGGTGCTGGTTGTTCACTCCCCAAGTATAGGGTTGTGATGTAGTAATAAACTCGGTAAGATCGAGGTCGAATCCCACGAGGACTGGTTGTCACAACTCAAATCTAAGACTCTCCTTAACTAATCCAACAAATAATGGTATGAACTACTAAGCACAATTCTTAAAAAAAATAAAACAATTAAGAACAGGGAAGAAAATTCAATCAGAGAGAGAGCACTAGGACTTTCGAATCCACCCCTAATTATCCTAACCCTTATTTTGTCTGTTGATTCACCTTGACCTTGATTGATACCACTTAAATAGAGAAAGCACAATCTGTGTCCTAAATCGGGCATACAGACTGTCTAATTCCTTTAAGCAATGCCATGAACAATACATCCCATGTCCTTGGTCGGGCACATGGTATGCAAAATTCATTAAAGCACCCTGTTCCTTCCTCTATAGGAAACTTGTTCTTGATCAGACCCAAGCACTTGTAATAAGCATCCAACAACATCCATCTATACTTTGGTCAAGTTCATAGATGGAGAAGTATGGAATTTAAACCCATAAAGCCCACTCGAGAAAGAAACAAATTAATTAAAATTCAAAGTAAATCAACCAATACAAGAGTGATCAAATTAGGGGCTTCATCTCAGCCCTAGCTGAGAGATTAGTTGCCCATAAAATCCATAAAAAGTATTAAATAAAATTCATAAATTAAAACTCCAAACCGAACAATCTCTCTCTCTTTCTCCTTCTCTTTCTTCTCTTTCTCCTCTCCCTGGCTCTGGATCTTGAATTCCCTCGATCTGAATCGCTTTCCCACGTCCAAAACTTCCTTTTTATAGGCCTTTGGATGGTGGAATCGAGTGTGGCGAGTCGTAGACGGACTCGAAGTGTAGTTTTTCGTAACGTTGATCGGTGGGCCCCACAGAGGTGTTTTCTGAAAAATCCACCCCGTCCATTGGATTCAGGACGAAATTTCAGTCAAGAATGGGTGGTTTTGAAGGTCCATTAGTGCGGCCCACAGAAGAAATCTCGAAAAGATCAGTTTTGAACGTCGCCGAGCAGCCCTTTTGTGGCCTCTGTACCGCACACGTGTGTACGCATGGGAGTGGAATCTCAACATGGTTTTGTAGTATCCATGGCCCTCTACACGATGGACGGGTCGGATCGACCGTACAGGCGACGGGTGGGGCCCACAATAATTCGCAAAAACGGCCAGACGTCGGACGTACGCGGGCGAACGAAACGGCGCTGCGATGATGGTGGGTCCCATTCCATTGTTCACATGGAAAATCTGAAACGTACATTAGATTCCTCTCGGAAAACCGTTCGGGAAGGGATAGTTTTGAGTGAAATCAGTGCGGCCCATTTGATCTGCTATTCCACCGTCCATCCTACGATTTTCATCCATCAACGCCTGTACACGTGCATGGGACAAAACAGAAATCTAGGCGAGGGTAACACCCACCCTAGCGATGCAATGGACGGTTGGATCATCGAATCGATGATGAGTGGGACCACGGCGAAGACCAGAGCCGATCGGCGGAAAGAATTTGCGCCGCTGACGAAGAAGCACGGGTCAGCGGTTCGCTGACCCGTCTGGCGGTGCCGTGCACAGCCAGTGCACGGTGCACTCGGTGTACACTCATCCCACATGGGGCCCAATGTGATGTTTTTGAGAAATCTTCACCGTCCATCCTTTTTTTCATATAATTTCAACCGTCAACACCAAGTTTGAAGCAGTTTCAAATATCAGGTGGGCCCCAAATTGGAGATTAATGGGCTGATATGTCCGTTGGACCACTTCCTGAGATCTTCAATGGCTGAAATTTAATATGTACGGTTAAATTATGGCCCTCATCCCATGTATGAAGTTTCGAGTTGATCGGATGGCGGGAAATATGTGATCTTGCATTCTGGACCCTTTTCGGGCCCCTTTGTCGTGCTTTCCTCCGATCCCAAGCGTGTAAAATCGTCACCATTGGTTTTTGGAGTCCATCCCATGCTCTGGTAATTTTGGAGCGTCAAATCCATGCCTTTAACATCAATTTTCAATTAACGCTCCTGATTTCGTCCTGTAATAAAAATATAATTAAAATCCGGCATTAAACATTATCATGCACATAAAATAGGGCAATAATCGAGTCTGATATGCAATATTTGACCCTGATCACAACCCCCAACCAGCATTTTGCTAGTCCCGAGCAAAACATGCGAAAAATAATTTCAGAAATAAAAGACAATTCTTATAAATTCAAGTGACAAGTGAACAGATAGCTGAGATGTGAAAATTCTAAGATTCATGATCGGTGTGTGGAATTTTTCTCTTGGAATCAAGCTTTTAGTAAATTTCATAATCAAGTTTAAAATATTAATCCATCAATTAGAACATTCCTAAACATTGAGTTCCACGAGTGTAAAGTATAATCTCGACTTACAATCAGTAAGAGATCCAATTGTCAATTTCATGATATCATTAGTAATTCATGACAATCAAAACTTAAAACCAACAATTATCACACAGATTAACTTTTCATTTTACCAGCCTTTGATTTTCTTTATGAGCAGTAACGTAAATGAGGGAATCAAATTCTCACCTATAGGGAGCAAACCTATGGCGAAAACTTGTCGCTTAACCTTTTTTTTTTTTTTTTCATATGTCAATTATGGAGAATCAAACTACACCTATAGGGAGCAAACCTATGGTGAAGATTATGTGACTTAGCCTTTTAATTCTTCTTTATAAACTGATGCTAAAAATTTTGTTTTTCAGGCTGGTTCCTTTCATGCTTAGTGATTACCAAGTTACCATTTAATATTGAACTGAAAACTTAATGTGTAAGCGAGATGTGATATGTGGAATCATGGCTCAATCAATGTTTACAACTTCTAATCATGGATTAACAATTCAAAACTAACTGTGAAATTAAGCAGATGGCCGAATCCAAGAGTCATAAACTACCAACATCACATATCTTATAATGATAAAATCACAACTATCCTTCAAAATCACTTTGAATTCAATAGAAATTCCAGAAAAAATTTTAAAATTTTCACAAATTTTGCTCAAGACCAAGAAAATACCTCAAGACCAAGAAAATACTGATTAGGTAACCTAATCTCCCACCCCCAACCTAAAATCTACATTGTCCTCAATGTAAAAGAAATAAGCATGCAATGCACATGGGACAACGAGTATAAAAGATGAGTGATGGAAAGGTAGTACCTGGACGGAGAATCAAGAAGCTTTCTAAAAAAAATTTCATCATAAACGCGAGTTAGCTCAAGAGAGAAATCAACATAAGCAAAAATAACAAAAAGAAAAACAAAAGAAAATCCTACCTATACCACTTTCGCAGGTGCTCTCGATTGCATTTAGCGCATGCAACAAGCCTTTAAACCCCTAGGTTACCCCTAGTGGACGAGTTGTAGTCTCGTGAGGGTTTGCAGTAATGTTCCCCACAAACATTGAACTAACTAACTAGAAAAATGAAAAGGAATGAAATAAAATAAAAGGCTGGGTTGCCTCCCAGGAGCGCTAATTTTAACGTCTATCTTAAAACAACATAAAGGAAACTACCCTAGTCCTAAGAAAGCAGGGAAAAACTACTCAGTCATGCTGCAAGGTTCCTCTTCCGGCCAGTATCGTGATAAATTTCTCAGTAGGTTTCTTAACAGGATCATCCAAAAGCCATTTTTGCAATAGGCTTGGATGCCCTGGAGCTTGACTTTCCAAAGAAACTTATGTACCTCATAAGAAATTTTTCGTTGATTCGCCTGAGGTATCCAGAGTATATACGATTCACCTGTGACAGAAGAAATTTCGAAGTTAGTATCCCATGGTGAATCAGAGACTACACATAGATGAAAATCAGAAAATTTCTCATAAAGTGACGTAGTCTCAACACATTCCGAAGTAGCAGACTCCGGTTCAATTGTTAGCTCCTCCTCCCTTAATGGTAAATATTCAGGATTTGTGGAAGGAGGGGCTTGAGTAAGGGTCCTCTCGGTCAGTGATGACTACCGAGATATTGTTTTGCAAGGCATTCACTATGTCTCTTATCATGGGATCGTTTGAATGCAAAGTGTGCCAAGCAATCATCCAAAGAGGTGGGACATTCGGTGAGGGTGACTCATTTTCTACATTAGAGCTCATGATGATGCGCCCCGAGGACTCGTCGTTTTTGAAGGTAAACGGAGGTGTGCTCTCTTGCTCGGCCACGCACAGGCAGTTGAAGATCGATTATACGAAGCATTGATGTATGGAATCTGTTCATCGATACTACTCAGAAGAGGCGATGAATCATCATTCTTCAACAGTTCAAATGGTGGCCTCAACTGGGTGGTTTCAAATTCAAGAGTCATATCGAGTAGCTCGTCCATCTCTCGAATCATATCATCATGTAATTCAGAGGAGTGGTCCAAATACATTTCACAAGAGTTAGAAGGGTCGGTTGTAAGGGGCCCGTCCTCTACCTTAAAATCAGACATGTTAGGTGAGGGGAGTGGCTCATTATGACTAACCACTTCGTGTACGTCTTGATCATTGACTTGGACCAAATTTGGGATTGATGCGAAGGGAATTTGGGTTGCACATTCATAATCATCTTTCCAATATGCATCATCATCTACTTCCATGCAGTGCACACTTGGGATGCAATCGTTTTCCTCACATTCTATTTCCAGATTGGGTTGAGGTTCGTATAAACTAACCTCTTCCTCTTTATTGAACTCAAGTGTGTCATGTGAGTGGGGTGTGTCATCATCATTATATTTGAAAAGACAACCATGTTTCTTCCCCATCCTTTTGAACAGTCATTGAGATCGACTCATCGGGGAATTGAACCGTGTGCTCATTAATGGAATCCAACTCCTCATTCCAAATTCCAGATTTCATCAAAAGCAAGTGAGGATCACTTTCCTCGCATTGTATTTCTGGATTGGATTGTAGTTGGGATGAGCGAGCTTCCTCTATCCTTTCGATGCGCAAATTGAGTGCTTCTAATGATTTCATCAATTTCGCAACATCTTTGGTTTACTTGTTACGGATCAAAACATGAATCCTCTTGGATCGTTTACGGTTGGATCTCAAAGATATGGGATCAAGAGAATAATTATTACAATATGTTGTTGGTTCATATTCCCGTTTTGATGATTCCACTGGTTATAGTCATACCGATCATGCATGGGAGAATATGATGGTTGATAATAATCCTCACTCCCATAATTATGATCGTATACGGCCCTATTAACCGATGGAACATAACGTTCTAGTCGGTTCTCAATGTCTGTTCTCGATGGAGAGAAATTTTGAGGTATATGTTGAATTCCACACCCTTCAGGCATTTCCCAATAAAACCTATCCAACTCAGCATATGCATCTACCCACGATTCCATGGTAGAACCTTAACTCTTAGTCTAATCCTAGAAGAAAACAAAATCCTACAGCAATACAGAAAGTAAAGGAGAAGTTAGAAAGATGTTACCAGAGTAGAAGTTCTTATGTTAAAAACCTGCAAAGCAAAACAAAACAAGTTAGTTTTTAAGAATAGTAAGTCTAAGGTTAGAAAATTTCTAAAAATAAAACCCTAATTCTAAAAATAAAAAAAAATAAAGAAATTAGGAAGATATTACCAAATTAGAAGTTTCTATCTCAGAATCCTACACAACAAGAAATAGGTTAGTTTCTAAAAATAAAATAAAAACTTTAACCTAAAGTTAGTAAAATCCTAAAACTATGAATTATGATAAGAGAGAATCCTAAATTCAATTTGAAACGAATCAGTCCCCGGCAACGGCGCCAAAAACTTGTTCACTCCCCAAGTATAGGGTTGTGATGTAGTAATAAACTCGGTAAGATCGAGGTCGAATCCCACGAATTTGGTTGTCACAACTCAAATCTAAGACTCTCCTTAACTAATCCAACAAATAATGGTATGAACTACTAAGCACAATTCTTAAAAAAAATAAAACAATTAAGAACAGGGAAGAAAATTCAATCAGAGAGAGAGCACTAGGACTTTCGAATCCACCCCTAATTATCCTAACCCTTATTTTGTCTGTTGATTCACCTTGACCTTGATTGATACCACTTAAATAGAGAAAGCACAATCTGTGTCCTAAATCGGACATCTGGTTGTCTAATTCCTTTAAGCAATGCCATGAACAATACATCCCATGTCCTTGGTCGGGCACATGGTATGCAAAATTCATTAAAGCACCACTGTTCCTTCCTCTATAGGAAACTTGTTCTTGATCGAGACCCAAGCACTGTAATAAGCATCCAAACAACATCCATCTATACTTTGGTCAAGTTCATAGATGGAGAAGTATGGAATTTAAACCCATAAAGCCCACTCGAGAGAAAGAAACAAATTAATTAAAATTCAAAGTAAATCAACCAATACAAGAGTGATCAAATTAGGGGCTTCATCTCACCCTAGTGAGAGATTAGTTGCCCATAAAATCCATAAAAGTATTAAATAAAATTCATAAATTAAAACTCCAAACCGAACAATCTCTCTCTCTTTCTCCCTCTCTTTCTTCTCTTTCTCCTCTCCCTGGCTCTGGATCTTGAATTCCCTCGATCTGAATCGCTTTCCCACGTCCAAAACTTCCTTTTTATAGGCCTTTGGATGGCTGGAATCGGTGGCGAGTCGTAGACGGACTCGAAGTGTAGTTTTTCGTAACGTTGATCGGTGGGCCCCACAGAGGTGTTTTCGAAAAATCCACCCCGTCCATTGGATTCGGGACGAAATTTCGATCAAGAATGGGTGGTTTTGAAGGTCCATTAGTGCGGCCCCAGAAGAAATCTCGAAAAGATCGGTTTTGAACGTCGCCAGAAGCGACCCTTTTGTGGCCTCGTGCCGCACACGTGTGTACGCATGGGAGTGGAATCTCAACATGGTTTTGTAGTATCCATGGCCCTCTACACGATGGACGTGTCGGATCGACCGTACGGGCGGACGGGTGGGGCCCACAATAGTCGCAAAACGGGGGACGTCGGACGTACGCGGCGAACGAAACAAGGCTGCGATGATGGTGGGTCCCATTCCATTGATCACATGGAAAATCTGAAACGTACATTAGATTCCTCTCGGAAAACCGTTCGGCGAAGGGATAGTTTTGAGTGAAATCAGTGCGGCCCATTTGATCTGCTATTCCACCGTCCATCCTACGATTTTCATCCATCAACGCCTGTACACGTGCATGGGACAAAACAGAAATCTAGGCGAGGGTAACACCCACCCTAGCGATGCAATGGACGGTTCAGATCATCTGAATCGATGATGAGTGGGACCCACAGCACCGACCGACGATCGGCAGCGGAAGACGCTGCCGCTTTCGACGAAGAAGCACGGGTCAGCGGTTCGGCCGACCCGTCAAGGCGTCTTAGGTGCCGTGCACAGCCAGTGCACGGTGCACTCGGTGTACACTCATCCCACATGGGGCCCAATGTGATGTTTTTGAGAAATCTTCACCGTCCATCCTTTTTTTCATATAATTTCAACCGTCAACACCAAGTTTGAAGCAGTTTCAAATATCAGGTGGGCCCCAAATTGGAGATTAATGGGCTGATATGTCCGTTGGACCACTTCCTGAGATCTTCAATGGCTGAAATTTAATATGTACGGTTAAATTATGGCCCTCATCCCATGTATGAAGTTTCGAGTTGATCGGATGGCGGGAAATATGTGATCTTGCATTCTGGACCCTTTTCGGGCCCCTTTGTCGTGCTTTCCTCCGATCCCAAGCGTGTAAAATCGTCACCATTGGTTTTTTGGAGTCCATCCCATGCTCTGGTAATTTTGGAGCGTCAAATCCATGCCTTTAACATCAATTTTCAATTAACGCTCCTGATTTCGTCCTGTAATAAAAATATAATTAAAATCCGGCATTAAACATTATCATGCACATAAAATAGGGCAATAATCGGGGTCTGATATGCAATATTTGACCCTGATCACTGGTGCTGGCGGAGGGTTTGGTAAGAGTGGTGGACTTGGTGACGGTGCTGGTGGTGGTGCTGGCGGCGGTGCTGGTAGTGGTGCTGTAGGAGGTGGTGGAGTTGGTGGCGGTGCTGGAGGTGGCGTCAGCGGAAGGTTTAGTAAAGGCGGTGGAGTTGGTGGTGGTGTCTTGGCGGCGTCTTTGGAGGAGGGTGGTGGAGTTGGTGGCGTGTCTTGGAGGTGGTGCTAGTGGTGGTGTAGGCGGAGGGTTTGGTAAAGGTGGTGAAGTTGGTGGCGGTGCGGTGGTGGCGGCCGGCAATGGTGGTGGACTTGGTGGTGGAGGCGGTCTTGAAGGTGGTCTTGGTGCTAGTTAAGGATTTGGTAAGGGTGGTGGACTTGGTGGCGTGATGTGGTGGTGGTCTTTGGAGGAAGTGGTGGACTTGGTGGCGGTCTTGGAGGTGGTCTTGCCGGTGGTGGCATCGGCGGAGGGTTTGGTAAAGGTGGTGGAGTTGGTGGTGGTCTTGTGGCGGCGGTGCTAGAGGAGGTGGTGGACTTGATGGCGGTGCTGGAGGTGGTGCTAGTGGTGTGTCTTGGCGGTATTGGAGGAGGTGGTGGACTTGGTGGCGGTGTTAGAGATGGTGCTAGTGGTGGTGTCGGCGGGGGTTGGTAAAGGTGGTGGAGTTGGTGGCGGTGCCGGTGGTGGAGTTGGTGCCGGTGGTGGCGCCGCGCGTGGTGGTGGACTTGGTGGTGGAGGCGGTCTTGGAGGTGGTGCTAGTCTTTGGCGGAGGGTTTGGTAAGGGTGGTGGACTTGGTGGCGGTCTTGGTAGTGGTCTTTGGAGAAGGTGGTGGACTTGGTGGTGGTACCTTGGAGGAGGTGGTGGACTTGGTGGCAATGCTAGTGGTGGTCTTTGGTGGTGGCATCGGCGGAGGGTTTGGTAAAGGTGGTGGAGTTGGTGGTGGGTCTTTGGAGGTGGTAGTGGACTTGGTGGCGGTCTTTGGAGGTGGTGCTAGTGGTGGTGCTAGCGGCGGTCTTTGGAGGAGGTGGTGGACTTGGTGGCGGTCTTGAAGGTGATGCTAGTGGTGGTGTCGGCGGAGGGTTTGGTAAAGGTGGTGGAGTTGGTGGTGGTGCCGGTGGTGGCACTAACATTGGTGGTGGACTTGGTGGTGGAGGCGGTCTTTGGAGGTGGTGGTGGTGGTGTTGGCGATGGTCTTTGGAGGAGGTGGTGGACTTGGTGGCGGTCTTTGGAGGTGGTCTTGGCGGTGGTCTTGGAGGTGGTGCTAGTGGTGTTGTTGGTGGAGGGTTTGGTAAAGGTGGTGGAGTTGGTCTTGGTGCCGGTGGTGGAGTTGGTGGCGGTGCTGGGTGGTGGCGTTGGCAGTGGTGGTGGACTTGGTGGTGGTGGCGGTGTTGGAGGTGGTGCTGGTAGTGGCGTTAGCGGAGGGTTCAGTAAGGGTGGTGAAGTTGGTGGCAGTGGAGGATTCGGAGGTGGGGCCGGGGGAGGTGCTAGATGTAGTAAAGGTGGTGGTGGTGGGGTTGGATGAGGTGAAGGTAATTTTTAGTTTTAGATATAAAAGAGCCTGTTCAACGTGTAACTCCATGCAACTACTGCATGAACATATGCGGAGTATCCCTCCAATAAATAATTGGCTAATGTAATAAATAGAATTTTCTTCCTCCTCCCATGCAAAAATCTCTCTTTATTTATTTATTTTTCTTTTATTATTATTACATTTGTTATCACTTTTGTTTGATTTTTTTCTCCTGCTTATATCGGGCCTATTTTATAACCGTTTATCATGATCATAGCTAGGTAGCTGCTAGTGGGCCATAAGGTTTCATAAGCATCTGATGTCCTACAAGTGGGCCCATCTTTTAATGACCTGACTCATTGAATATTGAGCCTCATTGCAAATGCCCCATGCATCAAAAACTCTTTCACATTCCTAGATCCCAGCTATGGATATCCAACTTTCTTTTCTGTTGAGTTGGAAATGCTACTGTATTTTCTTCCTTATCCGTTTATTTGTTAGGCTACCAATTCAAGGGTTGTGTTTTTTCCATATTTCTGATGCATGGGCCAGCAACAGTGGAACCATCACTACTAATCCAAAGGCCCCAAAAACTCATATTTTTACTTTACAAAACAACTCATACCTCTCTCTCCTTTTCGGACTCTGGCTCATCATAAACATTTCGGGCTAGGCTTGGACTGAACCATTTTTGGCCGTCATGAGCCCGAGCTGGGTTTGAGCTTATGTTGAGCAATGCAGACTAGGGTTAGATAGAGTTTGGCCTGGTCTTAACCAGGTTGGTTGATATTGCTACTTATCAATGAGCTATGAAAAATGAAAAACTATTCCTTAATTTATAAATGTATGAGATGAAATAGTAAATATGATTACAAAGTATTTTTAACAATTTAGTTTAATGATAACATGTAAATCATCCTTCGAATCCAAATATTCAAATTATACAAAAGAAAAATAAAAATACAAGGATAGAATTTCATGTACTAATAGATGGGCAACCATTCCTTGCCGTCGATGAAATCAATGGTCGCGAAATGATGAACTTGTTCTGCGGTGCGTTGTTTAGACCATGGAACGCGATGATCTGTGTTGGATCCAGGGCCATAGCAATCATGCTCCCAAAGTGATAAATTACTGCCCAAATACATATTATCTTATTAGGAAAATTTATATAAAGCTTAGTTTGGGCACGTTTGGCTGCACCTAATATCATGAAAATTTCCACCATATCAGACTAATTAATCAGGTGCGTTTGGCTGCACCAAAGTTGATGATGATCTCAAACCTGAAGTCTAAGGTTGCCTATTATATATGCAACACTTGATGTACAATACCTGAGCTCGGCAGGTCTACTGTGTTGTCATTTGAAATCCACTCCGTCCATCATGTCAGAACTAGATCTTGGGACTTTGAGAAAAAATCATCCTGATCAAAAACTCAGGTGGGCCACACCACTGGGAAAAAGGGAGGAGATGCCAAACCTAGGTTAGTATATGGATCCCACCATGTGTTGTATATTCGATCCAACACGTTCGTTCTTCAGGTGTGTCTCACAAGGATGAACATACATCACAAAAGTCACAGCCTGATATAAAATTCACAAGTTGGCCGAGTTAAGATTCTGATCCAGGTGATGTTTTATATGTACAGTGAACATCGAAAGTCCTATATGATGGACGGACTGGATTTCATATGCATGACGTGAATGGGCCCATAGAGCTTGAATATTTTACCTGTAGTACGTGTTGTAGAGGATTCCTACCCAGCATACCCTAGTGCCACACACTACATGTTTGGCTCAAGGTATATAGAGCTGGCAATGGACCATATGGGTGGGTCCCATGTTTCAGCATCTGCCCAATAAATATTCTCCCTGTGGGCCCAGGAACAATTTCAGCCCACCAAGGCCCATTCATGTTTCTGGCCCAATAATTGAACGTCTCCGACACAGCTCCGGTGGACCGCTACCGGGGCCAACTTGTGATACTGGGTGGAAATGTGTGAAAATGGAAGCCCATTTGCCATTTTCCAACTCCACTCCAAACACAAGTCCCACCAATTGCAATTCGGTGTCATCCAAACGCGACATAAACAAAAACAAGATCGGAAAAGGCGAATGGGGGGAGAATTCTCACTCGGTGCTCTCATTGTAGCTCCAGTTAGTCCATCCCTCTGGAACAATGGTCTTTGAAAAGTAGGTCTTGGTGAAGATGACCCTGGAGTAGGCCGCTCGAGCTCGGCCCAAGTAGACGCCTCCGACGCCGTAGACCTTCCCTTTGACGAATATGAATCCGCTATTGTCATCTTCTCTTTGTCTATTGTGAGCTGTGATCGAGCCATGGATCGTCGTTCGCTCGTCCGCCACTACAAAGATTTCGCAGCTCTGAAACCAAAACCAAATGTAATGGAAGCAAGGTTAAAAGACTCAGTGACTCGGCCCTAGTGATTCTTAACTGAGTCGAGTCATGGCTCGCCCGAGTCGGATCTGAATCGTTCGACTCGCCCAAGTCAGGTGTGTGAGACTGATGGTATTGAACTGGACTGGGTCCGACCTAGTCTGAGTCGAGTCAGGTGAATCGCATTAGACTCGTCCGAGTCTTAAAACCATGACTGGATGAGAAGATGGTTCTTCAAATTTCAAATGGGCCCCACATGGGAGTCTCAGTTGGATGATTGGGACGACCCTTCTTGTGGGCAATAATGTGGGTGGGCCACTAAATGGATGGACTGAAATAATCTTCAATGCTCATCTGACCATAGATTCATGTGGGCCCCATCAGGTGATACATGCTAGACATGATTCTTTCACGTAGGGAGAGGTGTGCTGATTCCACAAGCGTGTGTAGTTACGCATACACATGCAGGCACACGTGAGAAAATGAAACGTGTCTGAGATATGAGATTTCCATTTCTTAGGTCTACTATCTAAAAAAAATCAGACAATTTCTATCTTCAGGTGGGGCCCACAATGCAAAACGTATATTGACACAAGAAACTTTTTTTTTTGTAGCCGTTCATTTGTTTTGATATGGGGTGGCCCACCTACGGCCTAAAATGGTACAAAACTTATATCAGAAGATCTAAACAGTGCAGCTCACCTGATGGAAGGTTCAGATCATACATACATGTCATATTCTGACACAAGCGTGTCATTAATTAGAGATGATCTTCCAAAAAAAAACAAAACTACATATAATGAGAAATGGTCTCATACATACAACCCCAACTTTCACATGTGCAGGACATCCCAGCCGAGCGAAAAGATCATATGTACCTACCGTGAAAATCATTCCAATCCAATCACAAGGTGGGCCACATCAGATTATGGAATCAGACATACCAGCCGATTTTCACTGCAAGTGATCTCTATACAATTGCACGGCTCAGATTTTCTACACATGGACGGGAAAGATATAGCTATATTTAAAAGATCATATACCATGTAGATATTGATAATTTCTCCCAAAAAAAAAAAAAAAAAAACAAGAAATCTTCAGAAAATGTGGGAAAAAAAAATATAAAAAACCAACATTCAAATAAATCATAATTAAAAAAAAAAAAAAAAAAAAAAAAAACAATTGAATTACCTTGAAAATGGATCGGCCTCTGCCGAAAATAAAATCGATGGAGCCGGTAATGTAGCAATTTTCGTAGTAATGTTTGCCTTTGGCATCAAAGAGAGTGTTTTGTTTACTGAAAAATCTACAGTGATAGAATGCAACCATGTCTGCTGACACATACGCCGCTACCGATCGGTTGTTGGTGGCACCAGCATCACCCAACGGAGCTTCATTCTGTAAAGCAATCAGATTATTTAGCAGGATTATGAGTAAGTTTCACCACAGTTTTTTGTCTTTTCTTTTCTTTCGATACGTGGGGCCACCTCCTGTTATGTTGGTAGCCCTACACGTGATCAGGGAACAGTTGGAGTGTGTTGGACATAGGCTGGTGGAGTCGACCATTGGTGGGCAATCACTAGTAGGTGGATCCTACCTGGTTTAGTCTCTTTTTGTTAATCATTTTCTTTTCGTTTAAGGATGAATTACAAATTCAACTTTAAATAATGATTCATATGAGTAGATAAATATAATAATCGATAATTTCTAATCTCATTCAAACTCCCATCCTCCCTTATAAATGAAAATAGTTGATTCTACGGATAACACATCAAGCAATAACCAGAATAAAAAGAGAAAAGTGAGAGATTGATTTTGTTCATATAACTTGTCTGATGAATGATTTAAGTCATAAATCATAATCGGAAGTCATCTATACCGTAGAATCAGAGGGGTGATTTGGCCCATTTACTCTAGTAGGAATTACGTGGACTGCTAAATCTGAACCGTTCATCCTTAGCTTCGTGGAGATCCCATATCGTATAGACCGTCAGATCTTGAGGGCTCACTCTTCTATATAGACTTTCAAAGTAGTGGTCCACATGAGGTTTGCGGCCACTGAAAATTGGATGTGGGTTGTACATGTGGTAGAAAAGATAATGTAACATGTTGCACCAAAATAAAAAGATTTTTATTTTTTTTTGGGACGTGGGGGCCATCTCCTGTTATGTTGGTGGGCCCCACACGTGATCAGGGAGCGGTTAGAGTGGTGGTCCCCACGTTAAGTTTGCTGATACTGAAGGTAGGATGTGGGTTATACATATGTAGAAAATAATGCAAGTTGTTGCTGTACTGGTAATTATCAAAAGATTTTTTTTTTTTTTCCTTCGGTGTGGGGGCCATCTCCGGCTATCTTGGTGGGCCCCACACGTGATCTGGGAGAGTTTCCAGCGGTGATCCCCACGTTGAGTTGGCTTTTATATATTGTTAGGAGAGAAGTATCCACCGTTGATTATTTTTTTCAGGGCCCATGATACAGTTATCAAGACTGTTGATCTAATGGGCCCCACCATGATGAGGATGCTTGGAAGCTTCTAAACCTTCCATATAGGTCGAAAATAATCAGCTCTATTTGGGTCGGGTAGGGTTCGAGTTCAGCACCATTAAAATTCGGGTCGGGCTGTGTTGTCGGGTCCTTTTGATACCGAATACCATTGGGTGCAACCAAGTAGTAGTCGAGTCACCCTCAAACCTGCCCAACCCACCCATGTTGCACCCTAAGGACCCGACACGTATGGGAGAGAGTTGGCATGTGTCCAACCTAATACATGACCAGGATCTTTCACACGTATGGGAGAGAGTTGGCACGTGTACAACTAAGTGTATGAAGGGTGTGCGTACCTTGAAGCTGATACCCCATACAACAACGCGTGGAGCAAACACAGTCAAAGTAGCCGACTCAGCATTGTCGGTGGATGAGTCATCCCATACAATACTCGTCTTGGCCTTCCCATTTCCTCTCAAGAAAATGTATGGCTTGTTCTTTGGTATAGTAATCTTTTCTCTGTCACAAAAACAAAAAATACAAAATAAAGAATAAAAATAAAAATAAAAGACTCAGGGATTGGGACTGACTCACTCCGTCGTAATTCGAGTCAAGACTCAGAAAGTCCGTCGCGATTCGGACCGAATCAGATTGGATGCAATCAAATTGGAGTCGACTCGGTTGAGTCACCCTCGGCTCAAGAGTTAAGACTCGGATCTTTGGCCTCATGGGCTGGACTAGGACATGCGACGCCGTAGCCAGGTCCATTTGCCACACATGATATAAACAGGTTTTAGGACTCGGCTGAGTCGGAGTGTGGTTAATGAGCCTGGCCACGGCCATGCATGTCTAAATCAAGACCATGAGCCGAAGACCTACTAGATCTAAGACTCGAACTCAGATTCACTAGCCAAATACAATAGTATATAAGTTGCACTAGGTCGAAGGTACTAGCTGAGATTCATATAGGGGCGGGAATGGCTCAGGCCGGTCTATGTGATCGTTCCATTCCAAAGCCAACATGTGACCCATTGTCATGTGGCCTGGACCCAACTCACTTAAAATTCATCAAGTCCAAACCGAACCTGATCAAGCTCATTTAAGTGTAATTGGGTCAGGCTCAATCCCAACTTGACCAGACTAGCTCGATTGTGCTCAGGTCTAGAATTGAATGTGGGGATAGAGGACGGGTTCGGTGTAAATGCTTTTAGGTAAGCTTAATGTACGAATCAACATGTGGGACCCATCGTGATATTGTAATTGTATAAATTTATCCATCATGTGAACCAATCCTTTTCTACTTGAATTTGGATTCTGCCACAAACAGGCAACTCCTGTTTTCCTGCTTTGTGATTGCTCCAAGCCATCATTGATGTTGTCAGCATTGTTGTATTAAATGTTGTGTGATAATGTGGCTCAATTAAATTGCTACAAATAGGAGTTTTCTGTTTGTGGCAAGCAAAGACATGGATTCTTTCTCCCCAATTAGAGGTGGGCATCGAGTCAAGTCGGACCGGATTGGGTCCAACTCAACTCAATCTGATTTTTTAATAACCTAACTTGAACTCGATCCGATCCAGGACCGAGTCCAGCAGGGCTGACTCAATCCGATCGAAATCCTTGCTGGCCTGACCCGAACCGAGTCCGACTCGGTTTGGGAAACCAAATTGAGTTGGATTGAGTTGAGTCCAGGGAGAGAGAGAGAGAGAGAGAGAGAGAGAGAGAGAGAGAGAGAGAGAGAGAGAGAGAGAGAGGAGGAGGAGGAGGGAAATTGGGAGAGAAATAGGGAGA
Source organism: Magnolia changhungtana (assembly GCA_030180095.1). Taxonomy (NCBI): domain Eukaryota; kingdom Viridiplantae; phylum Streptophyta; class Magnoliopsida; order Magnoliales; family Magnoliaceae; genus Magnolia; species Magnolia changhungtana. The sequence goes on from JASAUF010000378.1 coordinate 6,370,097, forward strand.
GAGGAGGAGAGATGGGTGGGTGCGGTGCCTCCTTTGGGTAGAGAAAGGGGTTAGGGTTCGTTCGGATTTCGGATCGGATCGGTCCGAATTGACCACGATCCGAACTCGATCTGATGTACAATCGAATCTAAGTGGTCCTACTTGATCCGCACCGATACAGGCCTTCGGTTCGGGTTAGATTCGCCGGATTGGGTCAGATTCTGTCTAGCTCTATCCCCAGTCAATCTAAAACACCGGTACGCCACATCATGATGTAAAATAATGCCTAAAACCTTTAAAATCATGTGATGTGGCTTCTATAAATTTTTGAAACAAGTGTCCATTCATTCTACTCAAATACATCTTTCTCAATGGATTAAATAGAATATAACACCCCGCATACAATCTGGAAGGTTTCTAAAGAGGGTGTCTCATCCTAACCACTCATTGTGTTGTGGCCCACTTGACTTTTGGATTAACCTTATTTTTGGGCCTTACCATGGAATAGTGGATGCAGGTGATGGGCGAATTGGGTGCCATTATAACATCACCTCACAAGCATTTAGTGAAACCTGCCATGATATGCTCCAAAATCAGGGAAATCCAATCACTAGATGGGCCACACCACAAAAAATGGACAATCACCCCCAAAAAACCTTCAAATTCACTTGGTGTTTGACCGTAGTTGGATGGGATACACATTGCACACACAGCAGTGGACCCACACAAAGCGTTGTGGAATTAACTTTTCTACAACATTATAGAGAAATTGCCTTCTTTTTCCATAGTCATGTGAATTAAAAGAAATTGTCCATTATAGAGAAATTAATTATTATTGTAAATTAATTAAGGGCATGTTTGGATTCATTAAAAGCATGAGAAATGAAATAATGTTTCTTAAGAAATTTTCAAATTTATTGTTTGGCAAACCAAAAAAATAATAATCTTGAAATCTTTTTTTAGATAGTCACTAGCATGTGTCAAATTAGCACGTGACACATGTGGAATGCTTAGAAATGAACAATGACACATGTGGTATATTCAACATATGTGAGCACTTGAAGTTAAATTGTGACACATGTGGTATATGTGAGGTACTTAAAGTTGTACAGTAGCACATGTAACACAAGACACACATCACCACATTTGACATGTGGGCAATAAAGCTAGATGACAGTACTTGGGTACATTAGCATCATTCACACAAGGCATATTTGAGGATTGAATATGGACAATGGCACGTGTTGCTCATTGGCACATGTGAAGTGCTTTACACATGTGGGGGACAAGTAAGATGAACGGTGGTAATATGGAAGAATAACATATATAGGATGCAAGAGAAGATGAAAGGTAACACATGTGACAATTAGCGCATGCGGGCTCTTTACACATAGGGACCATAAGAGAAGATGGATGGTGGCACATATTGCATAGTGGCACATGTGCAACATGATCAAAGATAGACAATGTCTAATTAGCACATGTGGCACATGTGAGGCGATTGAACATATAAAGTGACGCATTTGGGCTCTAACCCTTGAGAAACCCATTTCTATTCCATCGTGTAAAAATGCATTTTTTAGAATTGGAGATGAAAAAATATATTTATTTATTTTCCAACAAAAATAAAATGTAGGAAATAATGTTTTTCATCATTTCTAACCAAAAAAAAAAAAAAAAAGAGGCTTAACTAACAAAAGAAAGTGAGTTTCATGAGAAACATTATTTCATTTCCTATACTTTTCATGAATCCAAACAAGCCCCAAAGAATTACTCTCATATCATTAAGAGTAAAAATTTCTTTTGGAATCAATGGTTTCAGGGAAAACAACTCTATTCCTGTCTAAAAGAGCAGTTAGAGGTAGAGGAGCCCGTGGACAATTATCGATCAGGATCCGACGATCCTCAACTTAGCCTTCTTGCATGGAATAACTCACTTAAAGAAAAATTTAGAACTTGCTCCGTTGTTTCAGAGGTCTCATCTTTAGATGTTGAGAATAATGAAGTTGCAGCAATAGCATGCGGCAAGGCAGAAGAAAGTGGTGGCACGAAGGATAGGGGAAATGAATATAAAGAGGGGGCGCAAAGGATAGGGGAGATGAGATTTGGGTGTTCCACTTGGAGTAGTTCTGGCTAGGGTTTGAAGAGGCAGTAATTTCAGCTTGGTAAAGAGGATTGTAGGGATTCTTTTGTTTCCGTTGGGTAATCTGTGTATCAAAGTTGTGTATGGGCTGAGTTCGGGTATGCATAAGGAATTTACTCCCACCTGGTGGCTCAAATTAATACCCAAACCCACACCACACCCATTTAATCTGTGTATCAAAGAGGATTGTAGGGTTGTGAAAGCATAATAGGACTGGTTGAGTAGAGAAACTTCTGCTCTGATACTGTGTCAAACAATCACTTTCTCTTAAAAGCTCGAGCTGCTGGAGGATGGCATATTAATGTATGTTAAGAGACTTTAGCAGGCCCATCTTAGACAGACCCAATTATCAATCCACCCGCACCGTTCACTGCGGTCCCTATATAATATATACTCCTTGAACAATTACCGTCAATCATAATAAAAATGCATGATTTACCTATACACTCCCTTCCGGACATGAATGATGATCCACTCCGCATTCCCTTCGGGGATAGAATCAATGGCGGCTTGGACAGACGTGAACTCCTCTTTACCGGAGAGATCAACTATTATCGTGCGATTGGTGTCGATCTTTGAAGTTAGGAGGGGAGAATCGATAAGGACTTCTTCTTCCGACCAACCGTTGACGGCATTCGGTATAGAAATGGAGATAACAGCTAAGATGGCTACAAGGAAGAGAAAAGGCGATGGCGACGACGGCATCTTGACGGAAATCCCACCGCCCGATCAGATTGGAACGGAGGGGTTTAAGGGTGTGGTGGGCCTTTTGTGGCTGGTGGCTTGAGGTGGTTCTTTCTTTCTGTTCCTGACGGGTTTTGGCCGTTGGGATAGAAATGAGACCGTTGCATGCGTTTGGCTCAAGAAATTTGGCGGGAAACAGCCTGTTTGTTGGGTAGGGGGTTTTGACCGGTTCTTTGGGGTTCGTATGCTATTTTTTGAAGAGTTCGTTTTACCAATGTCGCGACACGTAGTCATCGTGTATCGCAAGCCACTGGGGCCCACATGATAAGATATTCCAATGATTTAGACCGTCCGAATTTTATCTACTACCTTAATTAAGCTAGTTTGTGATTATCACCATTCATTGATTATCCTATTATTTGACTTCTAGAGTCGAATTAATCTGATGATAATGTTGGTCACAATCATCCATTCAGAGTAAATTTCTTAGAGTAATTCTCGTAGAATAGATTCTAAAATATGGACGGTTTTGATCATTGGATGAATGAGCATGTGGGCCTCCGTTTGCAGCGACACACGCTGGGGGTTTGTCGCTGGAGAGGCAAACCGAACTTGTGGGTTTTCTTTTTCTGGAATTTTATTATGTTATTTAAAAAGTGGATTCCGTGATCCGGTAATCGAGACCATTCGTCTGATGAGATCCCCACCGTGGATGGAGAATGACAAAAAATTGTTACAAATCGGAAGATTACAATGATTAAATATTGTCTATTTCTCTTCTCAATTGTCTATCTCTGGACAATTGAGAATGTGAACCGTTGTTATATTTCTCTTCTCAATTGTCTATCTCTGGACGGAAAATCCAAAGGTTGGGAATTGAAATTGTCGTACTGATGAGATTTTCTGAGGCAGTGCCCATCCGCAGTGGAATAGAAGCGACCGATTGTCTGGATTATCATAAGATGGGCCCTACTTTGGAGAACTGAAAACTGGGGTCCACAGTGCAAAGATGGGACGCAGCTTCGATGGATCTCCGGATCTACGAAGGTCGGTCGATCCCTGTGGGGCCCACTGTAATGTATTTTTATTATATCAATGTGGTCCATCTATTTTACCATCTCATTTTAGGGCATGATATAAAAATGCTGCAGGTCTAAATCTAAGGGGGACTGTCACATGAAACATTGGTGATTGGACAGTCATCGTTAATTTTTTTTAAAAGAAAAAAAAAAATCACACGCAGAGATGAATGGACCACACAAATATCAGCTTGATCCAAAATTTTATGACCCATAAAAAATGTTTAATGGTTAATCATCACTGCATCCTGTGGTGTCCACCTGAAATTTGGTTCTGCAGAATTTTTGGCCTTGTGTAATAAAATAAGCTGGAGAAACAGATGCTTGGCGTGGATGTTCTGCAACCAGCTGTAGGTGATCACTTCTCAAGAGAACATGTGGCCGAATCAAATGACTGGAGAGGCACTGGGCCGGTTTGGGCAGGACCAGGTACAGTCCAATCCCGCCGTAGCCTACCACGCAGGCCCAAACCTAAGTCCTTTTTATTTTTTAAATTTTTTGCTGAGTTGGTGCTGAGCCTGATCAAACCTGACCCAAGATGAAATTGGATAAAATCCTTATTTCTCTCTCGAACATATGAAGGAGCAAAATCAATGGTCTACATTCAAAATGGCTGGGTTGCCTAATCAAGAATCAAAATGTCATATTGTAGCTTACGAGGCATGAACATATAAATTCGGATTAAGCTACAATGACTTGAGCCAGTAAGGTGGCTGGGTCCACAGCCACCCAAAAAATAAAAACATAAAGGATAATGAGAAATAAATTTTCATTAAAAGTCCAAATAAGTAATTATTACAAATAAAGAGTCACATGAAATGAAATTCTACTGAAATTGAGAAATTAAATTCTCATCCTTTACTCATACTTTCTTTATTGCTCTTCATGGAATAATGTCAATTAACTGTCCCTGCAACACAGAGCCATTGACCAACGAAGAGGCTGGTGCAATTTAGATTTGGGTTGATTGAAGTGAATTTGTCGGTGGTCAGGTTAAAGGCCTGCGTTACACTGAAACATGTGTCGCCTGTCTGCACCCCAAACACCGATTCGCATTCCGGGGTAGCTGCCGGCGTTCCAAACCCAACTGTTCCAAATGTCATTAATACAGAAAATAAAAATAAAAAATGTCATTGATTAGTGTTATGATGAATACACTACAATAATTTACATTTTTTGTGACGACTTTTTTTAGCGACGAGTCTAATTTCATTGTAAAAGGTTAATTTTTTTGCCATGATATTGTAAATCATGAAAATAAATCAAACGCCATTTCATATCGTCGCCCATAGTCAATTTTTTTTGAACCATGAATTTTTTCACGGAAATTTTTTTTTTTTCAACCCACCACAAACTAGATTATGGTGATGCATTCACCTATATGCATGTATGTCTTTATGGGCTCATTATGGATGGAGCATTTTCCTAAAATTACACTCACCCTGTGATCATAACCATCCAATTGGTGGCTATCAATTGACTTGTTAAAAAAGAAATGGTAGATGGTTTCATGTCAAAGGGGAAAATCAGATGGCTGAGATCACCTTTACAGTGTGATCTTCACGTCATGGTCCATCTATAATGGAGCCCATAAGCTGATAATCTGACAGCGTGGATAAGGTAGCTCTTTCCACAGTCCACCACGTTTGCCAGCATATCTCATGGGTGCAACATCGGTGCCAGATCCATGCCATTAATTAGGTTGGCCCCAGTGTCAAGATTCACTGGTCCAAAACTTAGGAAGGTCCACTAATGAAGAGGGCCACGGTTTCAAAAACAAGAAAAAAAATACCGTGGCCCACCTAATGAGTGGAATAGCCTCATTTTTTGGGTCATAGCATCTGAATGGTGGGACTTAATCGTGGACGGCTTGGATCTTGCACTCCTTGACCATGTTGTCATGTGTAATCAACCTTCCTATGCACTTAGTTGCATCTATACTCTCCATTAGGTCCAGCCCACTATTAAACATCCATGACCTGAACTATGAGAGCAATCGAAATACTGCCCATCCATTTTTCCATGACATGCAATGGATGGTTTGGATCATCCGATCAGCATGGCTTTTTCAAGACGGCCTATGAAAGGTGGACTGAACTTAATGGACGCTCTGGATCGGTGATGTGGATGACAACCAGATGCAGCTTGGTGCATGGGAAGGTTTCCGTACAGTGGGCCTAGTTGATCAGTAACAAAACTTACAGTGAACTTGGTACCTCCCCTCAGCAATGGAAATGATGAGAAGAAGAGAGACCATCAAAAGCAAATTGAAAAACATGTCTCTTTTGTTGTTTGAGATGGCCATGTTTTCAATCTTCCCTCTGATCAACGGTGGAAAAGGGCTCTCTCTCTGATCTTCTTGGATGTGATCTCTACACTACCATCTTTCATTTATAGTAGACGGTCCACATGTAAAGTCACAAAAGCCGTCCATTTAATTGGGTTTAACGAGGAGGCCGGCTTTGATTGGAAAAATGCAAAGGCTACTCGCGGGCACACATGTCATTGTGGCACCTGTGTGAGAGAGATCCAAGCCGTTTACTCAATATGAATGTGCACTGGACAAGAAATCAGGTTAGTCTACTCCTCAGGTAGGCCATATTTTTATTTGAATGTGGCCCATTCATCAATATTTCAACAGCCCCTATTCTTCATACATGGGCGCGCGTGTGGGCCATTGAATGAATGACGTGCCCTAATTTTTGGGTCAGTACGTATTGATTGGGGCATCCACCTGATAAACGGCTAAGATCTGATATGTGTACCACTGATCCATGTGTGTAAGAAAAGGATTATAATCCTACTCTAATACTTGTTTTATCTTAAGATCTTTGTAAAAAATAGTGGAAGGGCGAGTTAATCAAGAGAAACCGTAGATTTTTGTGATTGTAAGTTTGGCCGAATTGGATCTTTTCTAGATAGAGAGATAGCCAAACGGAATGGAAAATGGATTTTAGTGGTTAACCATATATGGTGTGCATGACCGTAGATTACAACATTGCCCGGGGCCCACATGTTATATCACCTTATGATCAAGGATGCAAGTGTCCACAGCTGCTTCACTAGTGTAATTGGCGTGTTTGGGAGTTCCTGAAATTCCAATTAGGGGGAATTGAATCCCAAACAACATCATACTAAACTAATTAAAAGGATTGGAAATTTTCAGGCCCTTAAAAATCAAGGTACGGTTGGTCTTACCTTCGGTTAGGTTCAGGTCCAATGCTTTTGAAGACCCAGAACTAGACCCAGATCTAATTGGGTTCAAGTACCCTTTGGGTACCTATTAGGTCCCCAGACATTGATTTCAAGTTGGGTTTGGGTTGGGTGTAAATGGGGTCTAAGAGCATTTGCAAGCACTTGGGAATTGGATGATGAGTTACCATTCATCCAATGGACAACTTCCAACCCTATAGATGTTTGGGGCCATCCATCAAGTCCCCACGAGCAGGCCATCTCTCAATTAGGGCCGAAAGTCAGGTGGGTTGGGCCAGGTTGGTGCTCAACCCTAGTCCAGCACAAGGTTCCTACACCCTTTAGTTGGGAATTTTCAAAACAAGCTCAACCCAAGAGGGCTCAGTTGGGTGGATACATGCTAATATTTTTGTTGTTGTATTAGTCTATTATATTATTTTTTCAATACACATCTTATTTTTTGTACCTATAATTTTAATAATTATATATATAATTATTTATAGTAAAGAACTTTAATTTTTCTATACAAACTAAAATATAGGACAACTATTTCTTTAAAAGTTAAGAGAGAGAAATCTAGCGTGTCCTGTTAGCTTGAGTCATTAGAAATGACCGTGAACCAATGAAAACCGACAGCATTGAAATCTCCTATGCATTCGAACACTTAATTATAATCTGTACCTAACTTATATATCGATCAGGTTTGGGTTGGGTCAGGCAACCCAAGACCTCAACTTGAGTCAATATCGAGTTGGTGTTTGTATAGTCCAAGACCTAACCCGATCTAGCCTGTCAGAACCCAACCCAATATTGGGTCAGTCACAAGTTAGTCGGGTTGAACCTAGCCGACTTTCAGCCCCACTCTCAATGCATGTTATGTAGGCTGCATCCATTATGCATTACGGTGAGTAATGGTCACTTAAAAAATAGAAGGAAGCAGAAAACTAAGGGCCTGATTGGATTTGTGGAAAGCTTGAGAAAAGGAAACATTGTTTAACCAACTAGGAAGTTGTAGGAATTGAAAATTTGCTTTCAATGTTTGTTTTTAAATACATCTTCTTTTCTAAAATTTAAAATTTATTTCTAAATTTATTGTTTGATAAAATAAAAAATTTCTTGAAATATTTTTTATAACAGTTATAAACATGTGCTTGATCAACACTTTACAATCTAAAACACTTAAAGATACACTACAATAATTTATACTTTTTGCAATGACTTTTTTAACAACGAGTCTAATTTCATCCCAAAACGTCTTATTAGCAATAAGTTTTATGTTTACAATGTGTCAACTTGTCACTAATTAGTTATATTTTGTGATAAATTATCAGGTTGTGACAAATAATCAACTCATTATTGATGGTTGGTGTTTTCTTCGTTAAATAGAATTTGTGACATTGTTTCACAAAATTGACAAACAACACTCGTCCTAAAAAGAATTTTAATACGATTTTGGTGTTGTTAGAGGCTAGTTAACTCATCACAAAAAGTCTGAATTATTATAGTGGATAAACGATGATAGATGTGAGTGATATACTTTAATACTTTTACACATATTAGAGTAGCACATTGGACACATGTGGACACTGATGTTAGATGGTGGCACATATGTATTTTTAATTTTTTAGACGGGCATATAAATACATTCGCACATGTGGCACAATGAGAGTGGTTGAAGATGGACCATAGCATATATGAGATAGTAGCACATGTAAAGTCCAAACAAAAGATGAATGGTGGCACATGTAATACACAATAAGAGACAGACAATGGTGGCAAATGTAGCATGTTATGGTTTATTCTAATAGTGGAAAATATTGAAGGTGTTCAGGACCGTTGATTTTTTAAGCCACCACGTGGATGAGCCACAACCCAAAAATTACAAAACTCTGGACAATCTTATCCATCCAACAATTATATGCAAATGGATGGTCACGAACAACAATAGAAATGCAAATACATTAACAGATAATAATCAAATTACTAAGACTAACAAAAAAAAAGCAAAAAAAAAAAAGAGGGATTCTTAGGGTTGTTGCTTGATCCATCCCTCGTTATCAATGAAAGATAAGCTCGATAACTGAGTCACCTCCGATTCACTGAGTTTCTTTACCCATCTAACTCGATGTGCAGTGTTGGACCCGGCTCCGTTGCAAACGTGCTCAGCATACGTTATTTTGTCCCTGATGCGATGCACCCAAATGTCATCAGACGCTTGCATTGTGGAATAAGGAGATAATTCCTTGACTCATAGTTTTGACCGTTGATCTGGTGAGCGGTATGGATGGGCCGTAGCACTTAAAGGAAAGGTGAGCTGAACCATCTGGTCATTGTTTTGGTGGCGTGCTGAATGTACAATATTTCTCATATCTCTACAGCCGTGGATATGAAGACCATCCATCAGAATTTAGGATTGATTTAATTGCGGCATTTTTGGAATGTGGCCCATCAATAAGGTTTCTCACCAGATCAACGGTTCAAGTATCATCTGTTTGCGCTGGAGAGAGAGAGAGAGAGAGAGAGAGAGAGAGAGAGAGTTGTTTTAGCCGCACGGTGGCCGTTGGTTTCCATTTCCACTATTTCCTATAGTGTGTCCCACCTGAGTTTTGGGTCTACCTCATTTTTATATTCGTGTCCTATTGTGGTCTTTCAAAACATATGGACGGAGTGGATTTCTCACAGACATCTCTGCAGGCCCCACACAGCCGCAGCACAGGTATATCCCTGTGCCCACAGTCAATCCACTCCCTCAAACGTTGTAATATGAAAGCACTAGGCAATTGTCACAGTGGGGCCCACACCATTTAGATCACAAATGTTGTATACTATAACGATGATGACAATGATGGGCAATAAACATGGTGGGGCCCACCCCATTTGGGACACACATGTTGTAGACTCTGATGATGATGATGATGAAAAGAAGAAAGAAAAAGAAAAAAATACTCAGGAGAAAGAGAGAGATCATACTCATGGTCCTTGAAGTTCCAAGCATCCCAACCCTCAGGAATGACAATCCCAGTTAATTTGGATCTGAAAAATAGGACCCTTGAGTAAGCTCTCCAAGCCCTTCCAAGGTAGGTCATACCAGTCCCATGCACCTCACAGTACTTAAACACAAACCCGCTTGTATCACTTGGGTCGTTCCTCCCTTGAGCTGTCACTACCCCAATCGGTACCATTGCTGGATCTGTCTTCACGTATATCATGCATTTCTACATCAAAGCCCATGCACATTACAAGCCGTTAAAAATATTCTCCAGTTCTATGACAGTGGGGCCCATTATCATGCGATCTGGACTGTTGATCTGATGTGCCACAAAGTCGATGGATCATGATTGAAAAATCTATTCAGTACGGACCACTCATAAAGGAGATGTTAGGAGAATGGTCCATCCATGGGGGGTGCTGTCAGATCAACCGTCTGGATTGCTTTTCATTTCGCCACTTCATAGAAGATGACCAGGTTTTATGTAATGCTTCAAAAATCAGGACCGTACGATTTAGGACCAACGTGCAAAATCTCCTCAATGGGGTGGTCCATATTCAAGCGATGACACGCTGACACTGCCAGTAGCGACTCTGTGGGCCCACAATGATGAATGTGTTTTATCCACGCCGTCCATCTACTTTGGATCATTATTTTCCTATGGTGTGATTGATCTGAGTTTTGGATCTACCTAAATTTTGGTCTCATTCCCTAAAATAATGATCCAAAATGAATGGACGGCATGGATAAAATACATGCACCATGGTGGGGCCCACAGAGACACTACTGTCAATGCCAAGCAGTCTCATTCCAATTAAGAAGATATTTGGAGAATGGTCCACACATGGTGGGACCTGTCAGCTCAACGGTCTGGATTGTTTAAGAACAGCCCTGAGTATGAGTATATAGAGATTAAATTTTTTTTTTTTTTTTTTTTAAAAAAAAAAGAAAGAAAGAAAGAAAGAAAGAGCAAGCTGCAGGAATACTAAAACATATACACACGCAAGGCCTGCCCAGGCCCTCAATCCACACCACAAATCACAAAACCCAGCTCACCTGTACCTGATTGGTTTCTGAGAAGTGGGCCCCATTCACAAATCAAACACATCTGAAAAAAGCTATCCTACCTCATAGATAGACTGGCCAGTGCCGAAGATGAAATCAATGGCTCCTTCGATGTAACAACCATAGAAGTAATGACGGCCCATGCAATCGAACAGTGTATCTTGCAAGCTGATGAACCCACATTCATAGAAAGAGCATTTGTCTCCGTACACCATCGCTGCAACCGCCTGCTTTGGTTGTCTCACAACACGGTTGTATGTGTTCTATACATGAACATAGACGATCCAAACCGTTAAAATACAAAAACAAGAAATCATGGACATGGAATGATAGGGTTCAAAACATTTGTAGGGACCACTTAAGGAAGTGAGCCATAAAAGAATGCCCCACAATGATAGATCAATCAACGGTAGAGATTCGATTTCATTCACCTCGAAAGTTATACGGCGAGCAACGAAATTACCAGCCCACACAGAGAAAGTAGCGCTCGCGATTAGATCTTCGGCATCACCCCAACTGATGATTGTACTTCGTGGCCCATCTCCTTCAAGCATGATGAACGGTTTATCTATCGGGACGGTAACTTGCTCTCTACATACATATATACGTGTACATGAGATTTTTAAACAATGATAGATTGAATAGGGATTCTACAGCACATGCATGTGATATCCTGGCCATTAATCATATGGGACCCATGATTTATATGTCTTTCCTCATAACCACGCTTGTCCATCGATCCGGTGGGCACAGATGTAGAATCACATGTGGTCCATCACTGCTCGTACATGATGGACAGCTTAGATCTTGCCACATCATCATTTGTAATGACTCATGAACATCTTCAATAATGGTAATGCCGGCATTTCATAACCGTTACAAATATGGGCCCTAATAGGCTGTTACGGTCAATTTTTCTCATCACACGGTTACAAGACTTTATCAGCCATGGCTGTGTTGAGAGACCAAGGAAACACACTGCGATTAATCAAGTAGAGTAATCCAATCACACTAAACAGTGACATGGGTATGTACTAACAAGCTAACTCAAAAAATAATAATAATAATAATAATAATACACAATGCAAACACTCCAAATTCTAAAATAAAAAAACTCTTGCGAAAAAAAAATTAATAATAATAATAAACATAGCACAAAGTTGCACCTATCACCATGAAAGCAAAATATTATAAAAATAGAGAGATTACCCAAATCGAAAACCTCGTTTCAAACCATCTCAAAAAAACTCAAGCTACACCCTTGAAACCTTGGAATGAATTAGAAAGCCTTGAAATTTCCTCTCAATCCCCATTCCATCCAAATATATAGCATTTGGAAGAATTATAATCAAAATAATAAACAAATCGCACCTTGCTTCTGAATGACTTAAGATTTAGAAAACAACAATATGCCCTATGTTTTTTGTAACGGATACTGGATCCCTGTATTGCATGGTAGGTCCCACCATTACTGTTACATAATGACTATTAAAGTCCAATTTCTCATAATGGGTCCCACCATTATCATTATGTAACCTTATTGTATAATGGGCCAAAAATCTTGTAATCGGTCCCACCATTACCATTACGTAACCGCACTTATTTAATTACATTTAATACAAATATACAATTAACAAACAATATTTCATTTAAATTTAAGATAAAAGCTAAGTAATTACTTATAAATGCCGCTTCGAATGCGAATTCGGATCCAGTGAGAATTGAACGAAGGAACTGAATCGATGGCAGATTGGATTCTGGTGAAATCTCCATGGCCGGATTTATCAACGGTGATGGTTTTTCTTATTATAGTAGATTCAGGAGCACCAACTATCTCAACATCTCTACCGATTCTCAAGCCAAAGCAGAACACAACATACATTGAAATAAAAACAAAAAACACTAATAAGAACCGCATTTTCAGCTCACTGTGTAGAAATCCTCTGAAATCTGGTCACAAAATCACTGATTTCAGTCTTTAAAACCAAATTGGGTTTTTGACATTTGCAAAAATGGATATGATTCCAGAAGAATCGAGCTTCATTTCGGTGTGAAATTAAAAAATTCAAAGAAAAGAGGTAAGCAGCAGAAAGAAGACAGAAGAAAACATTTATAAGTTGAATTTCTTTTCTTTTCCATAAAAAATGTAGAAACTACCTATTTTTGGATTTTTTTTAAAAATTTTTTTCTTTTTTTGTTAGATATAAATATGGAAATCGAGCTTAAAATGAGGACTGTCAACGGGCTGGGCTTGGGTCCGATGAGGTCCCTCCGAATCCTGAACGTGAATTCGAGAAGCGGCCCGACCCGGCCCGAACCCAGACCCTCTTTGGTGGCAAAGATTCCGCTCTTTAGTTTCAGAACTTTTGGAAACTGCCCGGACGCGGATTAGGTACTACCTCCGCCAGTACACAGCTCGAAACAGACTGGGGCCCACCGTGATGTATGAGTATATCAACACTGTCCATCCATTTTTTCATATCATTTTACGTAATAATTTTAAATATTAGTCATATCAAAGACTAAAGTGGACCACACCAGAGGAAGCATCGGTGACAATGAATCTCACCGTTGAAACATTCCTAGGGCCCACCTTGATGTTTATTTTCCATCCAACCTATTCATAAGGTCACATAAACGTGGATGAAGGCAAAAAAATATATATTAGATTGATCAAAAACTTCTACAGCTTCCAAGAAGTTTTTAATGGTGATCATTTAATCTCTACTGTGAGGTCCACTTAAGATTTATATATCCCTTATTTGGAGGATATATCTAAAATGATATGAAAAAATGGATGGACGGTTTTGATCAACCCAAACATCACGGTGGAAGCCTCGGAATCCCAGCCTGTTCTGAGCTTGGAACAGATGGGGGTAGTACCTAATCCGGGTACGAAACTGCCCATACTCGTATGTTAGCTCCATCACAAAGTGTGGTGACTCTTCAACCGTACACATGGCATGGATTCACAACAATCCAGGCCGTTAAAATATCTGATCCAACTTTTTATAGAGCAAAAACTAAATATTGAACATGGAGATGATGTTAACAATCTGATCGTTTGGTGGACCATTCAATGTTGTATTTTTAACCATCCATTTCATAGTCATTAATCTGGTGGATATGATTCTTTCATAAATTTAATTTTTGATACGTGCTACTTATACAATTGAACCCACAATTTGGGTGGTCACGATATGCGTACGTATGTGAGTAGAAGGTGGCCACCATTTTTTAAATGGTGGAAAACCAACACGGGACTCTAGTCTTAAAAGCATTTATGATTTAACGACATACCTCAAAAGGATTAGCAATAAATCTAATTGGAATCTGCATTCACTGAGATGTGTTGGCGGGCTCCGCATGGGACGCGAGTTGCGTGTCACACAAAGTTCGTTGGGGCCCACCGTGATGTCCGTGTGTAATCTACTCCGTCCATCCGTTTTTCCAGATTTTTTTAGAATGTGGTTTTAGAAATGATGCAGATCCAAAACTCAAGTGATCCACACCACAAGAAAAGTTGAGGATTGAACGTGCACCAGTGAAATCATATTGGGGCCCTCAGAAGTTTTGGATTAGAATGATATTTATTTATTTCCATGCATCCTAGTGGTAATAACCTTATGAACTGGTTGGATGGAATATAAAGATTACGGTGGGCCCACGAAGGTTTCAATGGTCGATGTTTCCGTCCTCACTGTTTCGTGTTGTGTGGCCCACTTCAATTTTGGATCTACCTAGTTTTTAGTCTATCATTCTAAAACGGTACGTAAAAACTGATGGGCAGAATGGATTTCACAAAGACACCTCAGTGGACCCCACATAGCTTTGGGTAACACGGGCTCCGTGTAACAAGGCTTACACGCAAGTCGCGTCCCTCCGCATGTGAAGTGGAATAATACGTGTCATAAATACAAGCAAACGGCACACGTATCAGAGATCTAGACCATTTATCAGGTATTGTGAACTATGACTCTGCTGTGTACAAAAAATTAGGGCAGTTCATTGATTAAGTGGGCCACAAATGTAGGTTGAATGTGGTCCGTTGGATATGTGCCACAAATTCATTTTGAATGCCGAGTACCG
This sequence comes from Magnolia changhungtana, assembly GCA_030180095.1. Lineage (NCBI taxonomy): Eukaryota > Viridiplantae > Streptophyta > Magnoliopsida > Magnoliales > Magnoliaceae > Magnolia > Magnolia changhungtana. The sequence continues at coordinate 6,385,317 of JASAUF010000378.1, forward strand.
AAGATGTACGTTGAATGTGGACCGCAAATCCATTTTTCTCATACAAGATTGACCTGTCTGATCAACCAACTAACATCATCTTCGTTCTATGGTATGGTACGTTCAAAATGGGCACTGCCTAATGAATGGCCTAGATCTATGCCATGTGCTCTACTTGATCTCATTAGGGCCCCTGATTGAATCACAATGGTTAACACCCATATCATGCACTGGAAGCCTCATGCCTAGGGCTGAAAGTTGGGCGGGTTCAACCCGATCGACCGGTGATCGACCCGACATTGGATTGGGCTCGGACAGAATATTTCGAGTCTGATCTTAAGCTTGGGATATACAAACACTGGCCCGATAAAACTTGGGTTGGGCTCGGGTTGAAGTCTCAGGTTGCCCGACCCAACCCGAACCCGATCAATATATAAGTTACTTATAAATTATAATTGAATGTGGATCGTTTGAGTCGAAGGTACACTAGTGATGTCGAGTCTCATTTGTCCACATCATTTCTAAGGAATCAAGCTAACAAGATATGTCCGATTTCTCTCTCTCAAATAGACTTCTTGCTATGCTACATGTCTTTTCAAGGAGTAGTTGTCTTATATTTTAGCTTGTTTTTAAAAGAGAAAATGAAGTTCTTTATAATGAATAATCACATATATAATTAATAAAATTATAAATACAAAAAATAAATCCTATATTCAAAGATAATAAACTAATATAATAACAAAAATATTAGTATGTATATACTTGACCAACCCAATTAATCCGGCTGAGCCCGATTGGGTTGGGCTTGGGTTGAGAATTCCCAACCCGAGATTAGGTTGGGTTGGGTTAGGGTCGAGGTATAGAAACCTTGGATTGGTTTAGGGTAGGGTTGAGCATCAACCCGCGGACCCAACCCGCCCGACTTTCGGCCCTACTCATGCCTCCATTGCACCGTAAATGATGCAGCCCCTGAGTATACGGAACGTTCCCGTACACCTAGGTGCACATGAAAACAATGACACCCATTTCACCCATCTGGACCGTCCATTAGTTCAAGTCCAATCATTTACCACTACTGCGCAAAAATAGCAGCAATCCATCGGTATTAAACATCTTTAAATGACTCTAACTATTATAGAAGGTTTCATGCATCTAATTTTCCATGCCTCTTTTGAACGGTTTTGATTCGATCAGTCTGATTTTATTTTTTTTAAGGAAACCGAAGAGGAGTCAAATGGACCTAACAGACGGTCCAGATATGTTCTTCGTATGCTAAAGAGTGCACATACAACAAAGTGCATAAGTAGGTTTACACAGCCCAGAATCCTTTTCTGATATCTCTATTTCTTTAAACTCCAGTAAATCTGGTTGTCTTACCTTGTAATTAGTCTCTACTATATATAAACACATAACGCCAATTGGACATTTTAATCCCTGCAGTTACTCATTACAGCGCTGGTCAAAAGAGGGTAAATTCGTCTTTTACGTAGCTGATTGGCAAGTAAAGTAGAGATTTTACCGCGCGAAATTTTCCACTTCAGTGAGTGTGGGCAAGACGAAGAGGAGACCTGCGGTGGCCGGTGGGGTCCACCGCGTTGTATATATAAAATCCACTCCGTTCATCTGGAACTTGACTCAGGCCAAATTTAGGAGTGTGGGCCCCACTATGATGTATGTGTTAAAACGCGAATATCGGCTTGATCGGAAACTCTTGTGGCACCCACTAAGTTTTCAACGGTGGTAGTTCAACCCTCATTGCTTTCAGTTTGGATCTGCCTCGCTCATGCCTTAAAATGATCTAGAAAAATAAATGGACGGCATGGATAAAACACATACATATGACTATGCGACCCACATATCTTTGACACCACCTACTTAAGATCCCAGCCAAGGAAGCAGCCTACCGTGACTTATTCATTTTATCCACTCCGTCCATCCATTTTAACAGATAATTTTAGATTTGGCCCAAAAATAAAGTATAATACAATCTTAAGAGGACCACACCACAGGAAATAGTGTGAAATGAACTTCTGCTGTTGAAAATTTCCTAGGGCCACGGAAGTTTTTAATTAAGCTGATATTTTTTATCTTTTATACATATCTGTGTGATCTTGTGAATGCTGGAGTAAAAATAAACATCAATGTGGCCTAGGAAGGTTTCAGCTATGGAAATTATTATTCCGAATGCTTCCTATGGTGTGGTCCAATTGAGCTTTATATATGCTTCAATTTTTTGTTCAAGCAATATAATAAATTTTCAACGGTAGAAATTAAATTCACACTATGTCCTGTGGTGTGATTCACTTGAGGTTTGGATACCCTACGTTTTTGGTCTCACTAAAATTATCTGGTAAAATATATGGACGGAGTGGATAGAATGTGTAAATTACGATGGACCCCACATAGTTTACTCAGTACGCTTAGCGTAGCAATCTGGTTCCGACGCGGTTTGGTTGGGGAAATCGGATTGAGTACTGAGTAACTGCAACTCAGTACGCTTTATCTACTGAGTAAGCTGTGTTGGGCCCGAATATAAGTGATCCATTTCGTTCATCCGTTTTTCAAGCTCATTTTATAGGTTGATTTAAAAACTGGAGTATATCCAAATCTTAAGTAGACCACAACATAGGAAACAGTATGAATAATGATTTCCACGGCTGAAACCTTCCTATGTCCCACAGTTATGTTTATTTATCATCCAACATCTTCATAAGATGAAATAGACACAAATATCATCTTTTTGGGTTCAACCACTAAAATTATCTTTTAAAATGGATGGACGGATTGGATAAAAGAAATAAATTACGGTGGACCCCACAAGAGTTTACTGAATACGCAATTCGCTTCGATCAAAACCCTCCTCCTCCCTCCACGGTCTAATTTCAAATTCAAAATGATAAACGGCTATTAAAAGCTTCGTAAAGAAACCTGCGTTCCTTCCATGTCCGCCATCTCTTCCCTACTCTCATCAAACCACCCGACATGCCTCTCGCTCCTCCAAGTATGCTCTTCCATGCACCATCTTCTTCAAATCCATGCCCAGATGATCCGAAACCACCTCTTCCAAGATCCGTTCGCCACCAGCAAAATCCTCGAATTCTGCGCCGTTTCCGATTATGGCAATCTCCACTACGCGCGCAAGTTGTTCGACATAATCCCCCACCCAAACACCTTCACCTGGAACACCATCATCCGTGGCTATGCCAATTCCCCCTTCCCGAGACCGTCTATCCTTCTCTTCTGTCAGATGTTAGCCTCTGGTGCGGCTCCAAATTCCTACACTTACCCTTTCGTTGTCAAGGCCTGCGCCCATCTCTCCGCCCTGGAAGAGGGTGAGCAGATCCATGGCTTCATTTTGAAGTGCGGAGCTGATAGTGACGTGTTTTCAGTCAATGGGTTGATTCATATGTATGCAACCTGCGGGAAGATTGATCTTGCCCATCAATTGTTTGATTTGAGTCCTGATAGGGACCTAGTGTCTTGGAATTCGATGCTGTCCGGGTATGTGAATTGTGGGTTACTCTGTAGTGCTCGTCAATTGTTTGACGAAATGCCTGAAAGAGGTATTGTTTCTTGGAATGCGATGATTAATGGGTACACCAAGTGTGGTGAGATTGATGCTGCTAGGGAGCTTTTCGATAGGATGCCGAGTCGGAACGTCGAGTCTTGGAATACGTTGATTGCTGGGTATGCTAAGTGTGGCCTTTTGGATGTGTCTCGGAAACTTTTTGATGAGATGCCTGTAAGAAATGTCATCTCTTGGAGTGCCATGATAACTGCTTATGCACAAGGAGACCGGCCAAGTGAGGCATTAGTTCTATTTGAAGAGATGAAGAATGTTGGCACAAAGCCCAATTGGGCTACCATCGTGAGTGTACTATCTGCATGTGCCCATTTGGGGGCCTTGGAGCGAGGAAAACGTGTTCATATGTACATAGACAGAAGCAAGATGAAGTTGGATTCTATAATTGGGACTGCTCTTATAGACATGTATGCCAAGTGTGGGTGCATAGACAATGCACTTAGGATCTTCAATGCGTTGGCATCAAAGGATGTTTTCTCGTGGACAACCATGATTGGAGGGCTGGCTGTGAATGGCCATGGCGAGAAAGCTTTGGAGCTCTTTGGTCGAATGGAAAGAGCTGGGGTGAGGCCCAACCAAGTCACGTTTGTTGGTGTTCTCTGTGCTTGTAGCCATGGAGGATTGGTAGAACCTGCTAGGGAATATTTTGATTCGATGCAGATGGTGTATGGAATTGAGCCTCAAATCGAACACTATGGTTGTATGGTTGACACGCTCGGGCGTGCTGGGCTCTTGGAAGATGCGTTGTCCTTTGTAGAATCCATGCATGTGAAGCCCAATGCTGTGCTTTGGGGAACTCTGCTCGGTGCTTGTTGGATCCATGGAAATGCTGAGATAGGGGAGTGTGTGGTGGACCGCCTCGTCGAGCTCAAACCCAATGATGGGTGTGCATATGTTCTTTTATCTAACATCTACGCGACTGCAGGGAGGTGGGATGATGCTCGGAAGGTGAGGATACAGATGAAATCCAAGGGCCTATTGAAGAGCCCAGGCCGTAGCTCAATTGAGGTAGATGGCATTGTTCACGAATTCTATGTAAGAGATAAATCGCACCCAAGGACTGAAGAAATCTATCTAATGTTAGACGAGATCACATCGAGATTGAAACTTGTAGGATATGTACCGAATACTTCTCCAGTGTTGTTCGATATAGAGGAGGAAGAGAAAGAACGCGCGGTTTCATATCACAGCGAGAAATTGGCTATTGCATTTGGTCTCATCAGCATGGACGCCGGCTCACCAATAAGAATAGTGAAGAACCTTCGGGTTTGCCAGGATTGCCACACTGCGGCAAAATTCATCTCTGAAGTTTTCAAGCGAGAGATTATCGTGAGGGACCGGAACATATTTCACTACTTCAAAGAGGGGTCTTGTTCATGTAAGGATTACTGGTAATATCAAATCTCAAAGGGAGGCAGTTCCCCATCTGTTATCATTTCTTTTGGTCATTAAGACGGGGTTTGGTGGGACCCACCCCAATGACCATTTCCCCACAAAAATCTACAAATGCATTTACCTTGTCCCAACCACATCCTCCTTGATCAATACCATCTAGGAGATGCATTGCAATAGAACTACACTAACAATGAGAGACCTATTAGTATGAAAATTGTATCAATTTCATTGATTGTACAGTGAGCCTGAAGAAGTCAAAACTATTGTAATTTATGGCAGTCTTGATACTATAGAACTGGGACCCAGTTTGCAAAGGAATTCGATCTACCCACAATGGTTAGCCATGGACTGGAATCATCTGTAACACCTGGTTTAAGCAGCATGTAAAACACTGTATTGTATATGTAAAATCCACTGTCCATCAGTTGAGAACCGTTATTTGGACAGTATAAACATAAGATAGGCCGATTAAAAACTCATATAGGCCACATCACTGGGATTAATGTAAATTTGCTCCCAAAACTGCTAAGTTCAGACGGGGTGGCCTGCTTGAGTTTTGTATAAGCCTTTTTTTTTTAATGTTCTCTTCATCTGGTGAGTTACAGATGATTAACACGTGTGATTAAAGATACGCAGGTGATGTTTATGTAAACTCCACTCTAGCATGTTCTTTTCTATTCTTTTTTACTTGGCGATGGGTCTGAGTTGACTCGGGACTCACCCAAATTGGGGGTAAATTGGCCTGGTTCACCTGAGTCGCAGGTGAATCCGGGTATGAATTCATACCGGTCCCGACTGAGTCCGAGTTGACTCGTACGAGTCAGCAACACATGAGGTCTCAGCCATAGTTTTAAAACTCAGGCAATTCGACTTGGCGAGATTTCAAGCTGAGTCTTTGGGACTCAACAGAACTCGTCTGAGTTGTCCCAACAACTCGGTCGACCCCATGCGACTAGGCAACAGCACCACAACTTTTAGTTTTTTACTTTCTATTTTAGTATTTTAGTTACTTGACCATTTCAAAATTTTTAATTTTCGTCGGGAAGCTATATAAATTTAAATTTAATTATTAAAGAGATGCTTCAGAGCCTTACAAGTTATAGTGCTCTTAGTTGCATTAGGACACTTGGAGATTCCAATCCATTGATCTATACTGTTCATTAGGTCTAAAGCACATTTTACCGGCTACCTTGAAAACATCATACTAATACGACAAAGTATTAACCATTTGATCAATGGACTTAAGTATGGACGGTTAAGATCATTTACATAGAAATAGATCTAAGTAACAATTGGATCCATCTATTTGTTAGGGACCATTATGGATTGATTATGATCTCAAACAATCATATTTTTCAGACAATCGTAGCCATCCCACCCATTGCTTGGAAAAAAGGATGGCTATCGAAAATAAGGCCACATCAAGAATCGATTGGATCAGTGTGATGCTGGCATTGTAGCCCATGAAATGTGTTCTAAACCTACTGAACGGTTCAGATTGATCCAATGGACTGTCACAAGTGAACGAATGCAACTAAGAGCACTATAACTTATAGTACTCTTAAAGCACTGGAGCATTTATCTCATTAAAATATCTGGTTGAGTCAAGTGAAGGCTAGTTGACTCGGCCCAATCTTCGACTTGACCCACCCCGGCTAGATATCGAGTCGAGTCCAGCTTTCCAGTGTTCGAACTGCTTCAAAGAGATGTTCTTCATGGTGAAGTAAAATGGTGAGCTTGGACCCCACCTAGTCACGGATCGAATGTAATAGTGGAGGGCATGTTTGGGTGCACCATTGAATTGAATTGCAATAATAATTTTATCAGGGAAAAAGAACCACAATAGGGTTGACTAAAATGAGAAGAACTCTCTTTTAAGTGGCAACCAGACAAGCTATAAGATGTTATTTTAAGATATTTTAACCATGGTGTCATCAATATTGGGGCATTTTCACATAAGGCTCGAGTGGGTAGCTTGAAGGATGCGAGGGCACACTTGGGGTAGGTGGCATATGTGAGGCAGGTGGCTCGTGTGAGGTGGGCCCACCTGCGTGAGCCGGGTGGTTCGGGTGGTTCGTGTGATGCGTAACCCATATGATGTGAGGTCCATGGGACCCATGGGATGTGGGGCTAGGCTATGAAATAAATGGATTGATTCGCTACGCTCTATCAATTCAAGCTTTTAAAACAAGTGGTTAGTTATCCTGCATTAGTCATGCACAAATTACCTAGAAAAAAATGTAATCAAATGTACTTAAGCCATCCTGACTGTACCTTTACTGGGTCCCACATGAAATCTTAATTGGTCCAAAATCCATCAGATTATTTCTGTTTAATTCCACCCATCGTACGGTCTTCGTCAATCATAGGTGAACCCAGTTGGGCTCAACACACAAACTCACACCAAAATAAGATAGTAATAAGGGACAGAATTCTACCCAAAAAAGCATTGTATAACCATGAAGATCATATAGTCTTAAAAGTCCTAAATTTTGTTTATCTATAACAAGAAACGGTCTTTTTGGGTGTGTTTGGCTGCACCCAAATATCATGAAATCTCATTATATGTACCCTTTAAGAAAATTTTCGTCTAGCTACTGCACGCGACATTGCACTTTCAACCACTTCAAGCGTATATCCCCTTTCAATGCCCTAAATGCAACCCTATTCAGGTCATCCTTAAGAAACTCTACTGCCTGCAAAATCTCGCTATGTTCCAATCCTTCCAGCTCCTGAAGTTCCACTAGGCACTTGTAGTAGGAGTCTTCCTTCAAAGTTGATGCTCTCCCCGGAGCATTTAGCTGCTCAGATTGCAAGATCAGGCTTTCCATACAATCCAATATCCGATCACCGACATTCACCCGCATCCTTTTCCTTCTCCGTGTAGTTCCCAGCATGGCGGACTGATGCTGGTCGCGTTCGCTATCACCTGAAGGATTCTCTTTCCCCGAGCTTGAACCAGATTCAAGATTGCCCCGATGAACGACAGGCAAAATTGTTGTGGCGCGGGCTGTCACTGGGGCGGCGGCACCCTCTATGGTTGCACCATCTGAAAGATTGAGATGAACAGGCGAAAGTTGTTTCCTACCTTCAGCAAATGAACCTGTAGACAGCACTCATGAGTTTTCATGTACAACGATCAAATGTGTACAAACCAAATTTTAGAAAAATGAAAAAAGGAATACTTCCGAATATTTTGCATAGCTCGTGATACACAGGTAGGCTATTCCCTCTGAACTTTTTTGCATCAGGGTGTGCCTGTGACAAGCGACGTCAGCTTCACACATGGTGTAGCAATGGGCTTTTGATGCTTTGAATGTATTTGGTTGCATCAAATATCATAAATTTTCATGATTTAGACTAGTCAATCATGAAATTTTATGATATTTAATGCAACCAAATGCACCTTTGGTGAAATGAGAAACAATGTGAACTTACCATGATATATTGATCCCACACGTTTTCCGTGGCGGTCACAGTATGCAAGGTATCATCCCAACTGAATCCATTTTGGTCGAGTAGCGCCGTCACAGTCAGATACTGTTTCTGGAGAATATTAAAATGGCTTTTCAACTGCTGCTGGCTAAATTGCAGACCATGCTTCTGATTGAAAATGTCGCTTATTGCCTTCCATGCTGCCTTCTCGAATCCATTCTCACCTCGGTTCCCTTGCCGTTCTTGTTCAATCAATAGCTCGATGAGGAAAGCATCACCTGCAGGTGTCCAACCGGCTTTTGCACGTTCTTGGGAATCACAAGGCAGAGTAGACATCTTGTATTTCTAATGAAGAAAATGAAAAAAAAAAAAAAAACCTGTATATGACTATAGATGCCCAAGTATATTACTTATTATGTTGCCTAGCTAATGCCATCATAACATGTATTCATGTTCACATATATGCATTCTCTCAATAAGGTCTTTGACTGACATTAAAAGGAGATCCTATCAACTTGTTCCAACCTAGGATAATAAGCTCATTAGCCTGGTCTTACTTCACTGTTGAAAAATGAAAGAGGAATTCCATCTCCAAGCTTAACACAGATGTAGCTTGCATTTTTTTGGGGTGTGAAGCAGTGTCCGATCAAAATACCCAACAAGCATTAGCTCTCCTTGGAAATGGGGCAATCCAGCTGCACCTTCCAATATGGCTACCTTGCTACAACTTCACTCCAGGCACTAATGTTCATAAATTTTCATATATTGAGGTTCACCAGTTTCATTATTCAAAGGTATCAGAGCTCTGGGTCTATATACAGAAACCAAGCACAAGGCCAGAGGTATACAGTGCTCTGGCCGAATTTTGTATAGTACTGTTAATGGGCAGAAGGAGAGTCAAAAGTTCAGCCATGGAAGCAAATGCTCCCACCCCAAACTCGAAATGAGTGGGTATCTAATAATTGTGTGGAATTTTCATTTATTTCCTGTTCTTTCAATCAGTAGCCTCCTCATGCAAATTTTGGAGAGGTGGGCAAAGGCAAGATAACGCTGCACAAAGGCTGAGACCCAAACCGGAAGTAGTTGCAAATTGATTTCGGTTCGGATAGGGGCCTGTTCGGGAAGGTGGATACCTGTGAATAAAAATATGAATTCTCCTAATAAGACAACTTCCACCATTTGAGAAACAATTTCCTTTTCCTAGCTTTTCTTATATAACAATAAAATAAAAATAATTAAAACCATCAGATTCCATCATTTTCCATTTCCTAAGGATTTCATAAGGCCCTATTTGGGAACAAGGAAATGAGAATAGGAATTTGGTAAATCCGTCAACTTGTCAAATTCATAGATTTGAAATGAATTTGCATTGGATTTCAATTTGGCAAATTTCAAAGTCCACTGTTAGGGAATCCAACTACAAATCAATGGATTTGGAGAGCATTTATTGCATGGTAGAGCATTAATGCAAATGAATTAACTTTTTCTTTTGAAAATTATATCATTTTGAGGATTTGATAAGTCTTTATTTTATTTATTTATTTATTTATTTATTTATTATTATTATTATTATATATAAAAGATTCAGATTTGCCCCAAATCCATGGATTTATGGAGGTGTGGATTTGGCAAATCCCCAAGATGGGATCTCACACAGATCGGCACGATCAGCTCCTAGTCAGTCAGATCAGGTCGGTTTATATTTTGATTCGGGGATGGATCATTGGTTGATCGAGTGGATCCAACATGATGATTGCATAGATAACAAATGCTTGATCATTCATGATGTGTGAATTGTGCCCCACGTGGTGTGAGGCCAATTATCTACAAGCAATGGATGGATTTCAGTCCAGTCATTATGCGAGTATGCTAGTCTTGTATGTGACTTTTGTGTCCTAATTACTCTACTTTATTTAGCAAGGTAACGACGAGGTGGCATTACTTTGGTGAGCATTCTCATGGCCACGAACACAAATTTGGCTGGGTCAAAAGCACACTAGGGAAAGTGGCCAAATCGAGATCAGGTCACGAAAATGGGTGAGAGGAAGTTTGTAGATGAACACACGGCGGTGATGATGGTCCTGAGAATTATCTAAGGTGCCGAATCAAATGAGCGATTGGATGTTATTGCAAGCTATTTTTGAAAAAAAATAATTATATTATTATATTAATATTTTCAACATATTTTTTATCAATCAAGTTTTCTAAAGAGAAAATTTGTTCGATCTCAAAAGTAAATAAAGTGTGCGTCATGATCAGGACATCGAAATTTGTGGGCACAACAACACATGGAATCAAGCATGCCTAATTGAGTGTGAGTAAATCAACGGTCCAAGACAAGCGATTGAAAATTTTGACAAATGGTTTATGATTCATTTATGGATTTGGTGCAATGTCATTCCCTAGGGCGGATTATATTCTTAGAGGTATGCCAATTGATTGGAATGTGTATATAGAGTTTTCTTATTGGAAGAGAGCATAGTGATTCGGTACACCCCATTACCACTATAACTTAAGAGATACTTGAGTTAGTTTCTAATTAGGATTTCTCTAAGATTAAGATATATAAATATAAGTGTAGGGCTTTGATTTGAGACTTCTCTCCCTTCTCTAGCTAAAAAAAATTATCTTCCCTTCTAAAAGCCCTAATCCATCAAATCTAGAGATCTCATAATGATAATGTGTAGTGTTCTCATCTCTAGTGGGCTTTCCTTCACCTGTTATGGTGCTTCTACTTATATCAATAACATATTTTCTAATAGAAACTGCAGCTCCTACAAACAAATCTCAACCAATTCATAACCAATAGAAGGGCGTGTATGATGATGAACTACAAAACCCAGTTTTCAGCTAATCAATGATGCTTACCCATGGTGTAAATAAATAAAAAATAAATAAATAAATAAATAAATAAAAAATAAAAACACCCGTTGGCTGGATGATCAGATGTTCCACTGTATCCTACAAACAGACGGTCAGGATCGTCCAGTTTTGGGTACTCCAACGAACTACTAAACTGGTTACTTAGGGGGAAAACCAATTGATCCGTACCATCAAATCCCAAAAGAAACAGAGGGGGAGTTCCTCGATCCAGAACTCCAAAAACAAAACACCACCCGAGAGGATCAAATCTCCTCTAATCAGCATCAAATCAACCTCATCAAGAAAAACCTATCAATTCCCTAACCATTCCCTCATTCCATGAACACCCAAAAACCCCACAAAAATCTACCCAAAAAAATAAACCCTTGCTGCATTAACACATGATCAAACACCTCAGATCATCATCATCAAAGAAAAGAGAAATGGGTATTCAAGAAATCCATTAAATAAATAAATAAATAAATAAATAAAAGAGTTTTGAATCTCATAATCCAAACATCTTAGCAATCTAAGAAGACCCATTTGAGGAGAAGTTGAGAAAATTACCTTTTATCGTAGCGAGAGAGAGAGAGAGAGAGAGAGAGAGAGAGAGAGAGATATGGGCGCGTTTGGATGTTGGGCGGAAATTGCTCTCAAACAGATTAGTTTTCGTTTCGCTCGGCGTTTGGCGAAGCCGAAAGCTTTCGGAATCAAATTTACTACAACACCCCTGCAACAGGCAAAAAAGCTCTGTGGGGCCCACCGTGATGTGTGTGTTACATCCACTCCGTCCATCACTTGCCCCAGATCTTGCTAGGACTTAATCCTTAAAATAAATGCCAATACGAAACTCAAGTGGGCCACACCTAAGGGAAAATTGGAGATTGGGGCTGACACCACATAAAATTTATGATAGAGCGGGTATCACATGATTTTCTTTCTTGTGTTATAGCCTACTTAAGTATTAGATGGTTTCATGCAAACCTTCTATGCTGCCATATATGCATTGGTAGCATTGTCATAGCCATCCATCATGTGGTTTGCACCTATTAAAACACCTATTAAAATCTCTCGTACAAAAGTCTGGATTGTCCATGCCACAATGTTAGGAACACTGGCTTTTTAAAAACTAGCTCAATTTTTTCTTACTATTGATTTGTTTCAAAATGGCGTTGCGAGTGGATAGTTTTGATTGACAAGACAAGGGAAGTTGTAAAGGCAGAGCTAGATTAACAAAGATGTGCTTTAAAATTTAAAAGATTTAAAATTATTTGGACTAAAACAAAATTATGGAATACAATTTTAGAAAGAAAATGAATGAGAACAGGAAATTAATAAAGATTGCTAATCAAGAAGATTTTCAAAATAACCACTTTCGATATCTTAGGTTGATAGTTGATGAGCATCTGGAGATGTTGAGAAGGATATTTCTCTACTAAAATTCAAGTAGGGTGGAAGAAATGGAGATATGCCTATGCACGTTTATGTGATTATCACATTCTATGCAAATTGAAAGGGAAATTGTTGGTTTTGATAAAGAAATAAAGCGAAAAAAAAGTTACATATAAGAAATAATTCGAGTATTATCTGAAAGGTGAGGCACTTTACAATTGTTGTCTTAAAGACAACAGAAGGAGGATCCTTATGCACTTGGTATCGACAACTCTTGCTCCCAATATACAATAGCTCTCTTCTCTGATACACGGTTTAAAACAGGTGCACATGTGATTTCAGTCACATGAATCCAAGCTTATTCATATTGACTTACTCAAATAAAGATTGCAGAGAGAAGAACTAGAGAAAATTAAAGAGAAGACAATGAGATAGATTTTCTATATGTTGCAAGGAGAAACGAGATGTCTTTATAAAGGAGATTGTTCGGGCTCAAGGCATATGCGGATAGTGCATTAATAACAAGCAAGTGCATGCCAGCTCATTAATAATTCATCGGCACATGAAGACTCTAATCATGCGGGCATGCAAGTGACACTTACAAAGAAAAATAAAAGTGACTGAGTCAAAGACACACCACACCACAATTGCAGCCTTCGCGTGTGTAAGGTTACACCCATGGCATATTCTTAATTCTCTATATAAATAACAAGTGAAGGATTCTAATATAGAAGTTTTAGTTTTTTAGTTCAATTCCAATATGGGACTAAACCCAACACACACAAAATGAAAAAAAAAAAAAAAAAAAAACAAAATAAGAAGGTAAAAGAAAACCAATTTTTCTATTTTTTAAATCCATTCTTTCTAGCCGAATATTTATAAGATAGATATAAGACTGGCCATGTTTTATAGGATAAAATGTTGGGTAGTTAAGGAACAATATACCTATAGGATAAGTGTTGCTGACACAATGATGTTGAAACGAATGAGTAGAAAAATAAGAAAAGATAAAATTAAAAATAACTACATAGAGATGTAACTGAGTCGAGTTAGCTCAGTCAACTCGCTCGGCTTGACTCGACTCGAAAAAGCTCAACTCGCCTTGGCTCGAAACTGGATTCAGATTGAGTTCAGCTGGTTTTTGGAGCTCAAAAAAAAAATAAAAATGAGTTGAGTAATTTGAGCTTGCCTAAGCTCGACTTGACTCGACTTAAACCTCAACTCGAATTGACTCACATTGAATTGGCTCGGTGGCTTAGTCATTTTAATCTTCATGATGCTCACTGAGTGTTTAATGAAATGCCTCAACAAAATATTGTTTTTTGTACTGCCCTTATATCAAGGTATTCTCGAAATAGGTATTCAACGGAAGATTGAATAAATAAATCCTCACAAAAAAATAATAATTTACATTCTAGGACTACCCTCGCATCTTGATTTCAATGTTACTCGTCGAATGTTTGATGAAAAGCATGTAGAACTTTTTTACTGATTTCCATTTGAAGTATAGGATATTGAAATTGCAATATATATGTTTGAGAAACTGTCACACAAGCTCAAACTTGACTCGAGCATACCCGAGCTATTGACCAAACCGAGCTAAGTTCGAGCTAGGGTTGGCTATTAGTCGAGCTAAGTTGAGCTCAACTCATGTACAACTCTATAAATACATTATACGAAATTTAAATATAGTACCAATAGATAACAAAATAAAGGAAGGTAGGCTTATATGGTTTTATCATGTACAACATATATAGACTAAGAACTACGCTTGTTAAGCGGATTGAGTTGATACAAATTAAAAGCTCTAAAATGGTAAGGGAAAGACTTTAAGGGCTTGTTTGGTTTGATGTATTTTAGGGGAATTGTAGTGTTTTTTATGCTTTTTTACATACTACAAGAATTTGTGATGGAAGGTATGTACAATAACTTTTAGGTACGAAAAATGATATGCATGTTGTGGGTCCCACCATGATGTATATATTTTATCCACACCTTCTATTCATTTGGCTAGATCATTCTAGGGTATGCCTCCAAAAACGACACAGATCCAAAGCTTAAGTGGAGAACACTATGGGAAGAATATTTAAATAGTTAGTGTTCAATATCCGGTATTTTTATGTGGTGTGGTACACACTTGATCTTTGAATCTACCTCGTTTTAGGTCCATGCCCTAAAATGATATGTACTAATGAATGAATGGAGTGGATGTAACACATATATCATGGTGGGGCCCACCAACCTTTGGCTACAAATTCTCATGAAACCTGAAACGGGGCAACTGCTCTTAACTTTCAAACGCATGTGGTGTTATTTGATGTATGTATTTAATATTGATTTAAGAGAAATTTTATGAAAAAATATAGAATTATATCAAACCAAACCAGCTTTAAAGAATGTGAACGAAGGTAGTAAGAAAAGACATTAATAAACAACCACATGCTTTAAAAAACACACTGGGCAAATTCATAGGAGAATATATTAGGAAGACATATTTGTTACACCAAGAATTGGAAGGTATATCAATGTATGATGAGATCCAATGATTTTTCACTGATGCTGACACTATAATAAGTAGGCTAGGCTTCAATAAGAGAAATATATTACCGATGAAACCTCTCGCTCTGATACTATGTCAAATCACCTATTGCTTTAAAAGATCGAACCATTAGATCAAATATATCAATATATATCAAGTGACTTCAACACGCAGTTCAACGAATTCAACCAACAGTAATTCTCATTCTTGAGCACTTGTAATTCTCATTCTTGAGCACTTGTAAGGTGGGCCAGGCATGTTCATAAAAGAAGACCAACGGATCACATTCGTTGTACTTGTATGGCCAAACTGATAAGTAGTCTGAGAAAATTTCACCCGCATGCATTCTCATTGTGGTCTGTCTGATGAACGGTCAACACCTCATACATGTGCTGCATTTTTCCATAATTTCAAAGCTCACTTTGGTCTGTGTTCTTTTCACAAGAGATTGTATGGCTTGGATGCTCAAAAGGTTGGGTTCTCCAATTTTGGACGATCGGATATATCCCAATCCAGCAGTAGCTCAATCCAACGGCAGGAGAAAACTGCATCGATAGTTGTAGATGCTTACTAAGCAACTGTCCGAGAGAAATCGAGACAATTTGGTTTGGTCGCATCACAATCTTATTGAATTCTCAATAGCGAATTTTGATTTGTTTGGTTTTTAATCAATTCCATTTTGAGAAATGCTTAGTAGATTTGCAGCGTACCCATCGTTGCATGTGGTTGAAATGTGAGCCCTTCATCAAGTGGGGTCCAACATGAACGTGGCCTGGACCAAAAATCTGGCCAGTTTATATATTGGAAGGACTAAGTGTACTAAGTAAACTCTGTGGGGTCCACTGTGATTTATGTATTCTATCTACTCCGCCCATCCATATTATCAGGTAATTATAGAACTTGAGCCCAAAAATAAAGCATATCCAGAGCTCAAGTGGACCACACCACAGGAAACATTATGAATTGTATGGATAAAGCTGATCTTTGTGTTTTCCCTTCATTCAGGTTTATGTGATTTGTGTTGGATGACAAATAAACATCACTATAGCCCCTGGCAAGGTTTCAACGGTGGATATCATAATTCCCACTGTTTCCTGTGATGTGGTACAGTTGAGATTTGGATATGCTTCAATTTTGAGCTCAACCCTTAAAATGAGCTGGAAAAACAAATGAACGGTGTGGATAAACCACATATATTGACAGTGGGCCCAACATAGTTTACCCAGTATGATAAAAGCATACCGAGTAACTCTAACTCGTACGCAATCCAATTTAATATTGAAAGGAACATTGTACTTTTGAGTATTGACAATTGTGTCCAAAACATGGTATGTTTTTCTCTCCCACGAGTGGTTAACCATCATTATGTAATTTATCCTCTCTGTCCATCCATTTTATCAAATAATTTTAGTGCTTGAGCTAAAAAAATGTAACATATCCAAATGTTAAACCGACCACACCACATGAAACAGTGTGAATTGAGCGTCTACCGTTGAAAAATTCTTTGTATCAAGCTTATATTTGTGTTTTCCCTTCATCCATGTCTGTGAGATCTTATGAACAGTTTGGATGGAAAGTAAACATCAATGTGGGCCCAAAAAGGTTTCAATGGTGAAAATCATTATTCCCATGGTTTCCTATGGAATAATCCACTTAGAGCTTTGGATATGCTTAAATTTAATTTGGGCTCAACCTCTTAAATTATCTGAAAAAACAGATGAACAGTGTGGATAAACCAAATACATTCATGGGGCCCAACTGAGTTTACTCACTACGAAAAGAGCACACTGAGGTACTCAGTAGGCAATCCGATTTCATCGTTGGCATGCCTGATGTGTATTGGGATGTTGTCCTCCTATCAGGTTTGAGAATACAGTTGGGATTGCGTCTAACAGACTCGGTCCTGGTAGGAGCTATGGAGCCCACCATAATGTACATGCACTAATTTTAAGAATAAGTCTAAAAACATCACAGATCTAAAGCTTAAGTGGATAACAACACAAAAAAAAATGGGGATTGTTACAAATTTTTAGGAGCCACGGAAGTTTGTAATCAAGTTGCTATTTGTATTTTCACTTCATCCATATCTAAGCATGTCGATATACGCCAACTGAGTTAGCTCGGTTAGCTCACTCGACGTGATTTAAAAAAGTTCAATTTGGCTTGATTCAAAACTAAATTCAAGTTGAGTTGAGCTGATTTTTTTAATTAAAAAAAATTTCGAACCGAATTCGAGCTTGCCCAAGCTTGACTCAACTCAAATCAAATCCCAACTCGAATCAAACTCAGATCAAACCAGTTTAGTGACTCGGATACTTTGATATTGATGTTGCCCACCAAGTGTTTTATGAAATGACTTAACGAAATGTCAACCGACAGCAAAAAGAGGTATGTATATGAGTTAAATATATATATATATATATATATATATATATATATATATATATTATTATTATTATTATTTTATTTTTAATATTACTTATGAGGTATTTGATGAAATACGTATAAACAACTGCTGTTATTATACATAAAGTAAAAATTTGAAAGTAAACACCATGTATCTGTGAAATCGATGCACCTGCTTATCTTAACTCAAACTTATCCAAGCTGCTGACCCAACCGAGTTGAGCCGAGTCGAGCTGACTCGGTTCGTCTGTGTACACCTTTGTATCCAAGTAACCTTCGTAAATATGTTGAATGGTAAATAAACATCATGGCCGACTTAGGAAGGTCGCAACGATGGTGTTATGACCTCTGCTTTGTGGTGTGTCCCACTTGAGCCTTTTATCTGCTTAACTTTTGGACCCATCCCTTAAACCAAATCTGTTAAAATGGATGAACGGCATGGATAAAACATATACACAACGGTGGGCCCCACAGAGCCCTTTCCAGTACCTATTCCGTACTGACAGGGGTAGGACGATTCCGCGTACAGAAAATGCAATCACATCCTCAAAAGCCGGCAATGCATGGAAATTGTACGGTACGGACGCTGATTGGGTACTGCCGCCGGTCTTTACCAGGAACGGATGGGGCCCTGATGCCTACTTTGATGTATTTGTTTTATCCACACCGTTCATTGTTTTTTTAAATATAATTTTAGGGTTTTATCTAAAAAATTGAGGTAGATCAAAGTCTTAAGTGGACCACACTGTATGAAGCAATTGGATGACCGTTGAAACCTTCCTAGCGCCCAGAGTTATAGTTAATTTCCATCTGACCCGTTCATAAGGTCACATGGATCTGTATGAAATAAAAAAAACAAATATCATCTTGATCCAAAACTCCTGTGGCCCCCAAGAGTTTCAATGGTAGGTGTTTAATATCCACTATGTGGTCCACTTAATAATTAGATACCCTCAATTTTTTGTCTCAAATTCTAAAATGACATGAAAAAAATGGATGGACGGTGTGGATAAAACCCATACATCATGATGGCCCCTCATAACTCTCGTACATTATTAGCCAGAGACGGCGGTGTAGTACCAATCCGGGTCCGTATGGTACGAGGGGGCCAGCTTTACACGCACAGCCACAAGGCACTCGAAAGTCGAACCTATAACCTCGCGGGCCGGCTTCGATGGATCCCCGGATCCACCGAGGTAGGTGGGATCCCTGACCGTGGGGCCCACCTTGATGTATGTTCCTTATATCCACGCCGTCCATCCGTTTTGAAGACTCATTTAGGACATGATCCAAAAAATGACCCAGGGCTAAATTTTAGATGGAAGTCCAAATTTCAGGTGGACCATAATACAGGAAACCGTGGTAATCGACCATTGAAAACTTGTCGTGGGGCATAAAAGTTTTGGATGAAGCTGATATTTTTGTGGTCACTTCATCCAGGACTTTGTGATCTTATCAACGGGTTGGATGGAAAATAAACACTATAGTGGGCCCAATGAAGCTTTTAATAGTGAGAATTCAATCACAACTGTTCCTTGTGGTATGGTCCACCCAAGATTTGGATCTACTTCATTTTTTGAATCATGGCCTAGAATGAGCCGTCAAAATGGACCGTGTGGATGTAAGGAACATACATCACAATGGCCCCACGGATCATGACCAAACCATCCATTCTGTGAGCCTCACCGTGGGTTTTTTTTTGTTAGCTTGTTAGTACACATTATACTTCACTGTTGGCCATCTGAATTGATACCAAGACCTCAGTATTAAAACTAGGTATATTTCGGTCAGTCTACGCTTGAACTAACAGTTCATGTTCAGAGGCCAAAGGTTTGATTGCAGGGATTTCTTTTGAGATGGGACCAACCCACGGTGAGCTGTTGTTTTAACCGTCCGTTTGTATGTAACCGATCAGATGGTCCAAGAAATAGGTGGAGTTATCAGCTGGCCCACTAAAATGCCCCACCTACTACTAGTCTCATTTTAGGCTAGTTTTTATTTGATACTCCGGCGACGTTTGATACACAGGTACTCAGAAATTGAAACGCGACATTCACTAACTCAAATCGAACCAATTAAAACGTGATCCAATGTCGTCACAACTCCAAAATGGTCAAAAAATACTAACCTATGATTCGTGGATTGGATTTTATTTTATTCTTAACCGTCCAATGAATTTCCACCAATCCGACGGTCAGGTAATCAAATAAGCTAAAAACGATATTCAAATAAGCATAACCTTTCATGGTTCTAAACTGGGACCCATAATTTAGATAGTATAATTTGCATTACTTGATTTCTTAAGTGCCTGCGTATCATTCATCGCCGTCTGCCAGAGTATCAAAGCATTTCTCCTCCAAACGTACTCGCACCCGTGCAATTTCAACTCAGACGCACCGACACGGCACACGTGTACACATCCAAGCCGCTCATCAAGCGGCCCTCACTTTGCAGATGCCCTGACCAAAAATCAGACCGGACCACTTGTATGGTGGGTCACATATGAGGGTCAATTTATTCTAACCATTCACCTGATTACACCAACTTTACCTGTGGGCCCAGCTCATCTAAACGGTGGGTCCCACCTGTTGAGCAGCTTGTAACATCCACACGTGTATGCCGCGAGTCTCTAGGAAATTGAAACCGGGCAAGTACACATTGCCACTAGCCCGACGCGAAATTTTCAAACCCCGTGCGAACATAAGCTCCTTGGGCCCCACCGTGATGTGCATGTGACATCCAGTCCGTCCAATATTTGGAAAAGATAAAATTTAAGGACATGATCTGGTGATCCACAACTCAAATGGGCCACACCAGAGATAGAAGTGAGATAGTAAAAACCTACCATTGAAACATTCTTAGGGCCACAGAAGTTTTTAATCTGGCTGATATTTAGTTAATCCCTTCATCCTGTTGGAACCTACCTTATGAACGGGTTGGATGGAAGATGAAACATCAAAGTAGGCCCAAGAAACGTTTCAAAATGGGCGTTTTCATCACAACGGTTGGATTGGCGTGGTCCAATTAAAAGTTGGGTCAAATTGATTTTTGATCTTAATTCATAAAATGAGTTACCACGAATAATGGACAGAGTGGATTTTCATACAAACATCAAGGTGGGCCCCATAGATATTTATGTTGCACGGACTGCATACATCAACTGTTGTAGGAAAATCGCTTCCCATTAACCCAAACCAAAAGTACGATCCCAGCCGTCAGATAAATAGCGGGTAACACGTGTCAATTCGGGAACACACCTCAACACTTGTAGCTGTTGCAAGGGAGCAACGTCTCCTTTTTAAACACTTGCTACTGCTCTTCCCCATTTCCCAACATGTAGAAAATTCAAAAAACTCAAAAGCAGCTGGAAAAACCCATCAAACCTCCTGAAAATTTCAATCTCATCCACACAGAAATGCATGAAAATGGAGAGCATTTACCGGCCGTCGATCTTCCTACAGTGACTGAAACCGACGGCGGCGACTCGTCGGGCGGTTGCTCGAAGGAAAACCTCGATGTCTCAGATGACCGAGACTCTGCTTGTCGGAATTCCTCTGAATCGATTGAAGGAGAGCTGTCTCAGAATTCCGATACCCGCAAATCAGTACCGGAGAATTCAGAGCATCTGGAATTCTGCAATGAACCATCAGGATCAAGGCCGATGTGAGTGGTAACATTGCAGATTTCCAACGGTGTCGGTACATAGCCTTTGCTTGCGTAGTCGTGATTCCTCCTCAAATTCTCAGAATCGTCATTTGGGTTTTTGTGGAGACAAATCGCTCTGCCTTTTTACGCAGACCCGAGAAATGTCGTGGCGATTCGTGCGAGGAGAGATTGAAGAAGCATTTCTTAGCAAATGTGCCAATGTAGTACATGTGTGCTGCCTCAGAGCCACTCATCAGGTGGGGCCCACATTCAATATGCAGTTGACCAAAAATGAAGGTGGTCCACTCATCAGTTGGGCTACTTGGGTTCGGCGAATATCGACTGTCCATTTTTCTAATACATGTATAGACCAACTGGTCGATGGACTAGTCTGATTTTTGGTGTAGGGTAGTTCGTGGTGGCCCACCCGCTGATGAGTAGCATGGGTCCTGTATATGCTACATTTGATTTTTGGGTCACAAATCGCCTCTTCGATCTCTCTTGGCAAATCGCCTCAGCACTTAATTTAAACCCATGTTTTTTTTTTTTTTTTTTGTGTGTGTATTGATTGTAAATTTCCTGATTTCTCTTCAAATATCCTTAAATTCCATCTGGGTATGTGTGTTGGATGAATTATTCAGCATTTGTAGGGATGCCATCGGATGAGTTGGACCGATACACCCCCTGACTCGGGTGAATCACGTCTCGACTCGAGATGGACTGAGTTTATCGAAGTAAAACCATGGTTTAGTGCATCTCAAAGGAAATGCTTGTTGCAAGTTTAAGTACTTGATTTGATCAAAATGGTGTTTAAAGGTTTTGACATTTGCAATTGAATCAAAGGTTTTTTTTTTTTTTTTAATGAGAATGTATGAATTTATTGGAAGGGGTTACAAGGAAGAAAGATGTTCTTTGATACTCTGGAAGAGTATGATGATTCCTATGCATGCACACAGCCATTGTACCCTGGATATACATGTTACTCAAATTAAACCATCCATAGCATGGGACCCACTTTAGTTGGGTCACAATCCAAAATTTTACACTGAACCATGGTGTACCGTAAAGGTTGTTACGGGGTCGTAAAGGCCGTTGCGTAAAGGTAATGGTGGCAACCATTACACGTTACGGGATCGTAACGGTCGTAACAGCTGTTATGGAAAAAAATGACCTATAATTGCCGTTAACGGCACGTTACATCCGTATAAAAGCCATAACAGCCCCATAATTGTTTGTTACGGGACAAATAGGTTTTCCATACTTTTTAATCAACATTGTGGGGCAGATACAGGTTTTTTGAGATTTTTTTTTTTCAATAAAAAAAGAGACCGTAATGGCCATTACGGGGGCTGTAATAGCCGTTACGACCCGTATCGTAAAGGCGACGGTGGTGGCCGTTATTGCCACCATTACCGTTACAAAACACCTTGCACCGAACTGGTTCATCCGAGCTGACCAATTTGTTCATGTCTAATAGATGGTTAATATGAAAAAAAAAAAAAAAGTCGACGTTCATTACTAAGAGGTTAGGTTAGGATCGTTGAATCAATATGATTTTAGGGAAATTTATATGAGCCTCATCAATTTTGTGGGATTGATGCCTTGTAATATCGGTCCTATCTGGTAATTTCCGGTGGTTGTTTGCTCATCGATACTTAGTTCTAGATCATCTGACTAGAGCTGAAATCTGAAATATTGGCAGACCATGTTTTCTAATTAGTGAAAAGTACTATTGATATGTTATCTTCTTGAAGTTTATGTCTAGCTTTCATGATAGGTCATGTTATCAAAATGCTCTTTATTTGCTTTGGATACCACAAGATGATAGTTACACCATGCAATGGTCTATGTTACCATGTTTGATACACTACCAATTGCTTAAGCTCCGCACGGATCTTCAGTTGAATCAATTGCAATCATTCAATTCCATGAAAATCGGCCAAAGTGAGGCTAGCCCCAAATTTCAAACTAGCATAATCTCAAGCCCAACTTGAAATGCACGGAAATGCAATTAGGGACTCGGTTATCATTTTTGTTATTACAGATTGAATGAAGTACAATTCTGTTCAACCGAGCATCCACACACCAACTTAGGAACAATGTACTTGTCTCATGTTACATTCTCATCTAGCAAGGAAGTTTTCCGAGGACTATAGGGCCATCTTCTTTCATCTTGATCGAATTCTTTACTTTAGTTTCCGATGCATTTGGTTGCACCAAATATCACAAAATTTCATGATATTTGGTGCAACCAAACACGCCCTTAACTTTGTCAGAGTGTAATTTAACATATCTTCATGGCAGTGTTCAAAGTGGGGATTCGGGCTTTGATGCATTTGTCCTATACAAAGAAGTGACTGCCAGAGGAGGATTTGAGAAGGTATTTGTGGCGTTGTTTGTTAGTGGACTTTGATCATTGTTTACGGGATAATGGTATTTCTTGCTTGAGCTAAGCATGTGAATTCATCAAATAGTTTCTCTTTCTGGATGACTCCTTGAAACCTTTGTTGTGTACATTGTTCCACAAGTAGAGTTTCAGACTACAAACTCAAATCTCACTTAACTGTTTATGTGTTTATTTTACTTTGTCCTTTCTTGCATTATTAAGTGGTTTCTAGTCTTTTTGAGCTTTCATACAATGATTGCAGAAGAGTTGTACAATAATCTAATGGATTTTTGGTTTGTTCAAGTGATGTTACGTACTTCACTGTAGATCTCCCGTGCACCAAAACTCCACTGGGTTGAAAGATCTTAACAATTGAATGCACACACTTTTTCCAGTTTAAAGCAAACCATTTATGTATTTTCTTTCTTAATCATCTATTTCCTAACCAACAATTAAAGGGCTAGGTTTCTCCACAATTGGGCTCATAATGTTCAATGGTTTGGATCATTGAACAATGTGCCCCACTTGAGCAAATTATCCGAGTGTTCTATATAAACGCCCGACTAGAGCATTGCATAATACCTCATTCTCTTTTGGCGGAGAGTTTCATGCACTTCTGTTGGAAGTCTATTTACTTATTTACATCTTTTGTTCAATTGAACATGATTGTCAATTACTCTTTATGAATTGCAAACTCTATATCATCAATTAACCACCAACATCAGCACCATCCCTTCTCACCACCTCAATCCACGTCCATTTAGGACTTCCTCTCTTCCTTCTTTAATCCCCTTCAACCCTCTAATCAATGTTTCCCTCCTTTGAAGCCATCTTCACTCGTCATTGTGCATGAGCAAAACCGCTTTCCATCATTTCATCTCCGACTACTAGCCTGATTTGGATGACTTATTCTTAATCATATCCTTCCTAGTCTTCCCACACATCCATCTCAATATGCTCATCCTTGCGACACTCTGCCTCATATAGCATAGATGGTCAGATAGTTGTCTTATAAAAAAAATTTCCCTAAGTTTTGTAGGCATGCGACAATCACTCAAAACTCCATAAGCACATCTCTACTTCATCCACCAATGTCTAATTCAATTGGAAATTATCCTTCCTTTCAAATCTAGGTAACAAAACAAATCGCTTTGATGGATATCTTGACTATTTATCTAAACCCTTACCTCTATAACTGTCTCTACTAAAATTGCATTTCAAATACTCCATCTTGGTTATGCTAATTAGAGTTGTACACGATCCGAGTCAGCTCGGTTAACTCGCTCGACTCAGCTAAGAAAAGCTCAACTCGACTCGGCTTGAAACTAGGTTCGGGCTGAGTCGAGCTGATTTTTGGGAGCTTGAAAAAATTCGAGCTGAGTTCGAGTTGGACCGATCTAGACTCGACTCGGCTTGGTCCCCGACTCAGTTTGGCTCGGATTGACTGGGTATATAAATACCTGGTCGAGCGCCCTAGCCCAAGCCCTAATTAAAAAATTCTAATATCCCCCCCATTTCTCTATCCTTCTCAGTTCGTCCAAACACATGCCCCCTCCCCTAGCCCACCACCCCTCTCGCCCATGCCCTCCATGCCCAATAACCGAACCCTTGTTGCCCAATGCCCATTTTCCTTTCGGTGCCAATACTCTCTCTCATCCTCCTCTCTACTCTCTTTGTATTCGGTTGCCTGGCCGGCCACTGTCCATGGCAGCCCCACCGGCAACTGTTCGTGGCACTCAGCCAGCCACTATCCATGGCAACTCAATCAGTTTTAATTTTTAATTAATGTTAATATTTATTTTTTATATATATATATATATATATATATAATATGTTAATATATATTTCAAAGTTGGCTCAATAGATAGAACTTGAACTCGGCTTGAACTCAGCTTGAGCTGGCCCAAGCTGCTGACCAAACTGGGTCGCTGGACAGTCAGACTCGAGGACATATCCGAGTTCAAGCTGGGGTTGGCTGCTCGCCGAGCCGAGCCGAGCCAAGCTCAACTCGATTCGACTCATGCACAACTCTACTGCTATTTTTTAAGACTTTGGACTACATAGTCTTTCCTGTAACCTTCAATCTAGCATCAATAAACTACATTAGGTTGTGTTTGGTTGCACCGAATTTCATGAAGTGTCACGAAAATTTTCACCAAATCAGACTGATTAATCATGATATATGGTGCAACCAAACATGTCCTTACATATTATTAAACATTTGCTTTTCTCACTACATGGTGATGAAGATTTTTTTCAGTTGATTATAGTCTTCTCAACTCTTTATTGAAACTGAACTTTTTCAGGTTACCAAAGATGGAAGATGGGGTGAAGTTGCATCTGCTTTAAACTTGAAAATCGAAGCTCCAGGTCTTTTTTTTCTACTTCAAGAAAACTATGTGTATCTTCTTGAGCAAATGTACATCCTTACAATGCAAGGGGAGCTGGCTGCACCTTTTGGTATGCAAGATGTTAACTTTCATGGAATGAGATGAACAATTACGATTCCCAAACTAGGATCATGAAATGCTTGTATATACAATATTATCAATTAGAACACCACAATCGGGGATGGAGATCAAGCACATACATTGAGCCATGGTGAACCGGTGGTGCACAACACACTTCCCTAGGCACAAGCTCTATGGATGGACAGCTCCGATCATCGGTCCACACCTCCTAGGGTGTAGACACCCTTGGCTCACCTTCTCCCCAATTCGCTGAGGGTGTGTTTGATTTTTCAAATTCCCTATAAATACAAGGAAATGAGTTATTATTATCTTGTTCCTGTGTTTGATAAGATCCGGAGATCAGTGAGGATTTTTCCTCAAAAATCAATCCAAGAAGGGCTGAATTAAATTTGTGGGCCCCACCATGATGTAAGTGACTTATCCATGCCATCCATCTGTTTTATGAGAAATTTTAGGGCATGAGGCAAAAAATGAGGCATATATGAATCTCAAATGCACCATACCACACGTAACAATCATCCAAAAGATGTCCATCATTATTTATTTTTCCTTCTTAGGGCCTACATTGATGTTTGTTTATCATCTAACATGTTCATGGTCACAAAGATATGGATAAAGGGAAAACACAAATATTGATCCAAAACTTCTAGGGCCCCAAAGAAGTTTTCAACGGTAGGCGTTCAAATCCCATTGTTTCCTCCGGTGTTCACTTGAGCTTTGGATCTGCCTCATTTTTTGACACATGCCCTAAAATGAGCTTGCAAAAGGGATGGATGGCATGGATTAGTCACGTACATGACGGTGGGCTCCATTTTTTTTCTTATTCCACCTCGGGTTTAGAGACAGAAAAGGTGTTGTCTGTGTCACGTTGGAACACTGCTTGTAATTACAGAAGTAAATAATCATTACCTATTTTCAAGTATTCGCACAACCAATTGAAAAATCAAACACCCCCTAAGTGTATATGAGTAGGGGTGTACATCGAGTTGAACCGAGTCGAGCTGGCTCAGCTCGGCTTGGTCCTCGAGCCTGACTGGTCAGCTCAACTCGGTTCGATCAGCAGCTCGGGCCAGTTCAAGCCAAGTTCGAGCCGAGTTCGCATGTGCAACATTTCCACAAACACCTGGACTGCACCTTCAAAATCCCACTGTATGCAAAACAACAGCAAAGGTTTTTAAGGTATTTTATCAAACACCTTCTAAGCAACATAAACATCAAGAAAAAAAGGGTATTCGTTTCATATACATACCTTCCTTGCCACAAGCCACACTTCGTTGAGTCATTTCATCAAACATTTGATGAGCAACATCAATATCAAAGTAACCGAGTCACCGAACTGGTTCGATCCGAGTTTGATTCGAGCTGGGTTCGATCCGAGTCGAGTCGAGGTGAGGCCAGCTTGAACTCGGCTCGAACTCATTTTTGAGATCAAAAAATCAGTCGACTCGGCTCGAACTCACCTTCGAAACAAGTCGAATCGAGCTAACTGAGCTTGCTTGGTTCGTGTACACCTCTATATACTGGAGATGGGTAGCCCCGCATTTTTTATGAGCTTGGAGTGGAGAGCTAAGAGTCTCTCTTATTTATAGGCTTGGGTTCCTCTCTCCTGTCATAGAAACAAAATCCTACTCCGAGTCTTTTTCCTTACACATATTAGCCTCTTAGATATAGGGTTTCCTAATATGAGTACGGTTTAGCCCGAGTTTTCCTAAACTCCAAGGGACGAAGATACATGTGTGTGGGCCACCGTACATGTGGGCTATGCTAACAGGAGATTTCCTCAACAGGTTGGGCTGATGGATGGAATGCACTTAATTGAAGGAATTTGAGGCATTTTCTTCATTTGGATGAACCTTTTGTCTGTGTTTCTGATTCTTCTAGTCATTGTGCCTGGATCTGGATTGATTCTGCTCTTTTTCTTTATGAGCACTTTTATTTAGTTGTCCCTTTTTCATCACTGGGTCTGAAAAATAAATGAGCAGGACTACTCCCAGCACCTGATCTCTTCAAGAAGAACTTCACAGGCGAGGCTTCCAGCAATCAAGGCCGTCCATCAGGGAAAAGAAAGCGCAAGAAAAATTGCCCTCCACCCAACACAGGTCCTTTTTCATCCTTTTTATTTGACAAAATACAGCATATTTTCCTTTAGAGAGGATCAGATGCCAAAAATATATATTATCTTAGTTATCAATCATTCAACATGTGGTGCACATGTATGAGATCTGAACCTTCAATATGCTGGGCCCTAACACCAATGGGGCTACCTCAAAAATCGTACCAATTTGGTGATCATAGCCACTGATTGGAGGAATTTTGAGAATTACAAATGGGTGGTCTGGAAAGATTCCGACCAACATTCAACATGCAAAGGGAAAATATCATCCAAATGAAGGCTATGACATCTGACCGTGTGGTGTGGCGTGATTTTCACCCTACGGTCCATAAAGGTAGGACACACTCGATAAAGAGTCCACATCTCTTACATGTCTGTCACATATACTGGATATTTTCACTTTTAAATACTTCTGTTATAGTCATACTTTATGAAGAACATCTCTTTTTTCATTTTTCCAATTATTATTTTGCCTCTGATTTCTCAACCATTTTCTTCCTGCAGATGATACTGGGCCACACATGGGTAAAATCATGACCAGAATGATCAATACAAAAATCAACAGTGGTTATCTGATAACAGCCCAAGTTGGATCTCAGAAACTTGATGGGTTAGTATATCATGTTGAAGAATGTGCTGACGCACACTTCGCCATCATCCCTGGGCTAGTGGGCACTGTGGGCCCATATTCAGATTCAGAATCATGTCTTCAGATCCAACCATCAACACCCACTAAGTCAAAATCAAGATCAGGGTCGAAGAAAGCAGCAATTAAGGACCCGCATGCCCCACGGAGAATAAGAACTGCTTATCAAATTTTCTTAAGCGAGCAGCTTGGCCGTTTAAAGAAGACTCATCCTAAGAACATAAGGAAAGTGGCGACAGATGCTTGGAAGAGTCTCTCTGAGAGCGAGCGGTTGGTAAGAAGATGATTGTATCCGTAGTTTCGAAGCTTGTCATTTTTGCATGTAATGAGGGATCTAAAGAGTCTAAACTGCCATTTGGTGCTTACGCTTGGGTGATGTAGATCATTGATCTGATAGGCTCCATGGTCCATAGAAGATGGACCATGCGTCACAAAAGTTTCCTTAACAGGAAAAAGGCTGGAGATCGGATGGTTAGGATCTTCAGATAGTCTTAAACATTCTGTTTTTCTTTCTGATATACCTCTGAGGTTTTGTAAGGCCAAGTAAAATGCCACCTGTCTAAACGCAAGTGCAAGTACCAATGTGGCATATGTTTGCAAGGTCCTAGCTTTCCATCAGTTGGGCCACACTGATTGGATCTTCTGGTCTATAGATCAGGCAGTTTTGCTCCTCGTGTGGCCACAATGTACATAAACGAATGGAGAGCTGACACGAAGTTTTTTTAGTCATCCACATTGTGGCCCACCTGAGGAGTCAAACGGTTGAAATTTTAGGCCAAAAGATCAAGACAGTGTGTCCCCTCTCACACGTGCTGGCCGTGTAAATGGGTTTACCAAATCTCTTTATCATTTTTTTTTTTAATGTAAAGCGGGTCACGGACACTTTCATGGCAAAGATGGACTAGTGAAGGCCCGATCGGAGGTGGATATTATAAGGACCGTCAGAACATTAAAACAGTCATATCTCGCAAACCGGAATGAGTTTTTCGACATATCATATTTGATGTTGGGGTAGGGGAAGCTACTTTAGCCGACCAACCCTGCTATGCCAGGTTGCTCATGCCAGATTTGCGAGATTCCATCGGATCGACAGTCAAAAATCCATTTTATTTTCATTTTTACTATAAATAGTAAGTTCTAGCTGGCGTATAACTTTTAATCCCTTGAGTTGTAGGAGTTGTGCCAAACATGAAAATAGCTTAGGAAAGTTAGGAGAACAACGTGCTTAGGCTAAATTGGACACTATTTGTAAGTTTACTATGTATAGTAAGTCACGTTTTTAGGGAGTTTGAGTCTAAAACTTAGTCCTATGTTTGAGCTCATTACTTAAAGCATTGTAATTTTGTTTTTATTCATCAATTAATTTATTTTGAATTTATTATAAATTATTTATATTTTTTTGAATCCCTCGTGGATTCGAGGAATCTCTTTGAGTCCAGAGAGCTCCATGAATTCAGAGTAAGTTATTCCCTGAGGAAGGCGGTGATTGACCCTATCACGGCCCTTCCTGCGTCCCTCCCTATGTCAATTTTCCTACTAGATGAATTACTGGGTCTTGCTGCAGTTCGGCGTACTAGTGTTCTGGGCTCAGTTATTCAAGTGTGGCCCATGGTTTAATGGTCCAAACTGTTTATCCTAACTCTTTCATAGGTGGGGATATCAACGGTTAAGGTAAAAAAGCATAAATAGTCCAGAAAAATACTAAAGATTGGATGACTAGAATTTTCTAGACCGAAAGATTTCACAGGTATTAACCATCAACTGCACTCCCCATCCGATCAATGGTTTAGACACGCTGACCCACTGGCCCACTTTTATGGAATGTACGCATCAAGCCACTATTCACATCACAACGCACATTGGTACCTTTACTCCATGTACTATATTACAATGGCTAGATTTCCTTTTGTTTTTCTGGTTTTTCACTTACAGCCATACATCGAGGCGAGTCAGAAGGAAAAGGGAAGTTGCAAACAGGAGAGCGGCCTGGATGCTCCACAAAGAACAAGGAGTGCATATCAGATTTTCCTCTGCGAAAAATACGGTCAGTTAAAGATCCACCAAGATACAGAAACAAACAACCTGAAGATGGCGATAGACGCATGGAAGAGTCTTTCGGAGAGTGAGCGGCTGGTCAGTACAAGCTTCCCTCATTGTTTTCCTTCTTTTGCCAGTTTTGCATACTAGCAAGTAACCAAAATCCTTTCTTATAATCAGTGTTAGGATGTGTTTGGATGCACTATCTATTCGAATTGCAATAATTAGTTCAGTTAAATGGAAGTGACCAACTTGTAGTTACCTTCCTCAGAATTCGTAGGAAGTAGCTCTCGGATGCAGTTTCATTCCTCTTAGGTTCAACTAAGTAGCTGCCGTTTGCGATTACATTCCTTTCAGGTTCAACTTGGAAGTAATGTAAATGAGATTCAATTTGAAGTTCTTCAATGTTTACTAAAAAAGGTGATCTTGGGGCCCAAGGCTTTCCATTACCGTTACGATACGGGCCATAATAGCCGTTATGACCCCCGTAATAGTCGTTACGATCTCCTTTAAAAAAATGTTTGTGGACCATTACAGACCATTACGGGGCCGTTACAGCTAGTTTTTTTCTGTAACAGCCATTTCGGCCCGATAATGTGTAATAGTTACGACCGTTACTGTTACGTAATGGCCGTTATGTAACCAATTTGGAAAACCATGTTGGAGGCCATTTGGGCACAAAGTTGAGCTTCGGACAAATTGACGGGGTCATGCTCTCTTGGATAGGCCGTTTAGGTTATGCTGTCTTGAGAGCTCCTTCTCTTTGCTGTTTGTCAAACACCTTAGAACAATGATCAAAGGTGGAGTGTGGCCCATGTGGTGTATACGTGGAGCTTAAAATGAATGGTGACGCATGTAGCACTTATGGCACATGCACACACTAACACGTGGTACATGTAGGGCACTTGAAGACTCATGATGGCACACGTGGTGCATGTGGGGGTACTAGAACATGTCGGTAGCACGTGGCACATTTGGAATGTGTGATGCGTACACGCAGAACATTGTATTCCACTTGCGCCGAACTAGGGATGAGCTTTCCTTTCTCTTCTTTATTCCACCTTTTTCCCAGATGTGTCTATCCTTGCTTTATTCCAACTCACGACAAATTGCCTCTACTTTTCTTAGTTCTATACATAAATTAGTTGGACAAAACCATAGACTGCTTATCTAACCCTAACTGCTTGTGCCCAAGACAACTTTCGTGCAGTTAATGGCCCCTCAGTGATGACATATTCTATGACTGCTCGATCCTAGAGTCTCGGTAGTCTCGGGGTTTCAGTTTGTGCAAGCGGGGGCCATGGTTTATCGATCCAGACCATTGGTATCATGACCACCACCTTGGATGGTCCACAAGCTAAAATCCTCCTACATTGGAAGATCTTATTATCTTGAGCCTTCTATTTGTTGAATGCGGACCACATCGTTGTATTTTCATTTTCCCACTACCAATTGAAGGGGTTAGGATTTTCCATTCACAGCGAGCCCAACATATTAAAGGTTTGGATAACCGAATCACGGACCCCACTTGTAGAAAATGAAAACCGATGCCGAATTAAATGTCATCACGTCGAGCGCTTTGGAATAACTTAATTTCAATTTGGCCACGTGCACTTGATTGGACTAATTATTGTGATTCATATCGATAGAGCATCCAAACAGTCTGCAATTGATGTTAGTCTGATTATGAAACATCTATCTCATTGTCTTTTCAGCCATATGTAGAGGAAAGTCAGAAGGATAGGAAAAGGTACGAGCGGGAAATGGCTGCTTACAAGGAGCTGCAGAACACTCAGAGCAGCAATGAATTGTCTGTCGATGACTGCTACCATGTGTCGCTCGAAACGGAACTAGAATCCGGAGAATTCCATGTGTCGGACGAATCAACAGCTCAGATCGCTTGCCACTTAATGGAAAATGCCAATCTTCTAACTGCATCCCAGATGGACTGGGACTTCTGTTAGTCATTCCACATTTCCACATGAAAATCAGGAGGCATTTTTTTGCATGGGGGGCCTTTATTTTCATGGAAGCTTTTGGCAACAGATGCATGGTTAAGATCTCATTTCAGCTGACTGGGAGCGGGCCACTGAATCAAATCGGAGCAGATGAGGTTAGTGGTGTCTGTCATTTTGAAGTTGCACATATGGTTTTGTTTCTTTCTACTCAATGTGGGCCACGTCGCGTGTGGAATCGGTGTCGCTTTTTGCTTGGTGGGTCTTTTGTAAGATGTGGCCCATTTGAGATCTATCAAGGAAGATTTGGCAGTTGGGTGCATGGCTAAGAGGATCTTTCAGCTGACTGGGTTTTGTATAGAGCTTCCATTGGCAGCTGACAATGAAGGTAAGTCACTACATCTTTTTTAATGTCTTTTGCTATTGTGAAGTTGTGGGTCTTTAGTAAGATGTAGTCACTTTGGATTGCACATGGTCCCAGAATCATCTTGATCAGATGATCCCAACCATCCAATTAAAAGGACTGCAGAATGTGTACTAGGACTAGATGAGATGGTTATGGTCATCTGATAAAGGTGATTTTGGGTTAGGTAAGACCCCTCCTATAGTGGCTAGTTATGACCATAGTGGGCCCCACCTTTGCACCATGATACAGTAAGGAGGGAATCTATATAGGGTGCCCACAGTCAACCTGGCCTGATTTTAACCGGCAGTATCCAAATTTTCAGAACCATTTGATAATCAAGTTCGGTTCGGGTTTAAAAATCGGGTCGTTTCCAAAATTTCTGAACCTTTTAAAAGTCGGGGCTAGTGGCCCTTGTTAAAAATTGGGTATTGTAGGTTCAGGTTGGTCCACTATCTTGGACCTGGTTTAGGATTGGTCTGGACTATTGTGGGGTCCACATGCTGTGTGCATTAGATCTACCCTGTTCATCATGTTTGGGCTCTCATGTTCATAGTAGTCCCCAAGAATCGGGCTGGTCGCAAATTCGCCATAAAGAACAATGCCGAATCATGGCTAAAACCACTAAATTCTGCATGGTGTGGCCCACCCGAGTTTTGGAATGGCCTAAATTTTGGTGTCCCTTCATATTGGTGGGTGTGTCGGATGCATGGACTGGGTGGCGTACACACAATACAAGGGACCATGATCCCATGGCCTAACAAAGAAGGATGTGGCTAATGCAGGGGCTAGATCGAAGGGTCTATATGGATTGGGTATTACCCAACTGATGTAATCGAAAAATGTTATCATTACAAATTTAGTATAGTCAAATATAGATGTTTTCAAGCTAGGTTCGAAGAAATTGTAGTTAGTATGCTTTTTAATTGCAGTATAAAGATTTATAGACAACATTAGTGTATTAGTGTATAGACTTGATGATTTGACATTGAAGTAATGCAAAAGTGAAATTATTATTATTTTACTTTTATGGTAAAAAACCAAACATGGCAATTGACGTCCGTCACTAAGTCATGGACCCTGCCATGATGTATGTGTTGTATCCAAACTGTTCATTTATTTCACGAGATCATTTTAGGTATGGGCTGAAAAAAAGGCAGATCTGAAGCTCAAGTGGACCACACTAGTGGGATTGAAAGTCTACTGTTGAAAACTTCTTAGGGCACAAAAGTTTTAGATCAATCTAATTTTTGTTTTTTCTCATAATCCAAGTGATCTGTGTGGCCTCGTGAACATGTTTGGTGAAAAATAACATGGTGGGCCCTACGAAGGGAATGATAGAAATCATTGTCCCCATTGCGGTGTGATCAACTTGAGCATTGGATCCGCCTCAATTTTGGGCTCATGATCTAAAATGATCTCGCTGAAGGGATGGACGGTGTGGATATAGCACATACATCATGGTGGGCCCCGAAGAACTTGGTGACATCAACACACCACGGGGATGGGTGGCGTGTGGCACTCCACGCAATCGTGTTTA
This sequence comes from Magnolia changhungtana, assembly GCA_030180095.1. Classification (NCBI taxonomy): domain Eukaryota; kingdom Viridiplantae; phylum Streptophyta; class Magnoliopsida; order Magnoliales; family Magnoliaceae; genus Magnolia; species Magnolia changhungtana. The sequence goes on from JASAUF010000378.1 coordinate 6,420,104, forward strand.
TATATATATATATATATATATATATATATATATATATATATATATATATATATCAAGTTTCACTTTTATCTAAAACTTTTATCCATACCGTCCATAGCAAAGAGAAATTCAAATCAAAGAAAGAAACTGTTTACATTTTTCACGGTCCACCAAAGTTTCGGATCAAAGTAAAATTTTATACTATGAGGTTTCATGAGGTTCTGCTTCATGTGGACGGTTCAGATTTGCGAGATTCATCATGTATGATGGGTTGTCAAAAAAGTTCGTACCTAAAACGTACGAACTGGTTCGCAGGTGAGCGTATCCATGTATATATATATATATATATATATATATATATATATATATATATATATATATATATATGTGGTAATGACAATCCTCAATCTAATCATTACCATACAACCAGGGAATAATGTGACATCCAGCCCATTGGAAAGATTGGCCCACCATGATCATCATATGCAAAACTCAAACCTATCCACCCATCAAGAGGGTCACACCTTTCTTTTGTTATCTTAGCAGCTACCCATTTATTTTCTATGGTGGGGCCCACCCAATGACTAGTTTTTGCATATGGTGATCCTCATAATCTACTGGACGGGTTGGATGTCGCACTCACATGATAGGTAATGGCTATGCATGTGGTGAAAGGGTATACGTGGATGTGATATGATCCATCCATCAGCTGGCCCTAATCATTTAAATGATTGATTTGACCCGGATCCGGTTTCTGATCTAATGTGAACCTAACTCGAAACGAAACGATCTGGCCCTGGATTCTCAAAAGCGAGACCCGGACCCAACAAGAGCTGAACCCAATAAGCCCTGTCGTGGGTACACAAAGATCTGACCGTCTGTTCTATAGATCATGGCTCAATGGTTCTGTTTTGGGCTGCGATGTTATGTTCGGTTAGGATGGTTTCATGGAAGAAAATCTAGTGGTTTGGATTGAGCAAAGATGCGTCCACTGATGAGATTAAGATAGATCTACAAATATGATTTTCTGATGATGATGTCATGATGGTCCATTTGCAGCGTGATTACCTGTTTCAAAAGGCCCATTCGGTGAGGCGTGGGGCCCATCTTGTTGTATGTGTTGTATATCCGTGCGGTCCATCCGTTTTGCCAGCTCATTTTAGGGCACAGGTCTAAAAGTGAAGGAGATGCAAATCTCAGGTGGAGCACACTGCAAGAAACAGTGGTGATTGAATGCCTGCCGTTAAAACATTCCTAGGGCCCACCGTAATGTTCATTTGCCATCCAACCTGTTGATAAGGTCACAGAAGCCTGATGAAGGGAAAACACAAATATAAGCTTGATCCAAAACTCGAGGCCCACAAGAATTTTTTAATGGTGGCATTTAGTAACCACTATTTCCCATGGTGTGGTCCACCTGAGATTTGGATCGGATTCATTTTTGGGCCCACACACTAAAATAATCTGGAAAATTGGACGGACGGTGTGGATATACAACACATACATCAAGGTGGGCCCCACTGTCACGAGCTCACCGAAGAAATTGCTTCGCCGGCCTCACCGAATCCACGTTCTGTTTCAACGGTCTAATGAAGATCGCCTCTTCTTATTGGGCCAGGGAAACGGATCCCATGTGCTTGTGCCACGTTGACACGTGTGCTTGAATCGCCAATTCAATCCCTCGCGTGTAATCGCAGCCGCATATCTCTTCTAATCTTTATAAATCAACTTCATACGTCATCAAAGGCATTTCCGTAATATTTTCACATGTCAAGGGCTATTCCCAACCGCAATCGAACAGATAGAGACGCACGCATACCTAGGCACGCAAGCCAATATGGTTAACGTCCAAAATCTACACAGAGAGAATCGCGTTTTCAAACGGTCCAGCTTCAAGCGCGATATCCAAACACCCTCACGTGCCGAATTGGCACACGTTCGTAAAAGTCAGATAGGAAGGTGTACAGATACATTGAGAGTTAGAAAACCAACGACATACGTTCAAAGGGCGTGTCATCTTCCTGTAATGAACTCGGTATAAATTTTGGATCGGTCCTAGGAAGCAAAACAATGAGGACCGTCAGATCAACGTCCTGGATCTCTTGAAAATATTCCAATTGGGCGCTTATGGTGCTCTTGTGATCGGCGCTTGAAATGTAGGCGTCTGGGAATAGTGTTCTACATGGCCCGAATCAAGCCCGGCAGAGGAAATATGGAATCCCGACGCATCATGAGGAGCTAAGTTAGTACAATTGGATCTCTTTTCAAGTGATCCGTACCGTCGATCTAATGAATTGTCATGAATGGACGATTACTCTTAAAGGCTGTTAGATTTGAAGATCATATCCAATCCAACATCCTGACTTTCCTATGAATCGCCTCTTTGACAGTCTATTTTTAGGACTTTGATGGAAGGTCGAGTATCTTACAAACTATATTTCTTTTGCAGTAATCTCTATCCATTGTGAGAGCGGTCAGTTCAACGGTTAAGATTACCTGAGAATGGGCCACACTTGCGTAGACTTGTGGAATTCTCAATTCTAATGCGAGAGTACTTTATAATTTCTCAAATGGACTGCGCGAGCCCAACTCCGCGTGGACATACGGAGGGTGTGCCTACAATTAACAGATCACCACGTGGGGAAGAATGAAAATCGGATCCACCCCGTCCATCAGGTGAGAAAAAAATAATTTCATCATGGACCATAAAAATCATTCCAATAAAAAAAAGAAATTGGGCCACATCACAGGGAACGGTGTAAAACATTACTAAAAATTCAAAATTCGCGTGGTGTGGCCAAATGCAGTATTCGAATGCTCTAATTTTTATGGCGTATATTCATCCTGGTGGGTCGTCAGATTAGGGGATTGGATGTTATGTACATACCTTTATGGACAACACACACAATTTGGATTTTTTAACGGTATGATTCTCATCTCAACTGGTCTAGATGGTGTAGCCCACCTGACTTTTGAATCAGCCTGGTTTTTTTTATTCCTATCAAAAAAGGGTGGCACACCTGATGGACGGGTGGATCTCCTCCACGTCAGCGAATTAGTCATGCCCCCACATGACTACAGTAGTAGGAAAGTGTTTTGGGTCTCAAACCTATCCAAAACACGCGTCAGTCGTCACACGCTGATAACCAAATCTCACTCGAGCGGTAGATCGTAGGCTAGTTTTGCAACATTTATAAATGGTGGTGATTATTCAAACATACAAATTCCACGGTTCTACGGAAATCTGTACCGACCAAATTGCTGAGTCAGCTTCAGATGGAGTATGACCAACACGCTGATTTCTATTTCCGCTGGGATGCCAATACCGATCATCTGATTTCCCACTTGAAATTTGGACAGCTCACTATTTCTCTTCTAACCATTCATTTCGTAGCCATTAATTGGATGGTTAGATTAATTTATCATTTTGATTTTAGGGACATGATTCACAGACAACGGGGCCCACTATTTCTATGGTATGGATGGTTATATATCATTGCCTTCTTACATAAATCACCACCATTTTTTAAATAGTGCAAAACTAACGTAGTAGGCTAAATGCAGCAACCGAAGTCTATAGATTAAAGGAAAGCGAGGGAAGCCCTTTCTCGTTCCCCGCCTTCTCCTCCTCCTCTCAAATCAATCTCAACCGTACATCAAATGGCCCAATCTCTTGCAGAAGTTAATCTCATCAAGGTCGACCGCAGCGCCACGGGCGTCGGCATCATCACCATCAACCGCCCGAAATCGCTCAACTCCCTCACTAAACCCATGATCACGGATCTGGCCCGAGCATTCAAGGCTCTGGAAGGGGACGAATCCGTGCAGGTAATCATCATATGCGGGGCGGGCCGTGCGTTCTGCTCGGGTGTGGATCTGACGGCTGCGGAGGACGTTTTCAAGGGGGACGTGAAGAACATGGACACCGATCCGGTGTTTCAGATGGAGAACTGCCGTAAGCCGATCATCGGAGCGATCGGAGGGTTTGCAGTGACTGCGGGTTTCGAGATCGCGCTCGCCTGCGATGTACTTGTCGCAGGGAAGAACGCGAAGTTCATCGACACTCATGCCAGGTATTTTCGTAATTTCGTCACGGACGTTCCCGGCACGTGTGGGTGAATCTCCGCGGTGCTGGTCAGACACGCGGTTTGGCTGCTGACCCCAACGACAGCTTGATAGCTGGTGTCAAAACTCTGTGGGCCCCACCATGATTTATGTGTTTTATCCACGCCGTACATTCATTTTGGCAGCTCATTTTAGGACATGAGCCCAAAAGTGTGGCAGATCCAAAGATCAAGTGGACCACACCACTGGAAATTGTAGGTTTTGAACGCTTACCGTTGAAGTCTTCTTGGGGCCCACCGCAATATTTATTTCCTATCCTAACTTGTTCATAAAATCTCATATGGATGAAGGAAAAACATAAATATCAGCTGGATCCAGCTCCCAATAAGTTTTCAACGGTAAGTGTTCAATCTCCATTCTTTCCTGTGGTGTGGTCCACTTGAGCTTTGGATTTCCCTCAGTTTTGAGCTCATGCCATAAAATGAGCTGGCAAAATGGATGGACGGCGCCGATAAAACTCATACATCATGGTGGGGCCCACAGAGCTTTGACATCAGCTAGCTTGCTACTTTTGGGGTCACCAGCCAAACGGCGTGAAGGACACATGTCAGAGAAATGCTCTGATAGTTACCCATCACATCTCGCCACGTCACCACGCCACTGCTAGAGACGTCACCACACCACTGCTAGAGGGTGGTACGATCCTGGCTACCTAATCCGCGTACTTATTAAGGAAATGCATACGTGTTATACAAGTAATTGAGAGGGACAAATACCAAATACGAGCGCGGCTTCGGTGGATCCCTAACCATGGGCCCACCGTGATTTATGTACGTTACATCCACGCCGCCCATCCGTTTTGACAGCTCATTTTAGGGCATAACCCCAAAAATGAGGCAGATCCAAATATTAGGTGGACCACACCTCAGGAAACAGTGGCGGTTGAATGCTTACCATTAAAATGTTGATAAGGTTACATTGACCTGGATGAAGGGACCACACAAATATCAGCCTGATCTAAAACTTTTGTATCTCCCAAGAGGTTTTTAATGGCCAATCACCACTGTTTCCTATGGTGTGGTCCACCTGAGATTTGGATCTGCTTCATTTTTTAGTATATGCATAAAATGAGCTGTCAAAACGGATGGACGTTGTGGATGTAAGGAACATACATCACGATGGGTCCCACAGGAATACTCCCTGTTTCCTGTACTTTTCTCTTTTGTAACATGCACGTGTCATACAAGTAATGCAAAGATAGAGGCCAGATTCGCCTCCTTGTTTTTCCCACGAGTGTCATCTTCTACTTGTAACACGCACGTTTCATCTTATGCAGGTGTCATCTTCTTCTTATTTTCATTGAAGATCTATTCCAATTTTACTAATTAATCATGTATACCCCACTTATATTTATATTTATTTCCTATTATACAAGTGACCCCACCTGAGCGTGTGAATAGGATGCAACCTTTCCATCAAGGTTACCCTACCATCAGGGGCGGCTCAACATTCTTGGGGCCTTAGGCAAGTCACAAAGTTGAGGCTTATTAGTTTTTTTTTTTTTTTTTTTTTTTTTTAAATAATAATAATAATAATAAATTTAAAATTAAACCATAAATTTGCTTCTAATTAAACTTTCGTATTCAAGTTTACCCAATAAATCAATTTCGATGGATAAAATTGCTAAACCGTTCATAAGGTGAATCTAGATGGATGAAAGGAAAACATAAATACCAGCTTATCCGAAATTTCTGCTGCCTGCAGAAAAGTTTTTAATGGTGAGCATTCAATATCCACTTTTCTTCTGCGTTGTGGTCCACTTGAGCTTTGGTTCTGCTTCATGTTTTTTCTAATATTCTAAAATGGGATGAAGAAATGGATCAACGGAATAGATATAACACATATAATAATGTGGACCCCACAGAGCTCAGGGCTACAGGAATCCCTAAAGTGGCCTGCCCACCATCTGCGTCTATTGTGAGAATAATGAATTTAGAATTGTATAGTACTCTAGCAGTGTTATAGTTAATAAATAGTCACTCCTAGATTAATATAGCATATTTTGACTCCTTCCAAACCGTCTAAATTAGGTGATCCATTCTAGATAGGCTAAATTACAAAAAATCCATTGATTTAACTATTCTATCTTCCAATTAGTGGGAATTTGTACGTTGAATTCAAATAATTTGTTTAGCATACAAGAATCAACTAGTTAGGAGATCCAGCCATTGTGTGTTTTTGTTTTTGTTTTTCATGAACCATCTAAATTGGGACCCACTTTTATATCTGTTTAATTTAATTTAAAAATGTTCAAAGGTTGCAATTTCTCAATGCATGTGTATAGATTACCAAACGCTATCAGAGTATTAAAAGCCTATTCCTATAATCCTGGGCCTTCATAATTAGGGGGCCTTAGGCGATTGCCTCACCTGCCTACCCCTTAGAGCCGCCCCTGCCTACCATGAAATTTGAATTCCCCAAGACATTAGGCTGATCCAACCATCATGTGGGACACTGTTGGCACTAGGAGGCTTTTGGATGGTTGTCCATGGTCTCGTCATATGTGTATATGCCATCCAACCTATGCATTATGTAAGTCCCACCATGACAATGGGATGGCTCAAAAATCAGATACAATCATTATGTATGATACTGCTTAGCTATAAAAATGTCCAAATTCACGTGGTGGCACATATGATTGTTGGATCATTCTTATTTTTTGGGCGTTCAACTTCCATGGTGGGGGGCATTTTGGGCAATGTTGGGTTCTATAAAAACACCTAGTGGACCCATACGGCTCACTTGTGATTGATATTGTCTATAATCTATATTGCGCTACATGTAAAACACCCAAGCTTTGTGCACCATGTTGTGTATGTAAAATCCACTCTGTACATCTGGCGATAACCATTATTTTGACTGTACATGCAAAAGATATGCCCCATTAAAAACCAATATGACCACAACAATGGGAACAATGTAAAATTGCTCAAAGATACACCATGGTGGCCACACGCAAACCTATGGTCGGCATCCCATCCCATTGTTCCAATCATGTGGTCCATTTGTGTTGTATGTTGAGTTGATTTTTATCCTTTGGGCCTTACCTCAAGGATAAAACATGATGGACAAGGTAGATTTTATATTTACAACATGGTGGGCCCCACAGACGGGTAATTTACATGTTGGGTTAAGCAGGTGTTGTAGAGGATTCCATCACATACGCTTGTAGAGGAACTGGCCTCTTATGACGGACCAGAATCATCTACAACACCTACCCAAGCTTTGTGGGCCCACCGTGCTTTATATATAAATCAGCTCTGTCCATCAAGCAAGAACCATTTTTTAAACCATGGTACAAAATATCAGCCTGATTAAAGCTCTAATTGGCCACACTATTGGGAAGAATTTAAAAGTCTCTTAAAACCGCTAAGGTCACCCAGTGTTGCTTGTTTAATATTTGGATCACATCGATTTTTGTATTTTCACTTCATCCTAGTATGTTACGCCTAGTTAACGGGTTTGATGAAAGATACACATGGTGGCCCCACACACAATCCTATGGTTGGGTTCCCATCCCCATTGTTCCATGTGGTGTGGTCCTCTTGAGTCGTGTATCTCTATGATTTTTTGCACATCGTTCTAGAATCAAGGATAAAACTTGACGGCTAGAGTGGATTTTACATATACAACTTGGTGGCCCCCACACACTTGGGTGTTTTACGCACGCATAAAACAAGTGTTGTAGAGGGTTTAGGTCCTCTTACATTGGGAGATTATTTGGCAGGACAGGATGGACTGGAATGGGTTTTGATAAGGTAAGGTGCCCACGTACACTAAATACATTCATGGCAAGTTTGTCAGTGTGGATTGCATTTTAGACGAATCTAAACTGTTCATATTAGAGATTTCATTCTACATGGGTCATTCTAAGAAACATTTGTTGAACAATGATTGTATGCGAAGATGAATTTATAACATTGAAAAGTAAAGTTCGAATGCCTCATGTTCAAATCCAAGAGCCAAATATCAGGTGAACAACTAAAGATGGTTGGGTAGGATGGCTTAGATTAGGTGAGTAGGATAGGCAAGATGGGCTAGGCTAGGATGGTTGGGAAGGATGGGCTAGGTTGGATGGGTTTGGTTGGGTGAATGGCTTGGGCTAAGGGGAGAGAATGTGGGAGATATGGGTGTGAGCTCTCTCCTCTCTCCTCCCTTTGGTTTGTGCAGAAATGGGGGGATGAGAGAGGTATTTATAGGTAAAGGGAGTGGCATAATGTTAATTTGGAGAATTTCGGAGGGCAAAAGGTGAGGTGGAGTGTTGTAATAGGAAGAGGGGTGGTAAAGATGGTAAAAAGAGAGGGGGTCAAAGGCATTTCAATAATTATGGAATCCAAGCGCAACCTCCGAGGGAGAAATACATTTTCTCTCCCCTCCAATGATGCTTACCTTGAATTGGTAAACAAGGCACAGTTTAACACCACCAAATTTTTACCGGAGATCCCGTGGGCCTTGTGGATGCCTTTGGGCTTCTGGGCTTTTGAGCTGGACAAAGGTTTTACAGGGTATCGGCTTGGATTTGGGTCCAAATTTGGACTTGAATTTAATTTGAATTTGGCTTGTATTTATCCTGAATTTGGCTTGCATTTGGCTCAGGTTTGGAGCTTGGCTTTGGCTTTAGGTTTGGCTAGACTTAGGACTTGGCTTGGCTCAGTGTTTGGCTTAGGCTCAGGACTTGGCTTGGCTCAAGGTTTGGATTAGGCCTAGGACTTGGCTCTGGGCTTGATTTTGGGCCTGGTCTGGGCTTCGGCTTTTAAGGGTTGGCAGATGCAGACTTTCACAAGTCATACATAGTCCGAATTTTGCTACAATTGGTCATCCCATGCAGGGTGGGGGTGTCCACACCAACCCATTCACAAGGTAATTACCATTGGATGAAGAGAAAGAACTATTTTTAGCTCGTGCTCATGCCTGCTCGTGCGCACTACGAGGTGTGCAATTTGTGCGACAATGGTATGGATTGCATGGATGTGTTGATAAGACTTGGAGTCGCCATTGGCCGATATAGGCCTAGAATCTATGGCTGGTTGGACCTATAGAATCGCCTTGGGTTGGGGAATCAAAGATCCCCCAACTAAGATGACTCCTAGATAAGGTCTGCGACTAAAGATGCTAGGTAACGACCTTGGTGACTGAGAAGGAAGGGGTTAGGCACCCTTCTCCACCCGCACTTGTGTGTGGTCTTTACTTTATGGGACTTAGGTTTTTTGGGGGATTTTCAGGGTTCTGGAAGGCATTATAATAACTGACTAGCCAGTTGCTAACAACATTAGAAACCGACTAATAAACCCCTACTCACCCATACTAACACCATGGAGATTGCAATGTCTCACCTGGGTTGGATTCAAGGAGATAGTAGTTGCAGAAAAATGAAAAGAAGGATAAATGTAATATGCTAATGAACAAATAAAAAAATAAGAATGTTCAAGCAAGGGTTAACTTTTGATACACCGGAATCTGGAAGTTTGGCAAGGTGTAGGGCATACAATTAAGGGTTACCTAAACTGTCACGCCCCAAACCCGGAAATCGGATTCACAGGAATCTCGATCGCCGAATCCGGTGCCGACAGCTTCCATAGTACCCCATTTTCGGCTCCTAGCGTCCATACGCCAGATTCTGATCCTGGGATCCTATAAGTAGGATTTTTTTTTTTTTGTACATTTAACTCGTAATAAGCATAACCACAAGTATACCCAAATCGCAAAGGCCACATAAGGCCTCTCATGGAGGCTTGGACGATTCTTGCATGGAGAATGAGAGAGAGAGAGGTGATGGGAGAGGAATGGGTGAAAGGTGGTGGGTGTACTTGATGTAAGGGAAAGTTGACTTTAGAGAGAGGTGGTTGTACTTAGGGATGGTTGCTTGTACTTGACTTGATTTGATTGATTGATTTGATGGGTGGTAGAGATTCTCTCGGAATTACAACGCACGGTGTTTTTCTCGAACCGAACGCGGGCCCACATCTCTTAGCTTGGGTATCGTCTTGGCGCATGAGACGCATCATCGGAACCGCGGCGACGGCGCGGTCGCACTGGTACAAGTCTCAGGTCGAGCTGACTCTGATACGCAGGACTCGACTTAGGATCGTACGCAAACGTCGGATATAGGTCGCGGATTACCAGAATTCGTCGGGAAGGATCGCGAGGTTCAACGGAACAGTACGGACTACGATACGGGTCTTACAGCTCTCCCCACCTAATAAAAATTTCGTCCTCAAAATTTACAGAACAGATGAGGGAAGAGGAAACATCGTCAAGTATATATGTCAAGGCTCAATCGAGTTACAAAAGGATGAAGATAGTGTTATCTCTAATCTTAACCTCGCCCTCCTAAGACGCGTCCTTAACAGAATGATGATCCATACTAATTCTCGGATCTTGGATGAGAAACGATCGGAACGGAAATACCATGCAGCCTCGTAATTTTAACGGTAGGGAGCTATGTCAGAAAATCTCTAAGTTATTCGAACTCGGGGATCCAAACATTCTAAGTTCTTAACAATCATCGGGTGAAAGGTAGCTATCAGCAGATATGTGATGTTATCTTCAGGTATCCCCAAGTTATGCTCTGAGACCAACTTCTTTCACGCCCCAAACCCAGAAATCGGATTCACAGGAATCCCGATCGCCGAATCCGGTGCCAACAGCCTCCGTAGTACCCCATTCTTGGCTCCTAGCGTCCATACGCTAGATTCTGATCCTGGGATCCTACAAGGAGGATTTTTTTTGTACATTTAACTTGTAATAAGCATAACTACAAGTATACCCAAATCGCAAAGGCCACATAAGGCCTCTCATGGAGGCTTGGATGATTCTTGCATGGAGAATGAGAGAGAGAGAGAGAGAGAGAGAGAGAGAGAGAGAGAGAGGTGATGGGAGAGGGATGGGTGAAAGGTGGTGGGTGTACTTGATGTAAGGGCAAGTTAACTTTGGAGAGAGGTGGTTGTACTTAGGGATGGTTGCTTGTACTTGACTTGATTTGATGGGTGGTAGAGATTCTCTCGGAATTATAACGCACGGTGTTTTCCTCGAACTGAACGCGGGCCCACATCTTCTGGCCTAGGTATCGCCTTAGCGCGTGAGACACGTCATCGGAACCGTGGCGATGGCGCGGTCGCACTGGTACAAGTCTCGGGTCGAGCCGACTCTGATATGCAAGACTCGGCTTAGGATCACGCGCAAACGTTGGATATAGGTCGCGGATTACCGGAATTCGTCGGGAAGGATCGCGGGGTTCGACGGAACAGTACGGACTACGATACGGGTCGTACATAAACTATTAGCAAGGGGTGTACAAGAGGGATGATATGCAAATGTAAAGACAAATAAAATGGACAATTGGATGACCCATGGAAATGTGGGAGGAAATGAGAGCTACGACACTCCTCTCAGGAGGAGATGACCATAGTTCTTGAATACTAACCCTACTCGGTTGATCTTGAACTGTAGAGATAGCTTGGATGCTTGTATAGGCTGGGTTGAAAGGAGTGGATGGATGGGATACACTCACTCTTTTCTCAACTCACTCTCTATCCTCATCCTCACTCTCTCCTTGGGTTGAGAAATTGCCTATCCCGAGCACCAAGTTTATCTCCTTAAGAGTTTTTTCTTGTTGAAATGAGAGGGACGGGTCCTTATTTATTGAGGATAGCTTGGTCTTTTGGTAATTAGTAGCAACTTAGAGGGCAAACATGCCATGTGGAGTGATTTGATTGGTAGGGGGACACGTGGCATCACGAATTTGCTTTGATAAGTGGTAAAACAAGTAACTCCATCGTGCGAGGGAGGTAAAATGGTTGTTTTACCCTTGGGCAGAAATACCATCCTAGAGGACCTCTCTTTATAGTTGTCCGGAGATCTTGGGAGAGATCTCAGGATCTTTCCAGGTTTGCAAAGATTTGTATTGCCTCCCTCACATAAATTTTGCATTTAGGGGCTCAACAACCCTTGGGGTGACCCTCCGCATGCTCAAACTCGTTGAAATGGGCGTGAATGGCAATGTTATTGCCGCCCCCGTGGGCTCTTCGATCGCAATAGCTTGAGGCAACTTTATGATGACCCGCTATGTCCTCAAACTATCCAAATAACCGTGGATGGCAATATAATTGCCGCTCTGGCGGAGTTTGCCCTCCAAATTTTCCTATGGAGTTCAGTGGCTTTGTGGGACCTTGGGCCTTATTATAGATTTGGTTTTTGCACTGGATGTGTAGGCTTCCTAAGGGTACCAAGCTCTCAAGTCATCTGTTCGAGTTCAAGATTGGTGCATGGTTTGCTGGGGTGGGGTGCCTACACAGCGTGATCCAAAACTTTTGTTCGACCAAGAAGGTTTCAATGGTGGGCATTCAATCTCAATTGTTTCTTGTGGTATTTACCCCTTTGATCCATGGTTAGGATTGCTATCGGACACAATCAATGTTTTAGATCATCTAAAGGTAGCCTAATGTACAATCTGGTATTCTCTTGTTATTCCCGATTTTCTCACCGGGAAATTTCTAGGATGTGTGCATTTACCAAGGGAATGCCTCTCTTTTTATAAAGGTAAGAACTTGGAGGATTAGAAGTTCAGACACAATAGATATAAGGGCTTGTCCTTATCATATCTAAACTCTGTGCCTTATCACAATCCTCTTTTAGTTTGAATTTGTATTAGAACTTCAAGAGAGAGATTGGAAAAAGGATATTCACCCGAAGATATTCTAATGGCCTGTTTGTTTTCCTATATACCATTGTAAATGGTGGTAAACAGGTAATTATAACCTATTTCTATAGTTTGGAAGTGAGGAAATATAAAGGGTAATTATGCCTCGATTTTCGGAATTTACTTTTTGAAAAAATGGTGGGAGTGACTGAGTGAAATTTTTTGATCTCACCATGATGTATGTGATCGATCCACGTCGTCTATCTATTTTATCAAATCATTTTAATGCTTTTGCCAAAAAAAAAGGTAGATTATAGGCTCAATTGGACCACACCGCAGCAAACAAGGGGATATTGACATCCATCGTTGAAATGTGAAGCCTTCCGTGGGTCCTACACTGATTTGTATCTGTGATCCAACCTGTTCATATGATCACACAGACATGGATGAAGGAAAAACACAAATATCAACTTGATACAAAACTCCTATGGCCCACAAGAAGTTTTCAATGGTGTGTGTTTAATCCCCGTGTTTCTTGTGTTGTGGTACACTTGCACTTGGGATTTTCCTCGATTTTCAACTTATGCCCTAAAACGAGCTGTTACAATGAATGGACGGCTTGGATCAGACACATATATCATGGTGGGCCCTACAAAATTTTGAAATTTTTTCTTGATTTTAGTGTCAAGTCAAATCAAACCTTACCGTGTTGGGCGGCTACGGTGTATTTCTTTTTGGAAAATAATGATTGTTTATTTACTTTTATTTCCGCCTGTAAATAAGAAAACAAACACCCCCTAAGGGGAAATTGTGTGGGACCCACTCACTAGTTTCCTACAAGTGGGCACCACAAGCCCATATCCTACAAAATCTTGTTCCGTCATTCCGCTCCATCAAGGGCCATAACTTTATTAATGCCCTTGCATGAGTTTGGAATGCCATATTATCAGACTTCATGATGAAAGTTATGACAAAAGATTCACGCCAGTTGCCAACCTAGTGCAACCCTTTTCTTTCATCCAGGCTTGGACCGGCAATGAGAGCATAAAACTCCCACCAGTGCTATATGCTAGTCTATTACGTTAAATTACCATCATCATCTAAGCCTTATCCCAAGTAATTGGGCTCGGCTACGTGAAGCATTTTCCGCCATTCCACTCTATCAATCCACATACGTTGATTAAAATAACCAAATTTATTTACATACCCCTTTGAAAAAATTAAAATATATCCAATCAAATTAGAAACAAAAAATTTGTCTTGAATTTCTTGCAGCTATATGTCAGAGAGTCCTGTCTCTATATTTCTGATCGAATTGTATATTGCTGATATCATTTTCACCAGTATTGCTCTACTTGATGCCGCAAGAATGGCTGTGGAGAATTGCAAATGGAACCAAGTTTCTAGTAGAACCATTTAGCACGTCTGGATGCTACATTGAATTGAATTACAACTATTAGTCTTAAGAGGAAATAACCATATTCCTTCCGTGGCATTCATATTGAAAGAGTGGCTCTAAATTGCTATTAGCATTACTTTCAAGTTGGACTTCAAAGAAATGTAACTGCAATTTGAGGTCTACTTTCTCATTTTGAAGATTCTTAGGAAACACTATAAATTTTGTGATTATGGTCCCTACCGTTTGTGTCACAGATACATATTGCTATCGAAACTGTTGGGTTGGTGGGCCACAAGCCAAACCCCAAAATCACAGAAAACGGTGATTGCAACCATTTGAATTCGCAAGCTTAAGGGCCCTTTTGGATGCATTTACTCAAAAGGAGGTTTCTGAAAAAGGGGGTTTCAAGCCCTACTTTTTTGGCGACTCAGTTGGCAAGTCAGCATTTTAGCAGTTATTTGTTGAGTTGGAGATGAGTCGGGGTTTGCAAAGTGCATCCAAACGCATAACATCAACTGCTATTTGGATCAAAACAATGTTTAGGCCCCTTTGGAGGGTGTGTACAAATGGGCCTTAAACAAGTCTTGGGCTTCCTTTAGCAGTAAATTTCTTTACTCATCTCGAACTTAAAAAATAAAAAATGACAACGTGATTATGTAAAGTCAAGCTACACCTTGAGCATTTTCTCAAGTTGGGGGATGACCTTCTAAGTTTACTTTGAGATAACAAAAGTTTGTTTTTTTTTTTTTTTCTCTCTCTCTCTCTCTCTCTCTCTTTTATTAGTGCCTCTAATTGACAAAGCTGAGCAAGCCTTTTTATTTCAACATGGGATAATCCTCCTAAAATTTAAAAGTTGTTTTGGTTTGTAAAATGCCATGTTTTGTTAACTGTATCCTTTGGAAGAAGCTTGTACAGTTTGGGAAGGGGTTTTTATTGATCAAAAAGAAGAATCTACTTCAACTAATATGTCCTTCAGCACGACCATACATAAAAAATCACTCTTGGTGAGGTTGGAAAATTAACTAGAGCAGAGGATGCTGTAGCGAAACTGATTGCAAAAGAGGGTAAATCGGCCACATTAAGATTACCATCTGGGGAGGTCCGTTTGATATCCAAAAATGGATCAGCAACATTCAAGCAAGTGGGTAGTGTTGCCCAATATAAGTGATGGCTAGGTAAGCTTCATGTAGTGAGAGTAGGAGTTATGAACCCTATAGACCATCTCCATGGGGGTGGTGAAGGGTGGCCCGGATTGGTAGAAAAAAAAACCCACAACCCCTTGGGGTTAGCCAGTGTGCTTGGAAGAAGTAGGAAAATGAATAATATAGTGATAGTTTGATTCTTCATCGCCATAAAATAAGAATATTGAAAATCTAATAGGTCCGTTCGTCTTTATGTTCAATTGTCATGTATTTCGTTCAATTCTCTTCAAATGCACATGAAATTCTAAGATGCGTAGGAGATTTAAGAGGATCTAAATTTTGAAGGATTGTATCTACCCCACAAAAGATGCTACTCATCTGTCCACAAAAACCCTTATACAAACAAAACGGTATTGTTGTTTCTAGGGCCCCAACAACATCCTGTTAAACAAGACAGCATCCTTGCCTCCTGAGGTTTTTGTTAAGTCCATGACTCTTGGACTCGCACCATACACCAGGAGTAACATTTTCCTTATTTATCTTTTTTGTTGTATATAGTTTGTCAAAATAATTCAACGGGTACAAACTCTTACATGTGAAAGATTTGTGATTTTCTAGTTGGTTACTTCCTTTTATAAAGTCACATTTCTACTGAAAATGAATCTTAAATTCCAGCAATTTTCCGACCAGGAGGTAGTTTTAATTTCTTCCCTTATCTTTTCAAGTGTAGGTAGAGCTCACCACTATAATCAAAAGATCACACGAGCATTTGTCTGTATGGCCTGTTTCTTTCATTTAAGTGTATGAATGGATCAGTGATTTGAACAAATCAAGGGGGTTTGTTCTTTTTTCTGTATTTATCTGTTTGGTAAGTTGTATATAGTTTGTCAAAATAATTCAATGGGTATAAACTCTTTTTTGATTTTCTAGTTGTGACTTCCATTTATAAAGTCACATTTCTACTGAAAATAAATATTAAATTCCAGCAATTTTCCAACCAGGAGGTAGTTTTAATTTCTTCCCTTATCTTTTCAAGTATAGGTAGAGCTCACCACTGGAATCTAAAGATCGCACGAGCAGTTGTCTGTATGCCCTGTTTCTTTCATTTAAGTATATGAATGGATCAGTGATTTGAACCAATCAAAGTGGTTTGTTCTTTTTTCTTTTTGAAAGGAATCAAGCAGTTCTTAATGGGGTAAGAAAACAAGAAGGAAATGAAGAAATCAGATGCTGATCTTGAGTGCTTTGACTGACATGAGTACAAATATGTAATGCAGATTTGGGATATTTCCTTCATGGGGCCTTTCTCAGAAGCTTTCCCGCATTATCGGGCCAAACAGGGCTAGAGAAGTGTCCCTTACAAGCATGCCAATAACTGCGGAGATGGCGGAAAAGTGGGGGCTGGTGAACCATGTCGTTGAAGAGAGTGAGGTGCTAAAGAAAGCTCAACAAGTTGCAGAGGTCATGATCAGGAATAATCAAGACATGGTATTGAGGTACAAGTCGGTCATCAATGACGGCTTCAAACTGGACTTGAGCCATGCTCTCGCCTTAGAGAAGGTGAGGTGATTCCATTTCAGCTTTAGTAAATGTTTTATCTAAGACTCCACGCCATTTGATAAACTTCCGTGTTCTTTCTTCTCATGAACTGGGAATGCCATGGATACCAAGGTCATTGGATGCGTCACAAAGACCCCTTGATTGGTGACGTGTGGCGCGGACCACCCAAAAGGAAAACAAGACCATACGAATCCCTCCTGGTGATTTTGGCATCTAGATATTGTGTTTCCTTTTCTCCTTGATAAAGACTCCAATTCTATCTAGAATTCCATGGTTATTATCTTCACCTGATTCTCTAGAGGTTTCGGAATCAGAATCCACCTACACATCACCATGCTAGTAGACAAGAGAATTCAAGAACTAGGCCTACACATCACCGAGCTAGAAAGGAAAGAGAATTCAAGAACTTGAGTAAAGAAAAAGTGAGAGTAAAAGGGGCTGCTACGATCCCACCAACCCCCCCCCCCCTCGGAATCAGAATCCACCTACACATCACCATGCTAGTAGACAAGAGAATTCAAGAACTAGGCCTACACATCACCGAGCTAGAAAGGAAAGAGAATTCAAGAACTTGAGCAAAACAAAAGTGAGAGTAAAAGGGGCTGCTACGATCCCACCAACCCCCCCCCCCCCCCCCCCTCGGAATCAGAATCCACCTACACATCACCATGCTAGTAGACAAGAGAATTCAAGAACTAGGCCTACACATCACCGAGCTAGAAAGGAAAGAGAATTCAAGAACTTGAGCAAAACAAAAGTGAGAGTAAAAGGGGCTGCTACGATCCCCCCCCCCCCCCCCGAATCAGGAGTCATTATCTTGTGAAAACCCTTTCCAAATGAGAAAAAGGCGCTTCCAAACGAACTTTTTATTATTATTATTTGAACTTGAAGAAAGCTGGATAGCATGGAATTAGTAGTATAAATAGCTAGGTAGACCATGAGGAAATCCACCTTTTAACCCACACTTAAAACATGGAATTGCTAAATTGCATGTTTGGATGCACTATCAAATTGACTTGCAATAGTAAAATCACTATTGCCTTAGGGCTTGTTTGGCGGCCGCTTGAAAAATGAGTTGATCTAATTTTGTTTAATATTTAATTACACATTTAGATATTATATAACTTGTCTGTACACGAAAAAAGGGGTGCACTCTGGCGGTACCAGTACCCTAAGCTACAGTGGTACCAGACAGAAGTGGGGCCCATGTGATGTATTCAGGACATCCAAGATCCAACCCATCTATCAGATGTGTGACATTAGTCCCAGTACCTAAAAATCAGCCCAATCCAAACCTCAGGTGGGCCACACCACAAGGAATAATTTGAGAGTGGATGTCTACTGTTGATTTGAATAGGGGGCCTAATCCAGGCCATTCAAGCAATTTTGCAACTTAGGTGGGCCTGGTGCAAATCAAGGGTGGGCGTTCTCTCCCATCTTATTCTCTGTTCTGAGGTACAACTGAGTGTTGTATCAGGCTGATTTTTTATACCTTGGGGTAGCATGAGCTCACACATCTGATGGATGGGTTGGATTTCCTGTATAGATCACGTGGGCCCCACATCCTCCTGGTCCATCCTTGGCTTACGGTAGTACCAGTACCATTGGAGCTCACCTCCCAAGGAAAAATCTCTAATACATAATTACTATTGATTAAAATGAGATGAACTCATTTGTAAGTGGTGCTACCAAACAGGCCCTTAGCATTCATGTTGTGGGACTCAGCTTCAAATTGAAATTATGCCACTTTCAAGTCCAACTTGAAAGGACCTCAACTGCAATTTGTAGGCAACTTCTCATAGAGAATACAAGGAAACTTCATTAAGTAACGCTGTTTCCCCACAGTTAAACTAGGGTTTGCAAATTGCAATTCAATTCAGTTAGGCATCCAAACACAGCTCAAAATTCCCATCGACATCGTATATATTTTCAGAGTTGTTCACATACTGGTAAGGTCCACAACTTGTGGTACCGAGGAATCTTTCCCGCCAACATGATGCACCATTGAAATGGTAGGTTCCATCATGAAGATGGCCTGGCACACAAATCGGGCTGGTCCGGTCATCAGGTGGGCCACACCATTTGAATAAATGGACCATTAATGATCTAACTCATCACACAAGTGTGGCACACCTAGTGAAAATCTTCATGGAACTGATTTGTGAAAGTGGCATGTTTGGCATTCGTAACTCGCTCTTTTTGAGCATTGTTTGATATGTTTTTTTTTTCCTCAGGAGAGGGCACACGCCTTCTATGATGGAATGCCGAAGGACCAATTCGAGAAAATGCAGAAATTCATAGCAGGCCGAAGCTCGAAGCCCTCTTCCAAACTGTAAACATAAATACATGTTCATCGACAAAAATAAATACATTGACATGCTTCAAAAGAGGGGTTGAAAATAAATTCCAGACATGCTAGAATGTGATGTCCCATCAATTCCCATTGCCGCCTCCTCTTTTACAACGATCTTTTTCTTCCCTTTTTTCCCCCTTGTTACCGCCTCCTTCGAGCCCACCCAGTGTTGTAACAGCGCTTGTACAATGACAAGGCTACTGTCCATCTCCAGGCGAAAGTTCTGTGCTAATTGAGATTTGAAGGGTCCACCAGCGTCGATCAGATTGAAATGCATTGAGGCCTCTTGTATTCTGTTTTACTTGTTTAGTGGTTGTACCGTAAACCTCAATGCTTCTGGTGAATTGGCTATGATTGTAGTATGAAATTTCTGCACAGTGAAAAATCTCTGATTTTCTTCGCAGGTGGACATAATAATCTTCACGTGGAGCGGCATGAATCCATATTTTCTTTTGTGTTTTGCTATCATTTATTGCTTCTGTCTGTGATCGTGATCTGTCAATCTGAAAAACATTGCTAGGTGGGTCTACATGCAGCTGTGTAAGATGATAAGAACCTTCCATCATGTGGGCACCCACCATGGATGAGAAATGGAAACCGTCTAACTGACAGTTGAAATCATCCTATCTACATGATTTTTAAACCGTTCCTCTACGCCCCTGATCATGGCTGTATCTGGGCCCATCAGGCCATTGTGGTTGAAGGACCCTTGTGTTGATTAACACTGCAAAGAAAGAAAAATGTAAAATAAAAAAAAAAAAAAAAAAAAAGAAAAAAAGAAAAAAAGAGAGAGAATATTGCACTTGTTGATTGTGTACATTCCTTTCCATGAATAGGGCTACCAACGGTCCCACTCCTGGAGCTGGCCTAGGCCTGGATTTTGAAATGGTGGGATGGGCCTGTTTAGCTGGTCCTATTTGAAATTTGGATTTTGAAAGTTTGATTGTGCCTGGCCCATTAATCGCCTATCATGAATAGGAGCGGCACTGGACAGGGCTAGCCTTGTAAGGAAAAGAGAAAAATGACAAGTACTTCAATCTAAGAAGATCGTTTCAGATATCGTTTTATAATATATGATGTCCCACTTTTGCAATGGTTTAGATAATTGAAATATGATCTCTAATACAATGAGTGTCTTTAAACTACATATGCATGTTGAAATACAAATTGCTCATTAATGTCATTAAATTGCAGATTATTTTCCTGTAATTTTGGCCAAATCAATGATTGGACAGCCAAACAAGCCAGGCTGGCCGTTCGTCATTGACCTGACCCGACCAGGACAACCGGCTAGATTTCAACCCTTAGGCTCAGGCCCTAGACAGAAGTTTAAATTGCATACGGCCCACAACATGGACGCTGTGATTTGGATTACTTATATGCTACCTGTGCAATTTATTAGTGCCTGCTTATCAACCATCACACTCTGCCAGAGTATCCACCTTTTTCTTTTAAAAAAAACAAAAAAGGAAGTAGCTCTCAAATGAGCTCATTTTGGAATCATTCCAGAATGGGGTGACGCACTGATCGGAGGTCCTACACATGATGATCTGAGCCAGGTATCTTATGGGCCCCACCAATGAAAGTCGCTTTGATTTTACTATCTTAACCATCGAATAAAAGGACCTTTTTCTCATGAACATGAGCCATCAATTATCGAAATACATTGAATTTTTGTGGCCCATTGATCATTTGGCACATCAAACGGTCAGTTTCAATCCAATCCATGTTTGTTAATGCAGCAATGGCATAGATGCCCCCATGAGCTGGATCTGTACCATTTTGAAATGGGGTGGGCGTAAAAAAAAGAAAGCAATAAGCAGACAAATGAATATAGATTCTCTCCTTTTTTCTAAGTCATGGCTGTTTCGCGCTTTTCTATCATTACAAAAATATTTCTCTTTCATCAAAAGAAAGAATCCCAAACAAATGATAAGGTGGTCACTGAGGAATATGAATTATTACACAAAAAGGGAACATGGATTCTCTCCTCAATCCAAACCATCAAAACTTTAGGGCCCATTAAGGATAAATCATAAAATTAAAAAAGCCAACGGTTTAATTACGCACATAGCCATTGATCGAAGTCGGGACTTAAAGATGCACCACATGTATAATGTCCATGTGCATGCATATAGATGGATCAATGTTCCTATCGAGAATTTGGGGTGGTTAGAACGTAGCATGATGAAAGATTTGAGTGTTGCAAAGATTAGGATATTAAGAAGGATATCATTCGAATGCTTGTAGAGGAGTGGTCCAATATTAGATAAGTGATGAAGAGTCAATCTGACTCCATGGGTTAGTGATAAATAAACTCTGTTTCAAAATTGAGATCATAGGATCAAGTGCTCATGTAGTGTGGGTGAGTGATTGAGTGTGTGGTGTGAGTGTGTATGGAAAAAAGAAAAAGAAAAAGAAGATTAAGCAATGAAAAGCAAATTAAAATTGTTTTGATCAAGAAAAAGACAGCTTGAGTAAAGAAGAGAATACTAGTGGGATTGTCTTCCAAAAGAAGACAAATGTAAGACTGAAGATATTATTTAGGTAAGTGAAGCCTTTGTTAAATAAAAATATTTTTTCTTAATTTTATGTGTTTCATTATTTGAATTGTAAAGAAAATTGCAAATTCTATAAAATCATTTCATCTTTATACAAAATTGTGATTTCAAGAATTTGTTTATCAAACTTGGAAATTAACCATTAAACATAGAATTTAGAAATAGTAATTATTCTATTCATGTCCACACCTTTAATTTTCTATATCTAAAATGAATTAGATTAAAGTGATGAAAAAGGATACAAAGGCTTGTCCACTCCTTGAGGATAAGAGTTTATTGCCTACTATTAGAGATTTGTACTTTGCCAAACAAGATCTATAAAGCTGACCCCAATTATTTAACTAATTAAATTTAATTAAAATATAATTACATTAAAGAGAATTAAATATATTTGAAGCATTGTTAAGGCAATATGTACATACAAATGCAACTTATTTCAAAACATAGGTTACATTGCTCAAGTTCTTAAATTCATATGGCCCATTATAATTAAAAATATATATTTAATAATAGTTATATAACTTATATGATAACCATTATATCTCCACATAGTTCGTTTCAACCACCAAATGATCTGCTAATGTGTGACTTTAAACTGGTCTAATCCAATTTGTAAAACAATGGAGAGATCTCACTTTCTTGAAAAATGCCTTGTCGATTGTGGATTAGTTGCATTCAAACACTCCTTTAGCAGCATCTCTACCGAGAGTTAAAGCTATGGTTGAAAACCAATATTAATCATGTATCGTTTGATGCAACCTGATTTCATTGTAACCAATAAGGTGTGTGAAAATCGAGTTTTAATCCTATGAGACTCATTGGGTCGTAGAAAAAAGTTTCATTTAGACAATTTTATTTGAATATAATATATGTCCATAACCATTATAAATTAAAGATAAGGTTGTCCAAAATACTAATTAAGATATGATTTTTTTTTTTATGAAAATATGTTGATTTTAGCTAATTTTTCATAAACACCAATAACTATCATACATAAATGCCTTATAAGCCACACATGTTAATGTTACATGAGTAAGATCGCCTATCTACGCCCACACAACATGTCACAATCAACTTTCAAATACCCACAAGTGCCATATGTGCTTATAGTAAGACACAAGCACATAGCATTCCACATGTGCCAATATGTCTAAGGGGACATTTGGCGCCATGGATATAAGGGGATTTTAAATCCCAGGGTTGTTTGGCACCATAAAGTTTCAAATCCCCTCTATCCTGGAGTTTGAAATCCAAGGTGAGACATTAGATTACATCTAAAATCATTCCCATAATTGCATGTGTAATATGTGTATCACTGGACTATTAATCTACTAGACACATGACCTACTAATGATATCCTAAAATAAATAGATTATCAATTGCATCACTATAATTACTTTAATATGATGATCATCACCGTCCAAACATTGTCTATGTAAATCAATGGTTAAAAATCATTAGTTAGTCACTCAGACATGATCTTATGCTTGCAGTCTATTTGAGACTTGGAATTTCATCATTTTTTGGCAAAACATATATTTCAACGGGCTTATTACAACCATTATATAAAAAATTACATAAGTTCATTAATTAGAAATATTAAAATTGATTCAGTAATTAAATTCAAACCCTGTAAATATACTATGAATAACTACTTTTGGATTAAAGTTGATTCTCAATCTTAGGTGCCAAACACAATAAGTGGATTTCAAATCCTGGAGGTACCGAATCTAGGGAGTTTCAAATCTACCCTCCCAAACATCCCCTAATGTAAACAAGTGCCACATATATTTATTTTTAAAAAAACATTTGGCAAACGAAAGTAAATACAAGAGCATCATTTAGTCCATTTCAAACAAGCTTGAATTGAACAGATGTGCTATCAAAATAATAGCAACCATGATTATATTCGTATGCTCTACTTTTAGAAAGGGTGGTGAATGAAAGAGTCAGATTAGTAGCAACTCCTCCACTACCCATGCATGTCAGTGTTGGAAAAGCTCCGTTGGCCCCACCATGATGTATGTGTTTTATCCATGTATATACAAATCTCAAGTGGACCCTAACAGTGGTGATTCAACACCCACCATTAAAAAACTTCTTGGAGGCCACAAAAGTTTTTGGATTGAAGTGATATTTGTGTTTTCCCTTCATCCAAGTTAGTGTGACCTAATCAACGGTTGGATGGCAAATAAACATTACAGTGGGCCTCAGGATGCTTCTAATGATAGGCATTCAATCATCATTATTTCTTGTGGTGTGGTCTGGTTGAGAGTTGGATCAGCCTCATTTTTAGGCTCATGACTTAAAATGAGCAGGAAAAATGGATGAACGGCATGGATAAAAAAAAATATACAGCTTGGTGGGGCCCACAGAGCTTTTCCAGCACCGAAGTGGGGACTGAAGGGTCACTACTACAGAAAACGAGTCGGTGAAGGAATATACTTTAAGTGGTCCAAAGTGAATAAACCCTAACTAACATCAGAAAAGTAGGGAATCTCCAAAGCTTGTCTGAATTGACATTATCCTTCTGCCGTTGATTTCATGACCTATCACTAAAGGGCATTGATTATTTTCCCGGTGGGCCCCCTTTTTATCATCTGGACCGTTGGCTTATATGTCCCACAGTTGATGACCATCTGGACCGTGGGCTTATATTTTCCCGGTGGGACAATCCTAACCGTTCACTCTGTGACTTACTAATACAACAGTGTTTCAGCTTTCAATTGAAAAAAGCCCAAAGTTGTGGTTATGATCTTGTAATCTATGTGACTTTTGTGACATGGTTCATCAACTGGGTGGGGTCATAGAGACCAACTTATATATTATATTAATATAAGTTTTAAGTTTTAATTAAATTAAATAAATAAAAATAAAAAAAAAAAAAAAAACAAAAAAAAAAAACAAACCCCTACCTGACCACATGCACACCCTTTCTCTTTCTTCTCTTTCTCTACCCTCTGCCAGCCACACGCCCACTTGGACCACCACCACCAGTTTTCATTTTAGCTCCACAATATTATGATTTCAATATCTTAATATCTACTTTTTGGGCGAGAAACTTAAGAAATTCGAGATGGGTTCTTCTCGGATTTGTTAGAACTTTAAGGAAATCCAATGAACTGATTAGCTAGAGCTCTTTACTTAGATTTCTGATCTGTGGTCTGGTCTGTTTCTTTTTTAATACTTGAATTTCTACTGGTAGAAGAAGATCAAAAACAAATCGGTTCTTACAGGTTTCCTCATTCGATTCGAAACTTTGTTTAGTTTTTTCATCAGGGTTTACTTTAATTTTCCGAAGATTTTTAAATTTTTCATCAATAAAGGAGGATCAAGAAAAGAATCCATTACTCTCTCACCCAATAAGCTTGAGCTTAATTCGTGGTAAACTCGACTCAACTTGAACCACTAGCTCGACTCGACAACTTTAACAAACAAGCCAAGCTTCAATTTTGAGCTCAAGGCCGAGCTCAAACTCGAGTACAGCATGGACAAGCCAAGCTGAGCTTGGCCCACCTCGACTTGACTCAGCTCGATGCCCACCTCTACCTGTTGTATGTACCTAGAGCGAGGTAAGAAAGCATTTGATGGGGTTTTTTGCCCCGTGTTCGACCAGTCGTGAGCCCTGCTCGACCGGTCGAGGGTTGGTACGACCAGTCATGGGAGTCGAGTCGTAGCTCGACTCAAAGTCCAGCGAGTTCGGACTATTTTCTCCGGGGTTCTCGACCGGTCGTAGGTGACCCACGACCGGTCGTAGGTGGTCTACGACCAGTCGTAGGTGAGCTACGACCAGTCGTAGGAGGCTAAGACCAGTCCTGGAATTTCCAGGACTAGTCGAAGGTTACTGTGATTTGTTCGCGATTTTGCGCAAAGCGCGGATTTGAGTCCTTTCATGGCCCGGGATGCGGAAAGGAGTTTCCCAAAACTATAAAAGGGGTTGCCTAGGGTTTTTTCTATGTATCACAAAATAGCAAGGGGTTTCTAAAGCTTTACAAGGTATTTGCTAAAGGGTTTAGGACTATCAAAGGTGAGAGAGAGGAGAAAGAGAGAGAGGAAGCTTATAGAAGGGAGGTTCTGCTCGTGGAGGTTCTCTACTTTGCAATCTACATCTCAGCGCTTCTATGTCCTCGTAATCGGTTAGATCTCTCCATTTTCTCTATTTCTCTTATTGTTTATCCACTCCTGCGTGAGTGAAGAAGATCGTAACGTTCTACTTCATAGTGGATTGTTGATCTGGACGAGGTCCCGTGGTTTTTACCTCTTTGAGGGTTTTCCACGTAAAAATCTCTTGTGTGGTGTGTGATTGATGCTTTGATTTATTTCATTGCTTTATTATCCATAATTCTAGTTTGTTTCGGGAGGCTAGATCCTAAGGTTGGTGCAAGGCATCCCAACAAAGTGGTATCAAAGCTAAGTTCATTGAACGGGTAGGATCGGTTTTGAATTATGGAAGGTGGCTCAAGGATGATCAGCCTCAATGGTTCTAACTGGACCATATGGAAGGCTAAGATGGAGGACTTGCTTTATTGCAAGGACCTATATTCTCCAATCTCAGGCATATCAGCAAAATCCAAAGATATGACTGATGATGATTGGAAGAAGATGGACCGAAAGGAGGTGGGGTTTATTAGACAATGGTTGGATGATTCTGTGTTCCACCATGTGTCTACGGAAACCTCAGTCGAAAGCCTATGGCTAAAATTACAAGGGCTGTATGAGAGGAAGACAGCCGGTAATAAGATATTTCTGATAAGGCGACTTGTGAATCTCAAGTTCAAGGATGGTGGTTCTGTGGCCGAGCATATGAATGAGGTCGGCAATATAGTGAACCAACTCACCTCTATGAAGATGGTCCTGGATGATGAATTGCGAGGCTTTACTATTGCTTAGTTCATTGCCTGACAGTTGGGAGACATTGGTGGTGTCTCTAAGTAACTCCGCGCCAGACGGAAAGATATCCATGGAACAGGTAACCAGTTGTCTCTTCAATGAGGAGACAAGGAGGAAGTCTCAGGGGTCTACACAGCAAGAGGCTCTTGTGACACAGGAACGGGGGAGAGGAAAGAACAGGAAGGGCGGGAAGGCCCGAGATAAATCAAGAGGCAAGTCGAGTAACGAGAAAAGAGGTTGAATCTTTGGAATTGTGGCAAGAAGGGCCACTATAAGCATGAATGTCGTGGTAAGAAGAACGACAAGAAAGGAAAGGGGAAGGAAGATGAATCTGATTCCACTGCAGTCGCTTCAAATGGCGACATAGTAGTTATTCTTTCTACAGATCACGATGTATGTCTCACGGCTACGAGTCAGGGCACCGATTGGGTGATAGACTCGGGAGCTTCTTTCATGCGACTCCACTGGGGACTCCTTCACAAGCTACAAGTCAGGTGACTATGGGACTGTGAAGATGGGAAATTCTTGCGTATCAAAGATCGTGGGAGTCGGTGATATTTGTGTGAAGACCGATGTGGGCTGCACATTGGTTCTCAGGGATGTGAGGCATATTCCAGACCTTCGCCTCAACTTGATGTCGACGGGAAGGCTGGATGATGATGGCTATGAAAGCCGGTTTCTTTGGTGGGCGATGAAAGCTCATCGAGGTTCATTGATCGTGGCTAGAGGAAAGAAGTGTTGCACCTGTACAAGGCAAGTGTCGGTATGTGCAAGGGTGGATTGAACGCACAGAAGATTCGGCTATTGACATGTGGGCAGTGTCTGTCCCAGGCCACATGAGTGAAAAAGGGCTTGACTACTAGAAGAGAAGGCTCCTTCCAGACGTGATGGTATGCCTCTCAAAACCTGTCTTGATTGTTTATCAGGGAAACAACGTAGAGTTTCATTCATTAAAACTGCTTCTCATGTTAATAAAGTGCATGCATTAGATTTAGTTTATTCTGATGTTTGTGGTCCTATGAGGACAAAAACCTTGGGTGGGGCATTGTATTTTGTTACTTTTATAGATGATGCATCTAGGAGGGTTTGGGGGTCTTTGGTGTGTTTAAATTGTTTCATGTTATGGTCGAGAGAGAGACAGGTAGATCATTGAAGTGCATCCGCACTGACAATGGTGGTAAATACATTGGCGACTTTCATGAGTACTGCAAGTCCCAGGGTATACGGCATGAACAGACTGTTCCCAAGACCCCCCAGCATAATGGTGTAGCTGAGCGAATGAATCGCACCATTGTTGAGAGAATCAGATGCATGTTATCCCATGCGAAGTTACCCAAGACATTCTGGGGAGAAGCAATGCGCACGGCGGTGTATTTGATAAACAGGTCTCCATCAGCCCCGTTGAATGGAGAAGTACCTGAGAAGGTGTGGACTGGACAGGATCCATCGTATAGTTATCTCAGGGTGTTTGGATGCAGGACATCCGTTCACGTACCAAAGGACGAGAGGTCCAAGCTCGATATGAAGATCAGGCAGTGTGTGTTCTTAGGGTACGGTGATGAAAAATTCGGTTACAGGTTATGGGATTTTACCGAGAAGAAGCTCGTCAGGAGCAGAGATGTGGTTTTCTTTGAAGATCAGTGTATCGAAGACATTGGTAAGCCAAAGAAGAACCAGCCTAGTTTAGGTGAGCTAGAGGACATGGATCCGATTACTCCTCCCGTGGTGCCTGATGACGGGGGAGTACAGCAAGGTGCAGAGGACGAGGGAGTTCCTTCAGAAGATGGACCAGGGGAGCAGCCCCCACTTGATCCACTTGTTGAGCCACAGGTGAGGAGGTCATCTAGGGACAGACAGCCGTCAAGAGGTACTCGCCGCATGAGTACATTATGCTAACCGATGGGGGAGAGCCAGAAGATTATTCTGAGGCCCTAGCCGACGAGCATAAGGAGGAGTGGTTGAAAGCTATGCAAGAAGAGATGGAATCCTTGCATAAGAACCACACCTATGACATGGTGAAATTGCCTAAGGGCAAGAAAGCTTTGAGCAACAAGTGGGTGTTCAGAAAGAAGGTTGAGCAGAAGAATTCACAGACGAGGTTTAAGGCCAGACTTGTGGTAAAAGGGTTTGGTCAGAGGAAAGGCATAGACTTCGAGGAGATATTCTCACCAGTGGTGAAGATGACATCCATATGGGTGTTGCTTGGGTTGGCGGCTAGCATGGATGTGGAGATAGAAGCGGTTAGATGTTAAAACGCGCTTTCTCCATGGTGACTGGAAGAAGAGATCTACATGCACCAACCAGAGGGGTTCGAAGTCAAGGGCAAGGAGCATATGGTGTATAGGCTGAGGAAGAGCTTGTATGGGCTGAAACAAGCTCCACGGCAATGGTACAAGAAGTTCGATTCGTTCATGTTACAGCGTGGGTATGGAGAGGAGTCGGACCACTGTGTGTTCACGCGTAAGTTCTCAGACGGTGATTTCTTAGTTCTGCTGTTATATGTTGATGACATGCTCATCATGGGAAAATACATCAAGAAGATTGACAGGCTAAAACAGGAGTTGGACAAGTCTTTTGCGATGAAAGACTTGGGCCCGGCTAGACAAATCCTAGGAATGGAGATAACCGTGTGAAGCGGCGAGGAAGGCGTGGGCATACAAGAGCGGTATATTGAGAAAGTCCTAGAGCGATTCAATATGAATGCAGCGAAGCCGGTTAGTACTCCACTGGATGGTCACTTCAGATTGAGCGACAGGCAGTGTCCCAAGACGAAGGAAGAGGTGGAAGAGATGCAGAAAATACCCTACGCGTCAGCAGTAGGAAGTTTGATGTATGCTATGGTGTGTACACGCCCAGACATAGCATATGCGGTTGGTGTTGTCAGCCGGTACCTTGCCAATCCTGGCAAAGAGCATTGGGCAGCGGTGAAATGGATACTACGGTATCTAAGAGGCTCATCCAGGTTGAGCCTATGCTATGGTGACGAAAAACCTGTGTTAGAGGGCTACACAGATGCAGATATGGCAGGTGACATAGACTCCAGGAAGTCTACATCGGGGTTCATGTTCACGTTTGCAGGAGGAGCGGTTTCTTGGCAGAAGCAAGCTACAGAAGGCCGTCAGTAGCATTGTCGACGACAGAGGCCGAAATACATTGCGATCACGAAGCATGTAAAGAGATGCTTTGGATGAAGAGGTTCCTACAGGAACTTAGCCTGAAGCAGGAGGAGCACGTGGTCTATTGCGATAGTCAGAGTGCTATACACTTGAGCAAGAATCTAAGTCAGCATTGCAAGTCGAAACACATAGAGATTCGGTATCACTGGATCAGGGATACTTTGGAACAAAAGGTGTTACGGCTTGAGAAGGTCCACACGGACGATAATGGGTCAGACATGATGACCAAGGATTTGCTCAAAGGCAAGTTCGAGGTTTGTAGAAACCTGACTGGCTTGAAGAAGGTGGATCCCTCCCGGGTCAAAAAGGGGGAGATTTGATGGGGTTTTTTGCCCCGTGTTCGACCAGTCGTGAGCCCTGCTCGACCGGTCGAGGGCTGGTACGACCAGTCGTGGGAGTCGAGTCGTAGCTCGACTCAAAGTCCAGCGAGTTCGAACTATTTTCTCGGGGTTCTCGGCCGGTCGTAGGTGACCCACGACCGGCCGGTCGTAGGTGGTCTACGACCGGTCGTAGGTGAGCTACGACCGGTCGTAGGAGAGGTTAAGACCGATCTGGAATTTCGGGGACTAGTCGAAAAGGTTACTGTGATTTGTTCCGCAATTTTGCAGCTATGATTTGAGTCCTTTCGCAACTGGGATGCAGAAAGGAGTTTCCTAAAACTATAAAAGGGGTTGCCTAGGGTTTTTTCTATGTATCACAAAATAGCAGGGGGGTTTCCTAAAGCTTTACAAGGTATTTGCTAAAGGATTTAGGACTATCAAAGGTGAGAGAGAGGGAGAAAGAGAGAGAGGAAGCTTATAGAAGGGAGGTTCTGCTCGTGGAGGTTCTCTACTTTGCAATCTACATCTCAGCGCTTCTATGTCCTCGTAATCAGTTAGATCTCTCCGTTTTCTCTATTTCTCTTATTGTTTATCCACTCCTGCGTGAGTGAAGAAGATTGTAACGTTCTACTTCATAGTGGATTGTTGATCTGGACGAGGTCCCGTGGTTTTTACCTCTTTAAGGGTTTTCCACGTAAAAATCTCTTGTGTGATGTGTGATTGATGCTTTGATTTATTTCATTGCTTTATTATCCATAATTCTGGTTTGTTTCGGGAGGCTAGATCCTAAGGTTGGTGCAAGGCATCCCAACAGCATTTTCCATTTATAAGTGATGTGTACGAACCACCGCAGTCCCGCAAGTACCAAACGTTTTTTCCTTCAAAACTAGAAAACGAATTAGGTCTTTCTCATCCGTCCTTCTTCCCACAACTCCATCTCCCGCCATCGATGCGTTGCAATGACATCAGCTCCGGTTCGTCGAGCGTCGGAGTGCAGCTGACTCAGGTTTTCCTACAACACCCTTCTCTCCTCTTCGTTTTACAATGGATCTGATTTTCAAAAATCTCGATTTCCAAGGAAATCAAGATTTGGTGGGCACCAATGAAAATCCAAACCTATACATTTTGTGGGGCCTCTCCAAAAAAATTTTAAAAAAAAAAAGAAAAGGAAAAAAGAAACAGAGAAAAAATCTGAAGTGCGAGCATGGGGCCCATCAAATAAAGAGTTGAGATTTCTCGCCCTAAACGTAACCTTGATAAGTAATGTTAGACAGCCACCTTTCGAATACAAATCACCAGCACTTGATACTCTGGCGGAGTGTGATAGATGATATACGCGCACTTAAAAATTACTCAAAAATTGCATACGTGGCATACAATTAATTTGAATGAAACCGTCTAACTTATGGTACTAGCTTGGATGCTCCATAAACCAAAAATTACATTTATGTGTTATCTGACTATCACAATCGCGTAACAATCGTGTAACAATCGTGTACATTTGTTTGATGGTTAAGATGAAATATCCAATACTCTTGTTTCAAGTGTTCAATAATCAAAGGTTAGGATTGTTTAACCAGTCTAAGTGGTGGATCCTAGCTTAGAAACAATTTATTGGGGTTGTGTCCTAAAAAAATCCATGTAATATGACTTTAATTAATGACATGATGCATTTATTCTTTAACTTAGTTAATACTCAAGGAAAATGGGTTTGAGAGGGATTCCTTGGAACGAGAGTCTTATTTCATGGATTTCATTTTCTCGGTCATGACCGTATAAGTTTTTGAAGATACATCAGATTTTTTATAAATACCTACATCAGATTTTTTATAAATGGTCATTTTATTTGAGGAGATTGACTTAGTGTTAGGATGCCGGACTATCTTTACCATCTGACATTGACTTAGTGTCCATGTATCTTACCCCTATCCAAATGAGTAAGTGTGCCATGGATGGTATGTTTGTAAGACTTATGGACATTTATAGTTGAAAAATCGATGTTATGTTTCTAAATTGAGAGGCTTATTATGTTTAGGTTATGACTTACAGATGCACTAACTTCAACAAATCCCTAAACTTAAGGATGTATGGATGGAGATATAGTGATTGATTATACTTTAGCTTACTTTACAAGGTTATCATAAGCTATTAAAAATGAGTTTAATGGAGTGTTTGTACTAGGATCTTCAAAGTACACATGATTCATTAAACGATCCACCTAGTCTATACAAGATATGATTACTTGGTTGATTTTACGGGTTCATTTCCATCATATGTTTAATAAGAAAGTTGTCACTTTTAAAGTTTTTGATTGTTAATTTTTAGTTTCTGCCATTGATTTATTTTAAATCATACTTGATAGGTATCAAATAGCTAAAATCTAGCATGGAAATTGACTAAGAATTGGTGGTTATGATAAGTGGAGATATTTTAAAGCGATAAAGCATTATTGGATACATTGAAGTCTGTAAAGCGATAAAGCATTATAAGTGTTACATGTTTGAAACCTTAGCATTCTAGTCCTTTCTTAACAAGAGAAAGGCTAGACGCCTGAGCCTTCCTTAGGTGTCAACCCAGAGGGCTAAAAAATAAAGAGAGTGTCAAGTATGAGAGAGTGGGACATGCCCTTTCCTTCACATGTGTGCGTGGTTCACCCCGCGGATGTTTCGAATCAGCCCTCAACTCTTACCAGAGATGCTTGATGAGGTTCTTTGTTATCTTTTACTTGAGATAGATTAGGAGAGACTTTCTCTGTTGAAATTAGAAGTGGGCATCGAGTTGAGTAAGACCAGATTATGTTCAACTCGACTCGATCCGATTTTTGCAAGTATCTGACCCGAACTTGATTTGATTCGGGACCGAGTCTAGTAAGGCTAACTCGATTCGAACCGATTTCTTGCTGGCCTGACCCAATCAAAGACTCTGGTGCTATGAAGGAAACATGAGGGAAATAGAGAGAGAGATAGGGGAGAGAAAGAAGGAGAGGAGGGGAGAGGAGGGAAATCGGGAGAGAAAGAAGGAGAGAAAAGAGGAGAGAAAGAAGGAGAGGAGGGAAATCAGGAGAGAAAGAATGAGAAGAGGGAAATCGGGAGAGAAAGAAGGAGAGAAAGGAGGAGAGAGAAGGAGAGGAGGGAAATCAGGAGAGAAAGAATGAGAAGAGGGAAATCGGGAGAGAAATGAGGAGAGAAAGGAGGAGGGAAGGAGAGGAAGTTGGCTCGAGCTACGGGTAGGGTTAGATAGAAGAAGGGTAAATGTTAAAAATTAAAATAATAATAATAATAATAAAAGTAAAATCTGACTTTATACTACCTGATTCCGGTCCAGATCGAAACGGATCGGATCGAGTTGTTACATGACCCGAACTCAACTCAGTTTGGCATTGGATCCGAGTGGGTCTACTCGATTCGACTCGACCCCGGCTTCTGGTTCGGGTCAAATCGCATACCAGTCGGATCCAACCAATCGGGTCTGCCCACCTCTAGTTGAGAGATTGACAAAAACAAAATCAAATGGCATGGTATTTTAATAGAATCTGACACAGTGGGCTGCATAGTGTAATCTGTCAAATCGAGTCAACTTGTACCATTTCCAAGTGCCTGCGTGTCAGGTGTCATACGAAGTCAGAGTATCAAATATGTCCCGCTTATCACTAAAGGCTCTTTTTTAAGAGGGATCCGAACCAATATCTTGGTTTGGGTCTTCAATTTGTTTGCTTGGCCCAGTCCCACCCCATCGACAAGGCCCATACACCTGAGCAAGGCAGGTCATGTACACGACAAACACGTACCATCATGGCACATTGACATGAGATCCAATCCATTCCTCGGAAGGACTACCACTAGTTAGATGCTCTGGCCCAAAAATAAGGTTAGTCCACCGTCACATGGGCCACACTCTACAAATATGCGGCTGAGAAAAGCTTGTCTTAGGTTGTCTTACCCAACTGCTTACAACATCGTGGCCCACCTGTTAAATGGAACATATATACTCTTGAAGTATACCATCTACGAATTCCGATCTACTTGATTAACGGCATGGATATTGCACACGTCCCCCATCCTTTCTCATGTGATGGCGTGTACGTGATCTGCCTTGTACACACGTTTGGTCTTTGCAAAACTCTCTACCTTACACTAATATTCACTTTGTGGGCCCATTAATATGGTGGGCTAGCAAACCGAACATTTTCTGGCCCATCCTCCTGATGAACGGTCCAGATCTGGCACAAGTGTGCTGCATGGAGAGGAACAGACCCATGTATCTAAAGGCAAAAAGAAAAGTAAAAAACGATTGACACGGGATCTTTTATGATTTTTGGGCTTGTGACCAACCGACCAAGGGCCCACGTGGGAATGAACGGCAGAGATCTTGTAAATCCGTGCCAGGTGTACGGCCTGATTGAAGGGAAAATAAGAAAATATATAAAACGTGAAAACGTTGGTCCACCCACTTCTTTCAGGTGTACGGCCAACTCATCGGGCTTCGAACAGTATACTCGAGTTGTCATTTCTGGCATATGGAGCCGATGGTGCATTGATCCAGACCGTTGGTGTTGTAGGCCCAGGTGGGCCATGCCCATATCTCACCTCTGTTAAAAGATTCTATCCAAAAATCATGGACATTTTGTTAAGATCCATGTAGATTATCTATTTGTAGGCCACAAATTCAAAGTTTCTGATCTTCCAATAGATGAGATTTTTGGGGCACAGTTTTTCCATGTTCACCCCCCATTGATCAACGGTCTGGATTATTGACCCATGGTCCCCACTTGCCAGAAATGAAAAGCCGATTATAATGCAGAAAGCCTCCAACCGAGGACCAACGATTCTATAGTTTCTCATTACCAACAGCCGCCGCTATGCCTTCGTCAAACACCTGTGATTATTATATAAACAAGAGGGGTTATTTGATACTCCGCTGTGTGTGAAGTTTGATACGCATGCGCTCAAAATTGTACACGTGGCATTATTGAACTCAAATTAAACCGATTAAATTGTTAAAGCCACTGTCGCTAGTTCACATGCCGAAAATCGTATTGGTTGAACAATCCTGACCTCTGATTCGTGGACACTCGTTTGTTGAAATAGAACCATTGGATAATTTCCATTTTCAACCGTCCCTTAAATGTGCACCAATCCGAGAGATAGGTAATAAAATGACTTTAAATTTTGGTTCATGATATATCTAAATTGAGACCCATACTTTGGACAGCTGCTTTTGAATTAATTAATCTGTAAGTTTCTCCGAGTGACTGTGTATCATCCATCACACTCTGCCAGAGTATCATGCTTTTCTTTATATAAACAAGGAAAAAAGATCGACCGTTGGACACTTTTTTACTAGAATGTTCCGCAGTCTCCGGACACTTGCCATATTCGTATAAGATCTAGGCTAGTCAATGGCCCAAAATCGGGAAGAAAATCCCAACCATCCATCCAATGGCTTTAGAGGATAATAAATGGATGGGCCCACTTTTGGTCGGCATAAATTTTGGGTCACTGCCTTTTGCAGTATGGCCCACCATATAAAGGGTTGGATCTTGTAAGAACGTGCCACGTGTATCCTAGTAGAAAGTGTGCAGATGATCTTGACCGTATATTCAATGAAAATTCAAGCCGTTGGACCATTGCGTCATGCTTTGCAATCCTTTCGGTGGTGATTATAAGAAGAGAAATTGACAACTGTGGATGCCACCTTTTACACGGCATTTTTTTCAGTACCTATCGGTACTGTGGTTATAATTAGAACTGTACACGAGCAAGTAAGCTCGTTGGCTAAATACCTATCACTATAGTTATAATTAGAGCCGTACACGAGTAAAGTAAGCTCAGTTACTCACTTGACTTGACTCGGAATTACTCGACTTGGCATGAGTTTGAGCCGAGCACGAGCATAAGTTTGATACTTATTTTGATTACAACTAGAGTACGAGCTGAGTAATACTCGACTCGTGTGTTCAACTCGGTACTCGACTCGTACTATATGGTGTTGATTTTTTATTATTAGTTTTTTGTCTAAATTGTTAATATATTTCAGAAATTAATATCATATATTGCTAATATATGTTAAAAATTGTTAATATATATTAATATATCTAATATATGTTAATATCTGTTAATATAGTTAATATATATTAATATAGAAATTGTTAATATATTAATATATGTTAACATAGCTAATATATATTAAAATTATTAATATATGTTAAAATTATTAATATATGTTAATACAACTAATATATGTTAAATTTGTTGTTCGAAAACTCTGTTCAAATTGGGCTCAAATTTAGACTCCGACTCAAACTTGACTCGGTTCGATTTTTACTCGTATTCGGCTCATACTTGGACGAGTAGAGCACGAGCAGGAAATTCATGCTCGATGCCTGAGCAAAGTCGAGTACGAGTATAACTCAGGCAGTGTGAGTCGAGCATGAGCTAGGCAATACTCGGCTCGGCTCAACTCGTGTACAGCTGTAATTATAATCCGTAACAATAGGTGGTGTATGCAAGGGTATCGTCGTCCGCAAATAGTGTGTTCGGACAGAATGGCTTACTTTGGAAAAGGAAAGTTTGGGAGTGCTTCTAAAAGACGCTGAGTAAAAGATGGCATCTACAGTGGTCAATTTCTCTTATAAGAATCACATATGGAGTTATTTGATACTCGGGAAGAGTATTATGGTTCATGCACATGCCCGTTCAAATGTACACATATATTACACTAAAACCTCATTAAACCGTTCAAGTGGTGGGGCCCATCGTTGATAGATTTTAAGATTCAAATAAGATTAGCTGGGATAACCTAACATTTGATTGATTAGCAAATGCTTGTTGAATTTGAACTGTTGAGCTTTTTAGATGTCCAGTAATTGGCCAGCTAAGGATCATATTCGTACAATTGCTTGCTTATGGCCCATCTGGATTGGTACACGATACTTGGGCCGTTGAATTGGGGCTATGTACATGCCAAGTACAAGTGCCTGTGTATCACTTGTCACACTCTACCAGAGTATTCTCCATTTTCTAGGCTTTACAAATGTTCTCGTCTGGTAATTTTTTACTATAGGCACGACTTTTCAGCTATTCGACCCAACTCGACCGACCACAAACTTAGATAACCAAAATAGACCACCGACCGTACGGAGAACCTATTTCGGACGAAAATAACCCTCCTTTTCGTACCTTAACGAGGGTATTTTGGTCCGTCCGTACCCCAAAAATCGCCTTCCGTCGTCTAAGTTTTCCGCTAGCGAAAAAAACTAATTACCCTAATAGAGACTGTCGACTTTACTAATTATTTCTATGTTCTCAACAACAAGATAAGAAAGCAAAATAAAAATAGTTTTATATTGAGTTGTTACTTGATATCCAGAGTGTGAAGATTCATACGCATCAACTCAAATGATTGACACGTGGATTTCTTGTAACTCAAGTTAAACCGTCCAAACCGTGGGGCCCAATTTAGATGAATCATAGCCCAGAAGATGAATCGAGACGATCTTTCAACTGGTCTACTGTTGGATATCTAATGGACGGTTGTTGAGAACGAGTCAGCGGTGAGAATTCAACGGACAGATGTCCATTGATCAACGGCTATGATTGATACAGTATCTACATTGTTTACAACGATTTGGATGGTTTAGTTTGAGTGATGCACATGATGAGTGGACAATCTACGAGTGCATGTGCATGGATGTAATACTCCGGTCAGCGTATATTGAAAGATACGTGGCCGACTGCGAGAGTTACACATGCACTCAGTCATGGAACACGCCGCATATGCAGAGGAAACACCGACTTCGACAAGGCGGTGACGGTGACGGTGGGCCCACTTTGATATATGTATTGTATATCCATTCCGTCCATCCGTTATTTCAGCTAATAATATGGCATGCACCGAAAAATTAAGAAAATTAAAATCTCAAGTGGACCACACCAGGGGAAACAGTGGGGATTGAACGCTTACCATTAAAACTTCCTACGGCCCACCATAATGTTTATTTTGCATCCAACCTGTTAATGAAGTCACAAATACCTGTATCAAGGGAAAAACATAAATATCATCTTGATCCAAAACTTTTGTGGCCTACAAGAATTTTTTTAATGGTAGGCATTCAATGACCACTGTTTCTTGTGGTGTGGTCCACCTGATATTTATATCTGCTTTATTTTTTGGCTTATGCGTTAAAATGATCTTAAAAAACTGATGGACGGCATGGATATACAACACATAAACCAATGTGGGCCCCACAATCACGGCCTCACCAAATCCGCTCTACAGAGCAAACTACAAAGCTAGTAGGCCGATTTTAGAGGTGTCATAGCTACAAAATCTGATCAATTAGACCGTCCTGCTTTTGGATTAGTGGACCTTTCTCTTCAATTTGGACAGTAAACTACTTTTCTTAATGACCGTCCATTAGATGATCACGACTGGCCATTTGGGACCATCCGTTTCATATGATCTTTAGTTTATGACCCATCTATAAACAACCAAGGATTTGGACGGTCTAATTTGAATTGCTTTTTTTGATGTGTATGCATTGGCCGTGTGCATGTGTACGAATGACCATACTCTCCCAAAGTACGCATGCCCCACCTCCAGAGACCAAGAACTTTCCACAATCCGCCGTGACTCAACACTCCAATATTAAATTGAGAAATGATCAGATAAAGCGGTTGGGCCATAGATTACCGTACATCCATATTTTCATGCTAATGTTTCATATATACATAATATCCTCTCCGTAAAAACAGTGGTCCACGCAATGATAATCACTTATTCGGAAGATCAGAGCAATCCATTCATTTGGTTGGCCACAGTAGTGCATCAAATCATATCATCGGCTGTCTATTGATATTGATTTTGTATCCCTCTCTATGTGTGAATAGGTCTGATTTTCATTAAGGAGATCATCAGGGCTTCACCCAAGTTTTATACAGATAGGATGTTCTACTAATGTCAGAAAAGGATAGATGTACCATGATTTATGATACAGCCCCTGTATCTGATTATTTCTCTTTGAAATTTTGGCATATCTGGCTCCACCAGAAAACCGCCCTTGTTTGCTGACGTGGAAAATGTGTGTGAGATCCGAGCCGTGTATAAGGTCTGCCCTGACGAGTGTAGATTGGATCCACCGAGTTATTAGATGGGGCCAAATGCATGCTAAATGTGTAACATTGATTATCCTCTTTTAACCTTACATCTTTTGTACATGCATGTACTTTTGAATGAGGACCGTTGGTTATCCTCTTTAGTGATCCATTTCTTCCCACGTCTGATCCACCAGACTAGTATACTAGATTTTTTATTTTATTTTATTTTATTTATTATTATTATTATTATTAAGTTCTAGGGAATATAGACAGTGGGGCCTGCTTTATGAACGGCCCAGATCTTGAGAAAATAAATCGATATTGCACCGGTGGGGCGCTTGTTATTGGGAATTGGGATCCTGCGAGCAGAACACCCTCTGTCGTCAAACCAAACGACCAGTCTCCACACATTCCAGCCTCAACTCCCTCCAAAACAAAGCAAAACCAACAGAAACAGATGCATTTGCATGTGTGTATGTGTATGTCTACACACTCCCATCATACATAGCTCATACTCACATGCATGCCTTAACACATGCATGCATGCGTTAATAAATGAAGGCCCATTCACATGCATGCCTTAACACATGCATGAATGCATTGATAAATGAAGGCCCATTCACATGCATGCATGCAAGAGAACTCATCCATGCATACATAAAGGTACATTCACATGCATGCATGCAAAAAAAAAAAAAAAAACACATATATGTGCATACATGAAGGTGGTCCACTTACATGCATACATGATGTGTCTATTTATATACTGTAGCCCCAAAATTCCATAGTCATTGTCCATGCAAACAAGTAGTTGGGTGTCTTTTATGTATTGGGTTCTCTCACCACTATGAAAATGGCATCAAATCAAGTTGTCTTAATAACTTAATTCTATTCTTCTTCTTTTTCTTATTCTCTTCTTCTTTTTCTTCTTTAATTCTCCCACTCCCCACAAAGGATCCCTTTCTCATTCCCCTATAAATAGATGCATTTCCCTTCCATACTCTCCATCTCTTGAATCTTCTCGTGCTTCTCTCTGTCTTGTGGTGATACTCCCACCCACCAAATTCTTCATTAAGATACGTATTCTGATTTTTATGGTTTTTTGGGTCTTTGTGTTTGTTTGAATCAAATACCTTAGTTTCTATAGTTTGTGTTTTTGGGTTTTGAATTGCTTGAGTTTTGGATTTGAATTTGGGCTCTGCAACTTATAATCTCTCTGCTCTTGCTCTGTTTTCCTCTGTTTTCCTATAAGATTCAGTCCTTGATCAGTCCAATACCAATAACATGAACCGGTCTTTTGAATTGTCGGGTGGGAATCTCAGTGTCAATGGTGTCACATTGCTCTCAGATGTTCCCGATAACGTCTCCTTCAGTGGATTTTCCTCCATTTGCCAAACTTCAGATGCACCACCTCCCCTATTTCATCAGGTTCAATCCCAATCATTCAAGGGCGGGTTCCTTGGCTTCAGTAAACAAGAGCCGTCCGATCATTTAATGAACTCATTGGGCAAGTTCATCGACCGGAACTTCGTTAGTGTTTTCAGGTTTAAAACATGGTGGTCCACCATGTGGGTAGGAAGTAACGGCTCAGATTTGCAGAAGGAGACCCAATGGGCACTCCTCAATGTCCCTGAATTAAGGTCATATGTCCTAATCCTACCGTCGATTGAAGGGTCATTCCGGTCTGCCCTCCAACCAGGCCCTGATGGGCATGTCATGATCTATGCTGAAAGTGGCTCTACCAAAGTAAAATCCTCATCTTTTGATGCAATCGTGTATGTACACATCTCCGAAAATCCTTACAATCTAATGAAGGAAGCTTACAGTGCATTAAGAGTCCATCTCAATACATTTCGACTCTTGGAAGAGAAATCAGTCCCATCTCTCATTGACAAGTTCGGCTGGTGTACCTGGGATGCATTTTACCTTGCTGTAGATCCTGTCGGCGTCTGGCATGGAGTGAAAGACTTCATCAATGGAGGAATCTCACCACGATTTCTCATAATCGACGATGGATGGCAGAGTATCAATCTCGATGGTGA
The DNA here is from genome assembly GCA_030180095.1 of Magnolia changhungtana. NCBI lineage: Eukaryota > Viridiplantae > Streptophyta > Magnoliopsida > Magnoliales > Magnoliaceae > Magnolia > Magnolia changhungtana. The sequence goes on from JASAUF010000378.1 coordinate 6,461,384, forward strand.
TAACCCAAATGAGGATGCGAAGAATCTCATCTTGGGAGGGCAGCAGATGACTGCTCGGCTCTATCGATTCCAGGAATGCGATAAGTTCGGGAAGTACAAGGCTGGAACTATGTTGGGTCCCAACGCCCCATCATTTGATTCGAATCGACGGAAGCTATTGATGTCCTTGATCTCTAAGGCGATTGAGATCGAGAATGCAGAGAAGGGTCGTGACAGAGCGATTAAGGCAGGGGTCACTGAATTGTCTGGCTTTGATTCGAAGATTGAGAATTTGAAAGTTCAGTTCAATGAAATGTTTGGTAATTGGCAAGGTAGTAGCAGTGTTTTGAGTGGAGGGAATAAGAGCTGTTCGAGCTGTTGTTGTAAAACGTCGGAGGATGTGGGATTGAAAGCTTTTACTGAGGATTTGAGAAAAGAGTTTAAGGGATTGGATGATATCTATGTGTGGCAAGCTCTCTGTGGTGCTTGGGGTGGTGTTAGGCCGGGCGCGACTCATCTTAACTCAAAGGTGATCCCTGTCACTCTCTCCCCCAGCTTGGACGGGACAATGTCTGATCTTGCGGTGGTGAAGATCGTTGAAGGCGGCGTTGGTCTGGTTCATCCGGATCAAGCAGCAGATTTCTATGATTCGATGCATTCGTATCTTGCAAAAGTTGGAATCACAGGAGTGAAAGTCGATGTCATACATGTAAGCAAGCATCCATGCCTTTGCCAATTCTGTTTTTATATGTTTATTTATCTATTGTTCATGTTTGGCCCCATCATGTCAGGGGACTGTAGAAGCACATATAGATGAATCAAGTATAGAATTCTAATAGCACAATCAAGCACAATCACAATGATTCTTAACGTGAAAAAACCCTTTTAGAAAAAAACTACAACACAAAGCGACAAATATCACTATGAAAGCACAAAATATGAGAGATCAAGAGAATACACGATTCAAACTAACCTCGAATCACCCTTACAAGCCCTTGAGAACCCTAGGAACGAATTAGGAAGCTCTGAGAGACATCTCGATCCCGATTACACCCGTGTATATAGCCTTAAGAAGAATCACAATCGAAATCGAAAACAAATCTCGCAGATACGCAAATCTACGTAATTCTGCGCAATCCGTTCGATGAGACTTTGATGGCATCGAACCCACTTCGATGGCATCGAACTAACACAAAAATATTCCAACGATAAATCATGGATTTCCTAAATTTTTCTGATGGCATCAAACAAGCCTTCGATGTCATCGAAACTAACTTTGATGGCATTGAGCAAGACACCAAAGTGTCCAACATGAGAAAATCCAGAATTTTCTGATGGCATCGAGCAAGACTTTGATGGCATCGAAGTCTGCTCGATAGCATCAAACTATCATCGACAAGCATGTTGAATTACAGATTTAAGACATCAATCAACACATCATATATGGGAAATCAATCTAAGATCTCCAACATCAGCTCCAAACCATCCAATTTAAGATCTCCAACATCAGCTCCAAACCATCCAATTTAGACGCTGTCGATTGTAGACCATTAGTTGTACCAGATGGTGGGTCCCACCTGTACCATTTCTGGGTTGAACATAAAAAATGCAATTTCTCTCTTAGGATGTTTGGTTGCACTAACTTTCATGAAACATCATGAAATTTTGCTTCAAATTAGAGAGATTAATCATGAAACTTCATAATATGTGGTGCAACCAAACACAACCCAATGCAAGTGTAGAATATACCTAGTAGGATATCCTTGTATTTATATGTACTGTATTCAAGAATAAGGATGGTTTTGCTGATTGCAGACGCTCGAATACGTCTCTGAGGAATACGGCGGGCGGGTTGAGCTTGCGAAGGCTTATTACAAAGGGCTGACAGAATCACTTGTGAAGAACTTCAAGGGAACTGGATTGATTGCAAGCATGCAGCAGTGCAATGACTTTTTCTTCCTTGGAACTCAGCAGATTTCATTTGGAAGAGTAGGTGAGATATTCAATCAGATGATCTTCTGTAACCCCACCAAAAAAAGAAGCATGTTTGGATGCATAACCAAACTGAATTATAATTCATTCAATTCATTATGTAGGAAATAACCCAAATGTGAGAGGCACCTGGATTTCAATTCTGACAATTCCAAGTTGAAATTGAAATGATAGTAATTGCAATTTGAGTGTGATTCTCACTTGGGTCATTTAGTCCTTGTTGAATTGGATATTCAAAATTGAATTCGCAGCATAGATCGATCTTAATCAGCGTCCTTTGATTGTGTTTGCTACAGGCGACGATTTCTGGTTTCAAGACCCGAATGGAGATCCAATGGGGGTGTATTGGTTACAAGGCGTCCACATGATTCACTGCGCCTTCAACAGCATGTGGATGGGTCAGATCATACAACCTGATTGGGACATGTTTCAATCCGATCATCTGTGTGCGAAATTCCACGCAGGGTCAAGGGCCATCTGTGGCGGACCGGTCTATGTGAGCGACTCTGTAGGCGGGCATGACTTCGATCTGCTAAAGATGCTTGTTTTCCCTGATGGGACCATTCCAAAGTGCCAGCATTTTGCTCTACCGACCAGGGACTGCCTCTTCAAGAACCCCCTCTTCGATGGTGAATCAATCCTCAAGATTTGGAATGTAAATAAGGTAATTGGTTACAGTTTTTTTTTTTTTTTTTTGCCAGATGAAAAAACAGATACTGAAGGCTAACTCAAATGTGGGTCTAATCCATTGGGGCCACGTTTGGATGCACAAGCGAATTGAATTGAGAACATTCATTTTAATAAGTAGCACTTGAATTGTAGTTATGTTTCTTTCAAGACTGACATGGAAGTAATGTGATGTAAATTGCAACATTCTTATTTCTGCCTAGGGTTGAGTCGGGGTGTGTTCTCCTCAATCTCTAGCTTGAGCTCGAGTTCGCCCTCGACTTTAACATTAAAGCTTGTTTGTCAAACATTTCGAGGTGAGCTAGTAGATCGAGTCAAGATGAGCTTATTTCAATTTGAGTCGAGACGAGCTTGCTCCCACACTCAACTCAACCCAACCCATCTCCCAGCACCTAATCCAACCCATCTGCCAACACCCGCACTCAACCCAACCTAACACTCAACCCGCACCCGACCCAACTGATCCAACCTGCACTCGACCTAACCCCTAAATCAAATATTCAATTTTATATATATATATATATATATATATATATATATATATATATATATATATATATATATATATATATATATATGATAGAGCCATGGAAGTACCTTGTTTTGGGTGTTGTGAGAGAGAGAGGAGCTCGGTGCACAACGGGTTGGGTAAGGGAAAGAAAAAGAAAGGGATGGACAACCGTGTTAGGTAGCGTTTTTTATTTTATTTAAAAAAAAAAAAATTAAGTTTTAAGTTTTAACTTTATATGTGTGTGTGTGGAGCTGAACTCGAGCTTCTAGCCGAGCCGGGTTCAAGTCAAGTTAAAATGCACTATGCTCATCCTTGGCTCATTTTCAAAATGAATTGACGTTTAAGCCAAGTCAAGTCAAGTCGAGCCAAGCTAGATTAAGCCTAGCCAGCTTTCCAAGCTAGCTTGGCTCATGTACAGCTCTATTTCTGAGATTCAATTCAATAGTGCATCCAAACAGGCCAAAGTCATTTATCAGTTTGGTTACATCTAATTACATCCACTTTCACAGTTTGGAGGCGTTGTAGGAGCATTCAACTGCCAAGGCGCCGGGTGGGACCCAAAAGAACAGAGGATCAAGGGCTACTCAGAGTGTTACAAGCCAGTGTCAGGGACGGTCCATGTCACAGACATTGAGTGGGACCAGAAACAAGAAGCTGCCCAAATGGGCCACGCCGAAGAGTACGCTCTCTATCTCAACCAGGCAGAGGAACTTCTGTTAACGAATCCCACATCAGATCCCATCCACATAACCATCCAACCGTCCACCTTTGAGATCTTCACCTTCGTGCCGATCAAGAAGATCGGACCCCACGTGAAATTCGCGCCGATTGGGCTGACGAACATGTTCAACGGTGGAGGGACCATACAGGCGGTGGATTACAGTAGCGATGATGGTGATGATGTTAGTGTGAAGATTAAGGTGAAAGGAGGTGGGAAGTTCTTATCTTACTCAAATGGGCCACCCAAGAAGAGCTACTTGAATGGGGCTGAGGTGGGGTTTGAATTGTTGGATGGTGGTAAGCTGATCTTGGATGTCCCTTGGATTGAAGAATGTGGCCTATCTGAGGTGGGGTTTGCTTTTTGATTGGTGGGCCATGGTACTTGTTCTTTCTGTTTTTTTATGTTCTTGGAGGTGGTTGGTTTCAGTTATTGCAGCTTGCTATATGATTAATATATGTATGTTATTATGGTAATGGGTCTGCTAAGTCCTTAGTCACGTTGTGCAAGATCCTGGCCTATCATAAGGAGGGCCGCTTGTTTATGTGTTGTGGTTTAAATTTTTGGGTCGTTATTTGGGAAACGTGTTTAAGCGTGATGCAGAGTGGGTCCCGGACAGTTTCATATCCATCTGTCCAAGATGGATCAAAAAGGCCCGGTGATGACAAAAGTGATCCAGACTGTCAGTGCTTAGATCAGGCATATCTTGCAATCCAGAATGAGTTATCAGGTATAAAATATATGATTTCGGAGTAGAACAAGCTACTCTAGCCACCCAACCCTGCTATGCCGGGTTGTGCAAGCCAAATTTACGAAATACCCCGCAATGACGGTCGTTTCTCTATTTTAATTCTGTTTTTATTATAAATAGTAAATTTTCGTTTGATTATAACTCTTCATCGTTAGGCTTTAGCAGTAGCACACAATGTGAAAAGAGCTTAGAATAATTAGGATAACAGCTTGGTGAAGCTAAATAGGATTCTTGCTATTTGTGGCCGAAAACCTTGGCACTAGTAGACATCACAACCTATAAATAATAAGTTTTAGTTTGATTATAACTCTTCATCCGTTAGGTTTCAGGAGTTGCGCTGAGCTTAAAATAATTAGGAGAACAACTTGGTAAAGCCAAATATGACCCTTACTATTTGTGGCCGAAAACCTTGGCACTGGTAGAAGTCATGACAGTGTATAGATTGTAAGTTTACTGCTTATAGGAAGTTGCAAATTGGAGAATCCTTACTCTTGCTCCAGTGGTAGACTCTCAAGAGTTTCAACACCCGGTGAAGGGTTCGAGCATCCATACGAGTTTCATCCCTGCGTCCCCATTTGATAAGTGGGCCACACAGATTTTTGGATTAGGCATGTGATGTACGGACGAGATATGAAAGGCCACGTTGGTGCATCTTGGTTGGTGTTCATCGGCACCTATCTGGCTGCAAAAAGACTAAAACCTCTTTAATGTGGTGGGATGTGATTGTGGGCCCTCTCTAATAGTGGTATGATTCTCGATCACATCTGGCCGTGTTACAGATCTACGGACCTTAGTGGCTCTCCGGATCCCAAAAGAACAGAAAGCTCTTCTTCCGTCACATAATCGAGCGGTTTTCTAGATGGAGACCATCAGCCATGGGTTTATCTAATCTAGACCGTTGGTCATTTTTCTTCCCTGACCGTGCATATCTACAATCAGCCTGATTTTTGGGCCAGGGGAGCCCTATGATGATCACCAACACCTGATGTATGGCCAGGATCATTCACAAAACCATACGCGTGCTGCGAATTGCCTAAGCACTTCTCATAAGTTAACCGTCCCTTTATCAGGCCACTGATCAACGGATTGGATTAGTTGTGGCCCCAACCTCACCCAACACAGTGCTGCACTTACGTGGGGCCCACCTTTATGTATGAATTACATATCCATGCCGTCCACCATTTTACCAGATCATCTAGCTTATGAGCCCAAAACTGAAGCAGGTCTAATTTTCAAGCAGACCATAAAATAGGAAACAGTTACCAGATCAACTAGAGCATGAGCCCAAAAAATGAAGCATATCCAAATCCCAAATAGACCATGCAATAGGAAACAGTTACCAGATGATCTAGTACATGAGCCCAAAAAATGAACCAGATCGAAATCTCGGACAGACCATGCAATAGGCAACAAAAAAAAATTAGCATTGTAGACTCCTTCCTTTTATGCTTTTTTTTTTTTTTTTCTCTAAACCTAAAAAACTTAAGCCATCAAAATAGGATTTTAGAGTACGAAAACAAAATTTTGGACAAAATTATACTAGTTTTGAAGATAGAGCAGCTGAAAAAAAATAAAAGTATTTTCACCTTTATGGGTTGGTCTGTACAAGTAGAAGTCTAGTTTAATTAAGATAGGTTTTAATCATGCAGAGTAAAAAAAAGTGGGTGAAACACTTCCCAAGTCATATATGGCATGAGCCCGAAAATGAAACGGATCCAAATATCAGACATATCATGGAATAGGAAACAGTTACAGGACTCCTGGACCGTGCTTCTCTAGCTAGGTCCGAGCGGGAGTTATAACCAATGCCCGCCGCTCATTTGTTATGGGCCCACCAATCAAATCTTGCCACATCACAACATCACCGTTAAGGGCTCACAGAACATTTTAGCTTGTCCATTCAATGAAAGGTTAGGATTCCCTCAAGACAGCAACTTCACACGTGTCTTCTTCTGGTTGACATAAAGATCTGAGAGAGCACATCCTCCCAAAAGTGCAACGCGTTAAACAGATATTTATGGAAGCGCATCCACTGCCCCTCGAGGCAGACCGTGCAACATGCACGTGGCAACATTGCTTTGATCAAAGTATCCTAACCGTCTAATAAATGAAAACTTTTGACTAGGCGCCGTTGCTAATTTGTCTTTGTGTGATTTTCTGGCATAAATTAAAGCACCAGGGTCGTCCAAATAATAATGAACAGATTTGATCCTGCCACGTGTTGAGAAATGACATGGTGGTATTCGGACTTACCGTGCATCCACGGGCACCGGATCGACGTACGACTGCGTATCTTTATTGAGAAATTGACGACTGTAATTCCACCTTTTACCCACCCTTTTTTCTAAACACTCCCAAACTTTAATTTCCCAAGCTAAACCAATAGGTTAGGACAAATTATTTGCAGGCGAAAATACCCTTCCCAAGCTAAACCACTGTGATGTTTGTCATCCAATTGTTACGGTTATAATCCGTAGCGGTAGGTTTGGTTGGGTGAATTTCATGCTTGCCTTGTGGCATTTCATGGTTCTTATAGCTACGGTTATAATCCGTAGCTATATGTCAAGGGTATTTTCATCTACAAACAGTTTATCCATACAGAATGGTTTAGTCTGAGAAAATAAAGTTTGAGAGCATTTAGAAAAGACTGTGAGTAAAAGGTGGGATTACAGTCTTCAATTTCTCAATCTTTTTTTTTTTTTTTAAGTTTCACTTCGCATTTATACGTGGGCCAAGCGGGCAAGAGCGGATTAGGTGGATCCAACCAAATCCCAACTGTGGGGGCCACTATCATGTATGTGATCATATCAACGCCGTCCATCCTAATTGAAATCTCATTTCAGGCCATGATATAAAAAATAATTTGAAGCAATTCCAAATCCTAGATGAACCATAGTACAGGAAAGAGTGGTGTGATTTTCTATTAAAAACTTCTCATGGGATATGAAAGCTTCGGATCAAGATGATGTTTGTGTGGTCTCTTCATCCGGGTGTTTGTGACCTTATCAACAGGTTGGATGGAAATATATATATATATATATATATATATATATATATATATATATATATATATATATATATATATATATATATATATTCCTGTGGAATCCATGAAGCATTTAATGGTGGGGATTCAATCACGACTGCTTATGGTTTGGTCCACCTAAGATTTGAGTCATCTTCATTTTTTAGATCATGACTTGAAATGAGATTTCAAAATGGTTCATTTAAGGCTAGAGCTGGGCATTGAACTGAGTCGGATCGGATTGGGTCCAACTCAATTCGGTCTGAAATCTACATGGACTGACCCAAACTCGATCCGATCCGGGATTGAGTCCAGGACATTTGACTCGAACCGATCCGATGCACGGTTGGCCTGACCTGAATCGAGTCTGACTCGGTTAAGGAAACCGAGTCCGATTGGGTTGGATACAGTTCGGATCGAGTTGGGTCTGTGAGTCAAACTATGAGGTATGTGTTATATCCAAACCGTTCATCCATTTGGAGAGTTCATCTTAAGGCTTAAGTCGAAAAATAAGACAGATCTAAAGATCAGTTGGACCACACTGCAAAAAACGGTGGGAGATTGAACGTTTACCATTGAAACCCTTTTGGAGATCACGGAAGTTCCGGATTAATATGAAATTTGTTTTTCCTCTTCATCGATGTATTTTTAACCTTATTAACAGATTAGATGGAAAATAAACGTTGTACTGGCCCCTACGAATTTTTTAACGGTGAAAATTATTATCCTCGCTGCTATTTTCGGTGTGGTCCATTTGAGCTTTAGATATGATTCATTTTTTTTTCAAATGCTCTAAAATGATCACGAAAAATGGATAAACGGTATGGATATAATAAATACATCATTGTGGGGCCCATGTAATTTTGATCTCATTTGAGCATTTTGTACTACTCGGAGCTCGAGGTGCGTTTCCGCTCGTCTTTGCACAACACGTATCCTACACCAACTGTTGTTGGCGTGCACAGCACGAAATGAAATTGGATTGCGTATTACTCAGTACGCTCTTATCGTACTGAGTAAACTCTATTGGCCCCACTGTGAATTCATGTGGTTTATCCACGTCGTCCATCCGTTTCTACATATCATTTAAGATGTTGAGCCCAAAAATGAAGTATATCAAAATCTCAAGTAGACCATGCCAAAGGAAACAATGGAAGTATTAATTTCCACCGTTGAAGCCTTTTTAAGGCCCCAATGATGTTTACTTGTCATCCAAACTGTTCATAAGATCACACAGAAATGGATGAAGGGAAAACACAAATATCATCTTGATCTAACTTCTGTGGGCCTCCAAGAACTTTTCAACGATAGACTTCAATTCACGTTATTTCAAGTGGTGTGGTCCACTTGAACTTTTTATTTAATTAATTTTTGGTTTAAAGCACTAAAATTATATGATAAAACAGATGGACGGAGTTGATATAATGCATGAATGATGGTGGGCCCCACAGAGTTTACTCAGTACACTTAGCGTACTAAGTTACTCAGTACGTAATCCACTTCCGCACGTGAATACATGTGGTTTATCCCGCTTACTCAGTGGGCTCTTATCGTACTAAGTAAACTCTGTTGGGGCCCACTGTGAATGCATGTGGTTTATTCACGCCGTCTATTCGTTTTTCCAGATCATTTTAGTGGTTAAACCCAAATTGATGCATATCCAAAGCTTAAGTGGACCATACCACAGGAAAAAAGTAGAAGCATTGATTTCCACCATTGAAAAATTTATAAAGCCCCAGTGATGTTTATTTTTCATCCAACATGTTCATAAGATAAATAGATGTGATAAATATTCATAAGAATTACTCTGGATTGGTTCGGATCGGATCCATTAGGTTCGGATCGATCCGGATTGACAACGATCCGAACTCGATCTGAAAAACTGTCGGATCTGAATGGCCCTACTCGATTCGCACCGATCCAGGCCGTCGGTTCGGTTCAGATCGGGTCGGATCCACCGAATCAAGTCAGACATGCCCAACTCTATTTAAGGCACATACATTACTGTGAGCCCTACCTGGCGGATTCATGTCTCACTTAATCCGCTCCTCAAGCGGACACGCTTCTGATGAGAGTTGCAGATGGGAGAACACCCTGATCCATAGCTTAAGTGGTAGACTGAGTGAAAGATACCTCGTTTCAACGCTGAGGTCTTGGTATGGATTCCACAATAGGAGTGGCTAACAGTGAAGTGTGAACTGATAGTGGGTGTACTAACAAGCTAAGGCCCTGTTTGGGCAACAGGATTAGAAGGGATTAGATGGGATTGGATTCATCTGGTTCCGTGCCAATTCCACTCCAAGTTTGGCAAAGCCTGGAATTAGATAGGATGGAATTACATTGGGTCCCGTACCAATTTCATTCAATGCTAGCAAGTTGTGTAGTCCCACCCTGATGTGTTGGCTATATCCACACCGTCCACCCATTTTTTGAGATTATTTTAGAGCATGGGCCAAAAATCAGGTAATTCTAAAGCTCAAGTGGACCCACCACTGAAAGCAATGGGGATTGAATACTTATCATTGAAAGCTTCTTTGGGGCCACATAAGTTTGGGCCCATACCATAAAATGAGGTTACAAAACAAATGAACGGTTTAGATATAATACATTTGTGTTATTCTGGTAATTTCAAATGATGATGGGTATATCCATTCAATGTACCACCGTAGTACCTAATCCCATGGAATCAGGGGACAATACCTGCCATGGGTAATAATGATGTTTTTTTGAATACAATCCCACCTAATCCCTTCTAATCCAGTTGCCCAAACAGGGCCTAAGGAAAAAAAAAAGCCTTGGATGGGAAGTGGATTGCGTACTAAATTACTAGTAGCTCTTATCGTACTGAGTAAACTCAGTTGGGCCCACCTTAAATGTATGTGGTCTATCCACGCTGTCCATCCGTTTTTCTATCTAATTTAAGGAGTTGAGCCCAAAATACACCGTCCATCCTTTTTCCATCTAATTTAAGGAGTTGAGCCCAAAATCGAAGCATATCTAAAGATCAAGTGGATCATACCATAGGAAACAGAGGGGGGGATAATAATTTCCATCATTGAAACCTTTTTAGGCCCCACAGTGATGTTTGTTTGTCAACCAACTTGTTCATAAGATCATACAGATATGGATGAACAAAAAAATAAATATAAGATTGATCCAAAACTTCCGTGGCCCCCAAGAAACTTTCAATAATATGTTAGAAATGTAAGACACAATGGAGGATAGAAGAAAACGATAATGAAATGATCAAATCTATTGGGTTCAAGCCTCGACTTGAATAGTTAATTTCTCAAGACAGATTTGCTACCCTTTTTCTGCAAGTTCCAGCAAGTGCAAACGAAGGAAATCTGCAAATTGTCTTCAGGATAGAATGAACTCTCAATCCGATTTTCAACACGAAAATTTGCACATTTAAGTGTTGAACAGATCCCTAGTTTTGACACCGATATGCCTTAAGACGTTCAGAAAAAACTCAACAAGAGATTAAATCGAGAGTAATTGCACAGAAGATGATATAATCTTAAGGATAAGAGTATTTACTTCTGGATTATAGTATCCAGGATTTATATCAATTAAAAGGTTATGGATTTCTTCCTGAAGAAGTGCTGAAGTGCCTCTTCAAGAAATCCATACTCATTCACAGCAAAGAATTGCCTTCCAAGAAAGGACAGGACTCTCTGTCTTATGGCAATTATTTCTGTACACATTCAAACAGAAGTAGTTATCCAACAAGAAAAACTGTATCCACATAAGTGACACATGGCATGGGTGCCACATGTACAATCATGTCACAATTACCCTCAATAAACAAAAAAGATAATAAAACATTAGGGTATTATGGCCCAAAAAGTTTGAACTGTGTGCCAAAAAGACTAAGGCTCTTTTTGCTCCTTGCGACAATGCGCACGTGCGAAGTGCGCCTAATAAAGCGCCCAAGCAGCCCATGTCGCGCGCGCTTATGCGGACGGATTGCACCGTCCTCGAGAAAATTTGAACCCTGGTCGCATAAGCAAAAACCCCTTCTCTAATCGACTGGCTATACACACTATTTATGGAAAGTTTAAATAATTATATATTTATTTACTTTCCAAAAATAACTTTTATTTTTGAAATTTATTTTTATTTTAAAAAACACAACACAGTAAACATTCAATTCAACTATTTCATGTGGTGTGGTCCATTTGAACATAGTATATGCTTAATTTTTGGGCTCAAGTCCTAAAATTAACTAAAAAAATGGATGGACGGAGCAGATAAAATACATAAATCATGGTGAACCTCACGGTGTTTACTTAGTATGCTAGGGTACGCAATCCGTTTCCATTGTGGACGGGAAGTGGATTGCGTCCGACCCGGTCGGCTAAGTTGGACAAAATCGGATTGTCATACTAAGTAAAGTCTGTTGGGCCCACCGTGAATGTATCTAGTCTATCCACGCCATCCATCCATTTTTTCATCTTATTTTAGGGGTTGAGACAAAAATTTGAGCATACCTAACGATCAAGTGGACCATACCATAGGAAACAGTTGGAATAATGATTTCCACCGTTGAAACCTTTATAGGGCCCATAGTGATGTTTATTTCTCATCCAACCTGTTTATAAGATCACACAAACATAGATGAAGGAAAAAAACAAATACAAGCTTGATCCAAAACTTATGTGGCCCCCCAAGAAATTTTCAATGGTAGATGTTCAATTCACACTGTTTCCTGTGGTGTGGTCCAATTGAGGTTTGGATATACTTCATTTTTGGGCTCAAGCCCTAAAATTATCTGGTAAAATGGATGGACGAAGTGGATAAAATACATAAATCACGGTGAACCCCACAGAGTTTACTCAGTACGCTAAGTCGGACGTATCACCGTGGCCAACTAAATCTGTGTGGGATCCACCGTGATGTGTCTGTTTATCTACTATGTTCATTTCTTTTATTAGATCATGTTAAGGTATGAGGTAGATATAATGCTCTAGTAGACCATTAGTGTTAGATCACAGCGAGGGTTGCTGCCATAGGAAGCCATGTGGGCCTTCATAGATATCCCTGAGAAATTCAATCCGTCCATCAGTTTCTCCAACCTATATTAGAATGTGATTTAAAAAACGAGGCAGATTCAAAACTCAAGTAAACCACACTAAAAAACCAGTAAGATAGAAATGTACACCATTGAAACTGTCTTGATATGCCATCCAAATGATTCATATATAAGGTCATCTTAACTGACTTGAAAACACAAATATTACCATGATCCAAAACTTTTGTCACTGAAAGGTTTTGATATTGTACGTTCAAATCCTATTATTGTCTGTAATGTTATCTGTTGAGTTTTGGATCTGCCTCATTTTCAAGATCATGTCTTAATATGAGTTGGAGAAATACAATAAATGAGGTGGATTTCTCACAGACATTCCAGTCGGCCCACATACATAGCTTTGGACACTAGAACTTTCCGCAGATTCCTTCATCATAGGTGGGGCCACTTGGCCTTATCAATGAATTTGTAATATAACGAAGCAACAAGGATTCTCAACGGTTCGAATCTGTGGATGCGAATGAGCTACGGATGAAATTAGCTATTGAAGTGACGTTACCAAGTTATGTGAGCAGATCCAAAGCTCAAGTGAACCCCACCACAGAAAATAATATAGATTAAATGCCCACCATTAAAAATTTTCAAATCTACATAAGTTTTCGATCATTTTTTTTTTACACACACACACCACCACACACTCACTCCGTAGTGGGATTTCACCCCCCCATTGATACTTGAACCCTTGACCGGGTGTTGAAACTCCTGAGAGTCTACAACCCGAGCAGGAGCAAGGATCCAACTTATGAATAGGTTAGATCACAAATAAACATCTGGGTGTCACTGTCGCTACTTTTTCTTGTGGTGGGTCCACATGTGTGGATACAACACATCATAGTGGGCCCATAGAATTTGGTGATGTCACTTTAGTAGCTAATTGGCTTTGTCAATAGCTAATCTTTGTCCCCCAATTTTAGCCCTAGAAACCCAAATTCAGCCTAATCCAGAACTCAAGTGGGCCACACAAAACAATGAGAGAGACATTGTCGTGGGGTGACCCAACTAGGGTTGTACACAAACCGAGTTAGCTCGGTTAGCTTGCTCGACTCTATTCGAAAAAACTCAATTCGACTCGGTTCGAAGTTGAGTTCAAGTTGAGTCGAGCTGATTTTTTGAGCTCGAAAAAATTTGAACTAAGTTTGAGCTTGCCCGAGCTCGACTCGACTTGGATCAAATCCCAACTCAAATCGAACTAGTTCAAAAACTCAGTTACTTTGATATTGATGTTACTCACCAAGTGTGACTCAACGAAGTGTTGGCTGATGGCAAGGAAGGTATGTATATGAAACAAATACCATTTTTTTCTTGATTTTGATGTTGCTTATAAGGTGTTTGATGAAATACTTGAAAACAACCGGTGTTGTTTTACATACAATAAAAAATTGAAAGTGCACTGCATGTGTTTGTGAAAATGCCGCAAATGCTTGATTTGGGTTCGAACTCGACTCGATTGAACTCGACTCGAACTAGCCCGAGCTGCTGACCGAACTGAGCCGAGCTGGCCAGTCAGGCTCGACGACTGAGCCAAGGTGAGTTCGAGCTAGGGTCAGCTAGTGGCCGAGCCGAGTCGAGATAAGGCCCGCTCCACTGGGTTCAACTCGGCGTACACCCCTAGACCCAACAGAGAAAGTTCCATATGGAATGGGTTTCAAAGTGTTGTATATGTCATCTAACCCAGTCATCAGGTGTGAACCACTAGGAGAAAGGGACACACTGAAACTCAATACATTTCAAATTTTAGGTGGGCCACCACAACTGAAGAAATAGCTCTAGGCGTAATTATATATTGCTATATTTAGTGTGTCCCACCTGAATTTTCGTAGGGATGATTCTAGGGATGTACGGGGCCAATAAGGAGGCCCACATATGCACAACTTCGATTCCACATACACATCATGGGTGGGGCCCATAGAGCTCGAGTGTACGTATGGCAATTACCATACACCCGTATATAACCCAAAAACTTCAAGAAAAGTGCTTAGGCTTCGTTTACCAAGTATAAAAAGAAGTACCATGATCAGAACCGTTCATCCTGTTGGCTAATCCTGGATGGCCCATGGTGCCAAAATCACAATTGTTTGATGATGAGATGGGTCACACCTGGCACGTGAGAAAATTGCCAAAACTAAAGATAGCAATTGCTCATTCTCTGCATGTAAAAGTCATTTGCTAGATGGACACTGGGAAGGAAAATCTGATCAATAGATCTTTTACACCTTGGCCCATCAACAAGTCAGGTAAACAGTTGGATGGTTCCCATCACTAAATACAGGCACACGTGTGATGGTGCAGTCAAGAGCTACCATTTTGGCTGGTCCTGTAGACTATTTAACTTCAATTTTTAGAGATTTTTGAAATAATTATCTAAATAATAGAATATTTTCAAATAACCACATAAATATAATAACAAGTAATCATATTGTTAGCTTCTTTTCTTCTTCCTTTTTTTTTTTTTAAAAAAAAAATGTATTTTAAAACAATGTGGTAATAACATAATTCAAAATTCTTGTTTTTTTTTTTTCTTTCTTTCTATAACTCAAAAAATTCCAATTAAAACTATTTTGTGTATGCTCCGTTGAAGGAAAGTTAAAGATTTTATATTTTCATAAAAGCCAATTTTGTAATATGTTATATATGAGCATTTTCATCATTTTTTTTTTATGATTCTTTGGAGTTGTTTGGATAGTAAATTATTTAAAATAAGCTACATATGGCTTAAGTAGTTATCTCGATGTTTAATTATTAAGTTGAAGTGATTAAATAACTTGAATTTCTCGGATAGAGAAGGAAATTGGAAAAGATGGAGAGATGGGATGGGAAGAGGAAAAGAGAGAAGGGAGTGGCTTAATATGGATAAGGGTATGAGTAAGTAATGGGAGGCATGTGCTTGTTTGACTAATGGGGATGGAGAGGGGTGATTGATTGATGGGTTGATTAATTGATTAATTGAACTATTTGAAATTTGTGCAAGTGGGGCCCACACCACGCATGCATTGCGTGGACCACCTTAGAGTGCACCAAAAATTACAACTTATAATCTACGTGTCTAAATGGGACGTGTCACACAGCATTGGAACCATAGCGCCTGTGCGGTCGCTAAAATACAAGTCTCAGGTTGTTATGGTATCGAAATAGGTTTACAATTGAAGCTCACCAATTTAGTCTGCTGAGAATGTGACGGTACTGAAAACAAAACATGAAGACGTTACTTATAATTGAACTTAAACCAGGCTTATCTCAAATAAGTTACTTATCTATTGCTGGAAGTAGAAAAAATTACTTCTTTGGCGGTATCCACACGAGGCTTTAATGTCAGTTATGACAAGCTAATACAATGTGAGAATTTGTAATACAGGCGAAATATCAATATGATTATACAAATCATGTCTTTTTTGAGATGTTAGTATTATTTACTGAAGCTTATAAATGACACATGAGATAACCCATTATTAAATATAATTGTTCATTCATGCATATAGCTAGAAGCTTTTGTAAAGAAGATGACGGTTGAGACCAATTGTTCAATTCATTCCCTCCAGCGCGCACCGCCGAATTTTGAGTATTGGATAAGAGTGGATTCATTGGGTCGGAGGAGCTTTCCAATAGATCTCGATCCGAGAGAGAATTCTTTCGAGAAAAAGAACTCGATTGTATAAGTCTATAAAGAGAAAATTTTTATACGACCTGTTAGAGGCTGTTATACCACGCAAATGAAGCAATAGCTGCAATAGCTATAATAAAGATGGTGAAAATATTTCATTTTAATTGGTTGATATCAAATAAAAATCATATCAATTAAAGATTCTAAACAATTTGATCAAATAACATGAAAATCAATGGCTAAGATTGACTAGAGAAATAAAATAACTCTAATCATCGTCTTAACCCCATCAACCAAATGGATCTCAATCTACATTGCTTATTATTCTAAGGTAGCACTTCAGTTCGATAATTTAAAGAGCTAGATTCATCCTATTGATGTGAATTTTGTAGATGCCTTGCTCTCAATTCTGTTTTTTTTTTTTTTTTTAAATTTATTTATTTGTCTATTAGTATGATGTAGGAGTGGTTTTTGCTAATTCCACACACGTGTACAGCCGCACACATCCGCAGAAGTTACAGGTAAAAATATGAAACGTGTGTGAAATCTAAGCTTTTAGTAAGATTGGAAATAATTCTTAGATCATATGAATAAAAAAATCGTGCAATTTCACTCTTCGTGTGGGCCACAAAGTACAAAGTAAATTGATGGTGGAAACTTTTCTTCTGACCGTTAATTTTATTTTGATATTCCATGGCACAGGGAGATGTGAAATGGCTTGATTTTTATATCAGAAGATCTAAATGGTGTCGATTACCTGATGAAAAGCTCGGATCTCACATGTAACATATTATTATACATGTGCCTGCGTGTGGATGTGCTACCGCACGTGTATTGATTTAACGAATCTCGTCAATTGTATGTATTATCTCAGCCTTCCTTCAGGTGGGCCACATTGTTTATATCTTCGTTCCAAAAAATAATATCATCTAAAGCTTTATCTGGCTCACAGCATATTAAAAGTAATGGATGGATGTCATAAAAGCTTTTAACCGTCAGTTTACTTTGTAAGCTGTGGGCCATTTAAGCAGTAATTGTTTGATTTTTCAGGCAGAAAATCTAAGCATCATTTCCAACCAGATGAAAAAATCCGATCTTGTACACGTGCTCCATGTTAGCACGTGTGCCTGCGAGTGTACAGGAATATCACACTCTTCCGATAGACACTGTTATACTTATAACGGGGAAATTTCCTACTGTACGACCCGTTTATGGGCCACCAGCCATTTCAAGCCCACTTCTTTTTAGGCTTCCAAGAATACTCCCCTGTGTACGGGCGACTTTTCAAGGGACCAACATACCCCGTCAATCATTCCTTCGGAAGCCGATTGGCTGGTGTGCGAAGACAAGCGCTGACGCTCCTCGACATGGCCGCCACAATGATGTATGTATTATATCCACACCGTTCATCCATATTTCGAGATCATTTCATAGCATCATGGAAAAAAAAACAAATCATATCCAAAGATCAACTGGACCACACCACAAATAGCAGCGGGAAACTTTATTTTCACTGTTAAAAATTTTGTTGGGCACACCATAACATATATTTTCCATCCAATATAGTCATAAGGTGACAAAGACCTGGATGACGGAGAAAAACAAATTTCATATTGATCTAAAACTTCTGTGACCCCTAAAAGGGTTTCAATGGTAGACGTTCAATCCTTCATTGCCTTTTACAGTGTGGTCTACTTGATAGCTAGATATGTCTTATTTCGTCTCAAGCCTTAACACGAGTTCGCCAAATAGATGGACGGTTTGGATAGAACACATACATCCTAATGGGACCCACAAAAAGTAGTAGAGATTACAACGAAAAAAAAAAAAAAAAAAAAGAGTCTCACTAGGTCGGCCGGGTCCAACTCACTGTACCACCTGCGTAAATTATTATTTTTTTACCTTTCAAGGAGAACTTTTTCTCTCCTACATTTTTTCTCTAATACATATTTATATTTATATATAAGCATATAAAAATTTTTTTCTCTATTTTTATTCATTTCTTTCTTTATTCATTGATAAACATATCTCTTAAACCACAGTGAGTTACTTGACGTATCATATAGGAATTTGGCGTAGGAGATGCTACTTTAGCTAACCAACCTACTTATTTTTCAAGATTCCATGAGGTCGATGGTCGAAAATCCATTTCATTCACTTCACAGTCAATTTTAATCAGTTCGCGATCAGTTTCATGCATTTCATTAACTTCGCGGTCAATTTCAATCAGTTCATGGTCAATTTCATTCATTTATTTCACAGTCAATTCCTTTCACTTTCACGGTCAATTCGCTTCACTTTACGATTAATTTCATGCATTTTATGGTCAATCCACTTCACTTCACAGTCAATTCCGGCAATTCCCCTTCACTTCACGGTCAATTCCATGCATTTCACGGTCAATTTCCTTTACTTCATGATCAATTTAATACATTTCATGGCCAATTCCCTTCACTTCACGATCAATTCCATGCATTTCACAGTTGATTCCCTTCACTTCACGGTCATTTCCATTCATTTCATGGTCAATTCCGGCGATTACCCTTCACTTCACAGTCAATTCTATGCAAAATTCCCTTTACTTCATGGTCAATTCAATGCACTTCACGGTCAATTCCCTTCACTTCACGGTCAATTCCATGCATTTCACGGTCAATTCCAGTGATTCCCCTTCACTTCACGGTCAACTCTATGCATTTCACGGTCAATTCCCTTTACTTCACGGTCAATTCCATGCATTTCACGGTCAATTCATTTCACTTCACGGTCAATTCCATGCATTTCACAGTCAATTCACTTCACTTCACGGTCAATTCGATGCATTTCATGGTCAATTCCCTTCACTTCATGGTCATTTTCAAGCATTTCACGGTCAATTTCGAAGAATCTATTTCACTTCACGATCAATTCCATGCATGTCGCGGTAATTTCCCTTCACTTACTTCACGGTCAATTCCCTTCACTTCACGGTCATTTCTATGCATTTCACGGTCAATTCCATGCATTTCACGGTCATTTCCCTTCACTTCACGGTCAATTCCCTTCATTTTGCGGTCAATTCCATGCATTTCACGGTCATTTTCGGCAATTCCCCTTCACTTCACGGTCGATTCCATGCATTTCATGATCAATTCCCTTTACTTCACGGCCAATTCCATGCATTTTATAGTCAATTCCCTTCATTTCACGGTCAATTCCGTGCATTTCACGGTCAATTCCCTTCATTTCATGGTCAATTCTATGCATTTCACAGTCAATTCCAGCGATTCCCCTTCACTTCACGGTCAATTCAATTCATTTCACGGTCAATTCCCTTCACTTCATGGTCAATTCTGTGTATTTCACGGTCAATTCCCTTACTTCACGATCAATTCCATGCATTTCACTCCATTCACTCCCTTACACTCAAATACACGTCCGAACTCATTTCTGTCTTTCCTTTTCCCTCAAATACACATCCAAACTCATCTCTTCCATCCTTATTCCTTCTTTTCACCGATTTTTTTCATCAAATCTGTATCCTACTATCACATTACATCTTCCATGTTTCATTCTACTCAAGGCTACCTGCATTCGTTTTCTAAGATGACATGAAAGCATTGATAAACGTGATATATTGTAGGCTTTTCTCTGAAGAACGTGTTTCACATCAACGTCGGGATTGACCATGAAATGCATGGAATTGACCGTGAAGTGAAGGGAATTTATCTTGAAATGCATGGAATTGACCGTGAAGTGAAGGAAATTGACCATGAAAAGTATGGAATTGACCGTGAAATGCATGGAAATGACCCTGAAGTGAAGCGAATTGATTGTAAAATGCATTGAATTGACTGTGAAGTAAAGGGAATTGACCTTGAAATGCATAGAAATGACCGCAAAGTGAAGGGAATTGACCTTGAAATGCATGGAAATAACTGCGAAGTGAAGTGAATTGACCATGAAATGCATTGAATTGACCGTGAAGTAAAGGGAATTGACCATGAAATGCATGGAATTGACCGTGAAGTGAAGGAGAATCCCCGGGATTGACCATGAAATGCATGAAATTAACTGTGAAGTGAAGGGAGTTGACCGTGAAATGAATGGAAATGACCGTGAAGTGAAGGGAATTGACTGTGAAATGCATGGAATTGATTATGAAGTGAAGGGGAAACACCGGGATTGACCGTGAAGTAAAGGGAATTGATCGTGAAGTGAAGGGAATTGACCGTGAAATGAATGGAAATGACCATGAAGTGAAGGGAATTGACCGTGAAATGCATGGAATTGACCGTGAAGTGAAGGGGAATCGCCGGGATTGACCATGAAATTAACCGGGTCCAGATGGGGTCGACCCCGTTCCCCCTTAAAGCTATTTGGGCCAACCTGAGTTATAGATTTATCCTGTGATTTTGGTTTCCACCTAAACTTGTTGAGGAAACTATAGATTCTTAATATACGACGATTCCAAGAATTTAACGTTAGACCCTCCGAAATGATCTCACATACATCTTTTATATTGACCTTCACATCAATTGCTTTCAATGGGTCCGGTATAAAAGAAGAAGTGGAGCCCGAACAGCTTTCAGCCGAACGGGGTCGACCCTTCCAGGCATTTCACAATCAATTCCGGCGATACCGCTTCACTTCACAGTCATTTCCATGTATTTCACGGTTAATTTCGGCAATTCCGCTTCACTTCACGGTCATTTCCATGCATTTCACGGTCATTTCCCTTTACTTCACGGTCAGTTCCGTGCATTTCACGGTCAATTCCATGCATTTCATGGTCAATTCTGGCGATTCCACTTCACTTCAAGTCAATTCCATGCATTTGACGGTCATTTTCGGCGATTCTCCTTCACTTCACGGTCAATTCCATGCATTTAACGGTCAATTCCATTCATTTCATGGTCATTTTTAGCGATTCCCCTTCACTTCACAGTCAATTCCATGCATTTCACGGTCAATTCCCTTCATTTCACGGTCAATTCCCTTTACTTCACGGTTAATTCCATGCATTTTACGGTCATTTTCGGTGATTCCCTTCACTTTACGGTCAATTCCCTTTTCTTCACGGTCTATTTCCTTCACTTCACAATCAATTCCATGCATTTCACGCTCAATTCCCATCACTTGACGATCAATTCCATGCATTTCACGCTCAATTCCAGCGATTCTGCTTTACTTCATAGTCAATTCCATGCATTTCACAGTCAATTCCCTTCACTTCACGGTCATTTCCATGCATTTCACGATCAATTCCGACGATTCCGTTTCATTTCACGGTCATTTCCATGCATTTCACGGTCATTTCCCTTCACTTCACAGTCATTGACCATGAAATGCATGGAATTGATCGTCAAGTGAAGCGAATTGACCATGAAATGCATGGAAATGATCGTGAAGGGAATTGACCACGAAATGAATTGAATTGACTTGAAGTGAAGGGGAATCATTGGAATTGACCGTGAAATGTATGGAATTGACTGTGAAGTGAAGGGAATTAACCCCGAAATGCATGGAATTGACTATGAAGTGAAGGGAATTGACCGTGAAATGAATTGAGTTGATCGTGAAGTGAATGAAATGAATGAAATTGATCGCGAACTGACTGAAATTGACCATGAAGTGAATGATATGGAATTTTGACCATCAACCTGATGGAATCTTAGAAAATAACCAGGTTGGTTGGCTAAAGTAGCTTCTCCTAATCATCTATGGTACGTCAAGTAACTAATTTTGATTTAGAAGATATTCTTGTTAAATGAATAAAGAAGGAAATGGAAAAAAGAGAGAATTTTTTTTATATGCTTATATATATATATATATATATATATATATATATATATATATATATATATATGAAAAATATATGTAGAATTGCATGAGTTATATCCTTGGCCACAGGTAACCGCAGCTCTAACCCGGTCAATTAGGTTGACCCAATCGACCCCAACTAAATATATAGTACCTGTGTTGACCTGTACTTCTTCTATATAAACTATGGTTGTTATCCCTAGCTATGGGATGCTGGCTTTTTTTGTTTTTTTTTTCCTGGCTTTTTGTGGGTCCTATTATGATGTATGTGTTATATCCAAACCGTCCATCTATTTGGCGAACTCGTATTAAGGCTTGAGACATAAAATAAGACAGATCTAGATATCAAGTGGACCATACTGTAAAAGGCAGTGGTGGATTGAACGTCTACCATTGAAACCCTTTTAGGGGTTACAGAAGTTTTGGATCATTATGAATTTTGTTTTTCCTCTTCATCGAGGTCTTTGTGACCTCATGAATAGATTGGATGGAAAATAAATGTTATGGGGGGACCTACAAAATTTTTAACGGTGAAAATCAATTTTCCCGCTGTTCTCTGTGGTGTGGTCCAGTTAATCTTTGGATATGATTTTTTTTTTTTTTTTGATAATGCTCCGAAATGATCTCCAAATATGGATGAACCTTGTGGATATATTAAATACATAACTGTTGGGCCCATGTAATGATCTCTTTTGAACCGTTCGTATAACTCGGAGTTCGAGGAGCGTCAGCGCTCGTCTTCGAGCCCCAGCCGATCCGCCTCCGGAAGGAAAGCAGGGGCATTTTCGACCTGAGAAATGGGGCCGTACAGCTAAGGCTTATTCTTGAGAGGTAAAAAAGCAAGTCGGCTTTAAAAGGTTGGTGGGCCATATATGGGTCGTTAAGTTGGAAATTACTCCTACGTGTCGTATTTTGATTGGGATAGAGTATTCCAACTGCTAACATTTTCTGTTTTTTGGTCGGTGTAAACCGACATTAGCTTTGCTAAGCCCACGCGATAGTATAACACCGCGCACGTATACTACACCATACGTGCCATCTTGGAGTATGGGTAGAAGATCCAATCCTTCCATCATGATTAGACCACAATGTAGATATCATTTACCAAGACTCAAGTTATTCCACTGGAAAGGCGGGCCACTTTTTATAAAACAAACGTACGGTTGGAAAAACTCTACGAAAGTTTTCCAATCCGTCCATCTGTTTCTAACATGGTGCCCATCTTGATGAGTGGAAAAACATGAATATTGAAGTAGAACATCTATATGGTGGGTCCCACCTGATGGACGCTTGGATATTGCATTTGTCTGCCTTACAGGCACGTATGGTGGAGTATGGATAGTGTGTCCTGTACATGCGCGTGGGGTAGCAAATCTCAACCGACATTTTACCTACCGAGTCAGAAGTTTCAGAAAATTCGTTACAATGACCCTGTTTGACTTTGACTCAAATTCGGGTAGGAACCTTAGTTTTGAAGTTTGATGTAAGTATGTGACGTGTGGGAGCATGAATGGATGATCATGGGATGCATGCATGTACACGCCCACATGCCATTTCATGTCAATTCATCCATGCATTACATGTGTATATGCATGTATGGGTGGATGTTTGTTGAGATGGCACTGCTGGCATGAACTTTGCCAAATGGCTTCTTACCTAGGCATGCCCTACACTTCACATGCATGTTGGGCCCACCTAATGTATGAATCTACATCGCTGTTGAAGTGGGGTGCTTTTTCTCTCACAGTCGTGTTGGGCTATGCTTTGTTTAGTGTGGCACATTTTTCCTTGTAAATAAATAAGTATGAAGAAATTATTTATTATTTTTTCTTCTTAAATTATCATGGTATTAGAATCAGGATAAAAACTTTTCAAATCTCTTATGAATAAATCAATCATCTAATTTTTGTTCTTCAATAAATATATCAGTGGCTTATGTTGATTAGACTTAGCTTAACTAGACTTTGATTTGAGTCAATTTAAACATTTGTACAACTCTTTAATTTACTTGATTAGTATATGTTTTAATAATTCGATTTATAGTATTCAATGCATTTAAAATTGTTAGAAGTAAATAGAGTAGTAAGAATAAGAATACAACAGCGGCTGGTGCAGCAGTAGCATATTCAGGTCTTGATTAGAGAGGTTACATATTCAGTTCTTGCCTAGTGACTCAGTCAAGTCACCATGGCCAACGAGTTTCGGCTCAAATTGACTTAGCTGCATTTTGATTTGATTTGCCAATTTTTAGTACTCTAGTTATTAGATCAGACCAAATATTAAATAAGTCTACACCTAGGGTTGGACTCACTAACTAAAGTTTTGATTAAAAACACCACCTCGGTTAGTAAATGGTCCAACCTAAGGCAATCGGGTGCTAAATAGAGTTGGGAGTTTTTTTTTTTTTTTTTTTTTTTTTTAACACACTTCACATGGGCACTCGAACTCCTGATTTCAGTATTGAAACACAGTGCATCTACACATCTACCATACATTAAGACCTGGTGCTAAGTCAAGTTGGGAGTGACTGTGGGTGAGTAAAGGTATTGAACCTGTTCAGGTGCTGCTGAGTTTGAGTAAGGTCTGGCTGGTGGTCAGGCCCAAAACCTCGAGAGCTGACCTCATGCAGACCACCTTAGACTTGTTTCTTTTTTAAAATGAATATTACCGAGACTAATTGGTACCCAATCTCAAGCTAATGCTCAAAATTCTTAGAATTAAACTAATTAGAGAGTATGGCACGTATGATGAACTTGGAAGGAAGAAAGAGAGACGGAGAGAAAGGATGAAACTACACACGTACTTGTATCACAAATAGAGAAAGATAGAAAGGTCTGTCATTAGATTTCTAATCTGACTGTTTCCGTTCTATGGGCTAATTGAGTGCTTGATCTCCCTACTTTTGTGCTGCCGTCCTAACTTGAGCTGGCCTAACAAATGTACAACGTGGATGCATGTAATGTACTCATCATGAACGGTTTCATAGAACCTTTTTGCATGGGTTCTCTAGAACCTACTTCCACGCGAACTACACACAAAAAGGGAGGAAAATGTACGCAGGCAGGCAGAAAGAAGACAAGAAAAGAAAAAAGGTCTTTAAAAAACTCTGCTTTCCTAACTAATTGCAAGGAAAAATTATCCAAACCATGCTTAGGTGAAGAAAAAGTGTAGAATGACATCTATACAATAAGACCAACGAAGAACAATTACATTTTTCAATTATCAAAATACTATACTTTCATTTGAAATATCTTCGTATACTTTTTCAATTACAAAGTAAAAATGTCCAAAATCTACTGTTTAATAAAGGCAACAGGAATGCTCTTATGACATGAGGATGTTGTAAGTTTTAGTGTTCCTGGTTACATCAATTCAGAATGTCCAACTAATTGATCTGAACTGTCCATTAAGTCTGAAACATATTTCATGAGCTACCATGCAATTTATCAGATAATCTAAACCGTCAATTTTTTAAACCTTATTTTCTACATTATTCTTTTTCCAGTCCTAACAAAAGTATTTCTTTAGAATTATACCCAATCCATGATGGGTCCCAACAAATAGATGGATCAAAATTTTGATTTGACCTATTTTGTATAAACAATCTTAACCGTCCATATTAAATGTTGTTGACGAAATGATTAGTATTAATCGGATTGTTCTGATTTTTAGATGGTATTCCATGAAATGCATGTTGGACCTAATGAACAGTCCAGATCAATAGGTTGGACCGTCTAAGTATACTAATGCAACTAGGAGCACTTTTACTTGAGACGGAAAGGGAGCACTTGATCATACAGCACGTGTGCAAGATCTGGACCATACGGTAGAAAGGGGGCACTATTAGCATGACCTAGGTCAAAGACGAGGCTGGTTCATTCTTCAGGTGCGCCACACGTGTATGTCGTATGCAGATCATTGGTCATTTTCTTCTGACTGTTCTTTTTCCTCATTAAGTGTGGCCCACCTGACGGATGGCCGCGTTTTAGTTTTTGGGTTCGTCATGCCCACTCTACGCTATTCCTGATAAACGGCCTAGATCTTACATAAATATGTTGGATCGGCACACGTGCCGCCTATTCCCACTCCATCTCATGCTTCCTGTTTTCTACATAAAATTCATTAATTGCGAGGAAGAAATGGTCGGCCAGGATTTCATGAATCCTCCAGTCCAGCTCAAAGCTGCTGTCGCTGGGCCCCTTTTTAGCAGGATGAAATTTACGACATGGGCCCAGCACATGATTTTAGTCTATGATAGAACGCTAGCATATTCGCTGCTGTAACATACACGTGGTACAATCTCAACCGCCCAAACAGCACATTCCACCGCAGATAAGCTACACACCCAACAATCAACATCAAATTTATGGGACAATCGTTGCCGTCAGATGGGTTGTCATCAAATGAGCAAGTAAAAAAGATGAAATGGTGGAAATTCAACGGGCAAATGATCACTGATTAGACGCTCAGACTATCCTATTCGTGTGATTTTAAAACTGCCATGCATGATGGGCCCACAATTTGGACGTATGGATTGATTATATCTATACCAAATGTACGGTGGATACGAGCATGAATATAGTCCACCATAACTCCGCTACATGACCATATGTCATTCCTATTAATTTCAATCATGCTCCGTAATGATGGCCCACAATAAATTCAATTTGGGTCCGTTTGGGTGTTCCCCAAATTGTGGTTGGTGGACTTCCCAAGCATACTCTAAATGGTTTTTGTGTGCAAAACAGAAGGGGAGTTACTTAATACTCTGGCAGATCATGACATTTGATATACAGGCATTCAGAAATTGGATTCATGGACTCTAATTCACCTTCAGCCCATGCGCCAACCTTGAGCAACAGATGCATGAGTAGGACATCTGAGCCATGCATCAGGTAGGCCCCACCCTGTACACCACATGGCACAAAAAAAAAGGCTGCTCGGGCAGGCTGGGGCTGTTTGCCAATGTGCAACATACATGTGGGTCCTACCTGATGAGTGGGCTGGCATCCGCAATGTGGGGCCCACCTTACACAAACACATGCAAGCAAACCTCCCTCAAGTAAACACACCTTAATTACATGTAACATAACATAGACCAAAGTTTAAAAACCCAAAAACTCAACTCGATATCCAGCCGGATCGGGTTGGATCGACTCGAAGACTTGATTCAACTCAACTTGATATTTAATAGTTAATTAGGAATAATAGTTCATTAATAATAAATATAAAAATAGGTAATGTAAGTTACAAAAGCTTGCTGATAGACAGTTATTCACAAATGAATTTTAACTTGGTGAGTTACTCAGATTGATTTCTTGCTAAGTTGAGTTGACTCGATCAAGTCACCAGGTTTTAGGAGAGTCACTTGGCTCAATTTCTCGTCGAGTTGAGTTGACTCGGCCAGTTCTGAGTCAATTTATCGAGTTTTAGAAATATGAGAAAGACAGGGCTAAAGGTAGAAAATATACAGATGAGAACTTTTCTTGAGATTTTTCTAAGGAGAATGATATTTTGCTGTCATTTTTCTAAAATACTATAAAATCTAATACAATGATGATTGAATGATGGCTTGATTTTCAAATGATGGGACGACTGGCCTTATTTTCTCTAATTATGGGGGCTTAAATAACCGAGATAGGAATTACTCGATGCACACCCACGATCACCCCCATCAATCTTGACAACTAAATTTCTTCGCGATGATCGGACGGACATCGTCGGCTCCTGCAAGCGTCTCTAAGAAAGGAAGCAATGAAACCAATGCACTGTCTGAAGGATCGCCGAACCAACTCTGAATAGGTATCCCATTATCAACTTGTAACTGGTACACCTGCAATCACATTGCAACCACAAAACAAGATTCAAAGACAATTAAAAATAATAATAATAATAATAATAATAATAATAAAGATTTTTTATTTTTTATTTTTTTTTTAAAAGCAGGTGTACAATGCTTTTTGGCAATTGCTTGGTCACCCAAAACCCATTGCAGTTTCTTTTCAGCTCTGGATAAAATTGATATGAATTGTTATAAAAATGCTCATACTGAGAGTTTGTACATGTCACTGTGATTTTCAATTTGTTCATGTGGGGCTCATGGCTTAGTAATCAAAGATGTTGATATCATGTGCCCCCATTGTGGATTGCCCATGCACTGAAAGAACACCACAACGGGAAAATCTTAACCCTTCAATTGGTGGCCAGCAAAATAAATGGTGAACAAAAAAATATACAGCAGTGGTCCACATTCAGCCAAGAGAAGATCAATTTGACACTTGGGATCTTCCAACCTGCAGGAATTTCAGCAAACGGGCCATCCAATGTGATACTCATCGTATCGATGGTCTTTCAAAAAATGGTCTAAATCAATGAGTTATGGGCCCCACTTGTACAAACTGATGATACAAAGTGTACTGTGGAAACTCTTGAAGTGAGCTTTATATGATACCCCAAAGATACCATGTTATTATGCTTTATCTAAAAACTCCCCGTTGAATGTTTCCTCATTGATTATCATTTCAAATAATCTGGAGAAATACTGATTTACTACCTCCTGTATAAAATTCAACTAGAAAGACAAAGACAAATGCCTTCTCAGATGAAGAACACAGATTTAGGGCCTTTGGTGTAACAGAAAAACTTTGATAATTTGGCAGAGAGTAATGGATATGTAGCATTTAGAAATTACTTCAAAATTGTATGGGTTCCTCAAGTTTAGATGTATCATGAACCAAAAACCATGCTTATTTGATCATCTGACTATCAGATTGGCAGACATTTATTGGACAATTAGATACGAAAAATATACCAATGGTCCTATTTTAACAACTGTTCACGAATCAGAGGTTAGGATTGTTCAACCAATATGATTTTTGGCATTTGAATTAGCAATAGCATATTCCACAATCTAGTTTGTTTAATTCAAGGTAATGTACGCCAACATGTATACAATTTCTGAATGCCTGTGTATCTGGCATCACTCTGGCAGGAATCAAATAACTCCCTGTTGTGTAAACATAGAGAGTGATCCATTTGGATTGCTCCGCGCAAGATTCATCGATACATCGTTTTGCAAAAAAAAAAACCACCGATGAAATGAATGTGCTTACTTCAAGAGGAAACAGAAAACTATTCAATTTCCAGTCGTGCGTTTGTGCAAAAAAAAACAACTTAATCTGACGTGGGCCCATGGGTCCCACTTGTCAGAGTTGGTCCGAATTCAAATAGATTTCTTTCTATATTAACATCAGAGGCCCTAAGGATGCATTTGGATGCACTAGAATCGAATTGATCTAAGTTGCCATATTGGGAGGAAATAACACAAAAGTAATTACCTTCCTAAAGAAAAGGTAATGAATAAGTTCTGCATGGCTTTCAACCAACTTGTAAGTAATGTAGCTGTAATCCATGGCCCAGCCCCGCATTATGGAATATCAGCAATGATGATTGCAGTTCGGTCATTTCCTCCCCAGTTGAACTTTTTTTTTTTCAAATTAAATCTAGTAGTGCATCCAAATTCCAAATGCAGCCCTGGGTTGCGTTTGGATGCCCAATTGAACTGAATCACAATTTGTTTTATTAATCATAAAGGCAATGACCAGGTGGGGTGGAACCATTTTAGTTCATCATGGAAACCAAAACCCTATTTGTAATTCGCATGATTCAGGTTGGACAAGAAACAATGGCAATTGCAATACGGGGACTAGTTCCTCATATGAAACTCTGATCATTTACTCTTTTATTGAATTGGGTTCAATGCAATTCAATTGAGCATCCAATCGCAGCCTTACGGACATGGTTTTAAGACTCGACAGCTGAGGCCAACCTATTTGATCCAGATTCGAGTCCGACTTAGACAAGTCAGGGATTGACTCATCTGAGTCAGGCTGAGTCTGACCTATTTTCACTGCTGACTCATAGTGCCAAACCTGTTAGATTTGACTGAGACTGAATGAGTACTATAAAAGAGGAGAAGAGGCGAACCTGAGGAGAGTTGTCCACGATGGCAACTTTCGCAAGATCACGGCCTAGGATCGTCAGGTCCTTTGTATACCCACTCTCTGAAAACACACATGAGTCCCGGTAAGCACGGTCACAAATAAGCCGACGTTCAGGATCCAGAATATCCAGCAACTGCTCCGCATAAATGCTTTGACTGGCTGTAAATACAATAATCTCAAACATCCCTGCAACTGCTTCCAAGAACATGTGAAGGTACGGTCTTTGGCGAACGTACACCGTCTGCACTTCATTGCCAAAGCAGACTTGGAAAGTGAAGTCGGCATTTTCACAGTAATCCAATGTAGAATGCACCAGAGTTTCTGCAGAGAGAATAAGCTGTCAGAACAACAGAAGGGAGCAATGCCAACTTCAGGTGCTCAACTGCACCCACAAAATACAAGCGCCCTATACATTCCGGCATGGCATATGCTTGCAACATCCGAACCATTCATCAGGAGACCACAGCTTATGTTCCTTAGCACAAAAGGGCAGCTGGTTCACTCATTAGGTTGGCCACATTTGTGCTAAGAAATGGGAGGTTAGCAATGGATAGCCAACTGTCCACACTCAATATGCATGCGTGGCCCACGTGATGAATGGGGGGAAATCCTGATCTTTAGGCACACATCCTCCAGCATCTTGACAGATGAATGTCCCGGATCTTGCACATGTGTCCTACATCAGCACTGGTAGGGAATAGGGAGCATGTGTTTGACGCCTGCAGATGTGCCACCGCAAGGCAAAATTATAATCAAATTCACTTGAATTTGAGATTTCAAGATCATGCAGAATGGCAACTTTCAATAACTTCAGGCATTCTAACACAATCGGAAACGAACACCAGTAACCCGCAACTGTCACTACCCAATTGCTTACATTTATTATTTTACATTTTGCTTTTATATATTCTTTATGTAAATTATGTATACAAGCAGACATGGCACATCAAACGCATGATTGCATGTGGAGAGAGGAAGTGATTTGCAAGACATGGGTCATGGGAAATAGAGGTGGAGTGGTTTTGAAAGGGAGTTTTTGGCTACTCTGGTAGGGTGCAGTGGTTGATACTCAGCCACTCTGAAGTACACATGGCATACACCAACTAAATCAAACCATCCAAGTTGTTAGACCCACTTTACATAGGTCATCACCTGATGTTCGCATTTATTTAACTATCCTAACCTCAGATTAATAAGAATTTGTTTCTTGAGTTTGGACCATCAACTGTTTTTTTTTTGACCATCCATTAGATATCCACCAATCAATTTTTCCCATTGTAAAGGGAGATGGGAACCGATGCGTCACGGAATTACGTAGATGCCCTTACTTTTTGTTTAAAGTCCGTCCCAAGTCCTTTAATAATGCATAATTTTATTTTTAGTAATTCTAAAAACTAATTGCAAACAGATTCTCGCCCGTGTATCTGTATTCTCCTCTTGTTATATATAATAGAGATTCCGCTCTATTAATGACAATATAACCAATTGCTGGATTGTCCCCAAATAAAAGCCAAACATGGTCCTTTGTGGTCCAAAATCCAAAGAGTTGGTGGCGGTTGCATGGGCCCATTTTTGATGGGACAAGATTAACTGCATCTAAAATACTTCATTTACGCGGTTAGGATTTACACAATTAAGATTTGCCCAATTTATCATGGTTTTAAATATCACACGATACCGAGTCAACTCAGTCCCAGTGAAGAATGAAACGAATCACCTCCAAACCCTCCCAATCAGAACAATGCAAGTTGCACTCTGAAACCCAGTGTTTAAAACCATGCGACTTAAGCCGAGTATGAACCCTAAACGCCTATTATTAAAAGGAAAGAAAGAAACATTGATTGCAAGATTAAAACATGAATCTTGATGAATGGGAGATATACATGGATTGCCATAAATGGCAAAACATTCACTTCCACCTAAACAAGAAATGCTGAAAATTCCCCTATAAATTATAAAAGCAATATAAGCTTTTCTAGGAGTACTATCTGCAAAAAGATACCAAAAGTGGAAAACATACAAAACTTGTAAGCACCAGTGCAAGGTGCATCTAACCCTAAAACAAGGTCTTGTACTCTATGTGGACCCAATAGAGTGTGGCAGATGTCTCCCCAAGGGCCCGTTTGGACACACCCTCTGACTGGGCATTTGAATCGTAAATGCTGTTTTGACCCAAACAGCAGTTGATGTTATGTGTTTGGATGCACTTTGCAGACCCCTGTTTCATATCCTGCTTGACAAAATAGGAGCCAAAATGCCAACCCAGTGAAAACCAACGAGTCGACCAAAGAAGCAGGCTTTGAATTGCAGAGACCCCCTTTTGAGGAAATGCATCCAAATGGGCCCTAAGGGCAGGAAGCTACCACTACATACTGTCCACTATACCTCTTGCTTCTCAAAACTAACCTTATATGAAATAAAATGCAAATGGGTTAATGGAATTCCAGTAAAAATGCAAAACAAGTGGCTTCACAAACACAATGTGAACTGAAAAATAATAGTTGGATCTGTTCTCAATCAAATGGTGAAAGGAAGAACTATTACTGAAAGTATTCTCAAATGGGAAATACTGGGGAGGGTTGCACTCTAGAGGCCCACCCCTTCTGCACCACCACATGGTGATACAAGCTATTCATGTAGAAGGTCCCCTAGATGAATCACATGGTGAAAATCCAGCTGATCAAAGCTCCTCACCATCCATATAAAGGCGAGTTAAAAACTATTGGTCCATATTTCAAGACGCCTACTAGATGAACAGTTCAAATCAAAATGTGGGGCGATGAACCTTCCTAGCAGTCTCTTCTCAAACCAATGATATATTCATTTAATCCTATACAATTAAATGCACAATAAAAGGGATAAAACTGCCTTCATCAGGAAAAAAGAATAGAGAACAAAAAGATGCCCTGAAATAATTGCAAAATAGAAGCGATCTGTACCATCCAAATCTAGAACCAGAGTGATGGGAAGTCTTTTCTGTGAATGGCTTGGAAATAAGAAAGGCTTGAAAGATGGGCCCGTCTCGGGAAATTCTGGAAAGCTTGTAAAGAGTAAATAAGGATCAAAGCCATCCACTTCATCCGTGATTCCATTGCAACTGTTGCCACCACTGTCCAACAATGTGGACTGCTGAATTGCAAACATCAAACATGCATCGTCGCCATTTAGTAGAGCATCTTCGATTGCCCCAGTATCATACCTATATTCAATTTCCGCATTAACTTCATTAAATGGCCAAACCATGCGTCTGTCGGATATATCAAACAACGCCTCCAAGTCGATATGGTCATACATAGGACTGGATTCAACATCCATGTCATCTTGAAGTTCCGCCGAGGCATTGACACCAAGATTATCAGGAGTTGCATCGGAATCACGAAAATCAGATGTATTAGAAATTGTAGCACTGTTTTCGTTGAGGGTTTTCGTCTCTGTCATCTTCACGACAAAATATGTCATGAGATCCTCGATTTCTACTTAATCTGAAAACAGCAACAAATCGAAGCAATTTTGTTTCATCATTCATGAATTTCTTTTTAACAGACCATTCACTCATTTAAATTAGAAATAAAGAAAACAAAACAAAACTTGACAATTTAGAGCCAAAGAGATACCCACCCATTTTGATAGATACAGCACTTTTCTACTTTTGATAATACAATAGGAAAGAATTGCACAAAATTATGACTGAGGAAAAAATGTCAAATGGATGGGCGAAAACAAATTCTTTTAAAAGAAACTAGAAATGCTAAGCGTCCACTCATTCGAGTGCCTTGCACAAGGAAACTAGTGACATCATGCGAGTCTAGAGGAGCTCATCAGATTATCCCCACCAGGCAGATGTGACTATATGATCATCATGTGACCATGAGTGCACAAATGAACATAAGTGCCCACTTGGCAGTTTAGAAGGGGAGGGATATGTGGGATTTGCTGTTTTTGGTCGTTTGGTAGCAAGAATTGAAGGGATTCGGATAAAAGAGGAGCCCAAATCACCAACTCCCACCTCAAAGCTATGATTTAAATCAACTTGATTCTGTACATACTAAAATCAACCCGATTCCACCAGATTTCAATTCCTCGCTGGCAAACAAACCCTAAGAGTTAAAGACAAGTTGATAAATGGTTGGAATTCTATGTACACGTATGGCCCACCTGATGATCAAATTCACCATATCATTGGGACACCACACTGGGCACATGATGAGCTGCTCTGACGTTGCACATATTTTACTCATCCCGACCAGGTGATTGACTCATTCAATCCAAAAAGTCCCACTCTTAACTCAGACATATTGCCTATTTCTTTAACAAACTGTTAAAAAAAAAAAAAAATTAATAATAAAAAACTCAAAATCATTTCCAATACTGGCGGGTAAAAGTACAGGACAAAACCCAATGATAATCTAAATTATAATACTACCTTCTCAAACCCTAATCGACCCCAATATCAGCTTTTGTTATTTCCATTTTCAAAAAAGTACTTAAACCCATCCATTATCATTCTTCAACAAGCAAAACTCGAGTATCAAAATTCAATTTCAAATCATTCCATATATATTTTTTATAAAAAATAAAAATAAAAATAAAGCAGCTCTAAATGCTAAGCAGGTAAGTAATCGTCATCTTTATCTGCTTCTTCTTCTTATTCTTCTTCTTCTTCTTCTTTTATTGAATTTAACCCATTTCAATCATACTTCAAGAAACAAAACCCAAATACTAGAATTCAATTTCAAACTACGGACAAAAAACAAAAATGACTCTAGTACTAAACAGACACTCGCCAGACCCGATTGACCCGTAACTCCCAATCTCTTTTCTATGAATTAATCCATCATACTTCAAAGAACAAAACCCAAAATTCAAAATCCCAATCCAAACTAGGAAGATATAAAAATAAAAAACAGTAGAGAAAAAAGGCCAAAAAGAAAAAACATATCATCCATACTAAAATTCTCTACTTCTTCTCTTCCTTAAACCCATTTGCAGTCATCCTTCCAAAACCAAAACGCAAATCCCAAAATTCAATTCCCATAACAAAAACAAGAAGATAGATCAGAAGACAGGGAAAGAAGGAGGGAAAACGAAAAAACAAAACAAAATCCATACAACAGAATCCTGATGTTTCAACCACAAATCTCTACACCCCTACAAAAATCCAGAAAATCAAAACCCAACAGATTTTCCAACCCAAGAAGAAAGATTAAAGCTCCCATTTACTAAAAATTGATTTTTTATTGATTTTATTAATGATTATTTTTTGAATTCCAATGATTGCAAACAAATATCAAAATCAAAATAATGTTGAAAGAAAAGGTAAATTTCAAATTTAAAAAAAAAATAAAAATAAAAATAAAACTCACACATACCTCCAGCTCCAGCACGCACGTGTTTTCCAGGTCTCTTTGGAAGAGACTCTCTGCCTAAAATTCAGAGTTTGGGAAGAGCTTTCCGAAAAAATAGAAATAATCAGTGCTAACTGTACACAATTCCCATACACTTAAGTTGCGGTTAGCCTTGTTGGAATCTTCATCGTATTATCTGAACCGTCCATTAGCTTAAATGCAATATTCTCCCTCCAACTACCAAAAATAACAAACATTCAATGGTTATGATCATCCTTTACCAGAACCATCTTTGTCAACGATCTTAACCGTTGAATTTTTTTCGACTAGTTCGATGGTTCTGATCATATTATCAGTTTAAAATTTACTAGAAAGCATATAAAATTGATTTATATTTAGATGGACGGTTCAGATAGGTGGGGATGATGTGAACAAGAACACATGCAACTAGGTGTATGGGAAGATTTACATACACTTAGCGCGCTAGTCATTTTCTCGAAGCAAATCTATTGATAGATGCGGACGGTTGAGATTCATAGTTTGATGAGGGATGATGTCGATTTTTGGACACGTGGAGATCCGCTGGTGCTTTGTGAAGAGTCCGAAGCGCGTAACCATTGGGTTTTCGACAAGTGTCATGCCGTGGTTGGCCGCAGGCTTCTTCTTTTGCCAGTCTGGCGCGCGCAGGGTTTTGTGTTTTTTTTAGTTCGTTTCGCGACTTAGGAATAAGCGTGTGTCGCCATCCACTGGGGCCCACATTTCAATTGAATAAATAATTAGAACCGTCCATTTTTTTATTTAATAGTATAGATAAGCTACCAACCTATAGTAAAGCCTTTTTCGTGATCGTAGCCTTTGGTTTTTTTAAGTGAATACAAACCATTGAAAATTTTCTTTTCATTTTCTTAAGTTCATCTACAGATAATGATTATCAAAAACATCCTTTCAGATCTGATATTATGTATATATATATATTACACTAAAATTACAGTTCCGATTATAGAAACACTGATCTTGTGGGCACCAGTAGGTAAGCGACACACACAGGATTCTCAGTCGCGACAGAAGAGAAACGAAACTTTTTTTAATTGCTTTCAATTTGCGGCTCTTTTTGGGAGAAATACTCTGATACTCTGGCAGAGTCTGATAGATGATACGCAGGCAGTTGGAAATTACTAAGAAATTGCATATTTGGCACATAAATAATTCTAATAAACCGTCCAAATTATGGATATAATTTTTATATTTAATTAAAAATTTTATTTTTATAAAGATATATATACCTATTTTACAGATAGACATTTCTTGGACGATTCCAAATTAAAACATCCAATGGTCTTAATTCGAAAAACATGTGTCCACGAATCAGAAGTTAGGAGTTATCTAATATTCTATTTTTTCATATTGCAACTTTTAAAAAAGTGGATTCCATAATTTAGACGGTTTAATTTGAGTTCATATGTTCCACGTGTACCATTTTATGTGCCTGCGTATCAAGCGTCATCCGCAGCCAGAGTATCAAATAACTCCCTCTCTTTTCGTTTTCGGGCTTAGGCTTTTAACTTTGCATGTATGAAGTGGGAAGCAGGCAACCGCGCGATGCACCGAGCATGTGCACACGCAGAAAGGTTTAACACGTGCCGACGAAGAAAGGCTGTGCAGGATGCCAGCCGTTAATCAGGTGGCCACAGGCTATCTATGTGTCGTGACCCAATATCATGATAGTTAATATCGATGATCAGACCTTTCATTAGCACGATCAATACAGATCGTCCATTCTCCTACCTAATGATGAAATAATGATCATGATCATTCAATCAAAGTGGCTTTTGATAGAGATGAACAATCAAGTGGGCCTCACAAGATGGACGGTCCAAATCAAATGATTAGGATCATCCCATCAAAGTAATGATCAAGAGGGATGCGCCACCATAAGTGGGTTGCACATGATCAACGCTCCTAAATCAATGATCAGGCATTTTGGAGCTATAATCAATCAATATGGGCCATCTACTATTCCTAAAATGGTTAGGATCATTGCCTTTAATTGAAAATGAACATTCCCTCTTTCAATTAATTAATATGGGCCGTTGGTTTTCCTATCTGACTAGAATTTGAAAAAAATGGACAAGCAAAGGTTTCTACCCAACATGATGTTTGTTCCATATCAATGTTCATACCTTTTATAACATTCATTTGATTGTCATTTAGATGCGTTTGGCAGTTTCAATTTGGTAGCTACCCCTCCAATACCCAATCCTCAGTCAGTGGTGGAAATGATCTGTGAGCCTTAGCATGATGTATTTGTTTTATCCATACCGTCCATCCATTTTTCAGCTTGTTTTATGGCATGAACCTAAAAATGAGGTAGACCCAAGTCTCAGGTGGACCACACCCTGGGAAAAGTGGTGATCGATTACCCACCATTAAAAAAAATATCTTAGGGCCACAAAAATTTATACTATGATGATATTTGTTTTTAACCTCATCCAGGTCCTTGTGATAATCAAGGGATTGGATGGCAAATAAACATTACAGCGGCGCAGAAAGCCTTTAATGGTGGGTATTCAGTCACAATTGTGTCATGTGGTGTGATCCAGCTAATATTTGTATCTGCCTCATTTGTTGGCTCATGTCTTAAAATGAGCTGTAAAAATAGATTGACAACGTGGTGGGCGTATGGAGCTTTTCCATAACTGACCAGTATAGGAGGGGTCACTACCAAATCCCTGGGTCTATCTGATTTGTGGGCTCATGTTAGGATACAAACCCATTGATGAAGTAAATCTAAAACTCAAGTGTGCCAAACTGCGTAAAATAATGCAGATTAAATGCCCACAGTTGAAACATTTAAGGCCACAAAAGTTTTGAGACTCACTATTTTTTGTCTTTTGAGTTCATCTTAGTTGGGAATAATTTCACTAATAACTTGAATGGCATAAAAATAGCACAGTGGACCCAGGGAGGCTTGAGTTTTAGATCAACCTCATTTTTTTGGCTCATCTCCTAGTCCAAGCCATCTACACTGTGGGGCCCACCTGATGCACTGAGACAATGCCCGTTGCGCACATTCGCCCAATATAGAGGTGCATGTCACCTTAGCATAACTCAAAAGTACAGTTATCAAGTGGGTGGGAAAATTCAAATGAGAAAATTGCTATTTTGGGGCGATGGCCCCATATATATATATATAAGTAAAGCTATAATTTCTGAAATAGAAGTACATAAGCATGAGGTATTTTGTGTGTAAGATTGAAATCTCTCTGTCTAACCATTGGCATTGACAGGCCCCACCCAAGACCTAGATTTTCCCATAACCAGCCAAAATACCATGTCACCGTACAACTTTTGGCCCAGCTCAATTTAGTACTTTTGATGGTCCACGAGGGGGCATCCATAATTTCAAGGTGCTTTTTTTACTATGAAAGAGTATGATAGCTGATACACGGGCACTAAAAACTGTACATATGGCACTTGTAATTCAAATTAATATAACTAACTTGTATAACTAAACTGTCCCAGGATCATGGTCCGAAAATAAGACTGATTGAACAGTTCTAACCATGGATGCTTGGTTGAAATATGATTATTAGATTTTTCGCTTTCACCATTCATGGCCGTCAATAAGCGTCGATGTAACTCAGATGGTAGAGCGATCGCTTTGAATCCACCAATCTAATAGTTAGATTATCAGATGAGCATATTGATGGTGGGACCCACACAATGCTTTGCTCTACTAAGTAGAAAATCAAATTGATGGTGGGCCCCACACAATGCCTAGCTCTACTAAGTAGAAAATCGAATTGATGGTGGGCCCCACACAATGCTTGGCTCTAGTAAGTAGAAAATCAACTAAGGGTATCTTCTACCATTTTCCCTCCATTGCTATTCTATTGAAAATTTCAAATGGTCAAGGCGCTTTTCTTCAAACAAAATTCAGTGTTTTGAGGAATTTTTATTTTTTATTTTTCATTAAAAACCCTAACTTTTGGGTGAAGGGTGCAGTTTCTAAGTAATTTCTAAAATACATGAATTTCATCCATCGCAGTGTTAGAGTACGTATCAAAGTTTTCCTGGATGGCCAAAATTCTCTCTTTTTTAAAACAGCTCCACCTGTGATTTCACACCGTTTATTTATTTAAATTTTTTTAAATGTATGGCTACAAGGTGATCTAGAGATAAAGATGAACGGCGTGGATATCATCCCCGTGGGGCTAACAGACCCCATTTCGTATGCCGCAGGATATTGGGGTTGATCATCAAATGGACCCACGGGCCCCACTGTTGTTGTTATAGACGAACCTCATTTTTAATCGCATGCCCTCATATGATATGATATGATATTTCAAAACGGTTAAGTGGTTTGGATTGGTCCAGACATTTCTGTGGGCCCCACATATGTACACTGAATTTTGACCGTTGGACTTTTTCTGCCGTGCCCATTTTTCCATTAGGGTGGAAGATTTTTTTTTTCTCTCTTTTGGTGTAGAGAGTGCTCCTAGTGGGGAACCGGTTAGGTGCAGCCCTTAACATGGGCCCACCTTGATGTATATATTCTATATCCATGCCATCCATTATTTTTTCTAAATCATTTTAGGGCATGAGCCCAAAAATCAAATAGATCCAAATCTCAGGTAGACCATGCCATAGGAAAAAGTGGTGATGGACCATTAAATACTTAGTGGGCCACAAAAGTTTTGTATTAAGCTACTATTTGTTTGATTTTCCCCACTTCATCTAGGTTTGTGATGACCTTATCAATAGGCTGGGCTCTGTTTTATTTTTGGGTTCATGGCTGGAAATGATATGAAAAATGGACGGCCGATGTAGGTATATAATATATTCATCAAGGTGGGGCCTATGATAAGGGCAGTAGGCCGCACCTAACCTAATCTGTTCCCCTTGTAGTGTTCACACGACTTGATGAATTGTTTGGATGTCCGGAATACACGTCATCTAAACGGTGAAAATGAGGCTATGCATTCTTCCATTAAAAAATATAGTCATTTTGTATTCTAGTGGTGTAGGTTTAGCCCCACTTCAGATAAGGAGAAAATTTTAAAGTTAATAAGAAGAGAAATTTATATATGGCGTAGACCCCTTTTGGAGCCTGTTTGATTTTTAAACGCTTATGCAATTACTCCGGGTAATTATTACCATTTTACTCCGTTTGAAAATCAAACGAATTACTACCTTAGAAACCAATTTAAAAGAGTTAGTTTAAATTTGTGAACCCCAATGTAATGTGTTTTATATATCTATTCCACCCATCCGAATGAAGCAGTTCCAACACTCAAGTGGCCCACACCAAAAGAAACAGTGGCCCCAAGAGGTTTTTAACGGTAAATATTCGATTTCCTTTTTCCCATGGCGTGGTTCACTTGAGCTTTGGATATGCCTCATTTTTTTTGCTCATGCCATAAATTCATTTGACATAATGGATAAAAGATGTGGATAAGCAATATATTTTGTGGCCTTCTTAGTTTTTGGTCTAAAGAGCAACTAATTAAATCAAGCATCGGGAATAGTGCTATAAATACTAGATGGAATAACCCATGGCAAAAGTGTATAGACACCCATTCAATGCAACCTCTGGAGTATATATATGGGACTTCTCTAATGTTTTTTTTTTTTTCACACACCACCACACACTCACACCATAGTGGGATTTCACCACTTATGGGTACTCGAGCAACTCAAGAGTAAGGACTCGGACTTCTCTAATGTAACAAGACAACATTTGAAGGTATTTTGAAGGTTGATTGTCGTCTCACCTCAAATCAAATAAGTTCCTTAAATTCTTCCTTATTTAAATTTTTAATTTTTTTTATAATTATTTTTAAATTCTAAATTTTCATCCTTACGAATTTACAAATCCAAAATTCCTACACATTCTATCAAAACCCTTCATTTGATGGGTCCACAAAGCTTTTATGGCACCAACTAGTACCGACATTATTGGAGGGGTCACTACCAAATTGTAGTCCGATGTTAGCAACTACTAAAACTTTTCCACCTTTGCTCCTAGATTAACATATATTAATTCCACTCTTTTCTTTTCTATCATCCTTAAAAGATAAATCTTTTCAAAAATGCATTTAAAAAAAAAAAAAAAAACATGTTTCATCTGGTTTACCCAAAATATTATATATTTTACAATGTCCTTAAAAAATATTTTTCAATAAAATTTATTTTTATTGAAAATGTGGTTAACTAGGTTAGCTTAAAATAACTTGTGCTAGGAAATAAACCCCTAGATGAGGTAGATACAAAACTCAAGTGTAATGCACCATAAGAAACAATGTAGATTGAAAGCCCACCATTGAAACATTCAAATGAGCATAGAAGTTGTGAATCAAGCTAATATTTTTTTATTTTCTACTTATCCCACTTGAAATAACCTTATAAATGGTTTGGATGGCATATAACATTATAGGGGACTTATAAAAGTTTCCCTGTAGGCATTTTCCTCCCCACTTTTTCTTACCATGGCTTACTTGAGTTTTGGATCTACCTCATTTTTCTAATTAAGCAAAACATATTGACAAGAAGAATTTCTCACAAGCATAATGGCCGGCCCCACCTAGGTTCTCCCATAACTCTCCCTCCGGTTAGTGAAACCTTATCTTGCCCTGAAAAAATCAAAATGCCCTACTAGATAGTGTGATTAGGAATGCCAACTTCAAAACGACTATCGATTCAGGCGCACCAGCACATTTTACCTTAGCAATAAGCAGTAACTTTTCTTCCCACTGTCGGAGGTCATAGGCCATCCTGTTTTCTAAGCCAGGCCATTTACACTGTGGGGCCCACCTCTAAATTCAGATGAAAAAAAAAAATGCTACTTTGAAGTCCGAAAATAAAATGGGTCCCAGTTACCTATGCAAATCAGTCAAAAAAATTTATAATAGACAAAAAAAAAAAAACACACGGAGCATGAGATATTTAGGGTGTAAGATTGAAATCTTTCCCTCGCCAACCATTGGCATTGACAGGCCCTACGCAATATCTAGAAGTTTCCATAACCTGCCAAAATACCACATCACCGTAGAACTTTTTGCTAGCCCAATTTAGTGATTTTTAACTGCCCACGTGCAGGAATTGATAATTTCAAAGCTTTAACAAAAAAAAAAAAAACTACGATGGAACATGATAATTGATACACAGGCACTAAAAACTATACACACAGAGTGTGTAACTCAAATTAATCAAACTAATTTGTGTAACCAAATTGTTTCTAACTCTTAATCTTGTGAATGAACTCCTATGAGGGCACACATTGGAATGATATCCATGCTTTTCTTGGCTTTTTCTGTCCGTTGGTTCTGGCTTTTGATTTTGATTGAATGTGGCATTGACTCGGTGGTAAAAATATATTTTGCTTGAAGTCGTAAAATAGAATCGCTTATAAGATTAGAGAATAGTAAAATTTTTAAACTTAAGTGATTCCCGCGGTTGATCTACTCCGTACATTTTAGGTAAGAGACTAGATCACGAAAAAGAAATAGACCAGACACTCTTTTCTGTCTATATAATACACTGTCCCTACTTTATGCCATTGTACTTTTTTTTTTTGAAAATTTAAAATTTTTTTCTAAAACTACATAAATCAAACCATAAGTCACAAGCTTTTTAGGGCTCAGGTGGTAGAAAGCAAAAGGAGTAAAAAGGGTTAAGCCATACTCGGTGGGATTTTTCAAGGCTCAGGTTAGCAAAATATTAAAAAATAAAAGTAGTGTAAAAGCAAGAGTGGGTGTAATCATTGTAAGCACTTTAGAAAATGTGTGGAGTGAAACACAGCTTGATTTTGAGATATGAGATGGGAAAAAGGAATCTGAAACTCTTTTTTATGAAAAGGATAGCCATCGTCTCTCTAGATTGTTATCTCTGTTGGGTCTCCCAGTAGCTGCTTCTTTTTTTTTTGTTAGCTTGTTAGTACACCCCACTGTTAGTTCACACTTCACAATTTTTTTTGTTAGCTTGTTAGTACACCCCACTGTTAGTTCACACTTCACAATTAGCCGCCCCCACTAGGAATCGATACCAAGACCTCAGTGCTGAAACAAGGTATCTTTCACTCAGTCCACCACTTGAGCTATGGATCAGGGTGTCTCCCAGGAGTTGTTTGAATAGGTAGTTGGCGCTCATTCATCGCGGTCAGATGGGCTGAACTGGATTGAATGAGAGCACAATTTTTTTTTCATTGTGTGTGACGAGCAGGGAATGACCGAAGTAGGATTTTGCTTGTTTAAGGTGGGGTGTCGACCTATCTCAAAATAAGATTGGTTGAACAATTCTAACCTTTGACACTTCGTTGAAATAGGATGATTAGATTTTTCATTTAGACCATTCATCCAAGGAGATGTAGCTCACATGATCGAGTGGTCCCTTATCATCCACCGATTTAATAGTCAGATAATCAAATAAGCATAATCTAAGTGGGCCTCTGCAATGCTTGGCTCTACCACTTGGAAGAAAAAAAAACCCAATGGCATTTTGCTCCATTTTCCCTCTATTGCTATCCTTTTGAAAATTTCAAATGGTCCAGGCGCTTTTTTTTTTTTCTTTCAAAATTTCATGTTTTCAGGATTTTTTATTTTTTTTAAGAAACCCTTACTTTAATGCCACGTGTGCAAATAATTTCTAAAATGCTTGCATATCATCAATCGCGCTGCCAGAGTAACAAAGTTTTCCTTGAGTCTAGTGGGGCCTGCATCAAATGTACAATGCTGGGCATGGTTTTCACTCTCAGATGGAACATGTGTGGTTGATCTGGTCCATTCATTAGTTAGTGCACTTTGGGAACATGCCATACACCAAAAATCTGAGTAAACTTAGCAAGCGAGCCACACACGTGGACTGGATTTTGACCATTGGACTTTTTCCTCCCTGCCGATTTTTTCCCATACAAGAGTGATTTGCCTGATCAGCAGAACCATTTTTATTTTTTTTTTTCCATTTTTTGGTCCAGATCACGTTTGTAGTGAGCACTACCTGATGAATTGTCTGGATGTATGGCATAAATGCCATCCAACGGTGGAAATGAGGTCCTGCATTCTATCAAAACCCTTCACATGAGAGCAAATAAAGTGATCTCCAAAACATCATGTCTCACTCAATAAACAATCCCATAGGAATACTCCCACAAAACTGGGGGCCTGTTTGGATGTCCCTGCAAATCGAGATTGATTTTGCCTTTTCCAGGTGGTAGCCTTCCAAAAAAAATGCAAGGCGGCACCCAAACATGCCCCTTATTGGAATATCTCACTGCAAGTTTTGGCTGGCGTGACATGTTTATTAGGAGAAGCATTTGATACTCTAGC
Organism: Magnolia changhungtana; assembly: GCA_030180095.1. Classification (NCBI taxonomy): domain Eukaryota; kingdom Viridiplantae; phylum Streptophyta; class Magnoliopsida; order Magnoliales; family Magnoliaceae; genus Magnolia; species Magnolia changhungtana. Next base: position 6,506,210 of record JASAUF010000378.1, read on the forward strand.
GGAGTAATGCTTGATACGAAGGCAATCAAAAGTTGCACACATGGAAAACATGAACTCAAAGTCACTGTCCCAAAACCAGATTGTTTGAGCAATCCTAGCCACTGTTTAATGGATGCTTCATTGTAGAAATAGGTTTATCTAATTTTATTTTTTCATTTTTAGCCATCCAATAAATGTCCACCAATCTGATATTCAGATCATCGACTGAAGAATAAGAGTAATTTTTGAACAGTTTAACTCAAATTACTTGTGTCCCACATCTGCAATATCTCAATGCCTGTATATCATCCATCACTGCTCCCAAGTATCAATGTTTTCTATCAGTTTTGACAGTGAATGTGCATAGATAAAGATGCATGACATTTACAGCCTTCCACTCATGCACACAATTCCAATCCAATGCCAACAGCTGCTGAGCTAGCTTGAGAAACAATGACTTGGAGAAGCTCGAACTCCTGAAGAAGATACAATGAATCTGGAGCAAGGTGTGCTGTAATGGCCGTTACATAATGGGAACGGCGACAACTGTTATGCGGTATGGGGTCGTAACGTCAGTCATGGAAAAAAAAAAAAAAAAAAGGAAGAAAGACCCCTAACCGCCCCTAACAGCCAGTTACAGGACTGAAACAGATTTCTTTTACAAAAAAAAATTAAAAAATGGTGTCATAACGGCCACTACAGCCCCTATCATAGCGGTATAGTGATGCCACCGTTACCATTGGAGAATAGCTAGGTTTGGAGGTTGGCAAATCTCACACTGTTGTATACGGCATCCCATCCACACGACGCCGTGTGTGCCCAAGTGGAGCATTGGTGTGAGATCAAGGCAATCCATCATGTGGGTCCCATTGAGTAGACTTCCATTGGGCAGACAGACAGCTTGGATCCAGGCACGCAATGGGCTGCCTGAAAAACACGAGTGCTTGGATTTAGCTAACCTCATGATTTAAGATAAATGGAGCTAGGGTTGTCAATGGGCTCGGCTCAGACCGGGCAAAATCAAAATTTTGAATAAGCTGGCCAAACAGTTCAAAATCCAGGCCGAAGCCAACAGCCCATTGACAACCTTATGCAGCAAATGCACAGAAAGAAAGCAATCAACCACAGTATATATACAAGCCGGAATGAACTGGAATCCTGTACACCACTAAGCCATGAGTAAGGACCCAAATATACAAAAATCAGCTTGATACTAGGCAGGCAACACCATGTGAACTTGGTGGTTTTGGGAGCAATTTTACATTGTTCCATTGATGTGGCCCATATGACTTTTTAATTCAACCCATCTTTTGTATGTGTTCCAAATGATGATTTCTCACCTGATGACATATGCAACATGGTGGACCCCACAGTGCATAAAATAGGAGTTGTACACAATGCCAGTCCACCCAAAACAAAGAATACTTTCACAGGAGAAAAGCACATTGAGAACCCTGTCTTAGGTATTTGAATATCCAACTGCAAGACAAACACATCCGTCCGTCTCCTCATCGCTTGGTCAGCTCATCTTGCTCATCACATTTCAGCAAATATTCCTCGGATTCTGTATAGTCTTTTTTGTAATAATCCGACATCAAACTTACCTACAGACATGCTTGAAATTCCGGAGGCTCTTTCTGCAGTGGTGAAAGAGGCACCATTCACATGCAGGAAGAACGTCTAGTGACAATCTGCATTCCAAAATGTCACATACTAATCTATAGGATTATGAAAGCATTTCATGCCATGGATTTGTATCCCCAAACCATGCTTCAGACATCCAAATTACATAAATACCCTTCCCTATGTTGGGAATCCTTCCAATGTCCTTCTAAAGCCCAAAGCTCACAACTCTTCAAAGACTTTGCATGGGTAAAATTGTGGATCGGCTTCTCCGACATACAAAGCTATGTGGCATGTTCTTATGTGCTGTATAAGCTTGAGCAAACCATACGCATTTGATGTCAACAGAAGAAATAATGGCTTTGGTGAGCAAACCGACTTAGCCAATTATCCTCAGGGTCTTTTTGGTTTCCATGGTGTTGAAAGTTTATGATAGTAAATTAATTTTGTTAGGATAAGAAATAAATCGATAGCTAGAATAGAACTTCAGACCTGCCTTGTCTTGAACTAATCTCACCATATTAAAACAAACAAATTCATTGATTACATTAACAAAATGCATCCACCAAATAAATGAGCAAATAAACAAGATACAAGCAACGATTTCTAGAAAATGCATTAAGATCAAATGAGCAAAAGGAAATAATTGCAACAAAGGAAAGACTGCTACATCTGGCATGCAAACTCTAAATAAAATCCTATATCTTTGGTTCTCAGTGCTGAATCCAAAATCTGAAGTGTCGTTAGAAGTAATTCAACAACATCTGCAAAAGCAAAGCAACGGTACCAGGATCCATTTGCATACTAACCATGAGGACTGGCAATACAGCCATACAGGCTTTCTATGGGACACTTGCAACATATAACTGTCACAAGAGAGTGACATTTGGAAAAGATATGATACCTTATTTGAGGAAGTAGATAAATCATTAACAACAATCATGGTAAATACCAGAGTATATCTTCAAGTGAAAACAGTTGGATCCTGTGTATTACTAGTATTTTTTAGTAAATGAGACCAACCTACAATTCACAAACATGGCACATATGTTGATCAACCAAGGACAACCAATTCATGGCTTTCTCATGGGTTGGTGGATACCAAAAAGAAATGAAATACGTGGATGTTTCTAAGGCCCAATTGGTGGACACCAAAAAATGAGTTCATCTCATTTTAGTTAACAATTAACAGTAATTATGTATTAGAGATCTTGATCTATATTAAGAATTACTGTTAATTAAAAAGGGATAAACTGTTTTTACGTGTCTTCCAAACAGGGCCTAAGCATTTTATCTATAGATTCTCTTTCTGGACCGTTGCTGTAAACCTTTTCTGACTGTCCAAAAACAACAATGGATCAGCTATTTATGACTCTCCGGTTGTAGCTACTTGTAGACTAATAGGATATGGCTCATCCAGGAGTTTGCTCACTTATTGCAGGCTCTGGATTCATGACCGTGTAAACCAATCCATGGTTTTTTGGGACAGAACTGTTCAGTTATCTTTTCAAGAAGAAGAAGAAGAAGAAGGAAAAAAAACATTTAGTTACTAAATGGTTTTACGGATAGCACCATCTAGTTACTAAATGTAATAGTTTACTTACTAAATGGTACCGGAAGTGCATCGACTCCTAAACAGAAGTGAAATCAAAGGCTAAACTCAAATGAGAAACCACCATTCAGTCTCTTCATCAACATAGTAACATCTTCCATGCATACATTCATGACTGAAACTGCAATACAATGTAGGGATCCATTGGCACTCAAAGAGCAGATATTTATACAGAAACTAAAACAACTGCAAACCCACACTGTTAGAACTACATAAGCAAACAAAATTAGATACCGCAGCCAGTTCAGAACCAGAAAAGGGAACCGATACCAATGTAGTCAGCAATTACCTTACATGAGAAATGGCTTCTCGATCTAATTCGCAACAGCCAATTTACCCTTCCCATCTCGCTGTTGCTCTATAAACTCCTCAAACTGCTTATGCCTCTGCCTTAGACTCTGAATTATCTCTTCAGTAATGTCATTAATCTGCTTCGGCAAGTATCTCTCCATCCTATCAAACCACTCCCCCAACGTAATCTTCTCCAATTCCTTTGGAACAGCTGAATTCTCTTCACTAGCTATAGTATCCTCTCTCACTCTATCTGATGTTTCTGCAACCTTCTTGACTGGAACAGACTCTGAAGGCACCATGTTGTCCTTCGAAGAAACCCTAGCCCTATTCAGAGCGGCCTGCTGCCTCTGACTCCTTTGCAATCTGCTTTCCACCAGAGCATTCTCCGAATCATTTTGTCCTTCAACCTAGACTGGAATTGAAGCATTTTCACCAATCTTGATGGTATCTAACCCCAGATTCACCATTTCTGGAACCTTCTTGACTGGAACAGACTCCAACTGTGGCAATTCATCCTCTGAAGTAATTCTGCCCTTGTTTGGAGCGGCCCGCCGCCTCGGATTTCTACGCAATCCATTTTCCACAGGAGCATTCTCTAAATCCGATTTTTCAGTAACAGACTCCAATAGCACTGGATCATCCTTCGAAACAATCCTGGCCTTACTTGGGGCAGCCCGCCTCCTCGGCTTCCTTTGCAATCCATTCTCCATCGAGACATTCCCCAAATCAGATTTTTCTCCAACATCATTAGTTATTGCAGCACCTAGCCCTAGATTCGACCTTTCCAGAACCTTCTCAACTGGCACAGACTCTGATCTCACCAGATCATCCTCCGAATTAGCTCTGCCCTTGCATTGTCGGCCCCGCCGTCACTTATTCCTCTGCGGCTAATTCTCCAGCGGATCAGGGCCGGGATCAGATCTGCCGTCGATCCTGAACAAAATTGAGGTGGATTGGCCGATCTTGATGATGTCGCCATCACTGAGGCTAGACGGAGAGAGGGGTTGGAGCTTGACGTCATTGAGGAAGGTGCCATTCGAGGTGTCGAGATCTGAGACGGTCCATTTTCCGGCGGTCAAGACGATTTCTAGATGTTTTTGGGAGATGGCCGGGTCTTTGATGGTGAAGGTGTTGCCTCGGATGACTCGGCCGATTCGGATGGAGGATAACTCGGGGCGAGATTCTAGGGTTTCGCCCTGCCGAGGGCCTTTGTCTATGGTCAGTTTCAAGGTAGGGTTTTTGGCTTCTTCCATGGGAGAGAGATTGGAGGAATGCGAAAACAGTAGAAATCGAAATCCAGAGAAAAAGAAGGAAATGCGAAAACCCTAGAAATCTCTCTCTCTCTCTCTCTCTCTCTCTCTCTCTCTCTCTCGAGTGAAATTTGAATTTGTAAAATAATACGGCGATTCGCGAGAGTAGGGAAATTAAGAGCGATTCGCAGTGTACGTGCTAACTAAGCGCGCTTGTGGGAGATCTGATCCGATAATTAGGTGGGTTTCACAGCGGATATTTCCGAGTCAACGTTTATATATCTCAGAGGGTAGTAAAATAGGTGCATGGAAAAGTCCATGGTCATAAACATATGGCTCTGTATTCAGTACACAAGAGCAGGTACCGTTATGAATGGACCAGATTTATTCTTGGTCCAGGAATATGCACCGTGGGCTCACATTACGAGTGCTCGAATCTCTCACACGTGTGCCAATTTGGCACGCGAGAGGGGATTAAAAGTTGTCCCGCGAATCGCTTCAGCGTTTCCACAAAGCCCTGCACGGGCGGACGAAAGGAGGGAGATTGGAATTCGAAGGACGCGGATTGGGTACAATCCCCTCCGGTTCCGAGCTAGGAATAGGCTGGAGATCTCAGGGGTCCACCATAATTTATGGGTTTATCCACACCGTCCATAAATATTTAAATATAATTTTAAGATAAAATAACAATTTGAGGAATTTACGAAATTAAATTGGACCACAAATTGTAGATTAAAATACCACCATTAGAAAGTTCCTTGGAGCCACAGAAGTTTTGAATCAATCTGATATTTATTTTTTACCTTCATCCCAATTTATATGACATTATGAACCCGTTATATAGAAAATAAATATTACGATGGACTCTAAGAAGGTTTCGATGGTTAACATTGTTATGGGTAAATCTGAGCTGAGGTACATCTAGATCAATTCCGACACCGAAGGGCGAGGCCTTGGATTATTAAGCCTCCTACCCGAGGTGAGCCTCCGACCTGAGGACTGTGTTTGACCCGAGGGCTCCTGCAGAGTTATGATTCCGACCCCATCATGAGTCGACTCAGAATGCAAGAGCATCGCCTACCCACTCAATGTTCCCCCAAGCCGAGCCCTTCTACTTAGCGTATCTTTAGTCAACTTGTCCATGAGCTCGGACCTTTAGGTATGAGCCGAGTCATGAGGTCGGCTTGGATGGGAGTTTGGACAATGACAGCATTAATGAGTGACTCTGTAACGCACGACTAAAGTAATGCTCAGCGCACGATCTTCGTGTAATGGCTGACGACTGTACGCACGCAGTTCCCACGTAATGGCGCTGACCGTGCCGAGATTATTGGACACATTCAAGTCAACCCTCAAGTATAAATACTAGTCATTTTCTACAGGAGAGAGTACGCGATATCTAACACATTCTCTACTCTACACTTCCTTGACCCAGTTTCTCTCTACTCTACACTACCTTGACCCAGTTTCTCTAGCCTGACTTAGGCATCGGAGGGTCCCTTGATCGAGCCAGGGTCTCCCTTGTCTCCTTTTTGTACAAGACCATGATTCATTTCGAGAATACACCGCTTGATAGAGGGTGGCTCGGATTTTTGCATCAACAAACATCATCATGATCGATGTTGATGCAAAAATCTGGATCACCCTCCACTCCTCGTGATGCTGATCGGATAGGCCCTAGTCCTGCACAAAGGGTGAGCAAAGGAGACCCTGGCTAAGCCGGGTGACCCTCCGATGCCTAAGTCAAGTCAAGAGAATCGGGGTCTAAGTTGAAAGGTCGAGGGAGAGTGTAAGATATTGTATACCTGTAGCCATGGTGTCTCCATGTATTTATACTTGACTGTAGGATGGACTGAATCCGTTGATCACGGCACGATTCACTCAATCAAGTGGATTTTCGGATCGTGAGGATGTTATGCGCAATCCAAGGATCATGCGTTGTATCATGTACATCGCGCATATCCGTGCCCGAAATACTCGACCATGTCTTCTTATGGTAGTTTCCAAGTTTAGCTTAACACAAAATATCCTTGCATTTCCCCGACCTCGGCATGGAGCAGCTTCCTTCGGAAGGGTGTAGGGTGAGGACGGAGGCGAGGGCTCGGCCTCCATCCAATAGAAGGTGAGGATGAGAATGAGAGCGAGGGGTTAGCTCGGCCATCCTTTCCCGGAACGTAGGTTGTTGATTCGATTGTCAACCTCGGAGTAGAAGCCTCCTTTATGACTTGTTGCGATCCTTCTATTTATGCATCGCGACCACTGCTTGTTCGCCCGGCTGGGCTAGTATGGCTTCGGCCTTTGAAATCATATAGATGGCTCAAATCTTCCCATAACAGAAGCCCCCTACTCTTCGAGGTCGGACTTCGACTCGGAGAGTAATGAGACTTGGAAGATCATCCACTTAGCCCCACTCCTTTTCACTGTTATTATGAATATTTAAGGTATCTCCTTTTCAGGGCTTCCCGCTTGCTGACTGTCCTACGTGTGACGGCGGTTGGGATTTCAAATCGCCATTCGCCAATTGTAGTCTGCCACATATATCTTATGAAGTGTCCAAGAGACATCCCTTCATAGCCGCGACTTTTCCTATCCAGAACGTGCCGCTCGATGTCAGATTCGTACCGCCCGTCAGGGCGCGAACCAGTGGTGAACAGCCATGTGTGTTTCGAAGCCGGCCTGCATCGGTCTCAATGCGGCCATAACTCCTTGTCATTAATGCGCAGATTCTGCCAAGCTTATATATATCCCCTTCGAAATCGTTCTTTCCATTTGCGTTGTGAGCTGTTGCTTAAGATCACCCTTCTTGAAGACTGCTTCCACCGGAAATCACCTCTTGCCGGAAATCATCTCTCGCCGGAAATCGCCTCTTGCTGGAAATCGTATTTTTCATCGGAGAGAGGGTTCGACCTATTCTTGTGAGCAGCGGAGTCGCACCAATCTTCGTTGAGGCACCGACTGCATTGCTGTGAGTCTTCCTTCACTTAAGTGTATTTCCCTTTCATATTGGGTGTCCATCAAGATGAGCTACGTTCGGAGAACTGGTTCCGAAGATGAACAGGGAACCTCCGCTTCAGGATCCGGAGAGTCTGAGGGCCCCTCTGGGGCCGTTGGGGCCATGCTCCATGATTCACCCTTGGCCTAGAGGCCTGCTCGTAAAAAGGGAGAAAACCGTGGCAAGGGAGTGAAGAGGACTCTTCGCGACCCTGCGGGTCGGTCGAGAGCGGGACCTGGGGGAGGCCGACCCAAACCATTAGTCCCTGGGGGGTCGGTTATAGTCGAGTCCCAGATGAGTCGAATTCAAAAGGATTATCAGATCCCTGACTCAGTTCGTATTCGAGCTCCCAACGCAACAGATCAAGTAGGGTCTCCGGCTGAAGGAGAGATAGCCATATTCATATGTGCTCTCCAGTGTGGGTTACAATTCCCCATTCATCCTTTCCTTCTTGAGCTGACTGCCTTACTGGGGATTACGCCGGGGCAATTCGTCCCTAACTCTTGGAGGATCCTGGCCTCTACGTTTGTTCTTTGGCATCGAGTAGGGAACCAGAGGTTGACACCGAGGGAATTTTCTTTTTTGTATATGCCCAAATTTGATAACGCGGATAAAGCCTAGTGGTACTTCTCGGCTAGGCCTCCGTGTGTAGCAGGTCTGATAACGCAACTTCCTTCTTCCAACAAAGATTGGAAAGGGAAATGGTTTTGGGCTTCAGGAGAATGAGAAGTTTTGGCCTCTGAACTGGATCAGTTGAGAACGCAAGTCCCCACCAAATTTGCTAATCCAGGTTGTTGAACTTTCCTTTAATCGAGTTATACTAATTTCTTTTGCGCCAAGGTCTTACTGCTTGCTTCTTGCAGTTCAACCTAGGGGAGCTCCAGAGCTTTTCCCTTTCTATAAGCGTCAGGTGGACCAGGTTCGAGTTATCCCTGCTGATCAACGCACTTGGTTCGGGCTTATTAATCCTGAGAATCTTGTGTCGTCTGGCTTCTGCAGAGTCCAACCTACACTCTTTTCCCTAGATACATGGGATAAATAATGTTGGAGATCGCTTGACTTGTTGCTCGAAATCTTTTCTCATTCCCTCATTCCTTTTGCAGGAATGGAGGTCAGAGGTTCGAAGAGGAGAAGGCCACCGCGTCCCTTTATGGACGTCGTTCTTTCATCTGAACCGAAAACTCAGGCGATGTTCAAGAAGAGGAGAAACTCCGAGGTCAATATTGAGGCTCATACTCTTGCTTCTAAGGAGGTAGGGGCTTCTGCCCAACCCGAGGTTGGAGCCCCTACTCGGACCGAGGTTGGAGCTCCTGCCCGACCCGAGGTTGGAGCTCCTGCCCGAGCTGAAGTTGTAGCTCCAGCTCGTGTTGGAGTTGGAGCTCCTGCCCGTGTTGGAGTTGGAGCTCCTGCCCGTGTTGGAGTTCTGGAAGTTGGAGCTCCTGCCCGACCCGAGGCCATTACTATCTCGTCGCCTTCTACGGGGCAAGCCCCCCAAGCGGGACCCTTTGAACACAAGATGGAGGTGGTGGATGAAACACTAGGGGAGGCAGCTTTGGCACGACCTGTAGTACCCTTGGCTAACAAAGAACCCTAGCCGGACCGTCCTCAAGTCATGGTCGGACGCAGGGGCACGCCTGAAGAGGGTGCCCAGATTTCTGCTGCGAGTGAGATCAGAGGATCTTCCCCCGTTGCCCCCTTGAGGATGATGTTTCACATGGCCCAACTAGTTCCTTGGCCGCTACACGTTCAGCAGGCTCGATCGTTGAGACCCTCTCTCGCCGTCATGTTAACTTTGTGAATGATTATGCGGCCGTGATATACCAATCATTGCCAATGATGGTCGAGGTGAAGGAGAGACTGAAATAGTTGGAACAGCTTGAAGCGGAGTGAGCTGAGTTTATGGCCGAGAAGGCGAAGTAGAGGGCAGACTGGGCTAGGTTCGAGGAAGAGAAGGCAGAGCAGAACGCACGATGGGCCGAGCTTGAAGGAAAACTTGGGGCCTCAGTTGCGGAGCTAGAGGAACTCAAGAAGACCGTGATAGAGGTGAGAGCGACAGAGCTCCAACTCCAAAGAGACGTCTCCCCACTTCAGACTTGCTTGGACGCGGCTGACCTTGAACTTGAGAGTCTGCATCAGACAAAACAAGACTTGGAGTTCAGGGTCACAGACGCTGAGTCGTGCGCTGAAGCCGCGAAAGAGAACTTGATTTTGAGACCTCGTTGAGAAGTCCTCGAGTCCGCTGCATCTGCGGAGAAAGCTTCTCTGCGAGCTGAGCTGGAGGCTCAAGCGGTTTTACGAGTGGATGCGGCTGTGGCAGAGTATAAAAATTTGGCAGAAAGAGCTCAGGAGCTGAACAAACTGTACGACTTTAGTTATGACACGGGTTTTGATGCTTGTCTGGCCAAGGTTAGGAAGCTTTACCCAGCTCTGAACCTCGATATCCTTTCAACGAACCTTATTGGCCGCGACGAGCCAGCTACGGGTGTGCCTGAGATCACAGCTGACCCACCTCTTGATCTTACAGCCGGCCCATCTTCCCGAAAAGGCTAAATGTTGTATATTCCCACCCCCCCTTTTTTGACCTTCTGATGAAGGCTTGTGGACGATGATTTTTCTTGTTTGTCAATTCGTTATAGTTAATTTTCGAATATGTTATAGATTTTTTCATCGTGGAGCTAATTCGTTGGTAGGCTAATTCTCTTTAGGCTTAGGCCGAGCAGACCATTTGACGAGTCAGCTCCTTTCCAACGCTGCTTTGTAGAGTTTTTTAGGCCATTATGGCCTGTTTGTTAAGTCTGGACCCACATGGGGTCGGCTCATTCCACGATTGGCAAGAACCTTCCGCTTTACCCATTAATTCACGAGCCGATTCCTATATTAAAGGAGTCGGGTAGCGTTCAGGCTTTTCCCCTAACTTGGGGATACTGTGTAGAACTTGTGGGATAACGTATTGACCCCTCTTCAGGGGATTAATCCGTTTGTCCGCCCTTGCATATGAGAGGCAACTTTTCCTTAGTCGGGAATTCGTTCATGTGGATGAGAGAGAACGAGTTTTATTAAGAGCCTTAAAGGCTTGTCGCTCGGGGGCATACATTTGTAAAAAGTCTTTAAAGGCCAGCCCGTCATGGATGATAAACTTTCGATCGCATTCCAGTGATGGGGAGTCGGCGACCTCGAGGTCTTCTAGGTGGTAGGAGCCTGGTTTGGTTGATCGAACGACCCGATAAGGTCCTTCTCAGTTTGGTTCAAGTGTACCAGCCCCTGGCTCGGCTGTATTCTGGAACACTCGACGAAGGACCAAGTCCCCTGGTCGGAATTACCTAGCCTTGACTTTCGAATTGTAGAACCGCGTCACTTGTTGATGCTGAGCGGCGACTCTGAGCTTCAAGGTATCTCTAGTTTCTTCAAGCAAATCTAAATTTGCGGCGATCTGCTCAAAATTCTGTTTTTCCTGGAAGCTCCCGACTCGGGCCGTAGGAAGAGCAATCTCTACTGGCACCATTGCCTCCGAACCATAGGAGAGTGAGAATGGGGTTTCTCCTATTGAGGACTAAGTTGTGGTAGCCCAAAGGACAAACGGAAGTTCTTCTGCCCAACTTCCTTTTGTATTCTCCAGCTTTGTCTTGAGATGATGTTTGATGACCTTGTTGACTGCCTCTACTTGTCCGTTCGACTAGGGATGTCGGAGAGAAGAGTATGCGTTCGTGATACCGAGTCCTCGACACATATTTCGAAATTTGTCATTATCAAACTGTCGGCCATTGTCTGATATGATAGTTCGTGGAATCCCGAACCGACAGATGATGTTTTTTCATACGAAGTCGATCACCTTCTGCTCTATAATTTTGGCAACCGGTTCGGCCTCAGCCCATTTGGTGAAGTAATTCACAGCAACAATGACGAATTTGACTTGTCCTTTACCCGCGGGTAGAGGGCCGATAATGTAGATTCCCCATTGAGCGAATGGCCAAGGGCCGCTCATAGGGGTCATTTCTTCTGCCGGTTGCCTCGGCACGGCCGCAAATCGCTGGCATTTATCGCATTTTCGCACGTAGTCTTTGGAATCTTCCTTGATAGTTGGCCAGAAGTATCCTTGTCTGAGTATCTTCAGGGCCAAAGCTCGACTACCTGAATGGTTTCCGCAGATTCCTTCATAAATCTCTCGCATTACATATTCTGCCTCATCGGCTCGGAGACACCTGAGGTAGGGCTAGGAATGTCCCTTCTTGTACAAGATACCATCTAGGACGATGTATCAAGCTGCTCTAACTCTGAGCCGCCTAACTTCCAGCCTGTCCGAAGGAACCTCTCCTGTCATGAGATAATTAAGGATCGGATCCATCTAACTCGGACTCGATCGAACTGGGTTGACTTCTTTCTCCTTTTTGTTGATGCTTGGTTGTTCCAAAAATTCGACGGGGATGATTCGTGGGATCTTCCCCTCCGCAGCTGAGGCGAGTCGTGCTAAGGCGTCGGCCCATGAATTTTTCATTCTCAGGATCTGATGGATCGTGCAGTTCTGAAATTTCTCGATCAACTTCCTCGCCTCATCAAGATATGTCATCATCCTTGTTTCTTTAGCTTCGTACTCGGCAGAGATGTGATTTACTACCAGTTGAGAGTCGCATTTGACCCGAAGCGACTGGACGCCCAGACTTGCTGCCAGTCTGAGTCCGGCTAACAAAGCTTCATATTCCGCCTCATTGTTTGAGGCTCTGAATCCCAATCTGATTGCGTATTGAACGGTTGTGGAGTCGGGTGCAGTCAAGACGATCCCGGCCCCGACCCCTTTAGCATTTATGACCCGTCCACATAGAGAACCCATCCTGGATCTGATATTGCTTTTTGGTTGCTCGGAGGAGCGGGCAAACCTGCTTTGACTTCAGCACCGATCTTTTCGGCGCTCAAAATAAATTCGGCAATGAAGTCGGCTACAGCCTGCCCTTTGATTGTTGTCCTCAGACGAAACTGAATATCGAACTCACCGAGCTCGATGGCCCATTTAGTTATCTATCCTGACACCTCGGGCCTCTGGAGAACTTGCCTGAGAGGGGAATCAGTTAACACTATTACCGAGTGAGCTTGGAAGTATGGGCGTAACTTACGAGCTGAAATAATGAGGCTAAGTGCCAGCCTTTCCATGGGTGAGTATCTTGTTTCTGCTCGCACCAAAGCTTTGCTCATGTAATAAACAGAGTGTTACTTGCCTCCAAGCTCTCTAATCAGAGCCGAGCTGACGGCCGAAGCTGAGACTGCGAGGTAGAGGAACAGGGGCTCGCCTTCTTCAGGTTTGGACAGCAGAGGAGGTGAACCCAAGTATTGTTTCAGCTACTGGAAGGCTTGCTCGCACTCCGTTGTCCATTCTGCCTTCTTATGACCCTTCAATTGCTGGAAGAAGGGGAGGCACTTATCCGTCGCCCTGGAAATGAAGCATCTAAGCGCTGCGACTCGACCCGTGAGGCATTGTATGTCCTTGACGGTTCGGGGCGAACTCATGTCGAGGAGTGCCTTGATTTTATCTGGGTTCGCCTCAATACCCCTCTGACTGACCTGGAAGCCGAGGAATTTTCCTGAGCCGACTCCGAAAACGCACTTTGTTGGGTTCAACTTCATCTGGTATTCTCGGAGGACAGCAAACGTTTCTCCAAGATCCGTCAGATGATCGGCTGCTTTGATACTTTTTACTAGCATGTCATCGACATATACTTTCATTGTGCGTCCGATCTGTTTGGAGAACATCTGGTTTACTAGCCTTTGATACGTAGCACCAGCATTTTTCAGGCCAAAGGGCATGACCCGGTAACAGTAGAGCCCCTTGTTTGTGAAAAAAGGTAGTCTTCTGCCTGTCTGGGGGATGCATCGTGATCTGATTATATCTGGAATAGGCATCCAGGAAAGAGAGCAACTCATGCCCCGCTGTGCTGTCCACCAGCTGATCGATCCGAGGCAGTGGGAAACTGTCTTTCAGACAAGCTTTGTTCAGATCCGAGTAATCTACGTAGACCCGTCATTTTCCGTTGGCTTTCTTTACGAGGACTACGTTTGCGATCTAATCGGGATAATGTACTTCTTCTATGAATCCTGCGTTGAGTAGGACGGAGACCTCGTCAGCTATTGCCTCATACCGCTCGGCATCGAATGACCTTCTTTTCTGCTTGATGGGTTTATGGTCTGAATCCACATTTAGCCTATAGACCATGACTTCCGGAAAAATCCCGGGCATATCTTGGTGAGACCACCCAAAGACGTCTCTGTGCTGTTACAGGAACGTTAGGACTTTGTGCCGTTGTTTAGGATTCAGTGACGTCCCGAGTTGAACAGTTCTGCTCGGATCGGCTTTATCAAGCGGCACTTTCTCTAGGTCTTCTACGGATAAACACTCCACAGGCCCTTTGGGGTCTAGGACGTTGATGAAAAGCGTCTGCTTAACTGACCCCTTTTTTACCACCACCGCATAACATCTCCGAGCTTCTCGCTGATCGCCTCGGAGGTAGCTTATCCCGCCTTTAGCGGGAAATTTCATCATCAAGTGGTAGGTAGAAACAACCGCTCTCATTGTATTGAGAGAAGGTCTGCCCAGAATAACGTTGTATACAAATGGCACATTGACAACCAAGAAGTCCACCATAAGTGTGACTTGATGATGTCCTTCTCCCACAGTTACTGGGAGGAAATAACTCCTTCAGAAATAACCCTTTCTCCGGCAAAGCCATGCAAAGGAGTTTGCACAGGCCTGAGATGGGATCGCAGAATCTCCATTCTTTCAAAAGCCTCAGAGTAGAGTACATCAGCCGAACTCCCGATGTCGATTAAGATACGGTATACTTTGTGATTCGCTATAGTCATGGTGACTACTAAGGCGTCATTGTACGAGTGCTAAATCCCGCGCGCGTCTTCTTCCGTGAAAGTCAGAGTGCACAGACTGACTTGAAGTTCCTTACTAGGCCGCTCGGCCAAATAGACGTAGTGCTCTGGCTCAGACTTTCGGGAGTGAGCCTTTCGTGCCCTATTCAAATCTCCCCCGCCAGACGAACCTCCGAAGATAGTGTGGATTTCGTTGGGCTCCTCTACGGCGTTATTTTGTTGCTTCTGCTCCTTTTCCTCTCTCCGAGGGGCTTTTCCTTCCTTCGTGTATCGACGCAGGTGCCCTTTCTGAATGAGAACTTCAATCTCATTCTTGAGGTCGACACAATCGTCCGTGTTGTGGCCGTGGTCACGATGGAAGCGGCAGTACTTGCGTTTGTCTCGATGGTCTAGATCAACCCTCATACAGACGGGCCAGTTCAATAACTTCTCTCCTCGGATGTCGAGTAGGATCTGTTCGGTGGATGTCACTTTTACGGGCGTTGGTGAATTCCTCCGCATTGGTATACTTCTGAGCTCTGGCCACAAGTTCAGCCAGTGTCTTCGGTGGATTCTTCTCGATGGAGAAAGTGAATTTGCCTTCTTTCAAGCCACTAAACATAGCGGCGAGGGCCATTTTGTCGTCATAGTCTTCCACCAGTAATGCTTCCTCGTTGAAGCGAGCGACGTAATCCTTCAGTGACTCCTTCAGCCCCTGCTTGATAGTAAGCAGGTGAGTGTTGGGCTTTCAACTTCTCTTACCGCTAATGAACTGGGTTAGGAATAGTCGGCTCAACTCTGTGAAGGAGTTGACGGAGTTTGGTTTGAGTTGCCGGTACCAACTTCGAGCAGATCCCGTTAGTGTAATTGAGAACCCTCGGCACATCATTGCATCCGTCACTGTCTGGATTTGCATCCAGGAGCGGTAAGCTTCTACGTGCTCGGACGGGTCCCCGGACCCGGAATATTGAATGACAGGAGGTATCCAGAACCTGAGAGGCATCACCTCGTTCATGATTTCTGAGGTGAAGGGAGGTTCAGTCTCTTCCATCATTGCCTGGACGGCAGTTAGAACTAACGTTGGTTGCTGTTTTTCTCCAGAGCTAAGAACTTGTTGTTGAGCTCTTCGAACTGTTTCTCTCATGGGTCTTTGTTCTCTGCCATAGTCTCTTGGGCATCCTCTCTTCCTAGACTTCTTCTCCCTCTCCTTCGTTCCAACCGATGACGGAGATCCGTTGGTGTCAGGGCTGAAGTAACCGAGGCATTACTTGGAGCTTGCGTTGTGGTGTTCCGAGCCGAGGGTCGGATTTGGGTCGGAAGAGGATGTTGACTCGATATGGGCACCTGCGGATGCTGGGGTGCCTCAGGCCTCACACTCCTCGGCACGGAATGAGCTTCCACGACCGGGCCGACTGGTTCGGGGGCAGGATCTTCTTGAGTCGGTAACCGCGGCTCCTGTTGCTGCTTCATCCTATTCACTTCATTCCGCAAGGCTTGTATCTCGCCCTGCATGACTCGATATTTGCTTGACCGGTTGCGCGAACACTGGGAAGGTCCCGGGGTCGATTCCGCATGAAGTAGTGATGAAGAACGAGTTTGTTCGTTTTGCTCTGGTTCCACAACCACTGTTTTCTTCTTCCCTCTCGCCATTATACTCGAGAACAGGAACTTGACTTTTTGTATCAGATTCCCACAGACAGTGCTAAAAAATGTTGATGCAAAAATCTGGATCACCCTCCACTCCTCGTGATGCTAATCGGATAGGCCCTAGTCCTGCATAAAGGGTGAGCAAAGGAGACCTTGGCTAAGTCGGGAGACCCTCCGATGCCTAAGTCAGGTCAAGGGAATCGGGGTCTAAGTTGAAAGGTCGAGGGAGAGTGTAAGATATTGCGTACCTGTAGCCATGGTGTCTCCATATATTTATACCTGATTGTAGGATGGACTGGATCCTTTGATCACGGCATGATTCACTCAATTAAGTGGATTTTCAGATCGTGAGGATGTTATGCGCAATCTAAGGATCATGCACTGTATCATGTACATCGCGCATATCTGTGCCCGAAATACTCGACCACGTCTTCTTATGGTAGTTTCCAAGTTTAGCTTAACACATAATATCCTTGCATTTCCCCGACCTCGGCATAGAGCAGCTTCCTTCGGAAGGGTGTAGGGTGAGGACGGAGGCAAGGGCTCGGCCTCCTTCCAATGGAAGGTGAGGATGAGAACGAGAGCGAGGGGTTGTCTCGGCCATCCTTTCCTGGAACATAGGTTGTTGATTCAACTATCAACCTCGAAGTAGAAGCCTCCTTTATGACTTGTTGCGATCCTTCTATTTATGCATCGCGACCACTGCTTGTTTGCCCGACTGGGCTAGTATGGCTTCGGCCTTTGAAATCATATAGATGGCTCAGATCTTCCCATAACAATCAATACTTGTGATATTGTCTTTGCCGTTGTGTAACGACCCGTAAATTTCCGTACTTTGGCTCGAGTACCACCTCGACCAGAAATCAATTAGGATTAAATCCTTTAGAAATTTAACAAAGTTAACTAAGTGCTAAACTCGATTAGCCATGAAATCGTTGCGGATCGCTTTAAATACGATCTGCAAGACCCAAAACTTGTAGAATCATTGACGCTAGGTTACCCTAAAGATTAGGATCAAACTCATTACCCGGCTATTCTCGGGAATGACTTGAAACTTCGTATTAGGTCTAGACCGCACATCGGAAATCCGATTAACGCAAAGTTAAGGACTTAGGACCGCCTCGCTGGGCTCGATAACCATCTCGGAAATCAGGTCCAATCGATGTTCCACGGCTATTCGCTTGAGTCCGGAGTGAGGGAGTGTGAAAATCACTCTTTCCTTTACAAAATAAATATTTGGAATAGTGATCTGGCACCATTCAGTTGCGGATCAGTATTAAGCAACCAGACCGTCAGAATCAGACCAAATTACACCCTCGGATCAGGAAAATTTTCAGGAACATTTACATGTACTTGGAATTTCGGATCGTGGCCCACTGACCGTTGAACTGAAGCTGATCCGCCACATGTGATCTGGGAATCCGATCTAGTTGAAAACATAATCCCACGTGGTCCATGAGTGGTGAGCTTAAGTCTGACGTTTGGCTCAAGGGGGGCCACCAGAAACACTCTTTTGAGCTGGAACATCGCCGAAATGCTTATAATAGCAATAATCCTTGAACCTGAGTCTATTTTGGAGAGGTTTTAGGCTATAAAAGGGCCTTAGAACAGCCCCTCTCACAGCCATACGAATTTGGGATAAAACCCTAGTGAGAGTGAGAGAAAAGAGAGAGAAGACTTGGGATTTGTGGGAGCACCTTCCTCCTACTGCTTTCAATCATCGCACGGCCTGCACCGCCTCTTTCTAGGCGCTTTCTCTGCGATATCAACTCCGTTTTAAGGTGAGAAACCCTAACCTTAGGTCTGATTTGAAGTGTATAGGCTATAGGTAGTGAAATAGCTAACCGATTTCACTCCTTAGGCTAGAAAACTCCCGAATACGGAAACTCATCCAACCTTGCTGATTCGTTGAGATTCTAAGAGACAAAGTGAGGACTTTAGGTGTATAAGTTACGGTTTTCAACGCTTTCAATGCCAGTTAATGGTAGATTCATGATCTGCATGCAATTGCACATGTACAAAGTGCTTTTCGTTTTCTGTTTCGATTAGAATTGTAGAATTTGGAATTTCACATACTCTAGGTATTTGTATAAAATACCGTATACGTATTTTTTATGGAAATGTGTTTGACATGTTTATTTGTCGTATGGATATATGATGTATGGATAAAATACTCATTTGGCGAAAGGATTCGCCTAAATACATGTTTACTAATATACGCCATGTATGTAGAAATACGATATTGTAAGAAGTACCGTATACGGGTATATTTTAGCGATGTATTTGTCATGATTAATTGTTGTATAAATATATTATGTCCGTATAAATTAATTGCTTGGCGAAAAGAATCGTCGTAATACATGTTCGCTTGTAAATACTATGTATGTTGAAATTGTGTATTCTAGAAATACCGTATATGTGTAAATTTTGGAAACGCAATTGTCATGATTATTTGCTGTATGATTATGATATACGTGGATAAAATGCTAGCTTGGCGAAAGAATAGCCCTAATACATGTTTTACTAACATACGTCATGTATGTTGAAATAGCGTACTCCAAGTGTTTGTGTAAATGCTTGTGAGAGCAAATGCTTGGATGTTTGCACCGTAGGTCGGTGCTGAGATGGAATTCTCGACTACCTTAGAGACATGTAGGATTTCCTCCATGTGGTTGTTTACTTCAACCACTCACATATGATGTATATGTGTTTGTATCCCTATCTGTATAGTGCTCTATTACATGCTTTATAACATGCTTTATATCATACTTTATAACATGCTTTATGACATGCCTCCTAACATGTTTGTGTTACTTTGTTTATCATGCTTAACTCCACATGCTATTGATGAGAACTGTTTGAGTTTGGGACCATATCTATAGTCCAAACATTCGGTACCAGACTTGAGATTGTGGCTGAGAATCATGTCGCCACAAGGGATGTGTCTCGACGACCCGAGTCGTACTTCGGTTGGCGATAGTGGTTGGCCACACGGAGTGCTTTGCACTTCATATCGCCTAACTTGTTGTGCGCTCGAGCTAGTCAGGCTCGTTAAGTAACCCGATATGTCGAATATGTGCTCACCATGTTTGATCATTACTGTTTGAACCTAGGGTACCAAACTTACCAGTGGCAATCCCGTTAACCATGGTACCTCGATCCATTAAGACTCATGAGCCGGACATGGTGGTATGGGACACCGTGGCCGAGTTGTCGGCCTAAGCCATGTGCCTCCCGTAGTGACCATTGAGCAACCCAACTCGTGAGCCGAATACGGTATGGGACCGTATTCGAATTTGTCTTACGGCGAGAGCCGAGTACGGTGAGACTGTACTCGTCTTGACGGCGACGAGTCCTCAGTATCTTCGAGTATACTCCAAGGTACGTGATTGGCGGACGAGTCTTTCACAGGAACTAGAGTATGAGTTGAGCCGATACGGTGAGACTGTACTCGAGCGACGGCTAGTGATTGAGCCGAGTACGGTGAGACCTGTACTCGAGCTGACGGTCAACAATTGAGCCGCATACGATGAGATCTGTATCCGTGCTGACGGGTGACGAGCCCTTTGTGATGCCTTCGCTACGCCTCTCAAACTATAATATCGTATGAGATTAACTAGGACTGACGACCCTAGAATGGATCATGTTTAGAAATGATACAAGGGAGGTACCTTAGTTTCCCAATACTGCTGTTTGAAACGGACTAATAACAACTCGAAAATCATGCGCATCATTGCACCGCATGTGCCTAGTAGATGTGAGCACGAGGGAGTTATGCATTCGCGAGAAGTAAGATGTTGTCGCATGAGGGTGGTTTGGCAAGGGCATACATCATCATGTCATTTCATACTTGCATTTAACAAGAGTAGTTAAACTTGTTTGATTGTACCGCTTTATCATTACTGCTTGATTAAGTTGATAACATGTTAACCTATGCCTTATTGTTCCATTGAGTTAGCTACTCACTCCCACGTTACGGGACGGTGTTTGCAACACCAACCAGACTCTGTCACAGGTATAGGCGGCGCGTCGGTTCAGGAGTCGGGCCGTTGACGAGGACCAGGATGAGTTCTCATTTATGTAGCGACGCTATGCTTAGGCCGACTGCATCGCGGGGACTTCAAGACTCATCTTTTAGATTATATTTTGATTTTGATTCAGAAACAGTATATGTATATGGATACTCAGTTAGTGTTCATACTCAGGTGTTCATAAAGATTTTGTTCTTTACATACTTTAAATATACAATTTCAGTCTTCCGCTTGCCTTTATACAATTGAACTGGAGTATGAATTACTGTTTTGGTATAATCTCATTCATGTTTATTGCTCTAACTCAGACAACATTTAACCATCATTGTGTATGTTGCATAAGTGATGCGTTGGAACTCGGGAGTTGAGTTCATACTCGACCCCTGAATTCCAGGGCGTTACACGTTGTATCTACATCTACCTCATTTTTGGGAATATACCATAAAATTATACCTAAACATGGATGGACAGTGTGATCCACGGTGAAAAGTAAAAAATCTTGAATGATTCATGGACAAAACATCATTATTGCACTGTGGACCCATTTTTTTGGTGAAAACGTCACTGCTGTGCGAGTTCTTTGTAGATGGGCTCTACACGTGATCTATCCCTAACTGTGGGAGGGCGTGTCCAAGTACAGCACATGAGCTGATGGAGTAGGTACAGCCCACTTAGGATTGGTCTGACGTCAGCCTCAACCCACCATTTAAACCATGGTTTTAAGACTCAGATATCTCATGTTCGACTCTTCCGAGTTTACTCAGACTTTATCGAATTCAATTGACCCGACTCAGATGACTTGAGAGGATTCACCGCTAACTTAGGCGAGTCTTGGCTCAACTCTAGACAGAACCGAGTGGGTCTGAGTCGGTGAGTCTTTCGTAAACGGATTGGCTATTCCCCCTACCCCCAGCTAATGGATGATGGTAAGTGCTCTGTGGGCTCCACCATGATGTATGTGTTTCATCCATGGCGTCCATGTATTTTTCTAGATCATTTTATGATATGAGACAAAAAAATGAGGTATATCAAAATCTCAAGTGGACTACATTACAGGAAATAGTGTTGAATGAACGTTGACCATTAAAAACTTTTTGGGACCATAAAAGTTTTAGATCAAGTTGATCTTTGTTTTTTCCCTTCATCTATGTCTGTATGACCTAATCAATAGATTGGATGTCAAATAAACAGTACAGTACTGGGCCTTAGGAGGATTTTAATGGTGGATATCCAATCACTATGATTTTCCTATACTGTGGTCCACCTGAGACATATATCCCTCTAATTTTTTGGATCAAGCCCTAAAATGATATTTAAAAATGGATGAACAGAATGGATTAAATACATACATCATGGTGGGGCACACAGAGCATCGACCATCAGCCACTGTGCCGGTGACAGGGGGACTAGCCAATCCGTTTCCGAGTCTTTCAACTACAAGCATCCTTTCTCGGTCTTTTGCAATATGGTAACCTATGGTTGGACGCAGATTTCCTGTGAATTCCCATGCAAGGATGATGGGTGGGGCCCACAGAGATGTTTGTGAGAAACCCACCCCGTCTCATTTTGTGTATCTATTATATCCAAACCTTCCATCCATTTTATAAGCTTGTTATAAGGCTTGAGCTGAAAAATAAGATAGATCCAATGATCAAATAGACCGACACTGCAAAAAGCAATGGAGGATTATGTTGGGGGCTGTTGCACAAAACCTTAGGATCTAGACTCCCAAATACACCAGAATTATGGAATAATAAAGCAATAAAAAAAATCAAAGCACAAATCACACAATATAAGAGATTTTTACGTGGAAAACCCTCAAAGAGGTAAAAACCACGGGACCTCGTCCAGAGCAACAATCCACTATGAAGTAGAACGTTACAACCGATCACAAGCACACCTCGCTTGGATCAAACTTTCTTCACTCACGCAGGAGTGGATAAACAATAAGAGAATAAAGAAAAATGGAGAGATCTCACCGATCACGAGGATGTAGAAGCGTTGAGACGTCAACTGCGAAGTAGATAACTTCTACGAGCAGAACCTCCCTTCCACAAGCTTCCTCTCTCTCTTTCTCCCTCTCTCACACCTTTGATAGCCCTAAACCGTTTAACAAACCCTTGCAAAGCTTTAGGAAACTCTCTCGCATTCACTAGAACAGCCCAAGGAACCCCTATTTATAGTTTAGGCAACTCCTTTCCGCACCTCTGTGAAAACCACCTCAAATTTACGCAGTTCGCACAAAATCCGGACATGAATCTGCGTAACCTTGACTGGTCGAGCAGGGTCCTTGACCGGTCGAGCGGACCCTCGAGTGGTCGAGCAGCGCAGAAGAATTAACATAATTAATCGCTGGACTTTGAGGCGAGCACCGTCCTCGACCGGTCGTGCGAGGCACTCGACCGGTCGAGCCACGAGGAAAAAATCCCCATCAGATTGAACATCTACCATTGAAACCTTTTTGGGGTCAAAGAAGTTTTAGATTAATATAATATTTTTTTTCCTCTTCATCCAAGTATTTGTCACCTTATGAATATATTGGATGGAAAATAAACTTTGTTGTGAGCCCTACGTATGTTTTAATGGTGAGAATCATTGTCCCGCTGCTATTTGTGATGGGGTCTAGTTGAGCTTTGGATATGATTCAATTTTTGGATCATGCCCTAAAATGATATCTCTAAATGGATGAACGGTTTGGATATAATAAATACATAATTTTGGGGTTGTGTAACTTTGATCTCCTTTAAACAGTAAGTACAACTTGGAGCTCGATGAGAGTCATAGCTGTCTTCACGAGACACGTTCCCACATCAACTAGGTTGGTGGTATGTGGTACACTAGCCAATCCTGTAACGCCCTGAAAATCGGGGGTCGAACATAAACTCAACTCCCGAGTTCCAGAACATCACTTATGCAACAAAATGAATGATGATTGAATGTTGACTGTATTCGTGCATTGAACATGAGTGAGATTAAGCCAAACAAAGATATCATACTCCCAGAGACAAGTTAAATTTGCAAGCGGAAGACTGTGATAGATAGATAAAATATATAACTTATGATGAGTCTCCAGAGTGTGATAACATTACCAGGTTAAATAAATGCAAGTGCAGTTCCAAAATGTACCAAATGTGAGGAAGTGTAATGCCTCCTATCCCATGTACCATAGCCCCATCAATACAATATCAGGTCTTCATTGACCTGCCAGAGAGATACAGATAGGAGAATTCCTCCTATCATCATAGAAGTAGTTCGGCTCTGCTTCACAAGCATCGCCACCACCTGAAACTCAACAAATCTGGTTGGTATGTACAACACCATCCCGTAACGTGGGAGTGAGTGATCAACTCAGTGGAACAGTAAAGCATAGGTTAACATGTTATCAATTCAATCAAGCAGTAATGATAAAGCAGTACAAATCAAACATTTCTAACTACTCTTGTTAAGTGCAAAAATGAAATGACATGATGTATGCCCTTGCCAAACCACCCTCAAGCGACATCATCTTACGTTCGCGAATGCTTACTCCCTCGATGCGCCACATCTACAAAGCACATGCGGTGCGATGATGCTCATGATTACCAAGTTATTATTAGTCCATTTCAAACAGCAATATTGGGAAACTAAGGTACCTCCCTTGTATCATTCCCAAACATGATCCATTCTAGGGTCGTCAATCCTAGTTAATCTCATACGATGTTATGGTTTGAGAAGCGTAGTGAAGGCATCACAAAGGGCTCGTCATAATCGGCGCGGATACTGAGATCTCACCGTATGCGGCTCAATTTTGGCCGTCACTCAAGTGCATGTGTCTCACCATACTTGGCCCAATCACTAGCCGTCGGCTCAAGTACTGAGTCTCACCGTGCTCGGCTCAACTCAACTCATTCTAGTTACCGTGAAAGACTCGTCGCCAATCACGGACACTTGGAGTATACTCGAAGATACTACGGAGGACTCGTCGTCCGTCAAAGACGAAATGTGTCTCACCGTACTGCTCTCGCCAGTAAAGTATCGACATACCGAATATAGTGTCCCATACCACCATAATCGGCTCACGAGTTTGGTTGCGCAATGGTCACTACGGGGAGGCACATGACCCCGGCGTAGGCGACGGCTCGACCACGGTGTCCCATACCACCATGCCCGGCTCATGCGTCTTAGCGGATCGAGGTACCATGGTTAAAGGATCTCACTTGGTAAGTTTGGTACCCTAGGTTCAGCAGAGGCGACCAAACATGGTGAACATACATAAGACAGATCGGGTTACTTGACGAGCTCGACTAGCACGATCGCCCGTTGAGCTGCACGACATGAAGTGCATAAACAACTTCGTGTGGCCTAGCCACTGCCGACAGGCAACGCACGACACAAGTTCGTCGAACACATCCCACGTGGCAAATGAATCTCAGCCACGAATTCAATCCCGTTACCGATTGTCTGGACTATAATCATAGCCCCAAACACAATCAATTGCAGATAGATGAAGCAATAGTGAATCAAGATTTCCACTCATAAAATCAAGGTATGGTATTTTCCGTTTAGGGCTGCCAGGGCTGTTGCACGCACTCGTTGCTCCGCTCCCCCATCACCCAAGACGGATCATACAACGTAAATATAAATTTAAGCATGTGCATTACATAGTTAAAATCATAAAGCAGTTGAGCATGTTATGAATCACAACACAAGCATGAGTTTATACATGTTCAATTCCTAATTACACAACAATCCGAGGAGATCATACACATAATTAAAAGAGGTTGAGAATCATATCTCAACACCCTTATACATTACACTTTGCTAACTACTACTCATTCAGACATTTCAAGAAACACTTAAGCAAACATACATCGACATACATGACGTATGTCGATCACATAGGCATTAGGCCAAATCCTTTCACTAGGGAGTTGCCCCAATCATAACACGCGTACACCCACGACGGATAGTCATGGCAGGCAGGAATCCAAGTTCCATATTCATTCAATCATTCCCACAAACACTTGGGCCACACATTTTAGCATATATGGTGTATATTGGCCGTGGCGTGATTTAGGGAAAATCCTTTCGTCAAAAGGGTATCGCCAATACAACAATCATGAATCCATGACAATTAGTCATATGCGCTGAGCACGAATGAGAATTCTATACTCATTCAGTCATTTTCACAAACACTTAGAATACACTATTCCAACATACATGACGTATGTTAGCAAAATACGTGTTAGGGTTGTCCCTTCGCCACGTGAGTATTTTACCCATGTATATCATAATCACACAGCAAATAATCATTACAATTGTATTTCCAAAATTCACACATGTGCGGTATTTCTAGAATACACAATTTCAACATACTTGACATTTACAAGGGAACATGTATTTTGGCGATTCCTTTTCCAAACTAGTATTTTATACATATATTGTATAATCATACATTAAATTAACATGTTATACATTTTCCCAAAAAAATACATATACGGTATTTCTAGAATATACAATTTCAACATACGTAGCATTTACACACGAACATGTATTTCAGCAATTTCTTTCACCAAATTAGTATTTTATCCATATAACACATAATAATACATTAAATAAACATGTCAAACGTTTTTCCAAAAAAAATACGTATACGGTATTTCTACGTATACCTAGAGTATGTGAAATTCCAATTTCTACAACGTTAATCGAAACAGGAAACGGAAAACACTTTGTACATGTGCATTTACAAGCAGATCATGAATCTACCATTATCTGACATTGAAAGCGTTGAAAACCGTAACTTATACACTTAAAGTCCTCACCTTTGCCTTTGGAAACGAAACGAATCAGCAAGGGTAGAAGAACTTCCGTATACGGGAGATTTCTAGCCTAAAGAGCGGAATCGGTTAGTCGTTACACATCCTACATCGATCCCACCTCAAATCAGACCTAGGGTTAGGGTTTCTTACCTTCAAATGAGACGGAAACCGCCAGGAAAAACACACTGAATGAAGCGGTGTAGGCCGTGGTAATGGATCCCAAGCAAGAGGAGGAAGATCGGAAAGAAACTCCAAGCCTTTTCTCTCTTTTCTCTCTCCCAAAACTCAAATTCGTATGGCTGTGAGAGAGGGTGCTCTAAGGCCCTTATATAGCCTAAAACATTCCGAAATTAGACTTAGGTTCAAGGGGTCGCTTATATAGGATATTCGTCGCTTTTCCAAATTGGCTCAAAGGGAATCTCGGTGGCCCTCCTTGAACCAAACGTCGACTTAAGCTCACCATCGATGGATCTACGTGGGCTTACGTTTTTGTCTCGATCGGATACCCGGATCGCACGTGCGAACCACTTGGGCCACGATCGAAATTCTAAGTACATGTAAATGTTCTGAAATTTTTCTTAATCCGAGGGTGTAATTTGGTCCGATTTCGACGGTCGGGTTGCTTAATCACCGACGCGTCAACGAATGATGCCGATCACTATTCCGTATATTTATTTTGGCATGGGAATAGTGTTTTTCACACTACCTCGCTCCGATTCGAAACGAATGACCGTGGGACATCGGATGGAGTGATTTTTGAGATGATTAAGCCCGGTGGGGCGGTCCTAGTTCCTTAGCTTCGGGTTAATCGGACTCGATGTGCGATCTAGACCTAATTGAAGTTTCGTTTCATTCGAGAGCAGCGGTGAAATGAGTTTGGTTCTAAACTTTAGGGTAACCTAGCGTCAATGATTCTGCAAGTTTTGGGTCTTGCAGATCGTATTTAAAGCGATTCAAATGGATTTCATGGCTAATCTAGTTTAACACCTAGTTCACTTTGTCAAATTTTTAAAGGATTTAATCCTAAGTGATTTTCGTCTGAGGTGGAACTTAGTCCATTGTAGTTTGTATATAAAGTGATCCAAGTTATACTACTTAGCTAGTTTAAGATAGTGTCTAGGGCGAAGGTGCTTTGAAAAATTGAAAGCACAAGGTAGTGAAGGGTGGGATTTGTGAAGAAAATGATTTAAGGAACGATTTGAGACTTTAATTGAGCGTTTAGGAACTTAAACCTGTGTTAGGATTGACCCATTGCCTAAGGACGTCTAATCCCAAGTTGGCAAAAATCCGGGGCGTTACAAATCCGCTTCCTAGCTAATCTGCATCTAGTGGATCTCCACTTTTTATAAACCTGATATTATCAAATTATAGATTTGTAATTTCTGTAAAATAAAGAAAGAAATCGAATATATTAAGGACAAGTTGAAGCACGTGGGATCACGCTGTCCTTAAGGTGTTATTCACTCATTCTCAAAAGTAATTGAAACCATTGACAAGTTGTAGGTAAATAACTTCTAGCATGAGAAGCCCGTGTGTGGTTCTATGTTTAACAAACATGAAGAAATTACTAATGAAACTCTATGTACACAGTTTGCTAGTAGATTACAAGACGTAAAGAAAATCTCAACTCAGAGATAATTTTAGAAAAGAATTTGCTACCTTAGACCGCTACATCGGTCTGCTACTTGAGGACTTGCTTGTTAAGATTTGTATTGAACCTTAATGGCTTGATCAAAGAACTCTTGAACTTTTTATTGGTTTGCATGAGAGAGTGATTCGAATGGTTTGTGATGATGAAATGAATCATCAAAGCCATATATATATATATATATATATATATATATATATATATATATATATATATATATATAGGCTAGGGTAGTTAGACGTTTTGGCCTAGGGTCATAACTTTAAATGACCGTTTCTGACTATTGGTGAGAAACTAGCCGTTATTTAGTAGTTTCTAACCGTTTTTCATGTGGAAAAACTAATCGCGTGCTAGCCGTTTAGACCCAGTAGATAGCCATTTATGATTTTTCGGTTAGTTACATGCAACCGTTTTTGCATAGTTCAATTTAAGATTACATGAGCAATTACACAATGACTCTTAAATGGTTAGTTTTAGCTCCTTCATAAGGTGGACAAGTCTCTCTCAAACCTCTTATCCACAACATTCCAGGCACTTGACCCATAGCCATAATCGCACCATGACTTGCACTCGTCTCGCGTGACCCATTTGCAACACGATGCGCACGTGCGAAGTATAAAGTGCAAAATGCACTACTAATGCCTCTACAACCACATTATCTCGCATGTCCATGCCTTCACACCGACTCTGAGTCCGTACGCATGCACAAGTCTCGATATTCGATAGATTTACCAAGTAAATAATAAAATAATCAACACCATACTTATAAAGTTAAAAATTTCTTCAGTCATTTTCAACATTCAAATACTTCCAAAATACTGAAAAACCAAGTTTTTAACCTATATATATATATATATTGTTGCGGGCCTTGCACAAAACCTTAGGGCGTGTTTGGATTCACGTTTTGGTTGTATTGTATTGTATATGGTACTGTTCACGTATATGGTGGACGATATTCATAATACATCCAGCGGAGACGTGCCACTAACCAATGTTTGGATAGGACGTATTACTCTAGCATGTATACAATTTCATGCTAGATCAATGTTTGGAAACGATCGAATAATGGCACACGATATATATACGTGCGTGTAAGGAAGCCCATCTACGGCTGTCTCATGTGCAGAGTGAGATATATGTGCGAGATCAAAGCCATCCATCAGATTAGTCCCGTCATATGGGCGCCTTTGAAAAAAAATCTAGGCCTGTCCAATGATCATTTGAGCTATAGTTTATGAAGCCAATGGATGGCATAAAAGAAGAGTTATTCTAAGCCATGATCTTGTTTCTTGTATTCTGGATTGTCAGACAGTGAAATAGCCTAATTTTGATTCAGGAGCATTTACATGGTAGTTCCCGCCTGGTGGACGGCTTCGATCTCAAGCAAATGTGACGTGCCTGCACATGGGGTGGCGTGTAGATGGGCAATCATATACGTGCATGTCTTCTTCTCAAATATAAAAACTCCAACAGTGTCTTCACTGCGTCAGACATTTTTGTGTAGTGGGACCCACTCACTATTTCATTGAATGATCTGAGCCGTTCATTCACTTCAGAGGGTGGGCATTACCCGACTTAGGTGTCCTTTCGTTTCTATACAAACTATTGCATAATCTCAACTGTTAAACATGAAATGGATGGCGGAGTAAACACCCTCATGGCCCACGCTGATTTCACTCCAAAAGCACTCCCTTCTAGATGGTTTTTCGTCCTAAATCCAATGGACGGAGCGGATTTTCCAAGAAGCTTCAATAAGTGGGCCACTAAACTTCACAGAGTCGACGTATCCGTCTTTTCGTTGTGGGCCACCATCATGCAGTGAAAGATGGATCTGAACCGTTTATCAAGTAGAGGAAGAAAAACCCATCAAAAACATGTTGACCTTTCATGGCCATGTACTTCCTCATGATCGCTACAATGATCAAAAGAAGACCGTTCGGCAGCTGTTTCATCTTGATTGTCTCAGTGGGCCACATCATCGGATGATTAAAGCTCACCATTCATGGTTTAAATCTCGAGAGGAAGATGATGGACGGTGTGGATTTGTCAAAAGATTACTAGGCATCACCAGCAACACAATGAAAGAAGAAAATGCTTATGGTTCTCGGGGCTGGACGCTGAATAGCCGTCCGCAGGTATAATCCCATCGACGATGCAAAGTGGTTCTCAGACGTACTTGTGCGCGTGAAATGCGTCGCCCGCCGTTCGTTTCCAAACGAGGGATATGTCCCATCAACCCCACTAATACAATACTATACACTCGAAACCGTGAATCCAAACACGCCCTTAGGATCTAGCCCTCCAAAATAAACTAGAATTATGGATAATAAAGCAATGAAAATAATTAATGCATCAATCACACACCACACAAGAGATTTTTGCGTGGAAAACCCCCAAAGAGGTAAAAACTATGGGACCTCGTCCAGATCAACAATCTACTATGAAGTAGAACGTTACAAACTTCTTCACTCACGTATGAGTGGATAAACAATGAGAGAAACAAAGAAAACAGAGAGATCTCACCGATTACGAGAACATAGAAGCACCGAGATATAGATTGTGTAGTAGATAACCTCCACGAGTATAATCTCCCTTCTATAAGCTTCCTCTCTCTCTTTTCCTCTCTCTCTCACCTTTGATAGCCCTAAACCCTTTAGCAAATCCCTTGTAAAGCTTTAGGAAACACTCTTGTCGTACCTATAAAGCCCTAGGAACCTCCTATTTAAAGTTTTAGGAAAGTCTTTCCCGCATCCCAGTTGCGAAAGGACTTGCGACATGACATCCGCGCAAAATCGCGGAACGAATCTGCGTAACTACGACTGATCGTGATGAACCTTCGACCGGTCGAAAGCCACCCACAACCGGTCGAGCACCTCCCACGACCGGTCGAGCACCTTGGAGAAAAATAGCCCAAGTCGCTGGACTTTGAGTCGTGCCACGGCTCGACTCATACGACTAGTCAAGACCAGCCTTCGACTGGTCGAGCAGGGCTCACGACCGGTCGACGACGGATAAAAAAATCCATCAAATCTCTCCCTTTTTGACCCAGGAAGGATTCACCTTCTTCAAGCCAGCCAGGTTTCTACAAACCTCAAACTTGCCCTTGAGCAAAGCCTTGGTCATCATGTCTGACCCATTATCGTCCGTGTGGACCTTCTCAAGCTGTAACACCTTCTGTTCCGAAGTATCCCTGATCCAGTGATACCAAATCTCTATGTGCTTTGACTTAGAATGCTGACTTGGATTCTTGCTCAAGTGTATAGCACTCTAACTATCGCAATAGACCACGTGTTCCTCCTACTTCAGGCTAAGTTCTTGTAAGAACCTCTTCATCCAAAGCATTTCTTTACATGCCTCTGTGACTGCAATATACTCGGCCTCTGTCGTCAACAATGCTACGACCTTCTGTAGCTTACTCTCCCAAGAAATCGCTCCCCCTGCAAATGTGAACATGAACCCCGATGTAGACTTCCTGGAGTCTATGTCACCTGCCATATCTGCATCTGTGTATCTCTCTAACACAGGTTTTCCGTTACCATAGCATAGGCTCAACCTGGATGAGCCTCTTAAATATCGCAGTATCCACTTAACCACTGCCCAATGTTCTTTGCCAGGATTGACAAGATACTGGCTGACAACACCAGCCGCATATGCTATGTCTGGGCGTGTACACACCATAGCATACATCAAACTTCTTACTGCTGACGCGTAGGGTATCTTCTACATCTCTTCCACCTCAGCCTTCGTCTTGGAATACTGCCTGTCGCTCAATTTGAAGTGACCATCTAGTGGAGTACTGACCGGCTTCACTGCATTCATATTGAACCGCTCTAGGACTTTCTCAATATACCGCTCTTGTGACAGCCAGAGCTTCCTGCTGCTTCTGTCACGGGTTATCTCCATTCCTAGGATCTATTTAGCTGGGCCCAAGTCTTTCATCGCAAAAGACTTGCCCAACTCCTGTTTCAGCCTGTCGATCTTCTTGATGTCTTTTCCCATGATGAGCATGTCATCAATGTATAAGAGCAGAACTAAGAAATCACTATCTGAGAACTTGCACGTGAACACACAGTGGTCCGACTCCGTTCTGTCATACCCATGCTTCAATATAAACGAGTCAAACTTCTTGTATCATTGTCGTGCAGCTTGTTTCAGCCCATACAAGCTCTTCCTCAGCCTACACACCATATACTCTTTGCCATTGACTTTGAAACCTTCTGGTTGGTGCATGTAGATCTCTTCTTCCAGGTCATCATGGAGGAAAGCAGTTTTAACATCTAACTGCTCTATCTCCAAATCCATGCTAGCCGCTAACCCAAGCAACACCCGTATGGATGTCATCTTCACCACTGGTGAGAATATCTCTTCGAAGTCTATACCTTTCCTCTGACTAAAACATTTCACCACAAGTCTGGCCTTAAACCTTGTCTGTGAATTATTCTGTTCGATCTTCTTTCTGAACACCCACTTGTTGCTCAAAGCTTTCTTGCCCTTAGGCAATTTCACCATATCATAGATGTGGTTCTTATGTAAGGATTCAATCTCCTCTTGCATAGCTTTCAACCACTCCCCCTTATGCTCGTCAGCTAGGGCCTCAGAATAATCTTCTGGCTCTCCCCCATCAGTGAGCATAATGAACTCATACGGTGAGTACCTTTTGGACAGTTGTTTGTCCCTAGATGACCTACTCACCTGTGGCTCAACATGCGAATCAAGTGGGGGCTGCTCCCCTGGTCCATCTTCTGAAGGAACTCCCTCGTCCTCTGCACCTTGCTGTACTCCCCCGTCATCAGGCACCACAGGAGGAGTAACCGGATCCATGTCCTCTAGCTCACCTGAACTAGGCTGGTTCTTCTCTGGCTTACCAATGTCTTCTATACACTGATCTTCAAAGAAAACCACATCTCTGCTCCTGACGAGCTTCCTCTCGGTTAGATCCCATAACCTGTAACTAAACTTTTCATCACTGTACCCTAAGAACACACACTGTCTGATCTTCATATTGAGCTTGGACCTCTCGTCCTTTGGTACGTGAACGGATGCCCTGCATCCAAACACCCTGAGATAATTGTACAATGGATCATGTTGAGTCCACACCTTCTCAGGTATTTCTCTATTCAACGGGGTTGATGGAGACCTGTTTATCAAATACATTGCCGTATGCATTGCTTCTCCCCAGAACGTCTTGGGTAATTTCGCATGGGATAACAGGCATCTGATTCTCTCTACAATGGTGTGATTCATTCGCTCAGCTACACTATTTTGCTGGGGGGTCTTGGGAACCGCTTGTTCATGCTGTATACCCAGGGACTTGCAGTACTCATGAAAGTCACCGATGTATTCACTACCATTGTCAGTGCGGATGCACTTCAATGGTCTACCTGTCTCTCTCTCGATCATAACATGAAATAATTTAAACACACCAAAGACCTTGTTCTTGGATTTCAAAGCATAAACCCAAACCCTCCTAGATGCATCATCTATAAAAGTAATAAAATACAATGCCCCACCTAAGGTTTTTTGTACTCATAGGACCACAAATATTAGAATAAACCAAATCTAATGCATGCACTTTATTAACATGAGAAACAGATTTAATAAATGAAACTCTATGCTGTTTCCCTGATAAACAATCAAGACAGGTTTTGAGAGGTGTACCTGTCACGTATGGAAGGAGTCGCTTCCTCGCTAGTTGCTGAAGCCATTTTTCACTCATGTGGCCTAGACGCCCGTGCCACATGTCAATAGTTGAATCTTTCGCTCCGTTCAACCCACCCTTGCACATACTGACACTTGCCTTGTAAAGGGTGCAACACTTCTTTCCTCTGGCCACGATCAATGAACCCTTGTTGAGCTTCCATCACTCACCAGCAAACTGACTTTCATAGCCATCGTCATCCAACCTTTCCGTCGACATTAAGTTGAGGTGAAGGTCTGGGATATGCCTCACGTCCCTGAGAATCAATGTGCAGCCCACATCGGTCTTCACACGAATATCATCGACTCCCACAATTTTTGATACGCCAGAATTTTCCATCTTCATAGTCTCATAGTCACCTGACTTGTAGCTTGTGAAGAAGTCCGTGAGTGGAGTCGCATGAAAAGAAGCTCCCGAGTCTATCACCCAGTCGGTGTCCTGACTCGTAGCCGTGAGACATATATCATGATCTGTAGAAAGAATAACTATAACGTCATCATCTGAAGCGACTGCAGTGGAATCTGATTTATCTTCCTTCCACTTTCCATTCTTATCGTTCTTCTTACCACGACATTTATGTTTGTAGTGGTCCTTCTTGCCACAATTCCAGCAATCAACATCATTTCTGTTACTCAACTTGCCTCTTGATTTATCTCGGGTCTTCCCGCCCTTTCTGTTCTTTCCTCTCTCCTGTTCCTGTGTCACAAGGGCCTCTTGCTGAGTAGACCCCTGAGACTTCCTCCTTGTCTCTTCTTGAAGAGACAGCTAGTTATCTGTTTCATGGATATCTTTCCGTCTGGCGTGAAGTTACTTAGAGACACCACCAATGTCTCCCAACTGTCAGGCAATGAACTAAGCAAAAGTAAAGCCTGCAATTCATCATCCAGGACCATCTTCATAGAGGAGAGTTGGTTCACTATATTGGTGGCGTCATTCATGTGCTCGGCCACAGAACCACCATCCTTGAACTTGAGATTCACAAGTCGCCTTATCAAATTTTTTTTATTACCGTCTGTCTTCCTCTCATACAGCCCTTGTAATTTCAACCATAGGCTAGTGGCTGAGGTTTCCGTAGACACATGGTGGAACACTGAATCATCCAACCATTGTCTAACATACCCCACCGCCTTCCGGTCCATCTTCTTCCAATCATCATCAGTCATATCCTTGGATTTTGCTGATATGCCTAAAATTGGAGAATATAGGTCCTTGCAATAAAGCAAGTCCTCCATCTTGGCCTTTCATATGGTCTAGTTAGAACCATTGAGGCTGACCACCCTTGATGAGCCACCTTCAATAATTCAAAACCGATCCTACCCGTTCAATAAACTTAGCTCCGATACCACTTTGTTGGGGGCCTTGCACAAAACCTTAGGATCTAGCCTTTTAGAACAAACCGGAATTATGGATAATAAAGCAATGAAAATAATTAATGCATCAATCACACACCACACAAGAGATTTTTACGTGGAAAACCCTCAAAGAGGTAAAAACCACGGGACCTTATTTAGATCAATAATCCACTATGAAGTAGAACGTTACAAACTTCTTCACTCACACATGAGTGGATAAACAATGAGAGAAATAAAGAAAATGGAGAGATCTCACTGATTATGAGGACATAAAAGCGCTAAGATATAAATTGCATAGTAGATAACCTCCACGAGCATAATCTCCCTTCTATAAGCTTCCTCTTTCTCTCACCTTTGATAGCCCTAAACCATTTAGCAAATCCCTTGTGAAGCTTTAGGAAACTCTCTTATTGTACTTAGAAAGCCCTAGGTACCTCCTATTTAAAGTTTTAGGAAACTCCTTTCCGCATTCCAGTTGCAAAAGGACTTGCGATACGAAATCCGCGTAAAATCGCGGAACGAATCTGCGTAACTATGATTGGTCGCGATGAACCTTCGACCGGCGAAAGCCACCCATAACCGGTCGAGCACCTCCCACGACTTGTCAAGCACCTCGGAGAAAAATAGCCTAAGTCGCTGAACTTTGAGTTGTGTCACAGCTCGACTCCTACGGCTGGTCGAGACCAGCCTTCGACTGATCGAGCAGGGCTCACGACCGGTCGACGATGGGTCAAAAAACACCCATTATATATATATATATATATATATATATATATATATATATGGGAAAAGGTACTATGCGCTCGAGCGCATACAGTCGTCCATGAAGTTGAGTTGGCGTGGGGCCCACCGTGATGCCGTTCGAACATCTACCCCTCGCCGATGCACCATCCTGTGGGACCCACACGGCTAAAAATCACCTCAATTCGTGACTTTTGTGGGCCACACCACGCACGAAGTGGAGAGGGGCCGTGCACCATTGAAACATTCAAAACCGGTTGTGGGGGCCTTTCGAGAGGTTTCTTCATGACCAAAACCGTCCATCATGTGTGTCCCACTTGAAAGTAATTTTAAACCACTTTTCGGTGGTATCCACATCTCAGTGGGGCCCACCAAGTGCTTTTACATGTTTTTGCTTATATACTTATGTTTTCAGATGGTATGGCCCACCTGATCACAGTGGATGGACGATTTTGGACCGTCCAGGCCTAAAATGGGATGGTGCATTTGGTGGACGGTGTGGATCTTCGAATGGAATCACGGTGGGCCCACCCCAGCTCGACCTCACGGACACCGCTTTACGCTCGAGCGCATAGTACCTTTTCCCTATATATATATATATATATATATATATATATATATATAGAGAGAGAGAGAGAGAGAAGTACTATACGCTCGAGCGCAGAGAGAGAGAGAGAGAAGATACTATACGCTCGAGCGCATACGGTCGTCCATGAGGTCGAGTTGGTGTGGGGCCCACATGATGCCGTTCGAACATCTACCCCTCGCCGATGCACCATCCTGTGGGGCCCACACAGCTGAAAATCACCTCAATCAGTGACTTTTGTGGGCCACACCACGTACATAAGTGGAGAGGGGCCGTGCACCATTGAAACATTCAAAACCAATTGTGGGGGCCTTTCGAGAGGTTTCTTCATGACCAAAACTGTCCATCATGTGTGTCCCATTTGAAAGTAATTTTAAACCACTTTTCAGGTGGTATCCACATCTCAGGTGGGGCCCACCAAGTGCTTTTACATGCCTTTGCTTGTATACTTATGTTTTCAGATGGTATGGCCCACCTGATCACGGTGGACAGACGATTTTGGGCCGTCCAGACCCAAAATGGGACGTTGCATCTGGTGGACGGTGTGGATCTTCGAACGGAATCACGGTGGGGCCCACCCCAGCTCGACCTCACGGAAAACCGCTTTACGCTCGAGCGCATATTACCTTTTCCCATATATATATATATATATATATATATATATATATATATATATAATCCCCCCTTCCCCCTCCTCCCCCTCCCAATGACGCCAAAGACAGGAAAACATCACCAATAATTGTACAGCCACGTGGTGGTGCTCCTTTGCAAGCGGATTGGGTGGTGACCCAAGACCACCTAGCCAGGTGGTGTTGGTTGCCTTGGGGTCTACCGTCGTCTATATATTTTATCAATGCCGTCCATCCTTGGACCCCCAAGCCAGGTGGTGTTGGTCGCTGTGGGGTCTACCGTCATCTATATATTTGATCGATGCCGTCCATCCTTTTCCAGCTCATTTTAGTACATTAGTGCTAAAATAAAGCATATAAGAAGAGTAAGTGGACCACGCCACAGGAAATAGTGGGGATTGAACGTCCACCATTAAAAACTTCTAGGGGACACAAAAGCTTTGGATCAAGTCGATATTTGTGTTTTCCCCTCATCCAGGTCTGTCTGACATTGTCAACCGTTTGATTGCAAATAATAATCATGGTGTGCCCTGGGAAGGTTTAAACGGTGGGTGTAATTATCCACACTGTTATGTGGTCCACTTAAACTTCAGATGTGCTTCATTTTTAGTTTCATGCCCTTAAATAAGGGTAAAAAACGGATGGACGGCGTGGATATTAATAAAAAACATCACGGTTGGCTACACAGCGCCCAACATCACCTGGCTGGATGGTGTTGTGGTCACCACCCAAACCGCTTCCGATCAGCTCCCAATGATAATTTCAGAAAATAGACTACAGTGATAGTTTCGCAACATTTATAAAACAGTGTTGACTCGTCAATTGGATTAATCATGTGGAATATTTTCAAATCCATCTGTGCTGTCCAAATCCTGAATCTAACAAAATACACGAAGAATATTGGATTAATCATCTGATCTTGCCCTTCGAATTTGGACCACTCACTATTTTGGTATTAACCATTCATTCAGCATTCGTAAATTGGACATTTATAATTTTTCATCATTGTATTTTAAAATTTGGTCCACCCACACCGTTACTACAATTTGAACGGTTTGGATAATTGTAAATGATTGCCACATGTGAGATGGATGAGTCACCACCATTTTCAAAACGGTGATGAACTATCATAGAAGTTCCCCTAATTTCCGCCCGTAATATAAGAGCGGATAATTCCAAACTTTTCATTGGCTGCAACAGAGCGAACGTCTCCAACCATACATACACCGGACGCGTGTTCCCTTCCCTCTCCTCGAAAGTTCTCCTAGAGCGGATTACGTACTGAGTAACTCAGTATAGCATACTGAGTAAACTCTGTGGGGACCACACATGATTTATTTGTCTTATCCACACCGTCAATTCGTTTTTCAAGATCATTTTAGGCGTAATAATAAAATTTAAGAATATCCAACACTCAATTGGACCACACCACATGAAAAATTGGGAGATAAAGACATCCACTGTTGAAATTTCCTAGAGCCCAAAGTGATGTTTATTTATCATCCAAACGGTCCATAAGATAAAAAATACATGTATTAATGGAAAAATAAATAAATATAATCTTGATTAAAAACTTCTGTGGTCCCTAAGAAGTTTTCAATGGTAAACTTCTGTTCCTTTGATATTATTCAATTGAACTTTGGGTATACTAAAATTTTGGGATCATGTAATAAAATAATCTGAAAAATCGTATGGACGGCGTGGATAAGACACTTACCTGACGGTGGGCCCCACAGAGTTTGATCAGTACGTTACTCTATCCGCTCTCAAGTGCGCCCGAGCAGCCGTTACGAAGCACGAACTCCCTGAGAGAAAAAAGCCATTTGTACTCTGCCAGAGAGTGATGGATCGTACACAGGTACTTAGAAATTACATTGATATTTCATACTTAAAATAGAAAATTTTAAATTAAACTGTCCAAATCATGGGTCCGTCGGATTCGAATACAATTATTGAACGGTTAAAAATGGTCCTCTTTCAACAGAAAACTGTCCACAAATGAGAAGATAGAATTCTTCGAAGAATCTGATTTCCAGAATTTAACTTATCGAAGGTGAGTTCCAAAATTCTTCCAGTTTAACCTGAGCTAACTCATGCCAGACGTACAATTTCTGAGTGCATACGTATCAAGCATCGTACTAAGCCAGAGTATCTACTCCATGGGTATTTTCGTCATTTCAGCACCTCCTCCCGCTGCCTATAAAACCTCTTCCACTCTCCAACGGCCAAACGGCACTTCCCCAGATGGCTCTGCGGTCACTGCTTCCCGCCATCACTTCCCAAACCAGACCCAACGCTTTCCCAAACTACCCTCCATCTTCTCCAAAATTTCAACCAGCTCTCTCCCCTTCCTCCAGCTACCTCCAGTTGCGGTCGAGCTCTGTTTTCCACCAGCAATGGAGCGGCGCCTTCACTGCTTCCTGCCTTAAGCAGGAAGTGAAGGAGGCTACTCCAGTTGCGACGGAGTGGGGGAAGGTCTCAGCCGTCCTCTTCGACATGGACGGTGTACTCTGCAACAGTGAGGTGCTTGCACGACAGGCCGCCGTTGATGTCTTCACGGAGATGGGCATTGATGTTGAGGCTGAGGATTTCGTGCCGTTCATGGGAACTGGTATGTGTCATACAAACCAAAAACAATGAAGACTTTGAGAAGAATGATACTCCTTTTCTTTTCTGTATTTGAGACAACCCTGAAGGATTGAATTTATAGAGTACTACGACGACTATACAAGGTAAAATGATAAATACAAAATCTCCTATTTTATACATTGTCTATCTATAGAATCAGCTATACAAGGCAAGGCATGTGGCCTGTCTAACATAAATACAAAATCTCCTTTTTTATACATTGTCTATCTATAGAATCAGCTATACAAGGCCAGGCATGTGGCCTGTCTAACAGTATGCACATCTGATTTGATTTGAATTTTGAATTTTTGGTATTCAATCGATGTCGATTTTAGTTAGATCGAGTAGTAATTATGAAAGAATTGGAATGTGCATCATCGATGCATTCTTATTCAAGTAATTTCTATGACATTTGATATTGTGCTTAGATTAATAGTAGGAAATGGATAGTATCGTATTGGGAGTGGGCTACAACAAATTCATGTTGTATGTATGCAGGGTGGGTCGGATCTATAAGGAAAAGATTTAAATGATCAAAGGTTTGAAATAGTCCAATCTAAGAATTATTTTGAGTCGTATCATGTATATTGTTTGGATTACTGAAACATTATCCAGATCCAATGAGTGTCTTTAACTAACAGATGTATGGTGAATGGGAACCACTCACAAGCATTTTTAAACTGTCCATTCTTTTTGTAAATTCTTAAAGAGGTATTTTATTAAAGAAAAGTAGCCTTTAAGAGCCTCCCTTTCCTAATTAAAAGATACTTTAAGCTCAGGACTCCTTTACTTAATTTGAGGATTGGACCCAGTCAATGGTCCACGCTGGCCTAGACACTAGGTCTAGATTTCAAGCTCGAGCCCAGCCCTTGGGGCAAGTTGGGAGCTCAAACCCCTGCTAGATCAGGTTGTGCCGCTTGGAAGTGGATTGTAAGGGTATTAGGAAACTGGAACAGGAATTGGACACGAGTAGGTGGACGAAATGTGGGGTGCTGGGCCATAGTTGCTGGTGTTTTTTGTTGGGCCGGCATTTTGTTGAGGCTGGATGTACATAATTTGTGTTGCGGAAAAACACCCACACATAATCGATGCAAGCAATCCAAAAGCACAAAAGAAAAAGAGCCAAAACAAAAGCCAAAGCCAAAGAGAAAACAAGAGACAAGAGGCATAAATATTTACATGGTTTGGCAATATGCTCACCTCCACGGATTAGCAATACAGGGCTTTCTTCTTCACTAAAACAAGAAAAATTGAATTAGAAGGCTCGTCTCTCCCTCATTCTTCCAACTCGCTCACCAAGGAATACCCTAGAGCTAGAAGAATCAACACTCTATACATGTTCTCCTTAAATAGAAAGCACCACAAGAGAGAGCAGGTGACAAAACCTAATGGAACTAGGCTTTACATGTAACATACCTACGTATGTAGGTACGTATGCTGAGAGAGGAGACCAGAGAGAGAGAGAGAGAGAGAGAGAGAGAGAGAGAGAGAGAGAGAGAGACAAACCAAGTCTCTCCCTATTTCATGCGTCACCACACCACTCACCGCCTCAAAAAATTTGGTCATCCGGAGTGGTCTTTTGGACCCCGCTGTAGTTGTGGTGATGCTGCAAGGAAGGGAATTTTTAGCCACCAATTAATTGGCCTGTGACCAGACAGCAGAAGAAAATGCAGATGATAGTCCTCATGCATTAGGAGAAAGTTTGCCAATCAGATGGTTGGAATCATCTGATGGAGGGGATTTTTCTTCCAATGTCCATCTGGGTTGAGGCATGAATGATCTGCATAACTGAAAGATGGCCCTGCCTCTACACATGGTGGCCTAAATACTGGTCATGATAACTCAAGAGAAGGTTTTACCTTTGCAGTGTCCATCGCTTTGGCCCATCATGATGGGGCCCATTGCATGGACAGACGATCTGTACTGTCCCTGCGACGGGCCCCACCTTGGATTGGCAACCATACGAAGTTCACACTGATGCCACAATCATTGTTTACTGATATGAGGATGTTTTTGGTTCTTGCTACAATTGAATTAGGTGATGCGAATTTTTTGGGAGGTGTAGCTGCCTTAAAAGGAATCACAGGATTCGATCGCCAGGCGGCCAAGAAACGCTTTTATGAGATCTATCTTGAAAAGGTAGTCAGGTTTTTTATATAAACATTTCATGTGATGCAACATATATGCTGGTAAGGAAATTCATTGATGTCATGCTGTTGTCCAGTTTCAAATTGAGAATGTTACCAGACAATAAAAAATCTTCCTTTTGCAGTATGCTAAACCGGAATCTGGAATTGGATTCCCGGGTGCACTAGAACTCATTGTGCAGGTGCGTAGTGTTTATCCATAAGTGTCACGAATGTATTGCTTCAATGCTGAAACAAGTGATTCCATGATGTTTCTGTCACCAGTGTAAAAGCAATGGTCTTAAAGTAGCTGTTGCATCTAGTGCTGATCGCGTCAAGGTTGATGCCAATTTAGCTGCTTCTGGTTTACCGCAGTCGATGTAAGTGAAAGTATTTGTTTTCCTGAAATTGCACCATTATGCTTCTCATCAGCTTAGCACTGTCTGGAATGATTTGCAGTTTCCACTTTGCTTTTCTTGGTTATTCAAAATTTACTGCACTCAAGATCTCAAAACCAGTTTCTTTAATTTTCAAATCCTATTGTGTCAGGATAACTGAAAGTTATTCCAGATCTTACGGCCTGTTTGTGCAAAGTGAATCAAAATTCTTTTGGATCCCATCAGGAATTGACAGCGTGGGACTCAGAGTCCTGCATTATCAGTTCAGTTTTGCTTTGCACCCCCCCGCCCCCCCAAAAAAAAATAAAATAAAAAAATAAATTGTTGCTTTGCAGGAAGATGCGCTGCTATTCAAATGTCTTTCTCTTCGGAATACAAATCTTCTTTTTAAAAAAATGTCTCTCTTCGACTCTGAACCAAAACAAAATACATTTGAATATCCGGGCATTTTCCCAAAATGAACAAAAGGATTTGGTATCCTGTCTACAGTTTTATTGATGAGGTAACAAAGAATAAGAGAAAGGAGAAATGCAGCTAAATGCTTGT
The DNA here is from genome assembly GCA_030180095.1 of Magnolia changhungtana. Lineage (NCBI taxonomy): Eukaryota > Viridiplantae > Streptophyta > Magnoliopsida > Magnoliales > Magnoliaceae > Magnolia > Magnolia changhungtana. Next base: position 6,548,634 of record JASAUF010000378.1, read on the forward strand.
AAGCAATGGGCTACTGATTCCCGGAGCACTTACAAGCCTTGAGATGAATCACTGATCCTGTGTCTGATAATGTTGTGGATATATCAGGTTTGACGCAATCTTGTCAGCAGATTCATTTGAGAATTTGAAACCTGCTCCAGATGTATTTTTAGCAGCATCGAAGAGCTTGAATGTGCCTGCGAGTGAGGTACTCCAACTGAGAGATTATGCTGTATTCTGTCATTTAATGTCGTTGATTACAGGAAGGATGTGTTTTCCCTGTGTGTTTCTAACTGCTGTTTCTTTGTATATCTGCATTTTCTCTCTTTTGGATATGCTGTTTCTCGGTATGTCTGAATGATGTACATTTATTTCCTTCTCTTCTTTTGTATGTTCTCTTTTGGATACAACTCTAGTATGTGGACTGGGCCATTGCCAGCCTTATCATCTTTATGTGAATGTCAGTAGGCATATTAGACAGAGAAGGTCTCAAGTCCAAGCAGCTGGATCATAAGGTACTGTTCACCAGTTAATTCCAACTCATCATGTGCGTGCTACACCTAACTGTTCCGATAGGTTTGCCACACCACAAGGACCACCTTGCAAAAAAATCAGCAGGTGATCCTTGTGGTGCAGCAAACCTATCGGAACAGTTGGATGTTGCACCACCTGTTGAGTAGATGTGGCTGATTTTTTCACAAGGCAATCCTCGTGATAGGGACACCCTCATTGATGGGTTGGATGTCACACACATAAAAGATTGGAAGTTTTCCACTGGGTGGATGGTAGCATATGGTCCAACAGGTTGGGATTGAGACCTATTAGAAATATATCCAACTATGTCTTCCATCAATCTCTTATACTTATCCCGACTGAAAATCTGTTCTATTTTTTCATTTTCTTGCAGAATTTCTGTGATTCAGGAGTTGTATATTTTGCGTTGCACAGTTCAAAATTTTTTGCATCTGTTATCTCCTTTATATGAACTTCACTAGAAACTATAGCAATGAAATGGTTTCATGCGAATCTTTTCCATACCACTCCTAAAAGGAACTCAACTGTGGGCTTTGTTGAGTTGTTCCTATGGCATACCTGTATGCTATCTTACTATTTGTTAGATCAATGGCCATCCCCTCTTGATCCTAGCCATTCGTGGTGGAGAATCCTGGGTAATCTTTACATCAGCTTGTTAATCAAGTTTCTAATCGGTTTGATTTTGTATTAATAATATTATTAATTATTTTGTAAAAGCATTTTTTAGGGAGCTAGTTGATTTTGCAAATCCATTTTCGAACTGTTTAAATCATGATTATGAAGGAGATTAACGGTTCCCAAATGAGAGGGCTATTTCACCTTGGGAGAGTTGATGGTCTGACCTTTGGGATGGTGGAATGGATGTCTATAAAAGTGGATTAGCAATCCCATTACAAATAGAAGAAATACCAAGAGTAAAATAGAGAAAAAGAAATCAGAGAAAATCACGCACGCTCAGGAAGAGCACTCTCCCATTGCGATTCCCAATCTCATGATATTCCCCTCTTCATTTGGGTGACGTCCGACAGTCCTGATCTTGCGATTTTTCACTATTCAGCACAGCTGTCAGCTTCTTAGAACTGTAACATGCTTCTTGTTCTAAAGCAAACATTTTCTTTAGTATGAGGCATAACTTATCGATTGTATTCTGATGTAAAAATTGAGGGTCTGATATTAAATTGGTCTACAAGTTTTTGTGTTGACTGTCACTTTTTAATATTTGGATCAGTGTATTGTGGTTGAAGATGCACTTGCTGGAGTACAAGCTGCCAAAGCGGCACAAATGAGGTAACCCTGCAAGCTGCACCAACTTTATTTATTTATTGTGTGAAAATGGATTTCACTTGCATTTTCAATCAAGCTCATGGATGGTTTCATGAACTCTCTAACCCACAACTTGGAGATGGAGCTTCCATTTCCCGGATAATTTTGTACAATGGTATACCTTATTGGAAACTTGAAATATGTGGCAAATTCAGCAGTTGCTGCTTATTGAAAATGATATCATCATCTGGCTATTAGCATAGAAAACATTATTGGATAAATGGAAACACAAACACACACATCTTATATAGGCAATAGTAGATATCAGGAGAAATAATAAAATAAAGTCACTTCTAAGCAATGTTTTAAATATCGATGATATTGGCCGATATATTCCATGATATATCTTGTATCCCACTTGTGTGATACGAATGCGTAGGTAGTGCCGATATATCCCGCATGTTCGATCCGATGAGCATTTTCAATTTCCGATCCTTTTTTTATATTGAAATTATGTTAAATCAGTGTCAAATGGTTACAAATCCATTGGTTCTTCATGTTCTCCATGTTTTTTTTTTTCAAAAATTTCCTTCAACCAACTGTTAATTGAGACTAATTTCGAAGTATTTAGGAGTATTTGATGAAATAATCATCACATGCACTCTAATTTCGAATTTGAGTGTGGGTGGTCTGATTTGGGGAAAATTGGGAAAATCTTGAAATTTCCCCAATTTCTCACAAATTGCTTGCAATGTTGCATTGCAAACATGAAATCAAGCATGTATGAGGGCTGATCTACTGACTTGTTAAGTCCTTGTCAATTTTCGGAAAATAAAAATAATTTTGAATAAGAAATAATTAAAATTTTTTTTTTTTTCGAAAATTTCCTTCAACCAGGTGTCAATTGAGACTAATTTTGAAGTATTTAGGAGTGTTTAATGAAATGATCATCACTTACACTCTAAATGTTATGCATTTAATTTGAATATAGTTGCATTAGTTAGTCAGACAATGCATAGCTTATGACCCTATACAAAGGAAACCTATTACGTTCACTTCTTTTTTGAGATGTTATGATTCAAAAATGTGAATTAGGGTCTTTTTTAACAATCCGTGAAGTTTCATTGAAAAATTGAACCATTTTCCCAATGTTTTCCAAAAAGTGTGAGAAATTACCCGATAAAAACGATATATCCTGTGTGATAACTGATACGTATCTATATCCCAATGATGCGATACGTAACTCAATAACGATATTTCGAACATTGCTTCCAAGGCCAGTGTCCATGTATCCTTGCAATTCTGGCATGCTTGTATAGAAACTCTGTAAGAAATGAGTCATCTTTGATCCATTCCATGGTTCTTTCTCTTGTTCACACTTTAGAGACAATTTTTCTTTTTCTTAAACGCACCCCCATATTGTGCTTCTTGCAGATGTATTGCTTTAACAACTACATTATCAGAGGAGGCTCTACAACAACTTGGTCCATCACTTATCAGAAAGGAGATAGGAAATATTTCACTTCGTGACATTCTCAATGGTGGTGGTTCTGATCACCATAGTATGTAGTTCTGAGAGTACACTGCAAAATCCTTTTGCATCCATGAATAATGTAACATGTTTAAGCTACAGATCCAATCGATTTTTAAAGAGCTGTCTGGATGAAGTATCTAAATTCATTTGTAATGCAATTCTGATTCTATGAAGTGGATTTTTTTTTTTTCAGCTGAACTGAATGGTCTTTTATAAATGATTTCTAATGATTGCTTAAGCTCAGATTATCATTTAAAGAAAAAGTGCCAATTCTTGCATTCCTCCAACATTTTTGTTCAAATAATGGGATGAAGAGTATTTATTTTCTGGCATGATGTGATCTAAAGAAGAGGTACTGTTGCAGATGAGAAGATGCAGGGTTCCCAGGATGGTCATTCTTCAACATGGAGTTCTGCAGAGCTGCTCAATGAGACAACAGATGGTCAGGCAAACCAGGACATGCAGTCTGGAAGGTAAGATGAGTTCTGTGAGGGAAACATCGATGAAATTATTTTGTAGTTCCTACTTTTCCTTATTTTTGCTCTTGTTGTGTTTTTCTTTTCGGCTTTGGCCTTTTAATAATATTGCATCATCCTTTAAAAAAAGCCTTTTCTAGAAAAATCAATATAGTGGATGTAAATGCTTTAGAGTCATAGATCCCCTAAGCTTATCCCACTCATGATCTTGACTCCAAACTTTAGGATAACTTGGGTCATATACTGTCACCATGCTGTAACCCTGGGTTATAAGGTCTGTGTATGATGTGTTCTTTCAGGGAGAATTTTTTGAGTATGGAGGAAGCAGTATTTCGCCAACCGGACAGTTGCAGGAACTAAATCTGGGACTTAGCCAATTTATGCTCATCTTGTATGGTAGAGGCTTGTACATAGTGTGTAAAGTTGTGTAGAGAATTCAAGCACAAGAATAGTGTAGAGTTTTGTAGAGATCTCTAGAATATTCTAGAGTTCTCCACTCTCTTCTTGCAGCAAGAGTAATGTAGAATTATCTAGAAGGTTTCTAGAGTGTTCTTGACTATTGGATGACCACCACATGGTACCATTCTACCCATTCATGTAAAGTAACTAGAAGGTTCTTGGGTCTATATGAGGAGTTGTCATCATTTATAACCATTCTTTCATTCTCACTTGCATCTCTCTTGCATCTTGATAGTGTTTGGGGCACAATGCTCAGTGTTTGCACTGGGGAGTAGGGTGACTCACCCAGAACAGGACTGTGAGTGCGAGTGCCACACAACCTATGCTCAGGGAACCACTTGGGCCATGACAAGTAGCTTATAATTGGAGTATTGAATCCATGTTCCTTACATCTAGCACATAAACAGTATGACTGGGGCAAACCATCAGCAGCTCCTTTGGACTTCGTAAGAATATGGGTTGAGAAAGAGCCACAGTTAAAGTTCACAAATTTCCAACACAGGGCGCCACTCAATCTTACAATTCCCAGACAATTCTGGACATAAAATAGATAATTTCTCTACGTAATTTGGCTGCTCCCACTCACATAAAATAGCTAATCGTCTATGTATTTTTGCTGCTCCCACTAACACTTCCACCACTTGGCGTGGCATCTAAGGCCCCTCTCACAAACCTTATCATTTTAGAGTTAAATAAGTTTCTAGTAAATTAATCTTAAGGACGTTTTAGTCATATGCTTATTTCCTGAAGATTTTGTTAGAGTCCTCTGTGAAACCTGACTCTTGGGTGACCTTTTTTTTCATTTGAGCTCCATCTCACACCTAGTTTCTTCCAATAATGCTCTATATTCATTGCTTTGTAGTTATATTGTTTCCTGTTTGCATTGGTAATTGAGCAGTATTTTAAGGAATTTATTTGAGCAAATAAATCTAGCCTTGGATTGCAGAATAATTTACTGACAGGTTGCAGGGTTCTCGCCGAGATATTTTGAGATATGGGAGTTTGGGCATTGCTGTGTCTTGTTTCATTTTTACTGCCACCAATTGGAAGGTAAAACTCTCCAAACAGAAAGCACAAACTAGAAGGTGTACATTTGGCATATTTGAACTACATCTTGCATAATTGTTTGATGGATCATATGGAGTTTGTATTTATTTTTGTGGAGCACTTCAATTTTAAGTTTTCAGTACCTGTATTGGATAAACTGGAATCCATTATGACTGTGTAGGCAATGCAATATGCATCTCCAAAGGGTGTCCTAAATATGTTACTTGGGGTCAACCAGCCAAACCTTGATCAGAAGAAAGGTACAATATCCTGTATTTATGAAAGTTCTTTTCTTTCAAAGGGAGGTGGGGTTTTTGATAGCTTCAATGCCAGTTGTGCTCTCCCAGCGCATCCTCTTGCAAAATTCCAAGATATGTTCTTATAGAAAGAAGATACTAATGAATCTCATGGTGATGGGATCTTTCCTCTTCAAAGGTTGAATACTTGAATAGAGTCCACCTTTCATTCATTTAGTAGCACCTTTGCTAAATGATAAAGTGCAAGCAACTCATTTCTTTTCCTTTGGGATACATTAAAAAAAATTGTAACCTAGACAATGGCACGTGTGCTGGTCTCAGACACAGATATAGACTCTTGAACACAATGGCTTTGAGAGTTGCAAAATGCCAACTAGTCGGTACAAAAACACTGTGATAGTGAAGTATGCCAAGCTAGAACCTAGATGGAAGCAAATCATGGCACTTTGTGGTGGTGTATCTTGGTTTTTCTTTGATTCATTGGAACTCACGTCAAGAAGTTAATACTCATAACTTGTTGCTTTTTTTACTGGTGATAGGAGAATCACGATCTTCAAGAATCCAACAATTTGTGAAATATATATCTGATGTTGAAGCCAGGTAGATAACAAGTTGCTTTTAGGGCCTGTTTGGATAGGGGGAAAGGAAAATAAAAAAAAAATGGATTGCTTTTCCCATAATGGGATGTTTCACCATGTTTGGATTTCAAAAAGCAATATCTACCAAAATAACATAGTCAAATTATGAGCACAAGATACGAGTGGCCAATTGTAAGAGCTTTATAAGATTTGCACTTGCTATCCAAAGAAAACTCACAAATATGAAATCCATGGGAATCTTTGTTTGAATAGTGCTCATGGAAATCACCATTGGATAATCAATTAATCATTACATTTTTCTTTTTCTTTTCTCACTCTCTAAACAGGCTCTTAGTGTAGATTTTCTGGTAGAGTTGGAAATTATCTTCTTCTTCTTCTTCTTTTTTTTTTTTCCTAACATTTTCATCACTTAATTCACTTCTAATTGCCATTCTTTATTCTTGAAGCGGGACTACCCCTACTGTCCCAGAGTTTCCATCTAAACTTGATTGGCTGAATACAGCTCCACTTCAATGGCGCAGGGTAATTCTTACATATTTATTATACCATAGATCTTTTATAGTACATTCCAGATGATTTTTCTTTCTTTTTCTCGTTAGTATTTATTTTTATTGTAGTAATGATTGCATGGTGATCTAAGAGTTTTATCTATTAATTGAATTCTCTCTGACTTATATTCATTTACATATTTAGTTTGTTTGATTTTCCAACTAAAAAGATCCAAGAATCTGGAAATTTATGGGTGGTTTGAAACTTGTAAGTATGATTTTAGGACTCTCTCTCTCTCTCTCTCTCTCTCTCTCTCTCTCTCTCTCTCTCTCTCTCTCCCCCCCCCAGGTGAGTCACAACTTGACTCGAGACTAAATGAGTGGCCGAGTCTGAAAACAATGGTTGAAAGTGCAATCTGCTCATCCTGTGTTTTTCAGCATGGTACTGGACCACTAATAGTTGTGCAGATTTTGTCCTTCGAAGAGGATTTCAAGTTGATGCACTTCCATTGATTTATCAAGAACCTAAGTGTTGTTGTTCTTATTTTTGGTATTTGATTGATTTCGGCAGTTTGTAACCTCGTTAAATGCGGTTTAGGGAACTGCAAACAACCTTAAGTGAGGTGGAACTTGTTACTTGATTAATTGATAGTCTTTGGCTCTTTAATCTTTATAGAGGAGATGTTGATAGGATCGTAAGTTAGTCACTGGAATGATGAATCTCATATAGTTATGCTCATTGGAGTCATCTCATGGGCCGATAGAGTAATGTGAAAGAACTAGATGACGGAAAATGAGGTTTTATGACGAAGTTTGCCATTGCTAAACACTTATGTGATGGTTTATCCGATTAAGACATGGAAATTTTTGAGACATGTTTATGATCAAGTGGCTATAGGAAAATATCAAAGTTTGGTGGCAGTTTAGTAGTCTTAAGCAGTGTGAGAAATATTGCTGAGATTTTGAAAATCATGCAATAATATTTGCGAAAATACACTCCATGATATTATCATAACATTATAAAAAAAAAATCAGTAGATTTTAAAATCTCACATCTATATTGTGATAATATCGCGAGACTATCAGGAAATTAGTAACAACCTTAAGGAATTTGTTACAGAAATGTATATTTAAAATTTTAATTAATTTATTAATTTACAATAAATATTTTAAAATATTTTATTTTTGGCAAGATTTTCTTGATAATATCTTGAGAAAAAACTCAAAAATCGAAAATCTCTCGAGAAATTTCTGGGCTGAGAAATTGCTGAGAAGGCATTGGTAAGCTGGCCCTGCACTTTGGGATAAGGTTTTGGAGAGGATGGAGAGAAAATTATCCATGGGGAAAAGTAACCTCCCTTCTCTAGGAGGGGGAATTACTTTGATCAAGGCTTTTATTTCGAACCTCCCTTAATATTTCATGTTTTTATTCTGATCTCCTAAATCAGTTATTTTGAGGATTGACAGGCTCTGGAGAAACTTTGTTTGGCAGGGTGGATCTCAGACTAGGAAATTTCCTCTTTTGAAATGCAATGAGGTGTGTAAGCCAGTCTTGGAGGGAGTAACAGGTATTAAACATCTTGATCTGGTTAAATTTGCATTATTAGGTAAGTGGATTTGGTGTTTTGATTCTAACTTCTAAGGAGGTCAGTTTGTGGAAATCTATAATCAAGGCCAAGTATTGTGTGGATCTGGGAGGGTGGAGGACTAAGAAATCCTCCTTGTATAGGGCCTTCTTTCTCTGGAACGAGATTGATAAGGTGGCTATCCTGGTCTTCCGTAATCTGTCTCTGCGGGCAATAGAGAAAAGGTTAGATTTTGGTTGAACCCTTGATGTTGTGTCCTTTCCCTTATATTCTCCACCCCAACCTTATCTAGACTTTGTCTAGTCCTGGAGATCTTTGTGGTTGATTGTTTTTCGATTAGTGGCTTTGGTGAGGGGTGGACACCCCTATTCTGTAGAAATTTGAAGGATGAAGAAATAGTGGAGTTATTTGCTCTCCTTTCTCATGTGTAGGGATTCGTGGTAGACCTAGGTAAAGAATTTAATCATTTGGAGCCATGACAGGTTGGGAGCCTTCATGGTGAAATCTTTCTATGGCATCCTTTCCTCCCCTAAGGATCAAGCTTCCCCTAGCTGTATGGGTTTGGTGTGGTCTTATTCGCGGCCTTTGCTTGGTTGGTTGGCAGAAATCGTATCCTCATTATTGACAACCTTCAGAAGAGAGGCCTTTTCCTCCCTGGTGCCTATCTCTTTTGCCTTGCTGATGTAGAATTGATGGATCACTTGCTGCTTCACTAGCCCTTCTCGGAAGTTTGGAGTGGAATCCTGTAGTAGGCCGATGTCTCTTGGGTCGTGCCCTACTTTATCGATGGGCGTCTTTAGTCTTAGGACATAGGGGGTGGTGGAAAGCTCGAAAACAAGTGATGGAAACTTGCTCTTCTTGCCGTTCTTTGGGTCATGCCCTACTTTATTGATGGGCGTCTTCAGTCTTAGGACATAGGGGGTGGTGGAAAGCTCGAATAACCGTTGTTTTGAAAATAATAAGTGTTCTATCAACGGGTTTCTTTGTAAAGTTTTCCAATTCATTAAAGAGTGGGCTCCTTGATCTTTTGTAGATTGGGCTTCGAGCTGCGAGGGCTCTTTTGTTTTATGGTTTAGCTTTTTATTCTTGTTGTTAGCTTTGTCTGTTTCCTTTTGGTTTTGCCAAATAATATTATTCATCTTAAAAAAAAGAAATTGCTGAGGATGTGATTTATCACTAATGGGTCTTAAGCAAGGGAAGCCGGTCATGGCTGCATAGCAGCTGTCTCCAATTTTATGCGTGTGCTCTTTCCTTATTTTAAGGACATGTCTATACATCCTTATTTTAAGAAAATTACATAAGGCAAATGCAACTGAGTTGTAACAACTCTATTCAGTTCTCTCTACAAGCGCATTAATTATTTTAATGAGATTGGATATGTTATTTCGATCCAATTTTGTTTTGGACAAGGGTTTACCGGATTCACAACTCTCCTCTTTTAACATCTGTACCCGATTTTCCTTATTCATATGAAAAATGTATGTAGGTGAATGACCTTTTTTAGCAGATGCAAGGTTGTGATTGGAACCCTTGGGAAAATGGATTTTTGAAGGATAACTAATAGAGGCCTGCTCTTCATAATCTTCTCACCATTGTTCGGAGTATCCTCGATATTATCAAAATATCCTCGATATTATCTATATCTCCAGCTTGATGATACCAATAACACTGGTAGCGATAGCAATAACATTGGACACTGGTATATCAAAAATTTCAAGTGTCGATGACATATCACTAAGTATCGCCAATGTATTGATATATCGCCAATATTTTCGATTGTGTAAATTCCAGGTGTCTCTTGTATTGTCAATGTATCGATATCGCCAATGTATTGTCAATATTTTTTACCATGCAAATTTTAGGCGTTGCTTGTATTGGCAGTGTATTAGCGATATTTCGATAATATTGCCAAAGTATCACCAATGTATTGCCAATCTATCAATGTCACCAAAAATCTATTTATTAAAGAAAAAATCGTTTCAAAATTTTTAATGGGTGCATGGTTGTATGATTAAATGCATGTTTGTATGTGTATATGTATGCATGGATGGATGGATGGATGCATGGATGGATGGATGGTTGGATGGATGTGTATATGTGTGTGCGCGCGCATGCATGGATGGATGGATGCATCATGCATGTTTGTTTGTATGTACGTATGTGCATGCATGGATAGATGGATCCACCATTTTCCCCATGTTTCCCCAATATTTTCTCGTGTCAAAGATTTACACTTTTAATCCCCGATAAAGGAAAACTTATTAGTTGATTCCTAAACATGCAAATATGCATCTTCTTTCGCTATAATTTGATTCTTAAATATGCAAATATGTGTATTTCAGCATCTCCTGAAGTTTCATTGAAAAATTCCACCATTTTCCCCATATTTCCTCATATATTCCGGGAATTGGTGATATTATTGGTGATAATGATACTATTCCTTATCCCCCACCAACGAAACTTGTAGTGATATTGATACTTCCATCACTGCTTGTCACTAATAATCTACGTATAATTCCTGTGTCCCATGTTCTTCATAGTGCCATGCAAATCTTGAGGTATACGATTATGAAGTAACATGTGATACTTCTATCAAGCAGAGAAGAGATACCATACTAACTTACTAGCTCAAATGCAGGTTTAGTTGTTCATGAACAACACTATCACCAATCACTGACTCATGCCTCACAATTAAAAATTTGGTTTGCCCCCTTTGAACTTGAAGAAGTTATATGATATCAAATTAAAACGGACTGGATTGTGCAGCCCATTGTCGCCAAGTCAAATCCCAAGATTAAATTGATTGGACAATCCTAATCTCTCATTCGTTTGTCGAAATATGACTGTTGGATGTTTTTCATTTTTAACCATTGAATAAATGTCCACCAATCCAATAGCCAGATGACCAAATGAGCTTAATTTTTGTTTCATAATACATCTACACTGGGTACCATAATTTGTATGGTTCAATTTGGCTACTTGTATGCCATGTGTGCAATTTCTAAATGCCAGCGTATCATCGATCACACTCTGCCAGGGTATCAAAGTTTTTCTCTTGAACTTAAGCTTTGTCCCAGCCAATCACACAACCAATCCTAGAGTCGCTGCATCAATCAGGTCTTTGACCCACACTGAGGCTTTTCTGCCTAACTCAGATATGTAGCCTTCTGTGTTTATTTTATTAATACTTGGTTTCTATGATGTTGATTGTCAGACAAGACTGCATCTGAATTCATTTTATATGGACAAGCCATTGTAAATTATTTAAGGAAGCATGGGATATGAGATTTTCCACTAATACTAAATCAAGTATATGATCCTCTGGCATCATATTGTCCATTCACTGGATGAGCGAGTTGTTCATGGGTTTTGAAGTTTCCGAGTATTTTGAACATGAATTGCTCTATTTCAATATTGTTATTATTTTATTAAAATTCAATAAGATATATATATTTTTTTTTTCCTGAAAATTTTGTTCAATAGCATCTCTAAGATGGAAGACGATAATTACTAATAGGCCTCAGTTCTAAGCTTATTTTTGGCCTCTAACAGGATTTGAAAGGGAAGGTGGTTCTACTGGACTTTTGGACATATTGCTGTATAAACTGTATGCATGTTTTGCCAGATCTCGATTTCTTGGAGAAGAAATATAATGATAAGCCGGTAAAATCCCCTTCTCGGTTTTATGCATCTCCATTAGCTCTTTGTCTAATGTTCCATGTAAATTTTACTTCTTTTGTTTATTCTTGTTAGTTATTTGTATGTTAAGAAGTGCTTTTGGACCTTGTTATAACTGGTTTCTCCTAACAGAGCTGTTTTCACTTGCCCAATTCAGTTTTCAGTTTCCTCTAAAAAGCTGCAACCTAATCCAGTGAAAATGGTACTATCAAACCAACTCAATGAAAATAGTTTTATATTTGACAGTGAAATGCAACAGATAGTGCACGATTAGAAAGTTCCGGGCTTAAGGTTTTAGAATCTTTTGACCTTTATCTTCCATGTCAAGTTACAAGAGCTAACAGCTAGACTTATATAGGGAATTCCATTTTTTTTTTTTTGAAAGAACACAAGATTTTCACTGAAGCCTAGGCACAAATGAGTTTCACTCCTCTTCTCGTATTTCTGGCAATCTTACTTTTTTGGCAAAACAGGATTTACAAATTAAGCTTCTTTTCTTTAGAGACTTCCAACCCTACCTTTTTCTTTCCCTAAAGTTTTACAAACTTCCATTTTTCAATCATCCTCACTTCATTAAATGATACCCAAATCGAAGTGGAGCAACTTAAGTGATCTACACAGACCAAGGTTGTTGTGTAGGATGCCTTGCATTTTGCAGGTGCAAAGTTCGGGGTTGACTGTGACTAGCTGTAAAGTTCACGGTCAACCGTGGTGCGACTGTTGATTTTGCACAGATATGTGCAAATAAGGGTATTTAAGCCTGGTTTAGATTAGGGATTTAATAATATGAGTGTTTTCTCTTAAGGGGCAAGGATTTTGCTAAGGGAGAGGGTTTCCACACTTGTAAGGGCTTGAGAAGGGATTTTCTCAAGGGATCTAGGGTATCTTAGAGGTGCGCATCGCGAGGGGAGATTAGGTGATCTTGTAATCGTAGAAGGTGAGTGGTGTACTCTAAGGTTTTGATTATAGTTGAGATCTCTATCACTTTGTGCCGTGGTTTTTTCCCACAAGGGTTTTCCACGTAAAATATCATTGTGTTTGTGGTTGTTTGCTTTTGGTTTGGTTATCTGCTTTATTATATTGTTCTATCTTCCTTTATTGTGCTTCTGCAAAGCGCACGGATTAACAGTGGTGTTAGATCCAAAATTCTAATACCTAGGATTGATTCATGTTTGTTGTAGCTCCGGTTTACATCATTGTTGTGTGATAAGGAGCCGTTTTACTCCAACAAAATGTTATCAGAGAGTCAGGTTGGATGTTCGGGATTTAACGAAGATGTCAGGATCCAAATTCGATATACAGAAATTCGATGGGAAAAACAATTTTAGTTTGTGGCAAGTTTCAAAACGGTTGAGCAAGGTGTTGTTGGTGAAAACCGTGAAGCCAAAAAGGTTTCTGTATATTTGGGACAACCCAATGGGGTTGAATATATAGATATTACACTCATCTATACAAGAAAAGATATTACAATCATCTATACAAGGAAACAATATATACAAGGTATTATGTGAGCTGTCTAACATCCCCCCTCAAACTAATGCTGGTCATCGACAAGTAATAGTTTGCCAACAAGAAAAGAGTGATGTGCAGACGTGAGGGACTTGGTGAGAATGTCAGCAATCTGATCATGAGATGCCACATGTGGAAGAGAAATGAGCTTAGACTGAAATTTCTCGCGGATAAAATGACAGTCAACTCCAATATGCTTCGTCCGTTCATGAAAAACCGAGTTAGAGGCAATCTGAATGGCACTGAGATTATCGACATGGAGTGGAGTAGGATTCTGTAGAGGAATGCCCAAGTATGAAAGAAGTCCACGTAACCAGACGAGCTCGCTACACGCAGCGGATATCGCCCGATACTCGGCTTCTGTGCTCGATTTGGAGACAGTGGCCTGCTTCTTACACTTCCAAGAGATAAGAGGAAGTGCCGAGAAAGACACAATAGCCAGTGGTAGATCTTCGTGTGAGAGCGCAACCGGCCCAATCAGCATCCGAATAAGCACGAAGGTCCAGAGTCGCCTTGGAGGAGAAGAACAGGGATCGATCTAGAGTTCCACGAAGATACCGTATGATGCGCAACACCGCAATCATATGAAGAGTCTGAGGGGCAGAAACAAATTGACTGAAGACTTGGACAGCGTAGGCAATGTCAGAGCGAGTCATAATTAAGTAAACTAGACTCCCAACCAAACGGCGGTATAGGTCGGGCTGTGCAAGTAGATCACCATCATCACGGCCATAGTGAACGTTAAGTTCTAAGGGAGTCTAAACTATCTTTTGATCCATTAATGATGCCAAGGAGAGAAGATCCTTGGTATATTTACGTTGGCTGACCAGGATCCCATGGTTGGAACGTGAAAATTCAAGTCCAAGAAAGTATGTTAGATGGCCAAGGTCTTTCATCTTGAATGATGATTGCAAAACTTCCTTTAAAGCCGAATTACCAGTAACATCGCTATCAGTCAGGAGGAGGTCGTCAACATAGACCAGAACAATGACAATTCCGTGAGCAGTGGTTCGCAAAAATAAGGATGGGTCATGACTACTTTGAGTAAAGCCAGCACCCGTAACAACATCATGAAAGCGTTGGAACCATGCCCGAGGTGCCTGTTTGAGGCCATACAGGGCTTTCTTTAGGCGACATACCTTATTGTCAGGGATTAAAGAGCCAGGAGGAGGTTTCAAATATACGGTTTCTTAGAGGTCTCCATGAAGAAATGCATTTTTCACATCCATCTGAGCGAGTGGCCATGAGCGAACAGAAGATATAGCCAGAAGAGTACGAACAGTTTTCATCTTGGCCACGGGAGCGAAAGTCTCATCATAATCAATTCCGTATTCCTGTTTGTATCCCTGAGCGACAAGGTGAGCCTTATATCGATCCAATGATTCATTAGACTTGAGCTTGACAGAATAAATCCATCTGCTACCAATTAGCTGTTGGTCAGCAGGTCGAGTGACAATGTCCCACTTATAATTATCATCCAATGCCGCAAGTTCTTCTGCCATAGCCTTCTTCCAACAATCATGAGTGGCTGCCTGAGAGTATGAAGCAAGAATAGAAACAGTATCCAGAGTAACATTCATGGCAGACATAGAGCATATCAAGCGATCCGGCACTCGATGTTCACGAGCGGAACGACGTATTGAGGTAGGTTCGGGATCTGCAACAGGTACAGTAGATTCGGGTTGAGTAATAGGTGGTGGATCTGTACGTGGTCGACGTGAGTAAACCTGCAACGGACAAGGGAGAGTACTTGAGGCTAACGGAATTTCTGAAAAGGCGGTTAGACCAGGAGAGTTTGGAGTGTGCGGAGGAGGAAGAGATGAATGAAAGGCAATGTGTTCAAGAAAAACAACATTTCGTGAAACCCGAACACGACGAGAAACTGGATCATAATATCGAAAACTCTTCTGAGTTTCCCCAAATCCCAAGTACATACATTTGACCAATTTTGGAGATAGTTTGTTACGTTCACGTGAAGCCAGGTGAACATAACAGATACAACCAAAAACACGAAATGTGGAATATGTAGGAGGTAAGCCGGTGAGAGCAAAGTAGGGAGATTTACTGTTCAGAACCTTGGTTGGCATCTGGTTAATCAAGTAGACAGAAAGTAACATTGCTTCCACCTAGAAAGAACGAGGAACACTCATAGCTGTCATTAGGGTGTTGGTAGTTTCAACAATATGACGATTTTTTCGTTCAGCCACCTCGTTCTGTTGTGGAGTATCAGAATAGGTGGTCTGATGAATAATCCCATGATCGAAGAAATGAATGAAAAGGGTGAGAGCCGGACACGGCGAGAGGTGGTTCCACGTAAAATATCATTGTGTTTGTGGTTGTTTGCTTTTGGTTTGGTTATCTACTTTATTATATTGTTCTATCTTCGGACGCAAAGCGTACGGATTAACAGTGGTGTTAGATTCAAATTTCTAATACCTAGGATTGATCTATGTTTGTTGTAGCTCCGGTTTACATCATTTGTAAACCGTGAAGTGAAAGAGGTCGGATGACAACCCAAGGGAGTGGCGAATATTAGAATCACACTATACAAGGCTAATACCACAAAATCCGTGAAGCCTAAGAAAGTCTTACGTATATTTGAGACAACCCAATGGGGTTGAATCATTGTGGTGTGATATTACAAACTCATCTATACAAGGAAAGATATTCGGGATCCAAATCATCTATATTCAAGGAAAAAACAATATATGTGGCAAGGTCAAAAGTATGTGAGCAAGGTGTTGTTGGAAACAAAACTTGAAAAGATGTTAAATGATGATTGGAGCGATCTCAAGGAGAAAGCTATGAGCACCATATGTTTATGTCTGTTGGATGAGGTTATGTACAATGCCCTGGATGAGGAATCTCCCCCAGAGATGTGGAAAAAGCTAAAAGACTTGTACATGTCGAAGTCCCTAACAAATAAGTTGTTTGTGAAGAAATAACTTTTCGGGCTGAAATTGAAGGAATGATCGGATCTCTTGGAGCACATGAATACATTTACAAAGGTCTGTAGTGAGTTGGTAAAGCTCGAAGAGACGGTCAAGGAAGAAGATAAAGCGGTGCTACTTCTTGCATCGCTTCCCTCGTCATATGGCCATCTTGTCATTACTTTAATATATGGGAAGAATACAGTGAAGCTTGAAGAAATCATTATAACGCTCATTTTCAACGAGATGAGGAAGAATTCAAGTTATGAGGAATCTCAGGCAGAAGGGCTAGTTGTGAAAGGGGGTCAAGGACGTGAGCGATTTGCAGAGCGATCTCGATTTGACAAGAAGAAAAAGTCAAGATTGGAGTTGAAGGCAAAGGACGGATGCTTCTATTACTGCATTAAGGGGCACTTCAAGAGAGACTGCTAGAAATGAAAGGATGACCTGGAAAGCACAGGAAAAGGGAACACAGGTGAATCAACGGGTGTAGCAGAGGAGAACTTAAAAGGAGACCTCCTCTTGGTCTATTCAGGTACGAGTCGTCTTTCAGACACTTGAATACTAGATTCAGGATGTTCATATCACATGTGCCCATATAGGACTTGGTTTGATTCCAACAAGTCTTATGATGGTGGAAGTGTTCTGATAGGCAATGATGCAGCATGCAAGGCTATTAGAATAGAGACCATCAAGGTGAGGAATGTTTGACAGAGTCGTACAGACTCTAGGTAATGTCAGACGTGTCCCATATCTGAAGAAAAGCTTAATATCCTTGGGGGTTTTAGATTTGAACGGTTGCACGTTCACCGCATCCGGCGGTGTATTAAAGGTCACCAGAGGTGCAATGGTGTTGATGAAGGGGCATAAAGTTGGAAATCTATACTAGTTGGTTGGGAGCACAATTCTGGGTGAGGCCGCTACCACCCCAAACACAAAATCCGGCACAGATGATACAAATATGTGGCATATGCGGTTAAGGCATATGAGCAAGAGGGGCATGATGAAACTCCACAAATGGAATCTGTTAAAGGGAGTCAAGGCAAGTAAGGTGGATTTTTGTGAGCATTGCATCCTAGGCAAGTGGTGCAGGGTTAGGTTTAAGATTACTACACACACTAGTAGCAAGGTGATCGACTATATTCATTCCGATGTCTGAGGTCCAGTGACAGTACCATCAAAGGGAGGGGCACGATATGTTGTGACCTTCATAGACAATTACTCGAGGAAGATTTGAGTCTACTTCATGAAGCACAAGAGTGAGGTGTTCGACAAGTTCAAGCAATGGAAAGCGGAAGCAGAGAAGCAAACTGGGAGACAAGTTAAGTGTCTCAAGTCAGAAAATGGTATAGAGTATAGAGGGGGGGAATTTATGGAATTCTGCAAAGAACAAGGCATCACAAGCCACTTCTCAACTCTAGGAACCCCACAATAGAACAAGGTGGCAGGGAGGATAAATAGAACTCTGTTTGAGAGGGCGAGAAGTATGCGGTTGCACGCAGTGCTGCCTAAGAGCTTCTAGGTTGAAGCGGTTAACATGGCATGCCATATAGTCTATCAGTCACCACCTACAATGTTGGATTCAAAGGTTGCAGAGGAAGTCTGGACATGTAAGGACATTGATTACTTAGGATTGAGAATCTTTGAGTGTCTAACATATGTCCACGTGTAGAGTGGACAAAGGTCGAAGTTGGATCCAAAGTCTAGGAAGTGCATCTTTGTCAGGTATGAAAAAGGTGCCAAGGGCTACAAGCTTTGGGATCTAGTTTCACGGAAGGTGGTCATTAGTAGAGATGTTATCTTTGATGAGGCGTCAATGCTAAAGACCAACAAGGACGCTGCGGCAGGGCAGTCAAATACACATGGTGAGATCGAGAGATTGTTGGTGCAAGTGGAGCCAGTTGAGCAGGTGACTGAAGGTAAAATTCGGCAAGGGCAAGAAACTGATTAAGATAATCATCAGGATACTCAGGAAAGTATAGACAGGAACAGGGAGAAAAGAACCATTAGAGCAGTATAAGTTTGAGGACATGGTGTCTTTTGCATTGTTCACAGGGAGTGGAGATCCCTCCATCTTTCAATAGGCGAAATATAAAAAGGATGGCGACAAGTGGATGTTGGCCATGGCGGAGGAGATGGAATCTCTACATGGGAGTTGGTGAAACTTCCTAAAGGTTAGCCGACTATAGGGTGCAAATGGGTCTACAAGAAGAAAGTAGCATTAACAGAAAAGGAGGGTGAAAAGTACAAGGCAAGGCTCGTAGCGAAGGGGTACTCGCAGAGGGAAGGAGTGGATTACAATGAAGTTTTCTCTCCGGTCGTGAAACATACTTTAATCAAGGTGCTATTGGCGATGGTAGCGGAATCCAATTTAGAATCAGAGCAAATCGATGTAAAGACAACATTCCTTCATGAAAACTTAGAGGAAGTCATTTACGTGAGGTAGGCTGAAGGATTCGAAGAGCTTGGTAAGGAAGGCCACGTGTGTAGGTTGAAGAAATCGCTGTATGGGCTTAAGCATTCTCTGAGGTAGTGGTATAAGTGGTTCGATTCCTACATGGTGGAGATTGGGTATAACAGGTGTGAGTATGATTATTGCGATACTACAGGGTAGTTGAAGACATGTCCTACATTCTACTTATGCTTTATGTAGATGATATGTTGATTGCTGTGAAGGACAAGATGGAGATATACTTGCTTAAGTCTCTGTTAAGCAAGGAATTTGACGTGAAGGATTTGGGCACTGTGATGCGAAGAAGATCCTAGACATGGAGATCAGCAGAGACAGAGAGTTTGGGAAGTTATAGCTTTCTCAGAAGAGTTATGTGTAAAAGGTGCTATAGAGTTTCCATATGGAAAGTGCTGAACTAGTTAGCACACCTTTAGCAGGTCACTTTAAGTTGCCATCTAGGTTGTGTCTAAGTACAGAGGAAGAGATTTGAGAAATGTTACGGGTGTCATACGTTAATGCAGTGGGGAGTCTCATGTTTGCGATGGTTTGCACAAGACCAGATATCTCACAGGCAATCAGTGTGGTTAGCAAATATATGTCGAATTTAGGGAATGAGCATTGGAATGTTGTTAAGTGGATTCTCAGGTATCTTAGGGGTACAGTTGATTTTGGAATCATGTTTGGGGGACATGGAGTTTCAAGTGGAGTTGTAGGCTATGTGGATTTGGATTATGCAGGTGATCTGGACAACAGAAGGTCCACTATGGGATATGTTTTCTCATTAGTAGGTAGACCGGTATGTTGGAGATCTACATTATAGTCTACGATAGTGTTGTCTACAATTGAGGCAGAATACGTGACTGTGAAAGAGGCGTCGAAGGGAGGTATTGTTGTTGAAAGGTCTGATAGGAGAGCTCAAGCTAAAGCAGGAGACGATTTGGCTGCATTGTAATAGTTGGAGTGAATTAGGAGTATCATGCAAGAACCAAGCACATCGACGTGAGGTTCCACAAGATACAAGAGCTCATTACTTTAGGGGAGATCCATTTTCAGAAGATTCATATGGACAAGAATGCTTCGGATATGTTAACAAAGTTGGTGACCACAGAGAAGTTCAAGCATTGCTTGGGCATGATTAATCTCACTAGCCATTAATGAGATTGGGCACCATTTGATGCATGACCAATGCATGAACCAAATAGCATGTGAGATCAAGTAGCAGAATTAAGACAATTAACAAAAAAACACAAGCATTGCCATAATCATCACGAATTCCATGAAAACCAAAAGAACATCATGCATGATCCTAGCTCAAGTTACCAACATCATCACACAAGATCATTAAATAAAATGAAACTAGGATCTAATGGATGTAGGGACATCCAATTAGCAAAGGATATAGTATATTTCAAAGTAGAATGCCTAATACAACCTAGGGCAAAAATTAGGATTTGGGTCATTTGGGAAAGTAGGAAAATTAGGGATTTTAGGTTTAGGGTTAAGGTTTTGGGAATCGAAGAAATGAGTTTTGATATAAAGATGATGGAAAGCCAAAATAGGCAAGGTGTGGTTGTACAGTCAACCCGTAGGATTCACACGTGTGGCCGTACGGTAACACAGATGGCGTGGGATGGACGGGTTAGGTCAGTTAGGGTTTGAGATTGTGGATAGGTAAAGGAAAGATGGGTTTTTGAAATGATAAAGGCTTAGGATGGGAGAATTGAATAATTCGAAGAAAATACCTTGATGGAGGGGAAGAGAGAAGATGGTGTGAGGATATATGGAGACCTCACACCTCTGTTGATGAAGATTAGTCTCGCACTAATCTCCCTTCCAAATCACATGGAAGTATCTTCAAATCGCATGAAGATGGAAGAAGAAAGCAAGAAAAGAAGAAAGCAAGAGCTTTTCTCTTCTTAAAAATAAAAATAAAAATAAAAATCACAAAATCCAATGAGGGAGAGGTCACACGCCCACCCTCTTTTATAGCTTCAAGAAAGTTCAAAAATTATAATAAACACACTGTTTTGTGAATTTTGACAAAAATAGCCCTATCCTAACTAAAATCAACTAAAAATACTCATAATTGCGTCCAAACATAATATAAACAAAACTAAATCCTATAAACTGATAAAAACTAAGAAAAACTAATGTGGACGATCCACGATCAATGGCCCGATCATGTGATCCAATGGCCCGATCGTCACGTCCCTCTGATCCAACGGTCTGGATCACTCCATAAAGCAGAATGCAAGTCAGGGTGGAGATTGTTGTGCAGGATGCCTGCATTTTGCAGGTGTAGAGTTTGGGTTTGAACGGGAAATTCTGGCATCTACCGGAACTCACTGTGATGTTCACGATCGACTAGGGAATTCTGGGGTCGACAGTGACTCGTTGTGAAGTTCACAGTTGATCGTCGGTCGACCGTGGTGCGACCATCGGTTTTGCGTGGATTTGCGCAAATGAGGGTATTTAAATCTGAATTAGATTATGGCTTTAATAATATGAGTGTTTTCACTTAAGAGGTAAGGATTTTGCTAAGGGAGAGGGTTTCTACACTTATAAGGGCTTGAGAAGGGATTTTCTCAAGGGATCTAGGGTTTCCTAGAGGTGCACATCGCAAGGGGAGATCTGGCAATCCTGTAATCGAAGAAGGTGAGCAGTATACGTTTTAATTATAGTTGAGATCTCTGTCACTTTGTGTCGTTATTTTTTCCTACAAGGGTTTTCCACGTAAAATATCGTTGTGTTTGTGGTTTTTTGCTTTCGGTTGTCTGCTTTATTATATTATTCTATCTTTGTTTATCATGCTTCTGCAAAGCATACGGATTAGTAGTGGTATTAGATCCGTATTTCTAATACCCAGGGTTAATCCGGGTTTGTTGTGGCTCGAGTTTCTATTGTTGTGGTGTGATAAGGAGCCGGTTTACTCCAACAAAGGTATTACGTAATGACATCGACTGGTGTATAGGCTGATTTTCCCTGTAATGACTGAATTTTTTTGAGGAAAAATCTCAAAAAATATTGTAAAGTTAAAAAAATGTGAAGATTCCAAATATTTGCTCTCTCTCTCTCTCTCTCTCTCTCTCTCTCTCTCTCTCCTTTTGGTTCCAGACATGTGTATTTGATGGTGCAACGGGCCATTCCTCGGTAAGAATGCTATCTATTTGGTAATATCAGCTTGACCTGTTGGAAGTTAATCAAATAGACCCTAGCTAAATTGTCAAACAACCATTTACTCCAAAAGCTTAAGCTGTTAGAGTGTGGTGTATCAATGTATATTAAGGGACTTAATTACTTCAACACCCCCTGCACGTGCGGGGTGGGAACTCCACACGGGAACATACTGACGAGGGTGTAGGGGCGCTCACACATAAATAGGCCGGACTTGATTTCCCGATCCCTGAGCCGGACCTGATTTTCCTGGTCCCCCGTGGGAGAATAATATTTTAGCGAGGCATATTTGCTGCTCTCGAGATTCGAACATAGGACCTTCCGCTTTGATACTATGTCAAACAACCATTTACTCCAAAAGCTTAAGCTGTTAGAGTGTGGTGTATCAATGTATATCAAGGGACTTAATTACTTCAACACCCCCCGCACGTGCGGGGTGGGAACTCCTTCAGAAAAGCAAAGGAGAATCATTCTTCCCAAAGTCTTCATTGTTTTTGGTTTGTTTACATGGTATCAGAGCAATACCGATCCTAATTCGGCATCTCTTCATCACCGCCCCTCCCCACGCTCGTCCCTGCGCACATCCGGCCCTCCCCTGTCAGATCCGGCTCCTCCCTGCGCACGTCTGGCCCTCCCCTGTCAGATAAGGCCTTCCCCACACTCGTCCGGTCCTCCCCATGCTCGTCCGGCCCTCCCATGTCGGATCCTGGGCTCCTCCCCCCGTCCGATCTTCCCAAGCCGTTCGATCATGCGCAACCTGCTACACTGCGTCGATCCCGCTAAATCCCATCCGATCCTGCGTGTTTGCTACACTTGTGTCTAATCCGTGCTACACCTGCGTCCGCACCTGCGCACGTCCTGCTCTGTTGATCTGTTGCTCGTTTACTACATCTAAGATCTCGATCTTCAAATTTACTTTCTTCTTCAAAGACATCGTTTTGTATTTTTATCTTGTCCTAATGGCCTCATGAGAGGCACCACGATGTAGTTTCAATGGCAACTACAATTTATGGGCTATCCATTTTCAAAGTTTTCTCAAGGATCGTGGTTTGTAGGGACTGATTTATGGATCTGTTACTGTCCTCGCTTCCACCGATGCCGAGAGAATGGCTGATTGGGAAATGAAAAATGGACGGATTATTACCTGGATTCTTGATTCCGTTGATCGTTCAATCGCTGTTGGCCTCACGCCACATCACACTGCTAAGGCTATGTGGAAGTATCTCCAGACAATATATTAACAGAGTAATGCGGCTAGGTTATACCGTCTGGAACAAGATCTGGTTCACCTTACTCAGGGTGACAAAAGTATTCAATCCTTCTACTCTTCAATGGTTACAATTTGGACAGAGATAGCTATGATGGATCCCAATTTTCCAAATGACTTTAAAATATTCCACACTATGCGCGAGAGTGCGCAAGTTAGATAGTTTCTTATGAAACTGCGTCCGGAATTTGAGCATTGCAGGGCTGCTTTCCTGAACCGTAGCCCAACTCTTTCAATGAATCTGGTTATTAATGATTTATTAGCCGAGGAACAACGACTGCAGGTCCTCTCTCTGGGGACATCTCAGGGACCATCTGACCTGACTCTTACTATATCCACCTCTGTACCAAACCGTGCTTCCATTCCTTTAACTTGTCGTGGCTGTGAGAAAGTGGGACATGTCGTTGCTCAGTGTAAAGATTGGTGCGCGTATTGTCGAAGGACTGGTCATGGTCTTCAGAACTGTCATTCACGTGCCTACGCATCCTCATTCGGTTGTGGACATGGTAGTCGAGGTCGTGGCCATGGTCGTGCTCTTTCTACTTCTTCTGTGACTACTTCTTCCGAACCTTTTGTTAGTAATACTTCATCCACTGGTTCTATTAAAGGTCTTTCCTCACCTTTAACCCTTGCGATGCTCCAGCAGATCGTACAGGCCCTTTCTGCGGCCGGTATGTCAGGTATAACCGCAACTTCTCCATGGTTCTTTGATTCTGGTACTTCAAATCATATGACTGGTGATGTTTCTCATCTTCGCAATATTCGTCCTTACACTGGCAATAAGGCTATTTCTACTGCAGATGACACTAAACTACCAATTCAGTCCGTTGGTTCATTAACTTCCTCTCCTTCTGACCATCGCCAGTTTACCATTCGTGATGTGTTTCATGTCCCTAAACTCTCCTCAAATTTAATTTCAGTTGCTCAACTTACATCCAATAACTGCCTAGTCATATTTCTTCCAAATTGTTGTTTTGTGCAGGATCTGGCAACAGGGAAGGTACTTAGGAAGGGTAGGCGGCATGGATGTTTGTACGTACTGGACTTTCACTCTTCAGTTACTCCAGCTCGTTGTTTCTTCTCTCCCTCTTCCTCGGATATTTGTTCGGCAAATAAAATGTGGAAACTCTGGCACTTTCGCCTGGGTCATCCACATTCTAATCGTTTGATTCAGCTATTTTCTTCTGGCATGTTAGGGAATATTTCTCTTAATAAACGTGATTTGGATTATTCTTGTTCTTCTTGTTGCCTTTCAAAAAGTAAGTGTATTCCCTTTCCCCTAAGTACTTCAAAATCATCGTCTATGTTTGAACTGGTGCATACGGATGTCTGGGGTCCTTCCCCAATTATATCTCTCTCTGGACTACGATATTATGTTATATTCATTGATGATTTCACCCGTTACACCTGGATTTACTTTCTGCACTCTAAGTCATAGGTGTTTGAAAAAATTAAAATATTTCATTCTATGGTGGACACACAATTTCAAGTAAAAATTCAAACTCTCCGCTCTGACTCAGGGGGAAAGTATCTCTCAACAACTTTTCGTACATATCTTCAGGGTCATGGGATTACTTATCAGACTACCTATTTTGATACTCCACAATAGAATGGGGTGGCTGAACGAAAAAATCACCATATTGTTGAAACTGCCAATACCTTAATGACCGCTATGAGTGTTTCTCGTTCATTTTGGGCGGAAGCTATGATGCATTCAATCTACTTGATTAATCGGTTGCCAACCACAGTCCTGAATAGTAAATCTCCCTACTTTGTTCTCACCGGTTCTCTTCCTACATATTCCATATTTTGTGTGTTTTGGTTGTGTATGTTATGTTCATCTGGCATCACGAGAACGTAACAAACTTTCCCCAAAATCAGTCAAATGTATGTACTTGGGATTTGGAGAAACTCAGAAGGGTTTTCGTTGCTATGATCTGATCTCTCGTCGTATACGGGTATCACGACATGTTGTTTTTCTTGAGCATATTCATTCATCTGGTCCTCCTTCGCCCACACCAAACTCTCCTGGTCTTACTATTTCTCCTGACATTCCGGTTGCATCGAGTCCACCTTCTTGTCCATTGCAGGTTTATTCACGACGACCATGTACAGATCCATCACCTACTACTTTCCCTACTGTACCTGTAACCGATCCAGATCTTATCTTGGTACGTCGTTCCACTCGTGAACATCGACAGCCTGATTGCTTGATATACTCTATGTTTGCCATGAATACTATCCTGGATACTGTATCTATTCCTACTTCATACCATCAGGCAGCCAGTCATGATTGTTGGAAGAAGGCTATGGCAGAAGAACTTGCAGCATTGGATGATAACCATACGTGGGACATTGTTACTCGACCTCCTGACTAACAATTAATTGGCAGTAAATGGATTTATTCTGTGAAGCTCAAGTCTGGTGGATCATTAGATCGATACAAAACTCGGCTCGTCGCTCAGGGATACAAACAGGAACACGGAATTGATTATGATGAGACATTGTCACACTCTTGTTTCATCGATTCACTCTTGGCCTCTCACTCAGATAGACATGAAAAATGCTTTTCTTCATGAAGACCTCCAAGAAACAGTATATTTGAAACCTCCTCCTGGTTCTTTAATCCCTGCCGATAAAGTCCGTCGCCTGAAGAAAGCTCTATACGGTCTCAAACAGGCCCCTCGGGCATGGTTCCAACGTTTTCATGATGTTGTTATAGGAGCTGGCTTTACTCAAAGTGGTCATGATTCATCCTTATTCTTACGCACCTTTGTGCATGGAATCGTCATTGTTCTCGTTTATGTTAATGACCTACTTCTGACTGGTAAAGACGATGCTGACATCTCGACATTAAAGGACGTTCTGAAATCATCCTTCAAGATGAAGGACCTGGGTCATCTAACATACTTTCTTGGCTTTGAATTTTCGTGTTCTATACGTAGAATCCTAGTCAGGCAATATAAATATGCCAAGGATCTTCTCGCCTTGGCCTCCTTAACGAATCAGAAGACAGTTCAGACTCCCTTAGAACTTAACGTTCAATATGGCCGTGACGATGGTGAACTCCTTGCAGATACCACATTATAGCGCCGTTTGGTTGGGGGTCTGGTTTATTTAACAATGACCCGTCCTGATATTACCTACGCGGTCCAAGTTGTCAGCCAATTTGTTTCTGCTCCTCGAACTCTTCATATGACTGCAGTATTGCGCATCTTACTGTACATACATGGAACTCTGGATTGATTTCTGTTCTTCTCCTCCACGGCCTCTCTGGATCTTCATGCTTATTCAGATGCTGACTGGGCCGGTTGTACTCTCACCTGCAGATCTACCATTTGCTACTGTGTTTTTCTCGGCACTTCTCTCATCTCTTGGAAGTGTAAGAAGCAGGCCACTATTTCCAAATCAAGCACGGAGGCCGAGTATAGAGCAATGTCAGCAGCTTGTAGTGAGATTATCTGGTTACGTGGACTTCTTTCTGACTTGGGCGTTCATCTACAAGATCCTACTCCACTCCATGTAGATAATTTGAGTGCCATTCAGATTGCGTCTAATCCGGTTTTCCATGAACGGACAAAGCATATTGAAGTTGACTGTCACTTCATCTGCGAGAAGTTTCAGTCTCGGCTCATTTCGCTACCACATGTCGCTTCCCATGATCAGATTGCTGACATTCTCACGAAGTCCCTCACTTCTACACGCCACTCATTTTTAGTTAGCAAACTATTACTTGTCGATGACCCGCATTAGTTTGAGGGGGGATGTTAGACAGGCCACATGCCTTGCCTTGTATAGCTGATTCTATAGATAGACAATGTATTAATAGGAGATTTTGTATTTATCATTTTACCTTGTATAGTCGTTGTAGAACTCTATAAATTCAACCCTTCAGGGTTGTCTCAAATACAGAAAAGCAAAGGAGAATCATTCTTCCCAAAGTCTTCATTGTTTTTGGTTTGTTTACATAAACACATATCAAGCAAGATTTGGTGGATTAGATCCCAGTACCTATGAATAATGAAAAAGTGATGGTTTACCCTTCTGATATTTTCCATAATGGTCCACTTCGCTTTGGCTCATTGAATCCCACTAAAATTTTGTGTTTTGATCCCCAAAATAGACCTAGATCTAGTTTAAATTTAGTTTCTAAGCTTCCTCATAGTCGAAATGAATAAAGAAGTGGAAAATGAGAGAAAAATTGAAAATAAAAACTTTCATAATGGGCCCTTTCAGCCGATATGGGCTGATACATCCCACTTTTTCACAAGGGATAAAGTCACCCCCGTGTCGCGTAACGGGGTAACCATTTCCTTTATGTAACAGCCAATACGGCCATAATGTAATCATTTTAAATGCCATGACACGGACATTTGAATGCCAATGATGCCATTTTATAGTGTCATATTGAATTGTTATGTTTTGCAGTTCACAGTTGTTGGAGTGCATTCTGCAAAGTTTGATAATGAGAAGGACCTAGAAGCCATTCGAAATGCAGTGTTGCGCTATAACATCACGCACCCAGTAAGTCAAATATGAAGTAGTTTGATACCAAACATTGACAATGTTAAGAGAAAGAAATGTTAATTCTTATATGGGGATGTAGATATTGTAAACAAGTATTTCTATTGAAATGGGCGTGCAAAAGACAACAGTGACTGGGTGATAGCATGTTGCCCCTGCTTGGGTCTATGTTGTCGACATGTTCATGACATGGTTCCTCATGCATGATTTTTCTTTTAATCTTTTTGTAGGCTGTGCATCCCTTGTGTGGTGCTGTAGTTATGTTTATTGGCATGAACTTGTTCTTCTGGTGGGGAATAAATATTGTCATGCTCTTAAACTACGCAATGCGAAAGTTGAAGTTATCATCAAATACAATATTGCTTACCATGATATATATATGCAATTAAAGTATCTATGGGCCCCATAAACATCTTTCGCCTTGAATCACTCTAAACATATTATTTATATTGTTTCATTAATCAAATTAATATTAGCATGAGAAACCTGTTTGAATGTGGTTCTTTGTTCCAGAAGCTTGTAATGTGTTCATGCAAATATGACTTTTTGGGGATCCACAACCATCAATTCTTGTGATCCAGTGGCACAGATTTCTTCAAGCTTCTGTTACATGCATACATGATCG
The DNA here is from genome assembly GCA_030180095.1 of Magnolia changhungtana. Lineage (NCBI taxonomy): Eukaryota > Viridiplantae > Streptophyta > Magnoliopsida > Magnoliales > Magnoliaceae > Magnolia > Magnolia changhungtana. Next base: position 6,577,015 of record JASAUF010000378.1, read on the forward strand.
CTGTTTGCAGAACAGGCTGCCATTTTGTTGATATCAATCACGGCAAGAGGCTTATACAACTGCTGCAAATGCAAAACTGCCAGCCATGAATTACTGCAGTTTACCTTGCTGGGCATTAGTCAATGTCCCAAAATTTGCCCATGATGGTGTATTGGAAAGAGAAAGTCAATTGATGATCTTTGCTTTGTGCTATTTAGATTCTCATGCCTGATGCTTGTTTGGTTTTTTCCTTTCCTCATGCATAGGGATATTACCTAATGTATCGCCTTACAAAAATTGCATGTATTGGAAGTTGGCAACACACCCAGGACAATGATGATGATGATGTTCTGTTCTAGGTGTGTTGCCAACTTCCAATACATGCCAGGTAGAATATGATGTAACATATGATATGACGCATAACTACCCTAGATATTAATATGGTGCTCACTTGATTTGCCAGTTATACATAATATAATCTGTTATTGATAATAAAATGGTAAAATCCTCCATGTAAATTACATGATTATGAAAATAGAAATCACCCTAATTGTAATATGACCACCTTGAACTAAAAAAATGAGATTATTCGTCTCAAAAGTGCACTGGTTAGGTGTGAGCTCTGATTAGAAATGAGTGCAAGTTGAAGGCTCTTAAAGGGCAAGGGGAAGGGCCATAAGGATGCGGGTGGAGGTAGTAAGAAAAGACTTGACCAATGGTCTAAATGAAGTTATGGTGCTCGATAGAGTGGAATGGTGGAAAAAGATTGATGTAACCGACCCCAATTAGTTGGGATAAGGGCTTAGATGATGATGATTCCTCTCAAAAGGAATATAAATAGATAATCTTGCTATCATTAGCTAAAATATTATATTATGGAAGTATTGAATAAACAAAATTTGGCATTCAAGGTAGTCTTTCGAATAATAATATTAATAGCATCATTGTTCTTAGTATTCTATTATTGCATCCTCGTTTGAAATATTTGCTAGTTTCATTCTTAAATCAATTAATCATCATCATCATCATCATCTAAGCCTTATCCCAACTAATTGGGGTTAGCTATCGGATTTATACTGGAACTTTTGGTGTAAGTTTGACACAGCCTGCCAACCTGATGCAACCTTCCTCCTTTATCCAGGCCGGGGACTAGCAATGAGAGCATAGAACTCCCACAGGCGCAATGTAATAGACAATTACATAAGTTGATTACAATCAAGTGCTATCTAATAGTCTATCACATAGGTTGATTACAAGTTATTCTTAAATCAATTGACATATTAAAATATTGTTATGCTACCCCCCAAGTCTAAGTATTTCGATTGATTTTATGAAATTTTTTGTGAGACACCTCATATCACCTACACACGTCCCGTAATAATGTAGTTATCACCTTTTCAAATAGTAAATCATGTTTTTGCTCCATAGGTTGTCAATGATGGGGATATGTATTTATGGAGAGCATTAGGTATAAATTCATGGCCTACATTTGCTATCGTGGCCCCTAGTGGTAAGCTCTTAGCACAGATTTCAGGCGAAGGTCATCGAAAGGTATTGGTATCTTCTACTATGTTTTTAATCTCTTCTACAAATCAGCTTCGTAAATTTTAATATGTATATACTAAAGTGTTATGTTTATATTTGGAGTGTTCTTATATGAAATACCATTCTGGTTCTTTTTCAGAGAGACTACAATGTTTATCTTTGCCATCATTGTTACATTCTTATATACAATTTCTAAAATTCCATTCTTGGGATCAACGTAGCTTTCAAGTGTTTGATTAGAATAAACTGATGCATGATTTTCGTCAAGATGGAGAGTTCCAGGGAAGATGGATAACTCTGGTCCAGTAACATTTTTAAGAAGATTTCTGGCACATGGTGTCCTTCTCAATGTTCTAATGATTCCCTTATTTGTATACTTGTTAGAAAGCATGACCTTTCTCTTGTATGGTTCTCTATCTGCATTTTCCATTTTCTATCTTGGACCAACTATAAATATGTAGACATTGATGTGTGCATACATATATTGTATTTGTACAATCATTTGCCGCTATAAATATGTAGATGTAAATATAAGCATGCATGTGTTGCATTCATACGATCATATTTGCACAAACATGCAAATATACTAATGCAGGGGCATTTTCACACTGGGCTTGAGTGGGGTGGCCTGTGTGAAGTGGGGACACACTCGGGGTGGGCGGTCCATGTGAGGAGAGACCTGTGTGAAGTGGGGCCCATGAGGGGGGTTTGGCTGAGGGCCTGACCTAGGCTATGAGATAAAGTGATTGATTCACCACACTCTATCAATTTGAGCTTTTAGAGCAAGTGGTTAGTTGTCCTGCATCATATACGTGTGTAGATGAATCATAACATCTGTATATGGTCTAGTGATAAACTAGATAGATGTACGCATGCTATTTTTGACTTTAACCTGTTCATGTCTTATCCTACTCAAGAAAACTTGACTTCTATAAGCATGTGGCTTAATTTTTTTTTGAACAATAAGCATGTGGCTTTAAATGGTTTTCAACATATATAGATCTCTCTCCCTCTGTGTGTGTGTGTGTGTGTGTGTGTGTGTGTGTGTGTGTGTGTGTGTGTGTAAAATCATCATAGCCTTGTTGCAGTTACTCCTGTTATTTGCATGCATGCATGCACCCACACATGTAGAAGAGTGATAAAAACAACTAGTTCTACTGTTAAGTTATGGTCTAACTGGTGTATTAGTTCCAGGATGTCATGTGCGTATGACATCCAACCTGTCCAAAAGATTGCCCCACCATCACGATCATCCAGCACAAGAATCAGGCCAATCACTCATCAAGTGGGCCACTACCTATACTTTGGATCAGAATGGAGGATCTAATTGTTTTCCTAAGAGATTGTTATGGTGGACAATCTTTTGGATGGGTTGCATGTTACACACACATGACATGTTGATAATAAAGTGCTAGTCGCACATTACTTAATGTGCCATTCAGTTGATTAGCTAGAGCTGATTTAATCAACAGGATAAGGCCTCTGAAAGAGAGGTAATTCTTTTTCCAGGTTCAAGGTGCTTTTCGAACATAGGAGGCTCATCTGCTCCTAAATCAAAACCATGTTTGCATATGCTCCAATAGGGGGGGCTCATATTCCAAATTGGAAGCGTCTTAGTACTGCATCCCAACATCAGTGCTAGCCACTTGACAGGCCTCTCCTCCATCCAAATTCCCACAATGACACTTTGGCATTAATCATAAGGCTAGATATCACCTCAAGACAACAAAGGCTTGTTTTTAGATTTAGCACTTCACCTGTTGACGGTCTACACCACCATTTGCATTCTCAAATCTCAACTACTTACTATTAAGTCTATCATGCACTATGACATTATTTAACATGTCAAGTTGCTGTGTTTTGCTGCATCCCATATCATGCCATTCCAGCATGAGCATGAAGACTGTAAGTGTCTTAAGGTATGCCTTGACTTTACATGTCTATGACTTGGACATGACTGAAACATGTTTCTTTTTATTAGTAAACTTGTTATTGAAGTGATTTAATGTTCCTCTAGATGATGTTGTTACTCATGCAGCTCCAACTGACCTTCTTGTTGTTATTTATGGTATTTCACACTCACTTGTTTTACATCCAGGTTATGTGTCTGGTAATATTGAACAATGTTATTTCAGGATCTTGATGATTTTGTAGAGGCAGCTCTTCAATTTTATGGAGAAAAGAAGATCCTGTACAACAGTAGCATTCCCTTGGCTTTAGAGAAGGATAGTGATCCACGTTTATCGACATCACCGTTGAAATTTCCCGGAAAGCTGGCTATTGATGTGCTAAACAATAGGCTTTTTATTTCAGACAGTAACCATAACCGCATCGTGGGTATTTTATATTAAGTCTTAGATCATTTCCCATGCAATTCTGTTTTAGACATTTAAGTATTGAGATTTTATCGTCTGAAAGCATACCCATCAATATCTTATCCTGTATGGAAGTTAGGTGGTAACGGATCTAGAAGGGAATTTTATTGTCCAAGTTGGGAGCACTGGAGAAGAGGGTCTACGTGATGGTACCTTCGACATTGCCACCTTCAATCGGCCTCAGGTAAGAATAGTAGTCAAATATTCAAAGCTGTGAAGCCACTGGCTTTGTGAATTAGTAATTCATCTCAGAATGCTTTTGTGCATTCATTACATCTTAGAATATATTGCACATGAAAAGGAGTTTATATTTATGCATGATAAGGGTCTCCTAATCTCTCAATCAATCTTTTAGCTCATTTGCATACTTGTACACCAATATCTGTGTTTGTCATTCGTGCCTTCATGCATGTTTTGAAGTGGGTTTCATGCACATTATCCATGAATTATATTTATTTTTTTGCAGGGCCTGACATACAACCCAAAGAAAAATGTGCTGTATGTAGCAGATACTGAGAATCACGCTTTGAGGTATGCAGTGAATTATAGCATGAAGGTTTTGAATTTCATGGTGGATTCAACTTTGGGCCATTGAACTTACGCAAAATAAAAATATAAATATAAAAAATGTAAAAAAAGAAAAGAAAAAAAGAGCTAGGTACCTTTGTATCACATGTGCTTGTCCTAATCACCATCTAACATGTTTCTTTTAGGGACAGCTTGTAGTTATTCTTTACCTTAGATGAGCTGAAATGATTTTAATTTGGTTCCTAGGCTCTAATGTGGAGAAATGCATTCAAGAGATGATGCTTATTGGGTCCATCGTTATGCTGTTCACATCAGTTGTGAAGTTCTAAAAAGTGATCTACGTAGTGTTGTTGCAAAAATCTCTTCTTAGCTTCTATTAAATTTCAAACTTGTACTGTTTCAGTAGGGTACAGATAAAGAAGAAAAGAAAGAACTGCCACAATATTGATGCATAGAGGGAAAGTGCTTATATATTTCCGTGCTTCATATATCAGAATTTGAGAACTATGCCTGGTAGCAATTGCGCTAGCCTGTCCCCCTTGTTGGTGGAGGGTTGAGCATGCAGCTGGTCCTCAAACTTTTGTTGAGCTACCATGAGAATTTTCTTAAAACCAACATCAAATAGCTGGGACAAGACTATGGTGAGGAGGATGACAATGGTGGCGATGGTGTTCGTGATGATTATGATGATACAGGCAATGGTGGTTGTCGTGGTGAGGATAATGAAGACAATAACGATGACAGTGATGTTGTTGTTATTGGTGGTGCTACTGCTGTTATGATAACTCAGCAAGTTGATCTGGGATGAACTCTAATCAACTTGATCTAAGCAATAGACGACTACGATCACGAGTTTGTGATTTCAGCAAGTCAAGTTGGGTCGAACTCTTGTAAACTTGATTTGGGCAGTAGCTTGTTTAAAGCCCTGAATTTTTCCTGGGGTTTGATTGCGGAACTACTACCCACTATTTTTTTAAAATGGAGGACAAATTAGAAAAGATAGAATTTGCCCTAATAGTGAAAAAATTGAGTTCACTAAGTCTTAAACATATTCCTCTTCAGATAGTTTTTTACTTAATGAAATTTCCTATTATTTCTCCAGGGAGATTGATTTTGTGAATGAGATGGTGCAGACTCTTGCTGGGAATGGAACCAAAGGTTCTGACTACAAAGGGGGAGGAAAAGGGACCAGTCAGGCAAGATAAAATGATCATGGCCTTTCACAATTTCTTTTAGTTGAATTATTGCAATGGTTTTTTTTTTTTTTTCAAAAGGTTGCTTCCCTTTTATGACAATATCTATTAAGGTGCATTTCATTTTGATGCTGACTTACTGAATTTCATGTTAAAATCTCTTAAATTTAACAATTGAATTTCCGAGAGAGAGCTTCACTATTTTCTCTAGAGTTTCTTATGCATGATTTGGTGTGTTCTGCTTAGGTTCTTAACTCTCCCTGGGATCTTTGCTTTGAGCCTGCCAGTGAGATAGTTTACATCGCAATGGCTGGGCAGCATCAAATCTGGGAGCACAATACATTAGATGGAGTTACAAGAGCTTTTAGTGGTGATGGTTTTGAAAGAAACTTGAATGGGTCAAGGTAAAAGATTTCAGCCAAAAGGGTATCATGCTATGAATGATTCTCCGATCAAGTTCTGTGAACAACCATTCTTTTCTTTTTTCTGCAATTCTATGCCACAAGGAACTGTTGTGCCGTTTCTATTTTATCTGCATGTAGAAGCCAGTTTATGGAAAACTACTATGCTATAGAGGGATAAGGCTACATGAATAAGTTGGAAACTCAAACCAGGTTTAAAAACTTGAAACCCTCCTCGACGAGGGTCTGAGTTGGCATAGCCTTGGGACTTTGTAGAGTATTCAATGGAATCATTCAGTTCTTGAGTTCTTTCTAACATGGTTAAAAATCTGAAAAGTAAAATATTGAAAGACTAGTTCAATAGAATAAAGTGAAAGCACTACTTGGCCTTGCATTGAATTAACTTTAACTTTGTTTTTTACACTACAACTTCTTATTGAAAACTATAAGCCACCATTTTAGTATAAAGTAACAAATACGACATCATAAACCTAAAAACCATACTTAAAAAACATATTCCACCTTAAAAAAAAAAACTCAAATAGCAAAGCCCATCTTCATACTCTTTCCTTGAGCACATTTAACATTGGCAGGAGCAAAGTCAGTCAATGCATCCCATGCATACCTGTACATGATCCTTTTTCCCCGACATAACCCGCTGCTTTTTTGTTGACAAGGCAGTTCGACCCATCAAGTTTAAAGATCACAGGGTCCAGCCTCTTGATGGTACTATATTCATCATTTTTCAGTTGCATGTCTGTCTGTGACGCAGACACCAGTTGCTCGCCTCCAGCACATACTGCAGGTTGCTTTGGATGTCTTTTCCGGTGATCATTTGGTCCACTTTAATATCTAATAAGCTCCAAGACGCACAAACCTCTTTTCCAACGCTGGAGAGAACACAGAGAGCATAAAAGCTTGTGTGCAACTGCCATTTTGCTAAAAGTCTTTCTCCGTTTTGGGGTTTCTGCATTGAATTAACTCAGGCATGAGGGCACTTGAATGTAGAAAATGCAGAAATTTAAGAGCTATTGGTTGAGTAATGAAATGCACTAGTAGATAAACTTGAAAATTTTTCTGAGCATTCAATAGAGTTCTTATTGGGCTTTTAAAATGTTAAAGTTGTAAGTAAAACTTAGCCTAATTGGGATGCAGTAACTAGAAGAACAAGAGTGTTGGATTTTAAAATACATACCAATTTAGAGATCTAATCTCCTCCAGGATGTCACATGCCTACAATCAACTTATGAGTCATCAATAATGATAAAGAAACAGCAATTAAAGATAAATATGTGGATCGCTGTACACAAAACCCAATGGCATCGCAACGGGGCTCCAGAGGGATCATACCAGTAGAGTTTTGAATCCCATCAATTTTGATGAACAACTAAATGAAAATCTTATCAAAACAAATAATTGAGTCATCATAGTCCATTCGATCCCATACATATCTCCATCTTCATAGCCTTTTTATGCAAATCCCTAATAAAGGCAAAGGCTACACCTCTTGGTTGATATATGATGGCCTAATCCTACTCAAATTAAATATAGAAACTAAAATTCTGCAAATAAGGAACCCAAAACTAAATCTTACTTCGTTTACACCAACCGCATGGGAACATTATTCATTATACACAACAATATGGAATACGAATGTACGGTTGTGTATAAATCCTAAGAAAGGGAGCCGGTTAATCTATATACTCACTTAATGCCATTGAGGACTCCAATTTCAACTAGATCTCCCAATTAGTGTTTTAAATAGCTTCTCTATGCAGCGTGTAGCTTATGCTACATACCATAGCTTAGCCTTAACGCCACATAGCTCGTGCAAATAGCTTAAGTTAGCCTATGCTACATGCTAATTTTGTATACACTACACACTACATAGCCTATAGCATACGCTGTGTAGCATACGCTGTGTAGCATACACTACAAGTTATTCTTCACTAAGACATTAAAATAAATTAATGTTTTCAATCATTTGTTATATTTTTCATTTTTTAATAAAAATTAGTTAATCTTTTCAATGATTTTAGTAAAATAGTATAAGTAATATTATTAAATCAGCTAGGTTGTTCTTTATTTACCTTTATACTTAATCTTTGCGTATTTTTCCTATTATTTTAGGGAGTGTTTGGTTGCACCAAATGTCATTAAATTTCTTTATTAATTATACTAATTTGGTGCAAAATATCATAAAATTCCATGATATTTGGTGCAACCAAGCACAACCTTGATTAGAAATCTAGAAGTAACGCGTAGTTTATGTTACACACTATATAGCTTAAGACTCACGCTTTAGAGGGGTGAACGGTATGCTACACGCTATTCACTATTTAAAACATTGCTCTCAATATATCGGCCATATTGCCTTTATACTCCAACAATATAGCCATACGTTATTATACATGCTTTATGGTTATTTATTCAAGCCTTGAAACAGACTACCAGTTGATATAGTTGATTTGAGAGATTTGGGATGAGGAAGGAAGAGAAGAGATGAAGGAGAGAGGAGTAAGTTTTGAGAGAAAGGCTTGTGTGTGTAGCCCTAACACACCTTTATCATATCACTAGAAACAAACATACATGCTCCAAAAGAGCACACAACATTGTGCACTCACACGCCCAAATAAATACACCAAGTACAATGCAGTTCCTATACTCCCCGTCAAGTTGGAGCATAGATGTTGATCATGCCCAACTGTCAGTAATTTGGATAAGAGCATCCTGATTAGGAGACTTGGTAACGACATCAATCTTTTGTTTACCGGAGTGAACAAGGGGAGTGACAATCTCCTTGTTAGCGACCTTCTCCCAATTGAAGTGACAATCTCCTTGTTAGCGACCTTCTCCCGATTGAAGTGACAATCAATCTCAATGCGTTTCGTGTGTTCGTGAAAGACTGGATTGTTGGCAATGTGAATGGTAACCTGATTATCGCAGTACACAAGAATGGGACTTAAAGGATTATAGCCAAGTTCTTGTAAGAGGTTTCGAAGCCACACAATCTCACATGTCGCATGAGCAATCGCGCTTGATTTGGCTTCAACAGAAGATCGTGTAACAACTGATTGCTTCTTACTCTTCCAGGTGACAAGATTGCCACCTACAAACGTACAACACACGGAGGTAGACCGTCGATCATGTAAACTTCTAACACATTTGGCATTGGAGTAGCCAGAAAGGTGAAGATGCCCATCCTGCTGAAAAAACAATCCTTTACTAGCTGCGGACTTGAGATACTGAAGTATTTGATACATTGCTGTCAAATGCATGGTATGAGAGGTATGCATAAGAGAGATCCAACCAATTAATAATAAGATAAATAAGTTGGCCAACCAACTAACGATACATCCCTAGATCAGAGAGGAGAGTGCCATCATTAGAACTGAGTTTCACAGCAGTATCTATAGGTATAGTGGCATGCTTGCATCCAAGCATCCCTGTCTCTGAGAAAGGCTTGTCTTGTGTTTTTAGAGCTACAAGCCCTAACATACCTTTATTATATCACTAGAAACAAACATAGATGCTTCAAAAGAGCACACAACACAATGCACTCACACACCCAAATAAATATGGTAAGTACAATGCAACTCCTATAGATATATGGTACCTTTAAGTTTTTAACACCTTTCAATTGGATTTGTGGGCCCCACTGTTCAATCTGATCCTATATAAAAAGAATCTGTCACACGTGTAGTCCATCCTGTCCTGGATGCATCCATTTGTTGCTTCAAGTTGTGTCGATCATCCAGGTCTTAGAAATCCTCCTACTTCCAATCAACATAAGGCATTTTATCAATTAGTACTATTTCCTGGTTCTTCCATGCTAATTGTACAATAACTAAATTTACAAGTGTGTATCAGAAACTTTTCATCAGCACCTGAATTCCTGTTTTTTTTTTTCTTTTCTTTTTTTTTTTTTTTTCTCTCTCTCTCTCTCTCTCTCTCTCTCTCTCTCTCTCTCTCTCATCAACTTGTATTATCTAGGAGGCACAAATGCACTAACATTTTATTCTTGTGTATTGATGTAGCGCTGCAAGCACATCATTTGCACAGCCTTCTGGAATATCTTTATTCCCTGGTAATAGATTACAAGCATCTCTTAAATTTTCTGAATTTTAGCAAATTTTACCGAATTGTAAATTCATACAGAGTATGTACTGTAGATTCGCTGGAGGCTTATGTTGCTGATAGTGAAAGCAGTTCCATAAGAGCACTTGATCTGAAAACAGGAGGATCGAGATTGCTTGCTGGGGGTGATCCTGTTTTTTCAGAAAATTTGTTTAAGGTACTCGTTATTATCAGTGATACTCCATTATTTCCTTTCAGTTAAGATTCCAGACTTCAGAAATTTACCTCTGAACATATTCATGCAGGCACGGACAGATTTTCAACCCAATCAACTCATTTAGTTTCTCTTGTCAGTTTCTTGATCAAGTTCCTTCTAATGATTTGAACTGTTCATACATTTTGCAGTTTGGAGACCATGATGGAATCGGCTCAGATGCACTTTTCCAACATCCCTTGGGCGTCTTGTGTGGGAAGGATGGTCAGATTTATATTGCAGACTCTTACAATCACAAGGTAGTAACCAAATAATCTAAGCATAAGCATTAGGATTGCTGACAAAGATAAATTGCTCTATACACCCAAAAGGCATAAAATGTAGTAGTAAATTTCAGCTTCGAAAAATTTTGGGAGAATTATTTTTCAGATACAACTCAAATTTTCTTCTTCTTCTTCTTCTGATAATTAACATTGCTGCTTAATTAAAACCATAGTTCAAAAACTCGGTGGATCGACTCAGAACTTGGCTGAGTCAACTTGAATCTTGAGATTTCAAGCCGAGTCTCTTGGAAACGCGCTGGAGACCCTCACTTGATTGGGACTCAAGAATACTCATTGAATCAACTCAAAAACTCAGTTGACTCTATTCAACTTGACGTGACTCAACTGAGTCACTCACCCACTCAACTGTTTGACTTTTAAAAGTTTTAAATATGCATGCAATAGAGTTTGAACAGATAAACTTAGACAAGAAGCTCCTAGTCACTATCATCACTTCATTGAATGGAATTTGTTTTCTTTCGGATATTTTTGTAGTTTATCACTTTCCAAGAAATTTAAGATTTTCTCCTCTACCTAACTATTTAAAATTTAATTATTAAAATATTGAGTCGAGGCTTCGAGTTGACCCATCCTGGCTAGACATCGAGTCGAGTTGAGTTTTTGACCTATGATTAAAACTACAAACACCTTACAACATGGGCAGGGATTTCCCAGTGAAAAGCTCTATCTTATGTGCCCCATTTTTTTCCAAGTGGCTACATGCTTTGCTTCCCTACATGTATACGTTGGGATTTTGTTGGTCAACCACAACATACCTAAAACCTCTTGGTAAGTATTTGGCGTAGAAGTTTTCTAGTCACATGATTTAGAAGAGTTATCTGGTCCTTGGGTTTGGTTCCATGGCTCAGTGGTAGACAGGCCTCTGTTTCAACACTGAGACCAGGGATTGAGTGCCCATGTGGTGTGAGTGGGTGTGTGAGTGTGCAGGGTGTGGGTGTGTGGGTAAAAAAGAAGAAGAAGAGTTATCTGGTCCTCAAATTGAATTCATTACGAAAAAACCTTGTAATAAAAAATATTGTTAGAGAGAGAAGAGAGTATTTTTTTTCTATTTTATTTGGGTGCTCTCTCGAGGCACCATAACTTTGTACATTCTATGGTTAATAAAAGAGATTAAGGAGTCATTTTCTCCCTAATACGGAATTCTCCCAAAATCCTTTTCTCTACAACATGGTATTAAAGCTAGGCTTTCCCACACAACTCTAGTTCTTCTTCCTTCTCTCCCTAACAAATATTTTTGTAAATTAAAGCATTCTACCAGAAATGTCAAAATGACATTTGAGTTACCTTCACTATAACATCATTAGAAGCGGAAACATAGACTAGGTCTGGTGGGGAAACATGAACTTGAAAGCGGAAGCGTTCATGAGTCGTATTGGCATCCCAAAAGTGCCTATGCCTAATATGTGTCACGGTTTGAAATGCCTATTTCGGAACATTGTTCGAAATATCGGCGTTGCGTTATGTATCTTATCATTAGGATACAGATATGTATTGGTTATCACACGGGATATATCGTTTGTATTAGGTAATTTATCGCACTGCAAACATTGGGAAAATGGTTGAATTTTTCAATGAAACTTCGGGGATTATTAAAAAAGGCCTCAATACACACTTTTAAATCATAACATCTCAAAAAAGAAGTGCTCATAATAGGTTTCCTTTGTATAGGGTTCTAAGCCATTCGTTGTCTGACTAAACTAATGTAACTATATTCAAATTGAATACATAATATTTAGAGTGTATGTGATAATCATTTCACTAAACACTCCTAAATACTTAGATATTAGTCTCAAATGACAACTGCTTGAAGCGAAATTCGAAAACAAATTAATATTTTTATTAATTTTTAATTAAAAATGATTTTTATTTTTTGAAAATTGACAAGGACTTAACAAATCGGTAGATCAGCTCTCATACATGCTTGATTTCATGTTTGGAGTGTAACATTGCAAGCAATTTGGGAGAAATTGGGGAAATTTTGAATTTTTCCCAATTTCCCCAAATCGGACCACCTGCACTCAAATTTCAAAATTAGAGTGTATGTGATGATCGTTTCATCAAATACTCCTAAATACTTTGAAAAGGAAAATTTTGAAAAAAAAAAAAAACATGGAGAACATGAAGAACCAATGAATATCGAAATCAGAGCTCCAACTCCATGATTTTTCATGCAAATCATGAAGAACCAATGGTTTTATAACCATTTGATACTGATTTAACATAATTTCAACAAAAAAAGGATCGAAGTTTGAAAATGCTCACCGGATCAAATATGTGAGATATATCGGCACTACTTGCGTGTTTCGTATCGCACGGGTGGGATACAAGATATATCATGGCATATATCAGCCGTTATTTAAAACATTGTTTCAGAGTGTGACTCACCTGAGAGTGGAACCAATATGACTCAGTCTGACTAGGGTGGAATAAATGCATGTTTCCGTGGCAGAAGTCATTTTGTTCTCTGCTGATAATGAGAAGAATCTACTAAAGCTATATTTCACGAACATCAAAATCAAAGACAGGTCCATGGGATTGGAGCCTAAAGTTAAATAAATTATGATGTAGCAGCTAGTTTAATAGAGGTTCATACCTATACTCCATGAAGCAAATGTAGTAGCTGAGAGTCTCTCAAAAGAGGGAGTATTTAGGCCTCTGAATCTTTTGGGTGATCTCTGCCCCTCTAGTATATGCAACTTTCTTTTGGTTTTATGATGCTCATGAAATATAGCGATGAGATGCCTCCTAAAAGATGCCTTGAACAATTTTACATCACAGAGCTCTTACCTTGCCTTTATCGCCTCAAATGATGCCTCTCAAACAAGCTTAAGCTCTTTACTTCTTTTTTTTTTTTTCTTTTCTTTTTTCCTATTGAGAAGCAGAGACCTTCTTCTTCTTCTTCTTCTTCTTTTTTGAGATAATGGAAATTTTATTTAAAAAGGTAAACAAAGCAACAAAACAGCAAAAGAAAACAATGAACAAAGAAAGCAAGAAACTGGGGTGCCGAGGGGGCAACCCTATTACATCCCGAGAAAAAGAAAAATACAGCCCTTTAGCTTTGGCACACGAGAGGCCCATTCAACCACTAACAATCTTGCCCTTTGGGAAGTTCCTTCAATCGATTTCCTTTCATTTCGGAAACATCTCGTGTTTCTTTCCTCCCAAACAGCCCACCAAGCCCCAAGCAAGGCCTAGAAAATGGGAAAAAAGAATACAAGCAAACAGCAGGAAATAAAAAACCCTAATCAGGGGCCAAATCCCTGAGAAGTGAAAAAACTCTATTGATAGCTGCCTGAACAGACCCAGAAGAGTTTCGGAAACAACAGTCATTTCTCACGCCCCAAACGGTCGACAGACCGCCAAGCAGAGCCATCTTCCACTTGCCTTCTGCAAACTAAGAGGCATACCGTCGTGCCAAGCCAGAAATGGACCTTCCACTGTGCACGGCATCACCCAAGTTTAAGTTCTTTGGTCATTCTGGAATCAGGATATTTTCTGCTGTTGTCTTTGGTCACCTTTTCAATGCAGATTTTTTAATGCACAATAGTTCTTTGGTCATTCTGGAATCAGGATATTTTCTGCTGTTGCAGGATATTTAGTGAATTTCCCAAAATTTGTAACGATTTTCCCTTTTTTAATAGCTTCTATCACAGTGCCACAATTTTCTCCGTCAGATTGCTCTTTTGATTATTATAAGCATTGAACCAACTTCCAGCCATCTGCTAAACTGCATTTCCATAATGACAGATCAAGAAACTCGATCCAGTGAGTAAAAGAGTTGTTACGTTAGCAGGTACTGGGAGTGCTGGTTTCAAGGACGGATCAGCCCTATTAGCTCAGGTCTGAAAATGCTTGACATTTTATTGTCCTTGTTAATGCTAAAGAAAATTTTTGTTTCCTGGCCAATAGGTACGATGACCATCAACTGTTACAAGAAAGAAAGAAAAAATAAAGACGCAAAAATGTCTAAAAAATGTCTAAATTATTTGTGATTTTACCCAGAATTGGAGGTTGGCATTTTTCTTAAGTTAGCATACAACAATGAAGAGGAAAAAATAATTCTGGAGAATAAACAAATCTATTCCATGAATCATCAGATCTTTTCAGATTCCTTAAGAATATTAAAATATGTGATAAAAGAATAACTAGGAAATTTGCAAAAACAAGATATGGAAAAGGTGTACATATTAGGGAGTTCCACATCAAGGTCATTTTCTGAAATTTCCATTTGATAATGATCTGGAAAGAGAAACACTAAAGAACCAGTTTTAAGAAGTTGATCTTAGTGTGTTACCAGAAATCTAAGTTAATCTCTTCAAATTCATAAGATAAAACTAGTGTATGTCTGATTATGTTTCATACTTTGCAGAATCAATTCCCACAAAACGAATCTTTTCCAGCATGTGGTGATGAAGATGGAGAATGGCTAAAGACACTCTAAAATTCTACATAGAAGAGTGTCAATGGTTTATGAAAAAAGTGATCTATTATGGAGTGATAATTTATGGATCTAAGGTGTTTGATTAAATAATAGTATAACCATTAAATAGGAAGTCTACAATAATCTATTGAAGGGAATAGCTTTAATAATATTATAATAATATAACCATCGACCACTTCCCATGTAAGTGAACTAATCATACGGAATAGCTTTTGGGTGCATTTGGATTGCTCATTTGAGATGAATAATGAATGGAAATGATTCGATTAAATATGAACAAAATGACCAAATTGGAAGTGGGATCATTTTAAGTCCCAATGCAATTCCAATCCCACATTATAATTCCATGAATTTCAAGTCCAACTTGAAATGGTTGGGTTTGCGAGTGGGGCCAGCTCCCCTTGGTCATTTCCACTATTGAATTGAATTATTGGAATACAGTTCACTTCACCATCTAAAGGTAGCAATAGTGTAGATGTCTGCAACCAAGCCATTGTAATACTTCTGCTAGTGGGCCATATATGATCTACTTGTACCTACTGGCATCTGTTTCGATCTCTCTATCCATATATGTCTGAAAATGAACAGAATAACAAAATCATATTATACATACACACACACACACACACACACACACACATATATATTGTATCAATCTGCTGAAATTTCTTTGGACAGGCTCAATAAATATCAATCAAATCCACTTCTGAGGCATTTATAATGTTTTATGCAGCTGTCAGAGCCGTCAGGACTTGTTGAAGCTGGAAATGGTGATGTTATCCTTTTATCTGTAACTTATGATCCTACATCCCTGTCATCATCATCATTGTCTTGTCCAGCTATTTGGTGTCGATGAATCCCTACATGTGCATATTGCAAAATTTATTACTTCATCTTCACCGATATTGAAGATATTGTTTTCCTTGCATGGCTAAAGCTTCATAATTCACATTATTACAGCTGACTCAGAAGGTTTCAATTACACCTCTTTGTCAAAAAAATAAAATAAAATCATCTAATATGGTTGGAAAACCTAAAGATGATACAAGAAGAATGCACCCAATAATTTGAACACATCGAGTATTAGAATTGGTATAAAACACGTTAAGAGTCTGAACTAGTAACAACTAACAGAACCACCAGTGAGTTTCTTCTAAACAACATAAGCCATTCTCAGAGCTCCAATCAGAAACTAAATCAAGGATGATCTGGAATCCCAGCCTTTACTTTCTCCAGCAATGAGACCCAAGAACATGCGTCTTGCATTAGAATAACGTGAGAAACTCACAAAAGTGAAATACAAAAAACCCTAGATATTTGTGAACCTTTAAGGAATGCTCTCCCCGATGTTGGGTTTATATGGGCCATAGAAAATTCCCAAAATAAACTGAAGTTGGTCCCCAGTTGAGGGTTTACTGAGATTCTTTGTTAGTGTGGTCGAAAAACCATGAGCAATGAGCCAGATGAATTTTCCAAGTTTGGGTTTTTTTTAACAGGATGAAGTTATTTCCTAATCGAATTCTAGCCTCTAACCCAGCTAAATACCCAAAAAAGAAAAAGAAAATGCCACTTCTAGAAACTCTCATTTGAGGTTGTTACTGATTTTTGAAGCTACTTTTGATGCCTGCCATGCAGTTGGACTGATGTCAATGGCTTACCAGAGGAAACGATTTCGCATAAACTTACTCGTGAAAGCATTTTGTTCTGCCTTGTTTTCTATATTTGAAACTGGGGATGCGCGAACGCATACGCTCTCTACCACAAATTATGATGTACATATTCCTACTTGAGGAGATGCTAAGCCAACGCTACTCCAAAGTGCAATGGAGGCTGCTGACCTAGGCCATGGGCCTCTTTCTTTAAGGATGTGTTTGGAAGCACTAAATTACATGAAATCATGAAATTTTTGCACCAATTAGACTGATTATTCACGAAATTTCATGATATTTGGTGTAACCAAACACACCCTAAAATTATATTGATGACTTTTCACAATGACAGATGACTTTATGTGCCTTATGGTGACACACTAAAGTGCAAATGGTTTGATTCACTAAAATGTATTACTTTCAGAAATTTGAATTTCTGAGCATCTTGCAGATTTGATGCTACTCTCCAAGCACAAATTTTGTCTATTTATTTTTCAGAGAAAACATCTTGAAATAGTATCAGGCAGATCTTGGCTAGGATCTTTGTAGTCCTTTTTGTTTCATTGCTGCTCATTATTCCCAAGTCAACAAATATATTCAAAATGAGGAGCTTTCAGGTTCATCATGCATAGAACGATATTAGTTCGTTGCCACTGTGCACAGCTTGTGGGGCGGTGAATCTGCACCTTCCCCATCCACTCTGTTTGTCCTTCTATGGACACCACACAGTACAAATGACTGTATTGACTAAGAATCTTAGCCATCCAATTAATAGACTTTCACTTTTGAGGATCACAAATTTGGACATCTAGGATTGTGTTCTTGGTGTGTTTTTCTTGCATCTTGCATACACTGTAGGGCCTGCCAGATAGGTGGTCCAGATTCACTAACCATATAACCTTGTCTTTGCTGAAGTGGCAACAAACCAACATTAGTTCATTGCATGATGTACTATAGGCCTCTTTCTGAATTTGATTTTCCATTTTATGCAGGAATTGAATTTCAGTTTCACATGCACCTTAGCTTGTTTTGACAGTGATCCTTAACTATAACTTTTGCATGATACATTTTGCAGGAAAGTTCTTCATCGCAGATACGAACAACAGCATAATCAGATGTCTAGATTTGAATGAAAAAGATGCAGTTCTCCGAACTTTGGAACTGAAAGGAGTCCAACCACCGTCACTAAAATCAAGATCCTTCAAACGCCTTAGAAGGCGGCCATCTGCTGACACCCAAATCGTTAGGATCGATGGCAGTTCCTCCACAGAAGGAAACTTGTTTATCAAAATATCTGTCCCCGAAGGATACCATTTCTCCAAGGTCTTCTTCTCAATCATTAACCCACTCTTTACTTTCACATGCTTTTTCTTAACTTTCATACATTTAACAAAAGGTTTTATATTAAACCATGATTTACTCTCCATGAATGCGATTTGCTTGCCCAGCT
The DNA here is from genome assembly GCA_030180095.1 of Magnolia changhungtana. Classification (NCBI taxonomy): domain Eukaryota; kingdom Viridiplantae; phylum Streptophyta; class Magnoliopsida; order Magnoliales; family Magnoliaceae; genus Magnolia; species Magnolia changhungtana. The sequence continues at coordinate 6,595,211 of JASAUF010000378.1, forward strand.
CATGTGCCAACGTGGAACACATACATGATCAATGCCATTCATCAGTTACTCATTGTGAGCATGCTCCATCATAGATCGGACACTTCCACTCATTGGACCTGACCAATAGTTCATACTCACTCACACTTTTGGCCTGACTGATTAGTGGACCATTAAAGTTTTGGGTCCATGGCATGATCACAGTGTAGAGATGATGATCCAGTGGGCCCCACATAATATTGTACCATTGCAATGTATTTATCTCTAACAGTGTGTACATATACAAACTGTTACAGATAAACACATTGCAATAGTACAATTATGTGTGGCCCGCTGGATCATCATCTCTACACAGTGCATGCTACCTGATTAATAGACCTCATTTTTCTTGCCACAAGTGTGCCATGTTGACACGTGTGCCGCAAACTGTCTCTAACACCTGAGTAATTAATGCCAAAACAGCCAACTATAAATTATTTAAAAGTAATATGACTATCTCATAGTTGGGGTCTTAACAGTGAAAGTTTTGCATGTAAACGTAGATTATGGCCTTAAATTTTCAAATGCAGGAAGCACAAAGCAAGTTTGATGTGGACATCGAGCCAGACAATGGAGTCGTTGTCGAACCCTCAAAAGGGGTTCTCAGTCCAGAAGGATCTGTTTCCATTCATTTCAGGAGGTCCACCTCTTCACCTGCCATGGGGCGAATAAACTGCAAGGTATGCCATAATCTATGCCTCCATCCATGTTACTAGAATTTAAATGGAAATGATCCAGTGCTCTTAGAGCATTATAAGTTGTAGTGCTTCTTGTTGCACTGGGACTCTTAGTCCAATCCATAGTTCTAAACTCAGTGACTCAACTCGATGAGATTCTGAGCCTAGTCACCATGAAATTCGCTGGTGAGCACAACTCAGTCATGAATCGGCCAAACTCATTGAGTCAGCTCGCTTACTTCGTCATTTCGATGTGACTCGGCACAATTCAAATGTCGCTCATTGGGTGATTGCTGTTCAACATGAAAAATATAAGGGGGAGAGAGATTCAAACCCTCAACCTTAACTTGGAAACCTTACTTGGAAAGTCAACCGACTCTACAAACAAGCCATGCACATAATTTATGACCACCTGTGTCTTGTTTATATTCAAAACCTATTAAATAACTATTTTTTGAGTTGACTTGAGCCGAATAGACATTGAGTTGAGTCAAGTTTTTGGGTTTTCGAACTATGGTCCAATCCATTAATTTAGACATTAGGTCTGATGCACATTTCATGGTCTACCATGCAAACATCACATTGATAAGACAATCTTAATCATCTAACAAAACCCTTAAATATGGACAGTCAATATTGTTTACACAAAATGGGTCTGATCAACAACTTGGCCCATCTATTAGTTAGGTCCCATATTGAATTGCTTATGATTTTAAAGAAAAAACTCTTTTTCTAGGCCATTTTGATTATCCTGATGTAGTGCAAGTCGGCCTAATCTATATGGAGTGTCAGGATCAATTAGGGCAGCTGACACCTTGGGCTACACACGTGTCTAGCACTTGTTTGGTTTGAATTCAAATTTTGGTGGGAATCCTGAGGATATTTTGGACATTTTCTTGTGGGTGGTTGGTAGTTAGTTTGGTGTAGATTTAGTTGCAGTCTTAGGCAACTAATGACAAGATTAGTTACGCCTAATCAAGATTAGTTAGGAAGTTTGTTGTAGTTTATTAGAAGGTTGTTTAGTAGTTGTAGAGCTTAGTATAAATACTTGTTTTAAAGATTGTAAAATGACTTTTTGTTGAATTTGAATGAAATTTCATTTCTTGGATTAGGAGGCTTGAGAACCCTTCTTGAGTTTGGGTGGTGGTTTGGATTATAATTTGCAATCCAACCACTTTGCAATTTCTCCGAAACTCCCTTATGCTTTCCTTATCACGTTTTCTTTTGGATCCAAGGTCGGGGTTCATCGAGTTTTTGATCCCATTCATCATCAATTTGGTATCAGAGCAAGGGTTTCGAAAAAAAAAAACCCTGCATATCTGATCAATCTCCGCATGTCTTCGAGGGAGAGGCTTCATCACCACAGACCACTAGCAATGAACGAACATGACATTGAGCGGAAGTTGTGTAGGGGAAGGTGTTTGTAGCAGCACCTTCGGAGGTTGAAGAGTTTGAGAGTCAATTTGAGGTGATTGGAGGAGGTCATGATGCCACCTCATGGAGGATTTTGTGGATATACTATCTGAAATGAAGAACTGGCAATCAATTCAGAGGATGAGGAGTTCGAAAGACTAAAAGGTAGGTGGTGGATCTCGTTAGACAGGCCACTGGCCACATGCCTTGTATAGCCACAAGCCTTGTATAGCCACAAGCCTTGTATATCTAATTTCCATAGATAAATGATTCTGTCTTTATCATTTACCTTGTATAGATGATTGTAAATCTCTATATATTCAACCCCTTTGGGTTGTCTCAAATACACAGAAAACCAAAGGAGAATCGTTTCTCTTTGCATTCATATCGTTCTCTTTGCTTTCAGATCTATCCTAGTGCCTTGCATAACACAACCCAATGAGTCACATTTGCCAACGAGTCGGATTCATCAGATGACTTCGAAGGTTCTTCTTGCCGTAGAGGTCCTTTGTGTGAGGTCTACGAGCGTGAGGATTTCTTAAGAGGATTCCTAGTGGAAGAGAATGCAACAATCTTGGAATCAAGATCAAGATCCCCGAATTCCATGGAGGTTCACGTGTGGAAGATCTTGGAATTTGTTGATTGGATTGATACTATTGAGAGGATCTTTGATTTCTATGAGATTCCGAAAGACAAGCAAGTGAAACTTGTTGCAATTCACTTGACCAAGCGAGCCTCAGTGTAGCGGGAGCAAATGCGCTGAATGTGCACAAGTCGAGCACCCGTCTCCTCTTGGCATAAGATGAAGCATCTCCTACCCGAGACATTCCTACCATTCAACTATGATTGAATGATGTATCAACAACTCCAAGGCTTGATGATGTAACTCATGTCACGTTATATTGGTGGGTTACAACCGACTGATGGGATGATGATGCAATAGTTGTAGATGGTGCTCAAAGCTATCCATCGAGCCTCGATCTGGGATGCAAAGCTACCTTGGTATGGTGCAAGACACCCCGTGGAGATGTTTCCTTCCAAACCTCCATAACGACATTAGCTCCACGGTCGACTAAGCTTCAAGATCTCATCCCCCAACTTCGGAAACCTCTCAACACTACCGTGGGCAGTGCACGAGCACCACCAACCGCTCGAGAGAATGTCAAGGCACAACTTCTCAAGTGCTTCCAGTATGACGAATCGGGGCATCGAGCGGCCAATTGTTACTCTAAGCCCTTCACTCATGGAAAAGGCAAGCAACCCATGGTGCATGGAAGCGAGATGGCTTACAATTGGGAGATCAGTGGCGACCTGATCTACAACTACTAGGACAACGACGGGTGGTGATGATATCGTATATGGTGATGATGGGGAGGCGTTGGTGCTTCGGATTAAGCTTCTTGATCCCAAAGAATACTGATATGAAGGATTGGGGCTGCTCGAGTATTTTCCAAACGACAAGGCATGCAGGTTGATCATTGATGGAGGAAGTTACATAATGTTGTTTCTCATGAAGCTGTGGAGAAGCTATACTTGTCGAAGGAGCGACATCCGACTCCCTACAAACTCTCATGGATTAACTAGGACAATCGGGTAAACATCACTAAATGATGCTTCATTTCTTTTTCAATTAGCAAGAAGTATGTGGACCGTGTGTATTGTAACATGGTGCCAATGCTTGTTATCTTCTATTGCGAAGACCATGGCAATTTGGTCATACTGCCGTCCATGACGGTAGAATGAACACCTAGACCTTTACAAGGACGGTGCTAAGATCATTTTGGGACCGTTGTGGGGAGAAGTACCACCCAAGCCTTTGAAAGGGAGGGTGAGAACTTCCTCTCCATGTCATTGTTTTTGAAGGCGAAACAAGAGGAGTGTGAAGGCGACACAAGAGGAGGACAAGGTCTATGTTTTGGTGGCACATGGTGTCAAGTGTACCAGATGTAGTAAAGCCATTACTCAAAGAGCATGAGGCTAGCATGCCAAACGACCTTCCTAAAGGCTTATCCCAATGAATATCCAACATCATATTGACCTCATCTCGAGCTCTAGTTTACCAAACAAGGTGACATGTCGATGAGTACTAAAGAGCATGAAGAACTCAATTGATAAGTGCGGGAGCTACTTGAGAAGGATTATATGCAAGAAAGTTCCTTGTGAAGTTCCCGTTGTCCTTGCCCCAAAGGATAGTTCATGGCGCTTGTATCGATAGTCATGCCATGAATAAGTATCGTAAAGTATCAATTTCTAATTCCATGGTTAAATGACGTGTTTGATCAGCTTGCAGGATTGAGGGTGTTCTCAAAAATCGATTTGGAGACTGGTTACCATCAAATTTGTGTCCAACCTGAGGATGAATGGAAAATTGCCTTCAAGACAAGCAAGGGGTTGTATGAGTGGTTTGTCATGTCATTCGGTTTGTCAAACACCCAAGTACATTCATGAGAGTGAGGAACCAAGTGTTGTGGCCATTCAATGGTAACTTCGTTGTAGCTTTCTTTAATGATATATTGGTTTGTAATTGTTCTTGTGACAAACACTTGAAGCACTTGCATCGTCTATTTAATGCATTGAGGCGGGATGAGCACTATGTGAATGCCAAGAAATGTAGCTATTTGACGAACAATGTAGTTTTCTTGGGTTATGATGCTCCGGTTGATGGCATAAAGGTCGATCAAAGCAGGGCGGATGCAATTGTTTCATGGCTAATGCCAAAGACTATTCAACTTTCATGTGCTTGCTACCCTCTACCATCATTTCATTAGAGATTTCAATAGCATAGTTGCACAACTTACCGATTGTATGAAGAGTGGAAAGTTTCAACGGAACGAAGCTACGGATCATAGTTTTCAACTTGAGAAACTCAAGATGACCAAAGTTCTCATCTTAGCTATGCCCAATTCTAATAAAGTGTTTGAGGTGAGTTGTGATGCATCTTGTTTTGGCATTGGTGCCATGTTGGGGCTCAACAGGTCCAAGTTAAACTACTCCACATATAACATTGAGTTCTATGCTATCGTGTGGGCCCTCCAACATTGGAGGCATTACTTGATACAAAACGATATTGTGCTATATTTGGACCATGAAGCCTATAGAGAATGCTAGTGTATTGTATTGTGTATTGTGTGTGGTTAGTGGGCCCTTTTTAGTGTAAGTGCATGTGCACACTTCCCTATTCTCCTGCGGTGTATTATATGCTTTATCATAATAAAATATTATGTGTTAGGGCAAGCAAGCCTAACACATCATCTCTCTCAAACTCTCCTCCTCCTTCTCTCTTAATATTCTCATCTCTTCTTCACATTATCCTCATCAAATCATTCTCTACTTGATATCAGAGTAAAGATCCAGGCATTCCGCATCCAACAGGTTGAGAGGCGACACGTCACCTATCGACGTCGCATTAAAACAGTAATGCGTCTGGTGACATCGGCGTTAATGCGGACGCATGGATTCTGTTTGACCTAAAAGTTTACGGGTTTGATGGATCTTGATTTTAAAAGATTTGTCATGATTTTTTTAGAATTTATTGGACCTCATTTCATGGTATTTTGGGCGAAATAGAGAAATTCGAAAATCGGTCCCAGATTTCGTTTTTCTTCGATCTACCTCAAATCGGTAAGCTTTTCTTTGGTTTCTTTGCTCAAGATGGACCGAAATCTTCATCCCAAGCTATCCATGGTGAATTTTTTTCCTTAAGATCAATGTTTGAGGGATTTTTAACTTCAAACGGGCGTGCGGCTGGGCCATTTTTCACTTGGTTAGGCCATTTTTTATTGCGTTTCATGGTTTTTTGGATGATTGATATTTGTTTGAGGTTTATCTCTTGTTATCTTGAAGGATTGAGTGAGATAGAGTTGTTTGAATCAATCCTTCTTGGCATAGGAGGTCTCTTGGCATAGGTTTATTTCTCTTGGACTCTACTATGGCTGACAAAGGGCCCTCATCTTTTAGCATAGAGTCTCTTGAATCCAACCCCTTGCAGATTACCTCCATTAAGTTGAATGGTGACAACTATCTTCAATGGGCACAATCTGTAAAAGTATTTTTAGGAGCCCGTGACAAGTTGTCGTATATTTTGGATAATCCCCCAAGCTCTACAGATGTTACTTACAAGTCTTGGACAAAGGAGAATTATCAAGTTATTGCATGGTTGTTGAATAGCATGGATTCCTCGATTAGCCACTCAGTGATGTTTTTATCCTCGACTAAAGGCATTTGGGATACGCTTCATGATATGTTCTCGGAATCTCAGAATTTTCACAGGTATTCCAGCTTATTCAAGAAATTGGTCGGTTTCAACGAAACTGCAGATCTTTAAAAGACTACTATACGACGCTTCAAGGTATGTGGGATGAGTTGGATATGTATCAGCCTCTTCCTTCCAAATGTAAAGAGGATCATGAACATGCTCATAAGCAACGGGATGATACTCGTATCATGCAGTTCTTCGCTGGGTTGAGTTCTGATTATCTTCACGTTCGCGATCAGGTTGTTATGCAGGATCCACTTCCCCCATTGACGACAGTCTATGCCATGTGTCAGCGTGCTATAGTCTCTACTCTTCTGTCTTATTCATTTGTGTCACGCGATAGTTCGGCACATCTTACTGGCGATCAGTCCTTCCCTGGTCTTCGGGTATCATCCTTGAGCTCAGGGTGCATTTCTGGTTTTGGTGGTCGTGGTAGAGGCCGCGAGGGAGATCGCAGTTGTGGCGACCATAGTCTTCGTAGTCGTGGTGGACGTAGATGAGGACGTGATGGTTCCCGCATTTGTTCACTTTGCGGTGGAACTAATCACACTGTTGATTATTGCTGGTAGCTACATGGTTGTCCTACGTATGCCGCTGCTTCTGTTGCTTTCATTGTTGCTTCTGAGACAGTCTTCCACCCCGACAGCTGAGCAGTTTACTTCAGGGGAGTCTCTTATCATTTCTCGGGCGGCATATGATGCCTTTATGCGGCTTCACATTCGAGATATTTCTGAGCCTTCTCACGGAGCTTCGTCTCAGTCAGGTACTGCCCTTCTTGCATCATCCTCTCCTACCTCCTGGGTCATCGACTCTAGAGCTTCCTCCCATATGACTGGTAAGTTGCAATTCTTTTCTTCTTATTCCCCTTCTCCCACTCAGTATGTCACAATCGCAGATGGAACCCAATCTCCCATCTCTGGGATTGGTTTCATCCCTCTCTTCTTCCTTGTCTTTGTCCTCCGTATTGCATGTGCCTCATTTTCCATTAAACTTATTGTCTGTTAGCTCTCTTACTAAATCACTCAATTGTTCCATCACCTTCTTTCCTTCTTCTTGTTTGTTTCAGGACCTACAGATGAAGAGAGTGATTGGTGGGGGCATGAGCGAGGTGGCGTTTATCTCCTCGATGATACACCTGTTGCCGCTTCTAGTATCTTTTCTCTAGATCGAGAGTCCATAACTCGGTGGCATTGCCGCTTAGGCCACCCATCCATTGCTAGATTGAGACTTTTGTTTTCCTCCTTATCTGTCACTAAACCATTATGCTGTGATATTGTGAATTGTCTAAACATCATCGTGCTACGTTTCCTCCTAGTTCTTTTGGGAGGAAATCTTAACCTTTTCTTCTGATTCACTCGGATGTCTGGGGACCAACTCCGATTACCTTGACTTTTGAATTTAGATATTTTGTTACCTTTATTGATGATTATTCCCGCATGACTTGGATTTATCTTTTGAAATCTAAAAGTGATGTGTTTGATGCGTTTAAAGTGTTTTATCATGAAGTATGCACACAATTTCATTGTTCTATCAAATCCCTCTATTCTGATAATGGGGGAGAATACATGTCTACTGTCTTTCTGTCCTTCTTGCAGGAACGTGGTATTTTGTCTAGGACGTCATGTGTTCGCACTCCTCAACAAAATGGTATTGCAGAACGAAAGAATCGTCATCTTCTTGAAGTTGCTCGCACCCTTATCCTCCTCTTTCCACTAGTGATCATGGGAAAACTCCTCTCCCCTCTATTCAGCATCCTGTTGGTGATATGGGTGAGCCTAAGCCTCTGCGGGTGTATCATCGTCGAGATAAATCTTCACAAGCACAACCATTCACCCTTCCGCTCACTTTGGATATTGGTTCAGGTGACTCTCCTAATTCGAGTTTAGATCTTTCTCATTGCCTCGCGCAAAGGGTCACGATCTTGTACTCAACACCCCATTAACAATTTCGTTTCATATGATCATCTTTCACCGTCTTTTCAGTCGTTTGCAGCTTCCCTTTCATCACAGACTATTCCTAGATCTTTTTCACATGCTCTTCAGAGTCCTGATTGGACAACGGCGATGATGGAAGAAATGTCTGCTCTTGAGAAGAATTATACTTGGGATCTTGTGGCCATAAACCTGTTGGCTGTCGATGGGTTTATACAATCAAGTTTCTTCCAGATGGCTCAATTGATCACTATAAAGCCCGTCTTGTTGCTAAAGGTTACACACAGACTCATGGTGTGGATTACTTCGAGACATTCTCTCCAGTGGCTAAGCTTAATTCAATTCGCGTTGTGCTCTCCTTGGCCATTAATTTATCATGGCCCTTGTTTTAGCTTGATGTTAAGAATGCATTTCTCCATGAGGATTTTGCAGAGGAAGTTTACATGCATCAACCTCCTGGCTTTGTTACTTCTCACAACCCTGCACTTGTATGTCGGTTGAAGAAGACTCTTTATGGACTCAAACAAACTCCACGTGCATGGTTCGAAAAATTCAGTCAGGCTCTCTTGAAGTTTGGCTTTGTTCGTAGTCATGCCGATCATTCTCTCTTTATATGTCGTCAATCGACGGGCATCATGGTTCTCATTGTTTATGTGGATGATATTGTTTTGTCCGGTAGTGATTCTGCTGGAATAAGGGAGGTCAAAGATTTTTTGAAGACCAAGTTTGAGATCAAGAATCTTGGTCCTTTTCGCTACTTCCTCGGAATTGAAGTTGCTCGCTCATCATCCAAATTGGTCTTCTCACAACGAAAATATGCGCTCGATCTTCTCATGGAGACCGGCATGTTAAGGTGCAAGCCTGCTACCACTCCCATGGATACTTCACAGAAGCTTCGACCAGATGATGGTGCTCTCCTTACTGATCCCGAGATGTATCGACGACTTGTAGGCCGACTTATTTACCTGACTATTACTCGTCCAGATCTCTAATTTGCGGTGGGGGTTGTTAGCCAATTCATGCAAGCTCCCCGTACTTCTCATCTCACGGCTGTCTACCGCATACTTCGGTATTTAAAATCAGCCCCGGGTCTTGGCCTCCGTTTTCAATTGCATGGTCACCTTCATCTTTATAGCTATTCCGATGCTGATTGTGCAAGTAGTACTTTTGATCGCCGCTCTACATCCGGCTTCTGTACCTTCTTAGGTGGCAATCTTATAACCTGGAAGAGCAAAAAACAGTCAGTTGTTGCCCGGTCCTCGGTTGAAGCAGAATATCGTGCTATGGCTCATGCGACGTGTGAACTCGTGTGGCTTCGCAATCTTCTTGAAGAACTTAGCTATCCTCCTTCGGATCCTATTCCTCTTCACTGTGACAATCAAGCGGCCATCCATATTGCTCGTAACCCAGTTTTCCACGAGCGAACCAAGCATATTGAGGTCGACTGTCACTTTATTCGGGAGAAAGTCGCTTCTAAGGAAATCGTTACTCCTTTTGTTCGATTCGGGGATCAACTTGCTGATGTTCTTACAAAGTCCTTGAGTCGAGATGCTCTTCATCATGTTCGTGACAAGTTGGGCATGATCAACATCTATGCTCCAACTTGAGGGGGAGTATAGAGAATGTTAGTGTATTGTATGTGGTTAGTGGGCCCTTTTTAGTGTAAGTGCATGTGCACACTTCCCTATTCTCCTGCGGTGTACTATATGCTTTATCATAAAAAAATATTATGTGTTAGGGCAAGCAAGCCTAACACATCATCTCTCCCAAACTCTCCTCCTTCTTCTTCTCTCTTAATATTCTCATCTCTTCTTCACATTATCCTCATCAAATCATTCTCTACTAAGCCCTCAAGTACATTGATGGTCAAAGCAAGCTAAATCGTTGTCATGCCAAGTGGGTGGTGGTTTTTCAAAATACATGTTTTCTCTCGAGCACAAGGCTGGGACCTTGAACTGGGTGGCAAATGCTTTGAGCCATCGGGTCACTTTGTTGCCTATGATGTGGGCAACAATGACCGACTTCGAACACTTGCGAGATTTTTATAGCAACAATCCCTCTCGGCAGGATTTGGGTGGATGTTTGTGAGGTGTGGCGGAACGTCTACGATGTGCACGATGGGTTTCTCTTCATGAATGTGTGACTTTACATCCTGGATTGTTATCTATAAGAAAGTGTATTGAAGGAGTTGCACAATGAAGGCCATTTTGTCCATGACAAAACATTAGTTTTATTTAGTGCACGATATTTTTGGCCATAGATGGTTCAACATTGGCCAGTAAGTGGACCATGTTGTTGAATGTCTTAAATCTATCTGTAACAGGGTCTATCGATCCCATCGAGAAAATCCAGAAAAATCCTAGATGATTGCTGGACTGTTTTGAAAGTTGCTACTCGATGGCATTGAAGGATTTTCAATGTCATCGACTGATCTTCGATGTCTGCGATGCCATTGAAGGACCCATCGAATGCATGCGCAGTTTTGCGTAAGTGTGTGATTTGTTTCCTATTCTAGTTGGGTAGTATATATACCGGGTGTAATCGGGATTAGGGAAAGGATTGGAGGTGATTGGGGCTTTCTAAGGTGTTCTAAAGGGTTCAAGGGCATAGCTAGGGATTCAAGGATATTTGAGGGTTGTTCGAATTGGTAAGATCTACTATATCGTAATATTGCTTTCATAGTGCATTATTCGTCGCTTTGTGTTGTGGCTTTTTCCCACAAGGGTTTTTCTACATAAAATTCAGATTGTCTTCTTGTTGGGTTTGTTTGTGCAATTGTGATTACTTGATTCTGCCCTGTGCTTCCACAAGTCCCAATAAACCATTGTCAAATTTACCAAATCTCCAAAGTTGGGGCAGAAATGTCAGATTATACACACCTCATCCCATTCTATCTAGTCGATGGTTGATATGAAGCCTAGACTTTGTTTTGGGTTTAACCCAAACTAAAAAATGTTGTGATTTCATTATGTTGGTGGTAGACCGATTCTCAAAGATGGTGCATTTTGTGCCATGTTCGAAGACAATGGATACGTCAAACGTCATCAATCTCTACTTCAAAGAAATTGTTTGTTTCCATGGCATGCCAAGAAGCCTCACCTCCAACCAGGACTCAAAATTCATTGATCATTTTTTGCAGTCACTGTGGAGAGAGATGGGCACACAACTCAATTTTAGTTGTGCGTATCATTCACAAACCAATGGACAGATGGAGGTGACACACCATAGCCTCAGAAATCTGTTATGGGCACTAGTGGGAGACAATCCTAAGCAGTGGGACAGTTCTATCTCAAGCGGAGTTTGCCTATAAACCATTCAATAAATCATATTACAAAGATGAGCCCTTTTGAGGTGGTCTATGGAATTAATCTGGCGACTGTGTTGGATCTTGTTCCCATACGCAAGTTGGCTGGTCTAGTGGGAAGGCCAATGAATTGGCAAAACATTTGCAGGGTATTCATTCTAAGGTGCAAACTCAAATTGAAGCACAAAACACCTGCCACAAGGAAGCAACAGATACACATAAACATTGAGTCGTTCTTGAAGTAGGTCATTACATGTGGGCCATGCTCACCAAGGAGCACTTTCCTGCTAGTGACTACCATAAACTAGGAGAAAAAGATTGGCCCTCATATGATCATAGAGAAGACCAATGATAATGCCTACCATCTTCGATTGCCTAGCCGCATACAAACGGTGAACGTATATCAAGCATCTTGTCCCATACGTTGGTGACACCGCCAAGTTGAAAAAGAATGTGATGACTCGAGGACGAGTCCTTCCCAATAAGGTAGGCTAATACAGTGCAAGTGGGCCTGACCTATATGGAGGTCTAGGATCGATTAGGGCAGCCAACACCACAAGACTTAAGCCTACCAAGGTTAGTTACGAAGTTTGTTACAAGGCTGTTTAGTAGTTCCAGGGCTTATTACAAGTACTTGTTTTGAAGATCGTAGGACATTTTGTTGTATATGAATGAAATTTCATTTCTTAGAGCAAAAGACTTGAGATCCCTTCTTCTTGAATTTAGATAGGTGTTTGGATTGAATTTACAATCCAAAAGTTTTCAATTTCTCCTCAACTCCCTTCTCCTTTCCTTCTCTTGTTTTCTTTTGGATCAAAAGCCAGGCTCCGTTGATCCGTCCATCCCGTACATAGCTACTATCCCATACATGGAATGGGAAAAGGATAACCAGAAAAATAAGGCCAAAACCAAGAACAGATTGAATCACCCAATCAGTGTGATTTTTGCATTTTAGGCTATGAACTTTTTTCCTGACTTGATGGACAGTTCAGACTCATCTATTGAACTGTCCAAAATCCCCCTAACTTATGATAATTATAAAACTAGGCACAGGATTCCATACACGTGGGACCATTGTATGTTAGGGCTGTCAATGGCCTGGCTGGCCCGACGGGCTTTCAGACAGGCTTCGGCTTGAATACAAGCCTGAGGCCATTTATTAATATATCATGCATGATGGGACATGCCTAGCTCAAGCTTGGGTCATGCACAATCATCATGGTCGTGGATTGGGCCTGTTTGTTCTGACCTGTCATGGGCCCGGGCTAGGCTCTGGCCTAGGATTTTGTATGCATGCCGGGCTTGGACAGACCTCGGCCTGCCCCACTGACAACCCTGTAGTCCATTGGTCCAAACCCCCAGCATTTTGGGGCATGCCTCGAAAATCTTCTGGATAAGAAGATCCTAACCCTTGGATCAATGATTTCCAAATTGACGGTTGACAAGAAAAAAACAGAAATTGTCCCCAACCCAATGAAAAACAATCCTAAGAGCGAAGTGGGCCCCACATGCATGGAATCCTTTAAGGACAGCCCCAGCCCCTAGAGCTGTCACTGGGCTAGGCCCAGGGATGGTTTTCGCAGGAATTTTAAACTGTTTTGGCTAGGCCCGTCTGGCCCACCATAATCAAAATTTTGATTTTTCTCAGGCCTGCACCCGGCCCATTGATAACACTACCAACCCCACATAATTACTAATTTGGTAGAATGCTTGATATGTTTGATTTCTGATTCTACCATGCTTCAGAGTGTGGTAATCCTCATGAATTATCAAAATCCATGGGCATTTTTGTGATCTAAAAATGATGACTTCGATGCCTTCGAGTTGAAGGTAAGGTCAGGAATGGGCTGGTCAGGGCTCATCCCAAGCCTAGCCCATTTAATAATGTGGTCCACGACTCTGGGCTATCCTAGCCAGCCAACTTATTTATCATGGCTGAAATGTAGGGCTGTCAATGGATACCCAGACTGGACCCGACCCAATTTTAACAGGTCCAGGTCCAATTTGTTACATCCATCAAGAAATTGGGTGGCGTTCGTGTCTCACCTTGCAGGACCTGATTTAATTCGGTCTAATCGGGTTCAAGTCAGGTTCATCAGCTTGGACCCAGTTGAAATCTGGTCACTTCAGGTCAAGTTGGGTCCTGGTCAGGTCTAGTTATTTTTAATGGTAGTGTTGTAAGTGTTGAATATATTGAGAAAGCCTGTTTACACACCATGCGTGTGTCAAAGTGGCACATGTGTGTATGATCTAATCTATCCATCAGATGGACCCACCCATGTAAATGCTCTTATTTGATCCAAACCCAACTAGAAACCTAGATCTAATAACGAAATGGGTACCTGACAGCACTCAGACCAATTGGACCCAGGTACTGATATTCAAGAATGAGACTAGACCCAGAAAAACCCAAACCCGGTTTAAGGGTCCTATAGGACCTGACCGTTGATAGCCCTACTGAAATCATTTTTTTTTTCATTTTTTTAAATTTATTATTATTATTATTATTATTTTGTGTTGGCAGGTCTACTACTGCAAGGAGGATGAGGTCTGCTTATACCAATCTCTGGCCTTTGAAGTACCCTTCAAAGACAATGCCGCAGAATCAACGGCGGAGATCACACTTCCATTTACTGTACAGCCCAAAGTTCCCACAGGCAGCCTACAGTTATCAGTTACCAACTAGTCCTATACCAAAAAAAAAAAAGAAAAAAAAAGAAGAGTTTTTCTTACCTCTTAACTCAAAATCAGTGCATTGATTGATATGTTTCCTATCATAAGACCAACATCTAAAATCATGCCCAAAACAGCTTAACTTGTGGACCATCAAATGGCCTTTTTTTTTTTTTTCTTTTCTTTTCTTTTCTTTTATACAAAAAAAATATGGATTAAAATACCGATAATTTCTTTTGGGTCCCGCCCAATTTGTGCCAGATTGAGCAGGTTTTCTTGAACCAGGGTCACTCAGGGATGGAGTTCTTGACTAACTCATGCACGTGCTGCGTCTTTAATTAATAGATAGTGCTTGATCATTGATTGGGAATGTAAATGACCAAACAATGCTGATAAAAAAAATAATGTAGAGCCCCATGTATACCTATCAAAAGAATACATTAAATCGAAAATGAATTTTAAAAGCGACAATCGATACATGATCAAGCATTTGTACATTTAAGTAATGTGTAATCAGTGGTTGTTTTATATATTAGATAGAAATGACACCTAAACACCCTTGTACCACCAAATCCATGACCTAACATGTCTATCCATATTGTCGATCATTGCCGCACGTAAGCTTTGTTTCTCACATGTCTGAGAGAAATGATTTTGGGTTTTGGATTAGATTGAAGTCAGTTGCGTTTCATAGATGTGTGTGTGTGTGTGTGTGTGATGAATGCTGGGTGTTATGGTGAAAAGATCGGCCGACTGACATTTAATAAAAAGGGTACTTAAAGAGAGGTTTGAGTTTTCTTCAAGCATTTTTATTAAACAAATCTCGGATCTAATCGATATTGATAAATCTTAGTATCTGTTCTTTTAAGCAAAGTAACAATTTCTGTCAAAAAGGTAGAATTGCTTTAATCTTTTCTATGTTTGTGGGCGGTACTCTTCCTATTTCACTTTGATCAGTCATAGAGCAATCAACCTGAGTAGAGAAAAGGCACCATGCTCTGTCGTGCCGGCCTGCCGCACCTGTGAAACTATCAAAGTGTGTCGGCAGCTTCTCTTACACACACGTGAGATTAGAAGTTTTACCAGATTAGAGTTTGGCTGATAGCCGTCCATGTTTTTATTATGTGATATTATCTCAGTCTTAAGATCCAAACACAACAAAACAAGATTAGGTATGACTTTTACATCATTGGTATGAATGAATGGACAGTCCAGATCGACGAATGGCCGCCCAACATGTCAATTAAAAGGTGGGCCATAAAAGATCTTTTTTTTTTCTTCCAACTGAAAGATAACTGCAGAGTTTATTTCACCCACAAAACAGGTTAGCCAATGACTCCTTTAGATCAGATAATTAAAACCATTCTCATCTCATAATCTGATTCGCTTTGGTTTTGTCAGCACCAAACATGCATATATTAAAAAATAAATATTGTGATTTTTCTTTAAGAAAGATGACTGATTCTCATGACAAATGAGAGGGACACATCTTGCTAATCAAACCCAATTCCCAAGCAAAGACTCTCATTACTTTTAAATAAGAAATTGTCTAAAACTGACCACAAGTTAAGTGGTCCACCCATCTAATAACTTCCAACCTTTCATGTGCATGCAACATCCAACCCGTCCAAGAGGTTGGCCCCGTCTTGAGGATCACCTTGTGCAAAAATCAGCCACACCCACATTGAATGGGCAATGTTTGTACTTTTTTTTTTCATTTACGAATGGATAGATATTGTTTTATGGTGTGGCCCACTTGATGAATAGATGGGGCTGATTTTCTTTATCAAATGATCCTCACAGTGGGGCCAATCTATTGGAAGGGTTGGATGTCGCATGCACTTAATAGGTTGAAAGTTTTCTGCTATGGATTGTAACTTATGGTACAACTAGTTGGACTTGAGACCTTCTCCCTATGAAAACTAAAGAACGTTTTACTTATATTAAGGGAATAGAATACAATAGATAATCATGTGATGAGTGGGAAGATTACAAGGGCTTCTTTGTCTTAAATGACCTCTTTTGCATACCTTATCCACTTGCATGATTTTTTTTCTTTTTTAAGTGCCACAAAGCATAGATAAGACCTAGAGGCTAACTTAACAAGGACCCAACTGAGAACTACTTGTTACCCACCAAAGGTTGTAGGCTAACTTAACCTGCAACCTATTTTCCCAAGCATTCTGCCCTTGAAAACATCCTACTATTTTCAAGGGCGGAAATGGAAACAAAATTCTACGGCCATTACGAGCATTTTGCCCTCGGAAATATCCATTGATTTTAAGAGCAAAAGACCGAAGGATTATATATGTGAGCGGGTCGCCACCGGATGTTGGCTAACTTAACCTACAACCCATTTTTACAAGCATTTTACCTTTAAAAATTATTAGGCAACTACAATCAAAGCTCCTCTCTAGCCAGCTGATTATCAATCAATGGCCTCAAAATTTTCAAAATTCAAAATTTGACAATGTCCATATTCAATGTATATTATACCCCTTTCAATGTATATATACACCATCAATATAGAGAAAGTACATACAAGCAAATTATTTGTTATCATGGTATCAGAGCCAATCTTTAATCTGTACCACTGATTCAACAATTTTGACAGTCAGATTTTTCTCTACTCTATAAGACATACACTGAATCCTGGTGTAACAACCCTATGCAGATCTCTCGTCACCAGCTCTCAATAGGTGAAATATCCACACTAAAGGTGATAGAAATTCAATAGCCAAAAAGAAAAGGAAAAAAAAAAAAATTGGCTTGTGTCATTTAACCTGTTGTAGGTGATCAGTTCTTAGACCTACTAGAGAGAAATGATCACCTACAACCAGTTGTTGGCTAACCTATCCTATGACCCACTTTTATAATCATCTTGCCCTTGAAAATATGCAATTAGATTAAAAAATAAATAATAAATAAATAAAACTTTCACTGCTTGTAGGTGATCAGTTTGCAACCTATTGTCTAAGTTTCCCAACTACCCTTTAATGTAAGCCTAAGAGAAAATTACTGAAACCTACGCATTTCGAAGGTGATTGGAGGTTTACAAAAAACAACATTACATTCTCATAAAACCCAACAAACATTATTGTTATATGATGGTAATGACCATAAGAAAATAGGGGGGAAAAAATGGAAAATGTCCATGGGAAAATAATGGCCATTGTTCCATTATACATATGTTTTTTGTACGCCATTCCCATCATAACCACCCACTCTAAGATGTTATTCAAATGCAGTGATTATAATTCATAGCAATTATAATACACTAGTTATTGCAATACTAGGTTATTGAAATATTTAAATTATTCACATGCCCTAATCGAAATGGCCCACTAGTCTAAGGGGTGGGATGAGGGATTTTTTTTTTCCCGATGTAAACATGGGGAAAATAATGATATTCCCAAATACAACACTTGATCAATGGATGCGTACATATGGGTGGATATTTGTTTCAATCGTGATTTGGGGCGAGTCCAAACGCTACCTTACTGTTGAAAAAATATTTGTGGAGACATGGTTATTTTGTATCATTTTTTAATAAAAAGGATGGTTATCATGATTGTACATTTTCTATTGTTTTGACATTGTTAACGGCTGGAACAGGTGAAGTAGGGTCTAGTATTGAAGGGTAGAAATGTAGAATTAATGAAATGAAAACGATGTGAAATGAGTATGTTTGGGCAGGTATGTTTCTTCATTTAAAGAGTCAAGGGTAAGCTGTTTGCCTTATTTTAAATGTATATCACGTTTCTTGTGGAGAGAGAGAGAGAGAGAGAGAGAGAGAGAGAGAGAGAGAGAGAGAGAGAGATTGAAAAGTAAATGGATGATTCTGACCATCTATGGATGGGCCCAATATCAAAAGTAAGTGGATGATCTACAAGTAAATGGATGACCACCCAGAGAGAGAGAGAGAGAGAGAGAGAGAGAGAGAGAGAGAGAGAGAGAGATTGGTTAGTGTTAGGTTGTAGAGGTTTAACAAAGTGTCTAACAAAGAGTTGGCTTCAAGCTTTGATTTCTACATAGAAAAAGATACCAAAATATTTAAAACTAATGTAGGCTTTCAATTCCTACCAAAACCTCTAACGTAGGTCCTTTCTAAATTATGGAAGGACATGTGGTCCTGAAATATGGGACCCATGCCTCATTAATCCGAACCACTGCTTTGTTTCATCATATTTTGGATGGACCATGTTCAAAAAGTCCCACCACAATGCAACTAGAATCACTTACAAGGTGATAGCTTGAACCGTTTGATCATTGTACATTTTGGGCCATGGAAAATCCACGGTCCAGGCTGACATCACGATTTGTCTTGATTCCCAAAGGACAGCTGAGATGCACCAATTACAGTTCCGAGATGATACCATGGAGCTGAAAGAACAGTCATATGGTAGAGCCAGATGTGCAGACCAGGTTCACCCATGTGCAAGCCCCTAGCTTAGATGGTTTGTCTAAAAAATCACTCATATTATACAATCCTATTTCAATTTAATTTGTGACCATTAAAGTGATGGTGGAAAATAAAAATAATTAAACCATAAGAAAAATAACATCTTGTGATTTTGTTTTTAAAGATAAGCCATCCCTCCCCACGCGAATATATGGGTGACCCAAATTATACATCACCTTGCAATGTGGCTTGTGGATAGATGGATCTACCATATTCCAGTTCTTTCAATTCCATCATTGTAACAGATATAATATAGTGAGCTGTTTAGATTGAGCATTACCATAATGTAATAAAAAGTATAATAATTACACATTCTTTTATCTCACTCTTGAAAACATTTACATTTGATCAATAGCTCCTTTGCATGATTTATCAATATTTATGACACTTTTTCATTACAATGTTAAATTAATAAATCCATACATTGATGTATTTGTTTAGATTTAAAATTTGCACATGATCGCGATCGAGAAGTGCAATGATTATAAACATTTACATTTGACTAAGGTAGGCTATGTTTGGTTTTACAGTAGTAAAATCATAATGATGGCATTTTTTTATTTCATGACCGTACTAATCCTCAATTCAAATAAGCCTTGAAAGCCAAAAGCAACATAATATAGTAAAATTTAACATCGTAGAGGTCAAAGAACTACAATGTGATAAAACCATCTCACCAAAGGAGACAGTAAGGTAATGCATAGATTAGATTCACCTATTTGGCCATGATTCGAGTTCTCTTACCCTAATTAATAGGTGTGTCAACAACAAATCGAAATGAAGGCACTTTTCTACTGCATGACCATAGCAATCTCCAATTCAGATAAGCCTGTAGAATTGAACATGGTTGCTAAAAAATTCTAAAGAAAGTTATTTTTAAAAAAAAAAAAAAAAAAAATTTTAAGAGGACCAAAGGCTGACAGTCATTAGGGCAGTTTCCCCGACGGCTTTTAGCCGTTGGTGTCGCCGATGGCCTTTAACAAGACCCACTATTATAGAACCATCTCACCTGAGGACACATGGAAAGGTAATGCACAGATCAGATCCACCCTTTTGGTCATGACTTGAGTTGTCGCTTACCTAAGTTAGGAGGTATGTTAGTAACAAATCGTAATGATGACACTTTTTTATTGCGTGACCAAAGCAATCCCCAACTCCGTAAAGCCTTAAAAGCCTTGAAAACTGTAATATGATAGAATTAAAAAGGGTAGAACGGAAATATGCTGGAACCATCTCACTAAAGGACGCATAGCAAGGTAAGGCACAGCTCAGATCCACCCATTTGGCCATGACTCGAGTTGTCACTTACACAAGTTTAAGGGTGTGTCGGCAACAAATCATAATGATACTTTTCTGTTGCATGACCACAGCAATCCTCAATTCAAATAAGACTTAAAAGCCATAAAAACCGCAATATAGTCAAATTTAACATGGTAGGGTTTAAAGAACTGTTATAAGATAGATCCATCTCTCTTCTTCATCTTCTTCTTCTTCTTTTTTTTTTTTTTTTTTGTTAACATGTTAGTACACAACACAGTCAATTCACACTTCATTGTTAGCCACCCCCACTAGGGATCAATACCAAGACCTCAGTGTTGAAACTAGGCGTCTTTCACTCAGTCTACCACTTGAGCTATGGATCAGGGTGTAATGCACATATCTGGTCCACCCATTTGGTCATGACTTAAATTGCTGCTTACCCGATTTAAGGCGTGTGTCGGCCTACTCGCCAACTTGGGATGACTTATGGTATAGGGCTTGATCATGTGGTGCTGAATCCGAGTCAACTCGGCCGAGTCGCACTTCAATGAGTCTTTAAACCATGACAAGGAAGATGTTGCATCTTATAAAAACAAAACCCATGAGAAATCCTATCCATTATTTTCTCTACAGTTTGTCCCACTAAATATTTGACTGTTAATCTTGTCAGTTGTTTCTTCTAGGCCATCACATTAATGGCTATATATATATATATATATATAAACATCCATCTTGGCCTTATATTTGTATCATCTACCTAAGTTTTGAAATTTGGACCATTATTTCTAATTCACCTGTGGGAGGACTACAGAGACCTCTAATCAACAAGATCTTAGCCATATGGTCCATCTGTGATGGGACATTCCTGATGAACGGGTTGGATCATCAAGTGGGGAGGAACCTTAGGCAAGGTGGATCCAACCCGTCCACTAACTAAAAGGGGGAAAAGGCCAAACATAAAAAAACAAATAAAAGGGGACAAGATAGAAAGTGCTTTGGAAACAACCACATGCGTTTTGCATACACTCCCTTTTTTCTCCTTTTGTACCATCACCCACTAATCATTGCTAGGAATAAAAACAAGGGCTCAGGTGGGCCCCACATCAGGCCAACTAGTGGAAGACAAGCCCACTTGGGCCAGCCAGTAAGATGCCTCCACGTCATCATTGAGTAAGGTGGACAGGGTGGGTATGGGCAGCACCGAGCTGCCGTGGGAGGCACGACAAGAAAGCTGACGTCATCACGGTTCCCTGATTGTTGGGTGAGGATTTGCTAGTATACATCTCGATGCATTGTAAAATGATACATCGGGACTGTGGCCGTTGGATTTGGCATTTTTCAATGATCCAAACGGTTCATTTGATAGGGATTCCCTTCGATGGGGATGTCCCGGAAAAATATCAGATTGGATGCTCCATACCTTCGATTATACAGAAACTATGGTGACCATTCACCCACGATACGATGTAAAACTCGTCATATAAACGGCTTGGATCATTGGAAGATCATCTACATTCAAAGGTGAAAGTCCGGATGTATCGAATTGCAATACGAGGCGGATGTATTCTAACAAACATATTCATGTTTATACGCAGGTACACTGTAGTCTCCTAATTCAACACGCGTTTAGATCCGTACACGTCCACACGCGTAAACACGTTAAAATATAAAGCACATGTGTGAGATCTGAACCTTCCATAAGGATAGAAATAATTCCTAAATATTTTTTCTAAAAAATTAGAAAATTTCATTCTTTGGATAGGCTGACAACATGCAAAGTTAATTGATGGTTAAAATCTTTTTCCCTAGCCATCCATTTGCGTTGATGTTCTATGGCCCACATGAGGTATGAAATGCCCTGATTTTTATGATAGAAGATCTAAACATTGTATCTCACCTGATAGGAAACTCAGATCTCACACGTCGTACATCATGTCACACGCTACATGTGAATTTGTGGGGCTCCCACACGCGTGAGGAATTAGCAAACTACACGCAGAACATGTGAGATGCTGATGAGTAGAGAGGTGGATTGTTATTACACCTCCTAAAATTGATAGTTCCACCCACGCAAGGCTAATTTGGTCATTATAAATAGTCAAAACGAAAACGCTCGGGTACTGTAGAAGCTTGATACACGGTCCACATGCACAGAAAAATTGGAACCGCCCAAATAGTGGGACCCAGTGGAACTGCGTATATCCTCAAAGTCAGATTGAATCCAACAAAGAGACTCTATTTTTAAATGATCCAAACCATTGAAATGATGGGCCCCACTGTGGATGGCCTTCAGCAGGTGGGCCAACAAATAAACGGTTAATAAATGATAAAACCCAACTAATTCTACGGCTAAGATCCTCAGAGATTTTAGTAAATGGGCCATAAAGATTCGAGAGTGAGTCATCGCAGGGGTGAAACGTGGGATCCACGTGGAAAAATTGAAAATGTACACGTGGCAGGATGATGCGTATCAGGACCGTCCATCGAGAGGACCCTATTATGGATGGCCTACGTTTAGACAGTCAAACTAACACTTTTCAAATGGCCAGGATCATCCCATATATGTGTATCTTGAGACATATGCCATCCATAGAAGGGCCCACTAGATGGACAGTCACGATTACCACATTACACTGCCACGTGTACCGTAACGATATATCGGTCTGACGGAGTGCGGTTCCTAACGTCTCCTCTCTACTTCCGGGATAAATATTAGTATATTACAAGTGGAGCTATTATGATACTCGGGCAGCATATGATACTTGATACGCAGGCACTTAGAATAAGTACACGTGGCATTATTTTATTCAAATTAAACCTTTAAAATTGTGGAACCCACTGACACCTAGTCATATTGGAAAATCAGATTCGTTTAATAAGGTTAATCTCTGATTTGTTGACAATTGTTTGTTGAAACGGGACCATTGGATTTTTAAATTTCAACCGTACAACAAATTTCCACCAATGCTATAGTTAGATAATCAAATAAAATCAATTTTTGGATTCTAGTACATATAAAATGGAAATATAATTTGGACAGTTTAAATCGACTCATTTAAATTTCACGTATGCAACTTGTAAGCAGTTTCTAAGCGCATGCGTATCATCAATCACACTCTGCCGGTGTATCAAAGTTTTTCTCCAGTAGTGTGTGTGACGCTTTATACGCAGGCACCCACGTAATCGTACACGTGTCATACATAAACTTAAACTAAACCGTGTGGGACCCACGATCGTTAGGTCACAGTCACAAAATCATATTGCTTGAACAATCCTGACCTTTGACTCGTCGACACTCGGTTGTTGAAATAGGGCCATTTTTAGCCGTCCAATCAATTTCCTCCAATCCAATAGGCAGATAGCATCTTCAATTATTGGTTCTTGATATATAAAGTGGGACCATAATATATACAGTTTAATATAAATTAATTTTATGCCACATCTGCAATTTTTTACATAATTTCCAACTCCCCGTGTATCATACATCACCCTCAGTCTGGAAATTGAGCGGGGCACACATGAAATTAAGCAGAATAAACTAGAAATTGAGCGGAGCAAATATGAAATTGAGCGGGGCTAACGAAAAATTCAATGGGGCAAACATAAAATTGAGTGGGGCAAACACGAAATTGAGCAGGGCAAACTGAAAATTGAGCGGGACAAACATGAAAGTGAGCAGAAGTCAACGAGAAATTCAGCGGGGCAAACAAGAAATTGAGCGGGGCAAACATGAAATTGAGCGGGATAAACTAGAATTGAGCGGAGCAAACATGAAATTGAGCGGGACAAACTAGAATTGAGCGGGGCAAACATGAAATTCAACGGAGAAAATTAGAAATTCAACGGGGCAAATATGAAATTAAGCGGGGCAAACATAAGGTCTATGTTAGGGACCGAATGCATTTTATATAGGGGAGTAGCTATGGGAGAGAGTTCTGTCAGTCTTATCACAGGGTATATGTTATATCCAGATTGTACATCCATTTGACGAGCTTGTCTTAAGGCTTAAAATGAAAAATAAGACAGATCTAACTATCAAGTGAACCACACTACAAAAACTAGTAGAGGATTGAACGTCTACCATTAAAACCCTTTTTGGGCTCACTGAAGTTTTGGATCAATACGAAATTTGTTTTTACTCTTCATTCAGGTGTTTGTGACCTTATGAAAAGATTGGATGTAAAATAAACATTACGGTGGGCCCTACAAATTGTTTAACGGTGAAAATCATTATTGCTACTACTATTTATGGTGTGGTCCAGATGATCTTTGGATATGATTCAGTTTTTTGGATAATGCTCTAAAATAATCTAGATATAATAAATACATCATTGTGTGGCTATGCGACTTTGATCTCCTTTGAACTATTCGTACAACGTAGAGATCGAGGAGCGTGAGTGCTCCTCTTCCAACGACACGTACCTACAGCAGTTGTACACCGGCCAATCAGCTTTCCTCTCCGGCACAACACGTGATTATTTGAGGCGCTGATATGTTACGAAAGTCTAACGGTGGATTAGGTAGCCCTACCAGTTCTGAGCTCCAGACAGACTAGTGTTTCTAGGCTTAACATGTTTATTTGTCATCTAACTGGTTCATAAGGTCTCTTAAACATTAATGAGGGGAAAACATAAATATATTTTGTTTCCCACCATTTGCCCCGCTGAATTTCATGTTTGCCTCGCTGAATTTTATGTTCGTCCCACTAAATTTCATGTTTGCCCTGCTCAATTTCTCATTCGTCCTGTTCAATTTCATGTTCGCCTTACTCAATTTCATGTTTGCCCTGCTGAATTTGTAGTTTGCCCCGCCCAATTTCTACTTTGCCCCGCTGAATTTCGTGTTTGTCTCGCTCAATTTCATGTTTGCCCCACTGAAATTTATGTTTGTCCCGCTCAATTTCATGTTTGCCCTACTCAATTTCTCGTTGGCCCCGCTCAATTTTATGTTTGCCCTGCTCAATTTCATTTTTGTCTCGCTCAATTTCTAGTTTGACTACAAAGTGATTGAAATTGACCACGAAGTGAATGAAATGGATTTTCGACCATTGACCCGATGGAATCTTGAAAAATAACTAGGTTTGTTGGCTAAATTAGCTTCTCCTACCCTAAAATCATACGTGGTATGTTAAGTAAATTATTTTAATTTAAGAGACATGCTTGTTGAAAAAATAAACAAAGAAATGATTTAAAAAAGAGAAAAAAATTATATGCTCATATATACATATTTATATAAATATGTATTAGAGAAAAATATATGTAAAAAGAAATTTAAAAAAAAAAAATTAAATGTGTAAATTGCAACATAGTATTGCTTGGCTACGGTTATAGCTATGGTTATAGCTACGGTTATAATTCGTAGCATTAGGTTCCTGGTTTTTTTTATTTTTTTCCTTTTGTAATCCACACTGCCTTTTTATGGGTCCCATCATGAGGTCTGTGTTATATCCAAACGGCCCATCTATTTGGCGAGCTCATATTAAAGCTTGAGACGTAAAATAAGACAGATCTAACTATCAAGTGGTGGGCCCTACAAAATTTTTAATGGTCCAGTTGACCTTTGGATATGATTTTTTTTTTTTTTTGGATAATGCTCCGAAATGATCTCGAAATATGGATGAACGTTGTGTATATAATAAATACAGAGTCGTGGGGCCACGTAACTTTGATATATTCTGAGCCGTTCGTACAACTCTCGGTTGGAGGAGCGTCAGTGCTCGAGTAAATGGAGGGGTAAATCGTCCTCAGATTCGCTGTCCGTACGCTCAGGTCTAAGTTGCGAAACAAAGTTTGTATTGTTTCCTAAAAACAGCGTGGATAAAAGGTGGGGTCCACAGTCCTAAATTTCTCTTTTCTCTGCTGACGCACGCGGATTGCACGAGCCTGACTTGCGTGGGCACGCGGGTCCTGCGTGGTACAAACATGCATCAGATCCATCCCGTCTATTAGGTGCATAGTCCCATTTTCACGTGTTGTAGCCCACATGAGTCTTGGTATGTATCATTGGAAATCTATTCATCCTGGCGTGGTGCATCAGACGAATGGATTGGATGGCATATACAATAGACAGTGGACCCCACACGCAGTTTGAACTATTTTAATGGTGTGTGTCCCAACTCAACAGTTTTCCACGGTATAGCCTACCTGATTGTTTAATAGCCCTGAATTTTGGGGCCCAGTCCAAGCAAAAAAGATGGATCACGTGATGGACGGCGTAGATCTCACCCACATGAAGCTGTTCCGTCCATGTCAGCGGAAGTCCGTACGAAAGTAACGTTAGCGTGATGGATGTATTTATCAGTCAGGTCGGTGTCAGACACGAGACATATGAAGCCTTGCAGTGGAATCGGCTACCACATCTGCATTACACAAACCGTAAAACACACAACTCTGTGGGGCCAGCACTTTATATGTGTAATATCCAATCCGTCCATCATGTACTATCCTCGACATTGAGGCATAAATAAAACAATTAGCGAGATCTATTACTCATATGGACCACACCACAGGAAGAAAAAAAAAAGAAAAAAAAAAAAAGGAGATGGTATTTCAGCCATAGGTTTTTGTGTGTGGCCACCATGATGTGTATCTTTAATCAAAGACGTTAATCATGTGTAAATCACCATGATAAAGAGAACACACGAAGTTCGTCCTTCAAAAAAAACTCATACAGGCCACACCACTTGAACTTGGAGTTTTAGAAGCAATTTTGTATTGTTTTCATTGGTGTGGCCCACTTGAGCATTTTATTAAGATGATATTTTTTATTTACGGTGATAATAATATTTCTCACCTGATCGACGGAGTAGAATTGGTTGGATGTTTTACGGGCTGCATAAAACAGGCGTAACAAACGACTCTGGTGCAAGTCATTTCAACTTTGGTGATACAAGTTCAACAGAGCAAGGCTTGTAAAAATCACCGTGATTTATCTCCGGACCATTCCTTTACCGTGGTGCACCTAACATATGGGATTACATATCTAATGGTTGGAGTGAATCTCACGTATACATCACCATAAACCCTTTAAAAAATTGATAGACATTCATGAAATTTCCTTTCTTTAACCTATTACCCTATTTAATTTTTGGAACAGTTTAGAGAGGGACACTGCTTACTTTTTAATAACTCATCATAATGTGTATATAAAATCACTCTAACCTCGCCCAACAAGGTGCAGCCTTAACAGTGGGGCCCACTTTATGTGCCTATTATATATCCATGTGGTCCATCTATTTCTACATATTATTGTAGGGCATGGGCCTAAAAATAAAGCAATCAAAATTTTAGATAGAACATCCTACATGAAATAATTAATTCTTAGGTGGACCACATGACTTGAAATAACAATGATTGACAATTAAAAACTTCTTGTGAGCGACAAAAGTTTGGGATCAAACTGATATTTATTTTCCACTTTCATCCAAGTATTTGTGACCTTATCAACAGGTTGGATGATAAATAAACACTACCATGGACATTAAGCTGGGCCAATGAAGTTTTTAATGGTGGAAATTCAATCACCACTGTTTCCTATGACGTGGTCCACCTGAGATTTGGATTTACTTCATTTTTTGGCCCATGCCCTAAAATGGTCTGGAAAAATATATGGATGGCGTGGATATACAATACATACATCAAGGTGGGCCGGGGCAGCATCTAATCGGCTTCGTTGATGCAAGGGCTATAGGTTGCATATGGATTGATTCAGTTCTGTGGTCCACATCCATGTGAAATTCATGTCATTTAAGACCAATCACTATACATTTCAAGAAACTCCCTATGCGTGGGGTCCACATCATTTAAACTTCATATATGTCATTGTACAACATGGCTCATATTCAATTTCCAGCTACACATCAGGAAAGGAGACAGATCCACCGCACAATGCATCAATTGAACCATCACCATTGCATGGCCCACCACCCATCATCAAAGATGGAGAGTTTAAAATCGACAGCTCCAAATGTCACTGTTTTCTTTGTATTCTCATTTGGCACACCTCCTTCATGTACCTTCTAAAGCTACGCACCCCCCCATATGATGACAAGGCACATGAAGCTAAAGTACGCCGGTGGGGGACACCTTAAGGGTGGGCACATGGCTATTGGACGTTGCTCTTAAATACTTTGGCGGATCCGATAACTTCTTTGATGGAATTTTTGCTTGAAAAAGGGATTTGCCGATTATTCGAATCTAAAGAGATATCCGAATCCATATACGAAACCGTAAAAAGACGTACCAGGGTTAGTTTCTCCAACGTGAAGGAAACGAGTTGACGTGTATGAAATCCACCCGTTCGATCAGGTACACCACCCTCTTTTTAGCCTTGATCCCAAAAATCAGACTGATTCAACACTCATGTGGGCCACCTGATAGGTACAAGTATAAAAACCACTAAATTCATCTAGTATGGCTCACCTGGATTTTGAAAATCCGTGAATTTTTGGGTAGTTCTTTCATCCTTATGAGGCACATCAGATTAATGGATGAGATGACATGTAAATACCACATTGGGCCTTTATAAAAAATTAACGGTGGACATCTCATCTAAACTGTTTTATATGGTGTGGCCTACCTGGTGTTGGATCATCATGGCTTTTACGTTCCAATGTGAAAATGAGGCGACGTACCTAATAGACAGGGTGGATCGCGTCGTACGCTAGTGAGGATCCTTTCCCTTCTCTCTCTGATCATGTGGGCGATGGGCCGTAAAAGCTGAATTAATTGGTCGACAGGACACAAGGACACCTGAGGGAAATGGCGTGAACCTGAAGAGAAAATTTTTTATACTCCGGCAGAGTATGATGATTGATACTCAAGAACTAAAAAATTACTTTGAACTTGCACATATGACTTGTGATTAATTAAAAATAAACCGTTCAAATAATGTATAACAGTTTACGTGTATCATTTACCAAAAATAGAATATATTTGATCATTGACTATCAGATTGATGAGCATTTTTGTTGAACGGTTAGAATAAAAACATTCAATGGTCTTATTTCAACTGATAAGTGTGCTGGAATCAGAGACTAGGATTATTTCAACCAATCTGATTTTTCGGATTGTGACTTAGAGATGGTAGATCCTTCAATTTAGTTAGTTGATTTTGAGTTTGATATATGCCACGTGTACCATCGCTGTGTTACCGGTGCATCGACGGTTATGCACAGCCAGAGTATCGAATAACACCCCGTACCTGAATTTATATCCAAAGACTGCCATAACCCCACCAAATGGAGGAATGGGGAGTGGATTCGGTCAGGTCGGACGCGGATTGGCTACTCCCCCTGACACCAGCCAATGGCTGGTGGTCGGTGCTCCGTGGGACCCATCATGATGTATGTGTTTCATCCATGCCGTCCATCTATTTTTACGGATCATTTTACAATATGAGACCAAAAATGAGGCATATTCCAATCTTAAGTGGACCACATTACATGAAACAGTTTTTAATGAGCGTCGACCATTAAAAAACATTTTGTGGCCATAAAAGTTTCGGATCAAGATGATTTTTGTTTTTTTCCCTTCATCTGGGCCTGTATGACCTAATCAACATATTGGATGTCAAATAAACAGTACAGTGAGCCTTATGAGGATTTTAATGATAGATATCCAACCACTATTGTTTTCATGTGGTGTGGTCCACCTGAGATTTATACACCTCTCATTTTTGGGATCGAACCATAAAATGATATTTAAAAATGGATGAACGGAATGGATGAAACACATACATCATGGTGGGGCCCACAGATCACCGACCACCAGCTCCGGGGCTGGTGTCAGGGGGAGTAGCCAATCCGTTTCCGGTCAGGTCGCAGTAACACAAGTTCGGTCAGGCCGTGACAGGGGGCCCACCTTGATGTATGGGTTGTATATCCACACCGTCCATACGTTTTTCCAAATAATTTTGGGGCATGATGTAAAAAATGAAACAGATCTAAATCCCAGGTGGACCATACCACAGGAAACAGTAGTGATTGAACGTCCACCATTAAAAACTTCTTGTGGTCAACAAAAGCTTTGGATCAAGTTGATATTTGTGTTTTCGTTTCATCCAGTCCTGTGTGACCTTTTCAACGGGTTAGATGGAAAATAAACATTATAGTGGGCCCCAGAAACTCTTTAATGTTAGGCGTTCAATCACCACAGCCTCCTTTGTTGTGGTACACCTGAAATTTGGATCTGATTCGTTTTTGGGACCATCAAATAAAATGAGCTGAAAAACCGGATGGACGGTGTGGATATACAACCCATACATCAAGGTGGGCCCCACAGTCACGGCCTGACCGAACTAGGCTTTACCCCGACCTGATCGAATCTGCTCCCAATCAACGGCCAGAACTCAATTTGTATTTATGACACTTACAGGGTTAATTTCGGGACAAGTAGTTAATGGAGTTTACTTCATTTTTTTTTTTGGAACGTATCGTCTATTTCTGCAACTGACGCGGGCCATCCACACGTGTTGCTGACAAACCCACACGTGTGTGGGCCCACTGAGGTGGTCCATCCATTTATTTGGGATATCGTGGAACATCTGAAGAGTGAAACGGCATGACTTATGTGATTTGTATGTCAGAGAAGAAGATCTAACAAGGATTATGTCCCACTTATTAATGTGCCAGATTGACATGCGTACTTGCGCGTGGACACACGTGTGTAATTTAGGACAGCTTCAGTCCGGAATGAAATCTTTTTCACGAATGTCTGTGGGCCAACTGGAACCCACCGATGCTAAACAATCACCACCTATGGGTACTCGAGTCTAAACAACACCGTTGTTTTGGACCATGATCCAATAATAACCAAACAGTCGAGGGAACATTAATGATGTAATCACCATCGATCTTCCTAGCCCTTATTTGGATGGTTGCCATCGCCCGATCAGGTTTATATAAGGGCCATGTGCAATTCACGGTGGGCCTGCTTGTCCACCATGATCAACATAGTCCGCTCATTTGGGACCTACTAGATCAGAGAGATGGGGGCGCAGATTCAGTTGGATGGGGATGGTGGGGCCCACCTCGATGTATGTGTTATATATCCAGCTCATTTTAGGGTATGGCCCCAAAATTGCAGCATTTCCAAATCTCAACGGTGGTGATTGGCAATTAAAAACTTTGTGGGCCACACAAGTTTCGGATGGAGCTGATGTGTGTATTTGATCCTTCATCCATACATGTCTGTGTGACCTTATCAAAAGCTTGGACGGCAAATAAACATTAGGGTGGACCCTAAGAAGCTTTTAACAGTGGGCCATCAATGATCACTGTTTCCCATGGTGTGGTCCACCTGAGATTTGGATATGCTTCATTTTTTGGCCCATGTCCTAAAATGAGCTGGCAAAACGGATGTAGCGCGTGGATACACAACACATCCATCTAGGTGGGCCCCACCCCCACGGTCGGGTCTGAATCCGCGCCCTGGAGAAACGATATATACATGTTTTCCTCTTTTTGGTATTAAAATGGTACATTTCTGTGCAATTAAAATATCAAAAAGGCAGAAAACAGAACTGATCACACATGTGGGACCGAACTATCTGTCTCACAAGCATGCCTCTTTTGTGGACCGTCAGTACCATGAAAACCGCAGGCCCCACCATGAAGATCACGCCCATCCATCAACTAGGTAGGCGACAACTGTCTGTTGAGTCAGACCATCGGTTTTCCAATGATTCTGATACAGTGGCCCACCTTATCATCGTACAAGCATGATTTTTTCAGAAGCTGATATCTATGGTGGGACCTAGCGTTTCCTTGGCATTGATTTCCTACATGAATAGCATTTTAGTGGGAAAAATGGTGCGGTATCACAAGTTCTGGTACGTCGCTATAGGTGATCAGTTGTACCAAGAAAAAAAAACAAAAGGATGCATGCATCAACAAAAGGGGGTGTACGTATCATTTCTCTCTCTCTTTTTTTTTCTTTTTTTTTTATGTATTATGGGAAAATCTCACAACAAATTTACAATATTACCCTCCAACTGCATTTCCCTCGTTTGAATCTCTAGGGTCATTGTTGTCAAACCCGTTAAAAATAAGACAATAGAATTAAATATCCACAATTGACTAAACTGCCATCAGATTGAGGTTTCTCCAAAGAGATTTAAGAAAAAATTCAAGGGCATTTCCGTCAATTTGAAGATTAGAACGGGTTTTTTCGTAATTTCTAAATAAAAAAATCTTCCATTGCGCGTTCCGGGACAAAGTCATGTATACAATAAAATACATGAATTTTTAAGAAAAGAAACAAGAGGACACCTGGCAGCCGGCCGTTAGCTCGGCGCGATCCGAGCCGATCCGAGCAGGCTTTCCGACGCGGCGCCGGTCGAGAGAAGCTCCGTTAAGGCGCTCATGGCTCGGACTTGCATCTCCAAAGCTGCGATGTAATCAGTCGCTTCTTCGAGAAGGACCGGAAATGACAGTTTCCGGCAACCGGGAACAAGCCGCCCGAGAACCCGGACACGCTTCTGCAAAGCCGGTAATCTCTTCTCAGGCAACCGGCAAATTCCGACTTTCGATCTCTTCGACTTGCTATTTCCCGTCACCGCCTTCTTCCGGGTCTTCAACTTAAGCCGGCTCGAGAGAATCGCGCGGCTCCACCTCGTCCGACCCCGCGCCGCGATGGCCAGGGCCCGGTCGGCGGCTTCTCTGACAACTCGGCTCGGCGACGGAGCGGGCGCGGAGGGGCTCCGGCGGACGAACCGGAGAGCCTCTAAAAGCTTCGATGAGTAGTTCCGATGCTCAGCCTCCGTTTTCCATCGCGCTTGCGTTTTCTTCCTCTTCTTGTTCGAGTTTCGGGTTTTACTGGAATCCTGGTCGAGATTTGAGATCGGAGACGCCATCGAGTTCGAAACCTTGCGAGAAAATCAACTCAAAGAGGCACTACGCGATATTTTCGGCGATCGGAAGAGAAGTAGACCTGCAGGAAACGAGAAATAGCGATAAGTTTCCGATCGATTCTTTTCCTTGTTCCGATCTCATACAAAACAAGAGAGAGAGAGAGATCAGATCGGATTTTTAGGAAATCATGATTTTGAATCAAAGGGTCTATCCGCCAATGGATTCGTACCTGAGAGAGAGAGAGAGAGAGAGAGACTTTGGAAAACTTGAAATCAGAGGTCCGATTTCCGCGATAGGATTCTTACGTTTGACAAAGAGAGAGGGAGGGAAGGAGAATCGGATTCTGGAAATTGTTGAAATCAGAGGTCCGATTTCCGCGATGGGATTCGTAACTTTGACGAGAGAGAGAGAGATAGATGCGTCTGCGACGGTATTCGTACCTTGGAGAGAGAGAGAGAGAGATAGATCGAACTCTGGAAAATCTTGAAATCAAAGGTCCGATTTCCGCGCTGGGATTCGTAGCTTTGGAAGAGAGAGAGAGAGCTGGGGCTGAGGTTGGGTGGGAGGAGGGAAGAGAGGCTTTAAAGGAATCACGCGATCCCACGCGTCGCTTCCTTAATCACATTAAATGTCTTCCCGATTTTTCATGCGCCGAGGTTCCATTCTCTCTCTCGTTTCTGTTTTTGTGGAACTGGGAGTTATACTCTACACATGCCCCGCATATTTCCGTACTATACACCTGTTTTGTTTTCTGATATGTGGAGCCCATTTTTTCTCAATCCTGACCATCCATATCTTGATTCATAGACTGGATATCTAATTCCCAATGAATATTCCATAGACCAAATATTACAAGCTTTTCTAGTTGAATATGGATAGTTGCATTTCTCTTATTAACCGTCTATTTTTAATCTACAAATTGAAAGATTGATGATGTCCTAAAAATGGGTACTTTGGGTATGTAGTCCATCCATAGACGTACAAAACATTCCAATGGCCTGGATTAATGAATCATGGGCCCACTTATGAGATTTGAAAACCAGTGTATATTGTGGATCAAGGCGAGCCACGTAGATATGATTCCTCACTGGGCAGCATCAGAAGGAGAACACTGTACTGCTGTGCGCCGCTGGTACAAGTAACAAGTCTGACTACATTTAGATCCAACCGTTGATCTGATGTGACAAATGATAGGGGAATACCGCAAAAATATCCAAATTTGGAAGATCTTAGCCGTTCGATCACGGCCTATAGAAGGTTGATTAAAAAAAAATAAAAGAGAGGTCTAGATAGAAGGCCTGACGTTGGACAACCAGAACGTTACGAAGGGGATATTTTAATGGGCGTGGCATCCATGATACGGCCATCAATTCAACGGTGGCGATCACTTAATAATTGTGCCACACTCATACTAGATTGGTAAATATGCCCGGATGTCTCATGGCCCTACGGTTTCTCAAATGACTGATTTAACCCTTCGTATATAACGGAAGTGATAAGGGGAGTCTGTAATACGAAATGATAATGGCATGGCGATTCACGCGAGGAGAAATTATATACACGCGAGTCTATAATACTCCGCATATTTCAGAAAATAAAGGGATTTTTTTTTTAATGAAAAAGAATGATTAAACACATTTTTCTTTTTCTCTTTCAAACAATTACCACTAAAAAGATTTTTGGGGGTGATTTATAAATTAGATATTAGTGGACGCTGGCAATTAATAAAATTAAATCAAATTTTTTTTTTTTATAATAGAGATGGAACGAATTATTCCAAATGGCTCAAAAATGAATGATTTGAGAGAGGTAAAGAACACCATTGTTACCTATACAATTTTCCTAATACATATAGAAATTTTAATTGATTTAATTAAAATATTCTGTTTTAAACTTATATTTATATGTGTGTGCGTGCACGTGTGCGTGCATCATTTGCTTCATTATTTTGATTACAAATTACATTAAACCATGCTTTTTAATCCTTCAAAATTTTCATGTTTATAATTCTTCGACACCAACTTGTCAATGGGACTTGGCCCCTTTGGTACCTAGCTTGATATTGGTCGGTGCTAGAAAGGCTACGCGGCTCCACTGTGATGCTTGTGCTATGTAATATCATCCATCCATTTAGGGAGCTTGTATAGGGTGTAAGCTTGAAAGTCAGGAAGATTCAAATCTTATATGTAGGTATTCTAAGAAATAATAGAATTTTTAAATTGTCATTGAGACGTTGTTGTAGTTATAAAAGTTATGGATTAGGCTAATATTTGCATTTTTCCTTTTAACCGAGTCGAGCTTGGCACAGCTCGGCTTGACTTGGCCAGTAGCTAACCCTATCTCAAACTCAACTCGACTCTATCTTCAAGCTTAACTAGCCAGCTCGGCTCGATTAGGTCAGCAGCTCGGGTCAGTTTAAGTTAAGTTTGAGCTTGTGTGACATTTTTTCAAACACACGGTGCATCTTTAATCTATCAAATGTAAAACAATAACAACAGTTTGCATATATTTCATCAAACACTTAGTGTGCAACATCAAAATCAAGATATAAGAATAGGTTTTTACTTTTTGTAGTGATTTGTTTTGTATCCATTAATTCATCTCCACCAACCACTCCCACGGAGAATGTATGCACCCAAAACAACTCTTTGTTGAGTCATTTCATCAAACACTCGGCAATCAACGTCAATATCAAAATAACTGAGTCATCGAGCTGATTTGATCCGAGTCTAATCGAGCTCGGGCAATCTTGAAATCAGCTTAAAATTTTTTTGAGCTCCAAAATCATGTTCAATTAGGTCTGAATTTAATTTCGAGCTAAGGCAAGTTGAGCGAGCTAACCGAGCTAACTCGACTCGTGTACAACTCTACTCAAATGGCATATAATGAATGTGGTAGCTCTTATAAAGCTTAAGGGCAAAGGTGACTAAGATTGGATGTTGTCCTTATGTTGAGCTTCACGTGACGAGATTTGATTGGATGGCAAGTCATCTTAGAAACAGTCATACAAAGAATATTCGAAAGTTGTAGGTTGGGTGACTCCAATTTTAAAAGTAGCAATGCTGAACAATCAAATCTTCCCACCAAGTGATGCCGGCCTAGTCAGTAAGGCCGAAAGAATAGTAAATCACCAGCCTACCCAATCAAAGTCCGATAAAAGGGGACACGGTTTGACTAGTAACCCTACACTTGCCACCTAAGCTAGTGTCAAAGGTCCATGGCCCCACTATAATGTACGTGTTTTATTCACACTATTCATTCATTTTTTTTTGTGCTCATGAAATAATGGGGATTAAACACTTATTATTGAAAACTTTTTAGGGGCTATAAATTTTTTAGATCAAGTTGATATTCATGTTTTCCCTTCATTCATGTCGTCTGGCTTTATCAATAAGTTCAATGACAAATAAACATTACCATGGGTCCTATGAAATTTTTAATAATAAATATTTAATCAACATTAATTTTATGCAGTGTGGTCCACCTGAGATTTGGATCTGCCTTATTTTTGTGCTCATGCCCTAAAATGAGCTAGCAAAATGGACAGACATTGGATAAAACACGTACATTATGATGGGGCCCATGGAGCTTTCACACAAACTAACTTAGTATGTTAGGTCACTAGCCAAACTGTGTCCGGTTAAGGAGAGGAAGACTGTGGCATCAAGTCTACAACAATGATGTCCCAACAAAGTATACAATTTAGTTCTTTTAATCTCTATATCTGAAGTGATGTCAGCCTAGTTAGTAAAGCCAAAATAGTAGTAAATCCCTAACCTACCCAATCCAAGTATGATTAAAGGGGACGCGGTTTGACTAGTAACCCTACATTTGCCACCTAAGCTAGTGTCAAACGTCCGCCCCACTATGATGTATGTGTTTTATTTACACTATTTATTCATTTTTTTCAGCACATTTTAGGATATGAGCCTAAAAGTGTGCTAGGTCTA
Organism: Magnolia changhungtana; assembly: GCA_030180095.1. Lineage (NCBI taxonomy): Eukaryota > Viridiplantae > Streptophyta > Magnoliopsida > Magnoliales > Magnoliaceae > Magnolia > Magnolia changhungtana. The sequence goes on from JASAUF010000378.1 coordinate 6,632,004, forward strand.
AATCACAGGTAGACCATGGGACATAAAATATGTGGGGATTGAACCTTTATCATTGAAAACTTTTTAGAGGTTGCAAAATTTTTGTATCAAGTTGATATTTATGTTTTCCCTTCATCGACCTATGTGTGACTTTATCAATAAGTTGGATGGCAAACAAACGTTACAATTGGTGCTGAGAAGTTTTTAATGATGGACATTCACTGTTTTAATATGGTGCGGTCCACCTGTGATTTGAATCTGCCTTATTTTTGTGATCATGCCCTAAAATGAGCTAGCAAAATAGATGAACGGTGTGAATAAAATAGGTACATTATGGGCGGTGGGGCCCACGGAGCTTTCACAGCAACAAACTAGCTGTGTTAGGTCACTAGCCAAACCGCGTCCGGTTAAAGGGGCTCCCGAAAATTCGCGTCCTATCTTGTGTTGGGGAAATGGTTCGTTTCTCCTGGCGCGAGGCGCCTCAGCATTTTTTCAATACGTAATGGACCGTTACAACTATCGTAATTGCTGGGATCATAGAATTTGTTTCTCTGCTAACTGAACTTGCACACGTGGCATCATACTGTCCCTATACCACGATTGATGCGAGTACAAGCAGTTCATCAACGGTGGCCTTTTGCGAAACGGCCCTGATCTTGCACGCGTGGCACGTGGGCAGGTTTGCCCTACCATCCATGGAGTCAGATTCGTTTCTATAGCCATCCATTTTTCAATCATGGATGGAATAGAAGGGGTCATCTGATGAAAGTGATTGTTTGGGACCATTTGCAATCCGTGATGGGTTTGAGCATGTGGATGGTTCGGATTGCTGATTGGACGAACATGTCATAGACAGTCTTCCCCATTGATTGGATGGTTGTAATTATCCGAGTATGATTTTTCATGGTGGCCCGTTAATTATGGGTTGGCCCTAATTGACGGTCCACATAAATCGACAGGAGCATCTAAAACAGTTAGCGGCTAGGATCTTGAAATCTCAAGAGTTTTCGAGCATGGTCCACCCACATATATAGTCGCAACAGACCAACGGTCTGGATTATTGAACCAAGTTTATTCATGTACTACAATTCTGGCTTCGGTGAAAGAAAGCATTGATATGATGGGCTTACTATGAATGGTCCATCCAACAAAAATATCCTAGATTGGAGAAGATAATAGCCCTTAAATGCAGGCATGAAAATATAGCAATGGCCTATATTCGACCAGGAAAAGGCCAAAGATCCAATGGCTGCCATCTTCCAATCTAGGAAATTTTAGGCGCATGGGGCATCTAGGATGTGACATTTCAAATCAACGGTTTGAATGACCGGATTTCAGTTGTACAACCTGATACTCGAGCTTACTGCAGATTAACTTCTGAAAAATTACAGTTATGCTTCTGTATTTTGTTTTGTATTTACTATTCTATACCTACATTTCGGAAAATAATTACTTGCTTCTTAAATAGAATATATTTATATGGACAAAAATGCCCACTTGCCTGTTGAGTGTTGACTACAAGATAAACAATACTTCCTATTTTCAACTGCCAAAAATCCTTGTGGCACACGTGTGAGCAATTGCAATCTTGTGATCATGTGGCCACAGTTGCACGAAAATCTGTTTTTGAGAAGTTTTTCAGTGATTTAGACAGCTAGTGGGCCATGGCCAAAAGCTCTTCTCCAACGCACATTTCATGGGCCGCCATACAAACATCACACTGATCAGAAACTAAGGATGGTAAAAGGAACTAAGCCAAATCAAGGATAGATTGGATCATCCAATCAGTGCAATTTTTGTATGGTTATCTAAGAAATGTCTTATGGACTCAATGGACGGTTCAGATTGATTGATTAAACTGTCCAAGTAGACCAATGGAACTGGGAGCACTATAGCTTACCATGGTCATCAAGAGCAGTTGAGCATTTCTTAATTTTGCCTGGTTTGTCGTTTAGCAGAAGGACATGGTGGTAAATTTACAAATCTTTTTTTTTTTTTTTTCTTTTCCGTGGCCCACCAAAAGACCTGGAAAAGCTGGGGCCGTTGAATGCAGCAGGAATTCCGAGTTCCCACGAGCGGACCCCACCTCTGGTAAACAGGTACATGATTCAAGATCCAACAGTCAAGGGGAATGATCACATACGTACTAACGTATAGTAATCATCATACGTTCGAGCTGTGTGGGGCCCACACATGATGTATATATGGAATCTAAACCGTGCATCTGGTGTGCCTCCTCACGTGCACCGTACGTTTCGAAATTTTCCCTATCGAAAACTCCGTGGGACACACCAGAGGGAGAAACGTATGATCAAGCCTAGAACATGTATATCCAATTGTTGTGGCCCACGTAAATTTTAGAATGTCTTTAATTTCTGATGGTCCCTTCATCCTTGTGAGACTCACCCGATGACTTGTCTGGATGCGATGTACGGACATGATCATTTCCCTGCCACAGCGAACACGAATATAGAAGGCTTATTTATATTAAATCATGTCCAACCATTACATGCCATATCAAAATCTTTGCCTTGAGCAAAAAATCAGGCTCCTCCGTATTATTCATGTGGGTTTACACTAAGAGAAATAGTTTGGAGCGTGAATGTTGCCATATACAGTATTTGCAATAATGTGGTCCACCCAAATCACGATTGGAGTTGAGTTCTTGGCTCTGTTCCTAGAAGGGAGTGTTACATTTAGTGATCAAGGTGAATTTAACATAAACATCAAGGTGGAGCCTACCCGAGCTGCTTACCCTTTTCTGCCACAACCAACCGGAGCAAGGATTAAGATATCTAATAAAAGGTACTCGGATGATAATTATTTAGATTAATGTGGTCACTTATTGAAAGCTTAAAATTTAAATAAATAAATAAATAAATAAAACCTGCTAGAACATAAATTATCTCTCAAATAGGAAGTTTTTTTGTAAAACTTCTTAAGGGCTTGTTTAGATTTGTATAAAGTATGGGAATAAGAAAGTATTGTTAGTCAAAAAACTTTAATTCTTAAAAATTGTGGAAAAGGAAATTTTTTCTTTTCATATTTGTTTTTAAATAATTTTTCTTAAAAAATCAATGATTTCTTTTTAAATTTATTAGTGGTAAACCAAAGAAAATGAGAAGTTGTTGAGTAGGTTGTTTACCAAACATACTTATGTTCTTAATAAGTAAAAAATAAGATAAGTTACTTATGGCATAAGTAACTTATCTTAAGCAACTTACGTTAGGGTCCGTTTGGATACTACCAAATAAGTTACTTTTTCTACTTATAGCCGTAGATAAGTAACTTAATTCAAATAAGTAAGTTTGATTTATGATTAGTTATAAATAACTTTTTTACTTAGTAGTCTACAATCACTTTAGTTAATTTTTTAAACTTTTAAACTTTTCACAAGTTATCGAGGAAAGGCATCGGGAGAGACAAAAGAGAGGGAAAGCTGATAAGTATATTGTTTGTCAAACATACTTATCTTCTTATTAAGTAAAAACTAAGATAAGCAATTTGTAGAATAAGTAACTTATGTTAATTGCAACTTATAATCTAAATAGGCCAAAGATGGATAATAGCATATGTGGATGCTTAAGTTTAATGGTATTATAGCTCACATGAGGGGTGCTTAAAGGTATATGGTGGCACATGTGACACATTAATACATTTGACACATGTAAGAATTGAAAGTAGATGATGACACATGTGCATATGAGCACATTGCCACATGTTTCACAGTTAGAGTGATTGAAGAAGGACAATAGCACGCGGCATACATATAAACACAAGGAAAAGATGGATGATGGCACATGTAGCATACATGCATGATACAACAGGAGATTGATAATAATGAGTTATCACATGCAGCACATGTGAGGCATTCTGTACTTGTGGGGTCCAAGTGAAGATGAATAATGACACATGTGGTATAGTGACACGTGTGCTACACAACAAAAGATAAACAATTGAAAGTTGGCACACAAAGGTACATGGAGGTGTACCAAATTAATGAGAAGAATACAAAGAAAAGAGTTACTTTTGGGGCAATTGAGATGCATGAATACTAATATGCATGGACTTTTCTCTCCTTGACATGTGTTGAATAGGTGGCTTGTACCACTCATCGTTTCGGGAGCGGATCCGATAAGGCGACATGTGCAATTTGCAATCACTGTCGGTGGGCCACAAGGCGGCGACAGTTCAATAGGTGCATTGTATGGTGGATCTGTCTCCTCTCAAATGTGTAGCTGAAATTGAACATGACCCATTTGGCACATTGACATATATGAAGTTTAATGATGTGGAACTACACATAGGGAATTTCTTGAAATACATAGTGATTGGTTTTAAATCACATGAATTCCATATGGATGTCCACCAAAGACTTGCAGTGGAAACTGAATCAATCCATGCAACCTACAACCCTTACATCAAAGAGCACTGATCACCTACAGGCGCCTGTACCACTACTAGAAGTAGAGGGCGTTTCCAGCCACAAGATTAAAAAAAGGAGAGTAAAAAAATATAAACAACTCCCTCTTGATTCTTACAATTGTAAAAAAAAACTCCCTCTTGTTTGAATTATTGCAAGTACTTAGTCAACAGATTAGTTGCAGATTTCTCAGCATGGTCGATCTATTCCTCGACATTTGCTGCCGATGTACGTATGAACCTACCCTAGCATGTGTAAGTCATTTAACCTGTTGGGCATGATCATTATATCATGAAAATGTATAAGTCCAAAAATCAAGATGATCCAACCATGCATACTCCAAAAATAAGATGAGTTTAGTTGAAATTACGATGTTAAAATGGATGAGTTGTGAGATAAGTAGAAAGTTAAAAATGAATGCATTCTAAAGAATTTAGAGTAGCTCGTAGAGTTATAAGATCTAAGAACCACCTTTGTTAGCTGTGAGTTGAAATAAGTTCAAGGTCTTAAAAAAGACGAGTAAAAGATATAAAGGACCCATTTGGATTGATGTTACTTAAGCTACTTATGCCTTAAGTAACTTATCTTGATTTCTACTTATTAAATTGAAGTGATTTAAGTAACCATAATTTTTTTTTATTTAAAAAAACAAAAAACCTACTTAAAATCATTCATAAACCAAACTTATTTCAAATAAGTTACTTATCTACTGCTATGAGTAGAAGAAGTAACTAATTTGGTGGTATCTCTAAACAAGCCCAAAATGATGTGATGGAAATAGTAAAAAAAACAATGGCCTCTGGTATAATTGAAATTATAATCCTTCAAAAGGATTCATGTAGCTGATCCCTATAGTTGAGATAAGGCTTTGATGATGATGACGACTGAAAATGCCTTTTGCTACAAATAACAGTACAAGAGCCAATATGTGATTAATTCTTTCTATCAAAGTCTATTTGATGCATCATCATATGGGTCATCTGAAATGACATTGATGCATATCCAGTGAATGCACCATGCTTGTAGAATAATTCTTAGCCGTCCAATATTAATTGGGTGTTTTAGAATTACCTGAATTGGTGTGATTTTGGGGTCGTTGGTCCACACAATGTAAATGAATTGTACTTTGGAATTATACACCAAAGTCTCGGTGTATGCAACTAGCTGATGATGGATCTTATCTAATCCTTCTAAGTCAATAGAGAGAGAGAGAGAGGGAGCATGGAATTTTGAGGGGGGTGGGGGAGAAAAAGGAATAACTCAAAGAGAATAGAGAAAGGGTCCAAAGTAAGCGCTTTTTAGCTGTCCACATTACGTACTTTATTTTGGCCTCATGGTACAATAGGATCACATGATTGCCCCTTGGCGGCTTGACACGTGTCACCTTGGGAGTGAGACACGTGGCATTGAATTCTAGCACACATGTTCTAATCATCCAGCATGTCCTACGAAAAAAATCCTGGAGGTGGGGCCTATCTTGGATTTAGTCGCTCATGGTTCACTGAAAGTTTTTATATTTTTAAATGGTGGTGACTCTTTAACCGTACACGTGGCATCGTGGGATGCAAACTAATCCGAAGACACTACGTGGATTGGATGGTTGAGATTTACTGGCCTGTGTGATTTTAGAGATGCGCTGTTTAGTGTGACCCACAATTTTGATGGTTGAGATTTACTGTCATCACCATTTCAAAATGGTGATGAACTATCACAGTAGTTCAAACCATAGCCTTTTTGTTCTTCTGTCGAAATAGTGGGTGGAACGGGCGTGCCCACGCACCTAGCATAATCCCAACCGTTCATCTGATGGGCCACAGCCAGAAGTTCGATCTGGTTAGATCAACCTTGCTGTTCCATCCGTTGATTGTCACGTTCGCTTTATTTTTTTGGTGGTACCAGTATGAGCGAGAGCAATGCTCAGACATCAGGACTTGGGGTGTACATATGAGTCGAACCGACTCGGCTCGGCCACTAGCTGGTTCGGCTCGATCCTTGAGCCTAACGGATCAGCTGGGCTCACTTCGGTCAATAGCTTGGCCAATTTAAGCAGAGTTGGATCCAAGATCGGGCTGAGCTCACCCTTGCAGTATTTTCGCAAACACCTCGACGTGAACTACACCTTCAAAATCCCACCATATATAAAATGGTTTCAATGGTTTTTACAATTATTTTGCCAAACACCTTCTAAGCAACATAAAAATCAAGAAAAGATGAGTATTTATTTCATATACATACATTCCTTGCCACGAGCCTCTTTGTTAAGTCATTTCATCAAATACTTAGTGAGTAATATTAATATCAAAGTAATCAATTCACTGAACTAGTTTAATTCGAGTTCAATTCAAGCTGGGTTTGATCCAAGTCGAGTTGAGCCGGGGCTACCTTGAACTCAGCAAGAACTCATATTCAAGCGTAAAAAATCGGCTCGAACACAACATCGAATTGAGTCGAATCAACCTTTTTTGAGCCGCGTCGAGCGAGCTAACCGAGCTAGCTCGGTTCGTGTACACCTCTAATCAGGACCGTTGATCTGACGGACATCAGCGCAGTTGGGGGATCCCGAAATTCAATACAAGGACGGTCCTCCATTTAATGGAGAAAAGACCAAAGATTAGTTGGCTAGAAAGTTCCAATCTGTGTGATTTTTTGAGATATCACCATCCAAGCTGTGGCCCATCTGATCAACGGTCTGGATATCCGAAACATAGCCCCACTTTCACAGAGTGGGGTGATGCATGATACAATAGCATCCTGCCGCGCAGTATAATGTAATTCCAATAAAGAAGGGGGACACCTCATGTCTGACGTCACCATCATGGCCTACCACATGGCCTCAACTGTTTTGGTTGTGGGCGGCTTAGATGGAGCCTTTCTTGTTCAAGATGGGTGGGTCCCACTCCATCATTTCAATTTTAAAACGGGCCCACTTTTGTACGACCAGAGGTTTGCTATTCCACGCGCGTCACAGCCATGCACATTCGCACCTCTGCAAACGTGCAAATATGAAACTCGTGTTTGAGATCTGAGCTTTCTATGAGGTTTGAAATAATAATATTCTTCCTAAAAACCTGAATTTCACTCTCAGGTGGGCCACAATGCATATAGTAAATTGACGGTTAGTTTTCTTTCTTTCTAGTCATTCGTTTGTTTTGATAGGATCTAGCCAACTGATATGTAAAATGGCCTAATTTTCATGATGTAAGATATGAAGAGTGTATCTCACCTGATGGAAGGCTCAGATTTTACACAGGTGTCACATTGTGACACATGTCCGCGTGTGGATTTGTATATGGTTCCCACGCGCGCGTGGAATAAGCCAACCTCCATCTCCGAAAATGGAATATGGTTGTGTGGAAATCAAATGGGGTGGGCGTAGATATCAGTTGTCGTTGAAAACACTGCCAGGTGTCATAGTGCTCACCTTGACGCATCCTTTTCCGCACGTGTGGTATGCACGGATGAGATCCAGACCGTACGTTCAGTGGGGTTGAGTTGTGAATGGGCCAGAAACAAAAATCACACTGATTGGAGAATTCCAACCGTTCAATCTGTGGTGATTAAATGGATCCTAGAAGTGGTGGGAAATGGACATGGACAACATAAACTATTTTGAGCCGCCCCTAGTGCGGGAACAGATTGGCTACTCCCCCTGCCACCGGCCAATGGCAGATGGTCGGTGCTCTGTGGGCCCCACCATGATGTATGTGTTTCATCCATGCCGTCCATCTATGTTTATAAATCATTTTATGGTATGAAAAAAAAAAACGAGGTATATCACAATCTCAAGTGGACCACATTACAGGAAACAGTATTGAATGAACGATGACCATTAAAAACTTTTTGGGGGCCATAAAAGTTTTGGATCAAGCTGATCTTTGTTTTTTCCCTTCATCTGGGTCTATGTGACCTAATCAACAGATTGGATGTCAAATAAATAGTACAGTGGGTCTTAGGAGGATTTTAATGGTGGATATCCAATCATTATTGTTTTCCTGTGGTGTGGTCCACCTGAGATTTATATCCCTCTCGTTTTTGGCTACAAGCCTTAAAATGATCTTTAAAAATGGATGAAACACATAGATCATGATGGGGCCCACAGAGCACTGAACAGCAGGACTAGCCAATCCGTTTCCCCCTAGTGCTAGGTACCTCGTGCACCGAGTGTCACGTGGGTGGAACTTACATGGGATCTACACCGTCCACCAGGTATGCCACCTCGTGTTCACATTAGAACCACAAAAGTCATGACCGTCCAGAATTCATGTATGCCACACCCTAATAAAAAATTGTAATGCGGCGCCCACCATTGGACCCACAGTACTGGTGTTCATATCCTATCCAATTCATTCATATGACATGCTTCATCGTGATAAGAGAATTACCTAAAATTGGGCTATTTCAAAATTGAGGTGGACCACGCAACGTGGATTTACAGGTTTTTAAGTAGAGTTGGGTAGGGATGACTTGACTTGCATAATAACTCGATTTGTTTGACTTGACCTGAACCGGATGGGTGAGCCGGTCCAAACCAAGTAAGCTTCTCCCAATCCAAACTCAAACCGAGTCGAGTTCGAGTTACCTAGTAATTTAGACCCGACTCAACCCAAAACTCAATCCAAATAGAGTTGACTTGATCTGAAATGGACTCGACGTAGATTCGGATATATATATATAATACAAAACTCCAACCCAATCTCAAACTCTCTCTTCCTCCCTCATCCTCCTCCTCTTCTAATCCCGGCAACCACCCACCTTCATCACCACCCTCCTCTTTCTATCCTCTCCACTCCCTCCCACCCTCCTCTTCCAAGCCCACCACCACCCCCCCCCCTCTCTCTCTCTCTCTCTCTCTCTCTCTCTCTCTCTCTCAATCCAAATCGGTGCCAACTCAAACTGACTCAGTACTTTTTATCAGTTCGGACTCGGTTCGGATTAGTCCGGGCTAAACCCAGATTCGGATCAGTTTAGGCATGTTGGACTCGGTACCGAGTCGAGTTGAGTTCGTGTCCGGCCTATTTCAAAACCGGATCAAGCCAGGTTAGCCCTAACTCGGTCCGACTCGACTTGATGCCCAACTCTATTTTTAAGTATAATTTGATGGTGTGGCCCATGTTGGATTAACCTAATTTTTTGGATGAAACCTAAATAATAGGTTATGTACTTAATGGACCGGATAGATTTCATTAATATTTAGCTATTTCTCCTACATTAGAGAAAGTACCCCACTAATGCGTGGGTCATCACCTCTAAGGAGATATAGTGGGCCTTTTAGCTGTTCAAGCTATTATACTGCCCTAGCTACCATTGCACAAGATCCGAACCGCCCACCAAATCAATAGTGATGGTCAGAACCGACCAAAGGTCCACATTGATGGTCAAAACCTCAAAGAGACGGATCCTGAAGAGAATAGGGACGAAAAGGGAAAAGCTAAATGTAGATAGATGCAAAGGTATGCTCAAACAATATTAAAAAATAGAGGGTTGATTAAGTGGCCAAGTTGCCATCATTTGGATAACGAGATTCCATCTAGTGGCCCAGATATCATGTGGTGGCGAATAGAAAGCTAGCTTAAAAATATTTTTATTTTTTATTTTTTATTTAATTTTATAGGTGTTTACTAAGTCCACACGTGTAGAGCTGAACCCATTAACCCAAAAGCACGTGTGTGCCAGGACAACCCTTTAACTTAGGTGGGCTACATTGAGATAGAAGGAACGATCTTACTTCTCAATTCCAAAACCCATGGTTCAAAAACCTGAAAACTCTACTTAACTTTATTCATTTGAGTTGAGTGGACTCAGCAACTTGACTCGATGTTCAACAATTAAATTAGGACGATTTTAGATTGTCAATGGTAATTTAAATATTTTGAGTATAAAAATAACTTATTTGCTAAATAAACGTGACATGGTGGGTCAATAAGAGCGCATGTGCTTTGCCACACCAAGTGACTTGGTTTGGGTCATGTGGAGTGTGTTAGGTCAACTAAGTTAGCCACTTGGGTCCTCACTCATGCCTTGGTGGTAAACTCATAGAAGTTTCAACACAAGGCCATGGGTCTAAGTACTCATTGCGGTGAAAAACCATGATAGTGTGTAAAATAAATAAATAAATAAATAAATAAATTAGCGAGCTAACCTGAGGTGTCTCGGCCAAGTCTTGCTCATCAACAAATTTCTTAGGGCTTGTTTGGACATCAAGAGGGATGGGATTAGATGGGATTAGGAGGGTTATTGCACGCCATCTCATCCCGTCTGCTGTTTGGAATGGCGGGATGTATTTCATCCACCGCACCCTCGTAAACACCACCGGTCTCTGAGATGGATTCCACCAATCTCGGGATGCAAGTTTTCACTGCTATGTGAGGCCCATCGAGATATCAATGAGATATTCACTCCCTCCATCATTTTCACCAGCCTACATTCAGCCATGAACCTGTTCTTAGGCAGATATAAAAAAGTGAGTGGGGCAAACCATAAGAAGCAGTGGAGATGCGAACCCATCCATTTGTGACGGTCCAAACACCCTGCCGTATATCCCATGGGCTATTGCAAACCCATGGAATCAACAGACAAACACTAACACCACCATCATAACCTTAAAAACTATTCCATCCCTCTTAATCCCCTGGGATCGGTCCAGCCAAACACACCCTTAGTGACTTGACTCGAAGTGTTCATGAACTCAATCTCATGACTTTTTTTTTTTTTTTTTTTTAACACACGCACAATCTCACCACCTGAGCACTAGATCATCTTGGTCATCGACAAATTTCTTAGTGACTCAACTCAAAGCGTTCATGAGCTCAATCTCATGGTTCTTCTTCTTCTTCTTCTTGTTTGTTTTTTTGTTTTTAATATACACACTCTCATCACATGAGCACTTGATCATCTTACTATCAACAAATTTCTTAATGACTCGTTGAAGTGTTCATGAACTCAAACTCATATTCGTTTTCTTTCTTATTATTATTATTTTAAAAACACACACTCTCACTACATAAGCACTTGATCCCATGATCTTAATGTTGAAACATTAGTATCCAGGCAAGAGTAATACATCAGTTAGAGTTATTTATCCCCTAAAACCTATTATGGATGGCCTATTTAAAACAAATAATAATAAATAAATAAATAATCATACATATTAAGCAAACCTAACCATAACTTGTATTTACTTTCCCACATTGAATGTTAACCATTAGCTACTTTTTTGGTCATTGATTAGATAGCTACAATCATCTTATGGATGTTTTTTGTAAATCGTTTATAAATGCAGCCGATGAATGCTCACAATGGGTAATATCTCCCCTACTTAAGCGTCCAACCATGGATTTTCAACATATCTTTAACAAGGGTTGATGACTCATCCCAGCCTAATTAAACTCATCTGAGTTGACTCGGACGGGTCGAGTTCGACTTCTTCAGCAAATGGGATTGAGAATGGAGGATGAGGTGGCCGGTTCGGCTAAGTAGCCCCCAATTTGGCTGAGTCTCAATTCAAGTCGGGGCGAACGAGTCAGCTTTTTAAAAAAATCTTACTGCAAAATCTATAAAAGATGTTGTTTTAGCAAATATGAGAAAGTCTAGACGTATTTTCAAAGAATGAAATGATTCCAATACGCTTATATTAATTTTCTCCAAGATAAGTGATAAAGTCAAGAATTGTGGGTCCCATTTGGTGTGCTTTTGACATCTATCCCGTCCAACAGATGGACTCTACCTTAATGATTAGACTAAATAAAAAATCAAGCTGATTGAATCATCATATTATCCACACATGACATTAGATTTTTTGGACGTTCCATTTTTTTAATGGTGTGGCCCACTCGATGATGGGATCAACTTTAATATTGGTTGTTTTGATCATCATTCTAGGATGCATATATTGGACGGATTGGATGGCATACATGCACCAGGTAAGCTTATTTCTCAATGGTACTACCATTAGAGGAAAAATAAGGGTATTTTGAGTCATTTCACTCCAAAAAGAAAAATAAAAATCTAAAAAAGTTGAAAAGAGGAAAAGGAAAAACAAACAAACCCATACCTCGAATTATTCCCTAAATGCCCCTGCCCGTTAGATTTCACAATCACAATCATATCCGAGCGTCTTTGTCACGTGCCCGGCAGGTGCCCTTTTACTAATTGAGCTGTGTGTTTCTCTGTTGCCATTGTACCGGTAGACAAGGACGAATAAAGAGAAGTAAATTGGTGTTTTTTATACTCTGGCGTAGCTAATTGTTTATACGCATGCAGTTAGCATGAGTACACATGGCATCTACATCATTGGACCAATGTTGATAGCTTATGGTCCTCAAAGCAGACTAATTTTAATGGAGTCAGAAGAAATGGAGACATGACTTTAGAGCCTTGTATGATCCAAATAGATTTAGAATTCATTTAAGAACTTCTATTTAGAATGCATTAGAATTCAAATCACAAATTGATAGAGGTAATTTCAAATCGGCAATTATGCTTGGCAATTTGTAATTGAAATGCACTAAAATTCAAAAATAGAAATTCATTGAATTTTTTTAATATACTTACATAAATCTAAATTTTATTACTAAATCAAATTTAATATCATAAATTAATATATTTATATAATATTTAATAAAATGATTGTAATAAGGCCTTTTTAAATATATAATTTAGTAGAAATGATTAAGTTATGGATCCTAGGAGGGTCATAAGCATAGAATCCTAAGCACTTGCTTGCTAGTGTTTTCTAAGCATCAATTTACATGGTTGATGTTTGACCGTTCAAATTATTCTATTGATATAATTTTAGTGATGTATCCAATAACCTAATTGTTTTAAGTATCATCAACACACCATGTATGCAATGAATTATATAGCCCAAAGATGCTTTTATTACATGTAAAACTTTCATGCCTTTAAAAATGAAAAAAAAAAAGAAGAAAAAAAGTTGTATTTCAGTTTGAATCATAGCAGGGACTCAATGCCAAAACCTCAATGTTAAAATGAGGTATCTTCACTCAGTCTACCACTTGAGTTATGGATCTAGGTGTTATTTCAAATACATCTGATCTTAAACACCTCTAAATCCAAACTACTAAATGAATTTTGGATTCCAAAAACCACTTGTATTGGATGTTCCTGCTTGCTCATTTGTGAATATCTAATGGACAGTTAAAATGTATTTTTTGTGCAAAATGCATGTCCACTAATTATGGAATAGTAACATCTAATAAATCGCATGTTGGGACTATGCCCTGTCCACCGTCGGTTCTTTTAGTGGTTAGGTTTCAGTTACATGCATGCTTAAGTCTACAACTTTGTTGGTCATGTGTATATATATGAACTGTCCACTTAGCCTGAGTATCAATAACCACATTTCTCAAACGTCCACCGTTTAATTTGAGCCACTTGTATTGAACGTGTGTGGAATTTCTAAGTGCCTGCATGTGAGCCTTGCTCTGCTGATAGGCTATTTCTAAGAAAATCACTTGTTTGATTTTTCTTTTCTTTTCTGATGAGACCATGAGTTGCCGTCCATCGAGTGGACGAGTTCCAATCTATTCAGTGCCACATCCAACCATTCGAATAGATTGGGCCCACCATGAGAATGACCTTATGCAAAAATCAACCCCATCCATTCATTAAAAGGACCACACCATGGAAAACAATGCCTGCTCACTGACAAATGACAAAATACAAGCATGGTCCACCTGATGAGTGGATGTGGTTGATGTTTGCATAAGGTGATCCTCATGATGTGGAAAATCTATTGGATGGGGTTGAAAATAGGTCACACGTGACATGTTGGAAGATTGGACGGTAGCTTGTGGTCCACCTTCTTGGACTTGAGATCTCCTCTCTTTTTTGTTTTTTTGTTTTTATTTTGGTCTGTTTGGTTGCACCAAATTTCATTAAATTCGCACAAAAGTAGACTTATCGACTATGAAATATCATGATATTTAATCGCATGGCCTACCTCCACATGTGGATGTATATACTACCAAAGTGCCACTTGGGCGTAATGTACAAGACCGAGCCCAGCCAAAGTAGGCCAGGGCGGAAAGCTTGATGCACTGACTGCACCTATTGACAATCAAAGTAGTAAAATATTTCAATCTGGTTTATTTATTTTTTTTGTTATTGTAAATCCACTATCTACACTGTGACCTATCATATGAACGGTTCAGATCATTTAAAATCCCCCACTCAATCGGCTAATATCCGTATGTATCGTGTTCCAATCCGTCGCGATGTATATTCTAGCAGCTACAAAGGGTGTTTTGGTGTATACGCTTTCGTACCCCTACGTTTCGTTGCCTTAAAGTACGCACTACATATCTCGCCATTTCCGTCTCCCGGTGGGCCCACCTCTGCTCGCCGAGAAGCAACGGTCGCGGATTGCGTACTTACAGAGTCAGTACCGAGATGGCTACTGACAGTGCTCTGTGGGCCCGCATGGTATATTTTTGTTTTATCCAAACCGTCCATTTGTTTTTTCCAGATAATTATAAAGCAAAAGCTTTAAAATGAAGGAGATCCAAATCTCGAGTGAAACACACTACAATAAAACAGTGACGATTGAATACCCACCATTGAAAACTTCCTACGCTTGCTGTAATGTTTATTTATCATCCCACCTATTAATTAGGTCAACCTAGAAGAAGACAAAACACAAATATCAGCTTAATCCTAAACTTTTGTGGGCCTAAGAAGTTTTTAACAGTGAATGTTCAATCACCGCTCTTTTATATGGTGTGGTCCATATGAAACTTAGATCTGTCTCATTTTTTAGCTCCTATTATAAAATAGTCTGAAAAAACGAATGGATGGCGTGGATAGGATACATACATCATGATGGGCCCACAGAGAACTATCAGCTGCCACCGCAATCCCCGTACAAAAGCAATGGCCCCGTGACGCCCGTGCTGACGTGGCGGATATTCTCGAAGGCGAGTGGTGTGGCTAGCATGTGATAATCATTAGTCGCATGTGACCACGTCATCAAGCACATGAACACCGTGGATTTGCGTCCCAGGTGGGGCCCACCTCCCTGCCACGCTGTACCGGGCCCACCACAACTTGCTTTTGTTGGTAAAGCGCCCGGCACCATGTGACCCCCAACGAAACTGGCGTGGCGCCACAGGAGGAAAACAAGGCCCTCTGTTTTTGATAAACACACCTTATTTTTTACTTTTGGGTGTGGGAATAGTACCGAAAATAAGATTTGAGGGTGGGTGCGGTAGAAAATATAGGTCGGTATCGATTGTCCATATTTGAAGAGATAGAAAGGTAGAAAAGGGTTTGTGTGGGGCCACCGACGGCTCGGATTTCATGGCCAAAAGTGGCAGATCATGTGACATGTCGTGGCCTTGGACTGGTCCACGGCCGGTTGCCATTCCATCGTCTCGAAGACGCCCATCATCACCGTTGATGGGAGATGAAAGGTTTTGAACCGTTGGATTTGGGCATGATGGTACATTTCATCAGGCGAAGATTTTCACCCGGTGGGGCCCACTTGCGTCCAGATGGGACCCAATTCGTGTCATACGTGTGACATTGGCCATGCTCGCGACATTGTGGTTTGTTTTGGAACACTGAGATTACATACACGCAAAGACAACCACTACTTGGAATGCCGTACTGTTTTTCCCGCCAACATGCCACTTGTGTAGGGCATCAGCACCGTTGAAATGGTGGCCCCAGCATGAAGATCACCATGGTAAAAAAAATAAACGGACGCGGATTCGTGGGAAGAGAGGTGGGGCCCACTGTGATGTTTGTGAGAAATCTATCCCTTCCATCCATTTTGGCATGCCATTTTAGGACATAAGAATAAAAATTAGTTAGATTGAAAACTCAAGTGAGCTGCACAGGAGGAAACAGTGAGGATTGAACGTTCACCATTAAACAGAAGTTTTGGATCATGCTAATATATATGTGTTTTCAGTTCATCGCAGTAAGATTGACCTTATGAAAGGTATGGATGGCATATAAACATCACGGTGAAGCTCGGGGAAGTTTTAACGGTAGACATTTTCCTACCATTGTTTCCTGTCACGTGGCTCACCTGAGTTTAGGATTTGTCTCATTTTTTGTCTCATGTCTTAAAATGACATGGCAAAACGGATGAATGAGGTGGACTTCTCACAAACATAATTGTGGGCCTCACCTAGCTTCAAGTTGCAGGAAATTAACCTATATATAAGGCTATCAGGATGGCTAGGCTAAGGCTGAGATTTGATTTGATTAGACCATGTGTCACTGTTGTTGATAAGAGACCTATTAAGTTTTATGGAATAAACTTTTAAATATGCTTTGCGTGGCTCATTTTTTAAAGTAGCACTTAACCTAATCAAATTCCACCACATGGATCACCAGATAATTCACTAGCTTTGCCAAGTCTGACGGGCAAAAGATATCTCCATCGTGTCCAACTTTAAGCGTACAAGTGGTCATTTCTTCATTCATGCCATTTCAGTCATGGGCCAGGAAAAAACACGAATCTTGGATGTAGATCTTGTTTTTTTGTTTCTAAGGGCCCATTTGGATAATAACAAATAAGTTACTTTTTCTAATTACAGCATTAGATAAGTAACTTATTTCAAATAAGTAAATTTGATTTATGATTAATTATAAGTATTTTTTTTTTATTTAAAGATATATAATCACTTTAGCTATTACTTTTCATAATTTTATAAGGCGAGGAATAAGAGAGATGAAAGAAACGATAAGTTAATAAGTATGTTGTTTGTCAAACATACTTTTCTTCTTAATAAGTAGAAACTAAGATAAGCTACTTGTGGATTAAGTAGTTTATCTTATGCTTACAATCCAAATGCCCCCTAAATGCTTATTTATTTGAAAATACGGATTTTGCATGTAGAACTTATTTTCACGTCTAAATATCTATGTATTTGTGCATGTGGTCCACCTGATCAAGGGATGAATTTCGAACATTTGCCATTAGAAATAGAGATTTCATCAATTTTATGTCTAGGTCAGGTTGGGCCTGAGTCTCTCCATCATTTTAGGTCCATGCCAAACCTAGCCTTGGGCATTTTAGTGTCAACCTGAATCATTGCCACCCATTAGGTAGATATACGCTTCCCACAGTAGAAGTAGGGGTGCAGTGGGCTAAGCTGAGCCGGGGTTAGCCCTAGCTGTATAGGTCTGGATAGGCCAGGGCCAGCCCTATAAGAAAAAGAGCAACATGATCGAAGGTTTGAAAATAGTCCAAAATTTAGAAAAATTTCACCATACCATCTATTTGCATTTAATTCCATCATATAAATGGTTTTAATCATAACAAATTCAAAAATACTTTTAAACGACATATAAATAAGGTGGACCAGGTCATCAAAGCCGAGCCGGTTAGCACGCCCGTTGCAGAAGTTCAATGCAGCTTCCATGCACCTACTTGGGTGGTCCCTAATATTATTCAGTTGTGAGCCTTGGGGCTTGAATGTGGATCATTCATCTAACAATTCCGTTTGTGGGCTACTGATCTGATGGCTGCTACCATAATCCAATCTCATTCCAAGATTGCCTCCTTGCTTCTAGGTGAAAATCACAATGATCTTCTATATGATAAGTCGACCTTTTTACGATTATCCAACTCTTGACGGGATGGATAGGATCATCTGATTCATTTTTTTAAGTTATTAATTGGATGGTTAGAATCATTGGATATCAACAGGAAACGGTGGGGATCAAACACCCACTACTGAAACCTTTGTGGGGCCACAACAGTTTCAAATGAGGCTAATATTTGTGTTTTGAGTTCATCGCAATGGAAATTACTTTACCAAAAGAAAGGTTTGGATGACACATGGATATTACAATGGGCTTTGAAAAGTTTTCGATGGTAGGTGTTTAATTCTCATTGTTTCCTGATGTGTGGCCCACCTAAGTTTTGGATCTGTCTCAATTTTTTACTCTAATTGAGTGGTGACTCTAATACCACCCAACTAGCTGGTAGAAAAGCTATGTGAGCACCACCATGATGGATGTGTTTTATCCATTCCATCCATCTATTTTGCCAACTCAATCTAGGGCATGAACCCAAAAAAGAAGTAGATGTAAAGCTCAAGTGGACCACACCACAGGAACTAATGGAGATTGAACGCTTACTTTAAAAACTTATTGAGAACCCACTGCAATGTTTATTTGTCATCCAACCTATTCATAAAGTCATATAACCCTTGATGAAGGGAGCTTGATAAATAAATAAATTTAAAAAAAAAAAAAAAAACTTTGGCGTCTGAGAAGTTTTCATATCCTGTTGAGCTCTATATCTACCTCATTTTTTAGGGGCTCATATACTTAAAATGAGCTGAAAAAATGGATGGACAATGTGAAGCAAATACATACATCATGGTGGGGCCTATAGAGCTTTTCCACCAGCTAGTTGAGCAGTGTAAGGGTCACACACAATCCTAGTGCTTCATTTTTGGGCTCGTCCTATCATGAGCTCACAAGACTAATGAATTTTTCACAATAACCCCTCATGGCCGTCATCTGTAAGATTGTAACTTATATTCCAAGACATACATAACAGTTGGACTTAATAAGTGACTTAGATTATATGGCCCATTAGAGTTTTGGATCGGGCTAAAAATTGAGCTTGTGAGGTTTCAAGAAACGCCACATCACATAGAGCATTCAGATTTTGTGCCCATGACATATGTACAAGGTGCCCAATGGATTCCTCTCTCTCTCTCTCTCTCTCTCTCTCTCTCTCTCTCTCTCTCTATATATATATATATATATATATATATATATATATATATAATTCAAAGTATTAATAAAATATTTGCACACGTGAAATGTTGCATGGTGGCTTAGTCACGCCGCATTGAAGGTCTCAACCACCCCCATGTGATAATGTGTTGTTTGGGTCTTGATTCACCAAAATGACCTACTAACAAAGAAAAAACAAGACTAATGGCCCCCACATATTTACTACGGCTGTTCGTAAATTGCAAAAATGGCAAAATGGTTGTCCCACTCAAAATGCACCATTTTTTAAAATTGAAAATCAAGATTTGTTTGGGAATTGTCAAAAACCCATTCGGCATTGAGATGAATGGATAAAGTCCATCAAAAAGGCTCTCAATGGCCATTTAGCTCTAAATGTACAAAATGGTTAATTAGCTTTTGTGCCGAAAATAAATAATTCCAAATTCTTGGGATTTCTAGAAAAAGAATTCATGCTTTTGGGTGTGTTTGGTTGTACAAAATTTTACAAAATTTGAACTAAATTAGACTAATTAACATGGAATTCAAGATATTTGGTGCAACCAAACAGGACCTTGATGCAAAGTGAAAGAGCCCATTTCACCATTTTTTAAAATTCTACGTCCAAAATCACAAGTGATTTTGGTAACACTAGTTCATAGAATTCTATCATTTCATGTTGATTCTTATGTTAGTGAAGAAATTTGCTGAAGGCACACGTGAGTACAATAAAGCTCATGTACACACCACACGTGCCAGCATGGCACATATGTGCGAGATCCAATCCATCCATGAGGTTGATCTGACCTTCCACATGATTTCCCAAAAATAAATCTGGCAATTCGCCATATGAGCCCCAATATTAGAAAACTTTAGCCAAGCTGTACGTTTTATTTTCCAACCGTGGCCCACCTGACCAGTGGATCAATCTGATTCTTGGGCTAGGGCACCAACATAGTCGATTGATTCGGATGGATGTATTGGATCTCGGACCTATCGAGCCGTGCCAACACGTCTGGCCTGCACATGAGCTTTATAGCACACGTGTGTGGGGCTTAGTAAGGCTTTGTGGTTGATATAAGAAAAGCCCACAAATGCCAAATTCAATTGAAATCTTGGGTGGACATGATATATTATTACGAGGAAGTTCTCAAACTTGATTTTTCTCTAATTTCCCTCCACGATCTTCGTAATCTAGCCGTTGAAATCTTCAGCATATGGTAATGAACATGAAATTATCTTTGAAATAGGTATCTATATATGGGGCCCACATTTAGGTGGTCCAAAGTGTGGATCTGATGGATCCAACGTGAGAGATTTTAAATTTCCGATCATTAGTGGTGGTTTTTTCCTGCAGAATGTGGACAACAGATGGCTTTTCTTCTTATCCGTCTATTTGCATGAGGGGGCTCATCAAGGACAGGGGTGATTAGATCAACGGTCTGGATTACCAGGCAATGGGCCTTCTTGTATGAACTGAAGAATCAAGGGTACTGATTAGTCCAGATGAGAGTGAAAATGGCAGGCTGGAATAAGCCCAGGCTCATCCAAGACTGACCACTGAGATAAGGACATGGGCTCAGGCCTAGGACTGTAAACGGGTCAGATACCGGTTCGATATTGTAATATCCGTATCTGATATTCGACTTGAACATCAGATATGGATTTGGACGGTTGATTATCCAAAGAAGTATAGGCCACGTCCGTTCATCATGTTAGGTAAGATTAGCAGGCCTGGGCCCCACTCATGGGCCAACACACTTGACACATTCTATCAAAACCCATCAAAGATATGGACTGGGCCCCACATGTGATTTAGCCATTGACCAGGATTTGGCCTTTCCTCACCTGCCTGGCTGATTAAATGGGCTTGAGATTCTCTCCTTCCTTATTTGGGCCCACCTGTGAAACCAATACCAACGCTTGGATTGTCAACACGTTTCCATCCATTGCAGGAACCTCCCACGTCCATCTTATTAACGGCACATCCTGCATGTAGCATTGGTGGGCCACACCATCACTGGGGCGTGTCTACTACTTTCTGAACTGGATCAGGCGTGAGGGAGAACGTACGTGAGATCCAAACCGTCCATCAGGTGCGTTGGCTAGTTTTTACTCTGGAAGCCAAAAATCAGGCCGGTCCAAAACTAAGGTAGGCCATACCATAGGGAAGAGTTGGTATGGGACTCCCACCATTGTTTAAGTGTGCATTCCACAGTGGTTTATGGATGTAATCTAATCCGTTCATCTGACACGAATCAGATGAACGGACGTTCCAAACATAATTCTGTTCTGAAACTCAGGTTAACCACGTGGACCTGGCATTGGGCCGGACCCAGGCATAGGTTTTTGTGTCGGGCCTATTCAAAGTTCGATTTTGCTAGGCCCAGGCCTGGCCCATTGCCAGCCTTAGGACTCCACCAGGTTTTAGGCATGATTTGAGACTGTTTCCTACGGTGAGGCCCACCTGACTTTTGGATCAGTGTAATGCTTAGCTTCAAAGCCAAAAATTAGGTGGCGCACCTAACGGACGGTGTGGATTTCATGCACGTGAAGTTGTTCGCCCCACAGAAGCTCTACGTACACCCGTGTATGCCTATGCCTATGCCTATGCATTCCAGAGTCTTCCGTCCTGTCCAACCGGCTGCACTATAAGTTACTGTCCAACCAGTTCGGCAATAAGCTCCAACATGCCTTGAGTAGGTGACATCCAACCCGTCCAATAGGTTTTCCGTGACCAAGGATCACCCTGGTAAAAAAATGAGCCCAATCAACTCATATGGGATGTCCTACTACCGAAAACAATGGATAGCTGCTGACATTATAATAATAATATGGTAACCCTCCTGATTAATGGATCGAGTTGATTCTTGCATAAGGTGATGGCCATGGTGGGGCCCAAACTTTTGGATGGGTTGGATTTCATAACACGTGATAGGATGGAAATTATCCGTCGATGGGACAGAAATATAGCTGTCCAACCCGTTTAACGTGGGACGCAGTTTGCCTTTCCCCACCATGATGTATGTTTTTCATCCACGCGGTCCATCCATGTTTTCAAATCATTTTAGGGCTGTAACACAAAAATGAGGCATATCTAAATCTCAGATGGACCACACCACAGGAAAACAGTTGTGATTGAATGTCCACCATTAAAAACCTCCCAAGGCCCACTATAATATTTATTTGACATCCAACCTGTTGTTTAGGTCATACTGACCTGGATGAAGGGAAAAAACAAATATCATCTTGATCCAATACTTTCGTGGCCACCAAGAAGCTTTTAATGGTGGCCGTTCAATAAAAAATGTTTCCTGTGATGCGGTCCACTTGATATTTTTACGTACTTCATTTTTTTACCATACCATAAAATGATCTTTAAATTTTGATGGACGGAATGGATGAAACACATACATCATGGTGGGGTCCCTAGTGGCTAGTCCTTTGACATTAGCATTTATCAAATTAAAAATAAAAATAAATAAATAAAAAGCACGTCATGCCACAACCTAAGGTTAGACCCATGTGGCTAGCGGTTAGGATGCGAATGTGTCATGAGTCCCATCACAGCTTACCTACCCAGAAAAAACAATCTATAATATCTAACATTGAGTCACCTAATCTTCATGAACTCAGTGAGTCCACTCGTTAGAATTGACCCAACCATTGAGAGGTGTCAATGGGCCGGGCTCGTGTCAGAAAAATTGTAATCTTAAATAGGGCCGGCCCGACGGCTCAGACAGAAAAAGTTCAAAACCCGGGCCGAGATCTACCCCAGGCCCGGCCTTTTGACAGCCCTACAAACATGTGTAGTAACCCAACTAACTTAGCCTTGAAACAGGACGTTGGCCCGTCGGGTTTTGGGGATCTGTGCGGGTCGTGCTCTGACCTGTAATATGGACCCATGTATCAGCCCAGGCCCATTTTGAGACCCGTAGATAAATGGGCCTTCTCTATTTAAAACGCTTGTCTGACACCGTAAACATGCCCGCCACTGACTTTATTTTCAGGCCTAAATAAAAAGGGCCACTCAAAGCCCATAATCCCATCTGGGCCTGGCCCATCTATATCATTGATGTAAAGTGGAAGCATTGGACTAACGAGGAATGCTCCAATGCTTTCAGTATGCTACTAGTTGCGTTTTGATGGTTAGACAGTCCAATACGTTGATCTAGACCGTTCATTATATCCAACCCACATTTCATGGGCTACCATGCAAACATCATACTAGTTTGACAAAGATTAATGATTTGATCAATGGATTTTAATATGGACGGTTGAGATTGTTTACAGAAAATAGGTCTAATCAACAATTCCATCCATCTATTTCGTTAGGCCCATCATGAAATGCTTATGATTCTAAAGAATCACTTTTTTAAGGCAATCGTAACCATCCCATCCATAGGTCACACCAAGTAAAATCAAGCTTGAAACTTCTAAAACCATATGGTGTGGCCCCTCTGAGCTTTTCAATGAATGGATTTTTGGATTATCCATTCATCCTGATGAGTCTCACCTTCTGAATGGATTGGATGGCATACAAACAACACGATGGGCCTCGCAAGCAATCCCAAACGTTTTAATGGTGTGTCCCATCCCAAAGATCCCTCAAATGTGTCTCACTTAAGTTTTGAGCCAGACTTATTTTTGGGTACAAGGGAGAACCCTAGGGAACACACACGATGGACGGTTTGGATGTCAATCACACATCACAACAGGCCCATGCATCCAATTCTATTTTAATCTTAACCTTCAAACCTTTGTAGCTCTAAGGACACACTAAATAAAGAATACTTAATCCAAAACAACATGTGATTAGATGTTCCTAAATCAAGCCACCCACACACAATCCCCGCCGTGCCGGGCCACCCTCGCCGCGCCGGGCCGCCCTCACCGCAGCCCGCTTTGAGCCAGACATGTCATTAGGTTGTGATTTTTGAAACACATGGGGAGGAACATTGGCATCTAAAGGTGCATGAACCCTAAGGTGGACACACATTCACATCCCCAACATCAAGATCTACATGTCCCACCTTCTGTTGTTACAAACATTGACAAAATCATCTAAAACCAATCATCCATATTTCTCTATAAAAAATCCCATTTGGGTCCCCTTCTAAGGGAACCAATAGGGCTAGCTACCATAGGCACCTCCCCTAAGTGTCCTACCACAATAGGGAATGTGTGGACCTTGTGGCCAATTTCATACTTGGATTGAGCTGTAATGTGGAAATTAAGGGCCTTAAACACATAAAATACATTGAATTTGGAAATGGGGAAGGAATAATCCAGGGTGTTTTGAGAAAGTAGGTTTGGGTGTCAAGGAATCATGCATGTGCATGTGCATTGAGTAGGATAACATGCCCTACATCAACAAGGAAACCTTAGGAGACTTGGGTCTGTCTCATTTTCATTAATCAAGGAATTGTATGGTACACCCATCTGCGTCTTTGCACGGTACACATGCGGGTCTTTGGGTATGGCAACTGGGGCTCATGGTTTGGTAATCTAGACCATTGGTTCATCTTGTTCGACTGATGATTGATTACACTCCAAAATTCTTGGACTTTTTTCCAGTTAAGCCTGGATTTTTATTGTATTTCTCTTATTGGCCATTGATTTGTCGACCACAAACTGAGGGGTTATGGCTGTATTTTTGTGGAGATTTTTGGGGTGGAGGATATCTATGGTGGGACACAAGGCGATGATGGTGAGGATTACTGAACCATGGGCCATGATTGTTGGGATCAAAATCTGGCGTGTGTGGTCCACAGACATGCACCTATCATATTCATTTTCTTTTCATTAATCCCATGTTCTTGGCAAGCTTAAGGGGAAGAAGAGGAAAACATGGATATGCTCTGGCAAGTGTGACCACCTTATGCATGCTTACAGCTGCAGTGCATGTGGTATGGGTGTGGATCAATCCGAACCGTCCAGATCCTGGGGAAAAAACTGTGAAGAGGACATGGGCC
This sequence comes from Magnolia changhungtana, assembly GCA_030180095.1. NCBI lineage: Eukaryota > Viridiplantae > Streptophyta > Magnoliopsida > Magnoliales > Magnoliaceae > Magnolia > Magnolia changhungtana. Next base: position 6,657,102 of record JASAUF010000378.1, read on the forward strand.
CAACATAAGATCAATTGGCCATCCTAAACTCCCACTAATTGACGCCTGTTTGTCGATTTTGGTCCTTTTTTGTTTCAACCGTCCATTTGTTCCACCAACTAAGAATCATTTCAGTATTATTGTCGTTTATGATGAATCCACAAACAACCCCATGATTTGGACGGTTTGGATTGAGATACAATTAAGCCATATACACAATGGGCAGCCGCATGTGCACCGATTTTCATACTCCTGCAGAATATCAAATAACCCCACCAGGCAAGGCCCCACCTTGCATCCTCAAATGATTTCATATATCCTCAACGGTCTCCATGCCTCCCTTTCCAAAAACATATAAAGAGCCCTCATCTCTAGGCATTATGGGCCATTGAGTATTGATCCTAGCAAATCAAGGGAGAGGATTTACCAAGTTCTAAAGTGAAGTGGGTCTCTTCTACAATCCTTCATATCATGGGAATTCCCCCACCATCCCTCCATCCTTCCCTTGATTTGCTGGGATCATGTGATCATTCTCCAAGTGGGTCTTTTTGGATTAAGGCCTTGGGATTACAAGCCATGAGAAGAAGGCAACAAAGGAAGCTGAGGTTTAAAAAGAACTGCAGAGTCCTTGGGTGGAACAAAAAGCCCAAGATTCTGAAGAAGAGGAGGGCCCTTCTAGAAGGTTCTAGAAGGCCCACGAGTGGGGTGGAAGGAAAGATCAGGGCCCTACAAAAGCTTGTCCCAGATGGGGAATGTATGGGCCTGGATGGGCTTTTCAGGGAGACAGCTGACTACATCATGTCTCTAGAAATGCAAGTGAAGATCATGCAGGTTATGGTTGAGGTATTTTCAGATTCTAATAAATAAAAATCAGTGTATAAATCTTTAATTTAAATTTTTTATTTTATTTTTAGCGTTTTTATGTATGTAATGTCACTAGACAGTGTTTGGATGTTCATGTGTATCACTATCACAAGAATGTTTGGCTACATTCATGTCATTTGTCGTTGTTGGCCTTTTATTTTTAATGATGTTTTCAATTTCGACGGTTGGATTAGTTTGCGTGAATTATTTGTTTTAAAGGAAAAGATATTGGTAAGAAGAATGGCATGAGTAAAGCAAATTACAATTTGGGTCGTATTGACGGCCTGTTTGGATGTGGTGAATGAGTGAAGTTCAGGTGAAATGGATTGGATTGTGATTTCATGGAATTATTATTTATATTTTAGCTAGAGAAAATTTAAAATAATTATTGGTTATGACCCTCTAAAATGTATGGTTATAATTCGCCAACTCTAGGGTGATGAGCATCAAAAAAATCTAATTTCTCCAGCAATCTTGACCATCTAACTTATTGAATTTGGAACATCGGCCAAGTTATGTCTAAGTGTCAATTGGATGGTTTCAAATGAATGGCTAAGATCACTCATTTAGCGTAATTTTCAATCAATGCCATGGTTTCCACAGCATGGATGGTTTGGATTGTGGATAAATGACTGCCATTTTCAAAATGGCATGACCATAGTCAATTGCGCGAAAAATGTGTATTTTAGAATAGGAAATTACAATCTATCCATCCATGGTATGAGTTGAAAGTTTGCAAAAGTTAGTGATAGGAGATAGGAGTTTGCTGTTGAGTAATGGATCGTTGGTAAAAAAATTCTTAACTAAATACTCGATCTTTCGAGTTATATCTCTTTCTCATGTTTTTCAATTTATCATATTAAATTCTTTTGTTATAATTTCTTTTATAAAGTTTCAATTTATAGTCATTTTAGGATATTTCATTACTATTGTAGAAATTGTTTTTATGAATTCATTACATCCATTACAACAAAGAATAGAAGAAGTACAGCTCTTATGAAATGAGGACATCAAGTTTTAATATGGAATTGGGATCCTTAGAAGAAAATTCTGCTTATTGTAACCTAATTGGACCACGTCATCACACATTACATTTAATACAACAGTACTAACACTAATACTATTTGGCGGCCAGGATTTAAGATCTTTCGATTGCTGTGATTTAGGGATGGGCCCATCCATGAGTGCTCAAAGATGAACGGTTCAGATCCAATACACATAACGAAGTGTATGTCACGTCATGTTCTCACGTGAAGGAATTAACAGGATTTTATGCAGAGAACCAGGGGTGTACATAGGGTTGAATCGAGTCGAGCTGGCCTCAGCTTGACTTGGAAAGAAATCAAGGCTGACTCAACTCAAACTCGGCTCATCTTTGAGCTATAAATTGGCCCACTACTATTTATTGACAACTTGTTGTCTACTCTTATAGGCCGAGCCAAAAATAATGAGTGCATTTTCACAGACATTTGGACCGCTTCTTCAAAATCTCACCGCTCTTTTCAGATAAACAATGATTTTTTTAAGGTGATTTTATCAAATACCTTCTAAGCAAGGTCAAAATCAAGAAAAATAAAAAAAAGTGTTTGTTTCGTATGCATACCTTCCTTGCCACTGGCCACACTTCTTTGAGTTACTTCAACAAATACTTGGTAAGCAACATCAATATCAAAGTAACTGAGTCACCAGAATGATTTGATCCGAGTTCAATTTGAGCTAGGTTCAATCCGAGTTAAGTCAAGCTCGAACTCGGCTCGAACTCATATTCGAACTCAAAAAATCAACTTGACTCGGCACGAACTCATCTTCAAACTGAGTCGAATCGAACTTTTTCAAGTTGAGTCGAGCGAGCTAACTGAGCTAGCTCGGATGTGTACACCCCTACAGAGAACATCACGGCTCCCTGACATGCAAGTTGTCCTCCACCCACTTATGATCACCCATCTAATTGGAACGGTTGATGCTGTGGACACCTCTGTGAGTTGCCCATAGTTAAAAAATCCTATGCTAGTCCATAGCTGGAAAGGGTCTTTACGTCGTATGGGTTGTATAGTAAATTGGTAATTACCAAATCGAATGGGCCCTACCTGTGATGTGCATGTAGAATCCAAACCGTGCATGCAGCAGGATTCCTCGGGGACACTCTACGTGTCAAGAATCATCCCTATCAAAAACTCAGGTGGGACACACCACAGGGAGCAATGTACAATCATGCCTACAGCCTATATATTCATTTGCTGTGGCCCACCTAAAATTTTGGGATGTCTTGAGTTTCATTGTACCCCTTAATCCTAGTGTGGTCCACATGATAGACAGGTAACAGGTTGTATGGCATATATACAACATAACATGGTGGACCCCACATTCTATTCAGAAGTTTCTATGGCCGGCATCCCTCCCCAATGAATAGAGCTGTATACGAGTTGAACCGAGTCGAGCCTAGCATAGCTCGACTCGACTCGGCCACTAGTTGACCCCAACTCAAACTCAACTTGGTTCAGTCAACAACAGCTCAGCCTAGTTCAAGCCAAATACGAGCCTATATTGCATTTTCTCAAACATATGGAGTACACCTTCAATTTCTCACCGCATGCAAAATAATAGCATCAATTTAAAGGTCTTTCATCAAACTTTAATGAGGAGCATCAAAATCAATATACAAGAGTAGTTTTATAATGTAATACTTTTTTGTAGTGATTTGTTTTATATCTATACATTCCTCGGTATCAGCCAATCTCACAGAGAATGTATACACCTAAAACAATACTTTGTTAGTCATCGAACACTTGGTGAGCAATATCAATATCAAAATAACCGAGTCACTGAGCCAATTCAATCTAAATTCGATTCAAGCTCGGACAAGCTTGAACTTAGCTTGAAATTTTTTGGAGCTCCAAAAATCAGCTCAACTCGGCACACACTCAGTTTCAAATCAAGTCGAATCGACCCAAGTAACCGAGCTAACTCGGTTCGCGTACAGCTCTACCAGTGTCCAACATTGTTCTCCTTGGAGGAGCCATTACACTTATAGATCAGGCTGTATTTTGGGATCAAGGCCTGACATTGGGGGCACATCTAATGGACGGCTGGATGGCACCCAAACATCGCCAGGGCCACACAGTCCAATTAACGTGCGTCCAAACGTATGTGATCATTTCCTAATGGAGGGAAAATAAGGCCAATGGTTCTCACTTCACAAGGATTATTGGTCAATCTGCATGGTGGGCCATGCATGATGGAACCACCAGATAAACGGCTCAATTAAGCTGGGATGGATCCATGTACAATGGTGGCCTACAAACTACAAGTACGGTACATCATGGATAATTTTAAAGAAAGAAATGGATGTTTAGATAAACGCCAGCTCACTTTAACGGTCTATTTAAAAGATCTATAACTTAGGTGTCCAAACAAGGTATGGCCCACCCGATGATCGGTTCAGATCAAATGATTGATACCATCCTAATTGGTGTCCCTCAAGTCTTACTCTGTGTATGATCTAGGCTCTTCGTGGCCGTTCATCTATGCGGTTGTACGATGGGTGGCCCAAACCTGGATCAGGCTATACATTGGCAGGCAAAGCCCAGCCCATGGGCCGAGCTAATAGCTCCAGGTGCGGTCCAAAGCCATGCCTGGCCCACCTGCCACCTAGCCAATTTCCACCCCAAGCATCAGATTATGGATTCCAAAAGATGGACGGTTCCCATTCAGCGTTGGTGGGCCCGCGTAAGTTAGGGACCCAACCGGTCCGCATTTGGACTCTTGCTCGGGTGGTAGACTCTCAGGTGTTTCAACACCCGATTAAGGGTTCCACTATCCATGGGTGGTGTATATATATATATATATATATATATATATATATATATATATATATATATATATATATATATTGTTATGGAACGATCCGAGACGACTACAATCAGAAGGATCAACTACCCGCCATTCCGAGCGGAGTCCGAGACTTGTCATAGTAACAGGAAGGTGGATTTAGATGGATGAAATTCTCATCCTTGATCACCTTCCGTCGAGAACAATCGGAGAAATATTCGAGTTATGCGACCAGGCCCAGCAAAGGCGTCCGTCATGAAAGGCCAGCCGGCGGCATCACTTGCGCACTCGGTTCGGACGATATGACCACTCATCGGCTCGGATTAGTATCGTGAGTCCTTTGTGACCGAGCCGAGTTGTTTCCGAGAATAAAGGTCCCGCGCTAAGTGGAGAAAGCGCCATGTATAGATATGCGCTATTATCTCGTGACGCAGATACACACGTCGCAGACATGATCTCCAGATTCGGCCAATATCTTCACGATATGCGAACCCCCCTGATCGTGCCGAGATTATCGGACGTAGACCGAACGATGATAAGGTATAAATACCACATCACTCCACAAGAACAGGTACGCAACATCTGAGACTCTCCCCCATCTCTTAAACATAGACCCAGATTCTACGTTGTCCGACTTAGGCATCGGAGGGTCCCCCCGCTTAGTGGTCTCCATTGCTTCTTGGTTTACTTGCGGGATTCCCGGTTCGGTGCCTCGCTCGGATACGTGAAAGAGAGGAGGAGGGTTAACCGCATTTTGACCTCAACATTTTTAGTGTCGTCGTGGGAAACCAATAGTAAAAGTCGGTTTCTATTCGACATAGCGATGGCTAGAGGGAAGAAGAAAGCTGTGGTGGTAGAACCGGAGTGCACCGCTCCTCATCATTACTTCATGCGGAGTCTGCTCCGGGCCCTTCTCAACGTTCTCGCAATCGTTCCAACAAATACCGCGCTTTACAAGGCGAAGTGCAGGCCTTGCGCGATGAGTTGCAACGAATGAGGCAGGAACGTGAGCCCCAACAACAACCTGAGCGGAGAAGTCCGGTACCAGAAGAAGTTGGACCAACCGTTCAGGCCCATTCAGCGACAAGAAGCCCGAGGCGCGGGACATCTCCGCAACCTTCTAACCGAGCACCAATGTCGGCTCAGAACCCGAGTTCCCACCAGGAATGTGACGGCTAGAGTCCCGACGGATGTCCCAGCCGCCTCGGCTTTGGCTCCAACTGACCTTCGTCACACCCTGGAAAGGAGAAGGGAAAGAAGGATCCCTGAGCCGGAGAACACTCAGGAAGAAGTGGCGGAAAATAGAGATCCACAGGAGGCACGATTTGCGGACTGAATAATCAAGTCCCGATGCTACAGTAAACAAAGTACCGTCATCAATCCCATTTGCCGTTCAAGCCATGATGGAAGAAACCAAGCCTCCGTTCACCGAGAAATCATGAAGCAGTGATGCCTCGAGAGATTCCGGATTCACTGTCATACAATACTCCGGTCCGGCGACCCATCGAACATGTGGAAGCTTATCGTTCGTGGATGCAAGGTCTGACACCGCGGCGATGCAATGATGTGCGAGAGGATTCTCTATCACTCTGGCTGGATCCGCCGGAGTTGGTATCGTCGGCTCAAGCCTGGATCCATAAGTTCATTCGAAGAGTTGTCTCGGTCATTCCTTACCGGTTTATAAGTGGTAAGAGAAGCCGAAAACCCAATACCCCACTGTTCACCATCAAACAAGGGCCAAAAGAATCCTTAAAAGATTACATTGCCCGATTCAACGAGGAGGCGTTACGGGTGGAAGACTACGACGACAAGATGGCACTCGCCGCTTGATATGCGGCGGCTTGAGGGAAGGAAGGTTCGCCTTCTCATGGGGAAGAACCGGCAAAGACGTTAGCCGAGCTCATTGCTAGAGCCCAAAAATATGTCCATGCGAGGAGTTTCTGCTACATGCAAGAGTACCCAAGTAACCGAGCGAGAATGAGAAAGGAAGAGGCCAAGGAACGAGGCCCAAGCTCCAAGGAGAAATTCGGATGATCATTCTTCTCGGGGTCGCCGACCGAACAGAAAGCCGAAGGGAGATTCCGTTCCTATACACCTCTCAACACTACGACCGAGCAGATCTTATTGGATATCCGAGGCGAAAAACTTCTCAACTGGCCAGTCTGTATGAGAGCAGACCCAGAACTCGCGACAAGCGCAAGTATTGTCGCTTTCATCGGGATCACGGCCACAATACGGGTGAATGTGTAGATCTCAAGGATGAGATTGAATCCCTTATTAGGAAGGGGCATTTACGTCGGTACACCAAACAAGAAAAAGCTGCTCGGAAAGAAGAGCGAGTACGAGAACGCTCCAAAAATCCAACCGAAGAACCTGTGGAGATCCGCACCATCTTCGGAGGTACATCGGGCGGAGGAGACTCAAACAGAGCCCGAAAAGCTCATTCTCGAAGGAGCCCAGAGCATTACGTCAACCTTACCGAGCGGCCTAACAAAGAACCACGGGTCAGTCCCTGTAGCCTCACCTTCACGGAAGAGGACGCTCGAGGAATCCAACACCCACATGATGACGCCTTGGTAGTCACTATGACCATAGCTAATCATAAGGTGTACAGGATCCTTGTTGATACCGGAAGCTCAGCCGACGTGATTTACTCCGAAGCCTTCGAAAGAATGGGGATTCCACAGTCTCGTCTCAGACCTGTGAAGACCCCCCTACACGGATTTGCCGGAGAAAAAGTAATCTCCGAAGGGGCTATTTCCCTCCCGGTGACTGCGGGAGAAGGGCGACATCAAGTCACCCTGATGGTGGACTTCCTTGTCGTCAACGTACCATCAGTGCATAACGTGATTATGGGCAGGCCCTCCTCAATGCAATGCGAGCGGTCGTGTCTACTTATCACCGATGATGAAATTTCTGTGAAGGCGGACGGGTTACCTCCGAGGCGATCAACGCGAGGCTCGGAGATGTTATGCTTATTGCGGTTCGAAAAGGGCAGTAAAGCAAGCACTCACCGTCAATGTCTTGGACCGCGCGGACCCTCAGAGAATAAGCCAATTGAAGATTTGGAGAAGGTACCACTCGACGAGGTGATCCTAGCAAGACGGTTCGGCTCGGAACATCACTCACGCCCGAGCAACATTCCGAGTAATGTTAACTTTCTGCGACGACACGGGGACATATTCGCCCGTCGCACGCGGATATGCTGAGGATCTCTCCGGATGTCTTGGTCCATCGGTTGAACGTGGATGGAGCACAAGCCGTGAAACAAAAAGGAGACCGTTTGATGCCGAGCGGTGTGAGGCCATTGCGACGAAGTCTCGGTATTGTTGGACGCCGGCTTCATAGAAGAAGTACATTACCGGAATGGATCGCAAATGTGGTGCTGGTTAAAAAGGCAAATGGCAAGTGGAGAGTCTGCGTGGACTATTCAGACCTGAATAAAGCATGTCCGAAAGATAGTTTCCATTGCCTCGGATCGATCAACTAGTAGACAGATCTTTGCGGGGCACGAATCGCTTTCCTTCCCTGGATGCCTACTCGGTTATAACCATCGCGATGCATCCCCCGGATAGGCGTAAGACTACCTTTGTCACCGACGGAGGCTCTATCATGCACGGGTCATGCCTTTTGGCCGAAAAACGCCGGGGCCACGTATCGAGGTTAGTCAACCAGATGTTCGCAAGACAGATCGGGCGTACGATGGAAGTTTACGTCGATGATATGTTGGTGAAAAGTGTCAAGGCATCCGATCACTTAGCAAACCTCGGAGAAACCTTTGAAGTCCTCCGAGAATATCAAATGAAACTGAACCCAGCAAAGTGCGTTTTCGGGGTCGGCTCGGGAAGGTTTCTCTGATTCAAGTCAGCCAGAGGGGTATTGAGGCTAACCCCGATAAGATTAAAGCACTCCTCGACATGAGTTCGCCCCGGACTCTCAAGGAAATACAATGCCTTACTGGACGAGTAGCAGCGCTCGGACGCTTCATATCCCGAGCCACTGATAAATGCCTCCCCTTCTTCCAGCAATTGAAGGGTCATAAGAAGGCCGAGTGGACGCCCGAATGTGAGCAAGCTTTCCAGCAGCTGAAACAATACCTGGGCTCACCACCTCTACTATCAAAACCGGAGGAAGGCGAATCTTTGTTTTTATATCTCGCGGTCTCAGCTTCAGCTGTCAGCTCGGCTCTGATCAGGGAAGTGGGGAACAAACAACACCCGGTGTATTATGTGAGCAAAGCCATGGTACCAGCAGAAACAAGATACCCCGCTCTGGAGAAGCTTGCACTCAGCTTGGTTGTTTCGGCTCGGAGGTTGCGTCCATATTTCCAAGCCCATTCGATCATCGTGTTAACCGACTCCCCCCTCCGACAGATTCTCCAAAGGCCAGAGGTCTCAGGCCGGTTGACCAAGTGGGCTATTGAACTTGGGGAGTTTGACATCACATTCCGACCGAGGACTGCGAAGAAAGGAATAATAATGCAAAAAATAGTTACAACTCTCTTAAAGAAGCAGGAAGTACCTGGTAGAAGACTCCAGCCAAATCTTCCAAAAAGCGGTCGTCCGGTTTATCGAGGAGGCGCGAAATGGATTCCTCCGTAACGTGCTTCGCCGCCCAGTCTGTCAAACAAGACATGTGATAACCCGGCTCGAACCTCCTCTCGCTTCGTACCAACTTGAGCCGAGCCATCGTCTCCTCGGCTCCCGTCCGACTACCACCGAGGGTTGGGCCTCACCCTCAACGTCGTGTGCAGCCTCCCCCTCATTACCCGGTTGGGTAATCATGGCGTCGACCATCCGAACGGCTTCCTCCTCTCGGAGGATGACGGGACAGCTATCAACGGAGGTTCGAACCTCGCTCCTTCATTAGGGGAGCCGCGACGGATAGAGGAGGGGTTGTCCTGTTGCCGAGCGGGAACAAGGTTGGGGTCACGTAGAGGCGCGACCATATCAACACCGACCGGAGCCCCGTAGTGCGCCCGTAGTATTGGAATTGGGGACACAATTGCAGATGCAGATGGTCCCTCAACCAAGGGTGCCGAGGCAGGAAATGGAGCTGTATCCCGACCCGAGATGTTTGGGATAGAGGGAGGAAGTGCCACCGTCCGAGTCACGACCCCAGAGGCAGAACCTGAAGGACGAACTCCTTGTGTGACCTTCTTCCTCCGAACTACCTTCGCCGGGGGCTCGGTCCTCAGCATCTCCTCAGCAGACAGCGCGGCTTTCCTCCTCCGGGAACCAGACGCCTCGGCCATGCCTGTGCCGAAGAATGGTTAGGATAACGCTACCTCAGACCTACAAAACCAAACTGACTAAAGGCAAGGATACTCACTGAGCGAAGTGGGGTGCGGTCTCGTCTTACAAAGCCCCGACCGGTAAAGGTTAGCGGCCGTGATCAGATCTGACCAACGGCGATGTTCCTCCGAATATGTCCTCGCCTTGGCAATCTGGTTCTTCTGGTCGGAAGTAATGAAGGGTACGCCCCTCGCGAAACCTGCAAAGACAATTGTTCTTTTAAGTAAAAGCAGTAAGAGGCAATGTGCAAAAGAGATCTCGACCCGACCGGCATAGTAAAGCGAACGGGGAACCCGAGTCGATGAAGCCCGACCTCCGCCTGCCGGCGCCTCCCACTCGCCTGCGGCCAGAACCACTTGTTCTTCCAGTCCTTATTCGAGGACGGAAGACCCAAGACGAGCCCTGACCCCTTACTACCTCTGGTCGCGAAGTAGTACCAGGGATCGTTGCCTTCATGCTTTACCAAGTACAGGCTCATGAGTTCGGCGGGTGTCAACGCCGAGTTCCCCACTTGGTGCCAGATGATGTAAGCGGAGATTAGTACCCTCCAAGCATTGGGCGTAAACTGCCCAGGTGCGAGCCCAAAAGGTGTGATTAAAGCTCGGATGAAGGGGTGCATCGGGGAAACGGAGTCCGCATAATAAGCCACACAAAAATATAGCTATCTCCCTAGCCGCAGGATTGCCGCGGCGTCGCAGTGGGCTCGGGGCTCGATCCGAACGGAGCGAGGTATATCGTCCGTGCGGATCCATTCCATTTGAGACTCCATTATTATGGAGCCCCTCGGAACCGGTTCCGACGACCGTCCACCGGAGGCATCTCGGCACATCGACCTCGCGGCTTCCGGGTGCTCGTGGTCGCCCCTTTCCGCCGGCCTTCTTACTAACTTGGCGGCGTGAGTTCTCGCCACCGTCCGCTTCGGGGCCGAGGATATAAAGGCACCGCCTCGAAAGAGACCCCCGAGGCCTCTCCTCCATTACCGTAACTCCCGGTTCGGAGTCGTCATTGTAACCTCTATTCATTTCCTATCGGAAGACATCTCGAACAGGGGGACGCTTAAGATTAAACTCACGCAGACAATAGCCAGGAGATGGCTTCAGACAAGCGTGAGAAATATGACGGAAACTACTTCGTGGAAATCGCCTTCGCCGGAAATCGTCTTCTCCGTTAAAACAATCCAAACGCAAACGATAGCAGTCGGACGAAGACCCTGGATGGGCCTTTTATAGACTGAAGAGACTCTTCATTAAATGAGCCGTAATAATGGCAGCGTCGGAATCATTGCTGGCCGACTCCGAGTCCGACGTGGTAATATACCATTGGTTCAAAACATGGTAAAGGTAACGATATCTTCCTCGATTGTTGTGAGAGTTAATCCACACGGTACCCGAGCGCATGAAAAGAGCGCTCGATACGACGCCTCAAGCACACGTGGCGGTCAATCACAAGTCGGTGACGATTCGGAATCCTAACCGTCGCCACGTGTCTACTCGCGGTTAGTCCGAAGCCGCTAAATCCCGAGTACACAATGTTTCACACGAGAACCATAAATGCATCGACAGGCAGAGGCAAAGGATCTTCCAAGTGATTACTCTCCGAGCTCATGAATGACCTCAGAGAGTAGGGGGCTTCTGTTATGGAACGATCCGAGACGACTACAATCAGAAGGATCAACTACCCGCCATTCCGAGCGGAGTCCGAGACTTGTCATAGTAACAGGAAGGTGGATTTAGATGGATGAAATTCTCATCCTTGATCACCTTCCGTCCGAGAACAATCGGAGGAAATATTCGAGTTATGCGACCGACCAGCAAGCGGCGTCCGTCATGAAAGGGCGGCGGCATCACTTGCGCACTCGGTTCGGACCGATATGACCACTCATCGGCTCGGATTAGTATCGTCGTCCTCTCGTGACCAGAGCCGAGTTGTTTCCAGAGAATAAAGGTCCGCGCGCTAAGTGGAGAAACCGCCATGTATAGATATGCGCTATTATCTCGACGCAGATACACACGTCGCAGACATGATCTCGCATTCGGCCAATATCTTCACGATATGCGAACCCCCCGATCGTGCGAGATTATCGGACGTAGACCGAACGATGATAAGGTATAAATACCACATCACTCCACAAGAACAGTGCGCAACATCCGAAACTCTCCCCCCATCTCTTAAACATAGACCCAGATTCTATTGTCCTGACTTAGGCATCGGAGGGTCCCCCGGCTTAGCCAGGGTCTCCATTGCTTCTGGTTTACTTGCAGGATTCCCAGTTCAGTGCCTGCTCGGAGTACGTGAAAGAGAGGAGGGTTAACCAGATTTTGACCTCAACATATATATATATATATATATATATATATATATATATATATATATATATATTTATTTATTTATTTTAAAAAAAAGAAGAAGATATCTTTGCTTCGCAACTATGTTATCATCCACCCTAGGATTTTGCATAAGATGCCCAGATTTTCAGTCACGAGAAGTGGGGCCATGTTTTATTAATCAGGACCATTGATCTGTTTGACCTCAAAGTTGATGGATCATGCCCAAGAACTCTTAGAACCTCTTTCTAAGTTGGCCAGATATCCAAGTGTGTCGTATTATCGAACTGAGTTTTTAAAAGGGTATAGCCCATGGAGCTGAGGCACAGAAGATCAACAGTCTGGATCATTGAATCACGGGCCTCGCTAGAGATAGGCATCAAGTCGCGTCGGACTGAGTTATAGCTGACCCGAATCAACCCGGTATTGAAATAGACCTTAGCCAAACTCGACCCAACTCAGTACCAAGCCCAGCACGCCTGACCTGATCTGACGGTTCTCGCCTAGACTAATCCAAGCTGAGTTTGACCCATTCTCAGGTACCAAGTCGAGTCGAGTCAGACCAAGTCAGGTCGGGTGCAGCAGATATCCATATAGACTGTAATCAACCTAGGTGCACATGCTGGAATTACAACCTTTCTACACTGCATCTCATATATGAAATGTTAAATCTAAATTTTTCTTTATATATGTATGAGTCGGTTTCAAATCAAGTCAAGTCAGTACCAAGTTGGATTTCAGGTGGGGTCGAGTTACTAGGTGATCCGAACTCAACTTAGTTTGAGTTTAGATTGGATGAAGTGTACTCGGTTCGGATCAGCAGATGGAACATTCCCAAAAAGAGGGCTGGCAAGGTTAGGGTGGGGCGGTCTTATAATTTTGAACCTAAGCCCAAATCCAGCCCGGCCATAATGAACTGACATAGTCTAGCTCAAGTCTAGCTCAAGACATTTACAAAAGCCTAACCCGAGTTTGCCCAAGCTCTGAATATCTTTGTGGATAAATGATATTTGGGTGTGCCTCATGTGTAAGAGAGGGGTGTGTACTAACAAGCTAACCCAAAAAAATATGTGTGGCCGGGCCGGATTTAAGGGCTTTTGAGGAGCTGAGCCCGTCCGGCCCAATTTACAATGGGCCTCCTGATTTAAGCTCGAGCCAGACCCTCAGGCCTGATACATCACCCAAACCCGGCCCAATACGGCCATGCCCAAAGGCCCGTCGGGACTACCGGGCCCATTGACCCCTACCCAAAAGGGAGTCATATGAAACTCTGGCAGTGTGTGGCGCAGGATACACAGGCACTCAGAATTGGACACGTGGCATACATAAACTAAAATTAACCTGCCTGAATTGCAAAACCAGCTGTTAATAAATCAACACTCCTAAATTCAGATTGTTTGAACGATCCTAGCCTCTGATCCGTGGACAATTATTTGTTGAGATATGTCCGTTGGATATTTTCATTTTAACCGTCCAATAAATGTGCATCAATCCGACAGTCAAATGGTCAAATAAATGGAACTTTTGGTTCATGATACATCTAAATTGGGAATCATAAATTGGACAGTTAAATTTGATATACTTGTATTCCACCTATGCAAGTTCTAAGTGCCTGAGTATTATCCTTCCCTCTCTGCCAGAGCATCTACGTTTTTCACTCAATCAGGTCCGTTCATCAGGTGGTCCACATGGTTGAAATCAACGGACAACAGACGATCTGACACTACATATAGGTATAGCCCACGTAAGTGAATCGGCCAGACTTTGCACGGCAAAGATGTCAGTGGCATGTTGGCGTGTGAGATGGGGATGCATGATCCGAATGTAGCTGATCAGTCTCCTTTTATATTTTTGTTCCACAAATCGACGGTTAAGAGGAGAAGTGCAGTAATGGCCCAGATCTTCACGAGATCGTGGCTAAGATCTTCCATAGGCTCACCTTGATGTATGTGTTGTATATCTATGCCACCCATCGGTTTTTTCAGTTCATTTTAAAGCATGACGCAAAAAAGAAGCAGATCCAAATTTAAAGCATGATCCAAAAAAGAAGCAGATCCAAATCTAATGTGGATCAGATCATAGTAAACATTGGTGATTGAATCCCGGCCATGAAAAACCTCCTAAGGCCCACCTCATATTATTTGCCACATAAACCTCGACAAAGGGAAAACACATATAGTAGCTTTGATCTAAAACTACAAAAGAAAGTTTTTTTTTTTTTTTTTGGGTTAGCTTGTTAGTACGCAACCCATGTCAGTAAACACTCCATGTTAGCCACCCCAGGTCCTCAACTTCAAAATAAGTTATTAGTTGCCAATCTCCCATTGGCTCTAGTGGTAGACTCTCAGGAGTTTCAACACCGGGATAAGGGATCGAGTACCTATAGGTGGTGAAATCCCACCTGTGTGAGTGTGTGGGGGTGAGTGTGAGTCTGTTTATAAATAAAAAAAGAAAAACAACTTCAGTAATTCTTGCCATCTCCTTGGTATTTAGATTTCCTTCATTTTAGAGCTCATGCTAATAAAATGATATAACAAAATAGATGGATGGCATAAATATACAACACATGCATTAAGGTGACCCCCACAGTTATAGGCTGACTCAACTTAGTATTACTTTGACTTGACCTGACTGCATCAGTTCTCATCTTTCTCCTCGCCAATCAAGTTGTACACACAAAATAAATAAATAAAGACATGGGTCATCTGGCAACCTAAATTTGAGATGAAATGAAAGTGTTTTGAATTAAATATGCTGGTTTTTGTGTTTGGCAGTAAAGTATTTAGAGGTAAGTGGAATTAAGGATATTTACATGTCTATTATTAATACAAGTTTATTTGCTTATTTTCTAAAAAATAAATTAAACTTATTTTAAAAATAATCTATTTGATAAAGTTATGATTCTATAGTAATATAGAGATTGAGAATAGATTGTGCTTTTTAGAATAAAAATAAATTTCAAAAATAAAAGTTATTTTTATAAAGTAAATAAATATATTAATTATTTAAACTTTTCATAAGTAGTGTGTATAACCAGTCGGTAAGAGAATGAGTTTTTGCTTATGCAACTAGGGTTCAAATCTCCTCGAGCACCGTCCACAAACGGGCGCGTGGCATGGGCTATAGGGCTACTTATTATATCATCTGTGCAATTACTCTCGATCGACAATTTGCAGATTTCCTTCATTTGCACTCATTAGAAATTCCTTATATTTCTAACAATGTTGATGTAAATGCTTAGAATGCAAGGATTGTGCAGTTGAAGAGTATAATATCCAACTTAGAATTGAAAGTGAGGGATTGACAAAGGCAATCTGGTCATGCCCATATACTTGATTAGGGACGGTAAAGAAATATAATATTCTAACTAATCTAAGTTTTTTATGGGCAAGATTTTGAAAACTAATGAGCTACAAAGCATAGAGTCTATTGATTAGAGCAAGGGGGCTTAGAATGGAAATAATGATGCAAAATGCAGGGGCGGCTCAAAGGGGTAGGCAGGTGAGGCAATCGCCTAAGGCCCCTAATTATGAAGGCCCAATATTATAGCAAAATTAAAAATTTTTAATTATGAAGGTCCTATATTATAGCAAAATTAAAATTAAGAAGAAGAAAAAAAGCCTAAATTTTTTGAAATAAAATTTATTGAAAGGCCTACAAAATAGGAACATCTAAAAATTAGTTTACGAATTTGAAATTGAAAATAAAAAACAAATCCTAGAAAATAGCATTATCAATAATAACAGTCTAACTCTATCGTCTCTTTTCAAAATAATAGCATCATTCCCAATAAATTATTCTCCTAAAACCTAGGACCACAACTACATACTTTATTGCTAATTAAGTTCTCAAAAAATTAAATTCTAACGTCATTTTTCTAAATTAAATTCTAACTTCATTTTGCATGTAAAAAGGCAAGAAGCAAATTTATGGTTTAATTTTGAATTTATTATTATTATTTTTTAAAAAACTAAAAAGCCTCATTTTTATGACTTGCCTTAGGCCCCCAAAAATGTTGAGCCGCCCCTGGCAAAATGCAAACGTGAAGGTGAATGTTGTTGATATGTAGATGGGTGAAATGGTAGGATGGTTTTGTCACAAGGATATACCAGAGTAAGCTGGATTGGCTTTTCAATGGCTATGATTTGGGCTTGACTAAGCTGGCCTAGAGTTATAAGGGTTTCCTCTCATTTTACTATCTCATTCTCATTAGTGGATGAGTGGTTTTTGTGGTTAAGAGATGATTAAATGATGTCAGTGAACATGGAAGATGATGTGAAAGATAATGGAGTATTTATAGGTGTGAAGGATGACATTTTGATGATTTATGAGAAGTTCATGGGTTTAAGAAAGTTAGGAGAGTTGTGATTGGCTATAGGAATGTTTATAATCTTGTAATTGGTTATATGAGTGGTAAATGGTCTATAATTTTGGATAAAACTACCGGCATAGTGATAATTTCAGGGTGAGCAGGACCCTGAAGTGAGGGTTAGGATTCTCTGTCCTTCACTTACCCCACTGTTTAATTTTGTAAAATTCTACTTGATGGCTGCATTGCTTGCCCCATAAATGGGGACTGGATTTCACTAAACGCCCTGATCAGACTAGGGCACCCTCGAGCTTCTCCCTCTTATTTTAGGGTCTTTAGGGCTAAAAGGGCTTAGGATTGGGCTTGGGCTTAGTCTAGGTTAGGCTACAAACTAGGCTTCTGTTTTGGTTGAATTTCAAAGTTCAATAACATACACATTGGCTATCTACTTCAGGTGGGTTGTTTATATTTACAAAATGTACTTATTTTAAATAAGAGTTTTTTTTAAGGTTAATGAAAAAATAATTTTACAAGACGAGCTTATTGTAAAGAGGGAGAGAATTGTTGCCTTTTCATCGAAGGTAAGGTTTTGAATTTATACATAGGGTAGCTTACAAATATAGGATAATTTAATAAAAAAAAAAAGACAATCTAATTGATTTAACTAAATTATGCCATATATATGTGTGTGTGTGTGCGCGCGCACGTGTCGAACATCTACCCCATTAGTCAGATGCACCATTCCATGGTGGGCCCAGGGCTTAAAACTAAAGTCAATCCGTCACTTCTGTGGGCCACACCACATACAAAAGTTGAGATGGGTTACCCTCCATTAAAACATTCATAATCATTTTTTGAGCCCACCAAGATGTGGTTCATAAATCCAACCCATCCATTATGTGTGTCCCACTTGGATGAGGGGTCAAATCAAGTTTCAGACGCATCCAAATTTCAGGTGGGCCCCACCAAGTGCCTTTATATGTTTTAGGCATTTCTTCATATGATTTTAGATGGTATGGCCCATCTTAGTTCCGTATACGGCTGATTTTTGGGATATCCCATAATTTAAAGGGGACCCATCAAATGCATGGTGTTGATTTTTGACACACATCTTGATGGGGCCCATACAGCTCGACCTCATGGGGAGTTCCTGCGAGCTGGACCATATATATATATAAAGTATTTTCCAAACATACATAATAAAAAATGAAATCCTTCTTAGTATAAAATACATAAAATGAGTGTTAGAGCAAAGTCTTCTCTATTCTTAATAGAGTAGTTCTTATTGGATTAGATAAAAAATACCACATGGTTTGTATGTTTTGAAATCTCAATGTTTGTTATTTTTATTTGGATGTAATCACAGTGATTTGTTTTGGCTCCCTCTTAAAGGTTACAAAGTCGCATATGTAACAAAAGTATTGTGAACACCAATAAATCCAAAATAATTTAATTATTACCTGCAAAACTAAAATCACATGAATAGAATGTTATGAACTATCCAAACATTGGCTATCTAAATAAGCAGTTAAAATACATTAGTGAGACGCTTGTTTGTGGCCCACCCAACACTTGAAATTTCCTCTACTTTAAAGTATATATTTTAGTAGACTCATTATAATCAGTTTGTCCAATATCACATGGGTAGTTTGAGATTTTTAAAACTGATTTGGTTAAATAGAAGCTCCCACACTGATAGGGGTGTACATCGAGCTGAATCGAGCCGAGCTGGCCTCAGCTTGACTCGGCTTGGTAACTAGCTGACCTCAGTTCGAACTCGGCTTAGCTCGATCCTCGAGCTTGATTGGCCAGCTTGGCTTGGTTTGGTCAGCAGCTTGGGCCAGCTCAAGCCGAGTTTGCCATTGAGGCATTTTCACAAATACCTAAACTGCACCTTCAAAATTCATTTGTATGTGAAACAAAGGCAATAATTTTACAGGTATTTTATCAAACACCTTCTAAGTAACATAAAAACTAAGAAAATAAAGAGTATTTATTTCATTTTATCAAACACTTGGTGAGTAACATCAATGACAAAGTAATCGAGCATTAAATTAGTTCGATCCAAGTTTGAGTCAAGCTGGATTCGATCCAAGTCGAGTCAATCTGGGGCCTGCTGGAACTCGGCTCAAAGTCATTTTTGAGCTCAAAAAATCAGCTCGACTCGCCCGAACTCAGCTTTGAACTGAGTCGAATTGGGCTTTTTCGAGTCGAGTCGAGCGAGCTAACCGAGCTAGCTCGGTTCATGTACACCTCATGACACACAAGCTAAGGCGTCCCGAGATTTAGGAATGGTTCATCGAGGTGAGATGCAACATACGGACGGTCTGGATTACATAACCATGGGCCTTGATAGTCCAAACCGAAAAACCGAGTATACATGCAAGGTTTTTGTTGTTACTCGAGTTTGAGAGTCCAAGTAGAAGAAGAAGCTTCGACACAAAATCTCTTCAATGGCGTCTTCTTCTTCTTCTGTAGTTTCGGAGAGAAGGGGAATTCCAGCAGCTGCTTTCGTAGAAGACGTCCAAACCTATCTTACCCAATTAGGCCTCGATGTCAACTCATCGCTTGCTTTTCTTCAAGAAAGGTTGCTCCTTTTCTCTCATCCCTCTCTCTTTCTCTCTCAATCTCTGTATTGCGTTTTCTTTTTGTTCCTGAAATCTGTATTGCTGAAAGTCCATATGGGTTTGAATTATTTTATTGGGTTTCTCATGATTTCTGTGATGGGCTGTGTTTCTTTGGGTTTTTGGATAAATGGATTTTCTCAAGATGCATTTTTCTCAGTTTGGTCTCTCTTAGATATTCTGTATTGCGTTTTCTCTTTTTATTTGGTTTATTGGAGAAATGGGTTTTGCCAACATGCATTTTTTCTCACTTGGGTCTCTCTTAGATTATCTATTTTTTTCTACAGGATTCGTAGATTTTGGTGATGGGTCGTGTTTGTTTGGGTTTTTAGAGAAATGGGTTTTCTGCAATACGCATTCTCTTGGATTATCTTTTCTGTAGTAGATTTTGGTGATGGGTTGTGTTTGTACGTGTTGTCTGGTAAGATCCAATATATCATAAGCATGGGCTGGATGGGATTTGATGATTTGGTGTATGATTTTTTTTAATAAGCTAGAAAATGAGGTCTCTTGAGATCATTGCAATTAGGAGTCCTTATATGGTTTGACTTGTTGTAGAAATCTAGTGGAAGAATGAAAATGGTGATGAAAGGGAATGCAAAAGGCATGTAATGCATCTCTTGTCAATTTATGAAATTTAACTCAGCAGGGAGCTTTTAGGAGGCTACTCTCTTTGAAAGAGGAAATATTTTTGTTATTTATTTTGGGATCTTTGCATAAGAACCATTGGAGAGCTAGCCATTGTTACAAATTTGTGGAGGTGTTTGCTTACTTGGGAGAGGGACAAATTTGAAAAAATTGCTACTTTTGAGGGCTTTATTAGTAGGTGGGAAAAATATACATACCAAGATGTACCACAAATCATTAATTACATTACATATCTTTGGAGATGGCCCTTGATTCAAAGGAAAAACGAAATAGCTAACACTTTGGAGTGTATGTGAATAATGTAAAGTGTGCATTGTTGGGGCGATTATGTGATCCTAGTTTAATCTTCGTAGCTTTGCGTGTCAAAGATCTTTGTTTCAAATCTTGGCTATAGCTGATTAGCACTTGGGCATGCCTCAATAGCTAGCCTCAAGGCTAATTTATTAATTGTTGGGTATCAGGTGCATTTGTTAATTGTTGAGCAGTAGGTGCATTTGTTAATTGTTGAGCATCAAGATCGCTCTTATGTGTGGAGCATTGAGGTACCCATGTAACCACATAGTGCGAGACGATGCCTAGTCATGAAGCCGCTAAGCATCTCTAGCTGTGGAGTGTGCGAAGCATCCCATTGGCTATGAGGCCTTTATTACCCACCAGGACAATAGAGAGCAGCCTAGACATGACTCGTGAGGTAAGCGCTTGCGTTAGAGTACCCTGATGTACTCGATACCATAAGTGGGATTATGATCCAGTTAGTGGGTTGATGATGCAATCTCTCATGGGGTAGTATCTTGGTGTGAAAACACACATTCAGCTGTGGATGAAGGAACACCACATGGCGCATGGCATAGCATGTGTAGTGCAGATGCTGGTGCATGTAGCGTGTCTATTGCACTGCACATGCCACATGCTAGCGCTAGATATGCAATCTGCAATGTGCATGATGTTTAAAGCACATGGTGCGAACTCAGGCCGGTGCAACTTACAGCTGCATTGCTGTGCCACAATGGTCGGACCTGTGGGCGAGGAGGTGGAGTGTCCTGTCCTGTCTAGAATGAGCTTGTGCTTGTGCAGCAAGCACTGGGTGAAGGATGTTGAACGCCGGAGGTGCGGTGTGCAATGCTTGGTACAGGATGTGAAGTGGACACATGGCAATGCAACCTGATGTTGCACCACTGGCTGAGCTGATGGGCTAAGTGACATATGGTCTTGCCTGGCAGCCACTATTGCTGGAGGTGCAAAGCATCCGACACCAGTTTTGGGGTTATGGCTTGCGATTCGCGCCATGGAAGCTTGATGCAGAGTTGTGGGCCTGTGGCACACTGGCTGATAAAGTGGGCTAAGTGGTTTAGGGTCCTGCCTTATCTTGTCTTGCGCTTGCTAGTGCAGGCTTGAGCAAGATAGTGTTGCTCACCTAATTTCTCAGTGCATAGACTGTAATGCTGCTTCGTCTGAGAGTCAGTCAGTAAGAATCAAACTTCAGTCAATCGAAAAATCCATGAAACCGTCGTCCCTCCACAGGTTTTCCAAGTCGCCTACTGAATCCAGAGATCCCGATCGCGAGGGGTTCGTGGTTCAATGCTAAATCTATCAGTCGATCCTTCATTCGAGCAATCCATCGCTCGTACTACTACTAATAATTCAATCGAACGCGAGTAGTGGGTCGGACTAAATTTGAGTTGGTCAGGCAAGGCAGGGTGTTCTCCTTTCCTAACTTTAGTGAGTCTTTCATTCACTAGCCTTATGGCGAAGCAAGGGACAGGAGCTACTAGCTGCTAATGAAGACCGTTCCACCCCTATTCCCTCTAAAGCCCAGCAAGCTGAAAAACGTATGCGCGCGCTAGCACGTTTTAGGGTATGGGAGGGCACTCTTTGTTAATCGCCGTGTCCTTTTATGGGAGTCATGGGACCACCCAGGGATTTATATAGATATTATATATCTGTGGAGATTCACGAGGCTTTCCGCATGATGGAATTGATGATGTGGCACATGCTGATTGGTGTACAAGCCTGGCTTGGTGCCTAGTGTTGATGTGGTGTACGTTGATTGGATGAGTGGCGTGCTATGGCACACCGAATTGTTTGGCACCCGAAGACGTCAACTCTGGTGACAAAGTCAGTTGCTTTTCCTATTGTGGGGTATACTCGCACTTCTCTAGCAGCGTGAACGGTGTTTTCAGAATGGTGCATGAATGGCAGTGGCTGGTCGCGCCAGAAGGTTTGCAATCACTCCTTGTGCGATCTCCCATGCAGCTTGTGCGTTGTTCGGCTTGTTCAGTGCTACGTGTCAACAACTAATTCTTTCTCATTCCTTTAATAATGTGCAATATTCCACAAAAAATAATTTTTGGAGCTTATCATTTGGTATCAAAGCTGTGGGAAAAACACGTTGTCAAAAGTTTGAATTTGATATGAAGCAGATCAAGGAGATGCTTGAGAAACAGGCATTGGCTATGGCGGATGAACAACATGAACAACTCCTGGCATCCACAAAAGAAAATCAAGAGGAATTAATTGTGTGAACAGATCAAACAAGCATCAATAAAGGTTCATCTCTCACTGTATAAACACAAGTGGGCAGCCGCAAACCCAAGCTACATGTTGGAGTTTCAATGATTTGATGGGGAGGACCAACTAGTTGGATTTGTTGAGCAGAACAATTCTTCAACTACAATCATACTCCTATGCGCCATCATGTTACTTTATCTTGTTTCATCTCGAAGAAGTGATGCAATGGTATCCTTGGTTGGTGAAGATGAGAGGGGAATTGCCTTGGAATGAATTCCCCAAGGCAATGTGCAGCAGGTTTGGCCCTAGTAAGTTTCAAGACTTCAAAGGAGCCTTGACCAAGCTTAAGCAAACTACATTGGCACGCGAGTATGAAACTTCTTATAAAGTATTCTCTAAACAACACTGAGGTTGGTACCAATGTTGTGGCTGGTGTGGGATCTAGGCATGGCCAAAAAACCCTGAGGACAAGGTTGATTCGGAACATGGGTGGAATGATAAGATCTAATCTACAATACGCATGTGCTGGATAAGATTTGGCGTTTGGTTTTGGGTTTACTTAGTGAATAAGATCTTTTAAGTTTGGTATTATTTTTTTTAAAGGTATCCTTCAAGATTATGGTAGGTAGGTGTCTTTATTTGGTTTGAGTAATTATGAAAATTTAGTGGAAGAATGAAATGACGATAACAACTAATAGGAGTGTGCACTAGGATTGCAACTTGGACTTGGGTCAACCACACCCAACTGACCCAACCTGAGTTGGGGTCAGGTTGGGTTGGGTTGTGAAGGCCCTTGGGTTGGGTTTGGGTTGAAAAATGCCTTCCCGATTTGAAGTCAGGTTGGGTTTGGGCTGGTTTGGGCATAATCACATCTAATATGGTCGGGTTGGGTGAACTACAGAGGACTTAAGGGTGGGGTTTAGGTTGGGTACCTCAAGTTGAAATTTGGGTCAGGTCGGGTTGCGGGTTGGGTCCTCTTGTGTCAAGTTGGGCTCGTGTACTGTTGACCCTCAATCTGACCCAACCTGCTCGAATTGCACCCCTTGTATGCATTGGCCATTTAATGCATCTGTCATCATCATCATCATCATCATCATCATCCAGACCTCATCCCAACTAATTGGGGTTGGCTACATGAATCCTTTTATGCTATTCCACTCTACATGGACCAAATCCTCAATTAAGCTATAGGTCATCAAATCTTTTCTTACTACCTACACCCACATCCTTTACCAATTTATGAAATTTAAGGGAGCTTTTAGGAGGTTGTTCTTTGTTGAAGAGGACATTTGTTACATATGGTGGGATCATTCCATAAGAACCATTGGGTTGGTGTCATTTCTAGAGGAATGGATTTCCTAGCAAAGGCATTGTTGTGCTTGGATCACTCTTAGATGATCTCTATATTTGTAGTATTGAATGTGGGATTGTTGATGTTGGCAATGGGTTTACGTTTGTATGGATTTTACAGAAAGTTGTATTGTAGTCTGCATGGGCTCGATTGTTCTACTAGGTTATCATTCCAGTTTCAGTTTTCACAAGTGGGTCCATAGTCTAGTGATCCAAGCTGTTGATATATGAACCCCTTTGTGGATGGGCCCATGTACTAGAGATCTCCTGGATTGGAAGAATCCCATACCTTCAAGAAGTGATCAACAAATAGATGTTGAGAGAAAAAATACAGCACTGGTTCACATTCAACCAAGGAAAAGGCCAAATATCATATAGCCATTATCTTCCAGTCTTGAGGGTTTTTGGTGCATATAGCTGTGTCCATGGACCCCACTTGTACAAACAGAAAACCTGGATGATACAGTCCAATCTTTCATCCCAAGCATTGACTAGATTGTCTTCTTTCTATAGTACTGCATATGGCATTTTAAATTTTGGGGATGGGTTGTGTTTGTATGTGGTTTTAGAGAAAGAAGGATTATATAATCCTTGATCTGAGGATGTGCACTGTATTAGTGGGTCACTTTGTACAAGCGCCTGGTGCAGATGGGTGGTTCGAATAATTCATTTGATGGGAGTCACAGTGGGTGGAGACCATGCCCCAAAAATCTCTTCAATGGGACAATTTTAACAATTTAATTTGTTGCCTGCAACTCAGTGGTTAAGAAGAGAGCATGGCAGTGGTCCACATTCAATTGAAGAAAGTCCAACAATTGGGTGGCTAGGATATTTTAATATGTGAGATTTTTTGGGGCATGGTCCATCCATGGTGGGCCCCATCATATTGATGGTCGAGATCACCAAAACCATGGTCCCCATTTATACAAACTGAAAACCTGAGGACACTGCATATCCCTGGATGGAGGATCATATAGTTCTTCTTTTGAGCAATGGGTTATCTAGAAAACCTCTATTTCTTACTTGCATTTCTTCCTTCTGCAGTGCTATGCAAGATTGTAAATTTTGGTAATGGGTTGTCTTTGCATAGGGTTTAGAGAAACAATTTATCTAGAAAATGTTTATTTCCTACTTGGATTTATCTTGGATGATCTATTTACTATATAATTGCATGTGAGATTGTAGATTTTGGTGATAGGTCACATTTTTATGGCTTTCAGAGAAGTAGGTTATCAGTAAAAGATTATTTCTTACTTGGGTTTCTCTTAAAATCTCTTTCTTTATTTGTATTTTATGTTGTGCTATACATGAGATTGTAGAGAATTGAAGAAACTGATCAACGTACTTGTTGAATTAGGTAACTAATTGCTTCAACCATTAAAGAAAACTATCTGGGTATGAAGGTTTTCACCTGTTTTTCTTGAGTTGTTTATAATGGGCCATGGTTGCATTGCTTTAGATAAATGAGTTATTTATTAATCCCACCCACTGTATCTGCACATGCCAACCTATACCAAGGTATTCAATAACCATAACAGCCATGATAATTATAATGCAGGGGCATTTTCACACTGGGCTCAAGTGGGGTCGCCTGTTGGATGCAGGGGCACACTCGGGGTGGGTGACCCATGCGATTTGGGGCCCACGGGGGAGGTCTCATGTTCGAGACTCCTTACTAGGGGTGATTAATGCGCATTTCACACTGAGCTCGAGTGGGGTAGCCCGTGGGATGCGGGGACACACTCGGGGTGGGCAGCCCATGTGGTTTGGGGCCCACGAAGGGGGTTCGGCCGAGGTCCTAACCCATGAGATGTGGGGCCTGGGCTATGAGATAAAGGGATTAATTCGTCATACTCTAACAGTTCGAGCTTTTAGAGCAAGTGGTTAATTGTCCTGCATCAAATTGGTATTAGAGTGGGAGGTCTCGTGTTTGAGACTCTTCACCGGGAGTGATTAATGCAGGGGCATTTTCACACTGGGCTCAAGTGGGGTCACCTGTTGGATGTAGGGGCACACTCGGGGTGGGTGACCCATGCGATTTGGGGCCCACGGGGGTGGTCTCGTGTTCGAGACTCCTTACCAGGGGTGATTAATGCGCATTTCACACCGGGCTCGAGTGGTAGCCCATGGGATGCGGGGACACACTCGGGGTGGGCGGCCCATGTGATTTGGGGCCCACAAAGGAGGTTCGGCCGAGGTCCTAACCCATGAGATGCGGGGTCTGGGCTATGAGATAAAGGGATTAATTCGTCATACTCTAACAGTTCGAGCTTTTAGAGCAAGTAGTTAATTGCCCTGCATCAAATTACCATAATATTTTTAGTATTTGTATTGACAAGTGGATTGCACCCTTGGAATATGGAAACATATCGGGTATTGCATGGGAAACATTAGGAACTTGATCAGATTTATCAATGAAACTCCAAGGGGTGTTAAAAAAGACATCACCACATGCTTAGAAATCAACATATCACAAAAAACAAATGCATATAATAAGTTTCCTTTGTATAGGATCCTAAACTATGCGCTGTCTAACACGAATGATCCTGCTATTTTCAAAATCAATTCATATCATTTATAATCTAAGAAGACATGTATGAAAACATGATCAATACATTGAAAAGCCAAAGAAGAAGTAGAAATATACCTGTGATGTGCCCTTAATATGCATGTGCCTCAAACATACATAGAGTTGCGCGGCTGCTCAAAGCCATCATCTTCATCTTGACGAGGCTGCCCACAATATTGCTCCTCCACGAACTGACAGTACTGCCCCCATATGTGGAAGCATATCACTACCCATAGTCAAATAGTCCTATACCATAACTGTTGGTGTCGCTCGTTGAATATCCATATGGCCCATAACCATATGATCATAATGTGGCACAAAACTAGAGCTACCATGTCCACTACTAATGTCTATAGTTCCCATGCTTGTGCTAAAGAGTCCTCCTTGGCTGGCACCACTTAGTCGTTTCTTCGGACAATTAATGTAAGCTTTATTTTGGATAATATGAGGATGAGGACAATGATAAGAACCATGGTCTTCATCTTTGGGTAGCATGCTCAAATTCCTCCTCCTTAGTGAGCGGGTTAGGAGGTCTTTGAGTTTTACTTTGACTCTTATAATGTACTTCACTGCCACCCCTGTCACCACCACTACCTTCATCGTCATCATCACCACCACCACCAAACCCACCATCTCTATTGTTTTTTGTATCATTGTTAGTGTTGGATAGAGTGTGGCCACCATGTGTCCCATGAGATAGTGATTGCTGCCGGCTGTCTCCTGTACTCATCATGGGTCAAAAGCTTATCTAGTCCCATCTACAACCACATCAATGTCGATGCTCTATGATGCTCCCTCCTCTACTATATTCGGTTCCGATTAGTCATCCACTCGATCCAAGTCATCTGAATTAACCCACTTGTGAAGTGGGTCATCTTCATCTCCTTTGTAGGATGCATGATGATCGATCATTATTAAATCCAATGGATCTTCAAATTTTATTTTTTTTTGCACTTTCAGTCAGTCACATCCTCTCTCTCATAATCCAATCCATTCCGCCTGTTCATCTGAATGGGAGAGAATGTGCGAGTTTGCAGATAGCTAGCTGTTGCAATGTCTCGCAGTCACTCCCGTACATTGCCCACCATTCATTTGTGAAATTGATCATTTTTTTCCCATTAATTCCGTATGTAATTTTAAAAAAAAAAAAAAAAACTAATTTTCCTCCATTTTCTTTAAATTCGCAAATAAGAGTGTCTAGTAAACACTTGCAAGTTGCAAATTAAGGCTAAATAACCATTAATCAATGTGGATTTTCTGATTTATTATTATTATTATTATTTAAATATAAGTTGAAGATTAAAGCGGTTTTCTGCAAATTGGATGTTGCTAAAGCCTATGATCATGTGGACTGGGATTTCCTCTCCTATTTGCTAAGCCGAATGGGTTTTGGGGCCAAATGGAGAAGCTGGATTGCGGCGTGCATAGGATCTTCTCATTTTTCTATCATTTTAAATGGCTCGCCTTTTGGTTTTTTTAAGAGCTCCAGAGGATTACGGCAAGGGGATCCTCTATCCCCTTTCCCATTTCTTATAGTGGGAGAAGCTCTTTCTCAAATGTTGAAGAAAGGTCAGGAATGTGGGCTCTTACGTGGCATTGCGATGCCTAGATTATCTGATCCCCTATCTCATATTCAGTTCGCTGATGATACTTTAATATTCTCCGAAGCCTCAGATGATAAAATTGAACATCTTATTGCCCTTCGCTGTTTTGAAGCGGTGTCGGGTCTCAGGATAAATTTGAACAAATCGAAGCTCCTTGGAGTGAATGTTCCACAGAAGACCCTTCAGAAATTTTTTAACATGCTCGGTTGCCGCACTGACTCTTTTCCAACTTATTTCGTCAGTCTGCCCCTTTCAGTTGGCCCCCCGCCGATAAGAATGTGGGATAGGGTCACCAGTAAATTCCACTCGTACCTGGCCTCCTGGAAATGCCGATATTTGTCTTTGGGTGGCAAGCTAACTCTGATCAAGGCCGCTCTTTCCAATCTCCCTCTCTACTTCATGTCCCTTCTCAAATGCCCGGGGTCGGTGATTACCTTTATGGAAAAAATTCGAAGGGACTTCCTGTGGTTTACCAAAGAAAATCAGAGCAAGTTTCATCTTCTCGAATGGTCTCAAGTGTGCAAAGTCTTCAAGGATGAAGGCGCCAACGTGAAGAATCTGAAGTTGATGAATTGCGCTCTGCTTGGCAAATGGGCTTGGCGATTTGCGTGGGAAAAAGATACCCTCTGGAATTCAATAGTTTCAAGTAAGTACAGTGCGTCTTAGGGGAATTGGTGGCCTAAACAAAGTTCGTACTATGAGGCCTCTCACATATGGAGAGGAATCATTAAGGCCATGAACCCCGTTATTGACAACAGCAGATTTGCATTGGGCAATGGCTCAGCTATTCACTTCTGGGAAGACATTTGGCTTGGAGAAAAACTACTTAAGTTCTCTTTCCCCAATATCTATCGGCTCTCCCCTGCTCATAGTATCCTCATCAACAATTGTGGCTACTTCACCTCTGCTGGATTTGTTTGGAACATCACTTGCACCAGAAACCTTTACGCAGACGAGGTGATGGAATACGTAGCTATGCACGAGTTTCTCTCAAATTATAAGATCAATTCAGCGCAACCCGACAGTATTATCTGGCCTCTTGAGAAATCCGAGGTGTTCTCCATCAGGTCCCTCTACGCCGTCCTCTCCGCTGTTGACACGCCTCTCAGTGATGCGACCCCCTTTGTTTGGAAGTATCACGCTCCCCCTTACTATTGATAATTTGGCTAAGAGAGGCATGCCGATCGTGAATATCCCCTTTGTTTGGAAGTATCACGACCATCTTCCGGTCCCTTGTTACTATTGATCCATTTTCTCTCACTTCATTGGGCTCTTTTCCATTTCCTAGTGCGCTCCGGAGTCTGTCGTGAAGATGCTAATGGCTTGGGATGGGGTTGCTCTTGGAAACAACAAATTGTAGATCTGGCATATGTCTATTCTCGCTATTTGGTGGGCGGTTTGGCAAGAAAGGAATGAGAGATGCTTCAATAACCGTTCTTCTACAGCTACTACGGTGGGGCTAGGGCTTTAAAATGGGCTACTAATGTCAAGAACTTCTCTAGTGTTGATTTTTCTTTTTAGGTAGTTAGGGCTTACGCTATCTCAACGACTTTGTGCCTCATCTTGTTGTTTGCCCCCCCCCCCCCCTTTTTTAATGAATTTCTGATTGTTGCTTATATATATATATATAATTTTATATTAAAAATAATAATTTTTTGAAAAAATCTTTGTTCATTAGCCTCCAATTTTCTCTAATTCACTAAAATCGAAAAAAATTGGAAAATTTCCAATTTCTCCCAATTTTCCCCAAATCCCCAAATTGGAGTTCAAATCCTTGATTGAGTATGCAAAAAAATGTAAAATCATGGATTTCCATCTTAGTTCTAGTGATTTCAAGTAATTTACAACATAAAAAAGAATGAAAGTAGAAAATTTTCTCACCGTTTGAAAATTGGGCTCACCCATTGTCCAACTTCGATTTTTGTATGACAATCTGATTGTTTCTCCAAAAGATGGAGGGTTGGTCAGATTTACCTCAAGAACAGATTACAGACCAAAAAAAAAATTGAGAAAAAAAGGATTTTTAATGTTTTTTGGATTTTTTTTTTTTTAGAAAACAAATGGAAGGGGTTGTCGGGTGCAAATAGTATCAACAATCCTATTGAAAATATCGTTGATACCAAGCAATATAAAACAGCAATACTTTGAAAACTTTGAATTATATCAACATATCACTATGCAAATACGATATCTAAGATATTTCAAATGATATCTGGAAGTCCATAGACTTTCAGGCAGTTTCGTATCGGCCAAGGTTCATACCAATGGTACCGGCTGATGATATCGATACTGAAGACATTGATTACCATTATTATAGGGGCCGTAATGGTCGTTACCGCCTTTTTGTTTTGTTTTTTTGTTTATTTAAAAACTGCATTGGACCCATAACGGCCGTTACAGACCGGTTAGGTTTCCTACAGTTACCGATACGCAACTGCTGTAACGGCTGTTACATAACTGTTTTTTAATTCCTTGACCTACACCCTGACAAACATGTGAATAGGAGGCACATGTATGAGATCCGAAACTTTCATCAGGCAGGCTCCACCTGCATTTGAACTCATCCAAAAATCAGGTCAACTGAATGATACTGACTGCTGGATTTGAGCATGGAATGTGCAACACTGTTCAAATTCATTTGTAACTGTTTATTTTTTATCATTTCAAACTCCAGCTGTTAGGCATGTCCAATTCCAACCAGCATGATTTTGGACCACGTTACATCCACGCTGGGGCCCTCCTGATGAGTAGCTTGGAACTTGTAGACGTGTGCCAGCATGTTCATTGCAAATAGGAACAGTGCAGGAATAGCAATCCTCTATCAAGAAAATGCCTCTCTTAGTTGGGTTTCTCTTACTTCGTATATTTTCCGCTTTTAATTCTTGGGTTCCTTTGATTCTCTGATGACAATTGCCAACATTCCCCCCTCATGTATTTTTCTATTTACTTTCCAACCGCTGAAGAAGAAAACCACACGAATGTAGCTCCTAACAAGCCTGCATGCCAGAAATCTACAACCAACTTGAAGAAACAAGATAGATGTGCATCCAGTTTCTAACAAACAAAAAACACATTGCATTTCAAATTTTTATTCACTAGCAACTATCGTACACGTGATGTAGAACAGGTCATGGACATCTTAATGGAGGGTCAATATTGAAAGAAATCACACCGAGATGGGTAAACACGCACTATAGCTTCCAATGGACTATAACTTTACGACCGGAAATCGAAATCACACATATGACATGTCGTTGGAAAGCTATCAATGAGATCTACAAACTAGCTAATGAAGTTTCATTGGCCTCTAAACGGTTTTGCAAAATTCAATCTTTTTGGGTCAAATTTGAATTTAAAGTTAAAATTTACTTTTCTTAGTAATGATTTTTGCTATTTTTAGCTGTTTTAGGGTCTGAAGAGTCCTTTAATCCCTTAAGAGTCTTTGTTTTGAGTATTTTGGGAGAGTTTGGATAGGATTAGACATCTTTGTACTTTTAGTAAGCTTACTATGTAATGAAAGTACTATTTTGGGAAAGTTAAGAATTTAGGACTTATATAAGCCATACCAATTGCTTTGTAAAGAGACAGTTCATTCTGTTCTTATCGATTTTGTTCTCGGTTTTAGAGATTCTCTACCTTGTGGATTCAAGGATTGTCTTAGAGGAAGAAGAAGGTAATCTTTTCCGCTACATTAACATGTCAAGACAGACAAAACTTCCCTAGCATATAATGAATTTACTTCATAATAAGTAATAACACTAACCTAGATGTATGCAGTAACTAAGAATTTGGACCTGTTTGTAGATGCCTAAAAATAAGTTCAAATCATTTTAGTTAATCATAATTATGTATTAGAGACATGATTGTTAGCTATCAAGATTATTTTTAATCCTTACCGAAAAGGAATATGATCTCTAATGCATAATTATGAGTAACTAAAATGAGATGGACTCATTTTTATGTGTCTTCCAAAAGGCCCTTAAGATTCTGTTACCTATCGTGCTGCCAAAATACTGGTTCTGGTAGAGCATTAGCAGGCCCAAGCCTGCCCAGATATATATAATTCCAGGCGTGATATGGTACATTCAGAAATTAATGCCTTTTAGATGATAATGAATTGCATTAAAATTATATTGGGAGGAATGTATCAACATTACATCTCAATACTGTACTTTTATATTGGAATGTATTGATGATACAAACCGATAGAAAGTGTGATGAGGATAAAAATTCACTCTTCTGAAAATAAAATAAAATAAAACCTGATACGAAGGATACTTTTTTTTAACACCCCCTCACACCTCACGTACTCGAACCCGACCTCAGTGTTGAAACCCACAGCGTCTGCCACTGAGCCATGAGTAGGGACCCACAGCGTCTACCACTGATACAAAGGATACTATTCGATTCACATCTTTATCATAATGCGGATGTTTGTAGGGTATCACCTGATGAATTTATTGCAATATCAGTGCATTCTCTTATTTCGAACATTGATGGGGATAGTTGCCATCAGTACAGTTAGTTTGGTTTCTGTTTGGTCATGGTTTCCTTCTCTGTAGGTTAGTTTAGGGTGTGTTTGGTTGCACCTGTATCATGATATTTCATGATTAATCAGTCTAATTTGGTGCAAACAAAACACAACCTTGACTAAAAACACTGAGCAAGAAGAATTTTTTTTTTTTTTTTTCTGATGACACAAGGTGTCACCGCCCCTTTTGAGGCGAGACTATTCCCTGCAGATGCACGCAATCACCTGCAACCACGTGTATTGGGTAATGCCAAGGAGGGAGTCAAACCCACACCTGAGCAAGAAGACTTTTCTGTTATTGATTGATTAAAGAAGAAAAAGAATGATTCGGTGCTTGTTGGATGCACGTAGAAGAAAACTTTTTATTTACTGATTGAAAGAAGAAGTTGGTACTTGTCCAATACATGTGGAAGACGAAGTTTCATGTCAATGTGCCACCTGAACATTACCTCGACTTCTCCCCAACAAAGAAGGAAAGATTCAGGCGAATAGTTTTGGCACCTAAAAGTTCTGTCTGATGTGTTGAAGTGATTTTACAAACCATCTTTCCGACATTTTTTAATCAATGTTATTGACCGCAAATTCTCGCAGTGAGCATTATTTTCGTATACTGTTTTAGTTTGAGTCAGATTTTACTATTATTCATCCAAATACATTTAAAGCTTTTGGTATTCATTTTGCAGACTTCAGCAGTACAAGTTGGTCGAAATGAAACTTCTCGCTCAGCAGAGGGATCTTCAGGTGCTTTCTTTTCTCAGCATTTCCTTCTGTAGAATTTGTTCTTCCTGGGGGAAAAAAAACTATTAGTTTCTTAATAATCTATGACTAGTTGCATTGTAAACTGGCTTCATTTTACAACTAACGTAAATGCTGTTTCTTGCGACTATCAGGCCAAAATCCCCGACATTGAGAAGTGCCTAGATATAGTTGCCGCATTGCAAGCTAAGAAGGCTACTGGTGAGGTTCGTTATTCACAATTCAATGAAGATGAACTGATTCTGGATATGGCATGCCTTTCTCTTTCTTTTCTTTTTTTTTTTTTTTTCCTCTTTCTTTTCTGAAGATTTGAATTACAACTGACCGTAGCTGATGTTTGATTCTGGAGTGGTGATCTGATGCTCAGAAATTGAAGCATATGTTATTATATTCTTGCATTTTGTTTCAGATGTAAATAATCTGGTCAAGGTCTCTGAACATTTTGCCATATACCAATACTACTGATACATCAGCATGACAAATGCCATCTGCTCAGTGCCTCTGATATGCATTCACGGTGTATGAGAATGATTGGATCACCTTACTACATTTGAATTTCTCATCGAGTGTCTGAGATGACATCATCTGTGCAAATGTGGAAGCAAACATAATGTATCTGATGCTAGATTAGATAGGGGTCTAATGTCGACAGTTAAATTACATGGTTCCTTCATGGTGCCTTTTAGGTCTCATGGGACGTGAATAATGGTTGTGATTATGCATGTGCCATTTGACTTTTTAGTTTTATTTATTTTCTTATACAAGTGAGCATGTGAATGCTCCTAGCCTCACACCGCCCTTGATGATACATAGTTGGAGCCCTAGGCTTCGATGTCTTTAGGTACTTCCACTGTGGGATTGATAGAAAGGGTAGTGTCCCATTGATTGGCGACATCTCGTCAATAGATTGACCTCATGATAATTCACTTTCATCAACTCAACTGAGTCATATGCAATGTCTGACTCTTTGACTCGAACTTTGTGAAGTCTGATCTGGTTCAGCACCACAAGTCAGTATTGATAATTGAGGGTGGCTTGCCCCCCTAACTAGGCTGAGTCGCGACTCGACTGAGGACCAAACGAGTCGGTCCAAGTTGCCGAGTCAAAAAACCATGCTTGCAGCCTTGCATTCATACAGTTTACTAGGAACACAATTCACAAAGATGACATATATTGGGAGTGGGTGTCCAGTGATCCACATTTAGATTTTCTTTTCTTTTCTTTTGTTTTTCTTTTTGGAAAGATGAAACTTTATTAGGCCACAGCCAAAAAAAAAAGAAAAAAAAAAAGAAAGAAAAAGACAACAAGAGGACAGATAGAAGAGAGAAAAACAAAATAGAAAATAGAAAAACCAATAGAACCTAGAAAAAAAAAAAAAAAAAAAAAACTAAACAAAGCTTGGAGGAAAAACTAAAAGTACAACAACAGCCAGCCCCTCGGCTAGGAATACCCTAAGAACAAACCCAATTAAGGAGCCCAATCCCAG
The DNA here is from genome assembly GCA_030180095.1 of Magnolia changhungtana. Classification (NCBI taxonomy): domain Eukaryota; kingdom Viridiplantae; phylum Streptophyta; class Magnoliopsida; order Magnoliales; family Magnoliaceae; genus Magnolia; species Magnolia changhungtana. The sequence continues at coordinate 6,691,776 of JASAUF010000378.1, forward strand.
AAGAGCTGGATAACCCTATTGAAGACCCCCGCTGTCGCAATGCTTTTATTACGAAAGCAACGTTATTTCTTTCTCCCCAAATTTCCCACAGAACAACTAGCAAGGCGAGTCTCCATTTTTTCTTTCTCAAGCTTCCCACCGTTCGCCACATGGCAAGATGGGAGGAGGTCCTCGATGGAGAAGGGCATGACCCAATGGACATTCGCTAGAGTAAGGATCCCTGCCCACACTCTGGACAAGAAAGGGCAGTGAATAAATAAATGGTCGACGGACTCGGCTTCTTGATAACACAAACATTTGGGAGAATCATTACCCCCCCATGGAACTTGCCAATCGTTAACACTCTGCTTCTACCCTCGAGCCAAGCAGAAGATGTGATTTTGCGAGGAGCCCTATAGGTCCAAACCTCGCTCGTAGGGCAATGGTGATCCAGAGAATCAGACTGGGCTTAACCCTTTGTATAGGGTGCACACAGAAAACAAGCCAAACGCAAGTAGCCTCCAATTGATCGAATCTTCTTGATTCGGAGATAAGAAATGATCCTGCAAACAAGACAAAAGAGACGCTAAGGCTTCGATCTCGCTATCACTCAGATTCCTCCTAAAAGGGGGAAACCACATGGCCCACACCCCTTCCTCTCCACTTTTTGATAAATAAGAAGCAACTGGAATATCAATGTCTGAACAAAGGGAGGCGAGTTCTGGAAAGATAGAGGCCAGAGGTTGATCACCAAGCCATGGCTCAACCCAATTTCTAATTCTCTTCCCATCTCCCACCACAAACTTCAATCTCTTAAAAACCGAAGGTGCGAGTCTGTTAATTCCTATCCAGATATCGGAAGATGATAAAGGGAAGACTTTTTAGTCCGCCAGCCCATCGAGGAGGTACTGTGGCTAAGGCTAAGTTTCAGGAACTCTTTTTATATTTTAGGAAATTTTCTATGTTAGGGAAGTTCCTATTCCACTTTTTGCCAAAATGTCTATTTGACAAAAGTTTCTATTTGAAAACCGTTCTATTTGGAAAATATATGTTCTGCGGAGAACATAAACTTTAGCTATTTCCAACTCAAGGTAGCCTTCGATTACATATTTCCATGTCTGCTTGGATTAAATATCTTCCAATGTAATCAATTCTGATGATCTCTATGCCATCAAATGCAGGCGTTGATTGCTGATTTCGAAGTTTCCGAGGGAATATATTCACGGGCTCGAATTGAGGATGCAGAGTCGGTCTGTCTATGGTTGGGAGCAAATGTCATGCTAGAGTATTCTTGTGAAGAGGTAGGTTTCTCAATCTTCTGCAATTCTATTACCGCGGATGTTGAATATATTGGGCATTTACGGTATCATTTCCACCTCATTGCTTTCTCCAGGCAAATGCTCTTCTACGTAAGAATCTTGAAAATGCTAAAGCGAGTTTAGAAGTCCTTGTTGCTGATCTGCAGTTCTTGAGAGACCAAGTGACAACAACCCAAGTACATTCTCCCCTGCCTCGATCTTGTTTTACCTTTTCCTTCTTCAGCATAGGGAAAATATAAAATGCTTGATTGAGCATTTAGTCAGCCCAACAGACTGCATGTGTACACATGGGCCTTACCTTTTTGGTGATTCAAATTGCCCCCTTCCGTGATTCCCACAGTGGACAGAAGATATTCCAAGAATCTCTTCCATAGATGGAGATCCCAACTGCCCTTGTCAGTGTGGGCCATTGGCTGTAAATACCCATTTTCATCCACTGGTTAGGATGATATGATTGATGAGATATTGCAGCATGGGCAGTCCACGGTGCGGCTCGGGTGGCCCTCCAACAGCATTGCTGGGTCAAACAAACAAATGTCATCTCTTTAATGGAGTTTATAAAATGCCCAGGACAAAAGGTCATACAGTTCTATTTGGGTTTTTCATTTAAGAGGGGGCGCATGGTTCAACAATCCAAAATGTTGATATGTTGGACCTCAACCATGAATGACCCATGCACTGAAAATCCCCCATATTGGGAGATCCTAGCTATGTAATGTTCGGCTTTTTTGTTGCTTGAATGTGAACCCTTGCTGCATTTTCTTTCTCAACTGTCTAATTGCTGATTGCCTATTGAAGGATTAGGATTCTTCTAATTTGCCAAAATCTTGCTCCTTGCTCCTTGGTCCAGCCATAGTGTACCTATAATATCAACTGTTTGGATCATTCCACTGTGGGCCCCACATGTCCACACTTGTCTAAAAATGAAGACCCAAAGGGACTCTTTGGAACACATGATTAAATGGTATTGAATTGTAATAGGTGGAATTGACACCATTATTACACAGTGATTATGTCTGGAAATGCCATGGTATTTTGATAGTACAATCCCACATTTGGGATCAAAATCTTCTTTTGGTAGAAACACTGTATTAAGTGAAACCTGCGATTGGCGGACCATGGAATTGTAATCAATGGACCATATTTCACTCAGTCACCTGTATGCATATGTAACTCAATTGTCATGTCTATAGGCACATATAGATGGATGTCATGGATAAAACACATGCATCAACGTGGGGCCCACAGATGTTGTGGATTTTGAAATCCACTAGAAATCTCCCTGTATCTCCAGCCGGGACAAAATGATGTGATACCTGGATTAATCCAATCCTTCCATTTCAAAACGCTGGATGGAGTTTTACAGTGGACCAAATGCAATTCCATACCACCTAACCCAATGTTCCAAACAGGCCCAAAAGGAACTGGAAAACCATTTGGCCCCAGCATGGTATGATACTTCCGTTTGAGGAAATAAATAAATAAATTATTTTCTTTTTCTCATGGATGAAGCATTGTCATTCTACTAGGTTACACTCGCTCGGGTATATAATTGGGACGTTCATCAGCGAAGGAGTAAGCAAGCTGTGAAAGACACCTGACCTTTGAGGCGGAAGCAGGCTTTTAGCTGAGTATGTTGTTCAATTGCCCTTTGTTTGCTTTGTTATTGAAATCAGGATGGTCTCGATTGCTTTGCCACTCCCTACTTGTATTGGGCTGTGATTCTACTTAGTATCCGGGAAACTGCTGGTTGGTGTTTGCAAGCCTGAGACATGAATCTATACATTCAGAGAAGTTGTTGATGTTTCTGTTGAGCCATCTGTCTTATGTGCGATCATCCATGACTTGTTTCATCCGTTTGAAACTTAACATTTAGCTCCGTAGGAGTTCCCAACAAATGAAATGAGAAAGATTGATTTGATTTTCAGTGTATTTCTTCAGATTGACAAGGATAACTTTTAACCCGATGGATACTTGAAGCCATAAAAATAATTTATGTAAGATGTCCGCATCTTTGTTTTTTTTTTTTAAAATCAGGCCTCGATCATCTCATCTAGGGTGATGTTTTAAACCATTGAAGGATGTCTGGATTCTTTCGATGAAATTTGAAGATATCACATGAAACATCTCAAAAATACCAAATACCAAAAAGAAATCGCATGGAAATCTTGAATTTCATTAAGAAATAATGTTGCTCTTTCAAATCTTTGTGTTGGCAGAAAATCAGGCATTATTCAGGATAAGTCATCCTAACAACATTATGTAGTTCTACTTTATACCTTAACAATTTCCGTGAATTCAAACCACATATCAACTCAAGTCTTCCACATACAAATCTGTCATCAAAGAAATTGCGAAAGAAATATAGCATGAAATTTCAAGAAATTGAGAGAGATGCAGTAGAAAAACTAAGAAAACAAGTAAAAAGATACTAAAATTTTCAAAAAGAAACCCTAATTTAAAATTTCATGTATGATGTTGGTAACCTTCACAGGAAAAGGAAAAGAAGTAATAAGAGGTTTGCTGAGCCCAACAAGCACATGGTTTTAAGACTTGGTGACTCGAATTGACACATTTGGTCTCGGGTTGAGTTATGACTCACTCAAGTTGGGGTTGACTCGTGGTATCGAATTGCATCGGGTAGTACTGAATTCAAGTTGACTCGGAAGAGTCCCATTGGACTTGTTTGAGTCTTAAAACCATTCACACACACGGCTAATACCCAGTCTATAACATTGGTCCAAGTCATCAGCATCTTTTAGTTGATCTGGTTGTCGATAGTCTCAAATAGAAAACAAAATCTAATTTAAAATATTGTATAGTAAACTTTAATATCAAATTCTCAACTGCCTCATAGGTTCACTGTGTGCTCTGGAAATAGTGATCTAATTTTGGAACATGTTTGAGATCCAAGCTATTCATCAGGTGGGTCCCACTGTACTTGACCCTGTCTGAAATTCAGGCCAATCCACCCAACAAGTACTAGTAGGTCATGATGTTAGAAGCCATTGGATGGCTTGGAAAAACTTTGGATTTATTTTATTTTTAAAAAAAATAAAAAAATTTGGGTGATCCATTTATTTCTTAAACGTTAGCTCAAGTTGCTGATGGACATGTTTGATTTTTGCTAAAGTCATCTCTCTACTGGGATTCATTTGATGGATGGCTTGGATCTGGCGCATTTCTTCCATTTCTTCACATCATTGGTAGATAGGACTCCCTTGAAATGCATGTGCTTAGCAAAGCTAGGGTATGGCATTCCTCTCTACACAACATAATCAATGGGATGATATGGTAGAGCCGTAGAAGGGTAATAGGGTCAAGGTGTTCCGTATCCGTTACTATATGTTCGTAAAGGCGAATACGTATAAGTAATTGCTATAACCGTTATGCAATACTGGGGTGAAATGGGGCAGTTGGCTTTTTGGGACTGTATCGACCGTTACGGGGCATAACGACCGTTACCCCTGTAATGGTTAAAAAACAATCAAAAATTTTTTTTTCTATTTAAATCAAATTTTCTCTTCATTTTTTCAAATTTCTCATTCCAAAAACTTTCCTAAATCGTCTTACAATAGATTTCAATCATTCTTACTATACTTTTTAAGATTAAAACTGTAGATTGAAGTAATTTGAGTGAATAGAAGCTCCGAGGGCCTCTTTTTTTTCAAAAAAAATTGCAAAAAAAAAGAAGTATTTATGCCTTTTTTATGATTTCAAGTTCTAATACTTAATTGTGATGTGTAAACATTGGAGACATAATCATATTCACAAATCCACTAGACAACCCGCTACAACACTCCCACCAAAGAGTGGACCATTACACTACCATAAACATGTTTAAAAAGCGAACATATATTTAGAATATTTACATGATTCTGTATTTTTTACATATTTTTTTCAGAATTTTTTGGACAAAAGAAAATTTTCAACTGTTATGTACCCTGTATTAGTAATAGTAGTGACTATTACGGCCACCATTACCAATATAGAATACCTTGAATAGGGTAGATCCATCGGGTGACAACTACACGTGTGGTGCTCATGGATCAATCGGGAGTATTCATCTAGCGGACCTACATGGACAGCTCTTTCTTGGTTGGTAGATTACACTTTTTTCTTATAATCCTTCACAACACTTCCATACTCATTTCCCCCATTGAATGTCCGACTGTTTGAGTGTTTTTGTTTTCTACCATTGCTTCACTTGGAACCTAGAGGTGATTCCGTGTTTTAGGCATAACCCCAAGTAATGGAAAATAGTCCCTAAATTCAAATTTTTTTGGAAAAAAAGTTAGAAAATGCTTTCCCTCTAGTGGCCTTGTTGGCCATGTGGTCGGTTATTGTTGCCGCTGCAGCAGCTCAGCTGCTGCTGCTTAATTGGAATAGTAACGAAAAATCTCTCTCTCTCTCTCTCTCTCTCTCTCTCTCTCTCTCTCTCTCTCTCTAGTGGCCTTGCTGGCCATGTAGTCGGTTAATGGTGCTGCATCGACAGCTCTCGCGGCTTCCTCCATTCCCTTCACATGTGCATCTTGAAATACATCTGACATGATTAGAACATGAAGAACAACATCAACAACAGTAGTTATGATGTGCAAGTGATTATCTTCTTCTGCGTTTGTTATGGTCAATTCTACAATGTCTTGGAGCTGCTAACTCTGCAAAACAACAGATGTTTTGAGATAATTCATTGATTTTTTTTATTTTTTTTCGTGATCCGGGAGTGGATGGTCCAGATGTATGGATCTTTTTGTTATTAATTCCTCCCAATCTTTTAGCAGGATGGTTGAATTAGAGATGGCAATGGACCGCTCTAGGGCCAGGCCAGGGTCGGCCTTAGCTCAGCCCTGGCCCTGATGGGTTGAAGGCCTTGGCTCTAATGGGCTGGTGCCAATTCCAGTTTTTTTCCCCTTTCATTTCTTTTATTTTATTTTCTTTTTCATTTTTTGGGTACATAGAAACGGTTTGGATCATGACCCCGAATCCAATGATAATATTTATATTGTAGACCTATATCTATAGGGAACCGTTAACAAGTGGCCTACTCAACTATTATAACGGTGGCCCATTTAATAATTGGATCGAGCCAATGGTCTGGATCGGAGCAGTCATCATTGACCCTGGCCCGAACATTGGGACTACATCAGGCCTGGGTCTCGCTGTTGGGCTAAACTAAGGGGCCCATTGCCACCCCTAAATTGAATGGTAATTAGAGGTGTGCATCGAGTCGAGTCGGACTAGCTTGGGTCTAACTCGACTCGATCTGATTTTTCAAGAACCTGACTCGAACTCGATCCGATCCGGGATCGAGTCTAGCAGGGCTGACTTGATCCGATCTGAATCTTTGCTTGCATGACCCAAATCGAGTCCGACTTGGTCTTGGAAACCAAATCGGATCAAGTTGAGTTTAGGGAGAGAAAGGGAGAGAAAGGAGGAGAGAAAGAAGGAAAGAAAGGAGGAGAGAAGGAAATCGGGAGGGAAATCGGGAGAGATGGGTGGGTGCGGCACCTCTTTTGGGTAGAGAAAGAGGGGTTAGGGTTCGTTCGGATTTTGGATTGGATCGGTCCGGATTAACCACAATCCGAACTCAAACCAATGTACGATCAGATCTGAGTGGTCTTACTCGATCCGCACCGATCCAGGCCTTCGGTTCAGATCAGGTCGGATTCTGCCCAACTCATTGGTAATACGATCGTTGGTGTGAATTTGCATGATAGCCCATGAGATGGACTAAACGAATGGTCTAGATCGATTGCTTGGAGTGTCCACATGTCCCAAATGCAAGTGTGGATGAGAGAGAGAGAGAGAGAGAGAGAGAGAGATCCTCTTCTTGTAATTAAATCCCAACTAGACCTGCATATGTCAATCTAGACTGTCCAAACCAATAGCCCCACCAATTGATGGGATATAGCCCCACATCCTACTGATCGGACGATCGTAACAGTTCCATGTCCACCAAAGAGCAAATTCAAACCCCAAAATCATAATGTTGGGATTATCCAATCGATGTTACTTGTGGGCCATGTCCCATCCCCAATCAATAGCAGATCACTACGGTTCAAAAGTTCTGTTTTTGTGCATCTGCCAGTTGGATGGTGGATTTGATCTCAAAATGGAATCATGAAATCTTTTTTTGATTAATCAAATTCAAACACACAGCAATTAAGAGAAATGTTCCAATGCTTTTCTGAGCACTATAAGTTACACTACTAGAGGTGGGCATCGGTCCTGATCGGAACGGATTGGGTTTAACCCGATCAGATCCGAAATAGCAGTGCTTGGACCCGAATCCGATCAGATCCGGAATCAAATCCGAGTAACCTGAATCGAACAGATCCTATACATGATTCACCTTATCCGAACCCGGACAGAAAAACTGAGTCGGATCCAGTTGGATACGATTCGGACATGTGTAAATTTAATTTAACTTTTTATATAATGTGGTCCACTTCAACCTTTAACATATGCCATTTTTTTTTATCAAAGGCTAAATTGATATGACAAAATGGATGAAGCTTAGATAAAACATATACATCAAGGTGGGCCCTACATAGCTCTGAAAGAGCTTTTCACTTTCGTACTCATGTTTTCACTATATATTAACACGGCACGTAACTGACGTAAGTTTGCTTTTTAAATACATGCAAAGTTTTGATTTTATATATATAATAGTTAGTTGTGTGGATTTAATCATGGGATATATGTTATATCCAAACCGTCCATTCATTTTGTGACCTTGTATTAAGGCTTGAGACGAAAAATAAGACAGATCTAACTATCCAGTAGACCACACGGATTATTTAATGGCGAAAATCATTTTCTAATTCTATTTGTGGTGTGGTCGAGATGATCTTTTAATATTATTCATTTTTTAGACAATGTCCTATAATGATCTGAAAAAACTGATGAACGGTGTGGATAAACCAAAAAGATTTTAAAACGGGCCCCACACACTTTCCTAAGTAGACAAAATAACTCCCTGTACGACGGGTTACTTTTTGAAGAAGCTTTGTACGAAGGTAGCTTCTCGAAGAAGCTTTGTATTAGCTTCTTGAAGAAGCTTTGTACAACGGTACAAGGGCAGCGGATTGCGTACTAAGTAAACTCAGTGGGCCCCAGTGGCATTCATGCATTTTATCCACTCCGTCCATCTCTTTTGAAAGATAATATTAGGGCATTATCTCAAAATTGGAGTATATCCAAACCTCAAATGGACCACACCACTAAAAACAGTGTGAATTGAACATATACCATTAAAAAATTGTTGATGACAGCAGAAGGTTTCGATCAAGCTGATATTTGTGATTTCCCTTCACCCATAATATATATATATATATATATATATATATATATATATATATATATATATATATATATATATATATATACGGGTCGGTCGGGTCTGTTCGAGTCGGATCCTATCGGGTCGGATTCCGGGTCGGGTCGGGTCGGAACATGGTCTATCCGGAACAGATCCGAAAATATTTCGGATCAGGTTTCTACTACCGATCTGCCGATCTTAATCGGTTCTGCTTCGAATCGGTCCGTCGGGTCGGATCCAGCGGATCGGGTATAAAATGCCCACCTCTATACACTACTCCTAATTGCATCAGGTAACATGGACAGTCTAATAGGTCGATCTGAACCGTCGATCAAGTTTAGAACAGATTTCATTCATCCTCAATTAGGCCTTATCTTTTTTGTAGCGATCCTTTTCTTCTTCTTCTTCTTCTTCTTCTTCTTTTTTTTTTTTCCCTACCCATGGATGGGATGGTTAGGATTGCCTAACAAAAGTGATACTTTAGAATCACAAGCAATCCACGATGGGAACTATCAAATACATGGATCCGATTGCTGATTAGACCTATATTTATACAAATGATATTGACTGTACATAATAGAAGACATGGATCAAATGGTTAAGATCATCAGATCCGTACGATATTTGCATGGTCGCCCATGAAATGTGAGGTGGACCTAATGGACAGTCTAGATCAACGACTGGGCTTCTCAAGTGTCCCAATGCAACTAGGAGGATCAGATCATCTCCCACTATTAAATTATCACTAAAAAACAACATAAGATCTTAACACTTCTCAATTTTCAATCTCATCCCATAAATACTTTTCAAGGTTATCAGTTAAAACCTATAATTTTCATTTCCAATTATGCCCCTATAAATACATGCAAAACACGTGCCACGTTGACAGTGCATAACATCCCATCCGTACAGGTGGGACCTATTATCTAGATGATCTTACTAAATGTACAGATGTTTTGGCTAAGATGATCTGGTAGTAGGTGGGACCATAACTATGGATTGGATGGTTAGGATGATATGATCAAAGTGCTTTTTAATAGTCACATTTAATCAGGAGGGCCTAAGTTATTGACGTCCAAGATTGATTATCAGACCAATTTTCCACCATACAATTTCCAAAAAAAAAAAAAAACACGTCTAGCAAAATCAGTCAATCCATTAATCTTTAGCTTTGACCAGGGCTAATTCGATTTTGACCGTTGGATTTCAAAGTCCTAAAGCTAGTAGGTCCTCTCAATTGGGAGGTAGAAGTTGGTGACCAGACGACGGGTGAGCCAACAACCCATGAAGCTCCAATAATGAACGGCTGTAATTATACGGGTCCTAATCTAGTGAAGTTTATTGTCGGGTAAGTTACAACCCCCACCAAAGGCCTACCAATCAGGACATGGTCGGAGGTGAAACAGACATGTATGTGAGGGCGGCAGGTTGGCTAGGTTAAGCTTTACTTACAATGCAGTATGTAAAGCTCATTGTGATGTATTCATCAAATCTAACCCGTCCATCATATGATCCCCCTCATTTTCTCATTGGATCCTAAAAATCAGGCGGATACGAAACTCAGGTGGGCCACACCAATGGTTTTAGTGTATTGAATGGTTCTTACTTTGAATTGACTCGTTCCTTGGAATATTTACTGCATCTAATCTAGAGAGTAGAAAACAAAAGCCTGTCTCTCTCACCTACATTTCAAGTCATGAATTTCACTGACAAAGACACTTATTTTTGCGTTTTTGGCAATACAATGGTATAAAGTCATTCCATTGTGGTACATACGTACAATAGAAAGGGTCCACACATTTATGTGGGTGGGTGCAAATATCAATTCCCTATAGAAACTGTCCTTAGATACTTCTTTAATCTATATGATTATGCTAATCTAATGTATTTTAATTTTTTTTACATATTATTATTTTTTAAAGCAAGCTCATTAATCAATGCCCTTTAAAGAGAGAGAGAGAGAGAGAGAGAGAGAGAGAGAGAGAGAGAGAGAAATGATACAATTGATCAGATCAATGGACATATCTTCTACAAATGATCTTGTCCATTGATCTTTGCATTCCTCTGAATGAATGGTTTGGATGATCTGATTGATAAAAAATTTTCAACACAGCTTGTGAAGAGTGCAATGGACCTAATGGAGTATGCTAACTAGTCCAAATGCGAATAAATGCATGGGAAGGTTTCCATAGACTAAGTCCATGATATCATTTCTCTCCTTTATTTTTATTTTTATATAACTCCTAGCAATAAAACCTATATCACGTGGTCAACCCTCCTCCCTCAAAAGTAAAAAATAAAATAAAAACAAATCAAACATTCACTTTGACACGTTCCTTCAAAATCAAAGCACATGCTATGGGTGACATGGCCTACTCATATCTTCGATTTATATAATTTTTAAATAATATGCTTCTTACAAGCTATAGATGGGTGGAAGATGGGTGACTGTTGGTTGCTCATAGGATGAAATGGAAAAGATAAAATTCTCTATAGTAAATTAAAGCTTAATATAGATTTTATAATCTCTAATTAAGATGACTGATTTGTAATTAGATCCTAGTTTAATAGAAAATTAAATTTTATACTAATCATACAGCTAATTCCATGTTTAGTTCTAAAACAAGGATTAGTTGTATAAATATAAATTTTAATTTTCTATTATATTAGAATCTAATTACAAATCAAAAATCTTAATTACATCTAATGATCTATTCGTATTATTATTGTAGGAGTAAAATTAGCCAAATGTTCGCAGCAAGTAAAACATTATCTATTTCAAAGCTAATTGTATGTGAGATATGAATTGTACCTTGGATGATAACTGCATTTTCTAGCTCCTAAAATATTTCTACTCCATTTAAAATATCGTCTTATTTTATTTGAATATTCAAAATTTCTTGGGTGCATGAAAATGACTATAAGATAAATTTGTCCTCTTCACTCATATTTTATATATAGGGAGACGAATGCCCACTTGCGCGCTAGTTCTCATGAGAACTTTTTCAAAACTATCTTCCATGATATAAGCCTAAAATCTAAATGGTCCATGTGATGTAATACAAACTATTTCCTTTTACAATAGCCTACTAAAGTTTTAGATCAAGGTAAAAGTTTAGCCCTAATACATTTCAAAGGGGTGTTGCATTAAATGGACAATTCAAATTTTATACTCATATTACAGGAGATGGTTCTGAAAAAGTTTACACATGCTTTTGTGAGAATTGGTAAGTAGGTGAGCATTCCTCTCTCCTTATATATATATATATATATATATATATATATATATACCCACAAGCAAACCCAACGTGAGCACCTGTGCACACTTTTGCACACGTCTTAGGCACATAATCTAAACGGTCCACATGCTGCGGCCCCATTGAAACCTTGTGGGCCTAACTTTCAGCCCGATTCAAAACTTTAGTAGGCCATGGCAAAAAGAAATAATTTCCCCCCTTGATTTGCATTTCCCTTTTCTATGACCCACTAGAGTTTTAGATCATGTTGAAAATTGGGCCTATAAAATTTAAAAAGGTGCCACATCACATGGACAGTTCAAATTTTGTGTCCATGACTAGTGTGTAAAAGTGTGTGTGTGTCTATATATATATATATATATATATATATATATATATATATATATATATATATATATATATATATATATATAAAGAGAGAGAGAGACTTGCATTTGAACATGGGTTTGTCGTTTTCCCTTGCATTGTTTATTATTGACTTTTTTTCTCTTATGTGTTGCTAACATGCATCATATCCAAATCAATTATTGGGTATTTTCCGGAAGGGCCATACCCGACAGTGTAATAATGAAACCTCCTTATTAGATGACATCTAGCTAAAGAAAGCATATGGTAGCAACGTCCATTGCCCTTTTAAATAGCATACAGGGTGACCTGTTGTACATCTGAATCATTCATTCATTTATATAACTAGGAAGAAGACATGGTGCAAAAATCATGCTACTCCGAGTGATCCTATGCCTCTAATCAATGGCACGAAAATGATGGTTAAAATTAATTGGAGAAGCAAAATAGGTCCAATCAACATCTTGAAACATCTGATTGATGGATCTCGTTTTATTTTTCGTATTATTCTAAAGAAACACTTCGATTTGATAATTTTAACCATATGATTTATGGCTTATAAACAATGAATAATTGTAACAAATTAACCTCATTTAAAGAATTAGGCGTGATTTTTGCAACCTGTTCTTAGTTGTAAGAATTAATGAATGGTTTAGATCAACGATAGGTTAGCCCATGTGCCATATACAAGGTTTGGCCATATTGCTAATGTTCTAATGAATGGCTAGGATTGACCAATTTATGGTAATATGCAGAGATGGCCTATCCAAGGTAGGACCTACCTGATGATGATCGATTTGCATCTGGCACACGTTAGTCACTAGTATATTTTCTCACCATCGTCATCGTCATAGTCATCATGGTTATTTATTATTATTATTTTCCTCCAGGAGACGTGAGTCAAAATCACAGCCGCCCATCTTCATCTGGTCAATTGCTTGCACATACCGTCAAAATCTTGATAAGATTTCCTTATACCAACACCAGCATCTCAGCCCAAGAAAACAATTCAAGTGAAATGGTCACCTGAAAACGCAGCGTTTGAACTTTTACATGTGGCTGTCAATGTCTCAGATCGACCGGCAGAATGATCAGGTCCACCCATGGTTCCGTGTTTGGACTGGAAGGGATTTTTAAATGACATGAAGGTGCTTTTCGAGGGATGACATTTCAGAAATACCTTAAAAAGTGGTGAATATCGAGACTTATGAGGCGTATGTGGCATGTGTATAACATTCAATCCTTCCAACATATGCGCGTCACCATGCTCATGACACAAACTGAATATTAAGCCGATCAGATCATCAGATGGGCTACACATGAATCAGGATATTTTCAATGGTGTATATTAATTTTTATGGATAGGCTCGTATTATGATCTAATATGCTATATTTGTAGTTAGTCTAATAATAATGTTGGTATGCATCCATTAAACAAGCAGGAAGTAAGACACGTAGCCCTACGGTTTTTATTATGTTGTAAATAAATAAATAAATGAGGAGAATAATATAATTTCTCATCTAAAAAAGTCCTGGAATATAAATTCCTCCAATTACTATTTGGTAATATCCAAATCCTGGGCCTGCTTGTTTTAATGTGATTACGTATAATTGTGCAATAAAAGCATCATAAATGCTTTAATTTAATTATACATAATTGTGTGATGAAAGTAGCATAATTATATCAATTCTCTTTGAAAAGAGAGGAAATACTACATCAGAACGCAATACAATTTTGTCCCACCATGATATATGACATATATCCATGTTGTCCATTCAATTTTTCAGATTATTTTAAATTTTCAGCAAAAAAATGAATCCAAAGCTCAAGTGGACCACATGAAAGAAAACAATGGATTCAATGGTAACGCCGTTATTCCTACTACTTCATGAGATGTGGTCCACTTCAGCTTTAGATTTGTCTTAATTTTTTGGCTCATGCCTTAAACTAATTTTTTTTTTTTTTAAAATGAAGCTTAGGCTTGTTTGGGAGCGTGGATTTGGAACCCCTGGAATTCTGAACCTCTGGATTTGAAATCTTTGGCAACTTGGATTGTGAATCAATTTTACTCCCAAAGTAGCTATGCATGATATATTTGCAGGGGTTTCAATTTAATTACTAAATCAACTTTAATATCTCTAATTAGTGAGATATATAGTTTTTGACACAATGGTTGTAATAAGCCCGCTGAAATATATGCTTTGCCCGAAATCGATGAAATTTCAAGTCTCAGATAGGCCACAAGCACAAGATCATGTCTGAGTGACTAACCAAGGATTTTTAATAATTGATTTACATGGACAATATTTGGATGGTGTTAGACAATGTTTGGACAGTGTTGATTTACATAGACAATCTTTGGACGGTGCTAATCATTGTTAGTGGGTCATGTGCCCAATAGAATGATAATATAATGACACACATATTACACCTTCAACTATTGAAATGATTTTAGTTGTAATCCAAGCTCTCACCATAGATTTGAAACCTGTCTTTGAAGGAAATTTGAAACCCTAGTTACTTTATGCTCCAAACAATTAGGGTTGATGGTGCCAAATGACCCTTTAAACTAATTTTTTTTTTAAAATGAATGGACGGATATAACGTATACATCATAATGAGGCTCACATGGTCTACCACGTTTTTTTGCCAAAATCTATCAAAAAAACGTAGATGCGAAATACATTATAGTTAATAAATATAATGTAAGAACGAAATGAGTCAAAATGCTTTGTTAAAAAATGTATTTTTTTCCTTTTGAATTTTGATTTGACATTCACTTTTTAAGCTTGAGTGTCTTTGGTTAGTCAATTAAATAACTAATTTTAAAAAAATAAAATTTTTAAATATACCATTTTTTTCTTACCCATTCCTTATAATAATACCCTTTGCTTCTGCGGACTTACATAAAGCATTATAAATTCAATGATCTCTCTCTCTCTCTCTCTCTCTCTCTCTCTCTTATTTGAAGGTTTGTTAATTTTAGTGGGATACCTGTACACCTATACACATATGCCATCATGGCCGTATATCCAACATCAAATCCATCCACTGGTTGGTCTAGCAAATGTTATTCCTAAAATTAATTAGGTCTGCTCATAAGATGTGGGCCCAATATTGAAAATATGTGAATGGGTTAGAAAACTTTAGCTAAGTTTTTTAGAGTCATGTGCCTGTATTATATTTGCAATTTCTGGACCACCTAAATATTCGATCAAACTAGTTCTTGTGCCAGGGAAATCATATAATGATGCCTTTCTAACGAATGGATTGGATCTCAGACCTACATATACATGAGTTGTATGTATTGCACATAAGCTGATGGTCTAGCAAACTCTTCTTAGAGGAGCTGGACCAATGACCATGTGACTTTCTTATAAACCCGCATGTAGTGTTATGGCCCCACCATGATGATTGTGCGACATCCACTCTATTCACTCGTTTTGCTGATTCAACTGTTCATCATTAAAATCTTCATGGGAAAATTGTTTCTCTTTCACATAATCAATTCTCAAGATTCAATCCAAAGAATTATTTTTTGAGAAATGTTTTTCACAGAATCAATTCTGCAATGCTAAATAGGCCTCTTTGGATGAAAAAATTAGCATTGTAGACACTTACCTTTTATACAATTTTTTTTTTAATGAATGGCCAGAAACTTATGTTACGAAAGTAGATTTTTAAGGTAGTTTTATATAAAAATATTCTTAATTTTTAAATAAAACCAGCTGAAAAAGTAGTTTTTATTGGTTTTTTTTTGCTAGTAGAGGTCTAAATTGGTAAAATAGATTTTGTCCGGGCCAATGAAAAAAAGGTAGATGGAAGATCACCTCTATGGTAAAAACTTACCCCTCCATGGATACACTGGTGTCAGAAAGTTTTATTGGATCCGGGCCTAAACTTGGGTTTATTTTATATCGGGTCATATTAATCAGTAATCGGGTCTGTCAAATCTATCCATTTACGGCACCACTTTCATGGGCATCTTGTCTCTTCTACCCACGTGTCATGCTTGTAAGGAATCAACGGGTCCACATCTTGATCACACAACTCAGATCACATGTAGTGAAGATGGTACTGATCCGCTCACCAGGTGGGCCACCTGTATTTTGACTTAGACCTTCGGCTGTCTATTTTGATGTGCCGACCCATGTGACATTTTCCAGAACTAGAATGATACCACGTGACGATCTGTGATTGGGCCCACCCATGTGACACTCACAATGTTGTTGACTATGAGACACCTTACCCAAATAGTGGACAGTTCTAAGCTATTTGATTGATTGATGACGATTGCTCAACGGTCATGCATAGGCCGATAATCCAACGGTTCAGATCCACTGATGATCACATCATAACGGACTCGATTAACGGGTGACCTGAATCCCTGATGTATGTGTTTTATCCATACCATCCATCCGTTTTTCCAGCTTATTCCAGCTCATCATGGCGCATGAGATAAAAAATGAGGTAGACCCAAAAGTCAAATGGACCATGCCGCCGTTCAAACTTTCCTTCCTTGGGCCCACCATGATGTTTATTTGTGATTTTCAACATTTAACCTATTCTTATGTACCCTATAGTTGAATACAGACTCATTCAATGGGAAGCGGATTGGCTAGTGTACCACACACCAGTTATATAGCCGATGTATTGACCTCAGCAAGTTCTGTGGATCCCATCATGTGGTATGTGTTATATCCAAACCGTCCATTCATTTTGCGAGCTCGTCAAAAGGCTTTAGATTAAAAATAAAATAAATCTAATAATCAAGGGGATCACACTAGAAAAAACAGTGGGGGATTGAACATCTACCATTGAAACCCTTTTAGGGTTTATATAAGTTTTGGATTAATATGAAATTTGTTTTTCCTCTTCATCCAGGTCTTCGTAATGTTATGAACAGATTGGATGGAAAATAAATGCTATGGTAGGCCGTACGAAATTTTTTACGGTGAGAATCATTATCTCGGCTGCTATTTATGGTGTGGTCCAGTTGATCTTTAGATATGATTCATATTTTACATAGTATTCTAAAATGATCTAGAAAAATGGATGAACGGTGTGGATATAATAAATAAATCATTGTAGGGCGTATGTAACTTTGATCTCCTTTGAACCGAGCTTGAGGAGCGTTTGAACTAGTCTTCGTACGACACGTACCTACAGCTGGTGTGTGGTACACCAGCCAATCCGCTTCGATTCAATGCCCTAAAAAGAGCGGGAAAAACAGATCGACAGCATAGATCAAACACATATATCATGGTGGCCCCATAAAGTCAGGTCACTAGCAATCGGGTCGGAAACGGATTGGCTACGTCCCAATCCACCAACCAATGATTGGTAGTCGGTGCTCTTTGGCCCCACCATGATGTATGTGTTTCATCCATGCCGTCCATCTAGTTTTCTAGATCATTTTAGGTGTAAAATAAAAAATGAGGTATAAATCTATCTCAAGTGGACCACATTATAGGAAACAATGTTGAATTAACATCGACCGTTGAAAACTTTTTGCAGCCCATAAAAGTTTTGGATCAAGTTGATATTCGTATTTTTCCCTTCATCCAGGTCTGTATGACCTAATCAACAGATTGGATGTCAAATACAGTGGGCAGTAGGAGGATTTTAATGATGGATATCCAATCACTATTGTTTTCCTATGATGTGGTCCACCTGAAGTTTATATCCCTCTCATTTTTGGTTTCAAATACTGAAATGAACTGTAAAAATGGATGAAACACATACATCATGATGGCCCCACGTAGCACCGACCATCAGCCACGAGGCCAGTGGTAGGGGGAGTAGCCAATCGGGTCAACCGGCAATCTACATCCTAATTCCTAACACTGTATCTTTCGAATTCAATCCTGTGATGAGCTGTCCGGGTGCAGACATAGATTGTCCTGTTAGCCGAAGTCGTCGGATTTGACTGAACTATATATCACCTTTAAAATGAATCATCTTTCGAAGGGTGAGGTCTATCACTTATTAGACCGACCCATCTCAGCAGCATGTGGTCCAACCAAAACTGGCTATGTCATGTCATGATAGACATGATGGTGCATGCCGGCGATGTTATCTGCCTCCTCTGGATTTTGAACACGACACAGGTGGGCCCTACCACGTGTGCTTGCATAGGATCCTTGTCAGTTTGTACGAATAGGGTGTGGTTGACTGATCTAGGCGGTTGTTCTGATGGGCCCCACCGTGGATAGAACTTGTCAAAAATATTTTAGAGATTCTTAATTACCACCAATTTCCAGCCTATTTTCAGTAAATATGGACCACTGGCCTTCTATTTGTAGGTCACTGCTTCTAATTTCTAAGGCCAGGATTGTCCCACTGAGAATTTAGGGAATTCTCAGTCCACCATCGGACGCGTCAGATCAGCAAATCGTCCAACCACGGGCCCCCACCTCTACAAACTGACTGGGCATACCAAACATGTATCCTTTAATGTGCCATGTACAGGGAAACAGATTAGGTGTAGGTGGTGTTGCCCCAGCGGTGGTGTGTTGATGCTTTGGGCACTGTGGGCCAACTATGATATCCACGCCGTCCATCTTTTTTTGAGCTGATTTCAGGGTCTCATGGGATTCCGCATCACATGGATGATTTGGATTAGACTCCCATGACACGTGTGCAAAGGTGGGCACGTGCATAGGTGCCTAAGCATGACTATATATGTGTGTGTCTATGTGTGATGCCGAATCCCAAGAGACCCAAGGGACAAATTTTTACCTTAATCTAAAATTCTAGTGGGCCATAGCAAAGAGAAATAAAAATTAAGGGATGAAACCGTTTTAATTTTTCATTGGCCATCAGAGTTTTGGATCAAAGTAAAATTTGGGCCTGGATCATTCATATTTTGAAGTCAAATCGCGTATGACAGGTTCTTAAAAAAGTTGCGGACGAGTTTCATGTGAACTTGTGGGCAGTGGGCAGTCAGCGTCCGGCTGCATGTGTATGTATGTTTTTTATCCACGCCATGTATTTTATTTTCCAGATGATTTTAGTGCATGATCAGCCTAAAAATAGTGGACCACCCCATCGAAATAGTGTGGATAATAACATCCACAGTTAAAACCTTCCTAAGGCCCACTGTAATGTTTATTTGTCATCAACTCATTGATAATAATATTACTCTCACCTAAATGTAGGGAAAACACAAATATTAACCTGATCAAAAACTTCTTAATTTGGCCATACAAGGTTTTTAATGGAGAGCCTTCAATCACCACTGTTATTTATGATTTGTCCACTTGAGCTTTGGATCTGCTTTATTGTTAGGTTCATTTCCGAAAATAAGTAGAAAAAATAAATGAATGGCGTAGATATAAAGCATATACATCATGTTGGGCCTACAACACCCAACACATCAACACACCACCTGATCTCCCCATCTCATGTACATTTGGGAGTGAGCACGATGGTGCGCTGATCTTGACCATCGATCTCCCAGCTCCAACTTGGATGGACAATGGACATTTTGAACTTTTAGATTTGTGACCTCCATTTAATGGTAAAGAAAGAAATATCCCCGGTCAATAAAGGTTTAAGATCGATGGCTAGGATCATCCAAGGCAGGAGTCTTCAGGCATGATCCATCCATGGAAAGATCAATAATAATGGTAATTGAATCATGATAAATAATCAGGGTCATATCAATCATCCAAAAGGTTGGCCAAATCATGTGGGTGACATTATGCAAAAATCAACTCAATCCACCTTTCTAGTGAGCTAAACTTGTACTTCTTTTGCATGGCAAAGAGATGAAGTCCAGAGATGGAGACATGTTCGAAAGGGAAGCAAATTCAGTGGCAACCTAACATCATATGCATCCCCATAGCGACTAGACTTTGTGGGGTCAACCATGATGCATGTGTTTTATTCACGCTGTTTAGTAGTTTTACCAACTCATTTCAAGGTATGAGCCTAAAATCGAAGCATATCCAAAGCTCAAGGGCACCACACCATAGGAAGTTGGGTGATTGAATGACTTCTATTATCGTATAAACTTAGATGAGTTTGTGGTTACACTTGTAGATGCTCGGATACCTATACCAGATAAGAGGTAAAGGACCATCGGAGAGCCGGTGTTGGTCGAGGACTCTGCAATACTTAAGTTAGGTGAATAGGTTTATGACAGGAATAGGATTTGAGTCAGAAATTTCATGTGTACCTTCCTCCCAAGGTAGTGATGTATTTATAGGATACTTACGTGATTTGCGTATCTTAGTGGAATTTCTTAAATACGTTGAAGGGTCCGAATTTGAGTGGAGATATGCTCCCAAGAATATTTCTGATCCCGTATCGACCGACGAGATATTCGGTTAGGATTTTGTTGGATCTATCCTTACTCGGTACAATGTGGGATCCGAGGTTGAGACCAGTCTAATTAGCTTAGCCAGTAATAAATTTTGTCACCGAGTTCCAAATCCAAGTAGTTCATCTCGGCAAGCGAGTCCTTCCTTAGAGCTAATATTTAGAGTTTCCCCTCAAGCTCAACTCGGCTCATCTATGTTGTCAATATGTCGGTGGTTTGAGGGGCTTGTTTATACAATTCTTCACTAGCATTACCCTAGTCCCCCCTCAAGATGCATGTATCACATATAGTAGCTTAGTTCAGTTTTTCCCATAAGACCTTCAATGGAAAACTTCTTGAGGGTCACATAAGTTTTAAACCAAGCTGATATTTGTATTTTCGATTCACTCAAGTCTACACATGATTGCATGAACATATTAGATGGCAAATAAACATCACAGTAGGCCTGTCATTATCCCATTATTTCTTGTGGAGTACTCCACTTAAGCTTTAAATATGCTTCACTTTTAGGCTTATGCCTTAAAATGAGATGGTAGAATGGATGAATGACAAAATAAAACACATACATCAAAGTAGGCATCATAAAGTCCAGTCACCAAGGATGATGATGGTGTTGGGTCACAAACCAATCCTCTTCCTCTCTTCTAATTAGGACTGTACATGAACCGAGTTAGCTCGATTAGCTCGCTCGACTCGACTCGAAAAAGCTCGGTTCGAATCGGTTCGAAATTAAGTTCGAGCCGAGTCAAGCTAATTTTTTGAGTTCGAAAAAATTTTGAACCAAGTTCAAGCTCAACATGACTCGGATCGAACCCAACTCGAATTGAACTCGATCGAACTAGTTCAGTAACTAGATTACTTTGATATTGATGTTGCTCACCAAGTGTTTAATGAAATGACTCTACAAAGTGTGGCTAGTAGCAAGGAAGGTATGTATATGAAACAAATACCCTTTTTTCTTGATTTTTATATTGCTTAGAAGGTGTTTGATGAAATACTTGTAAAACCACTGTTGTTGTTTTACATGCAGTGAGATTTTGAAGGTGCAATCAATGTGTTTGTGAAAATGCTGCGTAGGTGAACTCGACTCGATCTTGGCTCGAGCTGCTCACCGAAACAAGCCAAGCTGGCCAATCAAGCTCAAGGACCGAGCCGAGCCAAGTTCGAGCTGGGGTTAGCAAGTGGCCAAGCCAAGTCGAGCTGCCCAACTAGACTCGATTCAACTCTTGTACACCTCTACATCTAATCAAATCAACGTCATTCTTGTGTTGACCTTTGTATAGGCATGGATAGGGGCCAATCCAGAGTCCTTGATTTTTACAGTAGGTTGACAAGAATTAGATTATGCTCTTACCCAACCAATGTCGGCATAAATACATTGTGCATTGACCAGCAAGCTATTAAGAGGTAGATGGAAGTTGTTAGGTTCAGGTACCATTGTAAAAGGTTGGGCCTGTTGATAACAACAGACAACTTTCAAACATGTAAACGTAGGCCGAAGCCGCCCCAGTCCATCCTTCTTGGGTATACGGAGGTCGGCCCAAGCCGCCCCAGTTCATCATTGTTAGGTATATGGAAACTAATGCTTTTACCAATTCAACGCATCTCCTGAAGCTGTTCTACCCCACCATGTGATGATCCAGATCGTTCACCTAGAAATCCATATGGGAATATCTAACTCATCAGAGATCTATCATCCATTCAAACTGATTTAGAAACAATGGTTGTATCTAACTCACCTTCTCACCAATGATGCAAATCTCCAACCATCGAAATTATTTCCATATAGAACGTCTACCGTATAACCTTTTAGATGGACGGTATGGATCGATACACGGTGGGCCAGAAGGAGGGGAACGGGTTAGGCGAGCAGATGAGGGACGAGTCTTGTCAGCGAACTGCAGAACGATAGACTCGTTACAATTGTCAAAAGCAAGGACTTTGACTATGGACGAAGGTCCGAATTTCTGGAATTGGGATTTTTGGAGAGATAACTACTGCTGTGAGTTTACCACATTTTATATTGTGGTATCTTACCAAATCTTACACTGTACATACATGCACTATAATCCGGAGCGTCCAAATTGCGGGCCCCATCAAGGACACTGAACATATGATGTATCTATTCAACTTCTGATTTCTAGAAGAAAGAAATCTTAACCATCCATGGCTCAAACTCAAAATGATTCAACGATCTTAACCATTTGATTTTCTCATCCGGACGGTCTAGACTTTATAGTTATATACCTGTATGCCACGTGTACAGTGATGAGACTGTAACAACTTAAGAAGGGTGGTGGACTATCACCAGAGTCTTGTGGAAACAAAACAACCATTATTTATTGGAGCTTTTGTCTCTTCTACTACTCCGAACCTATCCTCGAGGAATCAAAGTCAACGGTCAAATTAAATAATAAAAAATAGTAAAATAAACCAAACGCCACTCCTCTAAAAATAAATAAATCAGAGGAATTACTTTATACTGTGGCAGATTGAGACACTCCATACGCGTGCGGAAGACTTCGCATAGATGGCACGAGTGTAACTCAATTTAAACGGTGGATGTGATGGGACCACTGCAGATAGAACATAACGATTAAAACCAGAGTAATGAGACCATCCTGACCTTTGATTAATGGATACTTGTTGATGAATCTGGACCGTTGATTATTTTCCGTTTTAAGAGTACACTCACGCCATGGTGGCCCACCATTTGGATGGTTAATCTAAGGCACGTATATGTCGCGTGTATGATTCCAAGTGCAATGAGTTATTTTATTTTATTTTTTGGGAAAATAAAGAAGCTTTTCGGCTAAAATCTGGAGGGCGTGTGAAGAAAGCAAGGAATATTCAGAAACCGCGTTCAAGTCCACGTGTCTAGAGAGACGAGCTGGAAGGACAGCCGTTCGTTCTGTTCAAACGGACGGTGGAACGGGTTTGTATGTTCCCAAGAAAGGGTAGCTCGATTTTACACGTGTGGATTCAGGGCCGACTGGTCGGGCTTCGATTTGCTCGAGGACTTTGACTTGGGCCGTGCATCGGGGGAAGTTCCAACGCGGGCTAGTATCCTACCATGGTTTGTCACCATTTTAAAAACATTTTGGACCCTCGCATGGTTGGCAGGTAATCCTGAACGTCCAAACCGTTAGTCTTATAGTAAGAAGTTATCTGCTTTGATCTTGAAATTTGAACGAATCGTTTTAACCGTCCATTTGATAGCCATCGATTGAACGGTTAAGATTGCTTGATAAGTGTGATTTCAGGGATATGACCCATATACAATGTCCCCTCATGGTTTGGATGGTCTGGATATCCGTACATAAGTCCCGTTTAAGGAGGATAGATCTCCACGTACGGGTAAGGTACCACATCTTTTCCACAAACGTGCCACTCTGTATCAGAAAATTGAAGATAGTTACTAATGAGCTTAGGTGGATTCATGTGAGGCCATTGTGATATACGTGTCTTATTGTTGTCCATCCATTTTGATAACTCATTTTAGGGCATGATCTAAAAGATAAAGCACATCAAAATCTTAGAAGGACCGCACTATAAAAAATAGTGGTGAATAAATACCCATCATTTAAACTTTTTTATGCGACTAAAATGTTTATTTACCATCTAACTTTTTCACAGGTCAAACAATCAATTGCTACTTTTTCATGGGGTAAGGTCTGCCTTAGATTTGGTCATCTTTATTTTTTGGAACATACTTTAAAATAATGAGGTTTCAAAATGGATGAATATAGGCCACATGTAAGTCACATGCATAACAGTAGCCCCCACTGTCAAGGATCCACCGACAACTAAGATGTCCCCTCCTATTGCATCTTATTAACGGATTACATGCCAAATTGCCCTTATATGCGTATACAACGGGTGGGCCTCTCCCACGTGGCAGCATGACATACGTGTGAAAGATCCAAGTCCCTAGTTAGTCTTGCTTCAATATATCGATGTTCATAATTACATTATATGAAAGAAATGTATGGTTGGGTATATTTACGAGCGGGCTCACATCCAACGTGCGTTTATGGCCCACCAGATGATATAATTGTTGTTGATGTCTTAAATATCTCAGTAATAGAGGTCTGTCGATGCCATCGACAAACCACTTGATGTCATCAAGCAGATATTGATGCCATCGACGGATGCTTGATCACATCAAGAAAATTTTGAATATTCATGTTGGTTATTGGAATATTTTGATGTTGCTACTCGATGGCATTAAATGAGTTCAAAGCCATTAACAGATCCTCGATGGAGTGTTGATGCCGTTAAAGGCCCGATCTAAGATGCGTGCAGAATTGCATAAGTGCGTAAATTGTTTTCTATATCTATTGTGACACTATATATATAACAAATGTAATCGGGATTTAAGAGAGGAGGATGTGTATTAAAGCTTTTTAAATCGTTCTTAAATGCTCAATGACATAATAAGGGCTTGTGAAAAGAGATTCGAGGTTTGTTGAATCGCTAAGAGTTAAGGGCATAACCAGAATTTGTGAAAAGATATTGAGATTTGTTTGAATCGCTAAGACTTCATCTTTGATAATTTCTACTTTTACTGTGCATAACTCACCACAAAAGTAACATGTTTTTCTTGTAAGAGTTTTTGAACGTAAAAATCCAGATTGTTCTGGTTTGAATTTGGCTGTGTGATTGTGTGTACCTTGCTTATGCGTTCGCCAACAATAACTAGGTGGGCGAGCATTATCAGCAACCTTGATATCTCACGTGTGTCTGCATAAGAATCAATCGGTATAGTTCGGTCACACGCATCTCCTGTACATTTGTGTGTGGCCCACGAGAGTTTTTTTACAGTCCATTGTAACCGTACACATGAAGCCACATGCTGTGTTCTTGACCGGACTGTTTACCCCTTGACCATGATCACAGGATAGCTATGACCGGGGCTCACCACCAACCCCCCGTCTCACTTTAGTTGCCTAAGTCTCTCTCATCACATTCACCAGATTGATCGGACGGTGGTGATGAGCGTATAAAGTTTCCACTCGCTGGGTTTTGACCTTTTACTATTGATAGGCCCCACTGAATCAACGACTTGGATCATGGACGAATCATAGCCAAATTCATGTTCTTTTCGGAGGCCAGTTCCTCTACATCGTTTGTAGAATAAGCTTATTTCGCAACGTAGTGTGGAACCCACGGTGAAATGTTCATGCCATCTGTTCCGTCCATCATGTGTCCTCTGTCATTGGATCCCAGAAATCGGGCCTATCCAAAATTCAGGTAGGCAACACCATGTAAAATCATACATAAAACCTCTAAAATCACATGATTTGGCCCACCTGATTATTTTAATGTATTGATTTTTGAGGTGTCAATTGATCTGGATGAGATGTATCTTCTGAATGGATTGGATGATAAATACAGACATTTTGGCCCCACAATTCGGTTTGAAGTTTTTAACTACGGACGTTCTCATCTCAACTGTTTCATGGGGTGGGACCCACTTATATTTTGGATCGCGGTTCTGTTCGGTACACTAGGAAAAATGGAAGGGGCGGACCTTATGGATGGATTGGATATGTGAGCTGCATAACTGTGGGCCCCACACACCGCCCGTTGTAGAATATGCTTGTTCTACAAACGTTCTAGAAGAACCTGCCGCATTGTATGCGAAATTTCCGAAAAAAATGATACTCTGCTGGAATGTGATTGTTCATAGACAGCTATATATCTTTCGTACACGTGAAACAAATGTATATCGATCCAAACCGTACATTTGATGGGTCCCTTTTTATAAAGTTTTCAACCTTAAAATGCCATGCTTTGTTAATTTACAACCGTTTTAATCATTCATCTTGAGGCCACCGACCATATAGTTGAAACCATCTAATCTCTGTGATATTTGTCTTATCATAGTTCTATAATGGGCCCACCATTTATACGGTTTCGATCGAGGTAGATGCTAGTGGCCCCACCAGTTCCACTGTCTCGATATAGGCAGATGTATGCATGTGCAGGAATTACCCTACTCTTCCATCTATGAAGATTTCCGACTCTTCATGTGGTAAATCTCGTAGAGATATTGCCGGTGGACAGCACAATGAGGTAGAGGCGCTCAGCACATGAGGCACGTGTCAGCAAAGCAACCACACGTGAGTAAAACCGGTTTTGGCTTTTCACATGTGAGCTCAAGACCTTTCCCAAAATACCCCTAAAACTCCTGATTTCTCCATCTCAGATGAGTAAAAAAAGTCCGAACGTACGGTAATCCGAGCTGTGCGGGGCCCACTCATGATGCATACGTGGAACCCGGACCATGCATGTGCGGCGCCTCCTAATGCTCGCCGTACTCGCTGAGATTCGTCCTGACCCAAAACTCAGGCGGGAGACGCGGCACAGAGCAACGTAGAATCATGCATAAAAGCTATTTATTCACGTGGTGTGGCCCACCTGAGTTTTTCAAATGGCACGCGTTTTGGTACGTTCTTCATGCTGGTGGTTACACCTGATGAATGGATTGGATGGAATATAGATAACACGTGATTATATCTAATGAACGGGTTGGATGGAACTCACATATGACGGTGGGCCCTACAAAGCTTGGGTATAACCCAAAGGCTAGATCTCATATTCACATCAATCCAGACCACTCATCCATTGTGGATGGCCCACCACCCTAGGAATTTTTGTTCCGTGAATCAGTGCAATCAAGATCGGACGTCTCTCGCTTTCTGGAAAAAATATTCGAAGTGGAGGGCTTTTCGGTCATTCAAGGTAGAACAACGCGGGACTCGGCATGCCTAGTGTTGTATCACGCAGCACAGACGTTAGTACTGTGTGCTGCAGGAAAAGCTCTGTGGACCGTCCATGATGTATGTGTTTAATCCACGCCATCCATCCATTGTCCCGGTTTATTTTAGATCATGGGACCAAAAATGAGATAGATAAAAATCTTTGATTGAACGTCCACCATTAAAAAGTTCCTACGGCCCACTGTAATGTTTATTTGCCATCTAAGCCGTTGATTAGGTCACACAGATTTGGATGACAAATAAACGATACTGTGGGCCTTAGAAAGGTTTCAACGGTGTAAATTATTATTCCAACTTTTTCCTGTGGTGTGGTCCACTTGAGATTTAAATATGCTTAAAATTTTATTTTATACGATAAAATGAGCTGTAAAAACGTATAGACGGCGCAGATAAGACACATACATCACGGTGGACCCCACGTATTTTAGTACGCAATCCGCGTCTGACGTCGGTGCAGTGTTACGCTACGCAATCCAGTCCACCGAAAGCCAGAAAGCAGAAATGCTTCCAAGAATCACAAGCCCACGAGCGATAGAGCGATAGAGATCTCTCACCTTTCCGCCGGAATCAGGCCACGTGTACGTAGCCGCGTTCATACACGACGCGGATTGCGTCCTACCCCCGCCCGTCTCTATCCACGAACGGTCAGTTAGTGGGCGGGCCCACTGTGATTTATCTGTTTATCTACGCCGTCCATCCCTTCTTTCAGATAAATTTAAGGTATTTGCACAAAAATGAGACAGATCCAACTTTAAAGTGGACCACGCCACAGATGAATCCTGCATTTAATGCAGTCAAGCTTATTATTGGTGTGGCCAATTTGAGCATTGGATCTGCCTCATTTTTACGAAAATCGCTTAAAATGATCTGAGAGAATGGATGGACGGTATAGATAAACAGATAAATCACAGTAGGCCTACCCACAGAACTGCACGTTCGTGGCTGGAAACGGGCGGGGGTAGGACGCAATCCGCGTCTGTTCATACAAGCTAGTAACCAGTCAAACCCTTCGTATGAAACCGTCGATCAAACCGTACAATGGCAGAGTGTACGACGCATCAGCAACCGTGCACGTGGCATGCATGTACTTCCACCAAACCCTTGGGCCCCACAGTAGATGAATCACAACCCAAAAATAACTCTGAAAGGATGAACCTAACAAGCCGACGGTCACAATTAAATAAAGACAAAATGCAAAACGTTGAACGGCTTGTATTCCACAAATAAATGTCGGTCAATCGGAAGCTGGCACCATCCAATTTATCTCATTTTAGGAATATTCGAAAGGCATGGTGTGGCCCACTAATTGGACGGTTCTTTAATTCATTTACATGCATGCCACGTGTTTATTGACTACTGCATGAGTATGTAGTGGCGAGACTATCAAAATCAACACACCAAAACATATGACAGGCAGCAGATCTGGGTCGGGTTCGTGTTTGAATGCGTACTAGTGTTCCCACAGTAGACCCAACCCGATCAAGGGACTCAGTCTTGTTCCTGTCAAGGTCGAATGTGGGTTCCACATGAGTTACTGACTCGATTGGTAGCCCGGAGTCTGGTTTGTCGGGTCCAACTTTGATCTTGAATCAAAATTAAAATATGGATGGGTTTGGATACGGAATCGGTTTGGAATGGTTTTATATTCAGATTCGAGTCCACACTCAAACTACGTGTTAATGTGGAGCTGGGAGGAATCTTCACGATCAAACCCGTTCATCGGGTTTAGTTGCGTCATTTTCACCTTGGAGCCTAAAAATCATGACCATTGGTTTTGTACAGGGACCACCCGAGTAAGCCACACCTTCGAAACAATTAGGACAGGATGTTCACCACTGGTTTTGTATAGGGACCACCCGTTTGGAGGAACGGTGAAAGCACACAAAGATGAATCAAGCAAAGTATTCTAATCACACAATCAAGTCCAATAACAAACATTCAGAATTTAATATGGAAAATTTTTGTAGAAAAAATCCACGGCACAAGGTGACATTAATACACCATGAAAACAGAAAATTACAAGAGAGAGACAGAGATTACCCAATTTGAGTAAGCCTTGCATCTCCCCAAGTTATGCCCTTTAAAACTATTAAGAATGAATTTAGAAAAACTGAAATGCTTCTATATATCCCCAAATCTCGATTACACCTATATACATAGCCTATATAAGAATCACAATCAATATCAGAAACAAATCTCGCACTTATGTAAATCTGCACGTGCACTCGATGACACCTTAAATATTACGTTTATGGCATTGACATGCTATCGATGGCATTAAACTCCTTTGATGTTATCGAGTTAAACACCAAAACCTTCCAACAACTAAATATGGTTTTTTCCAATGACATCGAAGATCCATTAATGGAATCAAACCCCTTCAATGACATTGACAGGACACCACAAAGTGTCCAACAACTAACATGGAATTTTCAGATTTTTTTAATGCCATTAAGCAGTTGATCAATGGTATTGAACAACTCTCAATGGAATCGAATAATCTGTCGATGGACAAACCCTGTTGCTAAAGATTCGAGACATCAACAACATCATCATGATTTTATATGCAATCCAATCATTTTATGCGATGTGCCTCATTTATTAAAAATCATAGTATTCCAAAACTCAGGTGAGCCCTATCATGTGAATTTAGCGGCTCTTTTAGGTATGATTAATGGGGTTGCCCACTTGAGTGTCAAATCATTTTTATTTTTGTGATCAAGGCTAAACATGAGGTGACTAATACGATGAACGGCTGTGTTTCATGCACATTTAAGTCATTTTCGAATGCTAGAGAAAGCGTCCCCAGTGTAATTATTTTCCAGCTTAATGGTTTTCAATAATAATCATCATTGCATTCATGCACCTCAAACCGATTCTCATTCTATCCGGATCCATGGAAGGCCCGATTGATAATTGTGCCCGAAATCTGATTCGAGAACCGAATACATTTGACGGGTACTTCATGTCTCCACGGACCCGATACCCATAAAAACATGACTGACGTGGCATTGTTGAACTGAATACTGCCACCCGGTACATCTACGACCGTAGACTTTCACTATCCGTACTGTTGACCTGCGATAGCCAGTTAAAATGCAGTGGCCAACCGGTTCTCTATTCCCCACCTTAAAACCAAACCCACCCTTCAAATCTCAGCTCTCGAACTCATGGCAAAGACCGAAGGCATGGCGTCAGAGAATTCCGCCGGAACTGTGTCATTTTCCGACGTCCCGATCCCGACCACCTTCCCATTTTCCCGCATCTTCAATCCTGAAGAGAGCTTGAGCTCGGTAGGCTTCATGGAGTTGCTGGGGTTTCAGGATTTCGAACAGCTGACGTTCGATTTCCCACTGACGCCGCTTCCGGAATCTTCCGACACGGTGAATTTTCCGGCGACGCCGAACTCATCTTCGATATCGTCGTCGTCGAACGAAGATCATGTGAAAATGGCGGAAGAAGAAGAGCCAGATAAGGCTAAGAAACAGTAAGTCTCAAGATAGTTTCCTTTTTTTACTCTGTTTTTTCATCATACTCGAGAATTTTCAGGACAATCCTTGCGGGAATCTCAACGCGCTGGAATTCGAATTTTGAATCGCTTGCTAGATTCCCGTTCGCTGCCTTTTGGATGATGGGAGAACGCCAGCGGCGAAGAAGCTTTGCCTTTTTTTTTTTTTTTTTATGAAGAATGTGCATCAGATCCACGCCGTCCATCAGGTTCGCGCTACATTTTTAACCATCGATCCTAAAAAGCAACCCAATCCAATGCTTAGGTGGGCCATACCATGGTGAACGGTGTACAAGCATCGATTAAAAACGTTAAACTCACGTGGTGTGGTCCACAGGACTATTTTGATTTTCTGGTTTTCTGGGATGACGTTGATCCTGGTGTTACATGTCGTTTGAACGGTTTGGATGGTATATATACCCCTCGGTGGACCCCATGGACGATTTTAATTGTGGGACTTTCCATCACAACTTTTCACAATCGGTGTGGCCCACCTGAGCTTGAATCGGCCAGATTTTTTGTGCCTGATTCGAATACAGGGTGGCGTACCTGATGGACGGCGTGGATCTCCTCCACGTGAAGCTCTCCATCACGTCACTAAATAGTCACGCCCTCCCATGTCCACGTGTAGCCACGTAAGCGTTTTTGCAACGAGTGTTGCCACCCTCTGGGGCCCACATGCTGAGTGGTCAGGTGATCGGAACCATCCATTCCTAAAGTGTCTGAACGGATGGCTATCATCATCACATGGAAAGTTTCAGTGGCTCACATTCAACTCTAAGAATCGAAGGTCATGATCATTAGTGAAGCCTGACAACGGGCAAATAGCTTTTATATTGCAGTATCGATTATATGGACGGTTCAAATCGTCGGACTATCTCTGCATGTGGGCCCCAGTGAGTGGCCCAACACACTTAAATACTGTACGCGTGGAACATACGTATGTTAATCTAGACCGTTCAAAATGAGTGGGCCATTGTGGATTGCGCGTTGGCTGAAAATCGCTGAAAATCGCAAGGGTATGGCCAGCGAGCAGATAGGATAATCCAATCAGCTTGATTTGGACAGTTTGGATTTATGTACGTTTATGCCACGTGTACGGTGAGTCACCACCATATAACAAACCGCGCCGCCAATGGGCTTCTAGACTAACCAGGTTTTCAGACTCACTGACTCGGACGGACTCGTGCAGTCCTGAGTCGGATCGTAATGGATGCGTAAGGGAGACTCAGCCGAGTCGAGCTGACTCACCTCTTTTCTCACAATAAATGCTCGGCCGTGTATTTGATACAAGGATCCTAACAGGTGGGAGCCTCCCTAAGAGAGGCTTGATCTATGTTTGCCACGTGGGAGGCGAGGGACGCAAACATGGATCGAGCTGACACGTGTGACAGACGAGGATGGAAAAGTGCACTGAATCTCCTTTCTTTTTTATACACAGGCGAGTTGCTGGGTCAACTCGTCTGTACGGCCCGAGTCATCCCGAGTCAGCACGTGATTTTAAAGACTCATGATTTCGAACCGGGTCGCAAGTGAGTCCGAGTTGACTCGGCCGAGTCGTATCTTCAAACTATGAACCGAATAAACGACTGTAAAATCAGATCTTTATTGCTTCAAAACTTCCATTTCTCTCAGATGATTTTAATTAAATTATTTTTTTTTTTCATTTACTTTAGATTGAAATCGAAAAACAAGAAACGGAAGATGGAGAAAGAGCCACGGTTCGCATTCGTGACAAAGAGCGAGGTTGATCATCTGGAAGATGGATACCGTTGGAGAAAATATGGACAGAAAGCTGTGAAAAATAGCCCATTTCCTAGGTATGTTTTCGTTTAAATTCATCGAATGAATGTCGACCGTTCATTATCGATTGAGAGTGGGCTAAGATTAGCGCCATTTGCCGAATGTGTGTGCATTGATCCGGGCGATTCATCAGGTGATTTGACTCGAAACAACACGTTCGACCCGACTCACCCAAGTTGGAGCCTCAGGTGTGATGTGTGGCGTCGAAGTGTATTAGTTTCACCGAGTCGACTCGTCCGAGTTGCACCCAACTTGGATGAGTCTTAAAACCATGGGATTAGAACATCTACCATCAAAACCTTCTTGAGCCCACCATGATGTTTGTAATCCATCTAATCCAATATCAGCTTGTTCCAAAACTTCTGCAGCCTCTAAGAGAGTTTCAATGGTAGGCAGTTAGTCACCATTGTTTTCTATAATGTCTCGCATTTAAATCTTTGATTTGAAATTTTTTGGGCCATGCAGTGGAATTGGATTACTAAAGCACCATGTGCTCTTATCAAATGTATGGCTCATTATTAAAAAGCCTTAAAAGAAAAAAAACCAAAAATGATATTTTTTAAATATTGATTTTACTGTAGGTCCTACAACTTCATATGCATACATGACACTTTTTCATTGGCTGTGTCGCACACAATCCGTATGCTTATGTGCTAAAATGAATTAGTGAAATTAATAGATAGAGTGCATGCAGATCACACATATGGATATCATAGTGGGCCCTATAGAGCTTCCACCTATATGAGTTATAGGTAACTCCGTCCAAATTTTAGATTAATATATATAAAGCAAGTCCCACATCTTACATGCACGTAGATTTGACTTCTATAGAAATAATAGAAGATGATAGGATGAGAATTCAAGTTACTCATGCTGTTCTTGTTGCCACAGGAGCTACTACCGTTGCACCACTGCCATGTGTGGTGTCAAGAAGCGTGTGGAGCGATCGTCCGACGATCCAACGATTGTTGTTACGACATATGAAGGGAAGCACAGTCATCCGAGCCCTTTAGTAACCCGCGAAAGCTCTGCTGGAATCACATCAAATTCCAGAGGCTTTGCCACATCTTTCACCCCACCAATGCAAATCACACAGCCACATTTTCAACAACAACTTTACATGAATAGCTATCTACCTTCTTCGAATTTCACTCCATCTTCTTTTAATCAAGACCGACGGTTCTGTGCCCCGTCGGCTTCTTTACTGAGAGATCATGGGCTTCTACAAGACATAATTCCGTCGCATGTTAGAAGAGAGTAGTAGAAGGAATTGGGTATGCAATTTCTTCTTTTCACTGACTTGATATGGAGATTTTCTGGTAGAACAGAGGAATTATATGATAAGCGGGCCACGCTACTTGCACATGAGTTTTGCTCGGTTTTTCAGGTCTGGCAAGTGGGTCCGTTTATGTAGTTTTAAAACTCAATGAGTCGAGTCCACCAGAATTTTTTTTTTGTTTTAATAGTTGTTCAGTAATATTTAAAATTTATTTTTTTTAAAATGATGATATAAAATTACAAATCTATGGAGTCTAAGCGAGTCGAGTCAAGGTTTAATGACTCGTCCGAGTTGTAACTCGACACAACACCAAATGAGTCGGTCTGAGTCTTAAAACCATGATTGGAGTGGAGTTTTGTCAGTTCTCATCAAGCTTTTTTTGCCTTGACTGGAGTTGTGACCTAGTCATGATATAGTCGATGCAGTCCAGCTGAGTTTTCCCCAGTGTTTTTAGGTTATGTTCGGTTGTGTCCCACCTTTGATGGGTTAGGCCTTGAAAAATATCATTGATGAGCCAATCTTGGCTTTTTTCCATTGGTGGTCCATAAAAAGATTTTAAGATGACAAAGTGTAACAATGGATCCACATTTGATATCTTTGAATTTTAGTGGTCAATCCAAGACGGGGACAATGGACAAATGGTCTAGATTATCAAACCATAGGCCCCACTTGCCAGAATTAAAAACCCGCGTCTATTGCACAAATATAATTCCTCTATAGAGAAAAATCCACTTAACATACACTTAGCTGTAGGTTGACTATGTTGTTCATTTTGGGGGCATTGTTTTGTTCCTTATCTTTGTATGTGTAGTATTTTAATAGTGAGGATAGTTTTTGTTCAAAGGAAATTGGTTTCTTCATCCATGTTGTTTGATAGACATTCTTTTATTTTCTATGTATGGTGATATCAATAATTCAAATAGTCATACTGGCACATGCACGGCATTGGTTGCAAGATAAGAATTGGAAAGCTTGATGGGCGTATACATAAGCTAAGGATTTTATTTCGATGCGTAGAATCTATGAGAAAACAATCGGGTTTTACTTGACTTGTGGCAAAGAAAATATTAGAATTTGCATCACAATCATTAAACTTTTTCACAGTAGTCATAAGATATAAGGTGACCCTTCTTTGATAAGTATCGAGATTTCGGGTCATGGACTTTTTGTATCCATGCATACTCTAAAGATTAAAGCATTTATAAAAGTGGGTGACACTAACATTTCTCCTACCCAAGCTAAGATCGTGGAAATTTTATTGAGATCACTTAGGTCCGAAGTCCAGTTGTGACTCTGATGGATTTGTTCGTGCGTGACTTGCATTGACTTGTTAGGCCCTAAGGGCCTGTTTGGCCAGTTGTATTAAGTTGTATTAAATGGGATTGCATTGCTAATCCCACCTTGAGATTGGGAACGGCATGTTTGGAAGCAGCGTGGGATGGGATTGAAATTAATTTAATAGGCTTTGGAAAATGAGCCTTGTGTTGGAAAGTGTGAGATGGGATTTCCAAATTCTATAGATGATGAATTTTTCCTTTACCTAAGTGTAATTCGAAAGGAAATCCCGGGATTTACTTTTAATTGTATACATTCTAAATATGGTATTGGAAAATATGGGATACACCCAATCCAGAAACAATACCTTACACATATA
Source organism: Magnolia changhungtana (assembly GCA_030180095.1). Lineage (NCBI taxonomy): Eukaryota > Viridiplantae > Streptophyta > Magnoliopsida > Magnoliales > Magnoliaceae > Magnolia > Magnolia changhungtana. The sequence continues at coordinate 6,727,353 of JASAUF010000378.1, forward strand.
TTTATTGTTACTTTTACAATTTCATCCACCTTAATCCTACCTAATGCAGTTGGCCAAACGGGCCCTAAGTGAAGCAACGACATACCCAAGTAAGGGGGTGGCTCGTCCAAGTGGAGCTTATTTGCACTAATGACCCATGGTGCCGAGCGGGATGGGACTTGAATGAGTCTAAGTTGACTCTGGCAGTTATATCTGACATAGACGAGTGGTCAATCCACTAACGTATAGATTTTGAATATCCTTAGATGAATCACTTGAATTGTTTTGGCAACTTGTATTTGGAATGAATAGGAATCCAAATCACAATTATATTGAAATCAAAGTGATTTGAAATCTTTAATTGTGTAAAGTAGCCTGTAATTGAATTCCTATAAAATATTAAAAATCAAAATTAAAATTTGAGACTCGAATTTTAGCTAAGGATGAATTTTGTAATATATTCACGAGATAATGAATTCGATAAAACAATTTTTACCATATACTTTAATTAAAAAGAGACAATTGCGAGCTTGAGGTAGCTCATAAAAGTAGGTCCACTAATTTTATAATTGAAGCAAAATTCGTTCAAGATAATGAAAATTATTCATTCTAATGTATACATATTTGGTCCAAACCTACACACCATGCAAATTACCCATATGATGTGTGAATGGACCTAAGAAAGTCAGCAAGGCTCTGTCTCTCACCTACTGGGTTCCACAGATGCAAACATGCTGTAACGGGCCCTGGTTGCCATGAACAAGGTTAGAGCCTCATTTTTTGGACCGTGGGTCGGCTTGGGACTTTTATCAACAGCCAAATAATGGGTTGGCCCTGGGCAAACGTCCGAAAATAGGACTGAAATTTTTTGGGCCATTACATAAGAAGGCTGGGCTAATCTCTAATTTTTTTTATTTAGGCCCACTAACTTGATCGGTCGATATGCTCCCTTCGCTATTCCTAGTAGCAGAGAAATTAAATTATTTTCAACATTTAATTTGCCGGTCCGCCTTAATATATTTACCATATATATACATGAATATGAGTATCATGCTTTCCCAAGCCTCCATTGTAGATTTGTTTTCTGTGATGTATTGAGATGGGCCTGGACACCTTCAGACCTATCACCATCCAATGTTAGTTAAGCCACGGAAGGTAATACTTACTTGTTGGGGGCTTTAAGCATATGAAGAGCACATATCTAGACTAATTAGTTATTGGGTGTAAAATCATTTTATCAAACTGGTCCTCGGCACTCAACCCAACTCCATCGATGAATAAATCGGACCTAGAACAAGTTAATAATGCCCCTTTTAAAGAAGAAGAGGTGCAACGGTCAATTTTGCAGCCGTTGGGAAGGAATCAAAATCCTCTCAAGCCCATTGGTATCGAGTCTTGGTTCAGATTGCAAAAATTGACGAAAATGATGACTTTGATTCCTCCCAAATCCAATTCACCTATTTGGTTCAGGGATTAAATGGTATGGAATTGCCTTAGATAGAATTAATATCATTATTGCACAATGATTGTATGTCTGGAAGTGCCATATTATTTTGACCATCCAATCTCTAGTTTGAGATCAAATTCTTCCTTTGGAAAAAAAAAAAAAAAAAAAGGTTGTATCAAGTAGACCCTACATCTAGTTGACCATGGAGTTGTAATCAAGAGGCCAGATTCACAATTGATGTTGGTCACTTGTATGCATATACAACTTGAATGCCACGTCTAAAGGGCACATATGGATGTACGTCGTACAGAAAACACATGCATCAATGTGGGGCCCATAGATGTAGTGGATTTCGAAACCCATCAATTCCATACTTTTGAGGCTATATAATATGATACCGGGATTAATCCAATCTTTATAATCATTTCTAAATGCTTGATGAAATTTGAACTAGACCAATTCCATACCACATAATCTAACGTAATACCAAGCACCCTTGTTTGGACCATGGTATTAAATGATATAGAATTTCATTAAATGGAATTAACACCATTATTGGACAATGATTGCATGTTTAAAAATACTATGGTATTTTGACATTCCAATCCCACATTGGGGATCAAATTCTTCCGTTCAGAAATACACACTGTGTCAAGTGAAGCTTACGTTTAGTGAAGCATGGAATTGTAATCAACAAATTACATTTTTACAATTCATACTGGTCACTTGTGTACATATGAAACTTGAATGTCACGTGTAAATGGCACATATTGATGAATGATGTGGATAAAACACAAACATTAATGTGGAGCCCACAAATGTGGTGAATATAATACCAAGATTAATCCAATCACGCTAATCATTTTCAAATGCTAAATGAAGTTTGCACGAGACCAAATTCAATTCCATGCCACTTAATTTCACTTAATACCATGCACTAAATGAGTAGAGGATTCAAAGTTTGCCAAATGAGATGGATGATGATCACGTTTTGCCAAGGTTCATGTCGGCATTGCAAGCACTTGTATCCAGTTGTTTTACATAGCCACTTGGACTGGCTCATTCAGTCGTGAGTTGAGTCATGCCTTGCCTAGTAAGGGGTAATCATCCCAATTTGAATTGTTGATTGGTGGTGTCAAGCTAGATTGGAGTTGAGTTGATTGATTGTATGATTTTCACATAATACTTTAAAATTCCCTTTCTAGGTAGGGGTCTACATGAACCGGGCTAGCTTGGTTAGCTCGCTCGACTCGACTCGAAAAAGCTCGATTCAACTCGGTTTCGAGCTGAGTTTGAGCCGAGTCGAGCTGATTTTTTTTAATTCTAAAATGAGTTTGAGCAGGCCCCAGCTCGACTCGATTCGAATCGAATCCAGCTCGGATCGAACTAGTTTGGTGACTCAGTTACTTTGCCATTGATGTTGTTCACTAACTGTTTGATAAAATGACTCAACGAAATGTGGCTGGTGGCAAGGTGGCAAAGAAGGTATGTACGTGAAACAAATACCTTTGTTCTCTTTGTTTTTTTTGGTTTTTTTTTGTTTTTTTTGTTTTTATGTTACTTAGAAGGTGTTCGAGAAAATACCTATAAAACTATTGCCTCTATTTGTAAAATAGTGGGATTTTGAAGTTGCAGTTCAGGTGTTTGTAGAAATGCCTTAATGGCGAACTCGGCTCAATCTTGGCTTGAACTCGGCCCGAGCTGCTGACCGAAGTGAGCCAAGCTGGCCAGTCAGGCTCGAGGACCGAGCCGAGCCGAGTTCGAGATGAGGTCAGCCACAGTTCGAGCTGAGTCGAGCTGAGGCCAGCTAGACTCGGTTCGACTCACTGCACACCCCTATTTCTAAGGAGCAGATTAGGTGCGGCCCAACCTCACCTTTAGGGCTGTACACAAACCAAGCTAGCTTGGTTAGCTCGCTTGACTCGGACTCAAAAAAGCTCGATTCGGCTAGGTTCGAAACTGAGTTCGAGCTAGGGTATCTTGCCGGCCGAGTCGAGCCAAGCTAGGTAGAGCTCGACTCGTGTACACCTCTACTCACCTTAGACCATGCGACCCCTTACCGTGGGGCCTACTTCATGCATGTATTCTACATTCATATTGTTCATCCATTTTCCCAAATCAATTTAGGGCCTAAGTAAAAAATAAAGTAGATCCAAAACTCAGGATGCCTATTAGCTACTGAAAAGTTGAGTAGTGTGGCTACTGAAGTGATGTCACCAAGTTATATGGCCCCACCATGACTCATGTGTTGTGTGCACTCCATCCATCCATTTGGAGACATTATCTTAGGGTATAAGTGAGAGAATAAGGCAGATCCAAAGTTAGAGTGGACCCCACTACGGAAAACAGTGGAGAGAGTGACGCCCACCATTGAAACCTTCCTAGGTCCACCATGATGTTTATTTGAGATCCAACCTGTTCACAAGTTAACACAAACATGAAACAAGGGAAGACACAAAATGATCTTCCCACTATTTTTTGTGGTGAGGTCAACTCGAGCTTTGGATCTGACTTATTCTTTGGCTAACACACTAAAATGATCTTTCTAAATAAATAGACAATGTGGATACAACAAATACATCATGGTGGGCTCCACAGAACTTGGTGACATCACTTTCAGTAGCGAGTTTGGCTACTCAACCTGTTAGTAGCTAATCCCCTTTCCCAAAACTTAATAGACCGTATCTATCATAGGAAACAGTGGTGATTGAATGCCTTATCATTAAAAACTTCCTACGGCCCACGTTAATAGTTACCACTGTTTTCTACGATACGGTCCACTAGAGAACTGGATCATATTTAGTTTTTGCGTCATGCCCTACAGTAATCTTTAAAAAACGGAAGTAGAGAGTGGGTGGGATCCTTTCCGCTTGGGCCCACCTTGATGTATGTGCCTTATATCCATGTCGTCCATCTGTTTTTAAAAAATAATTTCTGGTATAATCCCAAAAATGAAGTAGATTCAAATCTCAAGTTAACCACAATTCAAGAAATAGAGGTAATAGACTATTAAAAACTTCTTATGGGATACAAATGTTTTGGATCAAGCTAATATTTGTATGGTCTATTCATCCAGGTCTTTGTGACATTATCAACAATTTGGATGACAAATAAACATTCCGGTAGCCCCATGAAGTTTTTAATGGTTGGGATTCAATCACTATTGTTTCCTACATCATGATCCACCTAAATTTTGGATTTTCAAAATTGATGGACGGTTTGGATGTAAGGCATATGCATCACAGTGGGCTCCACAGGGATCCACCCAAACCGTGTTCCACAGTAAGTGGCAAGGCAGTAGACCTGTCTGCTTTTAGCCGATGCTTTCTTCGAAGTGGGGCACCGCAGGATGAACGACATGGATCAAACGCAAGTTTTGCCCTTTCCATATATGGGAGCGGGTTAGACGTTACCCAGGTAACAACTTAGTGGTTGGTACTAGAGCTGGGCACGAAACAACTTGACTCACCTAACTCGAGTCGATCCGACTCGTTCGGACCTGACTCAATCCGGACCGAATAGGTGAGTCGGTCCGAACCGAGTAAGCTTCCCCCAATCCGAACTCAAATCGAGTTGAGTTCGATTTACCCAATGACTCGACCCGACTCAACCCAAAACTTGATTTGGCAGACTCAACCTGATCCGAAACCCGACTTGACTCGGGTTGTCGGGTAGGGTCTATATATTATTTTTTTGTAAAAAAAACCTAATTCATAATCGTCTCTACCCTACCCGCTGCACGCCCGAATATGAAAAAGTCCAAACCCCTTCCCGTCCAGCACCCACTGGCCGACCATCCCATCCCATCCAGCACCCATCGGTCGATCATCCCGTCCCGTCCGACAGGCGACAACAACCTCTGGCCTTCCTCCTCCTCCTCCTCCTCCTCCTCCTCCTCTCTCTCTCTCTCTCTCTCTCTCTCTCTCTCTTCTCTCCTCTCCCGTCTTGCAGTGGCAGCCAACGACCCATTAGGTACATTTGTCTTATTATTATTATTATTATTATTATTATTATTATTATTATTTATGTTAAGAGGATAGACCTCACACCAGAAACGGTGGAGATGAAAGCGGGTTGGTCCCCTTAGAGCCTTATCTCCGTCCCTTTCCATCCCCTCTTTCCTACTCTCTGGCCCACTTGAGTTTTTGATCTTCTTTTTATTCGGGTTCATGTCTTAAATCATGAAACCGATGTACTAACTGGATATAAGACAAACATCACGATGAGACCCACAGAGCGCAGCAACTTTCTAATTCTGGGTCACAGGAAAATCATGCCGGTGGCAGGTTATAAAATGCTCCCTGGTTTAGGGCCTGTTTGGATGCATGTAAGTTCTTTAAAGTTGTAAGTGACTTACATGTGAAAGTTACTTACACGTAACCTGTTTGGATGTAAGCTGTAAGTCACTTATAGGTGAGTTAGTTTTTCTATTTGGGTAACCTGTAAGTTACTTACAAGTAAAAAAAATTGTATATTTACATCGAGCTGAACTCGGATTAAGGAATTGTTTCAAAATGTTATGATTATATAAAAATGCATGAGATCAAATATGTAATTTTACTAAGCCCATCGAGATGAATATTTAAGCTAATTCTTAAGCCAAACTAATTATCAAGTGGGCCATAAAAGTGGATGAAATACATACCATTAAGCATAAATGGTTCATATATAACAAAATCAGAATTATTATTACAGTCCAATTTTTAGAATCCAAATGCATGAAAATAATTAAATAAAAATTAAAAAATAAATGCATTAAAAGAATCCAATGGAGCATTTTAGGATAAGATTTGTGCGGCCCACCTTAATATATTAATAAATAAACGCATAAAAAGAATCCATATGCAGCCCCCCTTAATATATTAATAAATAAATGTATAAAAAGAATCCATCTTAGGTGGACCACACCATTACAAATAGGCAAACAGCCCATGGGTTCATTAAACTAGTCACAACTGTTTTTGTGGTGGGGTTCATACGAGATTTGGTTCATCCTAAAATGAGTATACACTCTTTGTAGTGTTTTTTACTTGAAAAAAACATATGAATTTTTTAAGGTAAATTGGCAGTTTGTTCCCAGACGACAGCAGCAACACAATATGTAAGTAGCATATGATGTAGGTGCACCCACCTTCTAGTGATCCAGATTATATTTTTGGTGCACCATGAATAGATCATGAATAAAAGTAACTTCCATCAAACAAACTAGCCATTTAATGAGTGTACATTGTATCATTGTATATATACCACTGGACATGTCTTACTTTAAACCATCGACAGAGTTTACTATTAAAATGGATGGACAGGGTGGATCAAATGCATAATTCACGGTGGATCCCACAAAGTTTACAGAAGCAGATTGTGTACTGAGTAACTCAATATGCTAAGCATACTAAGTAAACTCTGTGAGGTGATTTGCATATTTTATCTAATCTGTCCATATATTCTAATAGATAACTTTATGGCTTGATCCCAAAAATGAGATATATCCAAATCTCAAGTGGACCTCACCATGGGAAATAGTGTGAATTGAAATTCTCCCATTGAAAATTTCTTGCGGCCACAGAAGTTTTGGATCAAGCTGATATTTGTTTTTACACCTTCATCCATGTCCGCTTAATCTTATGAATTGGATGACAAATAAAAATCATTGTGAGCCCTAGCAAAGTTTCAACGGTGGAAGTCATTATGGGCATTGTTTCTTATAGTGTGGTCCACTTGAGATCTGGGAATACTTTTATTTTAAACTCAACCACTAAAATAATCTAAAAAAAATGGACGGACGGCATTGATAACCCACGTACATTCATAGTAGGCTCAACTGAGTTTACTCAATATGATGGGTTCTTGAGGCGTATAGACCTTAGGTATCATCCACCAAGTTTACTCGCGGCAAGCAAACCTTAATTTGCAGGTTAGACCTAGGGTTGTACGGCTGAACCTAAAAAGACCACAATACCCCCTCTTTTTTAGGTGCTTACCTTACCAATTAAAGAGCATCTTGGTCTTTTAAGCAGGTGAGTTCGCATGGGTTCTGGTGAGAACTTTTTGAGAACTCATAATACTTGATGTTAGTCCAAAATCTGAATGGTACACGTGATTAAGCATCCCATGAAACTTACATGGATCTAAAACTTTCGTTGGCATGGAAACATAAAACAGTTTACTCCCTTGATTTTCATATTACTTTTCTATGCCCATCGGAGTTTTAGATCAGAGTGAAAATTAGTCCCTCGGAGTTTAATGTGATGTTTCATTACATGAACCGTTCGGATTAGAGTCCCATTACACGTGTAAAAAGGAGTGCACGTGCGCACGTGCACAGGTGAGCATGCGTACGAGTAACACGTAATCCACTTCCGTTTTCAAAGCAGAAAAGGAAAATTGCGATCAAACCCTACCGTTTTGGGAAGGAGTAGAAAGGGAGGGCGGTCGTTGCAGACAGAGAGAGATTGCAGAGAGGGGTCGTTGCAGACAGAGAGAGATTGCAGAGAGGGAGGGCGGTCGTTGCAGACAGAGAGAGATTGCATAGACGGAGGGCGGTCGTTGCAGACGGAGAGAGATTGCAGAGAGGGAGAGTGCGTTTCTCCATCTTCCCCTCTTTTAAAAAACCCGACCGTTGAGCCTGTAAGTGGCTTACAGGGAAGTGACTTCTCACCCCCATCGCCCTGCAGTTTTTTGGTAGATTTGCCTATAAGTGACTTACAGGTGAATTTTCTCCCCCAAACACCACCTGTAAGTGACTTCCCTGTAAGTCACTTCCCACTTACCCAACTTACAGGCATCCAAACAGGCCCTTCTAAATAGTTATACTTCAATTATCTCCAATTCCAAGCTCCAAACGCCCTAATTCTCTAATTCCAAGCTTCCAAAATACTCCTCATTGAAGAGAATTTCAGTTTCAGAACTGCTTTTGTAAGAAAATCAGTTCCCATTGATTTTCAGTATCCATTTTTTTTATCTTTTTATTAAATATTAGGATTGAAGAAAAAAAGAAGCTAGCAGCGGCTTTCACCAGATGATTAGGCAGATTTTGTAGTGTATCTGTGAATACAAGATAAATTGTCTAAGAACGGTCAAAATTGCATCAATTTTGAAAACTTTTGAGTTGGGTGAAAATTGGGTTTTCCTCATCCTGTTAAGCATGTTGTTACTTAACTGTTTGACATTCTGTCCCATAAAGCATGGTTGATCTTAAAGCTATTCTATACATAATGTTAGATATTTTGTCTATATATGAACCCCTCAAAATCCCTCCTAATAAATTATAGTTCCTTTTATTTTTATTTTTATAACCATGAAACCACCTCAGGACGTCGCAGGACTTTTCTCAAATTATCAACTTGGGTTCCATATGCTGACGGTCACCCCCCCCCCCCCCCCAAAAAAAAAAAAAAAAAAAAAAAAAAAAAAAACACACACACACACACACTCACACACAAAAAAAGGAAAAAAAGAAGAAGAAAAAAGTGTTTATCCATAACATAATAGCTTTAAAGTTAAAAAATATAAAAAAAGTTTCGTACATAACGGTTGTTGCTTAACCATTTGGGCGGTGGCAAGTTAGTAGCACATGGAGAGAGGAAGGAAGAGAGAGATTGGGAAAGAGAAAGTAGGCGGATACAGAATCATGGAGAGAGAAAGTAGATGACGGACACCTTTTCGAAATGACAAAAAATGAACTTGGTTGATGAGTTACATTTTTAATGCCCCAAATACTATATATATATATATATATATATATATATAGAGAGAGAGAGAGAGAGAGAGAGAGAGAGAGAGAGAGAGAGAGAGAGAGAGAGAGAGAGAGAGGCCGTTATTTAAGGAAAATGTGTCTTCTCATTATAATAGGAGGTATGGTGTTTTCTACATACCTTGTGCAAGTCAAAAGGATGTTACAGAAAATGTATCAACAATAGATGTACTGAATCATCACCTCATCAGAGAGGGCAAAAAATAGGATCGCTGATAAGAAGCGACATATGAAATGAGCCCTAAAAACGTACATCATAGAAGAACAAGATGAAGAAAATAGCAAGCCCTAAAAATCTTGTTTATAGTTCTTACCCGGTTACATGCGTCACTGGAAATAGACGACAATGGTTCTGAAAATATATTTCGTAAGATTGTCATCAACGGCTTCCATCTCTGCTAAAGGAGAGGGAATAACTCAGGGTTTAAGAAAGTCGACAAATACACGCGCACATATGTATATATACAGAGAGAGAGATGCTAGGATAACTCATTTTCGCAAACCGAGAGCCACATGGGTGGAACTTTCATTAGATCCACGCCGTCCATGAGGTGCACCATCTCATTTTAACCATTTATACAAAAATCATCGTCATTCAAACTATTTATGTGATATATATCTTCTCTCTATATCTATATCTATATCTATATCTATATCTATCTTACAGAATTTGTTTCTAGAACATCACCATCTATTTCTAGAGATGAAATATCCATTCTTATGGATAGAATAACTATTAGGTTAGTCATGCTTTATGGGATAAAATGTAGGATAGTCAAGTAACAACATGCTAATAGGATGAGTGTAGTGGAATGAGGGCAAGACGAGGAAGGATAGAATTAGAGGGTGATAAGATGAGGGAAAATAGACTTAGATGGTTTGGTCATGTGCAATGGAGACTAAGAAGTAAGAATTGCAACAATAGGACTAAGGATGTTAAGATGGATGAATGGCAAGACAAGGGAGGATAGAATTAGAAATGAATGCATTCAAGAGAACTTAGGAGTAGCACCAATAGCCAATAGGTAATAAGATGAGGGAAAATAGACTTAAGATGGTTTGGTCATGTGCAATGGAGACCAAGAACTGCGCTGTTTAGGAATCAGGAGTGAGTTGGTGCTGGTTGAAGGTTGTAAGAGGGCAAAGTGAAAGCCAAAAAGGTCTATGCTTTTGGGTTTCTTTGGCTGTTGGAGGGGTGGCCGTGGTTGTTTGCGGCTCCCCTCTTGTTGCATTGTCCTCTTTTCTTTCTCTGGAATAAAGTTTTATTGCCCATAAAAGAAAAGGCTGAAAGGACGTGCATGGAGGTACTAAGAAGAGACCTAAGGACCTATGGTTTAATGAAAGATAATGGTCTGTGGTTGAGTGGAATGACGAGATATTATTCGTGTTGCTGACCCCAATTAGTCGGGATAAGGCTTAGATGATGATGATGATGATGATGGATGAGTTTGGATGCAAACTAGGAAAGCTCTCATCATCTTACATGTACCTCATCCTATTTATTGGAAAACCAACAAAACATTTGTCGGATGTGTGATGGAAAGAAGGAAAAAAAAGTTAAGTTTGAAGAAAAGATGAGTTTTGAGAGCATAATTACATTGATGTCTACTAAGTGAGTTTCTAGTGTCCTTCTAGTGTTTTGTGTCGATTTGGGGTGGAAGGTTAAAGACTATGGAAGAAAATAATTTCACTCAACTAAAGTTAGTGTCATGGGTTAGTTCACTAAGGCAGTGTTTGGTCACTTGTTTTTTACATTTATTGACTTAGCAATTCCCTGGTTTTTATGAAAAACATATTTGCCTCAAACTTTTTTTGTTGGTTCATATGTTCCCTAGGAATTCCATTCCCCATTCCCCCCCTCCCCCCCTCAAAAAAAAAAAAAAAAAAAAAAGCCTTGGGGAATGGAAAATATGGAGAATTTAAACAAAATTTTATACTTGTCCCAGGTTTCCCCAGGAAATCCAGTGTATCAACTAAACAAAATTTTATTGTTCCCCATAAAATATTAGGCCACCCCTCAATGGTGGGAAGAGATAAAGTTCTCACCATTGACCGCTTAAGTCACAATATTGTCCTACCAAATTTTTGCAACTTACGCCCGAGAGAAGTGGAGTTTGTGGTTCATTTATTTCTAACACTGGGAGTACACATCGTTCATCTAGTGGATGTTCTTCAAACATTTTGAACATTTTGAATATCTTTCTAGTCATAATTAACATTATTCACTTCTTAATCAGCAAGAAATGCCAACAGTAGAGGATATCAAAGATATGCCATTCCACGTCTCTCCTACCTAAGTAAATCCTAAAATATTCAATTTAACAATAAACTAAAAATGAAAATAGATAATTAGGATCATAACATTCCACCTGACATGAAAACAATCTTTTCTTCAAGGTTGCTTCAAAGTTTAAACACCCTTGTAGATCTGTCATCTTCATGCTTTTTCTTTCAATCCCATGCTTACTGAAAGGATGCTGAAATTGGCTACAATTATTTCCAAGGATGGCCCACCTACGGTTTATTCCTTATATCATGGCTTGGTGTTTTGAAGGCTATTATGGGAGGATCCTGTGATTTCATGAAAGGGATTCAATTTGTAGTTGAAGACGGCTTTAGGATCAGGTTTTGAGAAGATGCATGGCTGAATAGAAACCATTCCATATGGAATTTGGCAGGCTTTACTGTCTCTCCCAATATGGGGGAATATATATTATATATCTTAATGCTTCAATGTGTTGGGGATGCAGTGGGTTCCCCCTACTTTCTGGCTTCCACAGAAATTTCACAAATGATGGAATAGAGGATTTCATCGTGCGTCAAGACTTTGTGTTAAATTTAGTCATCTCTCTTGGTGTTGGTGACTAGTAGAGATGGAAGGGGGAGAAATGAGGCCTATTCATAGTAAAATCCTTCCATCGGTTCCTCGAAGTTGGTGGGAGGGCCATCGAAATTGCTCCATCAGCTCTTTTATGGTATTTTCTCGGCCCTCTGAGAGTGGTTGCTTTTGGATGGTTGGTAAGGATAAGTTGCTAGGATTGTGATTATAATGAATGATTGCTCCCTCTGTTTCAATGACGTGGAATCCTTGAACCACCTCTTCATACATTGCAACTATGCCCCATATCTTTGGAGGGGAAGATGTAGTTCTAGCATGGAAATAGAGAATTCAAGGGAAAAGAAAATTTTGTAGCACCTATCTTTGTTAGCTGGTTTGTGGTCCTCATGAAGAGGCAAAACATTAGAAAATTTAAAAGTTGGAGAGTGCAGAAGTGGTTTCCTATAGAGCCAAAGGGAGGGTAGTTCTATGGGCACTGTGAAACACCCAGGTTTGTGTTGTAAACGGGAAGATATTTTGGGTACATGGGGGGATTGTTGATTGTTGTGTTTTCACTGCTAAGGGTCAAGTGGGATGACTCCTCAGCATCCTATTTTGCCTTTTAGTTTGATGCTAATAAATATTCATTGTCATTAAAAAAGATACTTTGATAAAGTCTTCTTTCCTAGTGCTTTCACTAATCTCTTTGTGAGCTTGTGATGCTAAACATATTCAAATATTCCAATATTTATCCAGACCTATCTGACTTCATGACCTTTCTAATCAGCTGATCAGATCTCGATGTATGAGATATCCAAGATATTCCATGCCTTCTCTCCCATTTAAATAAATCTGGAAATATTGAATTTCAAAATAACCTTAGAAAAAGATAATATGGATTATAACAGTTAACATACATAACTATAATGTGAACTCTATTATGGGGTTATAACCATTTTCTAAACCTTGGATTTGCCTACATTATGATCTTCCCTTTACTTTTTTACGTTTTTCTTTTTTGACATGTCTTGTACATATTGATTGAACATTTAGTCCCATCCAATATGTTTACAAACTTTGGGAAAAATCTATTCTTATTTCTTTCTTTCGAAATGGTCCAGTTGATGTTGTAGTGCATGAGTTTATTTCTTTTTTCTGGAGGTATAAAAAGGCCATGCCTCCAGTGGCAGTGGAGCTGCTCCCACACACACGGTCATGTGTGCATACGTGCATACATGCATACATTTGTATGTATCTATTTTATTATAGAAGGCTACTCAAATACAACTAGTTGAACTGCTAAGTTACAGTATATGTAGTGCATTATCATTGGTGTTGATGTGTGTATTGCGACCCGTCTAAAAGCTAGACTACCACGAAGATCACCTGGTAAAAAAATAGGCCAATCCACTTATCAGGAGGGGCACATGTACTTTGGGTCAAATTGACAACCTTTCATTGTTTTCTAAAGTGTGGTCCACATGATTAGTGGATCAACCACATTTTTTAGTCAAATGATCTTCACATCGGAGCCAAGGCTTTTGGATGGGGTTGGATGTCATGCACTCATGACTGGTTGGGCTGTAAGTCGGAGGTCCAACTAGTTGTATTTGAGCACTCTACATCATGTTGATGGGTTTTGCATGATAAATAACCAGGAGAATTTCTAATGTGACTCAGGCATAATCCTTGAGCTCATGTTGTATTAATGGGTATGGCTTACTCTACATTCCTAAGCTTATTGTTGGCGGCTGCTGTCTGGTGTGCTGCATATGCAGCTGTTGCAGTTCTTTCTTCATTTCAATTCTTCAGTTCGGCATTGAATTGGTGAACAATTTTGGATAGCAATCATGGGTTATGCACAGCTTGTTATTGGTCCTGCAGGTAGTGGAAAGGTAAGCAACCTTTTCCTTGATGCCTGAACTATGCAGTTTTCATTGATGCTAAGAGTGCCATTGGCTTAATGCAGGATTGGTTTTGATTATTTTCTTTACAAGCATGGGCCTATGCTTTAAATGCCTCCATTATATGCTTCATGTCTTTCTGACAAGTGTTTTCGTTATCTGTTCTTGATCAGTCTACCTACTGCTCTAGTTTGTACCAACATTGTGAAACTGTTCGGCGGACAGTGCACATTGTGAACCTAGATCCAGCAGCAGAAAATTTTGACTACCCTGTGGCCATGGGTAATGACAGATCTTCCATTTGTTTGTGTTCATATATGCTTGTACTTTTCACCTGTTTTTCCGGATAAGCTTGGAGATTCTTATTCGCATTGTTATTTGTTTGTAGATATTAGAGAACTCATATCCTTGGATGACGTCATGGAGGAACTTGGCTTAGGACCAAATGGAGGCCTTATTTATTGCATGGAGTATCCTTTGTTTCTTTTCTTTTCCTTTCTTTCTTTTGTCTGCATCTCATTCTTTGAAAGAGATGTTTTCATTTGGTTCTGTTTGTAATTTGGAGGCATCAAAAAATCCATAGCATGTTTTCATGTAATCCACTTGTTGTGATTTGATCAGTCAGAAGGTATTGAACTAAGAATGTTCATCAAAGGCAGCTGCAAAACGTGTGCATGTATGTGTTAGTGACACACGGGAGTCCTTTGTTGTTGTTTATGCCAACTTGCTCTGGACATGACAATCTTGCAGCTGCCTTTTACTCGTATTTATTTTCTTGTTTTAAACCCATATATCATTTCAAAGTTCTCTCTAGGGCTGTTCTTTGATAAACTTTATAGCTTCAAGGATCATTAAATCCGATAAATGAATTCATTCTGCAGGGGCAGTAAGCATTTACAGAGTTCCTTGTACCCATTGTATGAGTACTATTGTAGATTTGTTCCTCTCTTTCATTTTTGTCCCTCTATTCATCATTGAGTATCATATTTCCTTTCCCCATCCTTGCTATTGAATAAACCTTTTTATTGTAAAAAAAAAAAAGCCCTCTCTGAATGAACACTTGCTTTCACATTTATTTGAAGTTGAAAGCACCCTCTCCCCTTGTGATCTTTTTTCTTTTGAACCTTTGCCATTATTTTTCTTTTCATATAGTTTTGTGATCTATCAGAAAAGGAAAAAAAGATGTTGTTTGGAAGTAGATCGAAGTCAAACTTTTCCTGTAAACTAATTACTTCAATTTCATCACATGAATTGAATGAAAACTTACCGCATCATGATGGAATCATTCCTGCATTGGGAGCATGTTTTGGCCCACATTTGATACCTGGATTGAATTAAAACTTTAAGACTGCTTTTTCTTCAATATGAATTGCCTTAACATACCTTCAGGCACCTTGAAGAAAATTTGGATGATTGGTTGGCAGACGAACTGGAGAACTATTTGGATGATGATTATCTTGTTTTTGACTGCCCTGGTATGTATGCCCTTAGCAATATGCCAAGAAAACACTTCAGAACTGAAAGTTATGCTTGGTTGTTCTTCAATTTAACTGTTACACTTCTCCACTTCTCCTTTTGCCTTTTAGAACAACAGGAAAGCTGATGAACATTTGTAATCTATGGAAATGTCTGATTTACTATTCTTGAATGCAAATACTGCCATGCAAGAATAAATAGATTTTAAATGATTCCATATGTTCAGAGTTGAAAACGTGGAGAATTTATTTTTTTGAGGACAAGAGTGAAGAATTAAGGGACCACTAAATTCTGGTACCCTCTTTGAAGAAACAACTATTTAATTTGTCCAACTCAGGGTAATTTGGAAGTAAGAATGCTGCCTGATGTGTGTCTAAGTTACTGACAGATACTTCTTTTTAAGCAGCAAATGACCATACTATATTATATCACCAAAATTAATATTTTAACTTTTTGGCCAGCCTAGTGCAGTTAATTATTTTTTAGATGATACAGTTAGATACGTTGGAGATTTCATGTTTTGTCAAATATATTTGTATCAGCTAATATGGTTGGACTTTTCAGGAAAAAAAAAAGGGAAGCTGCAGCTGGGGACCAAAAATAGGGACAGATGTACTATCGTATACAACTATGGACAAAATAAAAATGTTGTCAGGGGCAATGAACAAAATAAAAATGTTGTCTGGTGCAATGAATAAAATACAGTTAGATATCGGTGATACTATTGATGATATTGCCAATATGATTGGTATCGCCACCCTGGCAATACTGTAATGATTGGAAAATGCGAGATTTCCTGCTGTTGGTGATAACATCGCTGATATCACTGAAATATTGCCTATGCATCAACATTGCGATAATATCATCATTTCGCGAAGTGTATAGCAATACTGGTGATATTATCGGCAACAGAAGGTGTGCTCCCAAAGATGTGCATAATTGCCAGAAATTAGTGAAAAAATGAAAAATAGCGGGGGGGGGGGGGGGGTGTGGGGGGTGGAAGGAATTGGGCCTAAAAAATGGGAGAAATTGGAAAAATCCTAATTTTCTCCATTGTCTCCTCCTAAAATTACTGAGGGCCCAAATTTTAGTATGTTGATGAGAGTTGGTCGATCTATCAATTTATGTAAACATTTCGATTTTTTCAGAAAATATTTTTAAAATTATTTAAAATTTCAAAAGTTGGTTAAAATTTTATTTTATTTGAAAAATCAAGTATCTGTTTTATTTTATTTCTTTTTTATTTATAGATGGATGTTGATAAATTATGTCTTTCATTTTTCGAGAAAAATATTACTTTAGCTATGATTTAAAAAAATGACAAATAAAAAAATCTGTTTGTTTTCATTTTAATTTTAATTTTTTATCCATGGATATATGGTTGTATAATGTGTTTATGTGATGGGTGCATTTTTTAGGGATGGATGCATGTATATATGTATGTATGTATGTATCATGTTTGCTGTATATAAACATCTATGTATGCATGGATGGATCATGCATATATGTATGTATGTATGCATGCATGGATGTATGTTTGTATGCATGCATGTATGTATTCATGGATGTATGTTTGTATGCATGTACGCATGGATGGATGGATGGATTTGTATGCATGGATGGATGGATCATCCATATATGTATGTATGCATGCATGGATGTACGTTTGCATGCATGTATGGATGTATTAGTGTATAATGTATGCATTGGATGGATGAATATAGTAATGTATGTATGTATAGATGGATGGATCAATTGATGGATAGACATGTATGGATGTATGTATGTCTACATGTATGTATCAATGTATGCATGAATGGATGGATGGGTGGAGCATGTATACATGTATGTCTTTTAACATCTCTTGAAGTTTCACTGAAAAATTCTACCTTTTTCTCCATGTTTTCCCAATGTTTCCTTCAGTCGGCACTACATTTTTGGGTATTGGCGATATCGATACATGTTTGCAGAACGATACCAACACTATGAACACTTGCTGGTGTGTTTTGTGGCATGGTTATGAATATCGGTATCGGTGGGCACATTAGCCTAGCAAAAAACATGTACGATACAATGCTGTGTATTTGTACCTGCCCAACATCAGTCCGTGTTGGTCAAATTTTTTTGAGCCAAAAATTACGGAAAGATGTCGAAAAAGAAAAAACAAAAACAAAAACAAAAACAAAAACAAAAATATAAGAGAGACAAGAATATCACTCTCTCTCTCTCTCTCTCTCTCTCTTAAAACATATATTCAATGGTGTATCAGACCATTCTTTGAAGAATGTTGTTTGTCTGGCAGACCTGTTGTAAACTGTGATGCTGAGTCTTTGGGCTATAAGTTTTTCATGCATGTCATAAATTGATATGATATATGATTAATATGATTATCTATCAACTATTCAACTATCATCTTTATCAATTCATGATGTTTTAAGTAAATTATCTAAACTGAATAACATATGCAATTTGTCAATTAGCATAGATTAAGAGAGAGACTAAGAGTACTATCAAGACAGTTCCATCTGCTTTTACCAAGGTTCACAAATGATAAATCACAATAGTAAAACACATGTAAAATATACACTAGCTTGTGTCTGACTCCAAGTTCACGTGTTTTACCTTGTTAATACCAGTAGGGCTGCCAAGCAAGTAAATGAAACCTAGTTGGTGAGGACAATAAAGAATTTTCCTGCCTTTGAGATACCATGCAGAACTTTGCCTTATCTCTCCAGCATGAAGATAAGTGGCATTGGAGGTTTGACCGTCCAGGAAGTTCACAGTTGAGTCATTTTTTCGCATCCTTAGCGACAGCTGTGAAGGTGATAGTGAAGATTTTTGGTTGCAGTCTAGCACTATCCAGGCCCCCCTAGGTGGTTGCATTTTGGCTGGATGGTTGCTAAAGATAAACCTCTAACCATTAACCACCCTCGTAAAAGAAGTATGACAGAATGCCTATATTATGTGTCCAAGGACGCATAAACAGTGGACCATCTATTTATCCATTGTGAGTTTGCCTCTGCCATTTGGCAAAAAAATCTTAAGCTTCTTCAACATGCAATGGACTATGCTTGGATTGATTGATACCTTGCCCTGTCTCACTTTTGCTCCCCTTTTTTTCCTTTGCAAAAAATAATAATTTATTGAGTTACAATGACAAAAAAAAAAAAAAAGAAGAAAGAAAAAGAACCCAATGGATGCTATTGGCAGCTGCATGCGCACAACTTCGCATGCCAAGCACAAGTGGGCCGGCACGTGAATGAGGGGACCCCAAGGTAAATTTTCT
Organism: Magnolia changhungtana; assembly: GCA_030180095.1. Taxonomy (NCBI): domain Eukaryota; kingdom Viridiplantae; phylum Streptophyta; class Magnoliopsida; order Magnoliales; family Magnoliaceae; genus Magnolia; species Magnolia changhungtana. The sequence continues at coordinate 6,746,016 of JASAUF010000378.1, forward strand.
GAGCTTAAAGATCTTGTCAACTAACCAAGTGGATTAAACTTAAAAAAAAAACGAACCAAGTGAACTGCACATGTATGAAAAGAGTGTACAGCAAATGAAGGATAGCCCGTGGTCCACATTAATTCTACATACAAAGTGGGCTGGCCTAATTTTTAGGCTGGTGGTCCATTCATGGAGGGACCTACATAATGACTGTACTTGATCTCACACATGTTCCACTTTGGCACTAATGGAACACTTTTGTTTCACATATGCTGATACATGGCTGCAAATAGCATTCGACCCAATTTGAATACCAATGAAATGCCAATACCTGATGGTCTATGTAATGAGGATATGGTGCTTTATTTGTGTTGGAAAGATGAGGAGTCGGTGAGTCATCTTTTTCTGAACTGTCCGTTCTCTAAGGAGGTGTGGGAAAGATTCTTCGGGCTTTTCGGTGTTTCTTGGGTTATGCCAAGATTGATTGATGACTTCTTCAGGCAATGGCACATAAGCAGCCATGGTAAATATGGAGTTGAGGTATGGAGGCTCTCTCCTAGCCGGTCTATGGGCTGCTTGGAAGGAACGGAACAATAGATGCTTTCGGGACGTGTGGCAATCCTAGGGGGGTCTTTCTTTGAGCAAAATCAAGTGTTTTTGAATGGGTCGTGGCTTTGTCTAGAGTTGAGGCCTCTAGTTTGAGCGGGTTGTAGTGCATGGTGTGCACTTTCAGTCTTTTCTTCTTTTTCTTCCCCCCCCCCAAAAAAAAAAAAAAAAAAAGAAAAAAAGAAGGGATGTCTGTGGGCTGGGCCAACCAAAATAAAAACTTTTAACAAGGGCAGCTCAGCAGGCCCAGGTGAACAGTTCAAAATCGAGGCATAAACTAACCCCAAGCCTGTTCCTTTGTCAGCCCTATAAAAAACTATTTTTTCTCTTTGGGTTTAATTTTTATTATCTCTTGTTTCAGCAACACTCTTCTAACACAAATGATTCTTTTTAAGGTTTATTGTTATTATTGTTTAGTATGGGATTTTTATCAAATAAGTTCTATACAAATTTATGGAAGCAACTTCAGTGTGCATAGTACACTAGAAGAGCTGATGTGAAATCTACCCTGCCATTTAAAGAAGGTTGGTTGGAGTGTAGCAAATATTGAGAATTTTCAAACATTGTGGTAAGATCCCCATTTTAAAATGCATGTTAAAACCACCACCTCCATGCACACTATGTGCACAGAAAACTTCACCATGACCAGCTAGATGCATGCTTTGTGCACAGGAACTTTCCAAATTTTCTATTATAGTGTACATTTGTACAGCCTTGTTGGAGAATCTCACCTTTAAAAGCCAAGTTACAGAGCTTTTTTTTTTTTTTTTTTTTTTTTTTTTTTTTTTTTTATAAAATAAAAATGACAGGAGAGGTTCTCAAAATCTATAACCCCCATTGAATACAAAACTTGTGCGCTATGAATAGAAAATGTTAGTCTTGTATATACATGCTTCTTTGGCCTAAACTGTGTGTAATGAATTGCCTTATTTCATGATATGCAGGCCAAATAGAACTCTTTTCTCATGTTCCAGTTTTGCGGAACTTTGTGGACCATCTAAAACGCAAGAATTTCAATGTCTGTGCTGTATACTTGCTGGACTCCCAGGTTTGCTTCATTATTGCTATGTGAAGCTTCATTAATTGCATTTAAATAATGTACATCAAACCTTCTCAATCTGAAATTTGGCACTTCTTTTTTCAGTTCATGACTGATGTGACCAAGTACATAAGTGGATGTATGGCATCTCTTTCTGCAATGGTTCAACTTGAACTGCCTCACGTCAATATTCTCTCTAAGATGGACCTCGTGACAAACAAAAGGGATATCGGAGAGTGGGTTTAGTTTGCAATCTTCATCCATTCTTTATTTTTATTTGAATTCTTTAATATCCTTACTGTTCTTTCTGTTTATTTGTTGTAGGTACCTAAATCCAGAGGCACCTGTTTTACTATCACAGTTGAATAAACATATGGCGCCTCAATTTGCAAAGTTGAATAAAGCTTTGGCAGAATTAGTGAGTTGTCAAAACTCAAAAGATTTTGTTCTTGTCATTCTTCTTTAGTCTGCTTCGTTTGCTAGCTTGTACTCTCACCTCGATGCTTTTCTCATTTTCAATTTGGATATTTCTCTTTTTAACCCTTGTGAAAAACATCCCCCTTGCACTTAATGAAATGGTTTGCGATATATTTGGTAGTACCTCAAGATATGAGGAAGCTGAAACGCATTTCCATAAAAAAATTAGTTTCTTCATGCTTGAAAGGAACGAAATATTATTTTCGGTTCTGGAGAGCGGAAAAGTGGCAGCTGTTTGGGATTTGCTTTTTGTGCCTCCCAAATGCTTTGTACGACATATTCGACCAAATGTCAATTTTTGGGGTTGCTCCAAACACTTATCTTAATGTTTTGGAATATGACTATTCATTCAAGATCTGCCTTGTCCTCAAATGATTTGTTCATTTCATAGGGAAGTTCTCAACTTCTCAACATTTTCGTAGGAAGAGCCAGGAACTAACTAGATTCCAAATTGTCTTAACTTGTGATGTAACTAACTAGATTCTAAATTGTCTTAACTTGTGATGTCTGTTAGGTTGATGACTTTAGCATGGTGAACTTCTTGCCTCTTGACCTGCGGAAGGAGAGCAGGTAGAATTTTTCCGACTCATCCACTGGTTGAAACCTACATCATCAGCAACAAAATTAGTAATTTTAGCGAATGGATATTTGCATCAACTCCTAGTTGAAGATGCACTTTTCTTTCCGTGTTTTTTTTTTTGGAAATAAAATTGTAGAACTTGTTCTATTCTATTACGGAAAGTAGTCAAGGCATACCTACCAACAAGGATCATCGTTTCAAAAAAAAAAAAACACTACCCACAAGGATGGTAGAAATAGCGTATCAGTTAGAAGTATCGTTGGCATTGCTATATCACTATCGCTGCTACTGCTGCTGCTGCTGTACCGGCAGTATTATCATTTTTGTTTTTTTAGTGGTTTATTATTTGTATTGTTATCATCATTGTGGCGCCGTCATTGTCAGTGTCATCATCATCATCATCATTATCATTATCATCATAAATGCCACAAACTACTGTGCATGCATATATAGTTTGGTGTACACACACTCTCACCATTTAAGGACAATTGACAGGAATCTAGAAAGCATTTTAAAATGTGTTTTCAAGCCCCCATTTTGGAAATGTATTAAGATGTGTTAGAAATGGGGGCGTAAAAATCTACAAGGTGGGCCCCACTGGTACCTCTACCAGCACACACACACGTTCCAAAATGGCACTTTATAGGACATTTAAACACGCAATGGGTGGGACCCACCTTGTAAATATTTGACAAAAAATGTAGATATTTGATAACAAATTTCAGGTCATTCAACTCTCAGGTAGCCTACACATTTAAGGAAACAGTGTATAGTAAAAAAACTTCTAAATGCATTTTACACTGTTCATTATTCTCATACATGTGGTCTACCCGTGAAGGGCCTGAATTTTTGTATCGATGATCGACATGGCGTCCACCTGATACATAACTTTGGTCCCCTACTTAGGTACATATTTAGCACATGTTTCTCTGTGTAGGAGTCTATGTGGCTAGCAGAACTTTGATATTACTACTAGTACAAGCAGTTGTAGTCTACATCTATTACCTTAATTTGTCAGAGGTCAGCCCCTCTACATGCTTGTCATATTGGCCAGCATGTCAGTTCCAAGCTGTCCATTGGTTGGCCCATGTTGTATGTTTTCTGGCCCAAGAGTCGGGCCAGTTAACTGCTCCACAATATACAAAACAAACAGGCCAAGTTTCAAAAAACCACTGGCGGTAGACTCTCAGGAGTTTCAACACCTGGTTGAGGGTTCGAGTACCCATAGGTGGTGAAATCCCACCACGGCGTGAGTGTGTGGTGGTGTGTGCGCGCGTGTATATATATAAAAAAAGTTTTAAAAAACCAACTGTTTGTTTCATGCACCATGGACCATGAATTGAGTGGATCAGTATAGTTTTTAGCCAGCACGTCTACATGTCAGGGCCAACCACGGTTCAGATTTTCCACACATGCCATCTTGTCACATGTACTGCTGCTGCTACTGCTGCCGCTTCACATCTGCTAATGTTGTCATGCATTGACCACTGTACTACAGCTTTTCTTTTTCTACTACCACGAAATAGACAAAAGTAATATGTTCTTGATTTGAACATGCAGTATCCAGTATATATTATCGTACATCGACAACTGCATTCAGTACGGGGAAGACGCAGATGTGAAGGTTAAGGACTTCGATCCAGACGAAGACGACTAGCAGCTTAAGTGATTTTGCCAATATCTTATATCAAAGGCCAGTAAGTTATTGTAACCAACAGTCCAAAAAATTGGATCAGAGTGAAAATAGTTGCGCTGCGTTTGGAACAACACTTGCTTGAAAAGAAAAGCTTTGGTACTTTGGCAGGATATGATCACACGTGTGCCTGTGCGTGTGTGTGTGATAGTAGTTTTTATCAATGTTTTCTTATGATTTTGAGAACAACACATACATGTAAATTCTTCGAAAGTTTTTGGTTTTCCCATAATTCCTATTTGGTTAGAAAACCCATCTTTTTTTCTTGAGCTGATTATGAATCAGCTGCATTCCAATGCATCTTTCACAAATGCTCACTTGCACATGAAGCACCCTCCCTGCACATAGAGAGATGAAATGCTTTGCAAGTAGGGTTGTCAACGGGTACCCAGACCCGCACCTGATTTTTAACAGACCTCATCGGCCATGCATGTATGCTGAATGCATATTGTTATTCTAATCTGTCCATTTTTCTCAGACCCATCCAGTCCGTCCCCACTGTCTACATGTTCGGGCTAAAAATCAAGTCAGTCCTCTCAAGTGGGCCATATGACTTGATTTTCTGCACAGACATCTGCATGATGTGCACAGCCAGACATTCGGGATGGACACAGGACAGAATTTTATACTGGCAGAATGGGATGGATGATATGCAGTGATGTAGAGTGGGTCGCGGACACTTTCATGTCCAAGATGGATCAGAGAAGGCCCGATCAGAGGCAGAAGTCATCAAGACTGTCAGAACCTTAAAACAGGCATATCTCACAAACTGAAATGAGTCACCGGACGTATCATATATGATTTTGGGGTAGGACAGAGCTACTTTAGCCAGCCAACCCGGCTATCCCAGATTGCCCATGCCGAATTTGCGAGATTCCATCATATCGACAGCTGAATTCCATGTTTAATTCTATTTTTGTTATAAATAGTAAGTTTTAGTTTGATTATAACTCTTCAACCCTTGGCTTGAGTTGCGCCTAACATGAAAAGTATTTAGAAAAATTAGGAGAGTAACGTATTTAAGCTACATACGACACTTACTATAAATAGAAAATTTATTATCTATAGTGAGTTATGAATTTTAGGGAGTTTTAATTATAATTTAATTCTTAAACTTCTTCCTAGTCTTGGTATCCCTACTTAAAAGGTTATGGACTCATTTATTTCATCTATCATTTAGTCAATAGATTTCTTTCATATATTTTAAAATTATTATTATTATTTTTTTCTCATGGATTCGAGAAGTCTCTCAGACGAGTGCAGAGAAACTCCATAGTTATCATTAAGGAAGATGGTGATCGGAAGACGGTGATCGACATCATCATGTTCATCCTTATGTTACACAAGCACTTAAAAATTATTGGCCCTCGGTAATGAGACATAGAGAGATCCTTTCTTTCTTTTTTTTTTTTCCTTTTTTTTTTTTGAAATTTCATTTTACATAATAAACCTATTGAAATTTCATTTTACATAATAAACCTAAGTCAAGACTAAACTAAACAATGAAAAGGATAAATATATTGAGCTACCTAAGTTCAGGTCTCCTTAAATAACCGCATCTGAATCCAATCGGGTTCAGGTACCTGTTTAGTTGGGGCTTTGGATCTAGGTTTCAAGATGTATATGGGTCAAAATAAGACCATATCATGGTAGGGCCCACCCTGATGGACGGATTAGATCGCAAGCATGTGTGCCACTTTGACACATGCCTGGTCTGTAAATGGCCTGTCTTACATGCTTGTGGCTTAGGCACCTCATTCCCCAATGGTAATCATATATATCTAACAATACTGTTAAAAATATCTTGACCCAACTAGACTCATTTTGACCTCAGCTGATTGAGTGTCCAGCGATGTAGTTGAGTTCCTGAGAGTAGGGCCCACCTTGATATATACATTGCATATTCATGTCGTCCATCTGTTTTGGCAGCTTATTTTAGCAGCTACACATTTCAGGTGGACCACACGAATGACTGCCCACCATTAAAAACTTCCTAGGGTCCACCATAATGTTTATTGACCATCCAACCTTTTAATAAGGTCACACAGGCCTGGATGAACGGATTAAAAAAAATATCAACTTGATCTAAAACTTTTTTGGCCCACAAAAGGTTTTTAATGGCTAATGACCACTGTTTCATGTGGTGTGTTCCACTTAAAATTTATATCTGTTTCATTTTTTAGTGCCATATCCTAAAATAAGCTGCCAAAACAGATGGACGATGTAGATATATAATGCATACATCGTGGTAAATTGCACACGTGTACAAATGTTAGTGACAATGCAACGGACGCGGATTGGATACTGACAGGTTGAGTAGCGAGTCCGGTACTGAAGTGACGTCACCAAGTTATGTGGGCCCCACTGTAATGTATGTGTTGTATCCACACTGTTCATCCATTTTGATATAACATTTTAGGGCATAAGCCAAAGAAGGAGGCAGATAAAAAGCTGTAGTGGACCCCACCACAGAAAACAGTGGAGAGAGTGATTCCCACCGTTGAAACTATCCTAAGGCCCACCATAATGTTTATTTGAAATCCAACTTATTCAAAAGTTCAAAAAAGACATGAAAGAAGGGAAAACACAAATATCAGCTTGATTAAAACTTTTGTGGCATTTACAAGTTTTTAATGGTAGGCGTCACTGTCCCACTGTTTTCTCTGCTGGGATCCACTGGAGCTTTGGATTTAACTCATTCTTTTTATCTTGCCATAAAATTTTCTCTTCAAATGGATGGAAGGCGTGGATACAAAACATACATCATGGTGGGGCCATGGAACTTGGTGACCTCACTTCAGTAGCGAGTATCGCTACTCAACCTGTGAGTAGCTAATCCACGCCCCAATGCAACATACCGGCGTCACGCTGCAATGAACTGAGCATCTTACCAGGCCGCGGCTTATGAAGTGAGGACGCTATGTATAGCGTGGTGTAAACAATATGTGAGGTATACTGTGATGTATATGTTTTGTCTCCATAAAGATATGATCTAAGCATAGCCAAATCTCAAGTAGACCATACCATAGGAAACAGTGGGAATTGAACGTTAAACGCCTATTGTTGAAAACTAATTAAGGTTGATGAAAGTTCTTGATGAAGCTAATATTTGTGTTTTCCTTTCATCCAAGTTTATATGACCTTAAGAACAGGTTGGATGACAAATATACATAGCTGCAAGCACTAAGTAAGGTTTCAACGGTGGACGTCATTAATCCCATTGTTTTCTATGATGTGGTCCACTTGAGATCTGTATATGCTTCGATTTTTGGATCGTACCATGAAATGATTTGTTAAAACGGATGGAAGTCTTGGATAAAACAAATACATCACGGTGGGTCCCACTAGGTATCCACGTCCATACCGCAAGCATGACTCTCACAGGAATATTTAAATGGTAGAAACAAACACAAAAGCACGGTGGATACAAAAGAAACGACTTCCGATTCTAAAGCCCTCAACCCACAACTTCAAGCCCTGCCCTAAGCTCTCTCCTGCACTTCACCTACGGCCCCCCAAAACCACGATTCGATTCTGGAAATCTACAAAGCCGTTGAATAGGAGATTTTGGCCGATCGATCGGCCCTACAAGAAGGTACAGTTGCTGTATTTTCAAGAGCATTAGAGCCCAAAAGAAGGAACAATTCGAATTTCCCCCCTTTTCAAGTCCACGCGGCTATGAATATCCAAAACTCAGTTTTTGGATTGATTGAATCTCTTCGAGCTTGTTGGAGGTATGTTCTTGCCCCTTAATACCTTTTAATGAGTTCTTTTTAATTTCAGATGAAGATTTATGGATTCTTTTGGGTTTTTTTTTTTTTTTTTTTTGTAGGAGGTCGGTTCCTAAGCAATTTTGTAGGATATGATTTTTCTACAACATTTTTCTGTGTGGGGTCTGCTGTGGTGTGTGTATGTCATGGCAAGCAATCCATCCAACCATCACGTGGGCCACCATCTTTCAGTGGAGCTGTTTGGGAGGCTGTGCGTTGTTTGCTATGGTGCGGCCCACCGCCCAGTCCAGCAGAGTTGATCCTGTGGGCTAACCACGCTATAGTGAAGGTGTTTTGGGTAGCTGTACATTGATTCCTGTGGTGTGGCCCACCTGGTGATTGGATAGGCCTGGTTTTTGTGGCATCCCATCATCACAGTGAAGTTTTTTTTTTTTTTTGCTGTTCATACTTATTTTTACTATTTATTGCATTTTGTGAGAGGATTTTATTTTTTTTAAAAAAATAGAAGTATTGTATAGCGTTGCTATAGTGAAGGCCTTTTGGGTGGCTGTCAATTGATTTCTGTGGTGTGGTCCACCTGTTGATTGGATGAGACTGATTTTTGGGGCATCCCATCATCACAGTGAAGGCCTTTTTTCTCTCCTGTTTTCATACTTATTTTACTATTTATTGTATTTTGTTAGAGGGTTTTAATAATAATAAAATAGAAGAATTGTGTTGCATTGCTATAGTGAAGGCCTTTTGGGTGGCTGTAGATTGATTTCTTTGGTGTGGCCCACCTGATGATTGGATGGGACTGATTTTTTGGGGCATCCTATCATCACAGTGAAGGCTTTTTGCTGTTTTCGCACTTATTTTTACTATTTATTGTATTTTGTCAGAGGATTTTAATAATAACAATAAAAACAAAAAAGAAGCAACGAGTAGCCTTGCTATAGTGAAGGCTTTTTGGGTGGCTGTACACTGATTTCTGTGGTGTGGCCCACCTGATGATCGGATAGGCCTGATTTTTGGGGCATCCCATCATCATAGTGAAGGTTTTTTGCTGTTTTAGTACTTATTTTTACTATTTATTGTTTTTTGTCAGAGGATTTTAATTTTAAAAAAAATATATAGAAGTATTGTGTAGCTTCCACTACACGCTGTAGAGGGCTGACCACTTTACTATGCACTACTCGCTATTTAGAACATTAGTCATATAGAAATCCCAACTGAGAGGGAGGGAGCAGAGGTGACTGAAGCAAGGGGAACGAAGAGACCGGAGCGAAACGAGGCAAGCAAGAAAGGGTATAAAATAAAAGCAGCTAGGCAAGCAAGAGATGTGAGGCTTTGCCGATTGAGAACACCCATGTAATAACAACCCCAGTAGAATTCGTAAGCGATCTGAATCTGATAATCTTTTTCTCAAATGGAGAGAACCAAAATTAAAGTAAATCTGGAATGATAGTTTGATAAATGGATAATAGTTTGGAACCCGGCAATTGAAAACTGAAAAACAGTAGAAGTCGGCTCAATTTTGATAGCTCAAATGAATTTTCATGGGTGGTTGTTTCTCCTTGAAATCCATGAAAAATCCATGCATTGTTGATCGAGCCCCATGAAGAGATTTTTCATCTTTTCATCGAATTGTATACTTTATCAATCTGAGTTTGTTTTCAGATGAAGAAATAACCACAAGTTGCAAAAGTTTGAAACAGTAGTTAGGTACTGAAAATGGATATTGATTCGGATCCCCAAAATTCAAAGCCCAAAACAGCAGACGAAGGTGTCCTGATGCAAAAAGATATGGAGGAATCCTCGACCAGTGGGGTAAGTACATTCAATCTCAGTGGATCTTTTTTGTTTAATATTTCTTCTATCAGCTTGTATTGTTTGTGATGTTTTGCTTTTCTTCTTTTTTAAAGTTCAAGGATAACGAAAAAGAAGAGCTTTCAAAGTCGATGGGAAAACTACAAGTAGATGAATCAGCACCTGATAGTGTGGGGGCATCATCTATAAACTTCAAAAGAAAACCTGTTATCATCATTGTAGTAGGAATGGCAGGCATGTAGTCGCCCTCCTTGGTGTTTGCTTTCATATATATGATTGATATAAATATTTTTGAATACCCTTTTTCTTCTTTACAGGAAAGTGAATTATTGAATAAAATCACATGTTTCTTGCAGGAAGTGGGAAAACAACATTTCTTCACCGTTTGGTATGTCATACGCAAGCTTCAAACATCCGAGGATATGTTCTAAATCTTGACCCGGCAGTCATGTCACTTCCATACGGTGCCAACATTGATATTAGAGACACTGTTCGCTATAAGGAAGTGATGAAAGAATACAATCTTGGCCCCAATGGAGGGATTCTGACGTCTCTGAATTTATTTTCCACAAAGTTTGATGAGGTAGACGGGGATTTTGCTGTGTTTGTTCTTATGTTAGTTGCATTTTTTTTTTCTTCTTTCACATTCATTCCATGGACATCTGATTTCAGGTTGTATCAGTTATTGAGAAGCGGGCAGATCAGCTTGATTATGTTCTTGTGGACACCCCAGGGCAAATTGAAATATTCACGTGGTCGGCGTCAGGAGCAATAATTACAGAAGCTTTTGCTTCGACTTTTCCCACTGTCATTGCATATGTGGTCGATACGCCTCGTTCGGCTAATCCAGTAACGTTCATGAGCAACATGCTTTATGCATGTAGCATACTCTACAAGACGAGGCTGCCTCTCATTTTGGCATTCAACAAGACAGATGTGGCTCAGCATCAGTTCGCGTTGGAGGTACATGTTGGCTGCAGACTCTTTTTCATTCTTTCCCCCTCCCTGTGGGCTTTGTTTGCATGTTGCTTGCTATTGATAACATTTTGACGGTGTAAATGGGCTGGGCCTTAGCTGAGCAAAATAAAAATATTGCTCGTTCTACCTCTGTGTTGTAACCAAATGACAAGAGCCTGTTTATCATCTCTAAATCACATGCATTTCTATGTATACTTTCATTGCATGATTGAATCTATGTTTTATTGCTGGGGAGCAGTGGATGGAAGATTTTGAAGCATTTCAGGCAGCGATAGATTCCGACTCATCATACACTTCAAGCCTATCAAGAAGCCTTTCCCTTGTTCTTGACGAGTTCTATAAGAATCTACATTCTGTAGGAGTATCTGCAGTCTCTGGTGCCGGAATGGAGGCCTTCTTTGATGCCATTGAAGCAAGTGCTAACGAGTACATGGAAACTTACAAGTACCGTCCTCACTTTTTTACCCCCACTTTTCCTAAATCAATCTTTTAGGTTGCATTTGGCTGATAGCTGCAAGAACAATAATTCCTGTTTTTTGAGATTTCTACTCTACAACTAGAATTTGCAAAAATCATGAAATGATACTTGTGCAGATACAAGAGAGCTCGTTCTTTCCAATACAAGACAACCTCATTTGAGAGAAATCCCAAAATCATTTTCCTCTGCTCTTGTAGTGCCCATGACTTGAGCCAACAATTTTTGCCTTGAACTGATACCAAGATTTTTTCTTCCTTCAATTTCTTTTCTTTTTTGTTCTTTCTATATCCATTGCAGGGCTGATCTTGACAAGAGACGGGCAGAAAAGGGGCGTTTGGAGCAGGAGCGCAGGCGGGAGAGCATGGAAAAGTTAAAGAAGGACATGGAGAAATCCCAAGGAGAAACTGTGGTGTTGAGCACTGGTTTGAAAGACAATGAAGCTAGTAAAAGCATGATGGAAGAAGACGAAGAAGAAGAAGAGGAAGAGGAAGACGAGGACATTGTGTTGTATTCGGAGGATGATGTGGAGGAAGATGACGGTGAGGATGAAGAGGTTTCTCGTTTCTCATTTTGAGGTACAACCCTGCGCAGTTTTTGTGACGGCTTCTTTAGACTGTATAAAGGATCTTCAAGTGGTTGATTGTGCATCATTTCCTTAGGCATTTGCTTTTGGGTGTTCTTGGTGATATCCATTTAAATCTAGAACAGGGTGTGCGCTGCATCAGAAAACTGAATTTTGGTGACCTTTTTGGACTGTGTCGATTATTACATAGTAAATTGAGTGTGGGTCACCCTAATTTTCCATCATCTCAAAGCTTTATAGGCAATGTTCTTGTGTAAAGGATCTTCAAGCGGTAGATTCTGCAGCATTTTCTCAGACGTGTCTTTTGGGTGTTTTTGCCAATACCTATTAATATTTTGAACATATAGTCTATGGGGCTGCATCAGATAACTGAAATCTGGTTACATTTAGACAGTATTTATAGGTATCCAGTTGGTATCTGGTCAGTAGAATTTCGAGTGGGTCACCGTAATTTGCCTTAATCTGTAAGCTTTATGTCATTATTTGGCAAAATTTGGTATTGTTTTGGCAGGATTTCAATGTCGGATTCCTCTCCCCCCTCCCTTCCTCTTTTAATCAACATAGAGCGAGGCTTCCATGCACACAGGGAGCAATGAATTGGTGCGCACATTATCTCCTACCATTGAAAGACTGAGAATCAATATGCATTTCAATAGTTTATTTTGACAAGCTTAATAAGATTCCTACTCTATCACCTTTGTGGATAGTAGGATATGTGCTCCCACAAACTCTTGGTGCACATTCTTTTTTCCCCCTCTTTTTCCTTTTATTTATTTATTTTATTTAAATTTTACTACAATGAAATGGTATATGAATCATGTTCTGCTGTTCTACTTAATCGAGTCTTTTGTTACTACATTCTTGTCCTTTCGGGCCTTTACCATGCCCTTTTAGAACCTTCAACTTGCACCAACTCACTCTTAACCAGAGCAGTTCTTGGTCTCCATTGCTCGTGGCCAAACCATCTAAGTTTACTTTCCTTCATCTTAACTACTAATGCTGCTCAATTTCCTCAAATGCACTCATTTCTAATTCTGGTCTTGCCACTCATCCATCTTTACATCCTCATTTCAGCTACACATCCTTATGGAATGTCCTTCCTTAACCCCCAATATTCTGCCCTACAAATAGAGGTGTACACAAGTCGAGCGGAGCCGAGCTTTGCCCAGCTCATGCTCGACTTGGACTGCTCGAGTCCCAGCTCGTGCTCAGCTCGGCTCGGCCTTCGAGCTCGGAACAGCATCCGAGCACGAGCAGATTTCGAGCCGAGTTTGAGTAGAGTTTTCGAGTCGAGTTCTTTGAGCCTGTTTCTTAAAGAGAGGATTAGAGCAAACCCAGATGGAAAAAAACAGAAATTACAGAAAACCAAGATAGGAATTCCACTCACGATGACAAAGTACATTGCGACGAGAAGAAACCCGGGCGGCCCGAAAGCCAGCCAGGTCAGCATCCCAAGCAGGAATGCAGCTCCAATCCCAGAGATCGACAGCCTGGCTAAGAGGATAGGAGAACCCACCAAGAAAATGAGGAGATTGTTGAAAATTGCAGATTTCCATGTGGGTGGGGAAGCTTGGATGAGATCAAGGGCTGCTTGAAACGCTAGCTCTGGTGCAGAAAAGGCCTTGGGAGGGAGCATCTTGGAAACCCTAGGTTTGGGGTGGGCCAGTCTTAGGAAGAGGGGATTTGACGGCATTTGATAGAGTTTTGATGGGCCGACGGGATGGTAAGGACTGCAGAGGTAGGAGTGATAATGGAAGAGCGGGCGGAAGAGAGGGAGGAAATAGGGAGAGAGGGTTAGGGTTGGGTGCCGGGCGGGATAGTTTTGAAAAGGGGGGGTAGTTTTTTTTTTTTTTTGGAAGGGTATATACACCTGTACCGAGTCGAGCCGCCGAGCCGAGCCGGGCTGGGTCAAGCTCGAACTCATTTTGAGCACAAAAAATCAGCTCGACTCAGTTTGAACTTAGCTTTGATCCGAGTCGAGTAGAGCGAGTTACCGAGTATTTGTTGCTCGTGTACAGCTCTACCTACAAATCACGGCTGTTCTCACAGCTATCCTACAAATTTTCATTTTCAGTTTTGAGTGGTACAAAGCGATCACAGAAAACTCTAGAGGTTCATCTCTGCTCTCAAGAATTATTGACCCATGGTATCGGAAGTGGTCATTTTGAGAAACTTCAGTCAACATTCTCAACTAATTCTTTGTTTTCACTACTATTATTACTAAATTCATACTCCTTATACTCGTTTTTAAGTTGACTAATTTTAATTTCTTTAGATTCTGGAGTATCCCTCCATAGATCTAGTTGTGTTTACGCCTTCCTACCTATGTCATCTGCAAACAATATCCACCATGGAATCTCTTCCTACAAATGCGTCGTAAACTCATATGTAACCAAATGTGAAAAGTAACCAATTCAATGTGTAGAAAGTGGTTGTCCTTGGGTATATTGCATGCTTGCGGTGTGCAGTACCACTGGCAGTTTCCTTCAACCCTTGTTAATCTGGAGTTCCAACTCAAAACCCACTGCAATGTCTATGTGACATCCAATCCGTCCATCGAGTTTTTTCCAACTCATTCTAAGGGTGTGTTTGGTCGGTGGAATTGAATGGTATTGAATTGTATAAGATGGAATTAACATCATTATTGCACAATGATTGCGTGCCTGAAAATACCATGGTATTGAAGCCATCCAATCGTATGTTTGGGATAAATTTTTTGCCACGAGAAAACACCGGATTAAACAAAATCATGTTTGGTGGACCATGGAATTGTAATCAACAGACCAAAATCACAACATATGTTGTTCACTTGTACGCATATATAACCTTAATGTAACCTTAATGTGGCGTGTAAATGGTGTATATGGATGGATGGCATGGCATGGATAAACGCTTGGATTAATGTGGTGCCCACATGTGTAGTGAATTTCAAAATCCACGAAATCCTGCATGGGACCAGATCCAATTCCATGGGACAAAATGCAATACCATCCCACCTAATCCCAACCTTTCTCATCCTCTCCAAAATGCTGGATGGAATTGCACCGATCCAAATACAATTCTATCCCACCCAATCCCATCTAATACCCTGCACCAAACACCCCCTAAGACATGAACCTAAGCAGGAGGCAGATCCAAAAGTGCCGGTGATAGACCCACAAGTCACAAGAGTTTCAACACGAGGTCAAGGGTTCGAGTACTTACTTCCACAAGTCACAAGAGTTTCAACACGAGGTCAAGGGTTCGAGTACCTACTAGGGTATGAGTGGGCAGGTTTGTCTAGGGATGCCTAGGGTGGGATTGTGCGTATAGGTATGAGTGCGAGCCACACCAAAGGAAACAGTAGGATTGAATGCCAACTAGTAGTCTTCTTGCAAGTGGGCCACACCACAAGTTTTTGGTTCCGGCAGACATTTGTGTTTTCCAATCATCCTTGTGGGAATTACCTTATGAACGGCGGCCTTGGGATGGTTTCAATGGTGGGGTATTTTCACTTGCACAGTTTGTGTGACTTTTATATGTGATGTATTTTTTGTATTTTTTAGGTTCACGTCCTAACATTAATCTGGTGAAACTGATGGACGGGGTAGCTGTTGTGCAGACATCAGAGTGGTCCCACGGAGCTTCGGATTATAGAAAACTTGGGTCCCGCTACCTGATGAATGGCCTGGATCTTAGAGATTCTGACACTTTCCATCTGGACCATGGGTTGAGTTTTTACGGAATCGGTTTTTTACTCTCTATATTGAGCTGATTTGGTGGTGATGACCAATCCACGGTGGGCCGAGCTCAAGTGGTACCCACACCAACGTAAGCAAGTGGTTGAGGTGGTGGCACCGGGAAGATGTGGGGCCCACCTGATGCATATATGAAATTCAACCCATCCATCGGAAACATCGGCGCATCTGACCATTAGATCCCGAAAGTCAGGCTGATTCGTGAATCAGGGGGGCCACAACAAGGGGTTCAGATTGGGAGGGAATGTGCACCCTTGATTTGCAGCGGGGCCCTGCCATAATGCGTATATGGAATCTAGGCCGTCCTGACCGTTCATCTGGCCTGGATGAAGGATCAAACCAAAACTCAGGCTTTTTTTTTTTTCGATTCGGGTGCAAATCAAGGGCGACATCTTCTCTCACATTGCGACCTGTGTTGTGGCCCACGGCATCGGGAGGTAATAAGAAGTCACACATCTGATGGACGGATTGGATGGCTTGCATACATCACGTGAGCCACACATCTACACGGTACGACCACAAGCTTAATGTGCTACCCGGTACAACTGGAGCGCGCCTCATCCATGGTGGCCCACGAAATATGGACGGTTTGATTTGAATTGATATCAGATAGCGGCCTCTTTAATGTTTTATGACTCGGAAATTGTATACTCTTTTATGATTCTCCTTAGGAAACTCAAACAAGACAATAAATGTAGTGAAGCAACCCAATCTCTATATACTACCTCTCTTCAACTTCAACTACGACTCTTTCATTTCCTCTTTGAGAAAACCTCAATCTCCCTCAGAAAAAAATGACCACTGTTTCCATAGATGTTCTAGGAATCACAGTCACCACCACATTCATCAAAGATGCCTCTTTGGTCGACACTTACATTAACGAACTGAACTCTACTATTTCTCACGATTCAAATCCCATCGTTGGATTGGACTGTGAGGCCACCACTGATGTGGGGCCCACCAACAAGATCCCAACGTTGCAACTGAGTGTAGGGTCTAGATGCTTGGATTTCCACCTCAGGAAGTTTGATCATGTTCCCCAGTCACTCAAGGACTTCTTAGCTGACCCCAACGTCACATTTATATGTGATAGTATTCAAGAAGATGTTATCAGGCTTGCGACGGACTATGGGCTTGTATGTCGCAATGCTGTTGAGTGCGTCGCTTGTCTTGGCTACTCGAGCGCATGGCTAACTTCTCCTTTTGGGGTGCGGTTCTTTGTCTTTTGCTCCTGAAGGCTTGGGTCGTTATGTTGAGAAAGTGGCCCTTTATATGTGTTCGGTGCGGTGAGACCCATTCAATGGACCGGATTGGATATTTGGGTCCCCTTCTGTGGACCGAATTGATAATGTTGGAGTTGTTGCTTTGATTTGAGTTTGAGATATTGACCCTTTCTATGGTTGGGTTTGGGATTTTATTTGGGTCTTTTTTTTTTTTTTTTTTTTTTTTTTTTTTTTTCATGCATTGCTCTTTTTGGGACCTTTTAGTGGGTGTGGCCCATTTTATGGGTGTTTGTAGTTGAAATGGACGGTTGTTTGTCCATGTGAAGTGATATTTTGCTTATGGATATCCTTTACTGTTTATATAGTAGTGGGTTTGATTATTTTTAAATTTTAAATTTTTTTTTTTTTTCTAGCATGGATTGTTTTTCGTATGGAAAATGGGTAGGCAATTAGTGCTAGAGATTAAGGGGGGTAGTTATGCTAATGTGGAGCATTTGGGCAAGATCAGCGTCAGTGATTCGGTAGGGCCTGCTTTGGTGGAGCTGAATATCAAGATGGGCTATTGATCAAGTCAACTATGTGTATGAGAAAAATGGATGGCTGGAAAATTAAAAAGAATATATATGAGGATGCGAAGAGAGAGAGAGAAAGAGCGAGAGATATCAAGAGGGAAAGAATGCTTGCTAGATGTAATGGGTGGCAAGAGGTGGGTAGCCTGCCGACCCACGTTGGGTCTTGGACATTTTTGTGGTCCACTTGAGCGTTGTATCTGTCTCATTTTTGTACAAAGACCTTAAAATGATATGAGAGGAGAGATGGACGGCGTGGATAAACCGATACATCACAGTGGGCCCGCCCACAGACCTGCTCGTTTGGGGCTAGAGGAGGTAGGACGCAATCCGCATCCGTTTTATCGTCGCTCATCCATTTTGGAAAATCATTCCAGAGCATAAGCCCAAAAATGAAGTAGATTGAAGGCTTAAGTGGACCACACCACACGAAGTAGTGGAGATTTGAATTTTTACCATTGAAAACTTACTAACACTCACCGTGATGTTTATTTGCCATCCAACCAACATGTTCATATGACGAAAAAAATATAAGTATCAGCATGATCTAAAACTAACGGTAATCTTTCTGTTGGGGGTAAAAAACACCCAAGTCCCGAGACTCGGACTTGGCGCCTCGGGTCGCCGCATCGGGTCGCCAAGGCATACGCCAGAGCCGAGGGAAGTCAAAGATTCTGTAAACTGAGACAAGAGTTGAGTCGGTCCAGACGACGAACTGGTAGTCCAGGCATGCCTCGGCCGACCTTCTAACCGGATCGGCCGATAAAGGAGGGACAGCGCGAAACAAAGCCTCATCCCAAATATCTCGGAATAAGATCCCCGATCCCGAAGCTTGCGGGATCGGATAAAGACCGGAGACGGGCACGATTCTGTCTCCGTGATACTAGGAGAAGAATCCTCTTACGATTGCACGATACTGGGAGAGGAATCCTCCTAGGACAAAACGCTCCAGCAGCTATAAAAGGAGGACCTTCATCATCTTGGGAGGTACGCAAAAACTCTCTTTCTCACAAACCCCTCAATACACTTAGACCCAGAATCCAGGCCTGACTTTGGCATCGGAGGGTCCCCTGCTCAAGCCAGGGTCTCCTTTGTCCCTCTCTCTGCGTGAGGTATACGAAGGTCTAAGGGGACGATCCAGATTTTTGCCTCAACAGTTTGGCGCCGTCTGTGGGAACGAACAAAAAGCCATCCCTTATCTCTACTGAATCCCATGGTGATGACTAGAAGAACGGTCCCCGAAGAGTTGAATGAGATCGCGGTTACAGGGGCCCAGCCCGGTCGCGGTCCCCGCAGTCCAGAACCCGCCTAACAACCGCCAACGAGGAGCGACCAGAACAAGCAACAATCAGCGGGGTCGGAACGATGGGCGGTTAGATCAGGAGGTTCAAGAAATCCGATCCGATATGAATATGATGAAGCGGATCTTTGGAACGAATGTATCGGCGGCAAATGCGACCACTTCCGCCTCCCCGAGGGGAGACGGCGCATGTGGCCGATCGGCGGTTGATCCTCAACCTTCCGCTCCGATCTTTTCGACCGAGCCAACTCCAAGGCGTCCTGAACCGTCTCCGGCCCAGTCGGCCAATGCATCTTTGCCCCCAACCGACCTTCGGCACGAGATAGAGCGAAGAAGGCGCATCCGACCTCCCATAGAAGGCACGGCCGAAAGTAGTGAACCTTGGAAGGCCGATATTCAAAATTTTAAAAGAAAAGTACGGGAGGAAATGGCGAAAGAAATGGCGGACATGAGGCATGGCCGAGATATGCATCCAACAAGGTCCGAAGCAAAGGCGTCCCCCTTTGTGGACTCGGTAATGGAGGCTCGGTTGCCGAGAGGTTTAAACACCTCGGATCACTCCTTTCATGGCAAGACCGACCGACGGAGCATATCGAATGCTTCAGAACATATATGGAGTTTCACGATGCCTCGGATGCAGTAATGTGTCGGGCCTTTTCTCTTACATTGACCGATGTAGCTCGGCTGTGGTTCAAACAGTTGAAACCAAAATCCATCAGTTCATTCGTCGAGCTGAGCGACGCCTTCCTCACCAACTTCATCGGCGGGAAAAAGAAGTTGAAACCCCCTGCACATCTGAACAACATAGTTCAGAAGCAGGGAGAGTTATTAAAAGATTATATCAAGCGTTTCAATTTCGAATCCCTCCAAGTTCGAAAACACTCAGAAGAAACGGCTCTCAATGCGCTCATGCAAGGAGTTAGAGATAAGCCATTCCTGGCATCTCTGGATAAAACTCCGCCCGATACTTTGGCAGAGTTTATGGCACGGTCGGATAAATATGCAAACGCCGAAGAAACACGAATTCTGCGCGAAACTAAAAAAGGAAGCCGACTCGACCGGAGGAAGAAAACGCAAGGATGAGCAGGCACACGATGAGCGAAGGTCAGGCAAACACCCGGATCGACGATTTTCCACGTATACCCCCCTGAACAAAACTCAGGAACATGTATTGATGGAAATCAAGAGTGAAGGCTTTGTCAACTGGCCCAGTAAGCTCAAAAGTAATCCTAATCAGCGAGACAAGGATAAATACTGCCATTATCACCGCGATCACGGGCATAACACGAGTGATTGCCGTCACCTAAAGGAAGAGATCGAACGGCTCATAAAGGACGGCCGACTCAAAGAACATATAGTCAAAGTTGAAGTAACGGAAAGACGTCCGACTGAGAGTCAGCGGATGGAAGAAATCCGGACGATTATCGGCGGTCCGCGAGGTGGGGGCGATTCAAACAATGCTCGAAGGAATCATGCGAGAAAACTTAATCAGCCTGAATCCGAGCTTATGATCATAGATCGGCCACCAAAGGAGAAGAAAAGGGAAAGATATTGCATTTCATTCACAGAGGAAGATGCCCGAGGAATCTATCACCCCCACGATGACGCATTGATTGTCACCCTGACTATCGCTTTTAGGAAACAGGATACTCGTCGATACGGGATCATCTGCAGACGTGTTATTTACTCAGGCGTTCGATAAGATGGGAATCGAGCGATCCATGCTACGTCCAGTTCGGACCCCGTTAATCGGATTTTCCGGGGGACAAGTGCTGCCCGAAGGAACTGTCTCATTGCCACTCACTGCCGGCAATGCCCCACATCAGACAACGATGATGGTGGAATTCCTAGTCGTCGACCAACCATCAGTATACAATGCAATACTCGGCCGACCTTCTTTAAGTCTCCTCCAGGCTGTGGTATCCACATACCATCTTTCCTTGAAATTCCCGACTGAGACGGGAGTTGGAATTGTCAAAGGAGACCAGCAAGATGCAAGGCGCTGTTACATGATAGCTGTAAAAGGGAACGCCAACAAAAGTCCGATCAACATATCAACGATCGAGTCATTGGACCCTCGGGGCGAGGGTCATGAACGAGGGCAGCCGGTCGAAGATCTTATCTCAGTCCCCCTGGCCGAGACAGACGGATCCAAGACAGTACGAATTGGCTCGTCTTTACATTCCCCCTTGAGGGAAAACCTGATAGCCTTGCTCCGAAGGTACGCTGACGTATTTGCCTGGTGCCATGATGATATGCCCGGGATCGACCCATCTGTGATGACTCACCGGCTCAACATCGATCCGTCATGCCGGCCGATCCGACAAAAGCGACGACTTGCTCGGCCCCGAACGATACGCCATCATTGAAGAAGAAGTCGGCAAACTTCTCCAAGCTAATTTCATAGAAGAAATACACTATCCAGGAATGGGTCGCAAATGTCGTGCTCGTAAAGAAATCCAACGGGAAGTGGCGAGTCCAGTATTGATTATTATACCGACTTAAACAAAGCTGCGCCCAGAAGGATAGCTTTTCGCTTCCGAGAATAGACCGGTTGGTAGATAGTACCGCCGGACATGAGCTCCTTAGTTTCATGGATGCATATTCGAGGATATAATCAATTGTAATGCATCGAAAGATAAATCAAAAACTACCTTTGTCACCGACAAAGGCCTTTATTGTTACCGAGTGATGCCATTTGGTTTAAAGAATGCCGGCGCAACTTACAAAGATTAGTTAACAAAATCTTTGCCCGACTTATAGGCCGAACTATGGAAGTCTACATTGACGACATGCTCGTCAAAAGCATACACGCGGCAGATCATGTGAATGATTTGGAAGAAATGTTCCTCATCTTACGAAAGTTTCGGATGAAGCTAAATCCAGAGTAAATGTGCTTTTGGGGTGGGCTCGAAAAATTCCTCGGTTTTCAGTTAGACGAGGAATAGAGGCGAACCCCGAGAAGATAAAGGCTTTGATTGATATGGAATCCCTAAAACCATTAAGGACATCCAAAGGTGATTTTGGACGAGTGTGTACTTAACCGGTTCTTGTCAGAGCCACGGATAAGTGTCTCCCTTTCTTCAAGCTGTTGAAAGGACGACAAACAATGGGTTGGACGGAAGAATGCGGCGGCATTTCAACAATTAAAATCATATCTCGGTTCTCCGCCTCTCTTATCAAAGCCCGAATCAGCGAATCCGCTGCATTTGATATCTAGATGATCAGAAGCGGTAGTTAGCTCGGCTTTGATACGAGAATCGAAGAAAGCATTGCCGGTATATTACGTCAAGAAAGCGTTATTGCCAGCAGAAACAAGATACCCAAGCTTGAAAAAGTAGCCTTGGCACTAATAACTTCTTCTCGCCGACTCAGGCCGTATTTTCAGGCTCATACCATCATCGTGATGACCGATCTTCCTCTTCGCCAAGTTTTGCAGAAACCAGAAGCTTCCGGCCGACTCACGAAATGGGCTATCGAACTGAGTGAGTTTGATATTCAATACAAGCCGAAGGCGGCAATCAAAGGGCAAGCCGTAGCTGATTTTATTGCTGAAGGAACCCCACCAACTGATCTCCCGGTCAACGATATGCCGAAGGATGTTATAGTCCCAGCAACGGCCGCTACACCAACCCTACCCTGCCCCATGCCCTGGAAACTGTTTGTCGACGGCTCTTCCAACTCGAAGGTAAGTGGGGTCAGGGATTGTCTTGAAACTCCGATCATACCTATATACAGTATGCCTTACGACTTGGATTCCAAGCGTCGAACAACACGGCAGAATATGAAGCATTGTTACTCGGCCTCCGACTCGCCGCTAGCATGGGAGTCACACACCTAAGCGTTTTCAGCGATTCTCAGTTGGTTGTAAACCAAGTCACCGGCGTATACCAAACACGGAAAGACCAATTAAGAGCATACATGGAGAAAGCGAAAGAACTTATCAAAGGATTTCAACTCTGTCATGTCACTCGGATCCCTCGTACAGAAAACGGCAAAGCCGACTTATTAGCAAAGCTAGCTTCCGCCGATGAAGACGATATACCCAGATCCGTCCCCGTCGAATACGTCGATGTACCGAGCATAAATGAACCAGCTAGCAAGGTCGTCAATGCAATCGACTCGGAACCATCCTGGATCGATCCAATCCGCCAATACCTTGACAAGGGGAAACTGCCTGAAGATCGTGCCAGAGGCTCGACAGTGCGGTTCGAGCCTCCCGTTACACCATACTTAACGATACTCTTTATAAGAAGGGTTATTATGCTCCGTTGTTGCGCTGCCTTAAACCCAGTGAGGCAAACTATGTGTTACATGAAATCCATGAAGGAATCTGTGGAAACCACTCTGGAGGGCGGTCTCTCGCCCACAAGGTCCTACGACAGGGATATTACTGGCCTACTATCCAAAACGACGCCCGCGAACTCGTCCAAAAATGCGACAAATGCCAAAGGTTGCAGCGATTCCGAGACAAGCTCCCGAGGCATTGACACCAATGACCGGTCCTTGGCCCTTCGCGCAGTGGGGTATCGATATTATCGGTCCACTCCCTATGGGAAAAGGTCAGACCAAGTTTGCTGTGGTAGCAGTGGATTATTTCACGAAATGGGCCGAGGCAGAGCCGTTAGCTAAGATAACCGAACAGAAGATCACCGATTTCGTATGAAAAAATATTATCTGCCGATTCGGAATACCCCACATCATTATTACGGACAATGGAAGGCAGTTCGATAACAGAAATTTTCGCGAGATGTGCGACAACCTCGGAATCAGAAACGCCTACTCTTCACCCCATCATCCTCAAACTAATGGGCAAGTTGAGGCAGTTAATAAGATCATCAAGCAACATCTCCAGACCAAGCTTGACCGAGCCAAAGGGGCATGGGCCGAAGAACTCCCGAAAATTCTTTGGGCTTATCGAACCACGGCTCGAACCGCCACAGGAGAAACCCCCTTTTCACTCGCTTACGGCTCGGAAGCCGTCACTCCCGTTGAAATCGGCTTACCTTCGGCCCGAGTCACTTCATTCAACGAGGATGAAAACGAAGAACTCCTCGCACTCGGACTCGACCTCCTAGACGAGCAAAGGGAAGTGGCACGACTACGTACAGAAGCCCGGCAACGACAAGTGGCTCGGTTCTACAATGCCCGAATTAAGATCAGACGATTCCGGATGGGAGATATGGTTCTCCGAAAAGTATTTCGAATACTAAAGAAATTGGGTCGGGCACATTAGGACCAACCCGGGAAGGACCTTACATTGTCTCGGGTACCATCCGGCCAGGGACATACCAATTAGAAGATCTAAACGGGCAATCGCTGCCCCATCCTTGGAACGCTGAACACTTAAAGATTTACTATCCTTAGCTCGGCACTTAAGATTCAAGGAATCCGAATTGAGAAAGCTTTAAAGCCAAAATTCTATGAATAAAAGTGCTATCTTTCATTTATCTTCAATTGTTCTTACAAAAAAAAAAAAGAGACGAAATGATATGGAACCCTGGTTACTGCCTCCCGGAAGGAACGGTACTCAAAACATTCTCGCCTGTACCGGCTTCATCCCCAGCAGCGACTTCAGCAGCGGCGTCCGGATTCTCGGATTCCGAGGCTCCTCCACCTTCTATCTCTGAGAGATCGAGGTCAGGAAAGGATTTCTTGATGTCCTTGATACATTCCAGAAATCCGCTTTGGAACAAGCGATCCCTTTCATCCTCGAACTCCGCCGACTCAAGGAATGCTTGGACAGCTTGGTCCCTAGCCTTCTCTACCTCCCGAGTCTTATCGGTGGCTGCTGAATAAGTTCCGCCGCCTCAAGCTTAGCCGAGCCAAGTCATTTGCACGAGGAAGCATGGGTTGCAAGGATTCGCTGTTCTCCTCTTCACCTAGAGAGAGAGGCGACACTCAGTAACCGGCCCTCGCTTCATCAAGGGCTCTCTTGGAAGAAGTCGCCTCGGCTTTCGCTTCTTCGGCGGCTTTAGGGCAAGGCCCGCCTCGCCCATCGAACGCCAACTTGTATCTCGGCGTTCTCGCGTCGCCCTTCGACTTCCGAGAGAAGGGTCCGCGCACCGATGGGCCGAGGATAATTCTTCTGAGGCCTTAACCAAGCGAGAGCAAGTTCAAAAGCACCCTTCTTTGCATGGCCGACGGTTTGCGACGAAGGAGCGTTATAGAGGCGACAAACTCCTTTTCGCTCCCATGGGCTAAGGCCCGAGGAACCATCCCGACACCATCTTTTGCAAAATGGATGGCCCCTCTGGCTCGTTTCTTCCCCTCGGAGGATGCGGTCCTCGTCTCTTCTTCCCCTCGGGAAGACGCGGCCCTTGTCTCTTTCCTCCGCCTCGGGACTTCCGTCGCAACATGTCCCGAGTCGGAGTGCCGCTGAGGTTCCGAGGTAGCGGCCCTTGTCACTTCCACCCTCTCTTAGGATCGGGATCGGAAACGACGACAGAAGGAGCGAGAGAAGAACTCGCAGGCTCCTTCTCCTTTGCGCTACTCTCTGTCTCTTCGGCCGAGGCTCCGACAAAAGGACTGATCGCGGAGGAGCCTTTAGCTTCGAAACCGCCCTAAGCGAAGGACGAGTTCCAGTCATCTCTGCAGGGGCTGGTTCGGGAACAGTCCTTAGATGGGGAGGAGCTTCGGGCAGATCTAAAAAAAAAAAAAAAAAAAACGAAGTAAATCAGGAAAGACTCAAAAGGCACGTGAAAATACAATTTCAATTACCTGTGACGGCCGAGTCTAGACCTGCGAGATGAAGACGCTCCGGTTGAAGGAGCACCTTCCAAGACCTATCTGCCAGGTCCAACGTCCTCAACTCTTTAATTCGAGTCGAAGCACTGGAGCCAGAGCTTTGCCGCTTCTTTGGGATGTCTGCCAGACACAAGCTCGTCAGACTCAGAATATTACAAAAAACAAAGAAAGGCAAGAGAGAAGAGCCAAGTCACCTGCTCTTTGAAACGACCGAGGAACACGAGCCTCGTAGGACCCGGACTCAGCCGTCTCCCAACGGCCACAGGCCCAAAACCAACGCTCTTTCCAGTGTTTGTTGGAAGTGGGAGGGTCAGTTATTAGGGAGCCGCCTCCGCCCCGCCAAGCAGCGAAAACGTAAAAGCCGGGGTAGTTCGGATTCACGCGCACTTGGTATAAGTGAAGAAATTCGTCGACTGTTAACGGCGGCTGTTCCATCTCAGCCCACAGTACCGCGCACCCGAGTAAGTCCCTCCACCCATTCGGAACTATTTGCCCCGGTGCAATCCGAATACGAGACAAAACTCCCCGGACAATGGGTTGAAGGGGCAGACGCAAGCCGCATTGCATCGAGACTTGGTAAATCGCGACCGCCCCAGGAGGAGGATGATCCGGCAAGTCTCTCGGACGGGGAGATAAGTGATGACCGGTCGGGGATGTGGTACCCGTTCGGATCTGTCCAAGTCCGCCTCGGTTAAGACCGAAGGAACCGGGCCGCTTAAGTCATCCCCTGATCCTTCCCCGTCAGACTCGGCATGTACCGACTTATCAGCAGGAACCGACGCAGAGGTCCCTTCAGCAATTACCACTTCATCTTCCTCCTCCTCTTCTTCTTCTTCCATATCCCTTGGAAGATTAGGCCTTCCCGGGCGGGTTATTAAGGACGACCCACCCCGAGAAGGATCAACGGAAGCAGGGCGCTCCGCAGGAGCTTCGGTTACCCTCTCAGAGAGAAAAGCAGCGTTAGCGTCAACTGCCATTTCCGTCAATAAAGAAGGCGATTCCGCAACGTTCTAAAAACGTTGCGCTTCGCCTTCATCTCGGGAAGCTCCCTCCTGGGGACTTTGTGGACCTCTAGCCGCCATTATCACTAAATAGAGAGGAAGGAGAGACTCACCGGAGGGGGGAGGAAAACGGAAATAGCGAAGACAGCCGCTGACAGCCAACAAAGAGGAAAGAAAGAAGAAGAAAAACCGAAGAGCTCCAAAGGAAATGAAAAGCGGGAACGACAGTAGGAGTTTGAAATGCGGGACCCCCCCTTTTTATAAGATTGCCACGCGGCGGAGGCAATTAATGGGAAAATGATTCGACGCCTGCGTCGACTCCCCCACTTGACACGTGGCGCGCGAAGACTGACAACAATGATACCCTTGCTACATGTCCGAACTTCATTGGCGGGATGAGCGATTTGTGATTCTTGGCGCATGCGATGTCGAGAAGGCGAACCGTCTCCCATCAAAGGCGACATAGAACGCATTAAATGCCTACTTCTCTCGAACCACGTTACGAACCGACTCAAAACTCTCTACTCCTAAGTGTCATATGAGACACGCGGAGTAGGGGGGCTTACTGTTGGGGGTAAAAAACACCCAAGTCCCGAGACTCGGACTTGGCGCCTCGGGTTGCCGCCTCGGGTCGCCAAGGCATACGCCAGAGCCGAGGGAAGTCAAAGATTCTGTAAACTGAGACAAGAGTTGAGTCGGTCCAGACGACGAACTGGTAGTCCAGGCATGCCTCGGCCGACCTTCTAACCGGATCGGCCGATAAAAGAGGGACAGCGCGAAACAAAGCCTCATCCCAAATATCTCGAAATAAGATCCCCGATCCCGAAGCTTGCGGGATCGGATAAAGACCGGAGACGGGCACGATTCTGTCTCCGTGATACTAGGAGAAGAATCCTCTTACGATTGCACGATACTGGGAGAGGAATCCTCCTAGGACAAAACGCTCCAGCAGCTATAAAAGGAGGACCTTCATCATCTTGGGAGGTACGCAAAAACTTTCTTTCTCACAAACCCCTCAATACACTTAGACCCAGAATCCAGGCCTGACTTTGGCATCGGAGGGTCCCCTGCTCAAGCCAGGGTCTCCTTTGTCCCTTCTCTCTGTGCAGGTATACGAAGGTCTAAGGGGACGATCCAGATTTTTGCCTCAACACTTTCAATACCACATTGCTTCCCACGGTGGTGTGGTCAATTTGAGCCTTCAATCTCCCTCCTTTTTTAGTTCGTGTCCTAAAACAAGCGGTAAAAATGGATGAACGGCTTGGATAAAACATATACATCACAGCGGGCCCCACAGAGCCCATGACACGACAGTATCTCTAGCTGGTCTTGGTGGGGTAGGTAGTACCAAATCCACGCCCGGATTATCTTCTCTGTGTTTGACACGTGTACAATTTCTGAGTGAGTGTGTATCAAGCATCATACACTCTCTGTGTTTGACACGTGTACAATTTCTGAGTGAGTGTGTATCAAGCATCATACACTATCAGACTATCAAACAACTCCCCATCTAGGATTTAGGAACCGTCCAACATGCAACAACACAAAAACCTTTCGAATTCCAAAGAGACGTACACACAAAACGTTGCATGTGAACTCACACAAATGTTGGACTTACGTTCAGAAGGTTACCTCCACGGAACATCCAAGCCGTGTAAAATGTGGGCCACGCTATAAAAATCACCTATGTGAAAATTCAAACCAATGGACTCTTTAGATGGGCCACAACCGTACATTGAGTTAGATCACCGGGTATCCATTGATATAGACGGTGTATCCTGCCTGATGAGGTGACCATCCTTCGTTACAAGTCCTACATCTTGTACGGCTCAGATTTTGTACGAAATTCACACATTGAGAGGAAAGTTGGGTGTAACCCTGTTACATGGAGCTCGCGCGTGTAAGCCAAAGCCGTGGGGCCCACTGTGATTTTCGTGTGATATCTACTCCGTTGATCACTTTCTCCAGATCATTTTAGGCTGTGAGAAAAAAAAATGAGGAAGATCCAAAACTCCATTAAGCCACCTCACAAAAAACAATGGGGATGGGGCACATAGAAGTTTGTATCGTGATGATATCTGTTTTTCAGTGGATCCCACCTACTCGAGTTTTAGATCTACCTTTGCTCACCTCCTAAAATGATTTAGGAAACTGATGGACGGAGTGGATTTCACATGGACATCATGATGGCCCCACAGAGCATTGGTTCTATGGGCACGAGTTACACGCATTTTGCATTCAAAGTTCACATGCAAAAGGCTCGCAGACATTCCTTGCGACACCTGTTTTACCTGCTCTTTGGGCCCACCATGTTGTATATGTAACATCCACTCCGTCCATCAGGTTCCATCCTCAATTCTAAGCCTGGAGAGAAACAACGGTCAGATCTACAACTCAAGTGGGTCAGGGAGCAAGGGAGATGTGATGTAAATCACATGTTTATATATGGGGCTAGGGGTGTACACAGGTCCATCCGAGTTGAACTGGGCTAAACCCGGCCTAGCTTGGTCACCAGCCAAACCTCGCCCAGCCCGGTCACTGGGCCAACATGTCCAACCCGAACCCAGCCCGGTCAGCAATTGGGCGAGTTCGGGCCGAGTTCGGACCTTACATCAAGTTCATGGGAAGGGCTTTGACAGGTAATCTGCGTCCCATTACAAGGCCCTCGATCAACGGTTTAGATAGTTGAACTATAGACTCCACAAAAAATTTAACTAGTCAGGACATTATAATTTATTTTTTGTATTTGGATGAATCTAGGCCGTTCAAGTTATACGTCTGTGAGGTGGATGAGTCACTGTTACTTCAAAGATGGGCAGTGAACTATCTTAGAAAGGTAAAGGGGAAAGGGATGGGTAGGGTTTTGAAATACACACACACACACACATACACACACACACCACTTGACCGAGTCGGGCCGAACTGGGATATATCCGAACTCGGCCCGAACTCAGTTTCGGGCAGAAGAAAATGGCCCGTCCCGACCCGAACTCAGTTCCGGGTCGGCCCGAGTCGAGCTTTTTCGGATTAAGTTGAGCGAGTTAATCGGGCTAGCCCGATCTGTGTGCAACCCTATATGAGGCCTGTTAGGGGCCTTGCACAAAACCTTAGGATCTAGCCTCCTTAAACAAACCAGAATTATGGATAATAAAGCAATGAAAACAATCAATGCATCAATCACACACCACACAAGAGATTTTTACGTGGAAAACCCTCAAAGAGGTAAAAACCACAGGACCTCGTCTAGATCAGCAATCCACTATAAAGTAGAACGTTACAAACTTCTTCACTCATGCAAGAGTGGATAAACAATGAGAGAAATAAAGGAAAAACGGAGAGATCTCCCCGATTACAAGGACATAGAAGCGCTGAGATATAGATTGCACAGTAGATAACCTCAACGAACATAATCTCCCTTCTATAAGCTTCCTCTCTCTCTTTTCTTCTCTCTCTCACATTTGATAGCCCTAAACCCTTTAGCAAATCCCTTGTAAAGCTTTAGAAAACCCTCTTGTCGTCCTAGAAAGCCCTAGGTACCTCCTATTTAAAGTTTTAGGAAACTCATTTCCACATCTCAGTTGCGAAAGGACTTGCGACACGAAATCCTCGCAAAATCGCGGAACGAATCTGTGTAACTACGACCGGTCATGACGAACTTACGACCGGTCGAGCACCACGGAGAAAAATAGCCCAAAATTACTGGACTTTGAGTCATGCCACGGCTTGACTCTTACGACTGATCGAGACCAGCGCTTGATCGATCGAGCAGGGCTCACGACCGGTCGACGACGGGTCAAAAAAACCCATCAGGGCCACCATGGTATATATCTATCATCCAACATCTCGATCATGTGTAACTCACCGTGATGAAGTGAGGATACAAAAATCAACCTGATACAAAACTCAGGTTGACCTTTCTGCATGAACTTAAAGGTTTTAGCAGTAATCTTACATTATTTTCATTGGTGTGGCCCATCAAAGGTTTCCATTAGGCTATCATCTGTATGTACGGTTCAAATAAGGTTTTTTATCTAATTGACGGATAAAAACCTAATCCAAGACTTATGTAGACCTTTATGCATGAACTTAGAGGTTTTAGGCATAATTTTACATTATTCTCATTGGTGTGGCCCATCCTAGTTTTTCACTAGGCTATCATTTGCATGTACGGTTCAAATAAGGGTTGTCATCCGATGTGGATTTACACATACAACCCCCACGTGGCTCCACAAGAAATGAGAGGATGCCGAGCCTATTGAACATGCACGTCTCTTGGAAATCTCATCTGAATTTATCATTGACGAGAACCCTCCGCCAACGATAACAAATGAAGGAATACATGTCTATACATACCTTTTCAAAGGGATCACCTTCCATTTCGTAATATTAGAAAACAACGTAGACCCAAAAGCCCTTTTAAATCACATATCCAAAAAAATGCTAGCTTCTTTAGTGGATCCTTATATTTCATTCATGGAGCCATAATAATGAGCATGTCCCCTGCCTGCTAGAGTACTTGGAAAGCCTCAACTTAGTAGGTATGGTTTGATAGGCTTAACTCCCTTAGTGGCTTGTCTTAATATTAATAAATCTTATATAAAGAGTTTGTTATACTATTGTATAATTTGAATTAAATTATTCAATCTTTCTTTGTGGGTAGATTTATATACAATACCCAATATCCTATAAAATGCATCGAAAGTGAAGAGAAAGTTAGATAGTTTATTACTCTTATTTTATTTTTTATTGTAATGCTCAATCCTGCTTTGGTATTATATTATCTTGAAGGATATCATTATGTTAGCTAACATTACTGAATTTACAATTTTTGTAAAATAATTAAATTGAATATATAAGGATAGGCTGAAGCGCGTGTGATGACGTTGTCTTTAAAGCGTTATTCGCCCATTCTAAAAAAGATTGAGAATGCTGATAAGTTTCAGACAAACAACTTATAGGATACGACGAGCCTGGGTGCGGATCTGCATTCAACAAATACGAAGAGCTACAAATGGAACTTTGTACACAATTTTCTGGCAAATAAATAAAAGGAAAAAAATAATACCAGATTCAGAAAGAGAATTAGAAAATTTTAGACCGCTTCATTGGTCTGTTTCTTAAGGTCTTCTGGATAAGGTTCATATGAACCTTGTTGACTGATCAGATTACATCTGTTGCTCTTTTCTCTGGTTCGTAAGTGAGTATGGTTTGAGTGTTGGTGATATTCAGTTGAACCATCTAGGCACTGTTTATATAAGCTAGGTTGACTTACCGTTTTGGTCCAAGGTCATAAATCAATATGATTGTTTTATAGTTGTTGGTGAGAAACAAGCTGTTATTGGCAGTTTCTGTCTGTTGTGCATGTGGGAGTTACACTTTACTCCAACGGTTAGTTTTCAGCTTCTATAAAATCCACACAGGTCTCATTCCCTGTTGCACCGCGACTCGCATCGATTTGCGTAAGGTCATGAAGGAGCGACCCATTTGTGCACGTGCGAAGTGAGAAGTGCAAAGTGCGCAACTAGCGCCTTTACAGCCACACAACCTCAGATGCCCACGCCCTCGCACTGAGCCCGAGCACACATGGGTGTTCTAGTGCAAAGCACTAGAACATGTAAGTCTCAATACTTCACGGATCAACTAAATAAATATAAATGTACTCCATACCTCACATATAAAAACTATTTTTTCTTATCTCCTTTCCAATATAAGAATATTCCCCCCAAAAAAAAAGAAGCCAAAATGTAATTTATTTCAAAAAACACTTATACATATTTATATTTTTTATTTATTTAAAAATATTTTTAATCAATATTTTTCACAACAATTGATGTTTAGAAGCCTCTTACATAGTACATCTCAAGGTGAGTTATAATTGTTCTTCTTTCAATTAATATAAATCTACTCATAAAGAAAGCTTGAACAATTTAATTCAAACTATATAAGAGTATGATGAAAAACCCTTTTCACCTTCTAATTCAGAAGAGGTAAATGAGTACCTATATAAAGAATTAGAGATAGTAGCTCGAAGTTAACAAATGAATCTCCTCTCTTATAGTAAATAATAACAGAAATGCATCTAACGTTGTGAACACTGTAAACTTGTAATCTTTTCACTTTTCCTTTACCTATATAAAGAATTAGAGATAATAGCTTGAACTTAACAAATGAATCTCCTCTCTTGTAGTAAATAATAACAGAAATGCATCTAATGTTGTGAACACTGTAAACTTGTAATCTTTTCACTTTTTCTTTTATAAGTCGTCTTCGATTTTTTACTTTTACTGTGGAATGGATTCGATTTTGTATAACCTCGAACTTGAATTTGAACTCAACTCAAGTTGGCCCGAGCTGCCAACCAAACCACATCGAGCTAGCTAATCAAGCTCAAGGACCAAGTTAAGCTGAACTTGAGCTAGGGTTGGCTGCTAATTGAATCGAGCCGAGCTATGCCAAGCTCGACCCAATGTCTATAGCTCTAGTTCTGATAGTTTCATGGACTTTTAGCCCCACTTTTAAGCTATCAAATGGTGTCCAAATGACATGATTCCAAAATCCTTTGAAATATCACTTACTTATCTTTCTAATGAGAAAGTTATGACAATTTTCATGTGATTGCTTTCGTTTTCATTTCCATGTATGATACATGCTATGATGGACTTTGTGTACACTTTTTAGGTTATCAAATGGAGTTCAAATATGATGATTTCAAAGCATTTGAAAATTTATCAACTTATCTTTCCAAGAGTAAAGATCACCCCAATCTAACATTTAATGAGAGAGTTATGACCATTTTTATAAGATCGCTCTCGCTCTCATTTCTAGGTGTGATCCATGCCATAGTGGACTTTGGGTTCACTTTTACACTATTAAATTATGCAAAATAAAATAATTTCAAAGCCATTTGAAATTCAACAAATTATCTTTCTAACGAGGATAAGATTACTCAAATCGGACGTGTAACAAGGTAGTTATGAACATTTTTATAAAAAGTATCTTAGGTGTGATTCTAGTCTCCCAAGTACAATCCACATATCTCAGGTACGATCATAGTATCCCATGTGCAATACTAGTGTCACAAGTGTGATTCCAAGACCCTAGGTGTAATCCATAGCTCCCATGTGCGATCCTCTCCTTCCCCACCTCCTCCTCCCTATCAATCTTTTTCTTCAACCTCAACTCCCTCCCCAACAACAACCCAATAGGAAACCTTATTAATTTTACAATTTAAAACCAATACATATTTGTAGTAAATTGAATGAAGGCAATCCCGACCACACTACAATGGTCAACACTCACATGTTGACAAATATGCATTACAAAAAAAATATTTTCTATACTATTAAATATTAATACATCAATCAATCATGCATATAATATATTATACATTCAAATACAAACAATTAATACACGTCGTCTTCTTCCTTAGATTTATCGTTCATATATTTAACTTATGTGGCCTTTTTAACTGCCTATCTATTTTCGTTTCTTAATCTTTCTTCTTCTTCTTTTTTTTTTTTTTTTTTTTATAAAGAAAAAACCTATTTGTAACTAGTTCAGATGCCACTCTTTCTTCCACGTACATAGCTTTGACATATTGCTGGGGAGTGGCTTGCATTATTACTTAATCTTGTGGTATAGCAACTTTTGGCACATTGTACTTCCTATGCTGTTGCACTTTCATGAATTGCCATTTGCAACTCCACAAACACTACAAACACGTTAAACTCTCCAACGGCAGCATTTTCAACATTTCTTCCATTTTCAAACTCGCCAACGACGATCCAATTAATACCAATAAAAAAAAAGTAATAAAACAACCATCTTCTTCCTATTATCATCCATATGAGGAAGTCAGAAAATGAAAATGTGATAGCAAACATGATGATTAGAGGTGTACACGAACCCAGCTAGCTCAGTTAGCTCGCTCGACTTGACTCGAAAAAGCTTGATTTAACTTAGTTCGAAGTTGAGTTCAAGCCGAGTTAAGCTGATTTTTTGAGCTCGAAAATGAGTTCGAGCTGAGTTGGAGCTGGCTCAACTCGACTCGACTCGACTCGGATCGAACCAGTTCAATGACGTGGTTATTTTGATATTGATGTTGCTCACCAAGTGTTTGATGAAATGACTCAAAGAAGTGTGGCCGGTGGCAAGGAAGGTATGTATATGAAATCAACACCCTTTTTTCTTCATTTTTATGTTGCTTAGAACGTGTTTGATAAAATACCTGTAAAACTATTGCTGCCATCTTAAATACAATGAGATTTTGAAGGTGCAGTATAGGTATCTGTGAAAATTCTGCAATGGTGAACTCTGCTCGATCTTGGCTTCAACTGGCCCATGATCGAATTGAGCCGAGCTAACTAGTCAGGCTTGAGGACCGAGCCAAACCGATTTCAAGCTGAGGTCAGCTAGTGGCAAGCAGAATCGAGCTGAGGCCAGCTCCACTCGATTCGACTCGATGTTACACCCCTAAATTGATGATGAGGACATTTTCTTAACACATAGTCATTGAAGATCACCGAAAGAATAATGGTCACTGAATAATCATAGGAGGTTGGTCATCGCCTTAGAAGCGACAGTTCTAACAACCGTTGGGTGGTGGTCTCCCTCAGAAGGAAAAAACAACCATAACATCAGCTCTAGCCATGAGCATTTTAGTTGACCATGAGGAGAAAAGTTGGAAAGTTGAGGTCAAAGCCTTGCAATGGCCAAACCCCAGTAGTCTAAACGTTAATTACATGTTACAAAAACCGGTTCAACACCATTTCTTAAATGGTTGTGACTGTTCAACCGTACACAAGGCTGAGTTATAAAAAATCTGGTCCGTCCAGACAGCTGAATTGTGGGAGGAGACAACTCACAAACTGCCTCCATAAGATTTTGTTATCATCTGATCTTGACCTTCAAATTTATATCACTCAATGTATTACTTTTAGCTGTCCATTTAATACCCATCAATTGGACGGTGAGGATGACTTGATGAACATATTGCAAGAGATATACTCCATCCACAACGTGCACAGTAATTTGGATGGTCTAAATGTCTTTACACGAGGATGAATCCCCTGCTACTTTCGAAATGGTGGTGAAGGTCAATTTCGTGCGTTGAAAAGTTCGTATTTACACGTAATGACATGACAAAAGATTTTACAGAAATGGCCGAGAAACGTGGGCCTGGAATCACCTGCATCTGACATTCGGACACGTAAGTCTCACGGCTACCACACCACAGAAACAGTGGTGATTGAATGCCCACCGTTAAAAACTTTCTGCGGGCCACGAAAGTTTTGGATTAAGCTGATATTTATATTTCCATTCATCCACGTCTGTGTGACATTATCAACACGTTAGATCGAAAGCAAACGTTAAGGTGGGCTATATATATATATATATATATATTAACGGTGGGCATTCATTTACAGCTTTTTTCCGATTGTGTTGTCTATCTGAGATTTGGATCTGAATTAAATTTCACCTCAGACCCTCAATTGATCTGGAAAATGGGATGGACGGCGTGGATGTACAACACATCTATCAAGGTGGGCCCCACTGTCACGGCGTGAACGAACTCGGTATCGAAAAATCACGCTAAAAATAAAAATATACAATTTAAATTTATGGAAAGGAATTCATTAATAGTTGGTTGTTCGTCTGTCGCGACTCAGAATGCAACGTGCATCGGCACCCACTGGATCTTACGTGTTGAGATTATCTGATGTTTTCAACCGTCTATATTCTTGATAATATTATAAATAAGTGACCTTCCCATTATCATATTCAACGAATGATCCTGACCTTTGATTTTTTTGGAGTTGAATGCGAACCAGTGAACACTTTTTTTTTCATTGTCTTAAATTCATTTATAGATAGTTAAAATATCATCCTTTCAGCTTAAATTTCTTGTGGAGGATTGAACATCATAACTTCCGAAATATGGACGGTTTAGATAAGCAGATCACTTTATATGTGGGCCCATGAGCGGCAACACATGTTGCATACTGAGTCGCGCGGAGGAAAAAGGAAGTAAAATTTTAAATTATTTGGCGTTAATGTCGAGATAACCCGTGATCGTTGAGTGGATTTTGCCATATGGAAGGAGACACCGACTCCGTTAATCGTGCGATGAACCAGGTCCAGTTCATTGCTTATCTACTGTACACGTTGAACTGTAGTTTGTGAGTCCAGACTGCCCATCTGAAAGGCCCTGCGCCAGATGGCCCACTGTTGGAAAGCCACCATGATCATTCAATCCTAGCCGTCGAATCCGTGAATGTTCAAAAGTATTGCAGAAGCCCCAAACACCACATTCAAAGTGAAAACGCTCAAGACCCTTCAAGTGGGCCACGCCTAGGTGGAAAGCAGATCTTTGCACTTTGTTAACAAGCACGCGCGACACACTTGTGGACTTTGACGATGAATAATAGGGCCCACCAGATGGACGATCCCAATTCAAAGGTGAGAGTGTATGGACGCTGAGATGCAACGGACTAGATCTTGTCAGTCCGTCGAGACGAACCGAAACCATCCTCCCGCTGACAACAAACGGCCGCGTCTGGGGACTCGGGGATGGTGGGATTGGATGGAATGCAGGGGCCCGCATAACAGCACCCATCCAGTTCCTACTTCTCAACATCTTATAGCAAATCAATGATCTGGACCATTCATCAGCTAGGGTGCATTTTCAACTTTCCCTGGACCAAAAACAACATTAATCCGATGATCAGGAAGGCCAAAATCGTCTGGAAAAAATGGACGGTCAGGATACAAGTCAAATCGAAACTGCATGTGTGAGTCACTTGATGAACTGATCACCATGGTTTTTGAAATACAACCACCTAATGATAGCCGTAATGTGTGACACGTGCGCCTTCACACGTGGGAGCGGATTAGGTGAGACCCGGATCCACCAAGGTGGGTGGGACCCCTGACCGCGGGGCTCACAGTGACGTATGTACCTTAAATCCACACTGTCCAACTATTTTGAAAGCTCATTTTAGTGCATGATACAAAAAATGAAGCTGAATCGAATCTTAGGTGGACCACACTACAGGAAACAGTTGTGATTGAATCCCACCATTAAAAACTTTATGGATACCACCGGAATATTTATTTGTCATCCAACCTGTTGTTAAGGTAAAAAAAACACTTAGATGAAAAGACCACAAAAATATCAGCTTGATCCAAAGATTTTGTGGTCCACAAGAAGTTTTTAATGGTCAATCACCGCTGTTTCCTGTACTTTAGTCTATCTGGGATTCGGAACTACTTCATTTTTTGGATCATGGCCTAAAATGAGCTTTCAATACGGATGGACGGCGTGGATGTAGTCACATACATCACATGGGTTGATATGGGGTCTCACCTCATCCTCTCCCTCACACGTGGGAACCCAGCCTCGCATGCATGCGATCCGGGTCCCGCATTCTATCAAAACACCTCTAAAAATAGCGGCCGCGCTGAATTCTCCTCGAATACGGTGAAGCTCCGACTCTTTCTTTACGAAAAATCTCTCTCCAATCCCACGGGAAACTGAAAATTTCCCAAAATCCCCGTTTTTCTCTTTAATTCCGTTCTCGCAGCAAGTAGGCAGGTCTACCACATCTCCTATGGCGCACGACGAGCTTCCGATCCCCATATTCTCCTCCTTCGAGCCTGTCTATGGCGAAGGATCGCAGCTAGACGAAGCTCAGATCCGATTTGACAGACTGAAATCGAAGTTCGTCGAGGTGTTCGGCCACCAGCCGGATCTCTTCGCTCGATCTCCAGGTTCTGTTTCTCTGCTTTTGCTTCTCCATCTGATCTTCTGATTGTTGGAGGTAGCATGAAATCAGTAATTGCGATATCGCGAATTTTTCGGATCTTGCAGGTCGAGTGAACTTGATCGGGGAGCACATCGATTATGAGGGCTATTCCGTTCTGCCGATGGCCATACGGCAGGATACGATCGTGGCCATCCGTAAACACGATGCTGGAGAGAGTCCGAAGCACCTTCGGATTGCAAATGTCAACGAGAAGTATACCATGTGCACTTACGAAGCCGATCCGAGCCAGGTAATTTTCTGGACATACATGCATTGGATGCAGCAGGCATGAAAAATCGATGGTTATTAAAAAAAAAAAAAAAAAAAAAATTGACTGTTGACTGACATGTGTGGCCCGCCTGATTATCTGATGAATGGCCCTGATTTTGGGCAAATCCATGTCGTTTTCTTTGGATTTTGTTTGCTTTATTGGAATTGGAATTATGAGAATAGATAAAGAAATGGTCAGGCGTGTATTTGTAGATGCATTTTTTAGTCTGTTTAAGCTGGGTTGAATGGTGTGATACTCTGTCATTGTCATGGATCACATGCATGTGTGTGTCCACTTTATACAGTCATTCTATCCACCCAATCCATACATTGCCTGAAAACACGCTGATCTGATGATCCCATCTGACAAATGGATGTTTTCTGGTTGAATTCAGACTGTTGACCATTTTTCATATTAGCTGTTCATTTGATGGCCACTGGCTGGATGGTTAGGATCATCCAGTTAATCTGACTTTTGGATTATGAAGTGTGGGGGCCATGATTTGGATGGTTTTGATTGAGCTACATGTAGGGCACATTTACAGTTGTGCGTATGCTTGCTATCCATTTTACTCTGGTAGATAATGGTACAATTCCTCTTCATCTCACACCAATAGGCGTCCTCCCCTACTGGGGGAAGCTAATTGAGACTTTTTCATGGGATCTTGAATTCGTAGTTATTGTGGTAGTTGATTCGAGACAGTTTCTTCCTAAGACAAGCCATTGCATTTCTTTTGCCTTTGTACCTTTCATTGCTTCTACAAGCATTTGATGGCCGCTGGCTGGATGGTTAGGATCATCCAGTCAATTCAACAACGCTCACGCATCGGCTCTGACTGTGGGATTGAAAGCAAAAAAACTTCTAATTGAATGGGCTTCGAATGTGCCTGTCCTATCTGGCTTTGATTTTCTCTTTTTAGGCTTATAGTTTCCCTTTTGTGCTTTCGCTTTTCTGCTATCTCAGCAGCTCTGTCTGTATCTTTTTTTCCCGCTTTCGATATATTCCTGTTACTTTAAAAAAAGAAAAGAAAAGTGGGGGGCCATGATTTGGATGGTTTGGATTGAGCTACATGGAGTGCACATCTATAGTTTTGTATGTATGCATGTTATCCACCAGATTATGATACAATTGCTCTTAATCTCACACTAATAGACTGGCCATTGCATTTCTTTTGCCTTTGCACCTTTCATTGCTACTACGAGCGTTATTTGAAAGCTCATAAGCTTTTGCATCTTTGCAGGAGATTGATTTGAAGAATCACAAATGGGGCCATTATTTTATTTGCGGGTGAGACATGAAACTTCAATTTTGGTTTAAGCTGCTTTTCTCCATTTAACCTTAACTTCTGACATCGGCATCAAAGCTTTAGCTGAAGTTCTTACTATCTCTTAAGAAGGATATTCCAAAATAAGTACATTTTCGATTAGTTTAACTTGAATGCTGGAAAGATTTATGGTCGTACATATCCTCATCATTCGACATGTTTATAGATTTCCCTCGAATTGGTTTCTGATGGAAATTATCTTTTGGGATGTATTGCAACTACAAATGATCTTACTCTTTTTCATGAAACATTTTCCTTCTCTGAAACAAATCTTGCAATCTTTGAACATCCTAACATTGGTGTTCAAGATCTTCTCGCACCCTTGACTTTTGGATCTTACATTGGAGTATGGAATGGACAATCTGTGGGAAACCTAAATTACATCTCCATTTTCTCTCAGTCAAGCTATAGGACATTTGGTGCATGTTCTCGGATGTGTATTTTTTTAAAAAAAAATCTAAGAGGTGTGTCTAGGCACATGCTCATGTGCATGTTTGCTCTTATTCTTCTCTAATATTCTGAACTATTATGTTCCTTGACGACGTAAAATGTCCTGCAGGTACAAAGGATTTTATGAATTTCTTAAATCAAAAGGAGTCAATATCGGTGAACCTGTTGGGCTTGATGTCATGATTGATGGAACTGTTCCTACAGGTGTTGTTTCTCTGCCAGTTCGATGCCTATTTCATAATTAAAATGTTATTGCTGCTTCATACCAAATATTTAAATTAAATAGCTCTTGTAATAACAAGTTATTTTCTTATGAAACGGAATAACTTTCATTCTACATCTTGCTCATGCAGGGTCTGGATTGTCCAGCTCAGCAGCATTTGTCTGCTCATCTACCATCGCTATAATGGCTGTGTTTGAGAAAAACTTCCCAAAGGTTAGTCCTGTTTTTTCTCTTTCTCTCTCTCTCCCTCTCTTTTTTAAACCTCTTTGCTCTGTCTCAAAATTTTCTCTGTTGTAATGCATGCTTTTGTCTTAATACCCATTTATTATTAAAACTACTTCTAAATGAAAATTTATTTTAGTATTGACATGCTGTCATGCTCATTTTTTAATGAATACCCATGTTTTCTAATTTCAAGATACTGATGATTACCATTTGGACCCCCTTGTCATCCCATGTAAAGAAAGATTAAGAGTAAAATAAAGTTATCGAAGGTATTTCTATGTGAATTGGCTTAATATGTTGATTTTAAATGAAGTAAACAATCCATGGTAACAATTTCCTTGGTTAAGATTTTCTCCCAGCTTAATATTTTCTCGTTTATAAGTTTATTTGTGGGCCAAATTGGTGGCAATGAGCAACCATTTGAGAAGAACCATTCTATTTGTAGAGCCTAACCAAATCAAGTCATATGATGCGGACCAGCTATCGGTCTCCTCTATGAAGTTTCTCATTATTCTCATTCACTATTTTTTCAGAAAGAAATTGCCCAAGTTGCATGTGATTGTGAGCAGCACATTGGGACACAGTCGGGTGGAATGGATCAGGTGAGATATCACTTGGCACACAATTATCCTTTTTTTACTATGTTGCCCATGAAACTAAAGAAATTCATATTAATTTTCTCTATCCTATAATCTTTGATTTTGTACATCCTCTTAGTTTCTAGTTAAATTGAAAATTTTATGTTTTTTTTTAAAGATTTTATAAAGTTCAACTGTCTGACTTTGCCTTTTGTACTATCTATCCTTACTTGACATCGAGGAATTATTTTCATCCATCTCTGTTTTAAAATTAAGTTTAATGTTATATTGTCTTGCATGTTCTTGGTGCATGCTGAACGGAGATCAAGGAACATGATTTTGGGATTTCTCATCAGCCTATTTGTTATTGTAGTCTTTTCATTTCTGACGTTTGATTACAATTGTGACCCTACTTCCTCTTGTTGAAATGAAAGTCCAAAATTTTCTTATAGATGAAGTTTCTTACTTTATACAATCTATTGTGGTTTTGCAGGCAATCTCTGTCATGGCCAAGTCTGGTTTTGCTGAGTTGATTGATTTCAATCCTATTCGTGCAACTGATGTGAAATTACCTCCTGGTGGATCTTTTGTGATTGCTCATTCTTTGGCAGAATCTCAGAAAGCAGTAACTGCTGCAACAAATTACAACAACCGGGTTGTAGAATGTCGGCTTGCAGCTGTAAGTTTTGAATTTTTCACCGAAACATGGAAAAAAAATAACTTGGTTCCATGATGTCCTTATTCATTTCGCACCTCTTATCTCATAAGATATGAGAACATTTTGTCATCCTCGGAGCTAAATGTAGACAAAAGGTTTTATTCTGGAGTGCCAGTTCAACCAGAATATCTATTTCTTTGTTCCTTGATAGGATAGATGAATCTCAGTGTAGATCTTGACTTCCTAAAACCTGGGGATGCGGGATGCCCTGTTTTGAATGGTAGCTGACCTTGGATTTTGTTTTCTGGAAATTTGGATATAATGGCTATTGGAATGAAACTACTCTATCTGCGGGGTTTTGTGCAGTAAGGTGGATGGTGGTTAATGATTGTTTAATGTCACACACACAGATAATATCATAATACATTAAGAAAACCTTTTAAGTTTTCTTGCAGGAGTATGATCACAAGTCCTACAGTCCTATGGAATGGGATACGTGTACCTGTTCTTCAGTTGGGTTCCATGGACCGCATGTGTGCGTTGAATGTGGCCTGCTAGGCTGCTTCTCAATTCGCTCCTTTGATTGGTCTATTCGATGAATGGACTACTTTAAGTTTCAGGACTTGACACAGAAATGGGTCGGCCTCCCTGATCATGACCTTTATCTCTTCTCCACCTGCTTTTTGCACATTTCAAAGGAGTGCCATCACATGTGTCAACAAATATCATGGGTTTTGTGCATGCTATGCTTGTATCATGTGCCCTGTGGAGTTCTCATATTCTTGCACACAGTTCAAGTGCTTCCTCAGAGAGAGGACAACATGTCACTGGTTGGCTGCATATAGTTTATCCCTTTAATTGATGGCATGTTTCATTGTTATTATAGTGTCACTACTACATCCCTGTTCTTGGATGTAACAATTGCAAAAGCTTAAACTCTTACTTTGGATGACATTCATAACATCATATAGAGTTCTTCCTGTTTCCTATGTCCACAAGGTGGAAAACTCATTTCTTATTCTTGGGTCCATTTTAATATCCTATTACATCTCTACTGCTTACTGGATCTTGGTTGGTTTGGGCTTGTGCTTCAAACTTGTTGGGCCGGGTCTTTTTTTTAGCCCTTATCTCACCCTGCCCATTGAAAACCCGAACT
The DNA here is from genome assembly GCA_030180095.1 of Magnolia changhungtana. NCBI lineage: Eukaryota > Viridiplantae > Streptophyta > Magnoliopsida > Magnoliales > Magnoliaceae > Magnolia > Magnolia changhungtana. Next base: position 6,789,238 of record JASAUF010000378.1, read on the forward strand.
ACTATATCAACCACACTTTGGCTGTTGGGAGGCTGTTTGGGTTATTTTAGACTCTGTAAACTCTCTATTACTGCTAATAGTATTTTTGCATTCTATGTTACTAATTCCGAATACAATGTTGTTCCTGCAGATTGTCCTTGGTATAAAGTTAGGGATGAAACCAAAAGATGCAATCTCCAAAGTGAAAACTCTCTCTGATGTTGAGGGTTTGTGCGTATCTTTTGCTAATAGCCGTGATTCTTCTGATCCCGTGCTCGCTGTTAAGGTATTCATTTTTCTCTTTTTAGTTATGTTTGGAATTGGATTTAGAGAGACTGTGTGTTTGCGCGTGTTTATGAAAACGTAAGGTGGTGATTGAGTTCTCGCAACAAAGTGGCAATCAACTTCAAACTGTTTTTTCAATCATGAAAACTGGATTTGTGCTGAATGGAATAATTGTTTATACCGTTTAGAGAAAACTGTGCACCCGAACAGTTTGGAATTTTTGCCAACCTCCTAAGTGTGGCCCATTGATAATCACTGTTTGATAACCTCCATGTGGTAGGATTAGAGTTCCTGTTTCCTTAAGCTAATAGACTTTCAATGCACCATTGGTCGATAAACTTTTCTTATACAGGAATTTCTGAATGAGGAACCTTATAAAGCTGAAGATATTGAGAAAATTACAGAGGAAAGTCTCACATCGATCTTGGGTAATTCACCAACTTCGTTAGCTGTACTTAGAGCTGCGAAGCATTTTAAGCTATTTCAGGTAATTACTTTAATACTGTACTGTGTTACACGAACTGCATATGCTTTACTTATTACAAGTCTCCACCCGGTTTACATCTCTTGTTGCGTCATGTTCTCCATGTTTTTTAATGATCCTTTGTTAAGGAACTTCATTTTTTTTAATTTTAATTTAAATATGCTGGTAAGATCAATTAGTGGTGACTTGGACTTGCCTGAATGTCAAGCAGTTAGCAAGTTAGCATGCACCATCATTTACTCCATGCTTTTAGTAGGTATATTGTAGTTCACCAATCTGTTTTTTTTTAGTTGAGCGTCTGACTTGGATTGATATTTATGTTCCAGCGAGCCTCCCATGTATACTTAGAAGCTAAGCGTGTTCACGCTTTTAAAGAAACTGTGCAATCAAAACTCAGGTTTGTCTCATTTGTCAATCCATTTTAATCTTGTAGACACACATGACATTATTGCGCACATCATTGAACAGTTTATGTGAGATGTATATTTCATTTAGCACAAGAAACTTACATGTATCTCGTAAACAACTAGTAAATATCTTTGATTCTTTTCCTATAATTTGGAAGAAGGTTTTAGTAAAATGAAAAAAGGAAAAAGATATTACCGCTCAAGGATACAGTCACACATCATTAGTGTATTGCATTCAACTCCATGATCTGAGCTCGTCAGCTTATACATTAATTTCACAATGAATTCCTTCCATCAGAACCAACAGGATGATTGTCTGACAAATTGGTACTTCGGATGGATGTCAGTCTTAACTCTTCTGCCATCTCACAGTCACATCATATAAATAATCCCAGTCACAACATATAAATAATCCCTCTGATCCAAACTGGATAATGTTGGCACTTGTTACCATCCCTTCCCTCTCTAACATGGGCTCGTCTTTCCTTGTTTGAGCAGATCCTCCCAGTTCGTCCTGGTCTTTTTTTGGTAACAGAATCAAGGAATTTCATTAGCAAATGAGAAAAAAAAAATATAATAAATAAACTTCCCTATGTTAAAATTCCCCCAGTACACCACTTCGGCCAATGTGCGGGCATGATCATTTGCCTTTCTTCCAACATGGAAGGCAACAGTGCTAGCTTCTTCCGGAGTCCAGTCCTATTGTAGGCAAGGTGGGATTCAGACCCAAGTTGTCATGATTGTGACTCGGTACTATCAATTGAGAGCTAAGGGCTTCATCTCAATTTCAATCAACTGATGTGTTAATAATGAAACTTCAACAACAAATCCATCCAATAGAGAACATCTGGTGCCCTTGTTGCACTGCACATCCTTAATTTTTTTAAAAAAATCCAGGTGTCCTTTTGTGACATTTTGACCAACGCTCATCTTGAACTGTGGAATAAGAAAATAAAGATCGAATCAACCTTTTTCCTTTTTAACTTATGATGAATCGAGAGAAAAATAGGAGAGGATGACTGTAACAAGTTGGTCTTATGCATCCTAACAATAGGTGGCATCAGGATTGAGCTGAGATGTAGATAAATGAGTTTCTTGAACCGTTGAACAAGAACGAGATGTTCAAATTAGCCTCTCTTTTCCTCTTTATGTATGATGAACGAGGGAAGAAATCAGAGACTACGACTTCAACCATTTAGTTTTGCTTGTGCTTCCATACAAAAAGTGGCTGTCGGGATTTAGCACCACAGCCTAATAATGGGGACATTCTCAATCACATGTATTGTCTTTGTAGCGAAATTGTAGCCATTCAAGGACTCAGATCTATTGATGGGTTTAAGCATGGATTGACCATATAATGCACGTCCAAGAAGTTCAAAGAATTGATCTGGAGGTAAATATCATATTTCTAAAAATCTGGTGACTCGACTCCAAAACTTAGCTTAGTCAACTCTACTTGACAGAACTTGAGCCGAGTCACTAGGAAACTCGCCAGGACGATGTCCTGGTTCTGACGTAACAAGACTTGTTGAGGCAGCTCGCCAACTTGGTTGACTCTATGCTACTTGGCATGACTTGATCCAGGTAACTTGGCTGTGAGTTTGTTTGTTTGTTTTTTTTTTTTTTTTTTAAAAAAAATAAAAATAAAAATAAAAAATTAATAATAATAATAAGAGAAGGTGAAATATGAGGTTTGAACCCACAATCTTAGGGAAGAGAACAAACTCATCTCCTAACATGCCAAGAGCTATTTGTCTGACTATTTTACACATTCTTTAATATTTAAGCCAATTTTAGAGATTTGTATCATCACTCTAAACATCCTCTAATTTATTCATTTAATATTGAGCCAAGTCAAATAAGGACTCAATCGAGTTTTCAAGTCGATCCAACCTGGCTGGATAATGAGTCAAGTTGAGTTTTCCAGTTTTTGAACTATGGTAAATATTAATTTGTTCCAAGTGACACCAACTAGAAGGGTTATTTTTGCAGTGATGAGGACATGCTAAAGAAGCTTGGTGACCTGATGAACGATAGTCATTACAGTTGCAGTGTTTTGTATGAGTGCAGGTATGAATCTTTCAGCATGTGCACGCATTATCCACAAATCAAGGCATGAATGCTTGCTTTCCCCTATATCTATCTATGCTTCCATTGAAGCACATGTAATCCTTGATTCTGCGTAGACTGCATTCACAAGTACTGCTTAAATATGTCAAGACATGCATTTTTTATGGGCAATGCTAATGAATCTGGTTGCTATTGTACTCGTCAGACCTAGCTTGGCCCACTTATTTCCACGCTGAAAATTTTTCTTGAGGTCCCCGACCTCGTGGCCCCAGACCTGGACATGCTTTTGCCTCTGTCCTGGCCCCCGTTGCAATCCTAAATCTACATTATCTTTTGACTACTAGTTTCATTCCCTAATCTTTTGTTTTTTTTTTTTTTTTTTTTCATTAGCTGTCCAGAGTTGGAAGAATTGGTAAAAATATGTCGTGACAAGGGAGCTCTTGGAGCAAGGCTTACAGGAGCTGGATGGGGTGGCTGTGCAGTTGCATTGGTGAAGGAGAGTATTGTCCCACAGTTCATACTTAATTTAAAGGTTAGTTCTTGATCGTTTCTAACTAGAATTTTCTACTTCACTGAGGAAAAACTTACCTTGCGGATTAGCCGGGGTGTCAATATACTGTGCCAGGTCCAGCCTGAGCCCAACCTGACAATAACCCGGTGTTATCCCAAGTTGGGCCAAACTTTTTAAACCCAAACCTGCTTGAATAGAAATTAATGTGGCCTCATCATCTGTTCTTCTCATTAGCATACACCATTCATAGTGTGGGGTTGTGTGCACATTGTAATAAGCCCACATGTGTACACGTGATCTCACGTCATGGTGTCACATATGCCAGCATGACCAACGAGCAATATCCAAGCCATCCATGAGTTGAGTCCAAGTGTGTAGATGTTTTCGCCCAACAAGATAAGAGTACATTCGGAAAGTAGGCCATGGTGTTAGAAGATGGTTGGACGGGTAACAAAACTTCAACCAAGTTTTTTCCAATCATAGATTTGTTTCATAAACTGTAGCCTACCTGATGAGTGGACTGACCTATTCTGTGGAGAGCATCTCCACAGTGGCACCCTGATGAATGGACGATAAATTATCATCCAACTGGCATGTAATTAGCAGACTTGTTTGTAAGAGACATCCAACCCATCCAAAAGGTTGGCCCCACCATAAAGATTGGCAATTGTGCATTGTTTACTACAGGGTGGCCTCAGGATGAGTGGACAGGCATGATTTGCATCAGGTGTTTTTCATGGTGGCGGGGCCAATCTTTTGGACAGACCGGATGTTGTACACACCTGACCCATTGCTGATTATGTGCTAGTTGGATGGTGACTCTGCTGTCCAATTAGTTGGGTGTGAGACCTGGTGTGAGTGAGGGAGGGAGGGAGAGAGATTAATGTGTAGTTCTTATCATGGCTTACTCCTAGCCCAGCCTGGCCAGTTGGTGGATTAGTGTCGATGTGCCTGGCTTTAGACACGGACCAACGGTCCTACTAGGCCTAGCACCTGACCCATGGAGGGCTAGGCTTGAAGCATGATGAACAAGCCCAACCATTTCACAATGACAGTATGACAGCCTTCCTAGCTACTACCAGAAATTTCTCTACAGATTCATCTTACTACAAAAAAACCTCAAACAATCTCTTGGAGTCCCATAATCAAGGTTTAAGTATTGTCCAAAACTTGGTATATATCGCCCAGTCTGTTCCAGTATCACCCATGAATGATTCAGATCTATCAGCCCCGTGTCAGCCTGAAACAGCCCAATACGGGGTGATACGTAACGGTATTGGTGGTGAACGATATGTTATGTAACACACCCATTTCAAACCTATCATTTAAAAGTGCCAAAGCAATCCATTCTCAATCTATAGAAAACCTTGCAATCCTATACATTCCCCAAATTGAAAGGTGAATTATAATTTTCTATGCATTACCTCTGTCCTTGCTTGCATTTTTAATTATATTTCTACATCGTTTTGACCTAATCATTAAGACTCATGTCTTGTGGATTCTCATGGATCTTTTTTCTGCTAAAGTGCTCTCAATCATTTAAGCATTTGAGCAGAAACCAGTTTCTTTTCCCACCACAGCATATTTATTCTAGAATTACAAACCTATTTCATAAAGGTTGAATACTATATTGCCAATAGTAGTTTATAATATTGAAAAAGCAGAGTTCCATTATCACTAAACTTTTGTTTAGAATACTGCATTGGCTTATCTGGGACCCATATCTGTTGCACTGGAAAACTGTCGACCCCATTCTACCACCGTGCATGGATGGGGATCCCAACGTGTACTTCGAAATGTGATCTGTAATTACGATTTTTAAATGCGTGTTGTGTTTCCAGCATACCATCCAAGGATGGTGTGAGATTGGTGTTCACAGAATGTTGTTCTGTGCACATTTTTCCCTAGCATGTCCATGTCAGATATTATTGCCGGCTATTTATTGAAATACATGATTTATTTTTTTTTATTTTTTTTTTGTGTTTCAGGAGTCTTTCTACCACTCTAGAATTGATAAGGGTGTGATCGACAAGAACGATCTGGGCCTGTATGTTTTTGCATCCAAGCCGTCGAGTGGGGCCGCAATATTTAAGTTTTAAGCTCCAGTTGTGCCGTTGTTCCTCTTTTATAATCCTTGGTGGGTAAATGTCACTATCAATGTCGGATAACTTTGCAATGTTACGGAATAAATGCCTTTTTTTTTTTTTTTTCTTTTTTCAAGAAAAGATTCGACGTGTCTACGTTTGGAGTTGTGCATTTGTGAACAGGGTCACCATGGGCCCCACCATGGATTGTTAACCAGCCCGAAGGATTTTTTAGGCAATCCTCAATGCCGGATTTCAGGACAGAAATGGACGGGTGCAAAAGCTTAGATATCCACATCCAGTACGCAAGCCCAGCGGTTGGTGCACCTGAGTTTGGACCAGTTCACATGGGTGGTGGGGCCCACCTGATGAGCAGCCCTGATTTTGTTTGTAGGTGGAATTATCCTATAAACGCCTGTAAAATATTTTGGTGCACCTTCATGGCCATGTTGACCAGCTATAAGATTGGATGGTTGAGAGAAGGTTACGGACAGTCCACATTCAATGCATGGCTCGATATCACAGCCCCTTTCCTTCACATACAGGAAAAGTTCCCATTGATAATTGTCTTTTTGACCGTGATTCTTTAAGCAAAAGCTATCTCCACCGTTCATGCCTTTACAGAAAGTTACAACCACCACCAATCTTCAAAATGCCAGCTCAAGAGAGATGTATCTACGGAAGCCTTCACATGCAAAAAGGATCGAATACCTACCATTAAAAACTTCTTGACAACTACAAAAGTTTTGGATCAAGCTGATATCTATGTTTTCATTTCATCCAGGTCCCTGTGATCTTACCAACAGCTTGGATGGTAAGTAACCATTATGGTGGGCCCTAGGAAGTTTTTAATGATGGGTGTTCTATGACCACTGTTTCCTGTGGTGTGGTCCACTTTATATTTGTGTCTGCTTCATTTTTGGAACCATGCACAAAAATGAGCTGAAAAAACTGATGGACAGCTTGGATACGCAAGATATAGATCAAGGTGAGCCTCACGGTCAGGGAAACACCCACTAACATGTTACCCGGGTCACGCACGGATCATGTGGGCCACACCATATTGGATTCTCTGTTATCCTCACCCATTTTTATCATAAACGCGTGGCCCACTTGATAAGTGGGCCAGTCTGGTTAGGGGCAATTGCAATGACGAAAATGATAAAGCCTATTCAGAGCAGACCATGGATAGTACCGTTCGTTCACGTACAATAATAAAACATGAAACATGTCTTTTTGTCCTGTCCGTTGGAAGAGGATTAGGTACGGCGAGGCCACATTCCGCATGGTGCATCCGTGAACGTGGGGCCTACCTTGACGTATGTGTAGCATATCCACGCTGTCCATTCATTTTTCGAGATAATTTTAAGGAATGATCCAAAAAATAAAGCAGATCTAAATATCAGATGGACCACACTACAGGAAACAATGTTGATTGAATGCCCACATTTAAAAACTTCCTAGGACCCACTGTAATGTTTATTTGCCATACAACCCGTTTATAAGGTCACACAGATCTGTATGAAGGGTCCAAAACAAATATAAGCTTGATCCAAAACTTTCGTGGCCTAATGGTCAATCACTACTGTTTCCTGTAGTGTTGTCACCTGATATTTGTATTTACTTCATTTTTGGTCCCACGTCCTAAAATGATCTTAAACAAAGGTTGGACGGTGTGGATATACTACAAATACATCAAAGTGGGCCCCACAGTCAGGGCCCACTTTGACAACAATATGAGACGATAAAATCTCGCCAGATGGCTGAGATTCTTCTTCCATGATTGGTTAAGAGGAGCTTTCGTTATAATTGCTAAGACGTGCCAGACCCTCCTCACTTACACGTGGCAAAATGGGATGAGGATGGCGATTGTTCTGGTGGTGGGCCACTGCGCGGATAGGTTTTTTCCGAGAATCAAGTGGATTGGAATATGGTAGGTAGTTGTCACTGGCTTAGAAAAGAACGGTGAGAGCAACGGTCCACGTTCACCTATAACCGCTTCCAAAAAAAGAAAGAAAAAAGACGCGGTCAGAGTCGTCCGATCAATTTTATTTTTATTTTATAGTCCACCCATACGGTGGCCCATCTGATCAACGGTCCCGATCACCGGATTGTAGCGAGCAGACCACGTAGAATTTTTATGTACCATGTACGTGGATTGGAATATGTGGTAGGTAATTGTCACTGGCCTGGAAAAGAACGGTGACAGAAACGTTCCGCGTTCAATCATGGCCAAAAAAAGGATGCAATCAGAGTCGTCCGATCAATTTGAATTTTATTTTTTAGCCCATCCATACGGTGGCCCACCTGATCAACAGTTCCGATCACCAGATTGTACCAAGCGGACCAGATAGAATTTTTATGCACCCTCATCCACCATCGTCTGTCTAGATTTAAGTTAATCTGCAACCGTCCAAATTGGTAGCCACATTTTGGATGGATCATACCCCTTGAATCACATCGAAATGACAACACCAGCTATCAATTCACCAAGGCCCGAACTTTTGACCGTTTGGATTCACATATCTAAATCCCACGTGTACGACCTTTGGTTAAAAGAAATATCTTAAATGGTGTCCACCTCACACCAAATCCAAGCGCAACTATGGCTTTGCGGTGGTCCCCAGGTCTACCAAAAAGCCCTCAGCTGACTTAGTGCCCACACGTGTCGTGCGTGCACCAGCCCAGGCTCACGCGCTTGCCGTCTTTCACTCCCCCACGGTCCACGGATGGAGACGAATAAAACTTTGATACTCTGAAAGACTATGATGGTTGATACGCAGATATTCAGAAATTTCAAACATGAAATACAACATTTCAATTTAAACCATTCTAAGTATGGACCTAAAGTTTGATAGATCATAAATTAATAATGTAAACTTATTTAATTTCTTAAATGGACGACTTGTAGGCATTTAATCGACAGAGCAAGAAAATAGTCAATGATCCAAAATCAACAAGATAATATCCATAAATCAACGTTTAGAACGTATCGTTAGGTGTGAATTTTTTCATATAATCCATATTCGTGTATTCTCATTATCTGGATAGTTCAAATTAAGTAATTGTTAGGTAAATACGCAAGCTATTAGCGGCTGTGTATGAACCATGCAATCTGCCAGAGTAGAAAATAACTCCCCGCAGAGCCGCAGAGGACCCAAAGACCCTCCTTAATTCCCGCTTTATATCCTCTTCCAAAACAGATGTCGGCCCCACAATTTTCTTTTTCCCTTTTTACCCTTCTTCTTTACCGGAAATTCCATCTCCTCCCGTATATCCCTTCCCTCGTTCCAGAGATTCGAACGCGGGTCCCGATTTTTCAGCTATTTGCTGGAAGGACCCTGGATTTTCTTTTTCTTGTTTGCTTGAAACCCCCTATAATCCCATCGGGAGTCTTGCTTCTGTAGATCTAGGGTTTTCTCTGATTGCAGGTAAGGAGATGCTTTTCTTGGTTCTTTCTTCTTTTTTTTTTTGTGGTTTTTCAATTTCTGCATGTTTAGGGTTAGGGCTTTGTATTTTGGAGGTGCATTTTAGGTTTAGGGTTTCGTTTTTCCTAGGGTTTTGTGAGTTGCATTCTCTCTGTTTTTGCCCTTTTGATTTGGGGATTTTTTTTAATGGTCTTTTTTATTTGGGTTTTAGGAAGCTGCATTTTGAGTTAGAGTTTGTGTTCTAGGGTTTCAATGTTCTTCTATTTTTGTTGCTAATTAAGATTTTTTTTAAGGCTTCTTTTATTAAATGTTTGGTTATTTGGATATATTCTGTTGATTTTTCTGATTTTTTTTTTCCTTTTTTTTTTTTGTAAATGCAGGATCTTTGGATTTGGGGGGTTTATAAGAAATGGGATTTGGAGATTACTGTTCTGTGTATTTCCGGAATGCGATTTTGTAATTCTTCGATTTTGGGTTGAAAAAAAAAAAAACAGAAAATAATGATAGTGCCTTCAAGAAAATTAGGAGATAAGAGGAATTCGAGTTCTGGAAACACAATCGTAGAAATTCTCTGATTTTCAATGCAGGCCATTTTATATGTAAATTTTGAGATTTTACAGCGTCCCAATTGAGTGAATCAATATTTGCTTAGTTTCGGTTTTTAAGATGCATGTGAATCTGAATTTTCAGAAGGGAGAATCTACACTTACGGGTTGAATGGAGAAAGCTGAATTTTCTCATTAGTGAAGACAATCTCTAATTTCCATGATTTAGAAGGCAGGGAAAGGTCAACAAGGAGAGTAGTTTTGTTATGGACAATACAGATCCAAGAGAAAGAGATCTCTGTATCGATCTCGAAAGTGGTGCGACCACAAGTGAAGAAGAAGGACCGAGAGATGGAGTTGCCGGTTCCAGAAGGAAGAATTTGTTAGATAGGGTCTGGAGTGGATTCGTGAGCTTTGACGGATCAGTGAAAACTAAAGACGGCATAAGTCCACTTGAGAATTTGTCGAATCCTGACGAGGTTTGTGTCGAGAATGTAGGCTTGTTGATAGAGAGGTTTGGAGGAGAAGAGAGAGTGGGTTTTGTGGAGACTTCAAGGATAGAAAAACCAAAGAAGAAGAGCTGTAAAAAGCCTCCTAAGCCACCCCGTCCCCCAACAGCGGTGTCGTTAGATGCCGCTGACCAGAAGTTGGTCAGGGAGATCACTGAGCTTACCATGTTAAAGAGGGCGAGGGTTGAACGGATGAAAGCACTGAAGAAGATGAAAGATGGGAAGACAACATCATCCAGTAGTAGTCTCTGCGCCTTGGCCATTACCATCATCTTCTGCCTTATTATAATCTTGCAAGGTACATAGTTGTGAATTGCAATTTGAATGGATCTCTTTCAATCCAATTTCGAATTATTTCGAGTTTAGTTTGTGTTTTCGTTGATTTTCTTTGGATGTTAACCTGATCGAAATTTAGGGTGTTTGTCTCTAGATCTCTAGCTTTATATATATACAGCCGTAATGATTTCTAAGACATTCTGTCAGCAGCAGGAAACAAGATTTAAAATTCAAGACGAAATAGGAATTGAAATTTAGAATCATTTTATAAAACTCATTGTATTTGCATTTAACTATAAGGCTTGCTACATATTCATTAACTGAATTCATCAACTTTCAAAAAAACATTCATTAGCTGAATTCTTTTACACTAAATGCTATGCGATATATTGCAATTGTAAGTTTGTAGGAAATGAATGATCAATATGTAGGGAAGTGCAACTTGGGCAGGTTGAGTCGGGTTGAGGGTCAATTCGAGCCCAACCCAACCTCAAGAGGAACCAACCTGCAACCTGAATTCCAACCCAAGGTACCCAACCCGAAGTCCTCTATACTCAACCCAACCCTACTCAAATACACGTGATTTTTCCCAACCCAACCTAACCTGACCCATATTTGCTCAACCCAAACCCAAACTGAAAGCCAACCAGAATCCAAATCAGATTGGTGTTTTTCAACCCAAACACAACCCAATGACCTTGACAACCTGACTCGAACTCGGGTTTGGTCAATCGTGTTCTTGGGTTTACCTGAATCCAAGTTGCAGCCATATCTATTTTCTGATTTCATGGGAATATATGCATGATATTTATATATGATAAAGCTATTTCTTATATCTACTTGCACCTATCAAAGCTTTGGTTTTCCTGAGTCAACTCTCTAGAAACCTTACTACCCATTCTTGCACTGATACTATACCTAAAAATAGCAAGATTGAAGCGAGAAGCTGTCAGCTAAGCACTCACCTAAGATTTGAACCATATCAATCTATTGGGTTTTTACTGAACAGCGCTTGAAAATGAGGCGGTTTGCTTCTTTGCAGGAGCATTTTCCAGAAGCAGCTCAAATGTTCAATTTCAAGGGTCTCCTGAGGCTGCATTAGCGACAGGGAGAGGATTGATTTCGGTTCAGTATAATAGGAAAGTTCCTGCAAGAGGTACCATTGGTCCTGGATCTGGATCTCCCAGGTATGCTGCTTTTCTTTGCTTGATTTGGATTGTGTTGTGGTGGCATTTTACAGTATAGATGCATCCTATCTTTGTTGGAGAAATCGGTTAAAGTTGCTCAATTTCTCATGTCTGATGGAATGAGTGATTGATTGTTCTTGATTATTTATTCCCCACCATTTTTTTTTTCATTAATGAAATCTCAAGATCACTGCTGATCATTCTCTAGTAAAGTCCACTTGCATCACACAGCATCCCTGTGGTGTTTTGAAATGAACTTCGTGAGAACCTGTGTCGGAGAAGGAATCTATCAATCTTCTGAAGTCATCTATGCATGTTGATGAGAGCTCCTGAAATCTGCTGTGTTGCTTCTTCTTCTTCTTCTTCTTTTTCTTTTGGTGCCAAGTAATTTGGGTGTTTAAGTGATCAATCTCCTTCTCATATTCTTATTGTAGGATTATAGAGCCAGTCCCTGGGTCGGGCACTCGGGAAGAAACGAGTAGATTTTCAGGCTGACCATAACTTCGCCATAATGAAGAATTCCAAGAGTAAATATCTGAGATGGTGTCTTCGGGTAATATATGCTTGAACTTTTCTCGTTGTACACTCCAGTCTGTAACAGCTCATTGAGATGGTTTCAGTTGTATATATGAAGATGTTGTATGCCCATGAAGCTAGAAAACGATGAGGAAGGTGCCCCCATTTACAACAGCACAAGCAATCCGTTACTGCTTGCTGAAAATTAAGGTTATTTTAGTTATTAGGGATTTCTCTGGCATTTCAGCAGTTCCTTGCAATATATAGGCTTGTTGCTATGCATGGAAGATTCATGATATTACCTGAAAGATGACAAGGAATAGAGCATCTGACTCTCTTGTTCAGTTATTTTGAACTACTGGAGCATTTGATGGTCACATCGAGTTGAGTTCAATCGGGACACCTGGACATTTGATCGACCAATCTGGACTGCCCATTAGATCCAACATGTATATTGTGTGCTACCATGAAAGATATCATACCCATTATAAGAATCCAATCCGTCCATAGGATGGTTTTCTTTCTTATAGCCATTTGTTTTCCAAGCTATAGATGGAATAGTCAGGATGATCCTGATAAAAGTGATGCTTAAGAACCATAAGCAATCCAAGATGTCCCCTAACAAAATAAATGTCTCAAATTGTTTATGGAACCTATTTTTTAAGTAAATGATCTTGACCATCTATGTTTATCGTTGTTGATTGGAAGGTTAGAACTGTTTGGTGGGTGTGATTTTTTCATTGTAGCCCATATATATATATATATATATATATATATATATATATGGGAAAAGGTACTATGCGCTCGAGCATAAAGTGGTCGTCCGTGAGGTCGAGCTGTGTGGGCCCCACTGTGATGCTGTTTGAAGATCTACACCGTCCACCAGATGCACGAGCCCAGGGTGGGCCCACACGGAAATCAGCCGTCCACGTAACTCAGGTGGGCCATACCATTGGAAAACATAAGTATACACGCAAAAACATGTAAAAGCACTTGGTGGGCCCCACCTGAGTTGTGGATACCACCTGAAACTTGGTCTAAAATTACATCCAAGTGGGACACACATGATGGACGGTGTTGATCATCAAAAAACGTCTCGAAAGGTCCCCACAAATGGTTTTGAATGTTTCAATGGTGCATGGCCCCTCTCAACTTCTGGACGTGGTGTGGCTCACAAAAGTCATGGATTGATTTGATTTTCAGCCGTGTGGTCCCCATCCGGAATAGTGCATCTGACTGAGGGGGGTAGATTTTCGAATGGCATCACGGTGGGGCCCACATCAGCTCGACTGCACGGACGACCGCTTTATGCTGGAGCGCATAGTACGTTTTCCCTATATATATATATATATATATATATATATATATATATATATATATATTTGGACAGTCCGGACTGGCCGATATTATTTTTGTTAATCAGTGGAATCATCAGTCCCCTTCTTGTTTGTCATTGTGTTTTCTTTCTACAAAAACGGTCGTGTGCCTTTCATTGGCTGAATTTTGCTGATGTGGACTGAACGACTTCATCTGGATGAGATCCACCCCCATCCATCGGGTGCGGCATCCTGTGTTTGGACCGGGGCCCAAAAAGCAGTCTGATTCAACATTCAGTTGGGCCATGCCATGTGAATTTAGAGTTTTTGCATGATTTTTCACCGTTTCCTATGATGTGGCCCACCTAATTCTTGGATTGGAATAGTTTTTAGAATACATGGTTATACTGTATTGACGCACCTGATGGATAGGATGGATCTAATGCATGTTTGTCCCACCTAGTGGTCAGTCAGCACGAGTCATATGCCTGCTCTATTATTGAACCCGATTGAGAATGAAAAAACAAACATGGAAAACCTTGCAACTCTCAAAGAAAGGGAAGAAAAAAAAAAAAAAACAATGTGGTCCCTTCCAATCACAATCCTCTTACCTTTGAGGGAGGATATATTTTGTGGCTTGAGAGAAATATGCTAGGACGAGAGAATCTATCACCTTCTGATATGATGGTCCACACTAATTACAAATATAGATGCATAATGCATCTATAAGGACCCCACATGATAAATGCCTCCCATGACATGTTTCCATTGCATGACCAAGGGAATCAACATTTCAGATTTGATGGCCCACCCCTCATGCATGCTATCCCCTTGTTTTCAATCCGGCCACCTTCTTTCAGGCACGTGCAATAGGCCCACCAACGATCAATGACGGCCGGTCACTGTCGGACTTGCCTTTCTTTTCATAGTGTATGGCCTGGTTTGCCACTGATAGTCAGTTGATAATACCTACTTTTACCGCCTAATTCTTCATGATTTCTGATACATCAAACAATGCCTTAACTGAGGGTGTGTTTGGTTGCACTCAATATCATGAAAATTCACCCCAAATTAGACTGATTAATCATGAAATATCATGAAATTTGGTGCAACCAAACGCATCCCAACGTGAATGACCATTCTGGTTTTTGTTCTCAGAATTCATTGCATACTGGGGCTAACTTGGTGTCTGTTTATGGCATCCAACCCTCCGACAGGTGCACCCCACCATGAGGATCACATGAATTAAAAAATTAGGCTGATGGAAGTGCTAGGTGGGCCACAAGTGAATGTGATGTTTTTGGGTGGTGTACATCGTTTGTTATGGTTTGGCCCACCTGACAATTGGATCAGACTTGCAATCATGCAAGGGTTCATCTTTTGGACGGTTTGGATGTCTCCAGCCCTCAGAAATCAGGCCAATCCAAAACTCAAGTGGGCCGTAGCACATGTAACTTGTTGAGTGGGAAAGCCCACTGTTGATTAGAATAGGTCTACTGTGTTTTATATATAGAATCCAGTCCGTTCAGACCCTTCATCCAGGCCAGATGAAGGGTCATCCCAAAAATCAGGCTGTTTTATGACTTAGGTATGCCCCTAAAAATTCAAGGGTCGGCAATCCCCGCTAGCTTATCTGCTTTGTTTTGCCCCGTTCAGTTTCGCTGGGGTCAAGTATCGTTCTTTGGGATTTCTTGAGGAGATGGAAGGTGCTCTATATCAGGCAGGTCTCACATCTGGCCATCGCCACCGTAGCCCGCACCCTTTGGAGCGGGCCCCACAAGGATATTTTATAGGGATTTTTACTGAGAAATTCCTCAACGAATTGGATTTTATCAATTAGTGCCTCCTGTAACGGTTATTCCCGGTAGGTGCTTTTTAAGAAGAGAAATTATATTTCAGTCTTATTTTGCTTTTTCTTTACAACAAAGTGGAAAATGAAAAGTTGTAAGCCCTGCGTGTTATGTGTTTCACATCCATGGATGGTTCAACCCATCCAACTGATGCACGCCAACATTGTTATTATTATAGGAACCAGAATTATGTTAAATCCATTGTAAAGTGGGCTAACCCGTAAAAAATTATTTTACAACATTCAAGATATATCAAATCAAGTGTAGCCATTTGATGATTTGATTGACTTGATGTTCTGTTCATGCTATCACAACCGTGTGGTACATGCATTTAACGGGTTTGATGTTATACATATACCATGTCGAGCTGGCCTCAACTTGGCTTGGCTTGATCAGTAGACTACCCTGGTTTTAACTTGACTCAACTCGGTCTTTGAGCCTAATTGGCTAGCTCAGCTCAGCTTCATTAGCAACTCAGGCCAACTCAAGGTAAGTTCAAGCCAAGCTTGAGCTCATTTTTTCGAGCCTAATTTGAGTTCAAGTTTAGATTTTAAAGTTTATATATATATATATATATATATATATATATATATATGGGAAAAGGTACAATGCGTTCGAGCTGATTTTAACGTCCCATGAGGTCGAGCTGTGTGGGCCCCACCGTGATGCGTTTCAAACATTTACTCCATCAGTCAGATGCACTCTCTCTCTCTCTCTCTCTCTCTCTCTCTCTCTCTCTCTCTCTCTCTCTCTCTATATATATATATATATATATATATATATATATATATATATATATATATATATATATATATATATATAAAGTGAACCAGATCCAACTTGAATCGATTCAAGCTGAGTCAAGTACCAAGCCAAGTTGAGTCAAGTCGAGCATGTTAACTGAGCTCGGTTCATGTACAACCCGACTCAAAAAGCACTTTCATGTAATTTCCAATCGAGGAGGCATTGTTTGGTTAAACATGGATTGCTTAGGATTTTTTTCAGTAAAAAACTGAATGTATGTTTTGGCACAGATGAAGGGAAAAGAAAAAGGAAAAGAAAAAGATAAGATTTGACCAAGGCCTAAAAATATTTTGGGCTGGATTTAGTGGATCGACCTAAGCCTGAATTTTAAGGCTTAATACTAGTTGGACTGAGCCTATGGGATAAGAGCTCATGAACCCGTGTGACTCACCTAACTTGAACCGGACTCACTCCTACCCAATGCGGTTCAATAACACAAATCACCTACACAAGTCAACACTGCTTAACATGTGACCAGACGAGTCGGCCGATTCACCCCTGACTCGGTCGAGTCACAACTCGACTCAAAACCCAGAAGATTGGGTCCGAGTCCCCGAGTCCTCTATCCAAAACATTTAAAATCCCCACCACCCAACGGCTATTGGCCGTTGTTCCAGACGTTCGAAAACATGCGAGAAGCTAAGCAGCTGCAGGCCCACCTTATCGTGATGGGACTCCAACAACATGACTTTTTCCTACGGAAACTCATCACCACATTCGCCATCTCCAACCCTTTCTCATTAAACTACGCCCGTCTGATCTTTGATCACATCCAAACCCCATCAACCTACATCTACAACACCATGATCAGAGCCTACGCCACTAGCCCAAATCCCATCCAAGCCGTCCATCTCTACAACCATATGCACAAACAAGGTGCTCCACCTGATAACTACACCTTCCCATTCTTGCTCAAGGCATGCTCCACTCTACGGGCCCCACGCAAGGGCGAGGAGGCCCACTGCCGCGTGATCAAACATGGGTTCGATACGGATCTCTTCATCCAAAACTCGTTAATCTATCTGTACGGATCGAATGCTGAGATCGATGCCGCTCGTCGGATTTTTGATGGGATGTTGGTGAAGGATGTCGCCACCTGGACTACTTTGGTCATTTGCTATTCTTATTCTGCTTCAATTGAGCTAGCACGGCAGATATTCGATGAAATGCCTGAAAGAAATGTTGTTTCTTTTAGTGCCATGATTGCGGGCTATGTCCAAAGGGGGCGGTTTAAGGAAGCATTGCATTTGTTCCGGGATTTGCAAATTGCTAGAATTGAGCCTAACAATTCCGCTCTTATGAGTGTTCTTAAGGCCTGTTCTAATTTGGGTGCCTTGGATTGTGGGAGATGGATTCATTCCTATATACATAAGACCAAAGGAAGAGAATTGGATAGTAGAATTACCACCGCTCTCATTGATATGTATTGCAAGTGTGGGAGCTTGGAAAATGCGCTGTTTGTCTTTGCAAGTGCGAAGGAGAAGTATGTGGGTGCATGGACGGCTATGATCACTGGGTTGGCCATGCATGGATTTGGTGAGAGATCGATTGAATTGTTTGAGGAGATGATCGCGCTGGGAATCAAGCCTAATGTGGTCACATTTGTTGCACTTCTATCTGCATGCACCCATTCAGGGTTGGTGAAAGATGGGTTGAGGTATTTTGAGCACATGCAGGCCAAGTATGGGATCAAGCCCACAATCGAACACTTTGGTTGTGTTGTTGATCTTCTTGGCCGGGCGGGATTGATCACCAAAGCGGTCGAATTTATAAGGAAGATGCCGATGGAGGCAAATGCAGCCATCTGGGGTGCTCTTTTGAGCGCCTGTCGAGTCCATAAGAACGTCGAGTTTGGTGAATTGGCGGCAAGATGGCTAGTTAGGGACGAGCCTTTGAATGGGGCTGTTTACATGGCTTTGTTGAGTTTGTATAGTGAGGCTGGAAGGTGGGATGATGTGGAAAGGATGAAAAGAGAGATGAAGGAGGTTGGTTGTAGGAAGAGTCCTGGATGCAGCATGATTGAAGTTGATGGGGATTGGCATGAGTTTGTTGTGGGTGATAAGTCACACCCACATGCATTGGAAGTATGTTTACACTTGGGTGGATTACTAGAGGAAGTGAAGCAAAATAAATTGATTTTTGCATGACTAAGGCCATGGTATGTGTTGATGTGTCTTCTTTTTTTTCTTTTTCCTTTTCTTTTATCCATTATTCCCAAGGGGTCATTTGGCAACCTGGAAAAGTACACCACCGGAAATTGGAATCCTAAAGTAGGGAAAATTCTAGCATTTGGCAACCCAAAAACGTACGCAGCTGGAAATTGAATTCTCCAGAACCCCATTTAGATGCACCCTCGAAAGGGGCATTTGAGGCCTAAATGCCAGTTTGATCCAAGCCGCAGTTGATGTTGTGCATTTGGATGCACTTTGGAAACCTCTATCTTTCCCACTCAACAAAATAGGCGCTAAGATGCCTACTCAGCAAAAACCAATCCAGATGGTTTTTGCCAAGTCAACCAAAAAACTAAGCTTAACTCCCCCCTTTCCGGAAATCCCTATTGAGGAAGAGCGTCCAAACAGGCCCTAAGTAGAATAAATTCTTGGGTTTTGCAACCTGAAAAAGGTGAGAAATGGATTCCTGTTGGAATCCAATTCTAGTAAAAGGCCTGATTTTTAATTCTGGCCAGAGGGTGGCTTGTAAATTTTAGGGGAATGGATTCTGTCAACACACAGACACCCACCGCACAGACTAAAAGAATCTGTTTCTCAGGGAATTTCTTTCCTGGAAACATTCTTTAATTACTTCAAAATTCCAGTTTGCGAAATGACCCCAAACCCATGGCTGAGTTCGTGTTTGGAGTTCGCTATGATTGATGATTAGATGCTGATGAACCAAGCATAGAGCATGTACTCACCATGCTGTGTTTGTGCAACTGAATTGAATTGCGAACACCCAATTCAATCAAAGAGGAAATGTCCTTCTTGTAGTGATGTTTCCTAGTATTCAAAATGGGGAAGTATGACTCTTAAATTGCAGTTACTTCCCTTTCAAGGCGGACTCAAAAGTAATGTATTTGCAATTTGGAGCTTGGGTTTATCTGGACACTTGAGGAAGGTAATTACAAATTGGTCATTTCCACTTCATTGGACTAATCACAATTCAATTCAATAGTGCATCCAAACACAAACTATGTGGTGAAGATAGGGTGGATAGAAATAGGGTTGAATCCTGAAAAGCGCCTAATATCCCTTCTTTCTGGAATTCTAGTAATAAATAACTGGATTTAATGAAAACCAACTCGCTAAATAACAACACGAGACTATTTTGTTCAGTAAATTTAAAGAATCAACGCAATACTTAACACCTTAATAAAGTACAATAAAAAATATAAATTTGCTTCGAGTATGAAGTACAATTAAAAATACAAATTTGCTTTGAGTATGAAGTACAATAAAAAAAATAACAAATTTGCTTTGAGTATGATAGGAAATGAGTGCCAGAGGGGTCAATCTAAGGGCCCGTTTGGATGCAACTTTCGCAAAAGGGTGTTTCTTGCACTAGAGGTTTTCCCACAACTTTGTCAGTCGACTCGCCGGCGAGGTTTTTAGCGCCTACTTCAACGAGTGGAGATCAGACTCTGGTTTGCAGAAGTGCATAGAAACACCCAACACGAACTATGGTTCAACTCAAAACGGCGATTGGGTGTCAAACACCCATTTTGAGGGTCTGTCCAAAAAGGCCCTAAATTCCTCATGCCCCTTCTATTTCTCCCACATTTTCACTTCCTTTGATGTATGTTGTTATCAACTGAAACAACCCCTTCATTCCCTGCCAACATCAAGTACTTATCCTTCCTAGTAAGTTGAGTGCACTGAAAGCCCAAAACCCTACCAATCTCTTTCTGCACAAACAGTGCCATTTCAAACCTGGACTTCCTACCAACCCCACAACATCCATACTCCTCACAAACCTTATCAAGCAGTTCCACAACATAACCAGGACTTGGGTTCATGAGGAAGAAAAGGGGGTCCATGTACTTGAGTCCACTAGCTGTTGTACCATAGAACATGCTAACATGTGCATCCATCGCCACAGGTACAACCTCTGCACCCAACTCCCCAAATAGGGGGCTGAACCTTAGTAGGTAAGGTTCCCTACAGGTAGTCCCTTCAGGGCATACAAAGAGGTCTCCTTGCCTTAGGAGTCTTTCCATGGTCTTCCTATCTTCCTCTCTATTCCTTGTAAGCCTAACAGTCCTTATGGGTGCAATGAGCTCAGAGAGTCTACTTAGGCTGTAGGTGACTGCAGTCACTGGCTTGTTTAAACAGGCAGAAAGGTATAGTGGGTCTAGGAGAGTTCTGTGGTTGGACACGTAGAGAATCCCATTTGGGTCTTGTTTTTTGTGGTTTTGGCTTGAACTGTGAGGAGAGGAGTTGGGTTTTGTTTTGAATATTAGCTTCATTCCTGTGAAGGATAGGATGGGGATGGACATTTTGTAGGGGAGTAGGATGGCAACAAGGGCTCTAAGGATGGCTAGGATGAAACCAAATGGGGCCCACATGAACATGGCCAGTGTGGCCATGGGGGTTGGTCTGAAGGCCAATCTGCCATCATGGAATATCAAGGGCTTTGGGTATTTGTGTCTTGGTAGGAGATGGTAGTTTCTCTTGTCAGCTTCAGTCACCAAGTGGATTTCCTGATGCAACATAAGGTCAGTGTAAGAACATCTGGTTGGTGAGTATGAGAAGTAGACATTACATGCATTGGTTCATAAGACTCGGCGACTCGGACCAACTCGTCCGACTCGCAAGTCATTAAAACATGATTACAGGAGCATTCATGCCTCTTAGCTGTAAGTAGAGAAGTACAGAAGTTCCCACTTATTAAGTGCACTGCATGGTTCTCTGTGAGGAACTGCATGGACCTCAACCTGAGGATATGCATGCAATGCTGGAGTTTTCAGTTGGTAGTTTTTGCAAGTGGGCCTCATGGTTCAGGTGATCCAGACCGTTGCCCTGTTGGGTTCCTTGTGGACAGATCATCCTGCAAAAATACCCCAGATTAAGAATCCTAGCCACTAAACTTGGGCCTTTTCAGCTCAATGTGGATCATTGCAGTAATTTTCTTCTCATCTGTCTATCATCTGCCCACAGATTAATTTTTATGATTTTATTTTTTTTTTGTCAATGAGAGTAGTTGTGTCCATACACTATGGGGCCCAACTTACCAATTGTCTAGGTCTTTGGATTATAGGCTGTGGATAGGGCTGTCAATGGGTACCTTGGACCCGTGGGTACCTGATGGACCCGGCTCGATTTAAATGGGTCCGGGTCCCATCTTTTGGACCCGTTAAGAACTTGGGGTCCGGTTCGAATCTCACCTTCTGGACCTGGTTAAAAATTGAGCCTAGTCAGATTCAAGTCGGGTCCATGTGATGGCCCCAGTTAAAGTCGGGTCTGGTCCGGTCCAGATCTTCGGTTGGTTTTGTATAGTACAATTGCATATATTTAATCATTTTAGCAACAAAATGGGTTTCCCAAGCCACACAGGTGTAAGGGAGCCCATTTATACACAAAAACGTGTCAAAGTGTCACACGTGTGCATAATCTAATCCGTCCACCAGGTGGGCCCAAGTAACCATGTAAATGCTCTTATTTTTACCAAACCCAATATAAAACCGAGATCAAAAGACCCGATGGGGACTCCACCCGACTAGATCCAAGTCCAGGTACTAAGAACTAGACCTGGACCCAAAGAGACCCCAATGCCCGGGTATGGGTACCATGGGACCAACCTGAACCCGACCCACTGACAGCCCTAGCCGTCGATACATGGTCATGGATTCCATAATTCTACACGCACTCCTACACACAGATACACATGCCAACTTTTCGCACGTGTAGCACATCCAAGCCGTGTATCAAATGGGACACACCACGTGAACGATGGGGACAAAAAACCAGGTTGGTGAACTATATCTGGTGCACCACACAGGTACGGGAACAATAGGCAGTACAAGTTCTAATAGACCGTCCTTAATTTTTCCGTACATACAGTGCCTGCATGATAGTTTACCGGCCTGAATTTTGGGAAAAAACATCTAGACGGTGGATCCCACCTGATAAACGGCTCAGATGTCCAATGTCCACATGCAGAGGTGCTTGTAGAGCTGCCAAAATAATAATAATAACGAAATGCAGGCAAGGTAACACGCCAGACTCTAGAAAAATGGGTCCCACATGAAGGAGAGGTTCAATATACAGGTGTGGCCCACCCACCTTGTACGAGAGGTTCCCTACAATAGATCTTGGAACTATTTGCTATAGGATATTTGAGGACTTTATCCATGATCAAGGGTCATTTATCCATCATCATGATCCAAACCGTTCATATGATGCTGCTCTCCCTTAGATGGGTAATGGCCAAAAATAAAAATGAAAATCCTCATATTGATATGTTTTAACCCTCTCTTTTCCTTTGAACATAAACGCTCTCTTAACCTTTATAAAATCCAACGGTTGAAATATTACAATCTACGAGTTTTTTTTTTTTTTTAAGTACATCCGTCATTTATGGTGAGGCTCATCAGACAACCGTTGGATCTTCGAAAGGACCCAATTGAACGGCTAAAGTATCCCATATATCCCATTGCAGTACGTTGGTACGTACTCTAGCAAACCTATTTACATGAAGCTTACATAAGAAAATGAAAAAATCAGCATGGTAGACTCTTCCCTCTTGTGCCTTTTTTTTAGACGTCCATAAATTTAGTTACCAAAGTATATTTTTAAGGCATGGAAAGAGAGTTTTGGACAAAAATATCACCCTTTGTTTTTAATAAAGTAGCCGGAAAAAGTTGGATATTTTCATTTTTGTGAGTTTATTTGTACTAGTGAAAGTCTAGTTTAGTAAGGTAAGTTTTGTTCAAGTTGAATAAAAAAGAGATAGGTGATACATCGGATCTATAGTAAAAAATTACAAATGAAATATCACCGTTGGATTCGTAAGTTGAGATGGAATGTGAACTTGGTGAGGTGGTGACCATAGGCCCACCTTGATGTATGTGTTATATATCTACGGCGTCCATCCATTTTTCCAGTTCATTTAGGGCATGAAACCCAAAAAATTAAACAGATCCAAATCTCAGGTGGACCACATAACAGGAAACAGTGGTGATTGAATGCCCACCATTAAAAACTTCTTGTGTAGTACAAAAGATTTGTATCAAGCTTATATTTGTTTTTTACCTTTGTCCAGATCTTTTTTACCTTATCAATAGATTGGATGGCAAATAAATATTACGGTGGGCACTAGGGAATTTATAATGGTTGGATGGCAGATTGGATGGCAAATAAATATTCCCTTCATCCACACACGCTCATTTTCTTGTGTTGTGGTCTACCCGAGATTTGGATGGTCTTTTTTATTTTTTAGGCTCATGAGCTAAAATGATCTGGAAAGATGGATGGACGACGTGGATATACAACACATACGTCAAGGTGGGCCCCACGCTCACGGCCTCACTGAAGTTGGTGTTTCTCAGGCCGCACCGAATCCTCACTCCAAGAGATGTTAACAGGTTTTGTAGAATAAACGCTGCTCTTTAACTAACATTTCTTTTGGAAATAGGTGAAAGGGTTGGTATGTTCCAATGGTTACCGTTACACATGTATCTGTGCCGTCCATCAGTCTACCAATGGTCTCGACCGTCCATCCATGGAAGCCATGAATCCCACTTTGTGAATAGCGATCTTGCCCACTTTGAATGGACGGTTGCATAAGATGGGCCTGCAATCAAGATGAACATTTCAAACAGCGTCGTCCACTCATCAGGTGGTCCACCCTTCATAGAATTGACGGTTTAGAAAACCTGCTAAGTGCCAACAACAACCCCATTCGATGTACGCGTGTGGCCCACCTGATGAGTGGGTCATGATTTTCTTGCACATATGTTCATCTTCAAAGAGGTGGCCCACCTTATTCACTGGTTTGATGTCCCACAATGTTTTCAAATTGGCACGTGTGCTGCATGTAGGTCCATGCAAAGAGGAGCGTGTGTGTGGCTAACCTTAAGTGTATAAAAGGTCCAACTTGTTAGAGGTGTTAGCCTTTGGATCAAGGGTCATATTTTAATCATCCAATCCATTTATATGATGGCCTCACCTTGTATGGTGGATATCAAAAAAACTAAAATCTCCTAATGAGATATGCTCACACACAACTAGTTTGGCATGTGGGGCCCACCATGATTTTTGTATGACATTTCACAGTCTAACAAGGTTGTCTCATTATAAAAAAAGGATGCCTCAAACTCAATTTGATTCAACTATCAGGTGGGCCACAGCATAGAAAATCATGACCAACCACATTAATGTGGGGCATCTCCATTTGATTTTTGGAGAATCCAATTTTCATGATGGAACAATCTTGTCAGATGGGCTTAATATCTTGGTGTTCCCCACATGCTAATTAGTTGGACATACAGCTAGTTGTGTGTGAACATTTCTCTTTTCTAATACAGGTATCTTTAACTTTTAAATAATCAAATGATTAAAATATTTTAATGTGAAAGTTATTTTAAGTATTCTGGGACCATATCAAGGCTTAAATGAATTTGATGAATTTGGGCCATTGAAAAGAACCTGACCCAATGGCTAAAGTCTAGATGTACCCTATTGTAAATGTGTGGCATGGTCTCGTGAAACCTAGACCTCATGTGCAGACTGACTGAGGCAAATGGGGTGGGCCTCATCACGATGTGTTGTCAAAATCTAATGTGATCATCTTATATATGCATCATATTATATTAGGGCGAGATATAAAATTCAAATCATGATTCAGGTGTGGCATTGGATGCATCACATCATGTTAGAGCAATGTATAAGATTCAGCCTAATTCATGTTTCAGGTGGGCCACACCAGGAAGCAAATGTGTAGTAGGCTTCACCATGATGTATTAGGGAAATCCAAAGTGACCATCAAATGCATCACATGATTCAGGTGGGCCACACCCAAGAAACAGTTGAGAGAGAGAGAGAGAGAGAGAGAGAGAGAGAGAGAGAGAGAGAGACCTTGCAATGTAAGAAGAGGTGATGATCAAGACCCTTGTCCAAGCTCCCAATACCAACAGCATCATCACCATCCATCTTCTCACTTCCAAACACCTCCTCCAAATTCTTCTCATCTTCCATCACCCCAACATAATACCCACCAACCACCTTCAATTCCCTTCCCAAAACAAACCCCACCTCCAAAAACTCCTCCAAAAACCCTTCCACCATAACCTTAGGCAAACCACTAACAGCCACCTTTTTCTCAGCCCTCATCAAAGCCTCAAAACCCTCCAAACTAACATCCTCCAAAAAGAACTTTGGCAACACTGCCCTCCCTACTCTAAAACCATCTTCCCTTATCCCACAAAAAGAGACCATGACCATGGCCTTTAGTGCCATCGGCCCACTTAAAAAACAAATCAAAGGGTACAAAATCAAAAGGAGGAATGCCCTCATTGGCCCACCTCCTTCAAAGGCCACAAGCATGAAGTATGGGAAAAGGGAGGAGGATTTTAGCAAAGCACCCTCCACGTCAATCACTAGGGTGTGGTTGTAGCTTTTCTCTGGTGAACCAAGAGAATGGCACTTTTGTAATTTTGACGTGGGTGTTTGGGCATTTACCTTGCAGTGGATGGGAGCTGGGTCTGTGAGACTTTTGAGTGAGAGAAGGGATATGAGGAATGCCTTTACCTTTGCAGCCATTTTTCGAGGGGAGACTTTCATGATAAATGGAGGGAGTTGCACCGTCGTGGGCTTTTATGTGCTTCTGGTTGTCTAAACAAGATCTGAATTTGAAGGAAATTACTAGGTGTGCCATTGTCTACAGTAACTGTCGTTTCTAGTCAGGTTGACTGCTATTTTGTGACTCACGCATCCATCCCTACACACGCGTGCATGTTCGTCAATTACACCATGTTAGGAGAACATAACACGTGTAGTTGAATCTATATGATCTGCTTGTTACAAATAGAAAATTTATGTTTTTGATTCTTCCATGCCAACACTGCTGCATTAAATGGAACGTTGATTTCGTCCAAAGCGTTTCCTAGCAAGTTCCTGGGCAAGGAGTTGGGTGGGTGTGAGAAATCCACCTTGTCCATCCGCTTTGGGATCTTACTTCAGGACATAAAAACAAAAATGAGATGGATCCAAAACTCAAGTGGGCTACAAGAGAGGAAACCATGTTGATTCAGTGAGCACCCTTGAAACATTCTTATAGCCATAAAACTTTTGTATCAGGCTATAATTTTGATTTTTTCATTCATCCCATTGTTAATTAGTGATC
This sequence comes from Magnolia changhungtana, assembly GCA_030180095.1. Classification (NCBI taxonomy): domain Eukaryota; kingdom Viridiplantae; phylum Streptophyta; class Magnoliopsida; order Magnoliales; family Magnoliaceae; genus Magnolia; species Magnolia changhungtana. Next base: position 6,815,827 of record JASAUF010000378.1, read on the forward strand.
TTCTAAGAGGTTTGGATGGAATATAAACATCAAGGTGGAGCCCAGGAAAGTTTTAAAATTTTCTTTCCCCAATTTTCTTTCTCGTAAGTGTGACTCAGTGAGCTTTGGATTCATCTATTTTTTGGTCACACGTTCTAAAATGAACTGGAAAAATGGATAGGCAGGATGGATTTCTCAGAAACATCGTGATGGGACCCACCCAGCATCCTTGCACGGCAACTTCCGCATCCCATAAAATGCAATGTGTGATGATGTGGCCCAATCAAATTGCAGAGGATTCAAATTGGTGTATATGTATAGAGAGAGCGATGCACATATGATGAGAGAGAGAGAGTGCAGACTACACAAAAAAATGCTAGTGCAATAACATTGGAAAAGGGAGAGATAATGTAAGCATGTAAAATTTAAGCTTTCGTTACACTTAAAAAGTACATTTGAGGTTTGAAATTGATTAATAGTAAGTTTTTAATTATTAACTCTTAATTTTAACGGTTGATTTATTTTAAATTATGCTTGATTGATCTCCTATAATTAATATTTATTGATCCATTCATTGAGCCAATATGGGTATTAGTAAAAGATAGTGACAGCAGAAAATTGAAATACATGGATAGTCATAGCGCATGGTATTAGCAAGTTAACAAACTCATTTCACAGTATGTTATACCGAAGTTTGTAATGATGTATTTAGATGTAAATTATTTATGATAAGCTACTTATGCCTCAAATAACTTATTTTGGTTTCTATTTATTAAGTTGATGTGATTAAATAACTTTAAGTAAAAAATTACTTATAAACAAAACTTATTTCAAATAAGTAACTTATTTACTGTTGTAAGTAGAAAAAGTCATGCTTCTCCTAAAACCTACACCTCCTTATAAATAGATTTTATTACAAAAAGAGAGAACCAATCTAGAAAATGATTGAGAGAGAGGTGGGACACATTCACCCTCACGTGAGTGCACGTCCCAAGACATGTCGGGTCCACCAAATGGACGGCTCTAGTCAGCCTCAACATCTACAACTTCTCCTTCATTTAAAAAATCGACAGTTTTTTACGTACACAGGTATAAAGTAGTTCTGTAAATTTTCGCATTTCTAAAACATGAGATTATAGAAACCGCTTTTATTCCGCTGCATGTTGAAAAACCTAATACGGTGGACAATTTTATCCATGTTATTAATCTTCAAGTTATGTTTTAAAAGAACTCTAGAAGGTTTTTCCAACAAAAATAAGGGTATTTTTGTCATTTGATCATATTCAATGTGCTCTCTCTCTCACTCTTTGCACTCTTTTAATCTCTCTCCCTTCCTCTCTTCACTAATCAAAGATAATTAAAGTCATTGGCCCATGACGGATTTACAATGGCACGAAGAGTCATGGACTGGACCCACATAAACAAGTGAGATCAACGGTTAGATTTGAATCATTGACTACTATTTCGTGACTCATCCACCTTAGGTGAACGCATGCATGTAATTAATTAGTACAATTGAAGTCTTTGAGCCCCTAGTGGGATGGGGAAGCGGATCTACCTAGGTGGTTGGGACCCCTGATTGTGGGGCTCCTAGTGATGTATGTACCTTAAATCCACACCATAAAACCCATTTTGAAAGCTCATTTTAGGGCATGATCATCCCAAAAATGAAGCAGATCCAAATCTTATGTGGACCAGGAAACAGTAGTGATTGAATCCCCACCATTAAAAACTTCATTGGGGCCACCGAAATGTTTATTTGTCATCCAACCTGTTGATAAGTGTCACAAATATGTAGATGAAGAGACCACACAAATATCAGCTTGATCCAAAACCTTTGTGACCCACAAGAAGTTTTTAATGATAAATTACCACTGTTTCCTGTATCATGGTCCCACTTAATGTGTTTTATCCACTCTGTCTATCTACTTTTCCAGCTTATGTTGGGGCATGAGCTCAAAAATAAGGCATATCCAAATCTCAAGTGGACCACACCATAGAAAACACTAGTGATTTAACACCCACCATTAAAAACTTCTTGCAGCAAAATAGATGGAGGGTGTGGATAAAATATACATCATGTTAGAGCCATAGAGCTTTTTGAGCACCATCCAGCACCGGTACCGACTCGGATTTGATAGTGACCCCTCTAGGACCAAAGTGTCAGGTGCTTAAAAAGCTCAGTGGCCCACCATGATGTATGTGTTTCATCCACGCAATCCAGCTCATTTTTCAAAGATGCATATATAAATCTTAAGTAGACCACACCATTTGAAACAATGACAGTGGAACATCCATTATTAAAAACTTCCTAGGCCATCATAAAAGTTTTGGATCAAGCCAATATTCATATTGTCCCTTCATTCAAGTGGTTGTAATCCAAATAACAGCTTTGATGGCAAATAAATATTACAGTGGGCCTTAGAAAGTTTTTAATGATAGCTATTCAATCACCATTGTTTCCTATGATACAGTCTACTTTAGATTTGGAACTGCCTCATTTTTTTGTCACATGCTCTAAAATGAACTTGAACTGAAAAATAGAATGGAGCGTGGATACATCATGGTGGGCTCACATAACTTTTCCAGCACTTAGTCTACTTTAGATTTAGATCTACCTCATTTTTTTGTCTCATGCTCTTAGATGAACTTGAACTGAAAAATAGAATGCAGCATAGATACATCATGGTGGGCACACATGGCTTTTCTAACACTAACGTTGGTGAGGCGTCGCTGATGAATCAGAGTCCAAAAAGCCAAGATCTATTAGGCCCAGCTTGTTGACAGCCCTAGGAATAAATAGGGCTGTCAATGGGTCGGGCCTTAGTAAGTCTTGGCACGGATTTTGAACTATTTCGGGCTGAGCTGACCCTAATCAAAAATTTGATTTTCAAGCCGATCCAGGCCCATTGACACCCTGTTATTCGATTATCTTAACTTGGCTACCACCAAGCAATGTGGGTGCCACCTGACTGTAGGGGCACTCCGATGCATGCATTTTATATCCACACGTCCATATGTTTCTACATATTATTTTAGGGAGTAGTCCTAAAAATAAAGACATACAAATTTCAGGTGGACCACACCACAAGAAACAATGGTTGTTGATTAAAAACTTCCTAAGGTCCAATATAATGTTTATTTACTATACGGCCTGTTTATAAGGTTAAACTGATGAAAGAAAAATAAAAAAATATCAGCTTGATCTAAAACTTTTTTAAATGGCCAATAACCATTGTTTCCTGTGGTGTAGTCCACTTGAAATTTTTATCTACTTCATTTTTGGCACCACCCACTACACTAAGCTGTAAAAACAGATGGACGGCTTGAATATACAATGAATGCATTGAAGTGGGCCCTACAGTCAGGGTTGCGCCCGCGTAGCTGGTTCCGGTCACAGCCAAGTAGCGCTCAGACTGTGACTATACACGTGGCTCAATCCGAACCGTATGAATTGTGGGGCCCACAGTAGAAGGGCATCATCTCTTCACGTGCATCACAAGTGCCACCCACTGGTCCTTTCCACGAACTATTTTATCAGACTTACGGAAGAAGCAAAGCCCTCCAAAATCATGACCATATGGTTAAAATTAAAAGAACAAGTTCAAGGTAGGTTGGTCTTTTCAGTTCATCTGGCAAAAACAAACACGCATGTAATGAATTTCATGAGACCCCGTACTCCCACACGCGTGCCTAATGCAGCCCATACACGCCACACGTATGCCAACTGGGAACACGTGCTGATTTGACCAAACAAAGGGTCCAATAATCACGTGGGCCTCAATGACTTGATCATTTTGATCATGGGACTTGGATTCGGTAGTGACCCCTGTAAAAGCTCTGTGGACACACCATAATGTTTTTGATTTATCTGTACCGTCCATCCATTTTTTCAGATCATTTTAGTGTTTGGACTCAAAAACGAAGCAGATCCAAGACTCAAGTGGACCACACCATAGGAAGCAGTGAGGATGATGGCACTCACCATTGAAACCTTCCCAGGCCTACCTTGATGTTTATTTTCCATCCAACCTGTTCATAAAGTCACATAAACTTAGATGAAGGGAAAACAAAAATATCAGGTGGGTCTAAAACTTGTGTGGCACTCAAAGAAGTTTTTAAGGGTGGGCGTTCAATCCGACTGTGGTCCAGTTGAGCTTTAGATCTGCCTCATTTTTAGGCTCGTATACTAAAATGATCTCGAAAAATGGATGGCCCACGTGGATAAAACACATACATATGGTGGGCCCACAACTTTTTCAGCACCGACGTCCGTACGGGAGGTGTCACTGCCGAATCCAAGTCCATGTGCCCCCTCGTGCAAACTACTCTCGCTGCTACCATTTTATTAAAAAAATAAAAATAAAAAACTTTGCTACTCTGGCAGTGAGTAATGGATGATAAGCAGGCACATAAAAATTACTTATAAATTCTACACGTGCCGTATAACTTAGACAAATTTAACTGTCCAAATTATGGTTTTCCAGTTTAGATGTATCATGAACAACTAATTACACTTATTTAATTATCTGACTGTCAGACTAGTGGGCATTTATTAGACGGTTAAAAATAAAAATATCCAATGGTCCTATTTCAACAAACAAATGTCCCAGAATCAGAGGTTAGGATTGTTCAAAGATTCCGATTTTGGGATTTTGACTTTGCAAGGGTGGGCTCCACAATTTGATCGGTTTAATTTTAATTAATGTATTCCACAAGTGCACTTTTTTAAGTGCCTGCGTATCAAGTGTCGTACACTGCCTGACTATCCTATAAACGCACACACGTGTGAAATCCATTAAATTACAAGCAAGCAAACAGGCAAATATTTCCCACGAGTGAGAGATCCGAGCTTTCCATCAGGTGGGCCACACCGTTTAGATCCTCTTATCCAATAATCAGGCTCAGTTCAGTCCCCAAGTGAGCTACAGTGTAGAAAACATATGGACGGCAGGAAACGATTTGCCAAACCGCCAGATCTTTTATCAAGATCTAAACAGCACGGCCTGCCTGATTGAGGACCAGATCTCTTGTGCGTGCTTGTCAGTCCATGCATGTGGGCCACCCTTCTAAAAGTTACCTTTTCACCTGTATTTTTTAAGGTGTGCCAGCTGGTCTTTTAGTGAGCCACGTGGCTTATTTTTCATCATTTAAGTAGCAGAGGGCAAGTAATGTAATTATTCATACTGGAGCCCTGTCCCGAGTTCAGACGGGGTAGCACCTACTCGGCTCCAGATCGCCGATTGCGTACAATCTCCAGCTGGGAACGGGTATGAGCTTTGAGTTGCTATCGTAACCTATAATATAGGTTTTCATCTACACCGTTTATCCAATTTTTTTTGTATTATTTTAAGTTATAAGTTCAAAAATAAGATAAATCAAAGGCTTAAGTGGACCACACCACATGAAACAGTTGTGATAATGATTCTCACCATTGAAATTTTTTAAGAGCTCATTCTTATATTTATCTGCCATCCAACCTGTAAAGTCATATAAATGTGGATAAAGAGAAAACACAAATATCAATTCCATTCAAAACTTACGAAGCCTCTTGGAAGTTTTGGACAATGAGAGTTTAATTCCGATTGTGTAGTTCACTTGAGCCTTTGATATGTCTTACTTTTAGACTTATAATATAAAATGATAGCGAAAAAAAATAGATTAATGATATGAATAATACCCATATATCACGGTGACCACTCAGAGCTCCTGCTCATTCCGGGCAGGACACCGTTTTTAGGTGGAAACTTAGGTGGGGTCCACCGTACTATAGACCCCACCTTATTTCCTGTGAAATCCTTTGGAAGTTCATGTGTCCACCGTAATATTTGTGATAAATCTACTTCATTCATTTGTTTTTTTTTTTTTAGTTCATTTTAGGAGGAAGGGCAAAAAATGAACCGGATCCATGACCAAGGTGATCCGAAAACGTTGAGATTGAACGTCCACAGCTGAAATATTTGTAGGACCAAAAAAGTTTTGAATTAGGATAATATTTGTGTTTTCAGTTCATCCCAGTAAGAATGACGTTATGGCCCGTACGCGGGCACGAAAACATCACTGTTGAGTCCGGGAATGTTTCAACGGTTGAAATTTTCCTACCTACCTTTTTTATTTGTGTGGCCCACTTGACTTTTGGATCCTATTCTATTTTATCTTAGGTACTAAAATGAGCTAACAAAACGGATGAACGGTGTAGATTTCTAAGAAACATCAAGTTGGGCCTACCTAAGTTTCCAGCGCAGGAACTGTAAATCCGCGTCCGCCGTACGAGAGTGATCTTCTTCGAGAAGCTTCGGATCAATGCGTTCTCTCGTGAAGCCAGCTAATGTTGCTTCTCAATTGTACGAAGCGGCACCGACCCACTACCAGACGGACGCGGATTGTGTAACTGACAGCGTCGGTATCGAGGTAGTTATTGACAGTGGTTTATGCCCCGCATGATATATATTTATTTTATCTAACCCGTTCGTCTATTTTTAGAGGTCATTATAAAGCATGATGCCAAAAATTAGGAATATCCAAATCTCAAGTGGACCACACCACGAGACAAAATTGGAGGTTAAATGCCCCCTGCAGACCCGTATGAAAAAAAGAATAAAAAAAAAAAAACCAAATATAAGCTAAATTCAAAACTTTTATTTCCGCTAAGAAGTTTCTAACAATAAGTATTCAATCACCACTCTTTCCTTTGTCGAATCTTCCTTATGTTTTAGCTCATGCCATAAAATATAATGAAAAATGGATGTATGGCGTGTACAGGTCACATACATTATTATGGAGCCCACAGATCACTCTCAGTAGCCACCTGGCCCACCTCTAGCAATACGCGTCTCCAGCACGGTGGCATTCAGATATATAATGCCTATCATAGGATTTGATTAGACTGCGTAGGACTGTCAAGGGGAGCGCAACATGGGTGCGACTCCGAACCAGCCATGTGTGGTATGTATGCATGTCATATCCACACCGTCCTTCTGTTTATTCGGCTTATTTTATGATATGGCCCTAAAAATAAAACTGAATTAAGTTTCATGTAGACCACACCGTAGAAAACAGTGGTCATTGAATTACCACCATTAAAAGATTTCCAACATACACCGTAATGATGATTGACCATCCAATCTATTGATAAGTTCATAAAATTTAGATGAAAGGAAAAAAAAAAAAAAACACATCAGCCTTATCTAAAACATTTTTGGCTTATGAAGGGTTTTCAATAAACATTACCCACTGTTTTCCGTGGTATGGTATATCTGAAATTTGCGTCTGCTTTATTTATTGGACCATCGCCTACAATAAGTTGAAAAAACAGACCGAGGCTTGGATATACAATGCATAAATGGAGTGCGGCTGACTATCCAATCAAATTAGCTATATTGAGTTTATAACCACATCAAAACAGCACAACTGATAATCTGCTAACTGAACAGTTTTCAAAGAACCTTTTGTTAGCCCCCTATCTGAGAGCAGCACTTGTGTAGATGTGGAACACTTGAGAGAATGTGATCATTCGTATTCCACTACTATAATCCGGATAACTGTGCATAAGCGGACACATTGGCCCAAAAAAGCACACTGGTGTGCTAACTTGTTGATCATACTTGTCTGTGATGGACAGTTAGCAAGAAGATGACCAGTAGTCCATATTCAAAAGTCACTACAGCCAAACATTTTATTAGGGTGCTGGGGCAGAGCGCGACTTGGATAAGTCCCCTGAACCAGCGCTGTGGGTGAGCCCAGACCCTGACTGCAGGGCCTACCTCAATCTATGCATTGTATGTCCATGATGTCCACCAGTTTTTTTCATATTATTCTAGTGCATGGTCCCAAAAATGAAGCAGATATAAATTTTAAGTGGACCACACCAAAGGAAACAATGATTATGACCATTAAAAACCTTTTTATGGGCCACAAATTTCAGATCAAGTTGATATTTGTTTTTCCTTTCATCCAGGTCTGTGTGACTTTATCAACAGGTTGGATGGTCAATTAAGGTGGACCCTAGAAAGTTTTTAATGGTGGGCTTTCAATGACCATTGTTTCCTGTGGTGTTGGTCCACCTGAAATTTATATCTGCTTCACTTTTTGGGACTGTGCCCTACACTAAGCTGGAAAAATAGATGGATATCTTCTATGTACAATGCATACATCGAGGTGGACCACATGGTCAGGGTCGTACTCACATAGCAGCCAAGTGCCCTAGCCGAGGCACTGCATGCCAAACGCCCGTGGCAAGATGGAGAGCATACTACGCCAGGTGGGTGTGTGGCCACTTTATTGACCAATTTAAATTTTGAAACAAGGAGTCTGAGGTGGAACCCTGGCTAGTACTTAAAAAAGTGTATGTTTTTTTTTTTTTTTTTGGCAGGGGTACATTCTCGGGCCACAAAAAAAAAGAAGGACAAAGTAGCCACAATCGAGGGCAGAGATTTAACAACTTTTCTATTCAAAGCTTTGAATGGTTCAAGGCCCATTGAGCAACATACACGCATTCCCTTCTTCAACCTACTTTTATGGCCGGAGAGCTCCCCGTTTATCGTACTGATGGATGGTCAAAATTGGAGGCATGCCACAATGGCACATATTGAGAATACCTGTCCTCTAGAACAACCATGACATGAATATTCAATGCTAGAATATTTCTGTTCTGTCATGGAACACCCGCATGAAATTTTTAAAAAAAATTACAGTAGGAGATTACCATATCTATTAAACAATGGCAACAAGCACACCCGACCACGGATTATGAAGCCCAAGGAATCGGTCAAAGCATTGCAAACAGGACTGCTTCCCATTTTCACCAACACATACCCCATCCAATCATTGAATATGAATCAATTCAACTACAAATTCAAGATTACAGAAACAACTTTCAGTATAACAGCCCCTCCTGTTCAGACAAATAAAAACAGTATTGCTCCAGAAAAACCTCCCCCACTGAGAGGGTTACAAATCAAGAGAGATGCAAAAGGCACCTCTACCTCTACCTCTGCCTAGACAGAAAAAAAAAACAGTATTGCTCCAGAAAAACCTCCCACTGAGAGAGGGTTACAAATCAAGAGGAACAAAAGGCACCTCCACCTAGATTTTTTAGATGATTGTGTTAACCTTTATAAAGAAAAAATGGCAAAAAAATTGGAAACATTACATGCGATTTACAATTCCTTGAAATATTTTTTTCCCCAAACACCACTCTGCCCTCTTTGAACTATAGTGCAATTGTGCCTTCCACCAATCCAACAGTGGGGAATAGGCACCATTCCTTTTCTACAAAACAAATCATCTGGACCGTTCAATCCAAGAAATACTGGAAGCCCAAAAGTACGGAAGATCACCTAATCAAGAGCCAATCTGAAGCTCGGTACACAGGTACAGAGATCCACTCATTTTACTGTAACTTTAACCCCCGGCAACCGGATACTCACTTCCATCAGTAGCTGCTGCTGCATACCCGACGAAGTAATACGGTAAATGCTGAGAATAAACAGGCAGTCTCTGCTGGATATAATCAGAAATTCTCCAATAGGCTTTCGACGTGTTTCCATTCCCCCAGTCGATTTGTGCATTTTTGGGAAGCTGGGAGGCATTGACAATGGAAAGTTCGAGCCTGCAAGCAGAACCTTGATAGCCATTGTCCACACTTTTCATGAACTCTTCTTTGACAGAGTCAATATCAGTGAAGCTGCTCCTGTTGGGTGATAAACCCCAATAAAATACAGTGTTTGGCTCAGCTACTTCATGATCAACATACTCCGCAGGATTGGGATCACAATGTCCCTGAACTTCCTCCAGCTGCAGCACATTACAATTCAAAAGAGTAATCACTTCAAAAGCTCCAAGTTCTAACATAAACACACATCAAAAACAGTTGAGCTTTTGGATCTTGCACATGTGAGCCATGCTTCCTTGGAATGGGACACACACATCGCTAGTTACAGGACAATTCACCATTAATTAGGTTTTTGTTTTTTGAAAATGTAATTCAAAGGAATGCACGATCCAGCAAGATGTGGTGGGGATAGGCATCAACACACCACTGCATCAAGACTCCATGCGTTCAGATCCGATAATAATGAATACGGGTGAAAAGTAAAAAGTCAACTAGGACCCAATGGTATACATATGGAAGAGCTAAGCCCCTATTTTGTAGAAACCTAAAAATCCTTTCACAGTCATGTTGCAAAAAACTCTCCTCCTATCGAAGAAGAATCGACTCATCGGATTTGGAAATACCATGTTCCTCCAAAGATAGCTTCCTTTGGTTGGTTGGTTTGCAAGAAAAAGGGCTTGACAGTGGACAATCTGAGGAAAAGGGGCATGTACATCACTAATATCTGTCTTTGTTGCATGGAAAATGAAGAAACAGTGGACCATCTATTTATCCACTGCCCCTTCAAATATCAGATTTGGACTGATATTCTGCTCCGCTTTAACATCCAATGGTCTTTTCCACAATCTGTTTGAGGTTTGCAGCAGGCTTGGCATGGCATAAGTTTTGGAAATTATAGGTCAAAGCTGTGGAAAATGTCTCTTTTGGCAGTTCGGTGGGCTGTGTGGGAAGAAAGAAATGGGAGGTGTATTAATGACATGTCTAAATCTTTAGAGGGTACTGTTAATAGGGTGATTCATTTTATAGTTGAGTGGGCTTATGCTGTTGATAAACTAAAGGACTGTAATCTTCTTTTTCTAGGGGAGTAGCGGAGGGGCTATCTCAGCTCTTCAGCCCTTCTTTGTTTGTTTTTGTTCTTGTTTTTTATAAAAATATCTGTTACTTGTCAAAAAAGTTAACGGTAATTATGTATTAGAGATCGAGTTCACTAACACATAACCACGGTTAACCAAAATGAGATAGAAACTCATTTTCAGGCATCTTCCAAACAGGGCCTAAAGGTAAGGTATATCATGGCCTGAAAAAGTAAATGTCAGCACCAAAGGCCAGAAACAGTACACCCCAAAAAGGCCAGTTTTGTTTGTTGCTCCAACAAGGTCGTGAGATTTTCCCCCAGTAAATCTTTCACATAACAAATCAAAGCATGCCCCAAACACAAGGACAAAAAAATAAACAATAAAATAAAATTCCTAATATTAAGATAAAAGACAAGCTCCTCATCAGCAGCAACATAAATATGGCAATAGACCAAATCTACTTCAGTAAGAAAGTATGAGACTTGCTGCCTACCTTCTGAAGAAGACTTCGAAAGCGTGACTTCACCCAACCCAGCCAATCCCTCAACTCATCTTCATCTGGAGCTGCGAGGAAAATCCTTACAAAACGTGTGTATCTCTTTGTAAATGGGAAAGGATCAAATAGATCACTCCACTCAAAATCCGGCTTCCCAAGATCCTGACAAAGAATAATATTTACATACATAAGGTGGCAACCTTTTACTCCTCATGATCATGACGAACTGAGCATTTAACATTAAATTGAGAAACAGAATAAAATACAGGATATACCTGCTATTCTGGAGTGTATTTGGTTGCACAAATTTCATGAAATTTCACAGCAAATAATATTGATAATCATTAAATATCATGATATTTGGTACAACTAAACACACCCATCAAGAAACCTTAAGAAGAAAGCATTGAGAAAGCCTTTTTTTTCACAGTAAGCATTGACAAATCATTACACAGTAAAAAAGGAAACATACCCTTGTCATATTATGCCCGCGGTTGATTTCTGTTCTGATCCTGTTGAATGTGCTTTTTGTGATATTAGTGTTGCACCAGTCATATGGACTACACGGCATCATAATAGGCATGAAGGAGCGCCCATCGGAAACATCCCTATATGGAATCGATCCATCTTGCAGAGTCACAGGTGACGGCCAAGGCCAGCGAGAAAATGTATCGAAGAAAATTGAGATAAGAGCACTGAGACTGGCATTAGGATGTCTCTGACAAATATGCGCTGAAAGAATTGCCAAGTGGATCCCTCCAAAAAAGCCAAGTAACTGCAAGGAAAAAACAAATATTACTGTGGAATTTTGCATTGCTAGTAGAGAACTAAGGCAAAGATACGAGACAACTATGCCGCATGGAAATGCCCCTTACATGAGAATAAAGTCCTCGCCTCCTTGCCCATAGTTTAATGCATCGCAGCATTGATTGGAAATTCTGGAGACAACCAAGCAAAGAATGTATCAGAAAATTTACAATAACAGAAACTGAACAATGTAGGACAGAGAATACTGAAATAGATCTTTCTGAAATTTTCTTTCAAAGGTGTAATAATAAAAAATAAAATCAAAATCAAAAACCTACACAGTGTCATCTCTACACGTAGCAATCATGCTCGCAAAGACACACAGTTGAACATAAACAAAAGCATGTGGACAGAGCACAGTAAACATTCACAACATGGAAATCTGTCTTAGTCTCCACTTAAAGAAAAGATGAACTCCAGAGCAGATGGAAAATTGTTATTGAAATATAGAAACACATATCTTATTGAAATATAGAAACCTATATCTTAAGTCAGCCACCAAAAAAAAAAACTAGGATGCTAGTATTTGTATCCAGGTCAGGTGAGACCTGATCCATGCTTTGATACTTATATTAAGGCTATATGACTCATGCTGTGGGGCTTAAAGCCAGCACACCAGAGCACCTACTCAGTGTAAAAAGAAGCGCCATAATGCAGGTGTGTCCCAAACTAACACATTCCATTCCTTCAAGCACCACATAAACACTGAAAACAGAGAGATTCGAGCAGTACCTCCAAGTTTGGGACAAGCTGAAGGAGACGTATATTCGCACGTACACCAGACAAGCTTCTCCAACTTGTTTCATCAATGTTCTGTAAGAAGAATGGGTTGAGGATGTCCACATTCTGCAATGTTACACTAAGCAAGTTAACCTTTTATAGCATGCAGGGGGGATAGTATGCAGTGATGGAACAGTGAAAAACATGTGTATGCTGCAAAATAATAATACCAATAACAAAAACAAACAGAAACAGAATAAAGCATGCATTTATACTGTCCTACTCCTCGTCGACTGTGTTCTTTTTAAGTAACCATGGCTATAGATGCTCAGAGCCACAGGTGTACAGCTACTCAATTATGCCAGAAAGCAACAGATTCCGGAACAAACTCTATAAATGGTCATTTGGCACCTCCACCAAATCCTGGATTTTAGGTAGTTGGGAATTGAAATCCGGGATTTGTAGAAGTGAGGTCATTTAGCACCCCTGAAAATCCTGGATTTCAATTCCATAGTGGATCAAAATCCAGGACTACCACACTTTTCAATTCCAACGGAGACCCCTAGGTTGCAAAGTCCAGGATTTTTGGGTCATCTCCAACTGTCATAACCACTCTCCTCCTCTCCAGGATTCAGGATCAAGTTGCACCTCTCAGAAACAAAGAGTTCTTATTAACGAGAAAGTCTTAGGCAGCCTCTTTCCCAACAGTTCCATCCATATTTCCAGGAAATGAATTCATTATTAGATGGGCTTTGCTTGGGAGTGTCTACACAAATCGCTTGTGTTTGTTAATTCTCATCCATTGTAGTCTATTACCTTTTCCCCTTTCTCTTTGAATAAAATTTTCTTGCTGATCAGGGGGGAAAAAATTGCAGTCTCAAAGAAACATAAGGCCTTCTACAGCAGTTCCAAAAGGGAATGCAAACTCAAGAGAGTTACCTCAGGAACCGAAATTACTGAAAGTTGGGCATAAGGAAGATCTATTGAGATCCCATTGAATTTGAAACGCATTAAAGGAACTTTTGCACTCTTGACACAGTGAAGCTCTGATACTTCTGGCCTACTTTGAAGCATATTGCGCAGAACAATAAAAAAGTCCTCCTGCCACAGTTATGAAATAACAGATCAAGCGATAAATTTCCACCCTAGATAACTGAGTAAACCAAAGGGCACGTCCAGGAACTTACTGCCATTGTCGCATAGATTGGGCCAACACATAAAGCATCGATATCCGATTCTGACCCATGAACCTAAATGAATGGTAAATGCCTTAGTATAAGAATCTATAAACGAAACAACAGTTTTACATATAAGCAAGAAAACGAATGCAGCATTCAGCACAGGCTGCACAGCAACTGAAAGATAATTCAGAGAACAACCAATAACTCATAGGTACGCTAGTGGAACAGCCATATCTCTCACTAAAGGGAGAGCAAGGAGAGGTTCTATTCACTGCCCATCCCTTAAACTTTATAGCTCTATTTTCTTGGCTTAAAAAAGTCAAGTTGTTAATTGAAGAAAAAAAAAATCTGTTGAAATAAGAAACATGGGGAACAAAATAAAGCACGTAGTAATGAGGTAAGCAAATTTCAACAAGAAAAGATATGCAAGGGTAACCTACTGTAGCATTTTCCTTTCACTGGGAATGGGTGCATAGCATGGGGTTCAATGGTGGGCAAGCAGAAATGTACTCGTAGCAATAGCAATTTGCAACAGGATTCTTTATGAATTGTGGTGCATCTCATTATCCACTGAATTTTTTGAGGAAAAAAAAAATGATGCATTCCAGGTGGGCTGACAAGTTCTATGAGTCAAGCAAGAATCCATTCCATTCACACCCTGTCCAGGCCAGTGAGAGGACGTACCTGGAGACTTTTAGGGTTCGGTCATTGGAGCACTTGACACAACACTCAGGGGAGTGCAGACGAAGTGTCCTGGTGATGACATCAGAGAGTAAAACACATCAGACACCTCCACTGAGGTGTCATCTTTGATGGCTTCTATTTATGTTCTGTTTTATTTTCTATTAAGTAGTCTTTATGTCTTTTTATCAAGCCAAATATTTATCACTGTCCTCGCCCTCAAGCTTGCATCCGTTCTCTTGGTGTCAAAGAAAAACTATTCGAATGTGACTCTCCCACATTGTGTATTTTTATTTTTTTATTTTGAAAGACGCAATTTTATTAAAGCCAACAGCCAACAAAAGAAGAAGGAAAACAAACAACAAAAAAGAACAAAAAGACAACACACAAGAGAAAGAGGGGGAAATACCTGATGCAAGGCCTAGGAACAGCCCAAGACTCACTCAAAACCCGTTCTCAACAGAAAATCAAGGAACCCATTCCCAAATATGCAAAAGAACCCGACTCAAAACCCCCTAATATGCATTGTAGATATTACTACTAAAAGATTTTACTTTCAATCTTTTACCATATCCATTATCAAAGAATCTCAATGTTTCACCTTTTTATGTGGGAATCACAATTCTTATTGTTCTCTTGTCATATCCCTGCTACAAATTTTAGGTGAGCTGTTGATGTTCACTAAATCATCATACGGGCAACAATTTCTTGACATAATTATTTCAGAAGTTTCTTTGTTCCTTCCTCCATATGGATAGCTTCCTTTCAAGCCTCTCCAAACTAGTATCCCATATGGACTTAGGTTTCTCAATACACAACTAAAGGCATAGGTAAGCAAACAGGATCAATTGCATCTGACAATGTTTGGCAAAATTCTCGAGCCACTGACTTCTACATTCACCTCCAACTACATATCCAACTTCCACACAGGGCCTATAGATGCCAAATAATTATTAACATGAATCATATATCATTACACATGAATGATTTTTCCATACTTAAACACAAAAAGTGAAAATGTTAAATAGAATAATGGTGCCGGTACCAAACCTCACTCCTGAGACTAAGGAAAGAACAGGCTGGGAAAAACTAAGTACTTACTCCCAAGCCATAGGAGCCATAAGTCAATATTGTTGCACAGGTGCTTGCTATCTGATTCTTTGGAAGTTGCCGTTGCCAAGCTACCTTCTTTACCCATAACACTACAATCTACATGAGGATACAACAACATGCAGTGTTAACATAGCTCCTTAAAATAGATGAAACAATAACATAAAATGATTGAAATCATAGACAATGAAAGGAACAAAAATAAATGGCAATTGAACATGGCGTGAAGTTCTACAGAAACAAGGCATTCATAGCAATAAACCTCCACTCATGCTATAATAAGCAAATGCGAAAGTTTAACAAACAAGAAAGGAAGCGCATTGTGCCTCAGTTGAGAGAGGGGATCCACCCCTACTCACATGCCAGTGGTCAACCAAGTCAGAAGTTGCACCAGGATCTTACATCGAACAATTAAAAAATAAATAAAATTAACATGACACTTAAAAATTTTAGAAGCCATTCTCAAGATATAACCACTCACCATGGTTATAGAATTTGAGATCAACTGTTCATTGTGGTTAACATGAAAAGGTCCCCAGTCGATTTCCTAATCCCATTTAATTACGACATGAAATCTGTTAACAGATCTTTATTGATTAATTAAATAATAATAAAATTTAAAAAACTTCAGTTTTGGGATATCTCCGCCCTGCCTCCCTTCCCTTCCAACATCTCATGAAACAAGACAAGTAAAAAGAAATAACTAGAATATGCATAAATAGCTAAACACATACAAACCCACCGTCCAACTATAATACTATAAACCCAAATACCCAATAAACAACAACGTCAATTTGATGATAAACCACAATGCATTTTCGGCTAATTTACACTAAAAGATGAAATACCAACACTCCATAGACACTATGACCATGTCAGCCTCCAAGCAAATAACTAAGAGACCAATCTCAATCAAAATAACTAAATCAACCATCAAATCATATTCCAACTGAGAAATCTAAATTCGAATCAGCAAACCTTCTTAAGCTCCAAAATCGCGTCTCTCCTCTTTGATTCATCTTCTGGAGATGGCACGAGTCCTTCTTTTGCCATAAACTGCAAAACAACAACCCCAATCAAAGAACATATAAACCCCAACCATCATATCAAAAGAATAAACTAATTCAAAGAAGATAAATAAGAAATAACCGAAACTTCTTATACCTGAAGCAGCGATTGTGTTCTTTGCTCGTCCATACGGATCAAGACAGCGGGATTCAAAGCGAATCGGACCGGAGCGAAAACTGGAGTACCGTTTGGAACTAAAACCTCGACGGGCGGGACCGGGAGCCGAAAACTAGGGTTTATGACGCCAAACGGCGTGGGGAGAAAACCAGATGGGTGGATCGCAGTCCGTGGATCGACGAATTGAGGTCCAGGCACCAAGATCCTCCTTTGATTCGGATAAGCATATGCCATGCACAGGACGAGAAATCCAAGAAGGGGAAAGGACGTTCGAGATCGAAGGAAGACGATCGATTTCAACGAATCGAAGAAAGAAAGGTTTGATCTTGCAGAGAAATACAGAGATTGATGAAGAAAATCGCAGAAACAGAAACCCTAGATTGAAATCTGGAGCTTTTCTTATATCTTTTTGCGCTCTGTTTTTTGAAATGGGAATCGTGTGAAGGAAGTAGTGGGAGAGAAGCAGGGGGGTTTTGGGTTTATATAGGCGGCGCTTGAACACGTGTCAAATCGGTACTGGTCTAAGAAACAGTCTGAAATTACGAAAATATCGTCGATGATGACGTGGAGATAGCTGTAAACGAGTCAGACCTGGGACGTGGAATTCCCGCGACCTTTCGCAGGAAGTTGCTATCGGGGGAAACGGATTGGCTACTCCCCCTGCCACCAGCCCGGTGGCTGGTGGTAAATGCTCTGTGGGCCCCACCATGATGTATGTGTTTCATCCATTCCGTTCAACCATTTTTACATTTCATTTAAAGGTTTGATCCTAAAAATTAGAGGTATATAAATCTCAGGTAGATCACACCACAGGAAAACCATAGTAATTGGATATCCACCATTAAAATCCTCCTAAGGCCTACTGTACTTTTTATTTGACATCCAATCTGTCGATCAGGTCATATAGACCCAGATGAAGGGAAAAAATAAATATCAGCTTGATCCAAAACTTTTTTACCCCTTGGGAAGTTTTTAATGGTCGATATTCATTCATCACTATTTCCTGTAATATGGTCCACTTGAGATTTGCGTATAACTAATTTTTAGTCTCATACCATAAAATGATCTAGAAACATTCATTGACATAATGGATGAAACATATACATCATGGTAGGTCCCACATAGCACCAACCATCAGCCATTGGCCCTTGGCAGGGGAGTAGCCGGTCTGTTTTCTTGGAACCTGGGTTGGACCTACAGAAATGTTTCTGATGAATTCCTCCATCCATCTGTTTTTAAAACTCATTTTAAGACTCAAGTGCATCATATGATTGAAAAACATTAGGGACTAGGCAACCCCTTAAATATTATATGGCTACAAAAGTTTTCTTATCCCCCTAAGTTTTATATCAGGCTAAGTTCTTTTTAATATTCCATTCATCAAGCGAAAATGATATTATAAATGACTTCAATATCATATAAATATTAAGATAGAGCTAAAAAAAGGTTTGACTGTAAAAATGTCTTCCTCAATTTTTTACTTCTTCCCCATTATTCCAATGGTAAGGCATGGATTGGGTGTAGCCACCGAATGTACTTTTGATAGACAGTCCTGACAGGGCCTCTGTAGGGCTACTCAATTTATGTGTTTTATTCCCTTCATTTATTCATTTGTAAAGACCATTTTAAAGCGTAACTCCAAAATTACAGAAGATTTAAAGCTTAAGTGAACCATACAACAAAAAGCATTAGCCACGATAAGGCCTAACATGGAAGCCTTCCCAAGGCCACGGTGATATTTATTAGCCATCCAACCTATTATGATTGCATAGACTTGGATGAGAGAAACATAAATATTAGCTTAATCCAAAAGTTGTGCCCGAGAAGTTTTCAATTGTAAACATTTGATCCATGCTAGTTCATGTAGCGTGGTCCATTTGAGACTTCGGTTCATCTAAAATTATCTTTCAAAATAAATTGACAACATGGATAAAATACATACACTATAGTTGCTCCCTGCTGATAGGATCCTGTTGTGGGTAGTACGAATCCTCGTCCCAATTCCTAGCCATGGTTACCTTGCAGTCTCAAGCTGTTATGTGAGTAGACGTTTTTGTTTATCCGTGGTGTTTGTTCCTCTCTTATCATTTTAAGATATGTGTACAAAAATGATATAAATTCAAGTCTCAATTGGACCACACCATCATCGATGACTCTTGCATGTACTGCTTTTTGCATTTAATGCAACCCAAGAGAGTTGGACCACACCATCACCTATGACTCTTACATTGAATACTTTTTGCATTTTTTGTTTTTTTGGTTAGCTTGTTAGTACACCCCACTGTCAGTTGACACATCAACTGTTAGCCACCCTCATTAGCAATCGATACCAAGACCATAGTGTTGAAACGAGGTATCTTTCACTCAGTCTTGCATTTAATGCAACCCAAAGGTCCACTTGAGCATTGGATTTGCCTCATTTTTTGTGCACATAACTTAAAATGATGTGAAATAGGGGATGGACAACATGAATAAACAAATACATCACGTTGGGCCGGCCCACAGAACTGCCCGTTCGTGGCTAGAGATGGGCAGGCAGAGGACACAACCCAGGCCGGTTGGGATCCCATGCAACAAAGGCGTGTGTGGCCCACTGTGATGCTTGTGCTCTGTCCATCATTTGTACCAGATTATGTTAGGACGTGAGCCTAAGAATCAGTCAGATCAAGACTCAAGTGGGCCACACTGCAGGGAACAGTGGGTATGGGACGCCCACCAATACAACCTTCATGGGTGGCCGACCCTGATGTTTACATGCCATCAAAGCCGTTCATAAGGTGAGTCCCACGAGATTGAAGGGATATCCAACTATCAGCCTGATCTGAAAATTTACTGGGCCAAGAAGGTTTAGGTGGTGGGCATTGCCATCCCCATTTTTACATGCAGGGTGGTCTACTTGAGTTTTACATCAGCTTTACCTTAGGAGTCACATCCTACCAAACACCTGTTAATGGAAAGCTGATAGGATGCTGCAGGGCCCATAGTGATGTATGTGTTTTAAATCTACTCGGTCCATCCATTTTGTCAGTTCATTTTAAAGGGCAGCTACCAATGAGGTAGATGAATCCTTGACTGTGGGGCCCACCTTGATGTATGTGCCTTATATCCACATGATCTTTTTGAAATCTGATTAATGGGGATGATCTAAATGGGGAAGCCAATCCAAATCTCAGGTAGACCATGGTACAGGAAAGAAATCAACCATTAAAAACTGGCGTAGAAGTTTTGGATGAAGCTGATTTTGTGTGGTTTAAATCCATGTCTTTATTACCTTAACAGAATGGATGGCAAATAAACAGTCGAGTGGCCCCATGAAGTTTTTAATGGTGGGATTCAATCACAGACTATTTCATGTGGTTTGGTCCTCTTAAGATTTGGATCGACTTCATTTTTTTGAATCATGAACTAAAATGAGCTGTAAAAATGGATGGACGGTGTGGATGTAAGGCGCATACAACAAAATGGGCCCCGTAATTAGGCATCCACCGAAAACGCACATGTGAAGCCGTCCACCGTAATGTTTCTTTGACATGTAACTTATTGATAAAGGCCTTAAACTTAAGAGGAAGTGGAAACACAAATATCAGCTTGATCTGAAACTTTCGTGGCCATAAAGAAGTTTTTAATGGTAAGCCTTCGATGGATCACCATTGTTTCCTCTGGTCTGTTTCATTTGATTTTTGTATTTCGGTTTTTTTAAGCTCATGCTTAAAACAAGGCAGCATGGATAAAACACATAGTGGGCCCCACAACGCCAACAACGGGTAAATGAGTGATGTTGGGGTCACCATCCAATCACGATGAACAGCGCGGAGCTTTTTAGTGCTAGAGTTATGCATGAGTCAAACCGAGTCGAGTTTGGCACGGCTCAGCTCAGCTTGGCCAATAGCCAACCTTAACTCAAACTCTACTTGGCTCGGTCCTTGAAGCCGACTATCCATCTCGGCTCCATTTGGTTAGCAACTCAAGTTGAATTCAAGCTCGAGCTTTCGAGCCAAATTCGGAAGAGGAGAGAGGGCAAATAGAGAGGGAGGAGGGAGGAGTGTGTGTGCGTGTGCGTGTGTGTGTGTGAAATAGTATCGGAGGAGGGCTAGGGCTTGGTGCTCATCGGATCGAAGAGATTGGTCGAATCTTCGAACAGAAAGAGGGAGAGAGAAATGGGTGGGGTGAGGTCAATGACTGATTAGGTATTTATACCCGGTCAAATGAGTCAAACCTAATCTAGTCAAAATCGAAACAGGTTCAAGCCAAGGACAAAGCCGAGCCGAGCGCAGCTCAAACTCAACTCAAATTTTTTCAGACTCAAAAAACTAGCTCGACTCAGCCTAAACTTAATCTTGAACTAAGTCAAGACTATCTTTATTGAACCAAGTGGAGCGAATTAATCAAGCTGACTCAATTCGCGTACAGCTCCACTAATGCTTCCTCCAATAACTCTTATGGGAAAAATCACCCTTGGTGGAACATGGAAGAGCCATATATCTCTTCAAGGAACAGGTAGGATTACCTATCAATTAGGTCCATGCATCTACTGGGACACTTATTAGGAAACCCTACCCATCTTGTACGTTTGAATTGGAGCCATGGTAGAAAATGATAGTTAATGGCCTGTTATTTGGTAGATGAATTGAACAAAACTAATGGACGATAGAGCCTAATCCATTCTATTTTCCATCCATGACATGTCCTATGGCATGGATGGACGGAAGTAAAAAATGTATTGCCTGTGAATGTGAAACACTGGCACGTATATATGTGTGTGATGTCTGGATCGTTCATCAGGCAAGGCCTTGTCAGCATGCGAGGTCCAAATATCAGAATCACCTACTCACCATGTGGGCCATGTTTAGACTGAAAGCGGATTGTCGGTGTGTCATGCACCGCTTACCTTCATGGAGTGTTGACGTGGCAAAGCTCTGTGGCCTACCATGATGTATGTTCTATATCCACACCATCCATACATTTTGTAGGATCATTTTAGGGAAAGCACAAATATCAGCTTGATCCAAAACTTCCGTGATTCTTAAGAAGTTTTCAATTGTAGGCGTTCAATCCCTACCGCTTTATGTCGTGTGGTCCACTTAAGGTTTTGAATCTGCTTCATTTTTTTGGATCATAGCCTAAAATGATTTCATAAAATAAATAAACAATATATATAACACATACATCATGGTGGGGCCCACGTAACTTTGCCACATCAACACTAAAGATGTACATGAGTCCAACCGAGTTGAGCAAGGCACAACTTGGGTCGGCTCAGCTTGACCAATAGCTAACCCTGGCTTGAACTCGACTCAGCTCACTCTTTGAGCCTGTCTTGCTGGCTCGGCTTGGCTCGGCTCAGTCAGCAACTCGAGCTGAGTTTGAGCTTGTTTGGCATTTTTTCAAACACATAAAATGCATCTTCAATTTCTTACCAAATGTAAAACAGTAACAATAATATACAGGTATTTCATCAAACACCTAGAGAGAAGCATCAAAATCAAACACCCAAGCCAGCATCATCAAAATCAAACAACCTACTTATTCATTCCTTCCTCACCAATACTTCGTTGAGTCATTTCATCAAACACTCTGTGAGCAACATTCATATCAAAATAATCGAGTCACAGAGCTGATTTAATCCGAGTTGACGTTCGATCTGAGTCAAGTCGAGCTCGGGCAAGGTCTAAGTCGGCTCAAAAAATTTTTGAGCTCCAAAAACTAGCTCGACTTGGTTCGAATCGAATTTCGAGTTGAGTTTTTCCAACTCAAATCAAGCGAGCTGACCGAGCTAACTTGACTCGTGTACAGCGCTAGTCAACACATCACTAAGGTTGCCACCGTGCAATCCGCCTCCCGTTTGGATAAGAGCGAAGTTGGTAGGGCCGGCCTCACCCAACAGGGTATGTGGCCCTGAGCATAGGGCCCACCTTAATCTATGTACTGTATATCCATGCCATCCATCTCATTTTAGGGCATAAGCTCGACAACAAGTTAGATCCAAATCTCAGGTGGACCATATCGTAGGAAACAGGGTTGATTGAATGAAAGGAAACAAACAAATATCAGCTTGATCCAATATTGGATTTCTTAAAAAAAATCAAGCTAAAATAACTTTGCCATTTATGAGCCTCTTAAAATGCTAATAAAAGATATAAAAAGCAATATATGTTTTGTGTTGACACGTGACAAATTAATTAACTTAAATGGGTTGCATGACAAGAAATTGAAGGATAGTCGATAAGAGATGGGTCCAATTAAAGAGTCAGTGTATTAGTAGAGTAGGGAAACATGATCCGACTTGAATTCAGATCCTTTGTTTGCCACAAGCAGAAAAATTCAGTTTTCCTGCATCCTGATTGGCCCACATCATTACTGACATTGTCGGCACTGCTACATTAAATGCAGTGTGTGATAATGTGGCTCAATTAGATTGCAACAAGCAGGATTTCTCTGCTTGTGGTAAGTAGAGGATCCGGATCCACTTGCCTACCTAGGGTTGTACACGAACCGAGTTAGCTTGCTTAGCTCGCTCGACTTGACTCAACTCGGTTCGAAATTGAGTTTGAGCCGAGTCGAGCTAATTTTTTTAGCTTGAAAAAATTTCAAACCAAGTTCGAGCTTACCAGAGCTTGACTCGACTCGGATCGAACCCAACTTGAATCAAACTCGGATCGAACCAGTTCGGTGACTCAATTACTTTGATATTTATGTTGCTCACCAAGTGTTTGATGAAATGACTCAACGAAGTGTGGCTGGTGGCAAGGAAGGTATGTTGTAACGTCCTGAAAATCGGGGGTCGAACATAAACTCAACTCCCGAGTTCCAGAACATCACTTATGCAACAAAATGAATGATGATTGAATGTTGACTGTATTCGTGCATTGAACATGAGTGAGATTAAGCCAAAACAAAGATATCATACTCAGACAAGTTAAATTTGCAAGCGGAAGACTGTGATAAATAGATAAAATATATAACTTATGATGAGTCTCCGAGTGTGATAACATTACCTGAGTTAAATAAATACAAGTTCTAAAATGTACCAAATGTGAGGAAGTGTAATGCCTCCTATCCCATGTACCATAGCCCGTCAATACAATATCAGTCTTCATTGACTGCCAGAGAGATACGATAGGAGAAATCCTCCTATCATCACGAATAGTCCGGCTCGCTTCACAAGCATCGCCATCACACGAAACTCAACAAACTGGTTGGTGTTGCAAACACCGTCCCGTAACGTGGGAGTGAGTGATCAACTCGTGGAACAAGAAAGCATAGGTTAACATGTTATCAATTCAACCAAGCAAAGAATGATAAAGCAAGACAAATCAAACATTTCTAACTACTCTTGTTAAGTGCGAAATGAAATGACATGATCTTTGTATGCCCTTGCCAAACCACCCTCAAGCGACATCATCTTACGTTCGCGAATGCTTACTCCCTGATGCGCCACATCTACAAAGCACATGCGGTGCGATGATGCTCATGATTACTAAGTTATTATTAGTCCATTTCAAACAGCAATATTGGGAAACTAAGGTACCTCCCTTGTATCATTCCCATACATGATCCATTCTAGGGTCGTCAATTGTCACGCCCCAAACCCGAAAATTGTATTCACAAGAATCCCGATCGCCGAATCCGGTGCCGACAGCCTCCGTAGTACCCCATTCTCGGCTCCTTGCGTCATACGCCAGATTTCCGATCCTGGGATCCTACAAGGAGGATTTTTTTTTTGTACATTTAACTCGCAATAAGCATAACCACAAGATTACCCATATCACAAAGGCAACATCATCATCACATATCCACTAATATATTATCATTTGAGTACAATGCTGAAAGGGAAATACATAAATAAAATTCAAGCTCCAGAAGACCGATGTACGCTCCAAGCTCAATAATGCTGCAACCTAACATCACCTGCACGCATCTATTGTGCATAAGCTTATAGAAAGCTTAGAGGGTGGTGTAAGTGTGTGCACAAGGTAAGTTTCAAATAAGCAATATCAGAAATAAGCAGAAATACTGACAATAGCATGAATTATCCGAGTAAACAACATTATTAACAAGGTCATAAATCATACGATAACAGAGTAAGTAAAAATACAGACAAGCCCATGAGTCAATCAATATCAGAGTACGCAGTATAGAACATCTATGCAACTGAGGAGTCATAAAGAGCCATACATCAGATGCTAAGGATGCGATGCAGTACGCAATTCCCGATGAGTGCACGAATACCGTCAGTCGTATCTAGACCGTATAAACGCATAAACATAGTAACCCGAAATGTCATATGCAGTAGATGTAATGCGCTATGCGGTGCGAATGGAATGACTATGCTGGAGTGTGAAGTCGGGATGATAGTACGTAGTATCGCAGGCTATGGGGTCCATCACAAGGGCCTTCTATCCAAACCAGTCCCATACCTAAATTTGGATAGTCAGACTCAATGTGGTAAACTCCTGATCTCAAGTTAGTCGAGCGCCTAACCAAAATCCTAGCCATGCGAAGGTACACTTAACAAATAGTTGTGCACCACCAGCCCGAATAAATAGTGAATGAATGAATGAATGAGTATGCAACTCCTGCTCAATAAGTCCACATATCAGTATGGTTCATCTCTGGGATCATCACCGGGGTTTAGTACACTCCAAATGGCACTGTCTCTCTCCAAGCAGCACAGTCCAAGTGAGCGTAAGAAACCTCACTATCCGCCTGGCCAATAGTCAGCCAATACCTATCCAAGCACGTCGATAGCGAACCCATTTCCGATGGTCAAACTCGCCCTAGTAATGCCCCTCGCTCTCGGGCGAGTAAGGCCACCACTCCTTTCCAACCGACCACGACACAGTGGGAGACGCGGCCTCCTGGTATTCGGCCCTCGTGCGCTCATATATCCACTCAGTCTCGACGTTGGAGTCATCTTCTGGCCACGGAGGTTTAGGGATTTTCACCCAGGGACATCTATGGCGCCCGTATGCTAGAACCAAATATTTTCGGTGTCCCGTCTGGCCATCCACGATATGTCTGTGGAGGCTACGACCCTGATGTCACTAGGGCGTACAGTAATCATAATGCAAGATGCATGAATCATACAATCCAGTCATGCATCAATCATGCGCATACCGTGCGCTCATGTGAGATAACTTCTGCCTATCAGGGAGTCTCATAACAACATGCTCAATGACATATGCAATGATCAACCACGTCTCATAACAAACATGCAGATGATGCGTATGGGCATGTATCATGATCTTTATCTTGTCACATACTCATAATCAGTACCAATAACCGTCATCAACAATCAACCTCTATAATGTGGACATTTAACCAACATTGCTCCCAAGGATTGGCCTTCATAGGGCCAAATATATAGTGGGCCCATGGCCTCGCACAAAGAGCCTAATATACAACACAATGAGCCTTACTCAAGGGCCACATATACACAACGGGTGGGCTCTGCTCATGGGCCTCAAATACATGACATGTGAGCCCTACACATGGGTCTCGAATACGTCAAATGGATCATGTATTATGGGCCTAATACATATCACAATAGGCCTTGCCCATAGACCATGAATTGATTACAATGGGCCCCAACTACGGGTCGTATGTACATTATATAGGTCTCGACAATCGGCCTCGACCTCAACAATCGAAATTAACACTTGGAATCGGCTTCGATATTCGGCCTCGACAATCGGAGTTGGCCTAGAATCAGAATTAGTAAATCGGTCATGTCAAGCAGAATTGGCAATTGGTCACGACAATTAGAATCGATCGATCAATAATTAGAGTCGGTAAATCGGTCACGTCGATCGGGATAGGCAATCGGTCATGATAATCAAAATCGATCGACCCATAATCAGAATCGGTAAATCGGGATCGGCAATCGATCACGACAATCAGGATCGGTCAATAATCAGAATCAGCAAATCGGTCACGTCAATCGGTCATGATAATCAGAATCGATCGATCAATAATTCGAGTCGGTAAATCGGTCACGTCGATCGGAGTCGGTAATCGATCACGTCGATCGGAATCGATTGATAATCAGCAATCATCTATGACAATTGGAATCAACCGAACAATTGGCCTCAATACTCAGCCTCGACAATCGGCCTCGACAATCGGCCGAATAAGGCCCAAGGAAAGGTCACAATGTGGACATTCAACCACCATTGCCCATCAATGTGGACATTTAACCAACATTGCTCTCAAGGAGTGGCTCACATAAACATCATTACATACATCACGACAAAATTTCCACATCACATCGGGCCTTGATTACACAATAGGTGGGTCCTGCACCTGGGCCTCAAGTACATCACATGGGTCTCTCATATACGTCTCGTCGGGCCTCGCCAAAGGTCACGCACACATCATAGTGGGCCTTCTCACGTGGAGACATCAATGTGGGCCTCGCCAAATAGGCCACAAATACATCATAATGGCCCTCAACCCATGAGCCCTAATATATCACAATGGGCCTCACTCGTGGGCCTTAGATACATAATAGGTGGGCCTTACACATGAGCCTAATATAAGTCAAGTGGGTTGCATCAATGGACCGCACCAGTAGACTTCATAAACGTCGAACGGGCCGCATCAACGGGTCGCACCAAGCGGCCTCATAAACATCAAGTGGGCCGCATTTCATGGGCCTCGTATACGACACGACAGGTGGGCCCTGCTCATGGGCCTTCAAACACATAACATGTGGGCCCTATGCATGGGTCTTACATGCATCAAATGGGCCATGCCAATGGGCCTAACACATATCACAATGGGCCTTGCCCATGGGCCATGAATACATCATAATGGACTGCATTACGGTGGGTCACATACGATCTCAATGGGCCTTAAGTACATAACTGTGAGCCCTGCACATGACCCACAAGTACGTCACAATGGGCCACCTCACATAGGCTGGAAATACATAATAGGCGGGCCTCCAATATCCAACAGATGAGCCTCAAATAACCAACAGGTGGGCCTTGCACATGCAGCAAGTGGGTTTCATCAATGGGCCAAACTAATGGCCACATACACATTAAGTGAGCTGCATTACATGGGCCTCATATACAACACGTCAAATTCATCGAGGTGGACCTCATGGATGGGCCATAAATACATCTCATTGACAGGCCGTGAAAGTGCATGTACGGCTCGGCTCGTGTGCAAGCATGCATTCAAATAGTATTGTCAGGGAGTGCTTACTCAACCTCAAGCCTCGCACGTGCCTTCCTACCATAGTTTAGGTCATGAACGAATCAGGTGTCCATCCCATGTGCGTCACATATGCATTCAACATAACCCATCACTCATGCGTGTATTACTTGCATCCATGCATATATCACATAACTTATCACTCATGCATGTATTACTTGCATCTATGCATGTGTAACACATAACGTGGTGTCATGCACCTTATCGCACACTCATCTTACATGTATGCATGCATGCCACTATTACGGGTACTAACTAGTCATGCATCTCTCGTGTGCATACATACATGCCATGCATTCAAGTCATTCAACGTGACATGCATGCATGCAAACTGTCACCCACAAAAGCATGGGCCTACATCACTACTAAATGGTGCTCTATGGACCCACGAGGTTGCATGTACCTCATCCAAGTGGACGGTATAGATATAGTACATACATCACGGCTGGCCCACATCCTCGGCTGGTATAAATCACATACCTCTGATCAGACCCACATGACTGGCTGATGTCAAACAGCAGCACTAGCTGCGTGGGACCCACCGTCCCTGGTTTGGACGGTCTGGATGAAATCAAGGTGGGTCCCACCACCTGCCGAAACAGATGAACGGCTTGGATCACAGCTCAAGGTGGGTATCCCTGCTGGACGGTGCAGATAAAACCCATGCATTAGGTGGATTTCCACCAGATGGACGGTGAGTGAAACACTTGCATTAAAGGGGCCCCACCGTCCAGATGAATGGACGGTGGATAATACACATACACTAAATGGGCCCCACCGTCCAGATGAATGAACGGTGGACAGTACATCCACGTAAGTGGCTCCCACCGTCATTGATGGACGGTTTAGGTGGAACCCTCCACACGTGGCCCTGCAGAATTTGCTGACGTCAGGCCTCAGCGATGTGGGCTCCACGTTCTGACTGAAATGCAGCAGCAGCTGCTGCGTTAGGCACTCCAGCCGATTCACGTCCACCGTCCATGGGTTGGACGGTGTGGATGAAACACATCCGTTCAAGGTGGGCCCCACACGCTGCCATGGTGGGTCCACATCCTGATGATGGACAGACATGATAAAATACATACATCATGATGGGGTCCACGCAGTGGACGGTGTAGATAAAACCCATACAGCATGGTAGGCTTCTACATCCATGAGAATGAAATGGATGGTTGGATGAACACATTCACACGTGGGTCCTGCAGCTGCTGGACCGGTGTCTAGCAACGTCCTGGGCTGCTGGCCTAATCAATGGACGGCTTGGATATAACACATGCTCTACGATGGGACCACAAAACTTGATGACGTTGATGCAGTGGGGTCCACATGTCCCATGTCTTGAAAACGGACGGACGGTGTGGATCTTCACATCATCAAGGTGGGTCCACACATGTGGCCCACCAGATAATATATTGAAGCCAGAAATGTTCAGGCCTCAACGTCCAAGCCTGCTGGGCGGCAGTCTGTCTGTTGAGCCTAGCCAGTCTTTGGGCCAACGGCTGGGGTGACTCCACTCCCTGGACGGTGGAGATAAAACTCATAAATCACAGTGGGGTCCGCATGGGTGGCCTACACAGTTTGGGTTCACTGACATTTGTATTTTCCTTCCATCCATGGCTGGCCCGAAAATGGGCAGCAAAGTGGACCCAAATCATGTGGATAGCGGGTTGGCCCGCTTAAATGGGGGGCATGGATCATCATACCACATCAATGGTGGGCCATCAAACAAAGGAAAGAGAGAGAGAGAGAGACACCCACCTATGATCTTCTCCTCCTTCTCCCGCCAACGCGATCTAAAACTCCAAAGGACGAACTTCAACGGTTGAGATTGTTTTTGGAGGGTGGGGATGAGAGATAGGAAGTGGGCCACACAAAGCCTCTCATGGAGTTTGGTTGGACGTGAGTTGCTCCCATGAGAGGTACTTGGAATGATGAGAGAGAAATGAGAAAGAGAGAAGTGGTGAGGTGGAGGGATGGGATGAGAGCATGGTGCTTGTTGACTTTTGGGTGAAAAGAGGAATGGGTGTCATTCTTTGTTGGTGAAAAAGGGATGGCTAGGTAAGGTTGTGTACTTGAGTTTCATTAATGGATTGATGTGATGTTTAGGGTATAGATTCCCTTGGGAATTGCGATACGCGGTGTTTTCCTTAAACTGAACGCGGGCCCACATCTCCTGACCCGGGTATCGCCTCGGCGCGCAAGATGCGGCGTCGGAACCGCGGCGACGGCGCGGTCGAAATGATACAGGTCTCGAGTCGAGCCCACTCTGGAAAATAGGATATGACTCAGGGTCACGCGCAACTACCGATAACAGATCGCAGGTCCGGAATTCGATCGGAAGGACCGCGGGAGTCGACGGAACAGTAGAAACTAGGATACGGGTCTTACATCAATCCTAGTTAATCTCATACGATATTATGGTTTGAGAAGCATAGTGAAGGCATCGCAAAGGGCTCGTCACCCGTCAGCGCGGATACAGATCTCACCGTATGCGGCTCAATTGTTGCCGTCGGCTCTCGAGTAATGGTCTTACCGTACTCGGCTCAATCACTAGCCGTCACCAGTATATGGGTCTCACCGTACTCGGCTCAACTCATACTCCGATTCTTTGTGAAAGACTCGTCGCCAATCACGGACACTTGGAGTATACTCGAAAGATACTACGGAGGACTCGTCGCCGTCAAGCACGAGCACGGGTCTCACCGTACTCGGCTCTCGCCGTAAGTATCGACCGAATATAGTGTCCCATACCACCATAATCGGCTCACGAGTCCGGTTGTTGGTTACTACGGGAGGCAAGCGCAGACGGCTCGACCACGGTGTCCCATACCACCATGCCCGCTCATGAGTCTTAGCGGATCAAGTACCATGGTTAAAAGGGATTTCATTGGTAAGTTTGGTACCCAGGTTCAAGCAAGAATGCGACCAAACATGGTGAACATACATAAGACAGATCGGGTTACTTGACGAGCTCGGCTAGCTCGAGCGCACAACAAGTTGAACGACATGAAGTGCATAAGCACCTCGCGTGGCCAACCACTATCGTCAACCAAAGTACGACTCGGGTTCGTCGAACACATCTCACGTGGCAAATGAATCGCACCACGAATTCAAACCGATTCTTCGGACTATAATCATAGCCCCAAACATGATAACTTGCAGATAGATAAAGCAAGAATGGATCAAGATTCCACTCATACAATCAAGGTACGGTATTATCCGTTTTATCGCTGTGGTACATTGCAGACGCACTCGTTGCTCGCTCCCCCATCACCCATGACGGATCATACAACGTAAATATAAATTTAAACATATGCATTACATAGTTATAATCGTAAAGCGATTGAGCATGTTATGAATCACAACACAAGCATGAGTTTATACATGTTCAATTCCTAATCACACAACAATCCAAGGAGATCATACACATAGTGAAAAGAGGTTGAGAATCATATCTCAACACCCTTATACATTACAATTTGCTAACAACTACTCATTCAGACATTCCAAGAAACACTTAAACAAACATACATGACATATGTCGATCACATAGGCATTAGGCCAAATCCTTTCCCTAGGGAGTTGCCCCAATCATAACACGCGTACACCCACGACGGATAGTCATGGCAAGCAGGAATCCAAGTTCCATATTCATTCAATCATTTCCACAAACACTTGGGCCACACATTTTAGCATATATGGTGTCTATTGGCCGTGGTGTGATTTAGGGCAAATCCTTTCGTCAAAAGGGTATCGCCAATACAACAATCATGAATCCATGACAATTAGTCATGGCGAGCACGAATGAGGATTCTATACTCATTCAGTCATTTTCACAAACACTTAGAATACACTAATACAACATACATGGTGTATGTTAGCAAAACATGTATTAGGGCTATCCTTTAGCCAAGTGAGTATTTTATCCATGTATAATATATTACTACAAATAATCATGATAAATTCATCTCCCAATATTTATACGTATACTGATATTTTCTAGAATACGCATTTTCAACATACATAGTGTATACAAGCAAACATGTATTAGTGCGATTCACTTCGCCAAGCAATTATTTTATACGCACATAATATATTTATACGATGATTAATCATGACAAACACATCGCTAAAATATACATGTATACGGTACTTGGCATTTACAATACCGTATATCTACATACATAGTGTTTATTAGTAAACATGTAAGGCGAATCCTTTCGCCAAATAAGTATTTTATCCATACGTCATATATCCATACGACGAATAAACATGTCAAACACATTTCCATAAAAATACGTATACGGTATTTTATACGAATACCTAGAGTATGTGAATTTCCAAATTCTTCAATTCTAATCGAAAGTAAAACGGAAAGCATTTTGTACATGTGCAATTGCATGGATCATGAATCTATCATTATCCGACATTGAAAGCGTTGAAAACCATAACCTATACACCTAAAGTCCGCACCTTTTGTCGTAGAATGCAACGGAATCGATAGGTTTGTCTAGCTTCCGTATACCTGAGTTTAGTACCTAAAAACGAAACAAAGTTAGTTATTTCATAACCTACAACTGTCTAATCCCCCAAACAAAGGTTAGGGTTAGGGTTTATTACCTTAAAGCACAGAGTCGGTAGACGGAAAAGCGTCCGGAAGGAATGCGGCCGTGGAGCTACAGGAAACAGGGAGTTCCTCCCACATCTCCCTCACTTTTCTCTCTTTTCCCTCTCTCAAATCCAAATTCGTATGGCTGGAATGGGAGAGGGTTTAAGGTCCTTATATAGTCTCAAAACTCACCGAAATAGACTCTGTTCAAGGGTTACTCGCTAATATAGGTATTTCGTCAACTCAAAAGAGAGGTTCGGTGGCCTCCTTGAGCCAAACGTCAAACTTAAGCTTACCACACATGGATCAATGTGGGATTACGTTTTCGACTCGATCAGATTCCCAGATCGTACGTGGCGGACCACTTTCAGTCCAACGGTCAGTGGACCACGATCCGAAATTCCAAGCACATGTAAATGTTCCTGAAATTTTTCCTGATCCGAGGGTGTAATTTGGTCTGATTCTGACGGCCTGGTTGCTTATCTGATGCAAGCAAGCGAATGGTGCCAGATCACTATTCCTGATATTTATTTTGAAATGGGAATAGTGTTTTTCACACACCCTCGCTCCGGATCCAAACGAATGGCCGTGGGACATCGGCTGGACCTGATTTTTGAGATGATTGTCAAGTCCAGTGAGGCGGTCCTAGTTCCTTAAGCGTGTTAATCGGAAGATGTGCGATCTAGACCTAAGAAGTTTCGAGATGCTCCCGTAAGGGTAATGAGATTGATCCTAAGTTTTAGGGTAACCTAGCGTCAATGATTCTACAAGTTTTGAGTCTTGCAGATCGTATTTAAAGCGATTCAAATGGATTTCATGGCTAATCTAGTTTAACACTTAGTTAACTTTGTCAAATTTCTAAAGGATTTAATCCTAAGTGATTTCCGTCTGAGGTGGTACTTAGTCCTTTGTAGTTTGTATATAAAGTGATCCAAGTAATACTACTTAGCTGGTTTAAGATAGTATCTAGGGCGAAAGTGCTTTGAAAAATTGGAAGATCAAGGTGGTGAAGGGTTGGATTTGTGAAGGAAATGGGTTAAGGAGCGATTTTAGACTGTGGGATTCAATTCTGACAAGTTACTAAGGTGTTAGGATCGACCCATTGCCTAAGGACGTCTAATCCCAGGTTGGCAAAAATTCGGGGCGTTACATATGTATATGAAATAAATACCCTTTTTCTTGATTTTTATGTTACTTACAAGGCGTTTGATGAAATACCTATAAAACCACTATTGTTGTTTTACATACAGTGAGATTTTGATGGTGCAGTCTATGTGTTTATGAAAATGCTACACAGGCAAACTGGCTCGATCTTAGCTTGAACTCGGCCCGAATTGGCCTGATTTGCTGACCGAACTGAGCCGAGCTGACCAGTCAGGCTCGAGGACCGAGTCAAGCCGAGTTCGAGCTAGGTTCAGCAAGTGGTTGAGCCGAGTCGAGCTGTGCCAAGCTCGACTCAATTCGACTTGTGTACACCCTTTTTTTCCACACGCACACATAGCCCACATAGTCACGCCGTATTAGAATTTCACTACCTATGGGTACTCAAACCCTTGACCAGGTGTTGAAACTCCTAAGAGTCTACCACCCAAGCAAGAGTAATAACCCAAACTCGTGTACACCTGTATGCCTACCCCAAGAAATTATATGATATATGGCCCACAACATAAGGCCATGATTAGTAATCCAAACCATTGATATCTTAAGTCTCAAAGTGGATGTAGCGCACCCTAAAAAATCTCAACATTAAAAGATAACACCCAACAAGGGCTATCAATGGGCCCGTCTGGCCTACAGGGCCTTCAAGCCTAGTCCACTTTACAATAGGCTTAGGCAAAAATATTTGACCCAAAGGCTAGCTCGGACCTAAGATTAAAGTCCCCTTATTAATCAGGCTAGGCTTAGGTTAGGTCTAAAAGTTCTTTAACCTAACCGATCTCGTCTATGATTTCAAGGGCATTTGTAATTTATCATAAAAAGAGGGGTATCCAATGGACCACGTGAATCTTGCATAAAAGTGGATGGTTGGGCTTAAGTTCAAGTTATATATAATTATTATATGCAATTTTGAAAAGATATATAAAGATAGAAGTTTTAAAATTTTCAAATTTTAAAATTACTAGGATTTCTACGTAGATACAATCAAAATCCTAAAATAAAACACAAACCAATAGTTAAGATCTTGCCTTTAATTTATCCTATGATCATATGATGATTTTGTCGATGTCGCTACATCCAACACAGACTCTCCCCTCAACGTAACGAAGACGAGAGTAGAGAGCCACCTCTTATGGCCACTATAAGAGCAAGATGTGTGTGATTAAAAGTCGTCTACAACCTGGACCTACAGGTGTGAACCCGGTTGAGTCGTCCAGTTATGCCCACTCATTTGACTTGACTTAGACTTGATTGAGTCAAATCTAGTCCTACACCACGAGTCACCATTGAAAATATACCCAACTCAGCTTGTATACAACTGCATATAGGATGGAGCGACTCTGTTCGAGGCACTAAGGGGTCGTTTGATAAAACTTATGTTCAACACTTATCTATGAAATTTGATATTTTTGGTGATTTTCATTGATTCATTTAAGTTATTTAGTAAATTTAACTTATTAAGTATTTAATTATTTTTCATTGAAAATATGAGTCTTAACAAAAAAAAAAAAAGAAAAAAAAAAAGAAACTCCCTTCTCTTTACTTAATGTTGAAGGTTGAAGGTTGAATGTTGAATGTGGTGATTAGGGTGTTAACATGTCGGGTTAAGGCCAAGTCAAGCTTTGTCCAAGCCCAACTCGCAATTTGAACATAGGCCCATACCAGGCCTAGGCCTGTGATGGGCCAAAATAGTGCAGCCCGAGCCAATTGTAAACATTTTTATCAGCTTGTGCCCAAACACATGGGCAGTTTCAAAGGGCCATTGCAAGGGAGAGAGAGAGAGAGAGAGAGAGAGAGAGAGAGAGAGAGAGAGAGAGAGAGAGAGAGAGACCTAAGTTGCAGGGGGTTTTCGACTTCCCCCTTCATCTTCAATTCTTCTTCTCCCATATCTAATCACAGACACGAAGATAAAACGGGAAAAAGAGGAGGGTGTTGGAGGGTGGTCATGTTTGTGTTTGGTGTATCCAGCATGTTGGACTTCATATCATTCAACATTTTAGTGTCGGGTTTTGTGTAGAGAGGAGAAATAGTGAGATGGGAGGAGTATTCTGGGAATGAAGAAACAAAGGGATGAGAGAGGTATCCCATGAAGAGGGAAGAAACTGTTAGAGAGAGAGATTAGAAAAAAAAAATGTTTTAAAAATGTAATATACATTATGATCGAAACAAACTCCAAGTGCAGGGTTGCGATGTAGTAATAACTCGATGAGACCGATGTCCTACCCATATTGACTTATAAATGTGTGGTTTCTAAAACACTTTAGAACTGGAACTATAACTAAAACTAACTTATGAAATTTGATTTAAAAGGTAATTATCTAGTTGAGTAAAGTAAAAAATGAAATCAATAAATACAAAGTACTAAAATGTCAATGGTCCACTTATAGTTATTTTTTATGTTTAATTCATTTGATTCAATTATATAACTCAATTGGAATCGAATTCGTATCTTATTCAGCCAGATAATAGAGAGGTTAAATCATCATTCACATATCAACATATATTTGAACTTCAATTGAATTAGCTCCCACATAAAACATTAAAGTATTGATAGCATGGAATTCAAAACATCTATCAATCTCTTGGTTTATGATAAGTAAATGGATTTTACATATTAATTCTTTGCAAAATAGATAAGAAATTACTCTTAGTTTTCATAAGCATCTAATGTGTCTGGAGTTAATAATTGATTAAAGTAAACTAAAAATAAATCTTCACTCAAACCAAATATCAATAATTATTCAACATTCAAACTAATTAACTTCAAACCATAGTAAACTAAGACATTAAAAATAACTACAAGTTTCACCTCTTAACCCTAAATAATAGATTTAGCCAATTATATACATGATTGAACTAAAACTCAAAAGAAAAAGAAAAATGTAAAAATCGAAAAAGAACCGAATGATTGGAGAAGGACTCTGTATAAGCTCCACAACTCTTTATTTTATCTCTTATACCCCAATTCGTGTTTTGAATGTTAAAATTTTCCCTCCATATAAGAAAATTTACACCAACTTAAAACTAACTCCACTATTACGCACTTATGCCATGCTATGATTCCATTGATTGTAACATTCGGTCACACAGAACATCAATTCGGTCATATCGAATTAGTTTATCGGTTACAGTAAAAAAATTTCTAAAGTCTATGTCTTCCTTCAGTCACACTAAACTATCTTTTGATGACATCGAATATGGATTCGGTCGCACCTAAGCATCGAGCCGAATTTCTTCTGAAAATCACAATTTCTTGTTGGACTGTTCTGTGCACATTCGGTCGGACTGAACCAAACTTAGGTGGGACCGAACAGTATATTATTTCCGTTGATGTACTTTATAAATTTTCTAGTATTTTTTCTCTCTTTTGCATTTGGTTTTCTTGAATTCCTCATTAATCGCCTCCAAATCTCTAAATATTTACTTGGTCATTCTTTAAGTATTAAATCTTCTCTTTAATAGTTATGTTCATATTGGCTCTTCAATTCACATCGCATAAGAAAACATATGTAAATAAATCAATTAAACATATCTATGCTTATAAAACCAATGCACAATAAGAAAGAAATATACAATATTTCACACTCAACATGCTCGAGAGTACGGCTAAGGTTTAAATGGGTTAAAACCCTTTTTATGGGATCGTGTATTTACTCGGCTCTATGTAACTGGTTTCACCAATTTTTAAAATCTAATCCAGCCCTCGAATCTCGCAGTTGGTTTTAAATGACTCCATATAACTCACAATTGGACAATGCTTGACTTTACATAATGAATATCGTGCTCGAGCACATAATACCATTTCATATGTATGTGTGTGCACGGGATTTTAGTCATCTTCATCCAAGATTGACCTGATTCTAAAACAGGCCGCATATTTAAGCCCAAGCTTGAGCCTGACGGGCCAACCCGGTCCATTGACACCCCTAGTGGTATAGTCATACATGAGTCAAGTTAGCTTGATTAGCTCACTTGACTCAACTCGGAAAAGCTCGACTCGCCTCAGCTCAAAACTGGATTTAAATAGAGTCGAGCTAGATTTTGGAGCTCGAAAAATTTTCAAGCCAAGTTTGAGCTTGACTCGACTCAGCTCAAACCCCAACTCGAATCAACTCGATGACTCGATCATTTTGATATTGATGCTACTCGCCTAGTGTTTGATGAAATGCCTCGACGAAGTGTTGTTTCTTAAATTACCCTTATATCATGATATTCTCAAAATAGGTATCCGAAGGAAGATTGAAGAAACAAATCCAAAAAAAATACTTTACATTGTAGGACTATCCTTGTATCTTGATCTTGATATTGCTCATTGAGTATTTGATGAAATGCCTAAAAAGTACTCTTATTGATTTGCATTCGATGTGTGTGAGATTGAAAATTCAATTTATGTGTGTTTGAGAAAATGTCACATAGGCTCAAGCTAGCCCGAGCTACTAACTGAACCGAGCCGAGCTAGCCAATTAGGCTCAAGGACCGAGTCAAGTCGAGTTCAAGCTGAGGTTAGCTGCTAGCCGAGCTGTGCCAAGCTCGACTCAATTCAACTCATGTACAACTCTACCTAGTGGTGATGCATTAAAATTTCTTTCCTCTTTTGATTAAAACATTCCTAAAATTATTTTAAAATTATAATTTAGCACTTTAATTTTTCATCACTAAACTTAGTTTTTAGAACTTATTTTTCAATTGATCAAGCGGCACCTTCTTTTGGAGGCACACCCTCACACCCACACACACCTCCACACTCGCGCACTCGCACAAGGGGTGCTTGAACCTATGACCTCATGTTAAATTCTTGTAAGTCTACCATTGTGTCATGGCAACAGGTGCATCAAATGACACCTGAGTCTGAAAACCACGAGTGTCACAAGTGTTTCAAAACCCAAACTGGCCCAAAACAGACAGGCCCAAGCCCAAGCCCAAGCCCACCCACCCACTTTTGTGCAAGATCTGGGCGGTTGATTAAAGTTGCTCGGGCCCAGCTCCCTCGGCCCTAGTATTCAAGCCCAAATATGGCCGGAAGCGGGCCAGCCCTATCGCTCGTATTCTTTACTAATCCTTTTTGTTTTAATTAATCTAAAATCATCCAAATGAGTCAACATGGATACGACCATATTGACCTGGTGGCCGGACTGAATTGCTGAGCCAGTGTCCTGTCCGGACCTATTATAACACTGGGTGTATGGCTGTCAATGGGCTGGGCCCATCTTGATATTTCAAAACCGAGCGCAAGCCTGCCCCCGGCGCCGGCCCATTGACATCTTTTGATGGTACTACTCTTGTAACAATTAAATTGCACCACATGTGATAACATGGAATACACACGCAGGATTCGGATGCGACGGACACTAGCCAAAATCAGGCCAAAAATTTGTTAGGTGGGCCTTTGTGTAGGTCGATTCGATGACCGTTAGCTCATGTGTGAGCTGGATTGCATCATATATTTCATCGGCCCACTTGGGTCTCGCCCGAGTGCGTCATGTTGGCACATGTGTGGATAGACATACATGCACGAACCCCCTTAGCAATTTTTCAAGTGGCTTACGACAAGGTCCGGGCCCAAGATTCAAAAGATTCAAAATGTCTTCTAAAGTGGCTTCAAAGGATCCCTGATTTGGGCTCTGTCATCACTTTCTCATCTTTTATATATTACTAAAGGGGCCCACCTATAATGATTTGAGGCCCACCCAATAACGAAATTAAATTTTTGGTGCGAAGATCTCCATGACTTTTAAGGACAGCTTTGCGTGTTTCTTTTATATATATATATATATATATATATATATATATATATATATATATATATATATATAGGGAAATGGTACTATGGGGTCGACCTCATGGGAACTTTCCATGAGATCAGCTTGTGTGGGCCCCACCGTGATGTGTGTAAAAACATCTACTCCATCAGTTAGATGCACCATTCCATGTTGGGCGACCGGCTTAAAAATCAAGTGAATTCATGACTTGAGTGGGACATAGCACATACAACAGTTGAGAAGGATTACCCTCCCATTAAAACATTCATAATCATTTATTTGGCCCACAGAGGTGGTTCACAAATCCAGCCCATCCATTGTGTGTGTCCCACTTGGATGAGGGGTCAGGGCAAGTTTCAGCCGCATCCAAAACTCAGGTGGACCCCACCAAGTCCTTTTATATGTTTTAGGCATGTCTTCACATGGTTTTAGATGGTATGGTTCACATGAGTACTGTATACCGCTGATTCATGGGATATCCTATAAACTAAAGCGGGACCCATCAAATGCACGGTGTTGATGTTCAACACACATAACAGTGGGGCCATATAGGTCAATCTCATGGCAAGTTTCCATGAGGTAGACCTCGCAGTACCATTCCCTCGGGCCAGCCCAAAACATAATATATTCTACTGAGTTGCATTAATTTCGGTCTAAAAGGACCTGAGTCACCGCACTCGTGAAAGACCATGTTAAGACTGAGGGCCTGTTTGGGAGCTTGGATTTGGAAATCCCAGGATTGGAAACCCCCTGAAATCCTCCCAACGCGTTTGGCACTATGGAGTGTAACTCAACTTTAATCTAAAAGTACTTATGCATGGTATATTTATAGGGGTTTGAATTTAATTACTAAATCAACTTTAATATCTCTAATCAGTGAGATATGTAATTTTTGACATAATGGTTATGATAAGCCCACTAAAATATATGTTTTGCCTGAAAATGATGAAATTCCAAATCTCAGATGGGCTACAAGCATAAGATCATGTCTGAGTAACTAACCAAAGATTTTTAATCATTGATTTACATGGACAACATTTGGACATTGCTGGACAATGTTTGGACGATGCTGATTTACATGGACAATATTTGGATGGTGTTGATCATCATTAGTGGGCCATGTGCCTAATAGAATGATAGTGTATAGTGACACATGTTACACACGCAACCGTTGAAATGATTTTAAGTGTAATCCATGCTCTCACCGTGGATTGCAAACCAGGGAATTTAAACTCCTGTATTTAAAACCCCCCATTTACTTTGAAATGATTTTCCTCCAAAGATTTGTAATCCAAGCTCTGGATTACAAACCAGGGAATTTGAAACCCTATATTTAAAACACCCACTTGCTTTATGCTGCCATTATGCTGCCAAACAATCCACGGATTTGAAACCCCCTCCAATCTCCTCCGATCCATGGTGCCAAACAACCCCCTTAGGTAAACCAAGTCATATTTAGTTTTGGTCTTTAGCCGAGTTGCAGTCCCTGAGCATTAGTACCTACTTTATGGGACTTAGATGATCTCTAATTAAGGTTATATGATACTTTTATAACTCTTATCATAATAAAATAAAAAGTGTAATGTGTGTTTGTTGGATGTAAAATTCAAAATGAAAAAAATATATATTTAATTTCATTCAACAAAATTTCAAGTCGGATTCGTAAGTTCTGCTAAATTACGACAGAAATTACAAGGGATTCCAGTTACGCCCACCCCACCAAATGCGTCACCCACGAAATGCAAGTGGGCCACGCCTCATTTCCTACTATTTTCAAGTTTGGACAGTGGATACATCCAAACAGTGAAACAGATCCTCACCCTCCACTGAAAACTCCCAAACGGTGACATGTCATTTTAAATTACCAAATTGCCCATGGCACAAATCTCCCTCTCTGCTCACATGCCAACTCTTCACAAGATCCTTGCAAAATATCTAGGCAAACCACAGCCATCCAACGGCTCAAAAGACTCGATTCCAGAGGAGGATAATAGATCAACCGGGTATTTTAACGAAACATAGATCAAACATCTATATTTCGAAAGATTACCATTGATTACTCATGCAAACATCCCAATTTCGAAAAATTAAATCTGGACCATTAAACATACTCTAATACACCATAATTCCTCATTTTAATGAAAATAACAAACTGACCAAATAAATACAAATCAATCAAAAACATACAAAAAATACAATAAAATGATATTGCGTACATGCGTACTCACGTGCCTCCCATGCACCCTCATGGCCCATCATCTTCAACGGCAGGAATTCGGCCTGCAGAAACAGGACACGATCGCCACCGTCTGATCTAATTCAAAACTGGGGCATTCTAGAAGAATCCAAATTCAATTCTAGAATTTTCTAGAACTGAAGGAGGATCAAAGATCAGAAGCTGCACCCACAGAAGAGGAAGAAGAAACACAGCATGGCCACCAAAGCTAGTGACTCGAATGCCGTGATGAAGGTCCACAGCACGTTATCAACGATGGAGAAATCGAAAGCGGGCCATCGGAAGATCAGAGCCGTCCATCTCGGTGTAAGGCCGGAGAAGCTAAATTTGGGCCATTGGAAGGTAGTCGACGACTGGTCCGAGACCGAGATGTCAAATCCCGGCCACCGGAGAATGGATGCCGACCAGCTTCTTCCCATATCCGTATCTCTGAAGTGTTTTCTTGCAATGTCGTGTTTATATAGTCATACATACCAGGTGACTCCTATCATAAATAGTTGACTCCTTCACCGTACATTTGGTGTAGTTGTACGACAATCCAGACCGTCCAACCTTCTCATCTGATTGTAGGTGGTCCATGTACGAAAACCCATCTGATTTTATTGTTGCATTTGGACTACTTGCTAATTTATTTCTAAGCGTCCTTTTTATGGCCAGGAATTGGACAGTTAGGATTTCCCAATCAGTGTGATATTTGAGATATGATCCATCTATAATTTGATCCACCATTTGGACGGTCTGGATGTACGTGTGGGCCATACGTAGAGTGGGGAACCAGCACCAATTTGAAAATGATTTTTGTCCTTGGTGTGTGTACGGGAGTAGTGCGATTCTTTCAACGTGTTTTTGTTAATGGAGAAATAGAACGGCTGTTCTACCGGTCGGCATGTATACGTGATCCGACCGTTCATCGAGTGTGCCCCACTTGTGTATGTGTCAGGGTC
The DNA here is from genome assembly GCA_030180095.1 of Magnolia changhungtana. Classification (NCBI taxonomy): domain Eukaryota; kingdom Viridiplantae; phylum Streptophyta; class Magnoliopsida; order Magnoliales; family Magnoliaceae; genus Magnolia; species Magnolia changhungtana. The sequence goes on from JASAUF010000378.1 coordinate 6,858,601, forward strand.
TGAATATGGAAAGGATGAGTATAATCAGGTGGGCCACACTTTATTAATAGATTGACGGTTAAAATTACTTGGTTCATGTTCCACCTGGCAATCATACGTTCCTGATTCTCATGCAATAACAGATATGATGTGGGCCCACATGATGAACGGTAGAGATCTTGCATATAAATGATAGGAGTATGAACAGAATCCTACTCTCGCAGGTACTGTCGGGTGTCAGCATTGCTTCACCGGAAGATATTTTCCCATCGTTGTATGCGTGGGGGCATCTTTAAAAGAGGTTTCATAGCATACATCGCGATGCATAGAAATAGGATACATTGGGACTTATCTTTTGGATCTTCGGTCATCATTTACTGATCCAAACGGTTCATGTGATGAGCCTGTATATGAATGATGGATTTAATAAAAATAAAACTCTTAGATTGTATATGGACAGTCAAATTAACTATTTAATAATCAAACGAACGAAATAATAACTGCAAAATAAATTTTCGGTACTTCCCATCTATTGTGAGTTCCATCATATAAACGGATTGGATCATTGAAAATGACCCCGATCCTACGGCTAGAGTCCGTTGATAAATCATATTGCAATAGATAAGGAAGTATTCTAGTGAACTTCTCTTTTATAATATATATCCTATCTTGTGACGGGGAGGAATCCTCGCTGGTGCGTGTTTGTCCCTTGTTTTTAATTATATCATACACGTGGCACACGTGAATGATGATCCAAACCGTTCTTTCATTGGGCACAATCTTAAAAATCATAGGGCTAAGACGATCCTAACCATTTATAAAAGTGGTGTACAAAAAACATATAAATATAGCCAATGATTTTTGTGAGACAGTTTTCAATGGCTAGGATTGTCTGATCATTGTAATTTTTTATCTGTAGCCAATTTATAGAGTCCTGTGATGGATGAACGGACTGGATCATCATACGGAGTTGCCACTCCCGCCACTATAAACATAAAAGGACAATGAATTTTGTCCACTCACGAGACCTGACCTTGGGTCGCTAGTGGCCAAAGATTTCAATTTCAAAATTTGATTTTAATTTTAGTAATGTTTTGGCGGACTTGGAAAATCTCTTGTTTTCCCACCTTTTATTTAAAAAAATTTAAATTTTGTATTTGGATTTTCAAAGTCTCTGTTGAATTCTGTAGTAATTTTTCTGCAGGAGATGTGACACAAGTGAAGAGAATAGATGCCTTTTAACAGTGAACTTTTTTTTTGGTGTTTACAGCTCACATTACCTTTAAATTTATTTCAATTTTTGCTAATAATTTAATATATATTTAAATAATAGATGATACAATGTAAATGTTACGCAATTATTATAAACCATTGGCCACTCACATTGGTAGAGTCGTTTGTAAGTTTTTGAACGTGAAGGCCCATCATGTCTAGATTAGAAAAATAGTTAGGGATTTGCATTCGTATACTCTAAGACTTGAGGATGTATGGGCTGAGATACCTTGGTTGTAGGTGCATCGGTTCACTTTATGAGGTCATTGCGTAGCCATTTAAAGTATGTGATACTAGATATCTACATCAAATACTTCATCGAGGGCTATATGTTCAACATGAAATTCACTTGGTTTGCTTGGGATCACATTTATGTAGATTGATCTTAAGGTCCTAATAATCCACCAGATGTTTAAAAGGTTGGATAACAACTTATGTTTTTGGATTGTTTAATTGAAGAATTTCAATAGTTGAAATTGAGATTTTTTGGAAGACAGAAAATACTCTTATTTCTTCCAAAAGGGTGTGCAACTCAAAGAATAGGAAAAGGGTCCACACTCTATGTTCAGGAGAAGAAAGAGAGAAGAAAAAAAAAGCCCATACCCTAGATCAGAGAGAGCTCCCACCGAACAAGGAGTAAAAGAATTCACACCTCAAGTTAGGGAAGAAAAGAACCCACACCCTAGGCCATTGAAAGCCTACATCTCTAGCTAAGAAGGAGAAGGAAACCATGTCCCAGGTCAATGAATGCCCACACCATGAGTAAGGAAAAAGAAAAAGAAGAAGAAATAGGGGTTAAGGATGCAAAGAAGGGAGTAGCAAGGCTAGCTAAAACGAAGAGATAATATGAAGGAAATTGTTGGTGAAAGTGCTCTCAAGGAGAGATGAAAGCTTTCTTGTGCCTGCTAATAACCTTCACCTTTTCCCCATATGAAGAAAGCCGCGAGTGCAAATCGTGAATAAAAAGCCTCATGGTCCTAAAAGAGTCTCTTGAATTTTTATTAGTTGTGTAACAATCTCCATTTTGCACTTCGATTTCAATACCTAAAACTATAGAAGAAGTTGGTATGAGAAAGCCAAATAACAAGACCTAAATTCTCGTCTTTAGGCCCTCTACTATCAACTTTAGAGATAACTCCCCAAATAATTCTGAAGGAGGGGGTAAAGCAAAGAAGCTGACTTTGTTTGAGCTAAGCCTAGCACAAGTGATGGACTAGCGGAGGTCGGCGTTAGTCAAATGATTAGCCCCATTCTAAGCAAGTAGGCTATGGAGGTAGAGACTAGTAGAAGTCAAGTTCCAAGCTGAAGAGATATTACCCAAAGCGATGGTAGCAATGGATGGTCTCGAGACAAAAATGGCATGTAATCCTACCTCCTCAAGAATAGGCCCAAGGAAAATCTCTCTTGGAAGGGAGGTAGCTTTAAACTGATGATCATTATACTCACTCTAAATATGCCTAGAAAGAGTCAGGAAACAAATCTTGCTAAGAAGGATGGAAACTGGATCTATGTAGCTTTCCACAAGACTACTAACTACATGAGCAATGAAGGGAAATGGACTACAAACCAGCAAAAAAAAAAAAAAAAAACACTTCTGGTAGAGCTTCTCCCAAATTCAGTAGACATAGGGGCAATTAATAAAAAATTAAAATGATCAATGATTTCTAAATGACAAGGGAAAATGAGGCAATGTCCATTACTAATGCTATCATGATTGATTAGCATATCATGTCTTTCATTTTAAGCCTTCCCAGAAAGGTCATCCAAGCAGTAATAGAGTAGCCAATTATATTACCCTTGAACCAAACTAGGTTAGCCCAACCTACTTTGTCTCTTGAGTACTAACAAGTAAGGGTCGCCGAGGCAAAAGAGATTTGGCCATTTGGGGAGAATGTCCAAACAACTTCATCCTTAGTCAATGAATCTGCCTAGTAAAAACTTTCTACTAGGTTAAGGGGAAGATGGATAGAGAGTACGCCACTTAGAATCTTGGATAAATGTGTAGACTTTGATATCATGCCCTATACTTAAATTTAAGACGACTTGTCCACCATAACAATTGAAAAGACTGAAATCACCAAGCCAAGGGTCATGCTAGAACGACATAAAATTTTCAGTTTAATCATAAATATAGTGTCACTTTTAGCGATGTCTCGAACACTAAGGATACTATTCCAAGCCCATAACGCATAAGAGGGGATTTTAATATGCTATATGAACTCATTTATCAAATATTTTAGTCATACCCATTTCCTCCAAAGGTTTTCATATCCATTAAGATGATATGTCAAAGTTGCTAAATGACTGCCAGAGGTTTTAAGGGGTACAATCCCAAGACCTCCTTCACTTTTGAGCTGGTAAATTTATTGCCAACTAACTGAAAGGATTGATCTTATCAACTCAAGCCCACCAGTAAAGGAGAGGAGGTTAGCCTTCCATCCTCCAAGTTTGCCATTTAATTCTTGAATCAAAGACTGACAAATTCGAATATGAAGCATGGAGGAGTAGAGGAAAAGGCCAAGGTATTTGAGAGCTTGATTTCCTTCTTTCATGCCTATAATAGATTTGATCATTTCTTTTGACTGATAGGAGCTTGAGAAGATAATCACATTCTTTTGAAGATTAATCACAAGGAGTGAATGATTACTGAACTTTTTTTAAAAAAGGTACTAAGCTCACTCTTATGCGGTTTGCACTAATAAAAATTAAAAAATCATCCGTGAAAGAAGATGAGATATGGTTAGCAAACCCAAGAAAGATAGAAGATCTAATATGACCATTTTAAGAATACTTAGAGAGCAAAGCAGAGAATATTTCCATAATTATGGTGAGTAAAAAGCGGAGAGTGGGTCTCCTTGATGGAGACCTCTATTACTTTGGAAATTTTGGCATGTTTTTTCATTGATTAAGACAAAAATATGTAGGTAAATATCTAAGAAATTCGGTTTATTATTATTATTTTTAATTTAAACACTAAAAGGGCTACTAAGATAAATTCTCATTGTAAAAATAAAATCAAATTGCAAGCCTTATGGACATTCAATGGCTAAAATCTAATCGTCCACTCTTTGGGGTGGCATGAGATTCACCAAGGATAAACACCATGGATAGTAGAAGGAAATATACAATTGGAGTGTATGAATTAGGAAGGTAAACATACTTCCTTCACAGTAGAATACACTGAAGCTCTATAGGATGACAAAATAGCATATCATAGACTCATTTTTTTAGAACCCTAAATCCCCCTTATTTAAGATCCTATTTGAGGAGAGGTGGCTACATCAGTTAAAGAGAAGCCATGGATGTCCCCTCCCCTAGGGACATCCACGCAGAGAAAGTAGAGAGAGAGGTTGTCCCTACCATACTCCATACGTGCACACACTAAGACATGTGTGGCTGACTACATGGATAACTTTTGTCAATCATTGGCCCTTACCAGAGGTGTTGATTATCATTTCACCATCATAAACTTGTGATAGATCAAGGAGAGACTCTCTAGGTTAAGAGATCTGCGTTTATAAAAACGGGCCAGCCATCCCGCGTTCCGATATGATTATGTATATATGTTTATCATTGGAGTCCTACACATAGCATGAAGTATGGATGAAAATCATGAGAGGTGAGGTCATACCTCACCAAGAAAGGGCTTCTGAATTGTTTTCTGTTATGTATGTGCTGTAAAAGTCCAATAAGTGGTATCAAAGTGGTTTGTTCCATGATAATAACTTGTTTCATCCCAGATATTCAGTTTTAACTAGCCCCATTCTTGGACCTACTGACCAGTTTGAACTCCATATGTCGATATTCATACGATGAGATCTAGTGGTTCTAATTTACGGTATCGCCAAATGTAAATTGGGGGTGTGATTAATTTATGGATACAAAGATTGTTTTAAACAATTATATACCATTTAGATTATTTGTATATGTCTCATGTAATGATTGGTATGAATTGATTGATGATGATGAATTGATTTATATTATTATTTAAAATTTCATGTTTATATGATTGTTATAAAGACATTTATGGATATATTTTGGTTTTCTTGTATACTATTGTCAGACCTAGTCTTGTGATTGCTTTGAGTGGACCAAACTGCCCAAGTTCTTCTTAGAAAATGTAGATGTAAGGCATGCATTGGAGACCATCTAAGCATCATCCTAGACATTGGTTAGATATTGGCGTTTGTTCATGATGGGCCCATGGGAGCTTGGACCTTGGTTGTCTTACTCTAACACCCATATAGCCATATGGATGGGAAGAGGTGTGTGCTCCTTCCTCTTGATTTCCTTTTCACGTGGATCCTCTCTCTCTTTTCTCTTTACTTGATGATTAAGTAACCTTCTTTTCTAACGCATAGAAAATTTACAATTTAACTAGAATTTTTTATTTTTTATTTTAAAATCAAATAAAATCAAATAAAAAAAGGTAAGAAATTTTACAAAATAGTACATTATAAATGTGATATTTATATCTTAGTACCTTTTTAATTAGATTTTCATTAAGCTATCTCATTAATTAAGTTGACATGAAATAGGTACCTTAAGTTAATTTTCTCTACCGTCTTCATAAAATGACAAAAATGCCCACCAATTAATGAGATTACGTAATAGGAATTAAATAGTTAAGCAGATGTAAATATTATCAAGTACTTGGTATTATGAAAAATTCTAAGAAAAATAAAAAATAAAAAATCTCAGGCCGATTGTGTAGTAGTAGTCCCAGCATGATGTATGCACGCCATTCATCCATATTTTGGAATCATTTTAGGGCATGAGCCCAAAAATGATGCAGATAGAAATCTTAGGTGGACCATGCCATAGGAAACACTGGTAATTGAAATGCCGCCATTAAAAACTTTCTAGGCCCACCATAATGTTTATTTTCCATCCTACCCGTTGACTAGGTTATATAGAAAAGGACTAAGGGAAAAAAACAAATATCAGCTTGATCCAAAACTTTTGCAAGCCTAAGGAGTTATTAACTATGGGCATATGGGCGTTCATCACCACTATTTCATGCGGTGTAGTCCACCTAGATTTCGAATCTACCTTATTTTTTCGTTCATGCCCTAAAATAATCTAGTGAAATGGATAGACGGTGTGAATTAAACACATACAATGTGGGGCTCACAGATTACCCATGCAATGAAGGTTAAGGGCAAGGCTTTGGTGTCTTCGCCGGTTACGGACTGCTCGTGCACACGAAGTTCCTGTAGTCGGAAACGATGTGGGGTCCACAGGAATATCGTCACAAATCCAGTCCATCTATCGGTTTTGCATGACCACGGTAGGATAATATTTTAAAGATTAGGCAGATCCAAAGCTCATGTGGGCCATACCACATTAAACAGTGGGAACGCAAACATCCACCGTTGAAACCTTCCTAGAGCTAACTATGATGTTTGTAGGCTATCCAAACTGATCTTGAGATTATTAAAACTCATGAAAAACTGTAGGCACAAATATCATCCTGATACAAAACTTCTATATATGGCCCAGTTTCCAATGGTAGGTCGTATGATCCGCTACTATTTTGTGTGGTGTGGCCCACGTGAGTTTTGCATCTGCCTGAATTTAGATTTCTATCCTATTGGTATTTTGCAAAACTGATGAAGAGAGTGGATTTATCACTGAAATATATGTGGACCCATACAGCTTCCTACTATTGAAATATGGGGGGCATAGCCAACACCGTGCGGCCCATCTTGATGGTGTAAGATACATCTGAGCTGTGCACAATGTGGATCCCACCAGGAAAATTACCATATGCAAGATTAACGATGGTGATCTACTCATTAGACCCCTACTTAGAATCTCTTCAACGTGGACGGTCTAGATTATCTTTGAACCATCTATTCTTCTTGTATAGCGTTTCCCTACTTGATAAGTCCAACCACCCTAATTTTATTTTATGATATTTTTCAATGTAGTCCCACCTCATTTGCCGGTTACGTCTCTTAAACTTCCAGATTGATCTTGTTGCTGCGTGTAAAGGTGCGTAGCAAGCATATCTGGGCTATCTTCCAACAAGCCAAACCGTTTATATGACAACCCTCTCTTTGCACGGTGAAAAGATAGCGAATGAAATTTTCCAATCAGACCATTTACACCCCTCGATAATTTGGCTCTTTTGCTTCGAATATTAATGGTCATCATAAGCTTTATATAATCAGTTAATTAAAATATTCAAAAGTTAAGAATAACTGAAAAGACCAGGTGCAAATTTTAGAGTTACGAACTATATTGTATAGTAATGTGTAGGATGTATTGAAATAAACCTCTTCAAAAGTTAGAACGAGATTAATTGATAAAATATCTCTTATTGGGAGTTGCAAACTGAATTATGAATCGGGTTCAATCCCACCCCAACTATTAGAATTATTAACCATTAAATAGTTTCTAGGTAATGCTTGTATCATAAGTGTATCGACGTTATTTCTATAATATCAGCAATAAATTGATATCATTAAAAAAAAATTATTAGAAAGAATTTTACTTTATTTATTTATTTTCCATAAGCACATATTTGTATGTAGTGTTCAATTTGTCATTTGATAATATTAATAATATCTCGATATTATCAATATCGCAACATGCGCGATATTATGACCACAATCTTCCATTTCCTTTCCTATTGTTGATGATTTCTTGGTGAAATATTATTTCTTGTTGACATTTTGCAATATTGATGGATGTTTGGATGGAAGATTGAATGGTTAAATAGGCCAGATGGGATAGTTGGACTGATTTCTTACAACAACACATGCTTTTAAGGCCCCGTTAAATGGAAACTTGTCATGTATGCATGTTTTTTGTAATTTTTTTAATATAAATTTCTAAATATGCAAATATGTACATTTTAACATCTTCTGAAGTTTTGCTCAAAATTCCACCGCTTTTCCCATATTTCCCTGCATTTCCTGTTATCAACAATATTAATATTGTTTCCGTATCTCTGGCTAACGAAACTTGTAACAATACTGATACTTCGAACACTGTGTATATCAATAGACTTCTAGAAGTGAATACTTTAAAATGTTTTTAGTATCAGTCTCCTGCACCTAATTATCATTATTATTATTAAGGTGTATTGTGCCCACATAATAGCTAACGTATTTGTGCATGTAAATCATTTGAGTTGTTAAAGCTTACTTAGTCAATTTCAAACATCACGAGCAGTCAATTACACCATGCACTGATGTTACATGGTGGTAGTTATGATTTTAGGACAAGTGAGTCTATGCTGTTGACGAAACCCTAACTGAAAATAGAAGAATCCAACAGAAGGTTTATGTGTCCATGATACTCTCAGCAAATGTGATAACGATGATGGTTGGGTTTAACCAGCAAAGGCTTCTTCTTCTTCTTCTTCTTATTTTCATTCATTCATTCATTCTTTTCTTTTTTTTTTTTCCTGAGGTGTTTGAGTAAGGGAGGGATTGGGGAAGAAAATGAATAACATGTGGACTTTAGATTAGGCCTGCATATTTATGGGCTCTTTCTATTTTTGAGCCAACCAGTGGGGCCTAGACCTAATATGATGATAGGTTTGTGGTCAATATGTGGGGACCTATCTTGAGGGGTACATAGGCAATGGTGATTCCACACTTTCGTCAATCAAAGGTAAGTGGGCCCAAGTCTAGATGCTAGGTCCATTATCAAAATCCTTAGTGCGTGTTTGGTCCAAGGTTGAATGGTATTTAATTGTATTAGATGGGATTAACATTATTATTACACAATGATTGCATGTTTGGAAATGCCATGGTTTTGTAGCCATCCAATCTCATGTTTAGGATAAGATTTTTTTTTACTGGAAAACACATGATTAAGCAAAATTATGTTTGGTGGACCATGGATTTGTAATCAACGGATCAAATTCGCAACGGATGTTGTTCACTTGTACACATATATAACCAAAATGTCATGTATAAATGGTATATATGGTTGGACAGCATGGATAAACGCATGCCTCAATGAGATTATTAAAACTCATGAAAACTATAGGCACAAATATCATCCTGATAAAAACTTCTATATATGGCCCCAGTTTCCAATGTTAAGTTGTACAATCCCCTGCTGTTTTGTGTGGTGTGGCCCACGTGAGTTTTGTATATGCCTGAATTTAGATTTCTATCCTATTAGTATTTTGCAAAACTGATGAACATAGTGGATTTAACACAAAAATATATGTGGACCCATACAGCTTCATACTATTGGAATATGGGGGGCATAGCCAACACCGTGCGGCCCATCTTAATGGTGTAAGATACATCTGAGCTGTGCACAATGTGGATCCCACCGGAAAAATTACCATATGCAAGATTAACAATGGCGATCTACTCATCAGACCCCTACTTAGAGTCTCTTCAACGTGGACGATCTAGATTAGCTTTGAACCATCTATTCTTCTCGTATAGCATTTCCCTACTTGATAAGTCGAACCATCCTAATTTTATTTTATGATATTTTTCAATGTGGTCCCACCTCATTTGCTAGTCACGTCTCTTAAACTTTCAGATTGATCCTGTTGTTGCGTGTAAAGGTGCGTAGCAAGCATATCTGGGCCATCTTCCAACAATCCAAACCGTTTATATGACAACCCTTTCTTTGCACGGTGGAAAGATAATGAATGAAATTTTCCAATCAGACCATTTACACCTGTCGATAATTTGGCTCTTTTGCTTCGAATATTAACGGCCATCGTAAGCTTTATACAATCAGTGAATTAAAATATTCAAAAGTTAAGAGTAATTGAAAAGATCAGGTGCAAATTTTAGAGTTACGAACTATATTGTATAGTAATGTGTAGGATATATTGAAACAAACCTCTTCAAAAGTTAGAAAGAGATTAATTGATATCTCTTATTGTGAGTTGAAAATTGAATTATGAATCGAGTTTAATCCCACCCCAACTGTTAAAATTATTAACCATTAAATAGTTTCTAGGTAATGCTTGTATCATAAGTGTATCGACGATATTTCTATAATATCAGCAACAAATTGATATCATTTAAAAAAATTTTATTAGAAAGAATTTTACTTATATTTTTTTTTTCATAGGCACATGGTTGTATGTAGTGTTCAATTTGTCATTTGATAATATTAATAATATCTCGATATTATCAATATTGCAACATGCGCAATATTACGACCACAATCTTCCGTTTCCTTTTCTATTGTTGATGATTTCTTGGTGAAATATCATTTGTTGTTGATATTTTGCAATATTGATGGATGTTTGGATCGAAGATTGAATGGTTAAATAGGCCAGATGGGATGGTTGGACTGATTTCTTATAACAACACATGTTTTTAAGACCCCATTAAATAGAAACTTGTCATGTATGCATGTTTTTTGCAATATTTTTAATATAAATTTCTAAATATGCAAATATGTACATTTTAACATCTTCTGAAGTTTTGCTCAAAATTCCACCGTTTTTTCCATGTTTCCCTGCATTTCCTGTTATCAGCGATATTATCGGCGATATCAATATTGTTTCCGTATCTCTGGCTAGCGAAACTTGTAACGATACTGATATTTCGAACACTGTGTATATCAATAGACTTCTAGAAGTGAATACTTTAAAGGGTTTTTAGTGTCAGTCTCGCGCACCTAATTATCATTATTATTATTATTATTATTATTTAGGTGTATGGTGCTCACATAATAGCTAACGTATCTATGCATGTAAATCATTTGAGTTGTTAAAGCTTACTTAGTCAATTTTTAGCATCACGAGCAGTCAATTACACTATGCACCGATGTTATATGGTGGTGGTTATAATTTTAGGATAAGTGGGTCTATGCTATTGACGAAACCCTAACTGAAAATAGAAGAATCCAACAGGAGGTTTATGTGTCCATGATACTCTCAACAAATGTGATAACGATGGTGGTGGGGTTTAACCAACAAAGGCTTCTTCTTCTTCTTCTTCTTCTTTTCATTCATTCATTCATTCATTCTTTTTCCTTAAGTGTTTGAGTAAGGGAGGGATTGGGGAAGAAAATGAACAACATGTGGGCTTTAGATTAGGCCTGCATATTTATGGGCTCTTTCTATTTTTGAGCCAACCAGTGGGGCTTAGACCTAATATGATGATAGGTTTGTGGTCAATATGTGGGGCCCTATCCTGAGAGGTACATAGGCAATGGTGATTCCACACTTTCGTCAATCAAAGGTGAGTGGGCTCAAGTCTATATGCTAGGTCCATTATGAAAATCCTTAGGGCGTGTTTGGTCCAAGGAATTGAATGGTATTGAATTGTATTAGATGGGATTAACATTATTATTGCACAATGATTGCATGTTTGGAAATGTCATGGTTTTGTAGCCATCAAATCTCATGTTTGGGATAAGATTTTTGTTACTAGAAAACACATGATTAAGCAAAATCATGTTTGGTGGACCATGGAATTGTAATCAATGGATCAAATTCGCAATGGATGTTGTTCACTTGTACACATATATAACCAAAATGTCATGTGTAAATGGTGTATATGGTTGGACGGCATGGATAAATGCATGCATCAACGTGGGGCCCAAGTGTAGTGGATTTCAAAATCCACGTAAATCCTGCATGAGACTGAATGCAATTCCATTTCACCTAATCCCAACCTTTGCCATCCTCTCCAAATGCAGATGGAATTGCACGGGACCAAATGTAATTCTATCCCACCTAATCCCATTTAATACCCTGTGCCAAACGACCCTTTAAAGATTGGAGGTCCACATTCTACACATGTTGTTTTGCCGCTACACCTACAAGGACCTCCAGATGAGGCCGATTCTATTACATAGAGATTGTAAGCCACATAGTTATGATGGAAGTGTAACCCCATCTTGTAGCATATTCAGTTAGTCCGTGTGTGTGTGTGTGTTGATGTAAAAATCTGGATCACCCCCTGGTCCTGCACAAATGGAAGACAAAGGAGACCCTAACTAGAGTAGGGGATCCTTCGATACTAAAGTCAGACTAGGAAATCGGGTCTAAGTAGTGTAGAGTAGGGCGAGAGTACCAGATATTGCGTACCTATTCCAGTAGAAATGACTCCTATTTATACCTTAGGGTCCTGCCGAATGTGCCCAATAATCTCGGCATGACCATTGCCACTATGCAAGAGCTACGCACGTGTGATCGTTGGTCGTTATCCGGAGATCGTGCACTAGGCATTACACCGGTCGTGCGTTACTGGATATATTCCATAAACACCGTCGTTGACCAAGCTCTCATCCGAGCCGACCACACAGGTCAGATCTTGCTCGGCGATCCAAGCCCACGAACGAGCTGATCATTGTCGCGCAAGGCATGGGAGGATTAGGTCAGAGGTACACTAGACGGGTGCATTATGACTTCTACCCTCTGGGTTGTCCTGAGAGCTCTTATAAGATGACTCGGAGGTAGATTGGCTCAGACGTATCGTTATTGCTCTGAGGTTCTGCTCGAAGGATGTGTGACGGTTTCTTCTAAGTCTCAGGTTGGTGTCGTAGCTCTACAAGAGCCCTTGTGTAACGCCCTGAAAATCGGGGGTCGAGCATAAACTCAACTCTCGAGTTCCAACGCATTACTTATGCAACAAAATGAATGATGATTGAATGTTGTCTGTATTAGTGTAGTGAACATGAGTGAGATTAAGCCAAAACAGCATATCATACTCCAGAGACAGTTAAATTGTAAGCGAAAGACTGTGATAGATAGAAAAATATATAAACTATAGTAAGTCTCTAGAGTGTGATAAGGTTACCAGGTTAACTATTTACAAGTAAAATTTTAAAATATACCAAATTGTGTAAGGTCATCTAGTCAATATCCCGGAAAGCCCCGTCAATCAGGACACAGCTCACAGGAACCCGCCTGAAACCGCATAAAGGAGGAATCCTCCTCATCCACATAAAAGTCTGGCTCCACTTCGCAGCATCGCCAGCATCTGAAACTCAAACAAGTCTGGTTGGTGTGTACAACACTGTCCCGTAACGTGGGAATGAGTGATCAACTCAGTGGAACAATAAAGCATAGGTTAACATGTTATCAACTCAGTCAAGTAGTAATGATAAAGCAGTATAATCAAACACTCCTAACTACTCTTATTAATGCAAGTATGAATGCATTTATGATGGATGCCCTCACCACATACTCCCTCATGCGACACCATCTTACGTTTGCGGCATGCTTGCATTCCTCAGTGCTCCACATCTTCCAGGCACATGCAATGCGATGATGAGCATGATTACCGAGTTATTATTAGTCCATTTCAAACAGTAGGATTGGAAAACTAAGGTACCTCCCTTATATCATTACCAAACATGATCCATTCTAGGGTCGTCAGTCCTAGTTAATCTCATACGATGGTGTATTTCTAGGTCGCTGCAAGGGCTGTCAGGGCTGTTACATGGAACCGTTACATCACTCCTCCATCACCCTTTTAACGGTTCATCACTAAATTGATACAGGCCTAGTTCATACTCTATTCACTGTGGCAAAACTCGTCACCTCACCGCAAATTCAGAGTATGCTCGAGGTCACTACAAAGGGCTGCCGGGCTATTACACGCATTCGTTGCACCACTTCCCCATTACCTTATCAATGTAGGTCGACAACACGAATATAGTGTCTCATACCACCATAATCGGCTCACGAGTCTAGTTGTTCACTGGTCACTACGGGGAGGCACATGGCCCCAGCGTAGGCTGACAGCTCGACCATAGTGTCCCATATCACCATGCCTGGCTCATGAGTCTTAGCGGATCGAGGTACCATGGTTAACGGGATTTCACTGGTAAGTTTGGTACCCTAGGTTCAAGCAGAGGTGTCCAAACATGGTGAACATACATAAGACAGATCGGGTTGCTTGACGAGCTCGGCTAGCTCGAGCGCACAACAAGTTGAACGATATGAAGTGCATAAGCGCTTCGTGTGGCCAACCACTATCGTCAACCGAAGTACGACTTGGGTCATCGAACACATCTCACATGGCAAATGAATCTCAGCCACGAATTCAATCCCGTTACCGATTGCTCGGACTATAATCATAATCTCAAACACAATCAATCCATGACCAGAAGCATGTAGAGTAAAGCAGAATAAACAAAGCAATTCAAGCATGTCGACAAGCATGTCATAAAACATGTAATAAAGCACAATATAAACAGGAAATACAACCACCTATATTTCATAAGTAAGCGGTTAAATTAAACAAGCAACATGGAGGAAATCATATACATCTCTAAGGTAGTTGAGAATCCTATCTCAACACCTTTATACATTACAATTTACTAACTACTACTCATTCAGACATTTCAACAAACACTTTAGACTACATACATCAACATACATGACATATGTTGATCACATAGGTATTAGGCCAAATCCTTTCACTAGGGAGTTACCCCAATCATAACATGCGTGCACCCATGACGGATAGTCATGGCAAGCAGGAATCCATGTTCCATATTCATTCAGTCATTTCCACGAACACTTGGGCTACACATTTTAGCATATATAGTGTATATTGGTCGTGGCGTGATTTAGGGCACATCCTTTCGTCAAAGGGGTGTCGCCAATACAACATTCATATATCCATGACAATTAGTCATGGCGAGCACGAACACGAATTCAATACTCATTCGGTCATTTTCACAAACACTTAGAATACACTCTTTTAACATACATAACATATGCTAGCAAAAACGTGTATTAGGGCGAATCCTTTCGCCGAGTGAGTATTATACATATATATATATAGTATATTCATACAATAATTAATTATGTCAAACATACTTTCAAAATTTATACATATACGGTATTTTCTACAAATACGAGGAATACAATATATTCAACATAGTTAACGTATAGCCGAAAAACGAAATGGACAGCACTTTGTACATGTGCAATTGCATGCAGATCATGAATCTATCATTATCTGACATTGAAAGCGTTGAAAACAATAACCTATATACCTAAAGCCCGCACCTTTTGTTGTAGAATCGCAACGAATTCAATAGGTTTGCTAGGCTTTCGCCTACAGCAGTTTGGCAACCTATAGGATACTTTAGGTTAGTTATTTCATAACATACAACTATCAAAATCCCAAAACAGGTTAGGGTTAGGGTTTCTTACCTAGAAATGACACCGGAATCACCGAGAAAGTGATTAGAAGGAAGCGATGGAGCTTGTAAAGTGGCAAGGTAAAGTAGCAGGGAGATTCTCCCACTTCTCTCACACTCTCTCTCTTTTCTCACTTCTCTCCTAGGGTTTTCTTTCAAATTCGTATAGCTATGAGAGAGAGGGTTCTAAGGTCCTTATATAGCCTAAAAATATTCTAAAATAGACTTAAGGTCAAGGTATACTTAGGTTATAACTAAAGTGACCCTTTTCCAGCTCAACGGAGGACTTCTGGCGGCCCTTTTTCTGCGTGCGGTCGGACTTAAGCTCACCAACCTTGGATCTAGGTTCTATTAAGTTTTCATTCCAGTAGGGTTTTTAGATCACGCGTGGCGGACCAGTTTCAGTTCAACGGTCAGTGGATCACGATCGGAGATTCCGAGTACATGGATATGTTTGGGAAATATCCCTGATCCGATGGTGTAATTTGGCCTGATTCTGACGGTCAGGTTGCTCAATACTGACCCGCAAGCAACAAGTCTCAGATTTCATAAATTTGTATTTTATTTTTAATTAATTTCACATTTCTCACACTCCCCGCTCCGAGCTCAAGCGAATAGCGCTGGGACACTATCTAGATTTGATTTTCGAGATGATTGTCAAGCCCAGCAAGACGGTCCTAATTCTTTAACTTCGTATTAATCGGACTTCCGACGTGCGGTCCAGATCTAAAACGGAGTTTCAATGTGCTCCCAAGAGCAACTAGGTAATGAGATTGATCCTAGATTTTAGGGTAACCTAGCGTCAATGATTCTACAAGTTTTGGGTCTTGCAGATCGTATTTAAAGTGGATCAAACGGATTTCATGACTAATCTAGTTTAGCACTTTGTTAACTTTGTCAAATTTCTAAAGGATTTGGTCCTGTAAGATTTCTGTCTAAGGTAGTACTTGGGCCTTTGTAGTTGGCACATACAGTGATTCAAGTTATCAATACTTACTAAAGCACGCCCTAATTACAACAGAAGGAAATCCTAGGGTAGGAGAGGCGGATGTTCTAAATAACCTATTCGTTTTGTGAAATTCCATAAGGGTATTAGTTAAAAGCCCATTTTATTTCTGTGTTTACTAATTACAGCAATTTATAGTTTAAGTATTGTTCTTCATCACCTAAACCTTAAGATTAGTGTCTAATGTAAAAGTACTTAGAAAAATTGAAAGAACAAGGTGGTGAAGGGTGGGATTTGTGAAGGAAATGGGTTCAAAAGCGGTTTTAGACTTTGGGATTGAGTTCTGATAGGTTAGTAAGGTGTTAGAATCGACCCATTGCCTAAGGACGTCTAATTCCAGATTGACAAAAATCCGGGATGTTACACCTTGGGTCGGATGCTCACCTCGGGTCGGATGTTCATCAATCCGAGGCCTTGCTCATTCATGCCAAAGTTGACCTTGATGCGGCTCGATTCAGATTTATCCATAATTATAACTATATATATATATATATATTGTGCACATTACATCACTTTACATGCTTGTACTATAAGGGCGTGTTTGGATTCATGTCTTGGTTGTATTGTATCGTATCCGATACTGTTCACGTATATGTTGGGCGATATTCAAAATACATCCAGCGGAGTCATGCCACTAACCAATATTTGGATAGAACGTATTAGTGTTGCATGTATACAACATCATGTTAGATCAATGTTTGGATGCGATCTGATAAGGGCCACACGATGTATATACATATATATATTAGTAGTCTCTGTACTATGAAGCGTATTACTACATGCTGAATCTTATTTCCATCTCAAACTGGGCTCAGACAGACATATTGGGAGGATCATGACCGTTCATTCATTATCTCCCAGTTCAATTGACGTCTTTAACGACATCATGACTGATTCCAAGTGCTCATTTTCACAAATCTAAGAATTATCATGGTCCTTCCTCACATTTCCATCGCAAACTGGGCCCAGTCAGACCTATTGGAAGGATCATGACCATTCATTTATTACCTCCCTGTTCGATTGACGTCTTTAACGACATCGATGTTATTTCCTATTGGCAATTTTTTAGAAAAACATAATTATCATGGTCCTTCCTAGCATTTCCATCGTAAACTGGGCTCAGTCACGACATGTTGAAAGGATCATGACCGTTCATTTGTTATCTCCATGTTCGATTGACGTCTTTAACGGCATTGATGTTGTTTCCAATGGCTCATTTTCACAAAAACTCGATGATCATGGTCCTTCCTGGCATTTCCATGGTGAAGTTCAAAAACAGATACATCCAGCATGTGTTACCCAAAAAACCACGGGAAGTGAAAATAACAATGATCGATACAATCGACAAATCTGCCCATAATGGACATAACAAACAAAGAAGTTTAAAAGAAAAAAAAAATCAGAAACACCAAAAAAAAAAGGGGAAACAAACCATAACATCACGTGTTCATGTCCGTTTTCTATACAAATACTTAGAACCGACAAAACAACCTGCAACCAGCGTAAAAAAGCAACAATCCAAGCAGGACACGAAGAAGTGGAGCCATGAAAGATTCGTCGGCGACTTCATCATCAGGCACCCTCTCAGCCAGGCCATCAAAACCGTCATTCCTCGTGCCGATTATGATTCGATCTCTGTGAGCGGCTACGCAGTTGCCATTGTCCATTGTCAAGGGACAATGAGATGCACGAAAACTGCCACTTCCGGTGGTTTGTCGCGCGGTTCGATCGGTGAAAGAAGCCTAATAAATATATACAGAAAATAGTAAATAACTTCACCTGCTAGGAGAATATGAAGTAAACAGTAATATACAAACTTGATACTCATTCCAGGCTTTCGTATCATCTTCAAACGTCTTGAACGACTTGTGTCTGCATCCACTAAATCCGTTAACTTGAGCGTTGCATGCATCCCATGTTGTGTAGATCCCGGGAATCCTCCCCATAAACACCACATAATATTTTCGCGGCATTCCGCTGGAAGAAGTAATAAATGTCTTTTGTCGGTAGGATATCTGAATTGACCAACAAAATTAAACCATAAAAATTGATATTCAGAAAACATAATATTTCCTTTTGCCTCAACTTGTGCTATCTAACGTTCATATTACCAGACTTCCGAAGATGCAACCAACGATATTTCCAAATGCAAAATCAGGTTGCACTTTGATCCCTACAACCACCTTTACAAATTCATTGATATGTATGAGCGTTGTATAATTCAGAAATAATATGATGGAGGAAAAGAGGGTATCAATGAAAATTGCCACATATTCTTCAGAGAAAACTTCTACCTATGTCATGCTTTGTGCTAAACAACCCACAAAAGTCATCTTCATTATATGAAGGTTTGGTTAGCTTGGGATGCGTCGGGTTATAGATAACTGCAACCGAGCTCTTACAATCATAGCAAATGTAAATAACGATTACCTTAATATGATGAGAAGAAGTAGAGTAACAAACAAGATGTTTAGCCCCTTCTCATTTTCGTAATCAGTTAACTTTAATCCCAGTTGATTTCTATATACCTTTCAAGCACAACAAGGCTTTTAAAAGCAATGTACAGAGAGATGAATGAAAACAGCATCACACTGACATACCACCAGCAAGTGACATAAAAAGAGTAAGACATAATACCATTCACTGTCCCGATCACTAGTTTAATTCCAATAACAATAGAACCAGATTGAAATGTATCTTTATTATCAAAAAAGAGAAGGGGAGATTAGAATATAAATAGTGTATAGGTCTAGACTTTCAACCTACAAGTAGCATCTACACATTCAACATGCAAGTAGTATCATTATAAAATGATGGTAAAAGCTAACACAAACAGTTACAATAGATCGCATACAGTTAATACAAAATTAGCAGTGCTGCTCCAGCAGCATATGTATCATCCAAGTCCTACAATCTGTTATAAGTTATCCAAACCATCCAAAAAAAGACTAGCTGAAAAGAAGTTAATACAGCAAACTATCTAAAATAACCTGTTGAAGACGACAAAAAGAAAAAAAAATCATCGTCAGAGGAAGCCACGTGCCACACTCTCAATCCACAACACAACGAGGAAGGATCACTTTTTCTATCCATTCCTTCCTGCGTTCATTACTCATTTTTATCAAATACCCAGCACTGACCACATCAGTTTGCATGAACCTTGCAGCACGGAGTTGGTTTTCATGAGAAAGACCATCCACCTCTTCCAGGATATCCAGCAACCGCTGAACGCGCATCATGGTTTTCCCTTGACCCAATGTAATAGTCAGGTTGTTTACGGCTTCAGCCACTTCCCTCATCTTATCGCTGATATGTTCACTCGGCTTAGTCCTCCGCCCATGGCTTACCTTACTCCCCTCTGTGCGGCTCTGACGAGAACCTGATGTGGATTCTATTGAACTTTTGTTAGCACGTTTTACCCGATTTAAGAAGGACCCATCACCACCTCGAACTCGGGAGGGGGGGCCTCTGGTCTTCCTCGTCAGAGGATGACAAACGTACTATTTAGGAAGCCCCCTCATCCAACTCATCGTTAGAGTCGATCTTGTCACGGCCGCGTCTCTTCCCTGATATCAGAGAAGAATATGTCGTACTAGCAAATCACCGTGGGCACAGTCATTGCCAAACATGAAAGTGAGGTCGTCCCATCTTTCGATATGTTTGCCTCGCACCCGTTCGGCGTAGGGGTGTGTCTGTACAGCCAAAGACATAATGTTTTCATGAATGTGGTAAAATTAAATTATACAAAGTTTAATAACAGTTATATGTGAAGATTGTACCGCGATATATCCATCCCAAACTTCCTCTGCAGCAACAACCATCTTGTTCTGATCGTCCCATCCAAAATCCGAGGCGTTGAGCATATCCTTTATTGCCCAGTACAGCCTCTTTAGGGTCCATAAATGATTAAAAATATGACGGTTCTCCAGTAAAATGCCACAAGTGTCGTAAATCACTCGAATCGTGGCCTTGTACTATTCGGGTTTAAACCTAACGTCACTTTTAAGTCCTAAGTTCACCTATTAAACCAACCCATCCACCATTGCGTTATCCATGTTCTCTGTCCATTGAAGCCTACTAACTTTACGAGGTTACATCTACAGGGGATGGCGCAACATCCTCTGCATTGTCCTCATTGTCCTCAACTACCTCAGTAAATCCATCATCACTACTCACACGAATAAAATTATGAAGGACACAACAAGTTATAACAATTTTCACTTGCGTTATAAACTTAAACTGAGGAGGAGTACGTAGAATAGGGAAGCGATTTTTTAACAGGCCAAATGAACGCTCTATGACATTTCGCAACTGTGCGTGACGATATGTAACGCCCCGGATTTTTGCCAACCTGGGATTAGACGTCTTTAGGCAATGGGTCGATCCTAATACCTCATTAACTTGTCAGAACTGCATCCCAAAGTCTAAAGCCGCCTTTGAACTCATTTCCTTCACAAATCTCACCCTTCATCACCTTGATCTTCCAATTTTTCTAAGAACTTTCACCCTAGACACTATCTTAAACTAGCTAAGTAGTATAACTTGGATCACTTTATATACAAACTACAAAGGCCTGAGTGCCACCTCGACCAGAAATCACTTAGGACTAAATCCTTTAGAAATAAGACAAAGTAACTAGGTGTGAAACCAGATTAGCCACGAAATCCGTTTGAATCGCTTTAAATACGATCTGCAAGACCCAAAACTTGTAGAATCATTGACGCTAGGTTACCCTAAAATCTAGGATCAATCTCATTTCCTCACGCTCTCGAATGAATGAAACGAAACTTCGTATTAGGTCTAGATCGCACATCGGAAGTCCGATTAACACGAAGCTAAGGAACTAGGACCGCCTCACTAGGCTTGACAATCATCTCTAAAATCAGGTCCAACCGATGTCCCATGGCCATTCGTTTCGATTCGGAGCGAGGGTGTGTGAAAAACACTATTCCCATTCCAAAATAAATATCAGGAATAGTGATCTGGCACCATTCGTTTACGCGTCAAGATAAGCAACCTGAGCCGTGAGAATCAGACCAAATTACACTCTCGGATTAAGAAAAATTTCAGAAACATTTACATGTACTTGGAATTTCATATCGTGGCCCACTGACCGTTGAACTGAAAGTGGTCCGCCACATGCGATCTGGGAATCCGATCGAGTCGAAAATGTAATCCCACATAGATCCATGTGTGGTGAGCTTAAGTCTGACGTTTGGCTCAAGGGGGGCCACCAGAAACATTCATTTGAGCTGGAAAAGTGACGAAATACCTATATAAGCAATAACCCTTGAACTGAGCCTATTTGGGAAGGGTTTTGGCTATAAAAGGAGCTTAGAAACCCACCCATCTCATGACCATACGAATTTGGGATAAAACCTAAAGAGAGAGAGAGAGAGAAAATAGAGAGAAGAGCTTGGGATTTGTGGGAGATCTTCCTCCCATCGCTTTCATTCATCACACGGCCTACACCGCTTCCTTCCAGGCATTTTTCCGGCGGTATCCACTTCGTTTGAAGGTGAGAAATCCTAACCCTAGGTCTGATTTGAAGTAGAAAGGTTGTAGGTTGTGTAAAGACTAACCGATTCCGCTCTTTAGGCTAGAAAACTCCCATATACGGAAGCTCAACAACCCTTGCTGATTCGTTGTGATTCCAAGGGCAAAGGTGAGGACTTTAAGTGTATAAGTTACGGTTTTCAACGCTTTCAATGTCGATAATGGTAGATTCATGATCTCGCATGCAATTGCACATGTACAAAGTGCTTTAGTTTCTGTTTCGATTAACGTTGTAGAATATGGAATTTCACATATCTAGGTATACACGTAGAAATACCGTATACGTATTTTTTTTGGAAAAATGTTTGACATGTTTATTTAATGTATGATTATATGATATATGGATAAAATACTAATTTGGCGAAAGGAATCGCTGAAATACATGTTCACTTGTAAATGCTACGTATGTTGAAATTGTGCATTCTAGAAATACCGTATACGCATTTTTTTTGGAAAAATGTTTGACATGTTTATTTAATATATGATTATACAATATATGGATAAAATACTAGTTTGGCGAAAGGAATCGCCGTAATATATGTTCGCTTGTAAACACTATGTATGATGAAATTGTGTATTCTAGAAATACCGCATATGTGTAAATTTTGGAAGTGTAATTGTCATGATTATTTGTTGTATGAATATAGTATACGCGGATAAAATAACCGCTCGGCGAAAGAATAGCCCTAATACGCATTTGCTAACATACGTCATGTATGTTGGAATAGCGCACTCTAAGTGTTTGTGTAAATGCTTGTGTGTGAAAAAGCTTGAGTGTTAGTGCCTTAGATAGGCGCTGATATGGAATTCCCGACTACCTTAGAGACATGTAGGATCCCCTCCATGTGGTGGTTCGCTATAACCACTCACTTGTGATGTGTATGTAATTGTATCCCTACTTGTATAGTGCTTTATAACATGCTTTACAACATGCTTTACTTCATGCTTTATTTCATGCTTTATAACATGCCTCTAACATGCTTGTATTACTTGTTATCATGCTTTACTCCACATGCTATTGATGAGATCTGTTTGAGTTTGGGACTAAGTCTATAGTCCAAACATTCGTTTAAAAAGCAAAGCACTTGAGATTGTGGTGAGACTCATGTCGCCACAAAGGATGTGTCTGGCGAACCCGAGTCGTACTTCGGTTGGCGATAGTGGTTGGCCACACGGAGTGCTTTGCGCTCCATATCGCCCAACTTGTGGTGCGCTCGAGCTAGTCAGCTCGTCAAGTAAACCGATATGTGATCATCTTCAAATAACTTCATCCACCCCGTTAACTTGAGCGAGAATATGAAGAATAAACATGTGTGTTCACCATGTTTGGTCGCTCTTTGCTTGAACCTGGGTACCAAACTTACCGGTGGCGATCCCGTTAACCATGGTACCTCGATCCGCTAAGACGCATGAGCCGGGCATGGTGGTATAGGACACCATGGTTGAGCTGTCGGCCTACGCTGGGGCCATGTGCCTCCCCGTAGTGACCATTGCGCAACTAAACTCGTGAGCCGAATACGGTGGTATGGGACACTGATTGGCGACGAGTCTTTCACAGCAACTAGAGTATGAGTTGAGCCGAGTACGGTGAGACCTGTACTCAAGCTGACGGCTAGTGATTGAGTCAAGTACGGTGAGACCTGTACTTGAGTGACGATACGCCAGCACAACAAGCCGCATATGGTGAGATCTCAGATCCGTGCCGACGGGTGACGAGCCCTTTGCGATGCCTTCACTACGCTTCTCAAACCATAATATCTTATGAGATTAGCTAGGATTGACGACCCTAGAATGGATCATGTTTGGGAATGATACAAGGAGGTACCTTAGTTTCCCAATACCTTGGTTGAAATGGACTAATAATAACTCGGTAATCATGATCATCATCACACCGCATGTGCTTAGTAGATGTGGCGCACCGAGGAGTTAAGCATTCGCGAACGTAAGATGATGTCGCTGAGGTGGTTTGGCAAGGGCATACAAAACATCATGTCATTTCATTTTCGCACTTAATAAGAGTAGTTAGAATTGTTTGATTTGTATTGCTTTATCATTACTACTTGATTGAATTGATAACATGTTAACCTATGCTTTATTGTTCCACTGAGTTAGCTACTCACTCCCACGTTATGGGACGGTGTTGTACACACTAACCAGATTTGTTGAATTTCAGATGATGGCGATGCTTATGAAGCAGAGGACTACTTCTATGGTGATGAGGAGGAGTTCTCCTATCATGTACCTCTCTGAAGACCTGGTACTGCATTGACGGGGCTATGGTACTTGGGATAGAAGATATTACTCTTACACATTTTGTATATTTTAGAACTGTACTTGTAATTATTTAACCTAATAATGTTATCACACTGAGACTCACTCATCATGGCTTTATATATTTTTATCTATCTATCATCGTCTTCCGCTTACAATTTAACTATCTCTGGAGTATGATATGCTGTTTTGGCTTAATCTCACTCATGTTCAATGCACGAATATAGTCAACATTCAATCATCATTCATTTTGTTGCATAAGTGATGTTCTGGAACTCGGGAGTTGAGTTTATGCTCGACCCCCGATTTTCAGGGCGTTACACGATAATTGAAAAGTTCCTTCATATTGGCAGGCTTCCTTCCAGTACGAAACTCGTTCAGGTGATATCAGACACCTCGATAGGGTGCCATAAAATCAAGCGCATGTGCATATCCAGCGTCAACAACATAATATTTTCCTACACAATTAGAAGATATGTTTCAGAAAGCTAACGTACATAATTACATGTAGAAAGAACAATCATCCTTTATACGCAATTACCATGTGGAATAAGAAAATAATCTACGCGACGGGTGAGTGCATTTTGTATCACACGAGCATCGGATGTGGATCCATCCCGATCAGCAAGCACATATACAAATTTCATATTAAAAGTACATGCTGCCATAACATTATATGACAGATATCCCTTCCTATTTCTGAAGGTGGAGCTTTTTTCTTTAGGCAAATAAGCCGTGAAATGAGTACCATATAGGGCCCCGATGTAGTCTTACAATCAGAAGTGTTTGATATGATCAGTTCGAACATTAAAATCCAACTTACAAGTTATGAATCTCTCCAACATATATTCCAGCTTACCTGAAAATATGAACTCCACAAAGGATTGTCAGATATTTCCTTGGGTGTGTGTAAACCAGGGAACCTTACGTACTCGGGATAGAGCCCGATTATGGCATCCAGCACTCTGTTAAAGTGTCTGCTCATTGTCTCACCAAATCGTGTAAACTGATGACCAATCACACGATTACGTACGTTATGTTCGACAGTATGAAGAAACATGACAACCTACTCCTCCATGCTACATCTCCTGCTATCAGAAAGTAATTCCCGATCCCTCAACAACGAACATAATTCAAAAAACTTGTCCATACCTATCCTTAGCTGCGAAAGACACTCAGTATCGCTCTTACGTATAATTCGGCTTATGAACTTATCCCTCTCAATGTGGCTCTCGTTGGGTTTAGCTTTTATACAGTAACGACGACAATATTCAGCCACTCCCATTACAATTACTGCAGCTGCAATAGTGGTTATGGCAGCGGCTAGTTCACTCGCATTCCAATCACTGCCAGATGATCTGTCATCAGAATTTTCTTCACTTTCGGAAGCCATATCAATTTTAAGGGAACTGGAAAAATGATCTGATTGACAATTAGAAGAAAATGTAAACTTTAATAGTATATAAAAATGTAAATTCAATATTATACAATTACAAGTAACTGATACTACACTTGTTTACTCAGTGCAGGTTAATTGTTTGTTGTCTTCTTCTCATAGGACCTTTACTGTAAAATTGCATAATAACTGATCAATACTAAAAAGATTCTCAGTAGGATATATATGATTGTCACTGATCAGATTGATACATCCCATCTGATAACAACGGAATTAGTATCAGTACAGGAAGTTACAAATAACAGATCTGTCAGTTGTTTCTCCCATCAGTCCTATGGAAAAACGACATGTATCAGGCTCATGCGCTATTTCTTTTAATCGGTTTTTATTATATTTAGCCATTTTTTATTTTTCTTATAATCTATTGATCCATACTGAGAGACGAAAACTGGTTACATGAAGTGATTCATGTGCAGAAAGTTAGAAACAACGCATGAATCACTTGGTTATTCCAGCAGCTAATGTATGTAGTAGACAAGAATCTTTACACAGCCGAATGTTTTCAAACCTCTCAAACTCAGAATGAAACATGAAACAGGTAAAGGTCAGATAGTGCAAATGTTGAGTAGGTACAGTATGTCAACAGAGTACATATAAATCCTCTGGTTAGTCAATATGTTATTCAACATTTTATACATGAATGTCTTAATAACCATAAAAAACATCAGAAATCGAAGATGTAACAGCAGATCTCACAACAGATTTAGTGGAACAGATTTGCAATCCTTTAACCAAGATTGATACATCACACATGTACAACAACAGAACTAACAAATGTAAAGAAACATACATGTATCAGAAACAGCGCTTGTTCATGTCCCAAACATGATTATAAGGTATGAACAAAATTACTAGTTGTTGTTTCCCGAATGAAACAGACAAACACCGCAGGGTCCACCGGGTTCGTCACTAAGATATTTCAGAACCACGACACTTGAAAATCATCAAGAAAAACATCTTCATAACCACCGAGAGTGGTATGAGATAATGCTTACAACCCAAGAACGAAAGGTTCAAAGACAATAAGTGAAATAAGGATTGAGTTTGGTCATATCAGAGTAGCATTTGCTGTAATAGAAGGCATATCCACATGAGCGAATGATTCATATATACAGACACCACCTGTGGCATGCACCCATCCTTTCCAGTCTTCTAGTGTGCTGCGACATCTTTTATCAAACCCGACTTGGAATCGTGGGGAGAAGATTGCCCCATCTTCGTCCGTTTAGGCGTAGAGTTGGGAAATAGGGTTAATCCCAGCGGACGCTGTATACGCCTGACCGTGATAGAGGTAGAATCCTATCACGGTAAAGGTCGCTAGATGAATCCATAGCCGAATTCCAGAGGGGGGAGGAGCGTACCTGACTTGCTTCTGCGCAGTAGGACGGCGAAGCACGGACACCCGGTTTGCAAAGGGGAAGCTATTTGCAAGGCACTGAAGATGCTGTAAGATGCAGGCTGTCTAACGGAGCGAGAACTGTGAGATCATGACCGACATGCAGGGTAGGGGAGAAGGTCATCGGAGACGAAGGAGTACTAGAATGGCCGTTCTCCTTCCTACCCAAGTGAAATGGTGCATTTTTTGGTCATTTCCGTTTTCAATATGATACAGCGTCGAGACAGACCTGACGCGGAATAGCCGTCAGCCTATACTATGCACTCAATGACGAGAAGTGGTTCTCGGTGGTATTCGTGCGCATGGAATACGTCGCCCGCCGTTCGTAAAAATAGTGACAGTCCACTTTACGATAACTCAACTAAAAAAAGTCCATTTTTACAACTTAACTAAAGCTTGGAATTATCTCATTTTTCAGATAAAGTATATATTTTAATGGGCTTGTTATAATGAACATTTAATTGTTATCTTTGTATATCATTTAAATTTTTTTAGATGATTTACTTTATCAATTTCATGCTCTATAAGTAAAGAAATGCTTAAGATTTGAATTTCATTGGAACTTGTGAGAACTTTTTGACACATTCCAAACGGTTCACTGGATGAATCACCTCATGAAACCCTTAAATTCCAAAAGTTAGCCTAATCTAAAAAATTGGTGGATCATAATAAAGTAAGAGCTAAAGCAAGGAAGGGAATTCCCTTTTACTTTGCTACGGCCCACCGGATTTTTGGATTAGGCTAACCTTTTGGGCCCTATAAGTTTTATAAGGTGATTCATCGTCAATTTTGATTTTGTGCCTACATCATGTGACAAAAAGTGCTTATTAGTTCTCATCAAAGCTCATTCCCATGTGAGCATTTCATCCTAAATATACTATAGAACTTCAACGCATAATTAGAGGTGTATACGAATTGAACCGAGTTGAACTTGACACAACTCGACTTGGCTCGGCCACTAACTAACCCCAACTCGGCTCGGCTTGGTCCTCAAGCCTGAGTGGCCAGCTCAGCCCGGTTTATTCAGCAACTTGGGCTAGTTCGAGTCAAGATTGAGCACGTGCGGCATTTTCACAAACACATGAAGTGTACTTTCAATTTCTTACTGTACGTAAAACAACAGCAATTGTTTACAAGTATTTCATCAAACACCTTTTAGGCAACATCAAAATCAAGAAAAAAAAAAGATATTTGTTTCATATACATACATTTCTAGCTACCAGCAAACACTTCATTGAGTCATTTCATCAAACACTTGGTGAGCAACATCAATATTGAAGCAACCGAGTCATCGAGCTGGTTCGATTTAAGTTCAATTCGAGTTGGGGTTCGATCTGAGTCGAGTTGAGCTCAGGCAAGCTCGAACTTGGTTCAAAATTTGTTTGAGCTCAAAAAATCATCCCGACTCGACAGGAACTTAGTTTAGAACCGAGTCGAATCGATCTTTTTTGAGTCGAGTCGAGCGAGCTAACTAAGCTAACTCAAGTTCGTGTACAACCCTACGTATGATACAAATTTTGAATTCTATGTAATTGAGTTTATATGCATGGCTCAGCCACAAACTATGTTTCAACACTGATTGTTTAAACTCTGTTTCAACAGATTATGGGATTGAGTGCCCACATGGGGCAGGTGAGTTTGCGAATTGACTTTTTCTATGCCACATGTAGATCGTCCATTGATGAGTTAAGATTGATCTGCTGGAAGACCTGTGACATAGATTAAAAAACTATAACGGCCCATAATATCAACGGTCTGGATCACAGGAAACCTACATGGTTCACGTGTGCAGAGTGGTGATCCACTTTCTATTAAAGGCAGGCCTGATCACGGATTCAGGTAAACACGTGACTCTCATGTGCCTGTCACGAGTTTTCAGGATCGGTCCGATATACAAGCTGGCCTGAGTGAGATAACAGCCGGATAGTCCGATCCACTGATATTGATCTGATGGGCCCCAACATGGATGGGCCATCTCTAAAAGCATCATTTTACCTTTTTCTGTACTTAATGTAGATCGTACACTGATCAGATGAGATTGATCCATCAGAAGATTTTTGGGATATGGGTAGAAAACTATGAGGCCGAAAGGATCGACGGTTTGGATCATATGAAACCTACATGATGAAGATATTGGACACGGATTGACTACTGACATAATGCCTGTAGGCCCACCAAAATGTATGTGTTTTATCCTGGCCGTCCATTCATTTTCCAGCTCGTTTTCGGGCATGAAATAAAAGGTGAGGCAATCAAAATCTCACGTGTACCTTACCACACGAAATAGTAGTGACTGAACGCCCACCGTTAAAAACTTCGGGGGCCACAAAAGTTTTGGATGAAGCTGATATTTGTGTTTTCCCTTCATCCAGATATCTATGTGGACAATACAGTGGCATCAGGAATTTTTTAATGGTGGGTGTTCAATCACCACTATTTTCTTGCGGTATGGTCCACCTAATATCTGGATCTGCCTCATTTTTTGGTCTCATGCCCTAAAACAATGATCTCAAATCAATGGACGGCATTGATAAAACACATATATCATTGTAGGGCCCACAGAGCACTGTCCAGTAGCAACGTTGCTACTGGCACTGTGAGTATGCGGTTCATGTCCGCAGACATTGACCTAATATGGACGGTCCATTTATACGAAAAAAGCGTCATTTTGCCTTTTTCTCTACCAAATGTAGATAGTCCACTGATTAGGTGAGATTGATCCATTAGGAGTCTTTTGTTACAAGGGTAAAAAAAACCATGGACTCGGATTGCATTGGGCAGCACACAGCTACGATTGTGTATTGTAGCACACAGAAACGTTGGTACATAGCGCTGCTGGAAAAGCCATGTGGGTCCCACCACAATGTTCATGTTTTATCAAGTCCGCTATCAGTTTTTGTTGGCGAAAATTACAGAATTTATAATATCGGTGAGATGATTAATTGAAAATATAAGGATAGGCTGAAGCACATGTGATTACATTGTCCTTCTCAATTAGATTGAATGCTATTAGGTTCAGGCAAATAGCTAGCTTATAGGATATGACGTACCTGGGTGTGGATCCGCAGTTAGTTAAATACGAAGAGCTACGAAAGGAGCTATGTACACAATTTTCTAGCATATAAAGAAAAAGAAAAAAAAAATTCTCAAAAAGAGAATAAGGAAAATTGAGACCAGTGCATTAGTCCATTTCTTGAGGTCTTCTGGGTAAGGTTCGTATGAACCTTACTACTGCTTAGAGTACACCTATTGCGCTTTTATCTGGTTCGTGTGTGAGTGTGGTTGAGTGTTGGTTATGGTTTGTTGAACCATCCGGGCACTGTTTATATAGGCTTGTGTGGCTGACTGTTTTGCTCTAGGGCCATTAACCGATGTGACCGTTTTCTAGTTGTTAATGAGAAGCTAGCCATTATTGACAATTTCTAGCTGTTGTGCATGTGAGATAATTGATGTTGCATGCCAGCCGTTTAGATTCATTGGCTAGCCGTTTTATAGCTACCAGGCTAGCCACATGCAACAGTATCTGCATGGTTCGAATTTATGTTGCATGAGAAGTTACACCTCACTCCAACGGCCACACAAGTCTCATTCAGACTACTAGCTCCCATCCCAGCCATATGATCCATATTCTCTGTCGCACCGTGACTTGTATTCATCTCGCACCGGTTCACGTAAGGTCACGAAGGAATGACCCACTCGTGACATGATGCGCACATGCAAAGTGTGCCACTAGTGCCTGTACAACTACATTGTCTCACATGCCCATGCCCTCGCACCTAGCCCAAGACCATACCCGTGCACGCACTGATGTTCCAGGGTGAACTCGCAAGGCCTAATATTCTAGGGATCAACCAAGGAAATATAATGGTACTCTACACCTCACATATAAACTATATTTTTTCTTTTCTCCTTTTCGATATGAAACTATTTCCAAAAACATCAAAACGTGAATTATTTCTCAAAAAACACTTATACATACCTACATATATATATATATATATATATATAATTAATTAATTAATTAATTTTAAAGCATGAGCCACAAGAGGCGGATCCAAATGTAAGGATCCAACCACCTGGGTGCAACCCTGAACCACCTCGGTATATGCATTGCATATCAATGCTGTCCATTCATTTTGCTTGCTTTTTTGAGGGCATGCTACCAAAAAAGGAGCAGGGGCAAATCTCATACGGACCACACCACACGAAAATAGTGGTACTTTAACACCCACCATTAAAAACTTCATAAGATCTCTCTTAATATTTATTTGTTATACAACTTATTGAAAAGATCACATGTATAAGGATGAAAAAAAAAAAAAAAAAACATCAACATGAATTGAGTACAACCCTCACCCGGACCTAGCTAGAGAATGACAATCCAATGGAACTATGTGAGTCCATCGTACCACTGAAACCTTGCAAAGGCCGCCGTGATATTTATTTACCATATGACCGGTTCATAAGGCGACATGGACATGGATGAAGGGAAAACATAACTAGCACCTTAAACTAAAACTTATGTGACCCTGAGAAAATTTCAATGGGTTGCAATTAATCTCCATTATTTCTTATGATGTGGTTCACTTGAACCTTCCACTTACTCTTTTTGGGGCTGAAGCCATGCCCTAAAATGAGTTGTTAAGTTTTTAAAATAGATGGATAGCGTAGATAAAATACATACATTATCGATAAAATAAGGATAAAATAAATATATAGGACGAATGAGCCCGGAAGTTATCTCCATTATTTCTTACGATGTGGTCCACTTGAACCTTTCACTTGCTCTTTTTTGGGCTAATGCCATGCCTTAAAATAAGTTGTTAAGTTTTTAAAATAGATGGATAGCGTAGAAAAAATACATACTTTCTGGATAAAATAAGGTTAAAATAAATGTATGAGACGAATGGGCCCAAAAGTCAGACTCGACGACTGTAGAATGTCTAAAGGCCAAAAAAAAATACTCTAATCTTTTATGTTGACCAATGACTTCGAAGGCCAATCTTGTTCACTGTCCATTTATTTTGACACTCAAATATTAGGAAAGATCCGAATGTCATGACTCATGTTGATCACAAAACATTAGTGAATAATCATTAACAACTTTTTGTGAGCTATAAAAGTTTTGGGTCAAGCTGATAATTGTTTAGTCCCTTCACCCCAGGTTTGTGTAACCTTATCAGCAAGTCAGATGCCAAATAAATCTTATGTTAGCCCACGAAGTTTTTAACGGTGGATGCTTAATTAACACTATTTCCTATAGTGTGGTCTACTTGAGATTTAGATCTACTCCATTTTTAGAATCACGCACTAAAATGAAATTTTAAAATAGATTGAAGTAAAATACATATAAGTGGGCCCACGTCGAGAATCCACGCACCTATGTGGATCCACCGAATCCGAAATAGCGTATACGCAAGTGGTTTCCCTTGCGGTAGGGACGGCGCGGATTCGGTACTACGGTGTACGTTACTGCCTCGCCGCGACCTAGCCATAGAGGTACGGTCCTGTCAAGGGTTTGGTGGAGCCACCATGATGTTTATGTTTTGTCCACACCGTCTATCCATTTTCATAGGACATTTTAGGGCGTGATCTTGAAAATTAGGCAGATCTACGGCTCAAGTAGACCACATCACAGGAAGCCGTGGTGACAATGACGCCCACCGTTGAAACCGTTCGAAAGTCTAACTTGATTTTCATTTGCCATTCAAACTGTTTTATAAGGTAACAAGGACATGAATGAAGGTAAAACATGAAAATTAACTTGCCTCCGGACATTTTAAACCGTGGGCGTTTTGGGGCGTTGTTTTCACTTCATCCACGGCTAAATGACCTTATGAATACGTGGTACGGTAAAAAATACATCACGTTGGCCCTTATGGCTCGTTTGGACGGGTGGATTGGAAGGGATTGAATGGTATTAGGGTGGATGGCATGGATTTCAAGGCAATGATGGTGTTGTCAGTGGATTGTCTTAAGATCCATGGGATTATTATATACGGGGATTGCTGTACCGAGTCTGTTTGACACACCCGGCGAATCCTTCCCATCCCTTCCAATTCCCCAGTCAAACATGTCCCAGGCAAATTTGAGTGGATTAGGGTGGATTGGATGGCATTTAAAGGTAAGGATGGTGTTGTCGGTGGATTGTTTTACCATCCATAGGATTGCTATATCCCGGGATCAGATCACCCAATTTGTTTGGCACGCCTGGCCAATCTTAAGATTTAACTTCCAATCCCTTCCAATCCGCCCGGCCAAACGGGCTCTTAGAAAGGTTGCAACGGTGGGTGTCATTATCAGTACAGCTTCCTTTGGTGTAGCTCAGTACGGCTTCCTTTGGTGTGGCCCACTTAAGTCTTGGACTTGCCTCATTTTTTGGCTCACATATTAAAATTATTGAAAAAAAGTATTTAACAACGTGGATAAAACAGGGTAGGACGCAATCCGTGAATTAGAAGGGATTAGGTGTGATGGGATTCAAAAAACATAATTATTACCCATGGCAGGGATTATCTCTGTTGCGGAGATGATTAATTTCTTGCTTAGTTGGTAATACGGTGGTACATTGAATGGATATACTTACCATCATTTGAAATTAATGAAAATAACACACGTATTATATTTAAACCGTTCATTTGTTTTGTAACCTCATTTTATGGCATGGGCCTAGAAATGAGGTAGATCCAAAACTTATGTGGCCCTAAAGAAGTTTTCAACGGTAAGTATTCAATCCCCATTGCTTTCTATGGTGGGGTCCACTTGAGCTTTAGATTTACCTAATTTTTTGGCCCATACCCTAAAATAATCTCGATAAATGAGTGGACGGTGTGGATATAGCCCACACATTATGATGGGACCTACCACTTGCTAAAATTGAATGAAATTGGCACGGTCCCATGCAATTCCATCTTATCTAATTTCAAGCTTTTCCATTCTCCCCAAATATGAAATAGAATGGGCACTCGACCAGATGAATCCCATCGCACCTAATCCCTTCTAATACCACTGCCCAAACACGCCCTAAGCGTTCAATCCCCAATTCTTTCTATGTTGTGGTACACTTTAGCCTTACATATTCTTTTTTAGGTACATGCTCTAAAATGGCCTATCAAAATAGATAGACGGTGTGGATAAAATAGATATATCATGATGGTCCGACAGAGCTCCTAACATATCATCCTGGTTCTAGTAGGGCTAGTATCCAATCCCCGCCCTTGGGATTTGCTTCCATGGAAGGAAAGTTAGGTGGGCCCACCTTGACGTTTTTAGAAATCTACCCTGTACATTTCAGGGAGCGGATTAGATGGAGTCATCCACACTGTCCATCACGGGGAGCAGATTGAATGAGACCCAGTTCCTCTGAGGTGATGGGACCCTTGACTGTGGGCTTACGTTGATGTATATGCTTTAAATCCACACCATCCAACCAGCTTGGAAGTTTATTTTAGAGCATGATCCAAAAAATGAAGCTGACTCAAATCTTAGGACCCATTACAGGAAGTGGTCCTGATTGAATCCCCACCATTAAAAACTTCATGGATTACATGGTAATGTTTATTTGCCATCCAAACCATTGACAAGGTCTCACCTAATCCGTTCCGTCCATCTTCACTAGGATGAATTGAAAACACAACCAATAATCCAAAACTTACGGACGCGTATTCCATCCTACCTCCACCTGTCTCCAGCTGGCAACGAGCAGGAGTTTCGAGTGGCCACCGTAATGTATAGGTCTTATCCATACGGTCCATCCATATTTTCGTATCATTTTAGAGTGGAAGCTTAAAAATGAGACAGATCCAAGGCTCAAGTGGACCACACCACAGAAAGCAGCGGTGATAATGATTCTCACCGTTGAAACTTTTCTAGGCCCACCGTGATGTTTATTTGCCATCCAACCTTTTCATAAAGTTATATGAACATGGATGAAGAGAAAAAAAAAATATAAGTCCCATCCAAAACTTCTGTGGCCCCAAAAAGTTTTCAACAGCAAGAATTTAATCCCCATTGTGTAGTCCACATATGGCTTGGATCTACCTCATTTTTAGGATTATATCCTAAAATGATACGAGAAAATGGATGGACGGTGTGGATAAGACCCATACACCATGTCTTTTTTTATTTTATTTTAAAGACCATGCCCTAACATAAAACGGATGGACGGGGTGGATTTCTCGTTGCCCACATTACTTTCCGTCGAAGGAAGTTCCTGCAAAAGCCAATCCGCGTCGAGCATCTGCATTGTTGGGGTCGCTGACGAGCAACGCTGATCTCTCACACGTGTGACTTTCTGCATTATTGCGATCGCCGACGAGCAATACTGATCTCTCACACGTATGGCTCTTTCGCGTGTGAGGCGGTGCACTTTCCAAAGCACGGATAGGCGAGTGCAATTTGGAAGGAACGAATGGCTGAGGTTTGCTTAGAATACATCACGACGTGTTGCAATAAGATACGACCGGAACTTAGCCGTTGGATCTGGGTCTTTTCAGTGATCCAAACCGTTTATATGATAGGTCAAACGTAAATGAGATACCCAAGAAACCTCTCTGATTGAAATATCTTAACACTTTCAATATTTGAAGTTAACTAGAATGTCAACATACAAAGGAAAAGGTCAAATGATCAAACTATTAGAAAAATAAAATCTAAGATCTTCATTTTTTTCGCGTCCCTCATCCAAGGTAAGACCCATCATATAAACGGTTCGGATCATTCAAAGATGGCCACAGATCTAATGGCCAAGATACCAATACATTGTATAGGAATACGAGATGCGTAGACCAGCAAAACCTCTTAGCGACTGGAAGTGGTAATTCCACTCGATCGACTGTACTTTAAAGTATATTCGCATCACACGTAGAATCTCAGAGTACGTGTAAGAGATCTCACCCGTTTATCAGGTGATACTTAGTTTTTCCATGCTATTTTTAACAAATTATACGGATATGATTGTAAAGAGAGCACAGTTTTACATAATATTTGAATCTTGGCTAATTTATCTTAACCGTTCATTTTTTGCACGCGTCTGGACCTTTTGACTGTCCTATAGATCTGGTGTTTGTGACCTTAAATGGAACCTATCTACTGGTTTTGTCCTGACAAGAGGATTCGATTCGTTTACACGTATTTTTTATTTACACGTGTATTGCAAATGCAGTTTCACTCGAGTGAGTGGACTAAGCAATCTCGAAAGTTCCACCGGAACCCTAACCCTAGCTGGATCCGATTCCTCATCCTTTACAACACTTTCTGTTGGAGGCCCGTGCAACGCCCGAAATTTTCGGGTCAGATCGTTATTTTTATAAAAATCTAATCCGTTCATCAGTTCTTAAATCCCATGATAACCGTACGAAATAAAAATTAATGATAAAAAAAATCTAAATAGGCCAAATCAGGACTAAAATCTCTAAATTGAGACAGTGTAC
Source organism: Magnolia changhungtana (assembly GCA_030180095.1). Lineage (NCBI taxonomy): Eukaryota > Viridiplantae > Streptophyta > Magnoliopsida > Magnoliales > Magnoliaceae > Magnolia > Magnolia changhungtana. Next base: position 6,895,074 of record JASAUF010000378.1, read on the forward strand.
CCGATCTAAGTTTTGGATGACAATTATTTTATGGATTTTTGTTCATCACATTATTATTGAATTTATGAACGGATTGGATGATACATAAAAACAAAATGAAGGCCCCAAAATAGTTTCAATGATGGCCATTACCATCCCCATTGTTTACTATTTAGTGGTCCACCAAAGCTTTCGATCAGCATATTTACTGTATAATAACTTAGACAGTAGTTTTTAAACGGATGAACGGAGAAGATCTCACCGATATGATGGTGGGACCCCAAAACTCGGACGTTGTACGTTGCTTACTGTTTGTACAACAGGCGTAGTAGAGGATTCCGTTCCACGTCAGCCCTAGTGTCATTCGCACGTGAGAGAAGGAATAAGGAACGCCTCCAAACTAAAACAGGAAAACACTCACGCGCTCTCCCAAAAGGCGCCCCAAGCCGTCCGATCTCTTGCCACGTCATCGATCCGCGTCACTTCGTGGTTAGACGGCTGAGATTGCACTTTCAGAGCTACTGGTAAGAACTCTCTGAGTTTCCATCTTCCTCTCTCGTCTTCCTCTATTTTTTCTTTTTAATTTCCATTTTATTTTCCTTTTTCTTTTTCAGATTTTCTTTTGTGAGAGAGAGATTGAGAGATGAAGATCATGGAAGAGGAGAGAGAGAAGGAGAAGGAAATTAGGGTTTTGAATGGCAGAAGCCATGATGCTGATGATGTCGTCGAAGGTGTAGAAGACGACGACGACGACGACGATGATGGGTATGATGAGATCATTGAAGCGGAAGATGATGATGATGACGACGATGGTGAGGATGATGATGATGACGGTGAGGATGATGATGATGTTGAAGAGGTTCCGCACTCGGGCGGTGGTCCTCGAGTCCAGAACGTGGATGGTGAGGATGATGACGGTGATGATGATGAGGACGATGAGGACGATGATGATGAGGGTGACGACGACGACGATGACGACGACGACGACGACGACGATGAGGAAGGTGTCGAAGGAGAGGAGGTATAATTATTTTGGTTTTTATTTATTTTTTAAAATTTGTGTGATTATTTCGTAATTAGGGTTTTGTTTGGTGTTGATTTTAGATAATTTCTGTGTTGGAAAGCTTAATAGATTTTTATTTTTATTTTTTTAAATTTCTGATGCTGTTTTATGCAGATTGTTTTTCCTCTTAGTTGGAAGATATGGATTCATACACATGTGATATTTCTTTAAATCTATGAAATAATTCTAGTTGGAAGATATGGATTTATGCACCTGATTTTTCTTTTAAATCTATGAAATAATTCTTCTTCTTTTTTTTTGTATATATGAAATAATTTTTGTTGGCTTGATTTTTTTTTTTTTCCTATAACTCTATGAAATATTCATTTTTTACGTTTATGGAATAATTTTTGTTGGGCCTTCAAAATAAAAGGAAATAATTTTTGTTGTTTTTAAAATTTTTTGCTTTACTTTATTTTTTGTTTGTTGTGTTTATTTCCTATTTTCTAGTATTTTTTCCTTAAAAAAATTTGTATTGTGGTTTTTTAGCTTTTAGTATTTTCTTTCTTTCTCTCTCTGCAGATCTGATGATGGGTTTTGTTTTTAGTTTGTATTTTTTGTTTTTACTTTTTAGATTTAATATTTTAACAGTTTTTTCGCTTCCTCTGTTGATAATGATATCTTTTTTGAGCGATTTTTCTATTTTTCTTTTGAATATATTTTAGTAATTCTGTGTTCTTCTTCTCGTTTTAAAGTAAATAAATAAATAAATAAAAAATCTTCACAGTCTTTTCTTTTCTTAACTGCATTTTTTTTTTCCATGTTCATCTTTGTCTCGGGTTCTTTTGTTTGTGGGATTCTGAAGTCTTATGATCGTTGGGAGTATTTTTATTTTTTATTTTTACTTTAAGATCCTGATGCCTGAGGACATGTACAGTGTCCTGATGCCCTCCGCCAGCCACATTCTGGTGGTTAGACCATTGATCTGATAGGTCCCACCATGGTTGTAGATTTTCTAACCCTTACCCTTTGAGAAGTCGCGTGCTAGATGTGGGAAAAAAAAAAAAAAACAACCAGAAATGAAGGCAAGTCTCTCTAGAGGTTTCTTGGGGCATTCACATCCAAAGTCGAGCAAATCAGATCTACCTTTCGGATAACCCGCAGCTCAGATAATCTGTTCGAGTGTTATGGTTGATATGCAGGCGCTTAATAATTGTACATGTGTTGTCCAAGTAACTGAAATTGAACTGTCCATTGGTCATCCCATATTAGCTGAATTACAAACTTAAAAGTGCACTAATTTCATGACCTAAGTAGACAATTAGTAGACAGTTGAAATGAAAAAAAAAAACCAATAGTCTGAATTTAGCAAACATGTGGGTCCATTAATTTGAGTTAATATGTGTATCTGTATGATTATTTCTAAGTAGCGTGTAGTTGAAATGAAAATATATCTATTGTCTGAATTTAGTAAACAAGTGTCTGCCAATTGGAGGTTAGGATTGTTCAATCAATCTGATTTTGGGATGACGACTTGTCCATAACAGCCAGCGTCTCCATGTATTTGGTCTGTTTAGTTTAAGTTAATGTGTGCTGCGTGTAGAATTTCTGGGTGCCTGATCATCAACCCTCATCTGCTGCCGAGTATTAAATAACTTCCTCTTATGGTGAGAATATTAATAACTATCCTTCCTCTTATGGTGATTGTAGCTTAATTTGATCATATTTTCTATTGTTTTATGATGATTGCTGTTAGTAATATGAATCGTGTTGTTATTTGAAGTTGTCCTTATGATCATTGATATGTTTCTAGAAATGTATATGTTCAGTTTTTTATTTTTACTTAATTTTTTTCGTTTTTCTCATGCCTCATAGACCATGAAGTGAATAATTTTTTAGGATAAAAACATGCATGCTGTATGTGCTGTTCTAAATCATGATTCATGGAAGGTAAATGCAGTTTTTTTTTTGTCATGCTACGATGGAATCCAACTCCATCACTTACCTGGATTTTTTTTTCCATTTCTTTTTGCCTCATGTCATGTCATTTTTTGGATCTAATAAAAAGAGAGAGAGATCTTTTACAAAAAGGGTGCTTGATGACAGAAATTTCAGCTATAGGTCATGGTGTGCCATAGTGGCTGTTACGTAAAGGTAATGGTGGCAGCCGTTACACATTATGTGGTTGTAAAGGTTGTAACAGCTGTTATGGAAAAAATAACTCGTAACGGTCATTATAGACCCTGGCCTGTTACGCCCCCTGTAAAGGCTGTAATGGCTCCATAACAGTCTGTTATGGGGCTGATACAGGTTTTTCGGTTTTTTTATCAAAAAAAAAAGAAAGAAGAAAAAAGACCATAACAGTCGTTACGGCCTGTATCGTAAAGGTAACAGTGGCTGCCATTACGGATATCTTGCCATAGGTAGTAGTGGACAGGGAGGCCAGGGTGTCCAAGCCTAAATTGGTATGCAGGCTGTCTTATAGATTATTTGTTTGGGTCTAGTGGATGTTTCAGAGGGAGGATGATATGCTACTCTCTCTGTCACTCACACACAAAATTGTATACATCTTGTGCTTTTTCAATAAAATTCTACAACAGAGAGAGAGAGAGAGAGAGAGAGAGAGAGAGAGAGAGAGAGAGAGAGAGAGAGAGAGAGAGGTATATATGGAAGAAGAAATCAAATCATAATAGAAGAAGAAATCAAATCATAATACATCTTAATGTTTCTTTTATCAGCTTTTGCAGAATGCTTCATGAATGAGATAAGTCTTGTGTTCCTTCGCATCAGTTTTTAGTGCTTTTGCTGGTAATTATTGAAATGTCCTTGTTACTCTCTCTTTAGCAGTTTTTCCATCTATCCCCGGACTGAAATCCAGTTTTTTTCTTTTTTTCTTTTCATCATGGTTTTACTTCTTTACATAGAATTATTATAATCCTTTTGTTTGGGTAGTAGATGGTATGCTTCAAAACTACCTATATTCATATAACGATGACTGGTTTTTGGTGCGCATGCACACACAATATATATTGATGACAATAGCATGCTGCCCATTTTTCAATGGGTTTGAGATTAAAAAAATGGAGAATATATGATATTATTTGAACCTATTACTTTTCAATATATGCTCTTGCTTTAAGAGTATTTGAGCCACAGCTTTGCTTTTAATTGTCTTGTTTGTGAGTATTAACAGGCGTCATGCCTTTTCTTATCTGTAATTATATAGTACCAGTTTTAACTTAAGACATGCATCAGATCTTCTGTTGTGTCCCTTGTGATTTTGCATTGGGATATCAATGCATCCACCATCAGTGGTTTATATCACCATTGATGTTGTTCCTTGCTGGAGTCGGTGCATTTTTCTTCAACCTCGAGTACAACTTCATTTTTATATGATTTGGGTTCTGGCTACCTACATCCATCCTAACATGATATCTATTGGTATAGGACATGGGAACTGAATACCTCGTCCAACCAGTGGGTCGTGCTGAAGATGAGGAAGATGCGAGCGATTTCGAACCAGGCGAAGAGAATGGCGTGGATGAAGAATTTGATGAAGATGACGATGAGGATGATGGTAATGCTCGAAAGGATGAGGCCTCTGTGAAACGGAAGCGGTCAAGTAGAGATGATGATAGCGATGATGATGACGGTGGTGAGGATGATGTGAGGCCGTCCAAGCGATAGTGCCCATCAGTTTGAAGACTGATGTGGCTGTTTCGGATGACTTGTGTATTTAACCCACTAGACTGTTCCTCTTCGGAAAGAAGGATTGTTATGAATTTTCTTTCTCATGGAACTGTGATGGGATTGGAAATTCTCAGTTGGGAATGTGTTTTGATTTTATGTGGGTCTCTGATGGGAGCTGATTTACTGATGTGGGAAAATGGCTAGAACCTTTGTACAAGTTAGGAACTTTGGATGCGATGTTAAAGTGTTTGTGTTTGTTTAAAAGAGAGAATGATGGACGTCCATCTTTCCCTACGTTTTTGTGTTTTCGGAATTCATATGCAATTTTCTGACTAGTTTGGATTCTAACTTCTTCCTATTACCATGTGCACTTTGGTTGTTTTTAGCATGTTGGCTTCTTTTGGGAGGCAGTGGACCATGTGCACTGCATACTTGTAGAATGTGCTTGAGTTCTAGAGTATTCAAATTTTGCTGATATGGTGTTTTCATTTTGCTTTGCATTGGGTCTGGTTTCTATTACTTGGGAATTCTCTCAAGCACTCTGATCAGATATAGGCAATGGTGCCACAACATGCTGTACCATATATTCTTTTCCACCAACATGTAGACAGACATTAGTGCCATGAAATTGGTATACCCTACCATAAAGACCACCCTTATTGAAAAGGCTGCTGATCTACTCAGTAGGTGGGCCACATTTGTATTTTGACTTGGACCATGGTTGTCCACTGCTTCCAATATTATGGCCCAATTGATGAGTTGAACAGCCTGATTTTTGCCCCAGGTGGTCATTATGTTGGGGCCTACATATTTCATGGTACTCAAATGTCCCACAGAAATGCCATACTAGCTAGAAAGATGGTACTATATAACCCAAGTTGTGGACCTTGTGGTACCTAGCCTGTATCTAATTGGTTCTCTTTTCTCAACTGTAAAGTGTGTATACTTTTGCAGGATGGCGCCGTAGAATTCGTTGCCAAGTGAATGTTGTTTCAATGGAAAATGTCACTTTTCCATTGAATATCTGAAATTGGAAGGCAATCCCAGGTAGGGCAGAAACAGATTCTTTTTTCTTTATTCCTTCTTCGGTTAACTTTTAAAAAAGGGCTATGCTGGATCCCATGGTCATTTGGTTGTTTGGAAAATAGCTCCTTTGGGAATGGAATCCACAAGTTCATGCAAAATCTTATGTTTACGTTCTTGTAAATGCTTGGAATTGGTTTCATCTTGGAATTCATTTACACTGATGGGGGGTTTGTTTTCTTACAAGTACTTGTAAATATTGGTGAAAAATGGTAAAATGGCCTTGATGACTTGCTTCAGCTATGCGTATTTGAGTATGGAGGAAAATCTTTGGGTATCACTGTGATGTATGTGTCTTATCCTCACCATCTGTTTTACAGAAGCGGATTGGCTGGTGGTGTGTACAGGTTGTGTGAAGACAAGCGCATATCAAAGTTACATGGCCCCCAAAATGATGAATTTATTATATCCACCGTTCCTCCCTTTGGTAACATCATTTTAGAGCTAGAGTCCAAAAATTAGTCATATCTAAAGCTCAAGTGGACCACACCACAGATAGCAGTGGGACAATGATTTTCGTGGTTAAAACATTCGTAGGGTTATTTTCCATCCAATCTATTCATGAGGTCACATGGTTTTGAATGAAGAGGAAAAACAAATATCATATTGATCTAAAGCTTCCATGACCCTTAAAAGGGTTTCAATGGTAGACATTTAATTCCCCACTGCTTTTTACAGTGCGGTCTACTTGATCTTTGGATCTGTCTTATTTTTCGGCTCAAGCCTTACAACGAGCTCGCCAAATGGATGGACGGTTTGGATGTAACACATACCTCATGGTGTGATCCACAGAACTTGATGACGTCAATACACCAGCCTAGTCCGTGTTGTGTGGTACACCAGCCAATCCGAGCTCATTTTAATGCATGATGCCATGAAATGAGCTAGATCCAAATCTCAAATGGACTACTCTACAGCAAAAATTAATCCGATGACATCCATTGTTGAAAGCTGAAAATCATTTATGGGTCTTTGTTTTTCATTTTTCATTTAACCACTTCAAAAGATTAAAACACAAATATCAGTTTTATCCAAAACTTCGGGGTCCCCAAATAAGTTTTCAAGGGTAAGCGTTCAAATCTAATTGTTTCTTGTGGTGTGATCCAACTAAGCTCTGAATTTGCCTCATTTTGGGTTCCTGCCCTAAAATGAGTGGCCAGAAATGAACGGCATGGATAAGCCAAGTGCATCATGGCGGGCCCTACAATATTTACATGCCCAAATCCTACTATTACAGTAAACAAAGGAGTAGTAACTAATAACCTTTGCAAACAAGCTACCCGTCAACATCAGCATTAGGAAGGATGCCATAATTACAAGCGTAAATAATTATAGCTTATTTACCAAGAATTACTATGGTAAGTAAAAATTCAAACAGCCCCTAAATCCTATTTGGGTTACTCTCACAAACAAAGATCCATTGTAACTTCCATCAGATCCACTCAATCCCTCAGCTACACTGCTTCATATTAATTACTAGATAGAAAAGTCTTGATAATCCAAAGCTCAAGTGGGCCACACCACAAGAAATAGTTGGGATGGAACACCAACTATTATTTTTGTGTGGTGCCCATTGTGGTATTTATATGTCATCCAATCCAATCATCTGACATACTTCATTAGGATGAAAGAATTACTCAACAAAATCACCCTATTTAAAAATTTAGGTGCATCATACTTTGCCAATTTAGAGGATTTAGGTACAGTTTTTTTTTTTGGTGGCCTACTAGGGTGTTGAATCAGTTTGATTTGTGGGATCAAGGCCAAACAAGGGGCAGTGCACCTTTTGGACGGTGCTGATTTTATGAAAGTCAAGTTGTTTCCCCACAGTAGAGAAAGCAACCCTGGCAAGTGCTTCACTCAAACTATAATTCCAAAGGAAGACTGGATGCCCTACTGGGTTGGGTGGACTTGAGGACACGAACTCATAGTCATAGGACATTCTCGGCCATGAGCTTTCAGGCATGATGGTTTTGTGTTCTGTTCTCTAGAATATCTAATGGAAAGACATGATGGATGGCCCTGATTTAACTAATTTAATGATATCGGGCCCAGCATCAGGCTCGTTGCTGCATCTTAACTGAGGACGCGACTTAGCTGCTACTCCGGACCAGTGACTTTGGTGGGACACTGACTGTGGGACCTGCCTCGATGTATCCATTGTATATCTACGCCGGCTATCCGTTTTGCCAGCTTATTTTAGGGCACAGGTCCAAAAATGAAGAAGACCCAAATCTCAGGTGGACCACACCACTATAAACAATGATAATTGACCATTAAAAACTTTTTGTGGGCCACGTTAGTTTTGGATCAAGTTGATATTTGTGTTTCCCTTCATCTAGGTATGTTTGACCTTATCAAAAGGTGGGATGGAAAATAAACATTTTATAAGGACCCTAGGAAGTTTTTAATGGTAGGCGTCAATGACCACTATTTCTTGTGGTGTGGTGTACCCAAGATTTGGGTCTGCTTTGTTTTTGGGCCCGTTTCCTAAAATAAGCTGGCAAAACTGATAGATGGTGTAGATATAGTAGGATCATCTAGGTGGACCCATGGTCAGGGTCCCACCTGCATCTCTGGATCGGGTCGCAGTTAGAGTCGTAATGAGTCGAGTTAGCTCGATCAGCTCGCTCGACTCGACTTGGAAAAGCTCGACTCGCATAGACTTGAAATTGGATTTGGACAAAGTTGGGCTCATTTTTGGTGCTTGAAAAAATTTCGAGCAGAGTTCGAGCTTAGTTGAGCTCAACTCGACTCATATCGAACATCAACTGGAAGTGACTTGAATCTAATGGGGATTTTCTCCTCATTGCTGGATTCAATGAAATCGAACCAGTTTCGATATCATCGATAATTGTCGGATTTTTCACCGCTGGTCGTTGGACAGTTTTTGTCCTATTTCGATATCATCGAAGAACTTTAGATGATATCGAAGGTGGCTTGATAACATTGACAATTGTCGGAATTTTCACCCTTGGTTGTTGGACAATTTTGGTCCTATTTCGATATCATCGAAGGACCTTAGATGATATCAAAGGTTGTCATTGAGAGACCTTCGATATCATCGAAGAGTTACGCAGATGCGATTGCGGAAACACGGATTTTGCGGAAATTGTTTCCTATTTTGATTCTATCTCTTTCTATTCTTATATAAATGGGTGTATGTGGGATTGGAGTGTATCTAAGGTTTTCTAGGAGGGCTTAGGGCTATCAAAGGTGAGAGAGAGAGAGAGAGAGAGAGAGAGAGAGAGAGGAAGCTTGTGGAAGGGAGATTCTGTTCGTAGAGGTGATCTACTTCGCAGTCCACGTCTCAGCGCTTGTACGTCCTTGTATCAGTAAGATCTCTCCGTTTTTCTTTTGTTCTCTTATTCTTTATCCACTCCTACGTGAGTGAAGAATGTTTGATCCAAGCGGTGTGTGCTTGTGATCGGTTGTAACGTTCTGCTTCATAGTGGATTGTTGATCTGGACGAGGTCTCGTGGTTTTTACCTCTTTGAGAGTTTTCCATGTAAAATTTCATGGTGTTGTATGGTTTATGCTTTGATTTATTTCATTGCTTTATTATCTCATAATTCTGATTTGTTTTGGGAGGCTAGATCCTAAGGTTTTGTGCAAGGCCCCCAATAAAGTGGTATCAAAGCTAAGTTCATTGAACGAGTAGGATCAGTTTGGAATTAAGGAAGGTGGTTCATCAAGGATGATCAACCTCAATGGTTCTAACTGGACCATATGGAAGGCTAAGATGGAGGACTTGCTTTATTGTAAGGACTTATATTCTCCAATTTTAGGCATATCAGCAAAATCCAATGATATGTTTGATAATGATTGGAAGAAGATGGACCGGAAGGCGGTGGGGTTTATTAGACAATGGCTGGATGATTCTGTGTTCCACCATGTGTTTAAGGAGACCTCAGCCGCTAGCCTATGGCTAAAATTGGAAGGCTTGTATGAGAGGAAGATAGCTGATAATAAAATCTTCTTGATAAGACGACTTGTGAATCTCAAGTTCAAAGATGGTGGTTCTGTGGCTGAGCACATGAATGAGGTTAGTAATATAGTGAACTAAATCTCCACTATGAAGATAGTCTTGAATGATGAATTGCAGGCTTTGCTATTGCTTAGTTTATTGCCTGACAATTGGGAGACATTGGTGGTGTCTCTAAGTAACTCCGCGCCAAACAGAAAGGTATCCATGGAACAGGTAACCAGGTATCTCTTCAATGAGGAGACAAGGAGAAAGTCTTAGGGGTCTACTCAGCAAGAAGCCCTTGTAACACAGGAACGGGGGAGAGGAAATAACAGAAAGGGTGTGAAGGCCCGAGATAAATCAAGAGGCAAGTCAAGTACCAGGAAAGATGTTGAATGCTGGAATTATAGCAAGAAGAACCACTATAAGCATGAATGTCGTAAAAATAAGAACGACAATAAAGGAAAAGGAAAGGAGAAGGAAGATGAATCAGATTCCACTGCGGTCGCTTCAGATGGCAACGTTGTAATTATTATTTCTGCAGATCATGATGTTTATCTCACAGCTACAAGTCGGGACATCGACTAGGTGATAGACTCGGGAGCTTCTTTTCATGCGACTCCACACAGAGACTTCTTCACAAGTTACAAGTCAGGTGACTATGAGACTGTGAAGATAGAAAATTCTGGCGTATCGAAGATCGCAGGGGTCGGTGATATTTGTGTGAAGACCGATGTAGGCTGCACATTAGTTCTCAAGGATGTGAGGCATATCTCAGATCTTTGCCTTAACTTGATGTCGACGAAAAGGTTGGATGAAGATGACTATAAAAGCCGATTTACTGTGGGCGCTGAAAGCTCATCAAGGGTTCGTTGATCGCAGCCAGAGGAAAGAAGTGTTGCACCCTTTACAAGGCAAGTGTCAGTGTGTGCAAGGGTGGGTTGAACGCAGTGGAAGATTCAGCTATTGACATGTGGCACAGGTGTTTAGGCTACATGAGTGAAAAAGGGCTTCAGCTACTAGCGCAGAAGCGGCTCCTTTCAAACATGACAGGTACACCTCTCAAAACATGTCTTGATTGTTTATCAGGGAAACAACATAGAGTTCCATTTGTTAAAACTGCTTCTCATGTTAATAAAGCACATGCATTAGATTTAGTTTATTCTAATATTTGTGGTCCTATGAGGACAAAAACCTTGGGTGGGACGTTGTATTTTATTACTTTTATAGCTGATGTATCTAGGAGGGTTTGGGTTTATGCTTTGAAATCCAAGGACGAGGTCTTTGGTGTGTTTAAATTGTTACATGCTATGGTCGAGAGAGAGAGAAGTAGATCATTAAAGTGCATCCGCACTGACAATGGTAGTGAATATATTGGCGACTTTCATGAGTATTGTAAGTCCCTGAGTATATGGCATGAATAAACGGTTCCCAAGACCCCCCAGCATAATGGTGTGGCTGAGCGAATGAATCGCACCATTGTAGAGAGAATCAAATGTATGTTATCCCATGCAAAATTGCTCAAGATATTCTGGAGAGAAGTAATGCACACAGCAATGTATCTAATAAACAGGTCTCCATCAACCCCGTTAAATGGAGAAGTGTCTGAGAAAGTGTGGACTGGAAAAGATCCATCCTACAGTCATCTTAAGGTGTTTGGATGCCCTCCGTTCACATACCAAAGGACGAGAGGTCCAAGTTCGATATGAAGATCAGGCAGTGTGTGTTCTTGGGGTACAGTGATGAAAAGTTCGGTTACAAATTGTGGGATTCGACAGAAAAGAAGCTCGTCAGGAGCAGAGATGTGGTTTTCTTTGAAGATCAGTATATAGAAGACATTGGTAAGCTAGAGAAGAACCAACCTAGTTCAGGTGAGCTAAAAGAACATGGATCTGATTATTCCTCCCGTGGTACCTGACGACGGGGGAGTACAACAAGGTGCAGAGGATGAGAGAGTTCCTACAGAAGATGGACCGGGGGAGCAGCCCCCACTTGATCCACCTGTTGAGGCACAGGTGATGAGTCATCTAGAGACAAACAGTCGTCCAAGAGGTACTCGCTGCATGAGTACATTATGCTCACTGATGGGAGAGAGCCAGAAGATTATTCTGAGGCCCTAACCGACGAACATAAGGGAGAGTGGTTGAAAGCTATGAAAGAAGAGATGAAATCCTTGCATAAGAACCACATCTATGATATGGTGAAACTGCTTAAGGGCAAGAAAGCTTTGAGTAACAAGTGGGTGTTCAGAAAGAAAGTTGAGCAGAAGAATTCACAGACAAGGTTCAAGGCCAGACTTGTGGTGAAAGGGTTTAGTCAGAGAAAAGGTATAGACTTCGAGGAGATATTCTCACTAGTGGTGAAGATGACATCCATACGGGTGTTACTTGGGTTGGCGGTTAGCATGGATCTAGAGATAGAGCAGTTAGATATTAAAACTGCCTTTATCTATGGTGACTTGGAAGAAGAGATGTACATGCATAAACCAGAGGGGTTCGAAGTCAAGGGTAAGGAGCATATGGTGTGTAGGCTGAGGAAAAGCTTTGTATGGGTTGAAACAAGCTTCACGGCAATGGTACAAGAAGTTCGACTCGTTTATGTTGAAGCATGAGTATGACAAAACGGAGTCGGGCCAATGTGTGTTCACGCATAAGTTAAATAGTGATTTCTTAGTTCTGTTGTTATACATTGATGACATGCTCGTCATGGGAAAAGACATCAAGAAGATCGACAGGCTGAAATAGGAGTTGGGTAAGTCGTTTGCGATGAAAGACTTGGGCCTAGTTAAACAGATCCTAGGAATGAAGATAACCCGTGACAGAAGCAGCAGGAAGCTTTGGCTGTCACAAGAGCAGTATATTGAGAAAGTTCTAGAGCGGTTCAATATAAATGTAGCGAAGCCGGTCAATACTCCATTGGATGGTCACTTCAGATTAAGTGACAGACAGTGTCCCAAGACGAAGGCAGGGGTGGATAAGATGTAGAAGATACTCAATGTGTTAGCTGTAGGAAGTTTGATGTATGCTATGGTGTATACACACCCAGACATAGTATATGTAGTTGGTGTTGTCAGCCGGTATCTTGTCAATCCTGACAAAGAACATTGGGCAGCGGTGAAGTGGATATCGTGGTATTTAAGAGGCTCATCTAGGTTGAGCGTATGCTATGGTGACAGAAAACCTGTGTTAAAAGACTACACAGATGCAGATATGGCAGGTGATATAAACTCCAGGAAGTCTACATTGAGGTTTATGTTCACATTTACAAGGGGAGTGGTCTCTTGGCAGAGCAAGCTACAGAAGGTCGTAGCATTGTCGACGACAGAGGTCGAGTACATTGCAGTCACAGAGGCATGTAAAGAGATGCTTTGGATGAAGAGGTTCCTACAGGAACTTAGCCTAAAGCAGGAGCAGCATGTGGTCTATTACGATAGTCAAAGTGCTATACACTTGAGCAAGAATCCAAGTCAGCACTCCAAGTCGAAGCACATAGAGATTCGGTACCACTGGATCATGGATACTTTGGAACAGAAGGTGTTATAACTTGAGAAGGCCCACACGGACGATAATGGGTCAGATATGATGACCAAGGCTTTGCTCAAGAGAAAGTTTGAGGTTTATAGAAACTAGGCTGACTTGAAGAGTGTGAATTCCTCTTGAGTCGAAAAGGGGGAGATTTGATCGGGATTTTCTCCTCATTGCTGGATTCGATGAAATCGAACCAGTTTCGATATCATCGATAATTGTCAGATTTTTCACCGCTGGTCGTTGGACAGTTTTTGTCCCGTTTCGATATCATCGAAGGACTTTAAATGATATCGAAGGCTGTTATCGAAGGTGGCTCGATGACATCGATAATTGTCGAAATTTTCACCACTGGTTGCTGGACAGTTTTGGTCCTATTTCGATATCAGCGAAGGACCTTAGATGATATCAAAGGTTGTCATCGAGAGACCTTTGATATCATTGAAGAGTTACGTAGATGCGATTGCGGAAATGCAGATTCTGTGGAAATTGTTTCTTATTTTGATTCTACCTCTTTCTATTCTTATATAAAGGGGTGTATACGGGATTTAGGTGTATTCTAGGGTATTCTAAGTTTTTTGAAAGGTTTTCTAGGAGGGCTTAGGGTTATTAAAGGTAAGAGAGAGATAAAGAGAGAGAGAGAGCTTGTGGAAGGGAGATTCTGCTCGTAGAGGTGATCTACTTCGTAGTCCACGTGTCACGCCCCAAACTCGAAAAATGGGCTCATAAAATTCCTGATCGTCGAATCCGGTGCCGACAGCTTCAGTAGTACCCCATTCTTGGCTCCCAGCGCCCATACGCTAGATTTCGATCCTGCGATCCTACAAGGAAGATTTTCAGTATGATTTTTTTTTAATGGAGCATAACCACAAGCATAACCAAGTCACAAAACAACAACACCACATATCCACTATATCAAAAACTTTAAGTACAATGTGTATGAAAGGGAAATACAGTATAATGAAAGTAACAGAAACTCTAGAAGCTCGGTTGCACGCTCCAAGCTCAATGCTGCTGTGACCTAACGCCACTTGCACGCATCCATCGTGCATAAGCTTATAGAAAGCTTAGAGGGTGGTGAAAGTGTGTGTAAGGCGAGTGCCAAATGTACAATATCAAAGTAATGCGAAAATATGCGGCAAGTCCATGAATGCTATCAGCTATACCAAAGCTATGTGATGCAATGCATGAATGCTATTGGCCATACCAAGGCCATGCGATGAGAGGCCTATGTAGCCAAATGTCATATGTAAGATGCAAAGCAAGCGTGCCAATACTCATTAAGTACACATATCAGTACAGTTCCTCTCTGGATATCACCGGGGTCTAATACACCTCACACTGATTGCCTCCTCCCTAGCTACACAGTCAAACAAGTAGAAGAGACTACACTATCTGGCTGACCAGTAGTCTGCCAATACCTATCCGGCTCGTCGATAGCGGACTCATTTACGAGCTGGTCAAACTCAGCCTAGCTTATAGCCCCCTCACTTAGGCGGATAAGGCCACACCCCCTTCCAACCGACCACGACACAGTGAGAGACATAGCCTATTGGTATTCAGCACTCGGGCACTCGTGTATCCACTCGGAGTAGACGTTGGAGCATCTCCTGATACCAAAAAGGTTCTGGGACTTTCACCCAAGGACATCCTAAGTGCTCACAGTGCTAGAACAAAGTATTTTCGATATCCAATACGACCATCCACGATGTGCCTGTGGAGTTACGGCCCTGATGTCGCTAGGGCGTGCAGTGATCAAATCACACATATACGAGATACATGAGTCACACCGTACAATCATACAGAAACCTCACGCATACTACGCGATTATGTGGGGCACTCCGTCTCATAAGGAGTCCCGTAAATGTCTCAACCCAACTGGCTCATGCTATGATCAAACATTCCTCATATCAAGTATACATATGATGCATATGGGCATGAATCATGGAGTTATACTAAGCATGTTATGAACTATCTTTGCAACGAAGATGAGCCTAGACAGCTTACACGTAACAAGTATGGGCCTATCAATGGGCCCTAGGGGGAGTCATAATGTGGACATTTAACCAACATTATTACAATGTGGACGTCAAACCGACATTGCTCCCAAGGCATGGCCCGCCATAAAACATCATTACACAAACCATGGGGTAAATCACACATTGTAATTGACCCTAAGGACATCCCGTTGGTCCTCGACCCATGGGCCTTAGATACATCAAATGGGCCGCATCATATGGGCCTTATATAAATCAAGTGGGTCGCGTCAATGGGCGTTATGTACATTGCAATGGGCCCTAACCCCTGAGCCTTTGAAAACATCACAATGGCCTCGTAACATGGGCTTTATATGTCAAAGTGAGCCTCAACCACAGGCCACAATTACATCAAATGGGCCTTACATTCACATCAAGGTGGGCCTCAACAACGGCCATAATTATGACAAGATGGCCTAATCACTTGGGCCTCATATATATACCAAGGTGGGCCTCAATGGTCGGCCATAATAAATCAAGATGGGCCCCAAACATATACCAAGGTGGGGTCCACTTGAACTATAGATTTGTCTTATTCTTAGTTTCAAGTTGTTAAGATAAGCTCGCCAAGTGGTTGGACGGTTTAGATGCAACACAAGCATCATGGTGGGTTCCATGAAGGCCCACCATCATATATATATATATATATATTATGTATAATATAATATATAATTTATATACAGTATATATATAATATAATATTATATATATTTACATATATATATATATACACACACACACGCACACACACACACATGCATACACACACGCACACCCACCGTCCCTTTGACGGTGGGGATAGAACAAGTACATCACTGTGGGCTCCATCGTCCAGGCGGACAGTGGAAATAAAACACATATATTATTGTGGGTCACACATGGGGCCCACCATAATATTTACGGGCAATCCAAACCGTCCATAAGGTCACGCAGACCTAGATGAAGGGTAAAAACAAATTTCATCTTGATCCAAAACTTCCGTGGACCCAAAAAGGGGTTTCAATAGCAGAGGGTCAGCCCCACTGTTTCCTATGATGTGGGCCACCTGAGCTTTGGATTAGGCAGATCTTTGGAGGGGGCCCGCTGTTGGCAGTGGCCCACCTAATGAATGGGTTGGATGACATAAACACATCATGGTGGGGCCCATGGCTGGGACCGTGGGTCCCTGCCTAGTCGTCCGCCCGCCTCTATGCGGCAAGCGCTGCCTGCGCGCCTCTAGTAGCAGCAACGTCTGCTGCCTCTTTTTTTTTTTTTTTTTTTTGAAATCTCATTTTCTAAGGTTTTTCGTGTGTTGGGCTCGCATCGGAAGAATCCACCCCGCCTATTGGTTCCCATATCTCAAGACAAGCCCAACAAGCCCAATATTCAATATCTTTTGGTGTGTGGACACATCATGTAGATTTTTAACGGTGAAAACAACCATTTTCTATGCTATAGCCCGCCAGAAGGTCAGATTGGCCCCATTTTCCGGCTCAACGCCTAAAACGGTCTGAGGAAAAGGATGGACGACATGTATTGAATACATACATCAAGGTGGGGCCTATATGAGTGGGCCACCCCATAAGCTTGGAAACAAGCTAATATTTATGTTTTTCCCAGTTCCAGTTCACGTCCAGCATCCCAGGGACGCTGGACGGTTGGGCATAACACATGCATTTGAGGTGGGCCCCGCTCAGGTGGGCCACCAAATGATTCGATGGTGTGTGTACAACACATATAAGATGGGCCCCACTTATAGATTGCTTGGATAAAATACATACTTCATGGTGGGGTCCATTCGAGTGGGCCATACAACCACATCATCATTACATAAATAAATAAATAAATAAATAAATAAATAAAAAGAGAGGGAGAGAGAGAGAGATAGAGGGATACGCGTGATGGAGGGACCCCGGCACTATGGGCCCTCCGTTTCAAGCATCTAATCCTACATCAAGTGGGTCCCATTGCATGTGGGCCCATCAAATTAATGATCAACGGTGGAGATCCCTTCTCCACCAAGATGTAAGGTCTAGATGATCCATTTTCAAGATAGAAAATAAACATCATGATGGGGTCCATGGAGAATGGCCCCATCATGGAATGATCATGAAGATCAAGGTGGACCATCCGCCACATCTTAGGGTCCAAAGTGAGATCCACACCATTGATCGATAGGTCTCGCTTGGCCCATCATAAAAATATGAAAACTAGCCTATAGGAGCACCCACTATTCGATCTTCTTGGTCCGTTGGAACGTCGGTCTCCTTGTGCTCCACTTTGATGGTGGAAGATGAGGTTTGAATGGCCAGGATGATGGGTTTTGGAATAGGGAGTGGGCCACATATATCACATTTTTTCCTCACTTGGGAAAGCCATCGACGTTCACATTTTTTTCTCTCTTTGGTGTTGCTTGGAAAGTCTGGAGAGAGAGAGAGAGAGAGAGAGAGAGAGAGAGAGAGAGAGGGGGGGGGTTGTAAGAGAAGTGAGGGATGGGTGAAAGAGTGAGTGATGTGTGATGTGTACTTGACATGTATGGTTGTGTAAGAGAGAGGGCGAGAAAGAGTTGACTTGATGGTTGCTTGGGGATGGGGTAAAAGGTGATTTGTACTTGACATGAAGTGATTGATTGATTGATTTGAGCGATTGATTGATGGGACATGTTGTAGAGATTCTCTTGGGATTGTAACCACGCGGCATTTTCTTTGAAATAAACGCCGGCTCACATCTTCTAGTCAGGGTATCGGATTGGTGTGTAAGACACGGCGTTGGAATGGCGGCGACGGTGCGGTCGTAATGGTACAAGTCTCGGCTTAAACCGACTCAATTTTACAGAATACGACTTAGGGTCGATCACAAACGTTGATTATACATCGCATATTGCCGAACTTCGACGGGAAGGATCGCAAAAGTCGACGAAATAGTACGAACTACGATACGGGTCTTACACCACGTCTCAGCGCTTTTACGTCCTCGTGATCGGTGAGATCTCTCCGTTTTTCTTTTGTTCTCTTATTGTTTATCCACTCCTATGTGAGTGAAGAAGGTTTGATCCAAGCAGTGTGTGCTTGTGATCAGTTGTAACGTTCTGCTTTATAGTGGATTGTTGATCTGGACGAGGTCCCATGGTTTTTACCTCTTTGAGGGTTTTCCACATAAAATTCTCTGGTGTCGTGTGATTTATGCTTTGATTTATTTCATTGCTTTATTATCCCATAATTCTGTTTTGTTTTGGGAGGCTAGATCCTAAGGTTTTATGCAAGGCCCCCAACAAAATCAGCTCAGTGACTTGGTTATTTTGATATTGACGTTACTCATTGAGTGTTTGATGAAACGACTCAATGAAGTATTTTTTCGGTGCATTCATTCTTCATGAGATCGGCTGTGGCGAGGAATGAATGGATATGAAACAAATCACTACAAAAAAACTTTGCAATATACAACTACCCTTGTATTTTAATTTTGATGTTGCCTGCCGAGTGTTTGATGAAATACTTATAAATTGATGTTACCATTTTGCATTATGTGAGAAATTGAAGATGTATTTCATGTGTGTTGAGAAAATGTTGGACATGTTCGAACTTGGCTCGAACTGTCCCAAACTGCTGACCGAATCGAGTCAAGCTAACCAGTCCGGCTCAAGGACTAAGCTGAGCCAAGTTTAAGCTAGGGTTAGCTACTGGCCCAGCCAAACTGTGCCATGCTCGACTCGCTAGTCGCAGCTAAGTCGTGTACCTTAACTAAGGGGTCTTGGCCCTGGTATTTTATATAATGGGCCTAGTGTGGATATACACATATAGTTCTTGCCCAACCCATCAACACCCTTTTTACGGGCCACCATGATTATAGCAGATCAACGGTGGACGTAAGTGGGCCGAGCCCATACATCCCAATCATTTTGTGGGTTTACTGTAGTTTGTCTCAAAATTCTGTAAAAAAATCCGAGTGCAATCTAATAACTGCTTTGTCCATTGTTTGGCTGGAAATCCAATCCAACCAGCACTTTTGAACGCTAAGAATACAGTGATGGTTTACCACCATTTTTTTAATTATTGGTCTTCCACACACGAGCATTCCATGCCACCCAGATTGTGGGGCCTGCTGTGGATCAAGATTATTGGGAAAGCTGCATTATTCGAATGATCTTAATCATCTGATTTTGCTTAACAAATTTGGGCCGCCAAACCTTTTATCCTAACCATTAATTTGATCACAACAGTTTGAATGGTTTGGGTTTTCTGATCAATGTGATTTTCATTTAAATTCGAGGACTTTAAATAATATGTATCACTGGTGCAAGAATTACATTTTTGGTGCAATGCAGACCAATAAATTATTATCATATATGATTTATTTTATCATAATTTTGCATTTTAATTATATAAACTTTTGGCGTAATGCAGACAGTTTATTTTATTATCATAGTTTTTGGTGCAATCCAAACTATTCAAACGTGTGTGTGTGTGTATATATATTTGGGTGTATTGCATGCTATTAGTTAAACTATAATATATTTTGCATTCTAGACCATTAAAAAATTGTGACCCTTTTGTGGGTGGTTTTATGGCAGATGGATCATATTTCTAAAATAACATGGAATCATCCCTCTAATTATGGATGGGCCCATCTCATTTGTTATTGAATATGGACCTTTCAATGCTTATGGACTCTTAGGACAGATTGGTCTATATGCAAAAGGAGGCTGAGAGTGTTTAGTGAAGTCACCGGTAACTAAGCATTTCTAAATTTTATGGAAAGCTAAAGATTAAATAGTAATTCAAGGGTTAAGATGAATGGTTTGGATGAATAATTTCACATGGTATACATCCACACGTATAGAGCAAGGGCTTTAGTTACAAAGAAGAAAGATGTGAGGCTTGATTTTCTACCCGAGCCGTCTCTGCTTTGTAGGATTTGTGATTATTTATGATTTTTACCTTTGGATTATTACATGAGAATGAATGAAGCAAAGAAATAAGTGACTTTGCAGTAAGAGAATGTATAAGAAGGAAAATGTAGCAATGCAATAAACCATAGTAGTAAATGAATTGTTCGAATTAACTAATAAAAGAAATGAATTGCTCGACTTAACCATGAACCAATATATGTAAGTGGTGAAAAGAACTCTGACACTCTTCTGAAAACAAGATTATCGGAGCTCTTAACTATCTAACTCAATAGGATTTTCAATTGTAAGATGATAGGCTCTAACTGAAGATAAGAGCGAGGAATGAAAAACAGTACTATTACTCCTCAATTAAAAAAGATTGATAAAGTTCTTCAATCTACACTTCACTCTCATAATTTTTTCCATAGAATCTATGGTACAATAATCTTATAGTTAGGGGAACACTTAATTACCAATTAATTTTTATGGCATCTTTTACCTAATCTTTGAAGCTTCATATAGAAAACTTAAATGAGAATAGTTTTGGAGAAATGCAAGTACTTCACCCTAGACTTTGAGACTTGACGTGGTGGTTGTGTTTTGTAAATGAGAAATATGGGTGTGGTGATTGTGAGTTATAAATGTAAAAATGTGAGGTATTTACAGTTGAAGCTAGAGGTGTACACGAGTCGATCCGAGTTGAGTTTTGCCTAGCTCGGCTCGACTTGGACAGCAAGATACCTTAGCTCAAACTTGGCTTGGCTTGGACCTCAAGCTAGTGCATTTCGGCTGCTCGCTCGGTCTCGGACAACTTCGGTCTGTCGAGCCGAGTTCGCTATCAAGATTTTCACAAACACATGTATTGCACCTTCAAAATCACACTGTATGTCAAACAATAGCAATAGTTTTATAGGTATTTCATCAAACACCTTGTAAGCAACATAAAAATCAGAAAAAAAAAAAAAGGTACTTGTTTCATATACATACCTTCCTTGCCACCCGCCATACTTGTCATTTCATCAAACATTTGGTGAGCAACATCAATATCAAAGTCATCGAGTCACCAAACTGGTTTGATCCAAGTTCTATTTGAGTTGGGTTTGATCTAAAGTCGAGTCGAGCTTGGACAAGCTTGAACTCGGTTCGAATTTTTTTCGAGCTCAAAAAAATCAGCATGAATCGGCTCGAACTCAATTTCGAACTGAGTTGAATCGAGCTTTTTCGAGTCGAGCCGGGCGAGCTAACCGAGCTGACTGGGTTTGTGTACAGCCCTAGTTGAAGGTGATAATATTTTGGTTATGTTTTAGTAGGAAGGAGTAAGAAATATATAGCTTGTTTCAATTGACTCTTGAAAACTCTTGAACACAGACTTTATCCATAGATAGTAATCTTGGTGAAGATGGAAGGTAAAATGATTTTCTACAATTTTTATTTTTATTTTTATTTTTAAATAACAAGAGTTGAATTTGCTGATGAGAAGAAATAAGATAACGATAAATAAAAAGGAAGAACAAGAAATTATATTATAATTGAATTATTATTAAAAGTAGAAATTCAATTTATGCCGATAATTTTTAATTATAACATCTAACTTGTTGGTTGTTAATTGCAGAATACAACACAACTATTGAAGTCAGAAAATATGCCAGCTGAAATTAAATATCTGTTGCATGATTCTGACATTTCATTTGCTGGGGAAAGTGCCTACAGATCCATGATATATGGAGGTGATGCATAGAACTCTCCCAATGGATGGTTATGTATTAGCTACAAAATGCACATCCAAGAAAAGACCATCACGGGTTGGATGGATGAGATTATTTGAGGTGATTTCTGAGCCTCTATGCAATCTAACGAGGGACTATTAAGATCCAAACCGTTCGCTCCAACAAGGGTATGGAGGCTGCATTATTCCGAACAAAGTGACAAAAATATCCTTCTTCCATATGTCATCTATCTTTTTTTATTTTATTTTATTTTATTTTATTTTATTTTATATAATTCACACCATTTGCTCCAACAATGATATGGAGCCCGAGTTACTAACTGAACCGAGCTAAGTTGGCCAGTCAGGCTTAAGGATTGGACGGAGTTTGAGCTGAGGTCAGCTAGTGGACAAGTCGAGTCGAGTTGGCTTCAGTTCGACTCGACATGCACCCCGAGGGACTATTAGGGCTTGTTTGGCCCGTGGTATTAAGTTGTATTAAATAAGATTGCATTTCTAATCTCACATCGAGATTGGGAATGACATGTTTAGAAAGAGTACGGGATGAGATTAAAATTAATTTTATAGGTTTTAAAAAATAAGCCTTGTGTTAAAAAGTGTGAGATGAAATTTCCAAATCCCATGGATGATAAATTTTTCCTTCATCCAAGTGTAATTTAAAAGGAAATTCTGAGATTTACTTTTAATTTCATACATTATATATTTCAAACATAGTTTTGGAAAACATGGGATACACCCAATCCAAAGACAATGCCTTAGGCATACATTTATTGTTAATCTTACCATTCCATCCACCTTAATCCCACCTAATGCAGTTGGCGATACATTTATCAAGCGAGGATGCATACTCTTACGTTTCGGTTGGATTGGAAGGGATTAGATTGGAAGGGATTGGATGGTAAAGACCAAGAATAATCCCAGGGTAGGTGATCTAATGCAAAGTTGGCAGACAAACAATTCTTTAAATCCCATATGATCCAGACCTTGTTTGGGTTGTGGGATTGGAAGGGTTCACTCCGGATTGGCCCGGCGTGCCAAACGGAGGCTGTATCAATCGGGGGATATGGCAATCCCATGGATCTCAAGACAATCCGCTGACAACATCATCATTACCTAGAAATCCACGCCATCCACCCTAATACCATTCACTCCCTTCCAATCCACCCGGCCAAACGGGCCCTTAGTTCCCAACGAAGTGATAAAAATATCCTTCTTTTCCGGAAGATCATGCGAAGCATGCCAATGCGCCTGAATATACTGTATACTTATTTTTGGCCCAATCCAGACCGTTAGAAACGTGGTCCATCCGTAATTTTTTATGCTGCAATCCCAACCGTTCAAACCCGGGATCTTGGGTGGAATCCAGATGTTTGGAACGTGGCCTATTGTGGATTTTTTTTTTTTTTTTTTTCTAAAATTCAATCCAGGCCGTTAAAACCGTAGCCTTTTTGGGTAGAGCGAGTCCCAAAAATTTAACGATGCTAGTCCATCATGGGTGGATCACATCTCTTAAATCCCACTGATCGTTTGATCTTACGAAGCGTACTCGAAGGACCACAGAACTTGGTGACGCCGGCACACCACGCAATCCGCTTCTCTTAATCTTAACCATCTCTACCGTTCACTGATTTTGGTCTTCTGACATTCGTTAATCATAATAAGTGGGGCCCTTTTTGTGTAATCCGAACCTTTTATTTTATTTCCTGGTGGAGCAATCTGACATCCTTCTCCGTTGAGTGTGGAGGGCTGTTATGTATCTCATCCTAACCGTTTATCTGTGGAATACTAAATAAGTTTATATTTTATTAAAATTTTGAAAAGTAGCCCATCTACCTTATAATGAAATATGTACAGTCTTGATTAATGAATTGTAGGTCCCACTTATCATAATTAAAAAAGCGTGTATGCTTTGAAACGTGCGGCCGAGTAGGGGTGTACACAAACTGGGCTAGCCTAGTTAGCTCGCTCGACCCGGCCCGAAAAAGCTCGACTCGGCCTAACCTGGAACTGAGTTCGGGTCAGGACGGGCCAATTTTCTAGGCCCGAAAGTGAGTTCAGGCCGAGTTTTGATACCTCCCAGTTCGGCCCGACTCGGTCCGAAATCCGACTCGCCTCGGCCCGACCTGACCCAGTCCGGCCCGACCCGTGTATGACTATATTTAATTTGTATAAAATGTTTTATTTTATGCTTTGTCAAATGTATGTAAATGTCCTGACTAGTTAGATTTTTTAGTTAGATTTTTTGTAGAGTCTATAGTTCAACTATCTAAACCGTTGATCGAGGGCCTTGTAATGGGACGCAGATTACCTGCCAAAGCCCTTTTTATGAATTTACTGTAAGGTTTGAAACTAGTCCGAACTCAGGTTCGAAACCGGCCCGAACTCGACCCGAACTCGCGCTGGGCTTGATTCAGGCTGGAGAAGTTAGCCCGGTGACCAGGCCCGATCGGATTCGGGCCTTGTGTGGCTGTTGAACGGCTTGGATGGGCTGAGGCCCGTTCAACTCAGCCCGACCCGTGTACACCCCTACGGCCGAGTATCATCTAATTCCTTGGCAAGCACGTCTTGCGTAATTTCAACAAAAACAAAGGGTAATTCAGTAATTTTGGTATCTCCTCCCGTCTACCGCTACCTATATAAATCCATGCCCTAGCAGTTTCTTTAGGGTTTCAATTTCCAGTCGCAGAAACTCCAACAATCCTTCAATTTGCGCCCTCAAATCCCAGCGCCAATCCCTCAAATCTCTCCGCATATCGTTTTCTACCAGCAATCTGTGGGTTTCTGTGCGGTTTTTGAAGCTTTCTAGGGTTTAAATCGTTTTCTAGCAGCAATTTGGGGATTTTTTTTTTCAAGGGTTTCTCATTTTTTCACATGTCGACGGAGCGGAAAAGGAAGGTGAGCTTGTTCGATGTGGTCGACACGACCACCGTCTCCGCCAAACTGAAATCCAATGGCTCTTTCAGCGGAGCCTCGACGAACCATTTGAATGGACGGCCGTACTCACAGCGTTACTACGAGATTCTTGAGAAGAGGAAGACGCTTCCGGTATGGCAGCAGAAAGAGGAGTTCTTGCAGGTCCTAAAGGAGAGCCAGACCTTGATCTTGGTTGGTGAAACCGGAAGCGGGAAAACAACCCAGGTCAGTATTCAGAATTTGGGTTTTCTTTGTTTCCTTTCTTCATTGGTTTTTCAGGTTCTAAATGGTTAATCTCCTTCGATTTCTTTACGTAATTCGATTGTCAATTGATAACGGTTGGTATCATAAATAATGGGTAAATATAGTCGAGTTTGAAGAGTCACTGAAATATGTTATTGGTCAGTTTCGGGATAAAATGTGTCGTACCCAAGTTATAATTCTGCTTTGTGGGGTTTGTTTACGTTTGCAGGCAGTAATCTAGCGTTTTCTTTGCTATTTTTCATAGTGGGAATGTTTAAAAGTTGGTGACGATGACATAACTCTGTGGTGTTTAGGAAGGTCTCGGAACAACATTTAATGAGCTCAAAGCAACAATGAGAAAGATGCACAGAGAAAGGTTTTAATCTTGAGTTGTGCATTCCATAATCTACGAATCTTTTTTTGTCTTTTTTTTTTTGGAGAGAGAACTGAAATTTTATTGAGATGCACCCACCGAAAGGCAAGAAAAGAATCCATAATCTACCACTTGATTTTGTAAATTGGAATCCACCACTTCCTATCACATTCAATAGCTTCCTCCGCCTTTAAAGACAACCAGTAACTGAACAGACATACTAAACTGACATGGTGCTCTATCACATCAAGTTGTTGACTGCTGAAGTTAGCTGCATTGGTTGATCACAACTGGATGAGAAGAACTTGATTTTTAGGTTGATTGAGATTTGATTTTGAGCTTCACCCTAAGCTGTTGAAAGTAAATTGAAAATCCAAATCTTTCTTTTGGCTTTCTATGAAGTTGAAGAACCTGCACAATCTTCTTTTTCCTTGGATCAAAGCAATCTTCTCAGTCCCAGAGAGATTATTCACATGATACATCATCCCACAATTTAAAGTTGTCCAGTAATTTTTTTTTTAAAGGACACATCTTTACATTGGCCATCTTCAATACTTTTAACTAATTTGGACCCATCTTTGCAGTGGCCCTTCCAATCCCAGTCATGTAAAGTCCATCTTCCTGCTTTTCTATCATAACTGTTTTAGGAGTTTCCTTCTACCCACCTTCTTTTCACGTACTAAACCAAATTTATGTACTAACTGATAATGTTTAGGTGCATGTACAAGTGGTTAATCCTCCAGAAATTAAATTCCTGAAGTTAAACTGGTAGCTTATAGTTCTAGAAATCAATCATAGGAAATGCATAAGCACATTTAAACTGGTAGCTTACAATTCTAGAAATCAATCATAGGAAATGCATAAGCACATTTATTGTTACTTTCATCTTTCATTTGCCTTAGAAATAGCCTCGCCTTAAAAAAGGGGCAGGGATGCCCTGTTGTCATAAAAGAAAAAGAAAAATAAATAGATGCTGTCAATTTTCTGTAAATTTTGAAACTTTTTCATGTTGGAGGGTTCTCTGTTTTATGTCACCCATAAGCAAAGGGGTGGGTGGCCCATGTTTCCTCACATAGTCTAGGATTGGTTACTGTATCACTTGATTATTCACCTCAAAACTTCCACTAGGTAAAGTGTTGATCTGTTTAATAGTTTCAAGCTTTCTAGTATTTCCTCTGTGGAGTAGTATGCTCTCAAATTTTATATTTCTTAGCAATGGTTTAGATAGCATGGGGCATCACTTGTTGAACAGAAGTTCGGAGAGGATGTGTATAACTCATAGGCAATGTGTTTGTCAATACTAGAGCTGAAGAAGTTTGGCTATTTGTTTTAGTACATCTTTTCTGGTTGAGTCTAGGGCCATAGACATTTGACATGGGTGTTGGTGCTTTACAGATTCCTCAGTTTGCTCTGGAAGCTGGTAGTCATCTAGACAAAGATAGGCGGAAGATGGTTGCTTGTACCCAGCCTCGTAGAGTGGCTGCAATGTCTGTTTCCCGCCGAGTTGCTGAAGAGATGGATGTAACAATAGGAGAAGAAGTTGGTTACAGCATTCGTTTTGAGGATTGCAGTGGTCCAAAAACAATTCTGAAGTAAGCTTTTGTATTTGGTACATAATGCCTTGAGATCGACTGCTTTTACTTGCTGCATCTCTTAGTGTTTCCCAATTTTGCTTTCTTGCTATGCTTTTTTGCTTCTAGGTGTGCATTTGCTGCTCGGATACATTCATAGTTTATTGTGTGTATTTATTCCTTTAATTGGTCGCAGGTACCTAACAGATGGTATGCTTCTAAGAGAAGCAATGACGGATCCACTTCTGGAAAGATATCGTGTGATAATTCTTGATGAGGCTCATGAACGGACTTTAGCAACAGATGTTCTATTTGGGCTTCTGAAGGAAGTGCTCAAGAATAGACCTGACTTGAAACTAGTTGTAATGAGTGCCACACTTGAGGCTGAGAAGTTCCGTGGCTATTTCAATGACGCGCCACTCATGAAGGTTCCTGGAAGGCTTCACCCTGTGGAGATTTTCTATACACAGGAACCTGAGAGGGATTACCTTGAAGCTGCGATTCGAACAGTCGTGCAGATACACATGTGTGAACCTACCGGTGACATACTTGTTTTCCTCACTGGAGAGGAGGAGATAGAAGACGCATGCAGGAAGATAACGAAAGAAATTAATAATTTGGGTGACCAGGTGGGGCCTGTGAAAGCAGTACCATTATATTCTACATTGCCCCCGGCGATGCAGCAGAAGATATTTGAGCCTGCTCCACCCCCACTGAAGGAAGATGGTCCTCCTGGAAGGAAGATTGTTGTCTCAACCAACATTGCAGAAACATCCCTGACCATTGATGGAATAGTTTATGTTATTGATCCTGGGTTCGCTAAGCAAAAGGTTTATAACCCGAGAGTGCGTGTGGAATCTTTGCTGGTCTCACCAATATCAAAGGCAAGTGCACATCAGAGATCAGGGCGTGCTGGTAGGACGCAACCTGGGAAATGCTTTAGACTCTACACTGAAAAGAGTTTCAACAATGATCTTCAGCCACAAACATATCCAGAAATACTGCGGTCAAATCTAGCAAACACCGTTCTCACCTTGAAAAAGCTTGGAATTGACGATCTGGTCCATTTTGATTTCATGGACCCCCCGGCCCCTGAAACATTGATGCGGGCTTTGGAGGTCTTAAACTACTTGGGTGCCTTGGATGATGAGGGGAACTTGACTAAGTTGGGGGAAATCATGAGTGAGTTTCCTCTGGATCCTCAAATGTCAAAGATGCTTGTTGTCAGTCCAGAGTTCAATTGTTCCAACGAAATCCTCTCGGTATCTGCTATGCTGTCAGGTATGTATAGGTATCTCTGTTGCTTTGGATGTTTTCTTCCCTTTAAAGGTCCCAAGTCTTCCACATGGAAGTGGTTCATCTGGATCGCGTGTGCATCCACATGCAGGGCATGTTTTCTCATGCTTACCTGTTCAAGCGTTTCATAAATGCTGTGTGTGCATATGCGATCCATATTCAATTTATGGGTGAAAACACATGCCTTGGATCTTGCACGAGTGCAAGCACATGAGCATGTGTTTAGAGTTGTTTGTTTACCCATCTAGGTCGTCATCAGCAACTGTCTTATCCAGCCTCCAGGCCACTGGTCAGCGTTTTTTAAGTAAGTGCTGATGCAGATAGTTGCAGTTTCTCAGTATTCTCTCATCAAGCAAATGGTGTCGTCTCGCCTCTATGCATCTGCTGACCAACCATGGGCCTCATCTGTGATAACAAATTTCTTTCTCTAGTACCCAATTGCTTTCTCCGGCCTAGGGAAGCTCAGAAAGCTGCGGATGAAGCAAAAGCTCGGTTTGGCCACATCGATGGGGACCACCTCACGCTTTTGAATGTGTATCATGCTTACAAGCAAAACAGTAAGTACCAAGTTGAAGTTCTCGTTGTCGAAAAGTATTTTGAGTCTGTTCGTTTCAGCATCTAAGATGTTTGAACGGGCTCTTTCAGATGAAGATCCATCATGGTGTTATGAGAATTTTGTCAATCAAAGGGCATTGAAGGCTGCTGATAATGTGAGACAACAGCTTGTGCGTATCATGGCCAGGTTCAACCTCAAGCTATGCAGCACAGATTTCAACAGCCGTGATTATTACATCAACATTAGAAAGGCAATGCTTGCTGGGTATTTTATGCAGGTAGCTCACCTTGAGCGTACTGGTCACTACTTGACAGTGAAAGACAATCAGGTATCTGAACTGATTCCTTTTTTTTTTTTTTTGGTTCCCAATGTCTTTCATTGTTTTCTTCAAAGTTGCGTACTTCCTTTTTCTCTCAATTTGCAGGTAGTTCACTTACATCCTTCCAACTGCCTGGATCACAAGCCAGAGTGGGTCATTTACAATGAGTATGTCCTGACCAGTAGGAATTTCATTCGCACGGTTACAGATGTCCGCGGCGAGTGGTAAGCTGATGCTCCTCAAAATATGATATAAATTCACATACCTGTAATGCAATGTGTGATGACCGTGACCCTCACTCGCATATTCTCCAGCCAATATAATACTTTCTTGCTTTAGTTGTGCACACACATGAAACCAGAGCACATCAGTGTGCATGTACCAGTGCATATTCAGGGACCCACCCCTGAACCAGGGCACATCAGTATTCTGATGTGTGTTTTGAACAGATATGGGAAGCAGAGTATGACTGTTGATTATTTTTTTACATTTATTCCATTGGTACTTCAAAGCCATTAGAAATTGTTGAGTTCAAGAAAAACAAAAGAACTTGAACATGGACTTTTAAATTGACTCTTATGAGCACCCTGCATCAGACTATCAGCAGAATGATCCTCGTACCTCAAGCATTAACAAATATGGTGGAACAGAAAAGCTTTGATACTTTGGCAAAGTGTCATCAACGGATGGTTGATACACAACACTAGTTCACAGTGTGGTGGTACAAGTGCGAATAGGATGGGTGGCCAACATTATTTTAGATTATCAAATCATAAATGGGTACTGACAAGTATGGTGGCCATTTTAGGCTCGACGTGGGTAAGGTTATGGGTACGGGTGCATTACCCATTGGTGGGTATCGCTTGGGTACTCCTATAACTGACCTATCTGGTTTGGAACTTCCCCGGTAAATCTCCATATCTTGCTACCCCTAAAAAACCTTTGCCAAAGCTGATGTGTCGGTGCAGCCCCTAAGATTCAGGATGTTTGGAGACATGTTTTAAGGGATGTCCTATGCCCAACAACTTAGTCACACAAATGAATCATTGTGCATGCAATGATTTACAAACTGTGGCTCCAAAACTCACTGCTCAAGATAACTGCACGCTTCGCCTCACACGGGGAACTTTCCCTGGTTCTCTAATCTATAATTAAGCTTGGTGTGCAGTCTGTTAATTCCTGTCATTTACTTTTCCATGCAGGCTAATAGACATTGCTCCGCACTACTACGATCTTGCCAACTTCCCCTCATGTGAGGCGAAGCGGGTTCTCGAGAGGCTGTACAACAAGCGTGAGAGAGAGAAGGGGGAGAACAAGAACAGGGGTAAGTGAAAGTCACGTCAGGTTTTGATGGGTATATCCGTACAATCCACCGAACCGCTGTCACCCCTCCATAAGAGCGCGCACACTTCACTTCTTTGGGACTTGCGCTTGAATGGGTGAATGCTATCCTTCCCACATTCTCAAAAAAGGTTGTTCTGTTGCAATGTTGGAGAGGGTGATGTATTGGGTGCCCTCAATCTGTTTTTAAATCTGTTCTCCAGGGTGGACTCTGGAGAAGCCTTTTTTTTTTTTTCTCTCTCTCCTTCCTCCTCTCTTTAATATTTTGAACCATAGTCAGTACCCTGTTCTTAATAGGTAAATGACATCTCTATTTGAACATCACAAGTTTTTAGTAATTTTACAGTGGTAATCAGCAGTTGATATTTTATTCTTGTCGCAGTATTTATTTGCTATTGGATTTCCAGGTTTTTGGGAGCTAACATTTCAGTTGATCTGAAGCCCTTTAGGGCCAGTTGGATGCACTTCCTTGGAAAGGGATTTCTGAGAAAGGTGGGGTTTCAAGCCTCGGTTGGGTTGGCAAATGCCAATCTGATTGGTTTTCGCTGAGTTGGTGTCTCAACACCCAATTTTATCAAGCTGTAGGGGAGATGGGTTTTCAAAGTACATCCAAACGCACAACAACAAATGCCATTTGGATCAAAACTGCATTTTGGCCCCAAAAGCCTCTCTGGCGGTCTGTCCATATGGGGCCCTTAGTTCAGACCCCTGATTCCTGTTAATTTTGCCTGTTTTACTTGAATGAAGCAGCCTTTTGGTCGTGCATGCCTTCATCATAATTAGCAAAACTTGGTTTTGAACTCCGTGTCTTTAAAAAATACTTGTATAAATTGCTTTTTGAAAGTCATATATTTTGGAAGATATGCATCTTCTTCTACTTCTTTTAAAAGGATTTTATCAAAAATATTTTTAGAAGAAATAGAAAAAAATGTTGTGGGGGCCGTCTGCTGATAGAAAATGAGGTGGAACATCCTAGCAGAAATGGATCCATTTACACCAGGGTTACATATGTAGGCAGATTTGAGAGATGATATTAGCTCAGAATTCCATCACCTTCCCATTTCTTTTGTGGAGTTTTGGTTGTCTGTTTAACGCATGCATTGAGACTCGAATTATGTTCTCCTTTTTCTTATCCTTTTTTCCTTGCCCATATGGCATTTCGATTAGTTACTTAGATCGAAACATATTTCCAGAAAAGATTGCCATTTTGCTGACTTGTTTCAAAGGGATAGCTTTTATTTATTTAATTTTTTTCGGTTACGGTATGAGATTGGAACCTGTGTGACAAATGATTGATCAGATAGCCGAATAAATTATTTATTTGCTCGCTCATCACCTGCCCATGACAGCCATTTGCAGGTTTTGGTTTTCAATGACCATTAGCTGGGTCATTTTCCTGATGGGCATAATAAGTCGATTTAATCATGAAGTTCTACATATGGCCCTGAGAGAGGGAGCGGTCTGTCTCTAGTTTGTTGGCCTATGGTCCCTAGTGCTGTTACGTGGACTGGAAATTAAAAAAAAAAAAAAAATTAGTCCCAAGTGCTGACTGGAAATAAAAATAAAATGAAATAAACATATGGGATTGATAAATGCCAGCTGGCCTTCTATGCACATGGTTGCATTTGGATTTGTCCCCATACATATATGAGTATGGACTATCTGCTAGGTCCAGGCCATTATTCATATGCTACCCTGAGAACAAAACACGCTAGTCAGTGCCATACAATTCCATGGATGGATTTATGATCATCCATTTAAGTTAGGTACTCATGGGTGCCTAGGAACATCATGTTGCAGTGATTTTTGGAGAACAACAGGAGTGGACTGAACCTAATGGGCGGTCCAGGAAGTTGATGTCGATGCCAATCAGTTCAAATGAGAGGCTTTGGAAGTTTTTCATACACTTGGTCCACTAGATCATTTCTCCTCTTGGTTTTGTGAAAAACAAAGCCCCCGTTGTTTGGTCCTGTTTTCCCACAGCCAGCACTTGGTGCACCATAATGTAGTTATCTGTTGTTTCTTTATCTCACCAGAATCCCCTCCAGTTAGAAGTAGGGGAGCAACTCAGGTGGGTTGGGTGTGGTCGAGAGTTGACCCAGCCGAACCCGACCTCAAGAGGACCAAATCTGCGGTCCGACCCAAATAAATCTGATAATTCCAAACCTGATACCACCAGACCTGAATTTTCTCAACCCAACCCCATTCTGAATTCAAATTGGACTGCATTTTCCAAACTGAGCCCAACACAAGGACCTTGACAACCTGACCCGAACTCAGGTTCGGTTGACTTGAACAATGCTCTCAGCTCTTTCACCCGCAGATTGCCCAGCAAACTTGGAATTCCATGCACAAGCAAAAGAATGTAGCATGAACTGTTTAAGTATGCTTTCGGAGCATAAAACTTACAAGACCAAGTGTTTTTTTATTTTTTTTATTTTTTTTTTGGTTGTGGGAAATCATCATAAATAAAATATACGCTACCTCGATTCTTTTTTGTGGGAAATCATCATAAATAAAATATACACCTCAACAACAGACACCGAATTTAATGCACCTCCATTTTGCATACATCAGATAACCTTGGAATAATATGGCTGACAATATCTAAAATTATCTTTGCTGCAGTGGCTATGGCTAACAGTGCATCATCTTGTATGCATGTATACTTCCCATCACTGTAGGTCTTCCATTGCAGGTGCATCCATGAGTACGACCCTGTTGAAAGCGGAAGCTCATTGAATTTTGGCTACCTCGATTCTTCAATGCTGGGATTCTCATGCCCGTTTCTCAGATTGGTTTGGCAGATGTTAGCAGGCAGTCTCTATAACACAAATTTTTTCTTTTTAGAAAGGAGAAAAAGGACAATTCTGCTCATTGACACTGCATACAGTTCCGCCAAACTCTTTTATTTTTTCCCTTCACACCAGCATCCGTGGAATTTGGAGGAAAACAAAGGCCAAGGAGTATAACATGATCGAAATAGCTGCCGCCACCATCATGTTGTGCATAAGGCGCTGGTTGTCTTTACTTGGCACAAACACTGTTTTCAATGTGTTTGTCAGTTCAAAGATTCGGTAAGAAATCTGCACACAAGCATTGGTTGACAAAATGAGTCGTCTTTAGGATGGTCTCGGCCATTAATATGCGATTGTTTTAAGCTCTATCACATACATACCGCAATGTATATCGACGTGGTGAGCATGAAGTTTAGCATTGGATAGTTGGGGATAAGCGACAGTAACCATCGGGGCTGTCCATCAGGAATGCCTGACCTGCAAGTTCATGGAGGAAGATCATAAATCATGCTTACAATAGTAAATCTCGTAGTTAAACTAATTCACTTAAGCAAATTGGCATGGGCAGTGCACATCTATACTCTGCTTACACATGTTTACATGTATACACCGACGTATATGAAATGTAGGTCTGGATACATAATGCAGGGTGCACAACAAAGTTTTCCTTTGTAATACTTCCGGCATCTGGTGTGACTACATATCATGCAATTAACACAAAGATGACTGCCAGTAGATGTGAAATCACAGGGTTCGGTCTCATGGCTTGACAATTATCAAAATTTCAAATTTCTTGATGATGGTTTGCCAATTCCACAACATGCACACTAGTCTCACATCCATTTGCACATTTGTGGGTTGAATAAAAAACAGAATAAATGAAAAAAAAAAGAAAGAAAAAGGAATAAAGTAAACAATGAGATGAAATCACGAATACCTTAGCCAGATGTGAATCTGTGAGATATAGGTCTCCAGCGTTATCTTTCCGAGCCATCTAATGACCAAAGGCAATCAATTTATTAAGTTTGGCCAAACTGGGTGCTTGTCCAGGAGGGAAACCAAATATTCAAAACAGTCAGATTGAATCAGAGGCCACTTACGCGAAAAGAGTCAGAGAGAAGTTACGGAACTGCTGAGTGAAATTTCTCAGGCAAATATAGACACTGATTCACAAATAGGAAAAAAAATGAAGATGAAGGAAAACGAAAAAAAAAAAAAAAACATTAAGGGAAAGAAAATGCACATCAGTATCTAGCTATGCCAGGTATATAATAATATAACTAAAAATAATGTTTTGGCCGTGTTTGGTAGACGCTTAAATATGAGTTTTAACTCATTTTAATTAAAAATAATTATGTAATACATGTTAACAGTGATTATGTATTAGGGTTGAGATCTCTAATACATAATTACTGTCAACAAAAATGCGACAAACTCATTTTTAGGCATACACCAAAAAGGGCCTTAAGTGTCTAGGGGAAAATACATACGTTATCGGGATCCATGATGTATAAGGATGGAATTTGTTATAAGTGATCCTGTCCAACTTGTATATATACTCAAACCACAAATATCCCATCTAAAAAATTACACAAAAAAGCGTGAATCAGATGTGAAAAATTGGGAATGAAATAATCTCATTCAACAGGTATATGTAAATCACAGATCTTTTGCAGCTTACCACTAATGAAATTGTCACAATAGTTGTTTTAATGGATATTCTAATCTTTGCTTCAGTTTCCTCCAATTTTTCCATCCACCTCTCAACCTATTTTAACAAACGGGTAAATGCATGTTAGCTATGACCCAAAGAGGAGAGCTCCTACGATCGAGAAGAGCAGAAGGTCAACAACTCCCAAGGAAATCACATATCAAGTACAAAGTTTTAAAGTAAAAGAAACATATTTATCTTCGTACACTGCAAAATGACCATGTCAGACTTACAGTTGGGTGATAGTAAGCATATATCATGCCAATAATCCATATGTAGCGATCAAGTCCCGAGCGGAAATGCCACTCATGCAAGAGGGGACGCTTTAGTTTTGAAGGATCTGGGTCACTGTAACCTGCATGTTTGTGCGTCTTCAGCAAAACATGCATTTCAAGATAAAAGCAGAGCAAGTGAAGTAACACGGAAATAAAACTTTAGCAGGTTACTGACCAAGAAGGAATGTGAATGGCCTCCATATCAACTCAAATACACCAGGAACTTCCCAAACCAGAATAACCACCAAAAAGCAGGCAATGATTTTCGCAGCAATGACAGATCCAATGTCATTGTATTTGTTTAGAATCCCAAGGGCACCATAAACCATAAGAGTGAAAAGGGTGTGCATGGGGCAGATGTAGTATAGCATGTAGTTGTTATTAAGGACTATGCAGCAAAATGCCACGAAGAAATTAAGCCGCCACATCATCTGTTCAGCAAGAGTAATAATAAATTAGGGAAAGAAAGCATATCATACAAGTCTGGATGCATTTTTACTCTAATAACAAAGTAGAATGTATTTAACAAAGTTAAAAGCTGTTTACTTGAGCAAACCGTGCAAGGCTGAAATCCTTCCGGACATAATAATAGGAAAAGTTTCCAAATCCAGTCATCCATACATAGGCAGCGATAAACATGCGGATTGCATTATAAATCTCTGATGCAGCGAAGTAGTGGTACATCAAGAACAATACCTACCATCAGCAAATTCAAGTAAGGTCCATTTCATGGGGTTGGCAATGCTAATCTTATTGTAATCTTTAAACTCAATGCAATGCAGCTTGTAAAATTACAGGGAATCAGATGCTGGTTTAGGTGGTTGAAACAAAATCTTGAGGAACTAGGCATCTAACAAGTACGCATTTGCGCGTGTTCAAGCATGATAAGTGTGCTCCTCTTATATCATAGATAGGTCCAAGAGAGTAGCAGTGCAAATGGAAATATCCAGGAGTATTGACATAGCATACAAAATAAAACTCCTCTGATGATTTTTACAGCTGAAAAATCAGGTTGCTAAGTGTTGGCAACTTGGCATAAAAGAGAAATGGTAACCAAGAAAGGAGTTGCAAATTATTCACCCTGACAATCTAAACAAGAAATTGAAAATCTTAGTATGGCCACATATGCTGCTCCTCACAAGATTGTTTATATATGAAACGACTAACCTGCATCCACCCTTTCCATTCCTCAGTCTGATGCCTATTCAGATAAAGTATGGATTTGCCGGAGAATGGCGACTTATCATGGTGAATCTTGAACGAAGTTATAGCCGAAACTATGATGAGAAGAAAGTAGAGAAACAGGAACAGATCCCGATTGTAACTCTGAAATGGAAAATGATGGTTAACATTAAATAGATAAACTGGATGCAGCAGATAACTATCACAGTTTCATTCATAGAACCCTGTTCCTAATATCCAAGCCCCATTCCAAATAAAATCTTTGAAACAATCAGTGCAATGCCAAAAACAATAAATAGAATTTGTAGGGATCGACCACTGCAAAGCAGTTTTTTTTTCTGGGGTTCCATACATACTATCCAATTTTCTTTGGAGACCAACATATTATGATTATGTGATATTTTAATGAAGTTTGATAATCCTTTTAGGCATGAATACGATTTCTAGCCAGTGTTTTTTCCCAAATGTTCACATGAACGACTACGAGGTTCACTTGAATACAAGAACTATATTACAGCAGCACTCCAATAACTTTTAACCCTTAAAATTGCTTTTTAAAAAAGACTTGTTTCTACGTGCAGCAGATATGAGAAAAGGTCGGCGCCATCAATTTAATACTTATAACGATGTTTGACCAAGCATATCATGATCGAGAGATTCTCAATGTTTGACCACCTGGTGGCACACAAGATACACCATCTGAACTTCCTAAACGAGGCTTAAAGATTGTACAAATCTACAATAATGATGGGCCAGTGTAGGGAAAAGGAATACAATCACACCTTTTTTGCCTCCCCGAAGAGAGTTGTACGATCACACAAGTAGAAGTAGCTCAAAAGAGCTCCAAATTCACATCTGAAAGTGAATAACTTTAATAAGCCGACATTTTGTGAATTTTGAAATAATTATAATCTGAAAATTCAAGCATTGTATCACTTACATGGCTCTCAATATCAGTCGATTCTCAA
The DNA here is from genome assembly GCA_030180095.1 of Magnolia changhungtana. Taxonomy (NCBI): domain Eukaryota; kingdom Viridiplantae; phylum Streptophyta; class Magnoliopsida; order Magnoliales; family Magnoliaceae; genus Magnolia; species Magnolia changhungtana. The sequence continues at coordinate 6,932,495 of JASAUF010000378.1, forward strand.
CCAAGAATGACTCATCCATCAGAAAGAATCTGAACGACAGTATATAAGCATATCTCACTTGTGTTAGCTAAAATAAACAGACAAAGCTTCATATTTATTTGAAAAAGTCAGCTGCGTTCAGTGACAAACCTGACAAGCTGTGACGTTACAGATGAGTTGTGAACTTTAGGAGAAGCAGGTTTGATCCCTCCCTCCAACAAAACAGCTCTATCATCTTCCTTAACTGTCTCCTTTCCCAACTCGACCAGATTGATATCAGAAAGCCTACTAAAACATGAATCAATTTGAGTTCAGTTTTAATATAGATCTATAAATAGGGGCAGAATACCCCATGAGATGGAGGCTGAGTATAAGTGCACAACTACAGGTCAAAGGTCACAGATCATGAAGTCACAAGTCTGCATCAGGCATTCTCAAATAATTGACTTCTAACCAGGGCCAAATTGAGTACATGAGAGAAGCAAATGAGGTCTTCCTCACGGGCATGATAAGTTGGAGAGTATCTATGAATAGAGAAGAAAATGTGGTATTCCTCATGGGCATGATAAGTTGGAGAGTATCTATAAATAGACCAGACTACAATGTACCAAGCATAAGCAAATGCTACATCATCTTAAACAACAATTACAGCATGATCAATGCCTCAAACCATGGAGCAAAATTGATGGAAACTAAAATAATGAACCACATCCATCTTAAGATTTTGATATAATATAAGTTACAATTGTCATACTTCAGCACCCATTGAGCTACTGTGGTAGCCAAAGATACCAACAGCCACTTCCTGATACATGCATCTGACCTAGCAACACTCCAGTGCATTGTGATGCAGGTCTGAGGTGCAAACAGATAGATGAGTTGAATCAGTACATAAGCCTCCCAAGTAAAACAAGAAACAAAATTTCTGAGAAGGCTGTATTCTTTCCTCTCGAGAAGAAAATAAACATTCTTTATAGAAAGAAAAATGAAAAAACAAAAATCTGAAGCATGGGCTAAGTGGCTGATCGACACAATTAGGCCATGTTGACTTAGTTCCTTGACTGATCAACATAGCATTCTCCCAGTTATTGGGGTTGGCTTATTCTCATGATTGTTTAGCAGACGTTCCATGATGAGCAGGAATCATCTGGTGTAAGTGCTGTCATAAAATAATATTGACAACTCGATTAACACTGCAAACTGTTACACTTCTTGGTCGGGTGATTTAGCATATGCATTACATCCAATGCATTCATAAAACCCAAACATAGTGCACAGGTGACAAAGAAAAAAGAAAAGAAAAGAAAAGAAAAAAATAAAATCCGACCATCCCCCAACAGCAAGGAAATACCAAACCCTTACAATCCAAAATACATCAGCCCCACTCCTGTATGAAGCCCCAAGTTCTTCCTACAACCCAATCAGCATATATAATCAGAATATCAATATTAAGCACATATAATCAGGATACTATAAATATTCCATTCTCTAGAATTTGGATTCTCCGTCATAAGTGATAGAGTGCATCAATGTCTTATGTAGCATCTCTCCATCAACACTAGTCTGTATTCTCTGTTGGCAACTAAGAAACCAGTAAAGATCTGATACTAGCTGAGCGATGACATGTCACAAAAGTACATACGATCTCAGAATGTGAATACTAAACCAAATTCCTAAAGGAGAAGCTAGTGCCTCTACAACAAGCAAGGATGACACATAAAATCCCTGCACTAATACAAGATCAATTCAGTATGAGAAGCATAATACTATTATATTGAGGCCAATTTAATTGAAAAGATAATGCAGATTTGGCTTCTTTCAAGGGTTATATGAAATTTAGACTTAGAAGATTGTAAGTTGTAACTCACACTTTGGATGAAATTGAGTTTTTCCTGTATTCCAAAAACTCGGAATATATCCATGCTATAAATATTGGGCTGATTCCAAGGAAAAACGACACCTGCAACAAGCATATGTCAGAACTTTGTCAGATATTGAACCAGGTGTTATTTGTTTAAAAAAAGAAAAGAAAAAGAAAGGTATTCATACAGAACAGTATCAGATTCTTTCCTGGAAATTAAAAGAAGAAATAAGATAAGCGACACAAGTATCAATTGTACGCCGTGTTTAATATACTTTGATCTTGTTAACCAATCGATGTCATTTTTTTTTCTTCCAATGATGAGAAAATTAACTATTCTAACAACCAAAAGTAATAATATTAACTGTTCCAAACTAAATACACCCTCTCATCTCCATTGCATAAGCAAACCATGTGAAACAATGATATTTAAAGCCTAGATAGAAATTTATGTGGCAAGTTTTTTTATGACGATGCTAAGCGATAGTAAAGAAGGGATGACTAGTCTACTACTGAGCATACAAATAGGCTCTAGTGACCATTTGAAGTACATCAGCCTCATGGCTTTAAGACCAAGCCAGCCATTTTTAGAAACAATGTCGGGCTAACCCACAGAAATTGGATAGTCTTGGATTAGCCAGAACCAAGCCATGTGTTTTTCGAAACAACATTAGGCTAACCCAAAGAAATTGGATAGTCATGGATTAGCTGGATCACCGGACCATGCTGATAAAAAAAGAATTTTGAAAAAATAATGATGATCGATTACCACAAATAGGAAAATAGAATATGAAGATAACACAACCTCCATAAATGGTTTGCTGAATTAAATATATCTGAGGAACAATCTGAGATTCAGATTCTGGTGTAGCTAAAGCTCTCGCTGCAGTAAATAGTCTTATGAACACGAGCATTGTTGGTTGTTTGGTTATGAGATGTTTCCTATGCTTAAAGTTGAAACTCCACCCAGTGATGGACTTTGCTTGGCTCAAAACTGTATCCATCCACTATCAGTCGGTTGAAAACAGTCACTAACATGAATAAAAACTCACCAGGTATTGTCTTAGCATCAAATCAACCAACAAAAAGGCGTTCAAATCCAATATGGACGACCCCTCAGAGCTCATCCAAGCATTTCATGAGACTATGGGGACTCAATTAGTAGGAAGCAGAACAAAACTCTCAATTCTCAAACTCAGTGTTTCTTCTTGTGAATACGAACTAAAGATGTTACTATTCAAATAAAGAAAAACAGACACCAGATTCCACTTCAATGTCCAACGGCTTTGGATGGTGAATATAACCTCAAACAGAAACCCCCCCAAAAAAAAAAAAAAAAAAAAAAAAAAAAGAAAGAAAGAAAGAAAGAAATATATGAAGAAGATAATACAAGCTTCACACCAGTTTGGGTCTACCTAAAAATGCAGCCAGACAGTGTGTCCACTGCCCATAATGAGAAACAATGATAACACATCCAACCCATTATCATTTTCTTAGACACAAAATGCTTAAAAGAAGCAAGAAGAAAATAAAAGAAAGAGAAGTTAATACAAGCTTCACAGCCAGTTTGGGTGTACCTAAAAAATGCAGCCAGATAGAGTCCACTGGCCAAATGAGAAACCATGAGAACACTTCTGACCCATTATCATTACATTCTTATCTTGTGATGGTTTTTTGTTATATTGGAGCTCTAATGCCTACTGCCATCTGTATTTTGCACGATCTGCCAAACACTTCCGCAACTGCAAGGATGGACCTCATTCTATTCGCAGTTCTTATTCTGTGGTACATTCAACAGGCCCTTAAACTTTGAGGTCGTTCCAGTCATACATTTCTTCACTTAAACTGGTGAATGTCTTCTTATCGGAGTCAACAGTAGCAAAACATACTCATGAAGAAGCCATTTTTCACAATTCGAGGTTGCAATGCATGACACATGTGCACAAGAAAAGGCCCAATTCCATTTTTTAGCTTGTTTCTAATTTCCTTTCTTTCAAATTTCTATGTTAGGAAAAATATCTCTGTGCTAGTAAATAAATATTATTAGATTCTCATGTTTAAGGGTTTTCTTATTTTAGATATCTTGGCTAGGGAGGAATTTTATTTTAGATTCCTTAGTTTATGCTAGAGATTTTCTCAAGGAGGAAACCAAGTAAACACTCATTATAAAAAAATAAAAATAAATAAATAAAAAAGGCATGGGCCCTATGAAATAAGACATAGTTGAATGATATTTTCTTTCAGCAAGTTGTCTTGTTTCTCTATGATAGTGTGTTAAGGGCGAGTGGTGATCTCTAGTACAAGACTAGAGGACTGTTGAGCTTGCTCACAGTCATTGCTTCTTTTCTCTCATGTGATTTGAACTTTCAATCTGGTACATTGAAGTTCATTGCAATAAGTTTCTTCCTTGATCTACTTGCATTACAACTAGCAACAGATCTCCCTTGTATATATAAAAACTAGTTTCAAAGAAATCACATAGCAACAGATCTCCCTTGTATATATAAAAACTAGTTTCAAAGAAATCACATAGCAACAGATCTCCCTTGTATATATAAAAACTAGTTTCAAAGAAATCACATAGCAACTATCTTCACAAATTCCATAAAAGAGAAAATGCTGCCATGATGTGCCTTCCATAGAAGTTCCTAGAACAGCACTCCTCACAACACATGTGGCAAATGCATGTAAGGCAATCAGGAATCATAGATCTGGTGGGCCACTACATCCTATAAGTTATCGTCACCATAAAATCCTAACTGTCAGCACTGCTCATTTTTCAGCCAACTTCACATTAACCATCCATCCCGCCAATCAACCAGACGACATCGTCCGATCTCAAAGATCTTTATGTCTACCTCCCATCTACACGGCATCCCCAATGAATCAAAGCTCCCAATCACTACACGGATCCAGCAGCATTCCACTACCACAAAACGACACTAACACAAACAATCCACCCTCTCCTTCTACAATTCCATCTAAAATCAAGATCCGAACCACAGCATACAGAAATCTAAAGACAGAGACGGAAAAACAGATGAATAGGAGGAATTCGAGTTTCCTTCAGATCGAAAGTACCTGGCCGGGCGTAAAAGGTCCGGAGATCGTCACCATTTGCGTTCGAGAAGAGAAGAGATCTCAGAGAGCTAGAAACTGCTGTCGATTCGGGAGCATTTGCCGTGAAATGGAGAGACGGATCTGATAAAGGAGAGAAGCTCTCGTCCACTTCTTCAAACCCTAGATTTCTGCTGTAGCGAGAGAGAGAGAGAGTGTCGGTATTTTTCTCCAGAGGTGTCGGTGTTTTTTCTTTTCTTTTTTTTCTTTTCAAAAGAGGTGTGGATTAGCCGAGTATAGTTAGTTGAGGAATGTTGGGGTTGTTCTTCCAAGTTTACAGCTTACAGTTTGTGAAATTACGAGATTACCCTTTCTTCCTTCGTTTCGAAATCGCTGACGCAACTTGCGTTGGAGCTGGCGTGGGGTAACTTTCGATGGTCGAGCGCCACGTGGGCTGTTGATAGTTGAAAAACCAAAATGTTAGTTTTGCACCATTTAGAAAATGAAATCGCTTGCGGGTTGCGTACCAGCACGGACGTCGCTACTGGTCGGTTCTGTGGACCCCACCATGATGTATTTGTTTTATCCATTCCGTACATCCATTTTTTGAGATCATTTCATTAAACTATTCCAAAAATGAGGCAGATCGAACTCTCAGATGGACCACATCACAGGAAAACAGTGATGATTGCATGGATTAAAAACTTCTTGGCCCACTGTAATGTTTATTTGCCATCCAACCTATTGATTAGGTCACACACAGACTTGGATGAAGGGAAAATACAGATATAATTCAAAAATTGTAGCGGGTTTCTAACGGTCGACATTTGATTAATTGTTGGGATCATGCAGAAAATGAACTGGAAAATGGATGGACGGTGTGTATGTAACAGGTACATCACGGGGGGTCCGACAGGGAAGCGGATTAGCTAGTGTACGATATAGGTCCCAGTTATACTAACGGTTCAAAGGAGACCAAAGTGATACCAACTGTTGATAGGAGACCAAAGTTACATGGGCTCTAAAATAATGTATCTACCATATCCGGGGTGTACATTGAGTTGAACCAAGTCGAGTTGGCATTAGCTCGCCTCGGCTCGGCCACTATTGGACTTCAGCTCAAACTCGGATCAGCTCAGTCTTCTAGTCTGATTGGCCAGCTCAGCTCGCTTTGGTGCGTAGTTCAAGCTAATTCGAGCCGAGTTCGAGTCAAGATTGAGTTGAGTTCATCATTACAACATTTTCACAAACACTCGGACCACACCTTCAAAATTTCAATGTATTTGATACAGATACAATGGTTTTATAGATATTTTGTTAAATACTTTCTAAGCAACATAAAAATTAAGAGAAAAAAAAAAAGAAAAAAAGGCATTGGTTTCATATATATACCTTCCTTGCCATTAGTTAGACTTCTTTGAGTCATTTCATCAAACACTTCGTGAACAACATTAATATCTAAGTAATCGAGTCACCAAACTAGTTCGATCTAGGTTCAATTCGAGGCGGGTTCGATCCAAGTTGAGTTGAGCTAGGGCTAGCTCGAACTTGACTCGAACTCATTTTCGAGCTCAAAAAATCAGCTCAACAAAGCACGAACTTAACTTCTAACCGAGTCAAAACAAGCTTTTTCGAGTCGAGTCAAGCTAGCTCGGTTCATATACACCTCTAATTATATGCACCCGATTCATCCATTTTTCAATATTATTTTAGAGCACCATCACACCATAAATAGCGGTGAGTAAATGACTTTCACCGTCGAAACATTAGTAGGGCCCGTTTAATGTTTATTTTCCATCCAATCTACTCATAAGGTGAAAAAGGAGTAAAAACAAATATCATATTGATCCAAAACTTCCAGGACACCAAAAAGGTTTCAATGGCATACATTAAATCCACAACTGCTTTTTTAGGTGTGGCCTACTTGATCTTTATATCTATCTTATTTTTCAGATGAAGCCTTACAACGATCTCATAAACTAAATGGACGGCTTGGATATAACACATACCTCATTATGGACCCAAACAACTTGCTGACGTCAACACATCAGCTAGATCGCTGATGTGTACACCAGCCAATCCGCTTCCGTAGTCATGTTGGTATTGGCAGGGTGAGCATGCAATCCGTCCGCGTCGGCGATGACTTGTCGGTGACGACTTCCCCATCCACGTGTCGCGATGGAATCCCACCGTTAAAATCATCTAAATCGTGCATTGTGTCTACCGCATTGTGTATATGCCATCCAATCCACTCATCTAACCCACCACAAAATCACGCCGTTCAAATTAGAATTTCCACTCATCTAACCCACCACAAAATCACGCCGTTCAAATTAGAATTTTTATGTATGATTTTATACCGTTCCTATGGTGTGGCCCACAGGATTCTTGGATTAGACTGATTTTTAGTATCTGCAGTCGAAATGCAGGGGCCACTTAATGGATGAGGTGGATCTGACGCATATTCTCCACCACGTGGTACTCACTTACTTCAAACGTGCTCATGGCATGGTTGTCCCAAAATCTGGACCGTCCAAGCCTCCGAACCAATGGAGAAGGCAATACTAACCGTGTCATTTTTCTCTTTAAGTTTGGTCCATTCACCATTTTACTTAGCCATGTATGTGGCAACCACCAATGGATGGCTAAGATTGATTGATGAGGTTGATTTTAGATGTTTGCCCATCCATAAAGCAACCTACAATTTGAATGGTCGGGATAGCTTGAAGATGAGTCACCATTGTTTTTAATGATGCAAAACTAACATCGAGAGCATTTTCTGATATTCATTGGCGGTTGTTGGTAGCGATCCGTGAGCAAGGAAGGTTCTACTGAGAGGTGGAGTAGCGAGACTCCCGGAAAATGACCACTGTAGACAAACCCTTTTACCCAGCGGTTTCTATGAAAGAATACAAACCTTAGTTACCAATTTAGACTATCACGTGCGGACAGCGACGTTGAGGACGAAACTACCCCTCCTTTTCGCTGCGAAGACGTGCGCTGACGCTCCTCGAACTGAGAGTTGTACGAACGGCTTAAAAGAGATCAAAGTTACATGGCCGAACAGCTATATATTTATTATATCCACAACGTTCATCCATATCTCAAGATCATTTCGGAGCATTATCCAAAAAAAAATATCATATCCAAAGATCAACTGGACCACACCACAAAGAAGCAATGGGGAAATTGATTTTCACCGTTAAAAATTTTGTAGGGTCCACCATAACATTTATTTTCCATCCAATCTATCCATAAGGTCACAAAGGCCAGGATGAAGAGGAAAAACAAGTTTCATAATGATCCAAAACTTCCGTGACCCCTAAAAGGGTTTCAATGGTAGACGTTCAATCATCCACAACCTTTAACAGTGTGGTCCACTTGATAGCTAGATCTGTCTTATTTTTCGTCTCAAACCTTAATACGAGTTTGCCAAAAATATGAATGGTTTGGATATAACACATACCTCATAATAAGACCCACAAAAAGTGGTGGGATTACAACAGCAAAAAATTAAATAAATAAATAAATAAATAAAAACTGTCGATATATCGACAGCCAGTCGATATATCGAAAATGGTCCAGAACTGTCCAGTGAGTTTTCCTCAAAAATCTTACAATTTTCGATATCTCGACTGTCTGTCGATATATCGAAAAAGGTGTTTTACCTTTAGCTACGGATTATAACCGTAGCCATATCTGTAGTCTGTGTCAGTCTATGAAATTTTTTATTTTTTTTTATTATTTTTTTATTTTTTACATGGAGAAATTTATCCTACCTACAATTTTCTTTAATACATATTTATATAAATAGGTATATATAAGCATATAAAATTTTTTTCCCTCTTTTTTTTCATTTATTTCTTTAATCATTTAACAAGAATATCTTCTAAACCAAAATTAGTTACTTGACGTACCACATATGATTTTGGGGTAAGAGAAGCTACTTTAGCCAACCAACCTAGTTATTTTCCAAGATTCCATCAGTCGATGGTGACCGAGGCAACGTAGAAATTGAGCGTCTGCAACAGAAAACGAAGCGAGGAACCTACGATTTGAGCTAAGCAACCCAGGAATTGAGCGAGGAAGCTAGAACCGAAAGCGAGGCAACGTAGAAATTGAGCGAGGAAGCTAGAAATTGAGCGAGGAGGTAGGAATTGAGCGAGGAAATATAGCGAAGCAAGAAATTGAGCGAGGAAGCGTAAATCGAGAGCGAGCAACGTAGGAATTGAGAGAAAGCGAGGATGCTAGAAATTGAGCGAGGAAGCTAGAAATTGAGCGAGGAACCAGAAATTGAGCGAGGAAGGTAGAAATTGAGCGAGGGAAGGTAGAAATTGAGCGATGAGGCTAGAAAGTGAGCGAGGAAGGTAGAAATTGAGCGAGGCAACCCAGAAATTGAGCGAGGAAGCTCGAAATGAGCGTATACAAGAGAAGAAATTGAGCGAGGCAACCCAGAAATTGAGCGAGGAAGCAGAAATTGGCGAGGCAACCTAGAAATTGAGCGAGGAAGGTAGAAATGAGCAGGCAAGCTCAAAATGAGCGAGGGAAGGTAGAAATGAGCGAGGGAACCTAGAAAGTGAGCGAGGGAAGGTAGAAATTGAGCGAGGCAACGTAGGAATCGAGCGAGGAAGCTAGAAATGAGCGCAGGCAACCCTAGAAATGAGCGAGGGAAAGTAGGAATCGAGCGAGAAGGTAGGAATTGAGCGAGGAAGGTAGAAATTGAGCGAGGAAGCTAGAAATTGAGCGAGGAAAGAAGGAGGTGAGCGAGGAAGGTAGAAATTGAGCGAGGGGACCTAGGAGTTGAGCGAGGGAAGGTAGAAATTGAGCGAGGGAAGGTAGAAATTGAGCGAGAGAACTTAGAAAATGAGCGAGGGAAGCTAGAAATTGAGCGAGGCAACCTAGAAATTGAGCGAGGGAAGGAAGAAATTGAGCGAGGGAAGGTAGAAAATAAGCGAGGCAACCTAGAAATGACGAGGAAGGTAGAAATTGAGCGAGAAGGTAGAAATGGCGCAAGTGGCGAGGCAACCTAGAAATTGAGCGAGGAAGGTAGAAATTGAGCGAGGAACCTAGAAATTTTGGAAGGTAGAAAAGAGTGAGGAGGCAGAAAGTGAGCGAGGAAGCACCCAGAAATTGAAGCGAGGAAGGTAGAAATTGAAAGTAGGAATGTAGAAATTGAGCGAAAGGCAACCAGAAATTGAGCGAGGAAGGTAGAAATGAGCGAGCAATCCAGAAATGAGCGAGGAAGGTAGAAATTGAGCGAGAAGCTCAAAAGTTCGGTTTGCGGAAGTAGAAATTGCAGAGGCAACCGTGAAAGAGTTGAGCGAGGGAAGGTCTGGAGAGTTGAAAGGAGAGAAATGAAATGCGAGGAAGTCTAGAAATGAGCGAGTAACCTGTAGAAATGAGCGAGGAAGCCAGAAATTGAAGCGAGCGAGGCAACGTAGAAATTGAGCGAGGAAATAGAAATTGAGTGAGGCAACGTAGGAATTGAGCGAGGAAGCCAAGAAACTTGTGAGCGAGGAACGCCAGGAATTGAGCGAAGCCGAAAAGATGAAGCGAGCTAGTAAATTGAGCGAGGAAGCCAAAAATTGAATCGAGGAAAAATGAAAAGCGAAAAGTAAAAAAGCGAGGAACATAGAAATTGGAAAAGGAAGCTAGGCATTGAACGATGGCGGTGTGCGAGGCAATCGTAAAAATTGAGCGAGGATCTTAGAAATTAAGCGAGGAAGCTGAAATTGAAAGTGAGCGAAGGAAGCGTAAATCGGAAAGAACGTAAATTGAGTTTAGGAAGCTAGAAATTGAGCGAGGAAGGTAAAAATTCAAATGAAAAGCGAGAAAATTTGAGCGGGTAACTAGAATGAAAGCGAGGTAAGTTAGAAATTTAGTTGAGGAAGCTAGAATTGACAAGGAACTTAGAAATTCAAATGATGCAACATAGATTTGAGTGAGGTTAAAAGCTACAAATTAAATGAGGAAGCTAGAAATTGAGCGAGGTAACCTAGATTTGAGCGAGGAACGTAGGAATTGTGCGAGAGAACCTATGTTGCCTCGCTCAATTTGGGCTTCCTCGGCTCAATTTCTAGCTTGTCGCTCAATTCTGCGTTCTCGCTCAATTTCTACTTCCCTCAATTCACTGAAAAACTAATTTTTTATGTTGCTATAAATTTCTGGCTAATTTTGTTCTCGCTTCAATCTCGCTTCGCTTGCTCGACAATTTCGCTACTCCATCAATTTTATTTCGCTCAATTCTCGCTTGCTCGCTCAATTTCATTGGCTGCAATTTCTTTTCCTCGCTCAATTTTTCTAAATCCTTCAATTCCTACGTTAGAACCTCCTTTTTCTGAGGTTTCGCGCTCAATTTCGATTTCCCTCACTCAATTTCTACGTTGCCTTCGCTCAATTTCTAGCTTCCTCACTAAATTTCTACGTTGCCTATAAAACTCGATTTCTAGCTTCCTCAAACCAATTTCTAAGATCCTCGCTCAATTCACTACGTTCACCTCCATTTTCGTTTCTGCATTCAATTTCTACCTTCCTCGCTAATTTCTAAGATTAGGTTACCCGCTCAATTTCTGATTTCCTTGTTCATTTCTGGCTTCCTCGCCATTTCGAGCTTCCTCGCTTCAATTTCTAGGTTGCCTTAATTTCAATTCGACCTTCCTCGCTTCAATTTCTAGGTTTGCCTACCATTTCTACCTTCCTCGCTCATTGAGTTTTCATCCTCAATTTTTTAGGTTCGCATTCAATTTCTACCTTCCTCGCTCGATTTCTGGTTCCCTCGCTCAATTTCTACCTTCCTGAAACTCAATTTCTAGCCTCCTCGCTTCAATTTCTTCCTTCCTCGCTCAATTTCTTTCCTCTGGAAGCTCATTTCAGCTTCCTCGCTCAATTTCTAGGTTCGCTCATTTCTGCCATTTCTACCTTCCTCAATTTCTGGATTTGCCTCGCTCAATTTTAGCTTCGCTCAATTTCTACCTTCCTCGCTTCAATTTCTAGGTTGCTCGCTCAATTTCTACCTTCCCTCGCTCAATTTCGAGCTTGCCTCGATCAATTTCTACCTTCCCTCGCTCAATTTCTAGGTTGCCTCGCTCAATTTCGAGCTTCCCTCGCTCAATTTCTAGGTTGCCTCGCTCAATTTCTACTGTCCTTCGCTCAATTCCTACGTTGCCTCGCTCAATTTCTACCTTCCCTCGCTCAATTTCTACCTTCCCTCGCTCAATTTCTAGGTTGCCTCGCTCAATTTCTACCTTCCCTGGCTCAATTTCTACCTTCCCTCGCTCAATTTCTAGGTTGCCTCGCTCATTTTCTACCTTCCCTCACTCAATTTCTACCTTCCCTCGCTCAATTTCTAGGTTGCCTCGCTCAGTTCTACCTTCCCTCGCTCAATTTCCAGGTTGCCTCGCTCAATTTCTACCTTTCCTCGCTCAATTTCGAGCTTGCCTCGCTCAATTTCTACCTTCCCTCGCTCAATTTCTAGGTTGCCTCGCTCAATTTCGAGCTTCCCTCGCTCAATTTCTAGGTTGCCTCGCTCAATTTCTACCTTCCCTCGCTCAATTCCTACGTTGCCTCGCTCAATTTCTAGCTTCCCTCGCTCAATTTCTACCTTCCCTCGCTCAATTTCTAGGTTGCCTCGCTCAATTTCTACCTTCCCTCGCTCAATTTCTACCTTCCCTCGCTCAATTTCTAGGTTCCCTCGCTCAATTTCTACCTTCCCTCGCTCAATTTCGAGCTTCCCTCGCTCAATTTCTAGGTTGCCTCGCTCAATTTCTACCTTCCCTCGCTCAATTTCTAGGTTCCCTCGCTCAATTTCTACCTTCCCTCGCTCAATTTCTAGCCTCCCTCGCTCAATTTCTTCCTTCCCTCGCTCAATTTCTACCTTCCCTCGCTCAACTCCTAGGTTCCCTCGCTCAATTTCTAGCTTCCCTCGCTCAATTTCGAGCTTCCCTCGCTCAATTTCTACCTTCCCTCGCTCAATTTCTACCTTCCCTCACTCAATTTCTAGGTTGTCTCGCTCAATTTCTACCTTCCCTCGCTCAATTTCGAGCTTCCCTCGCTCAATTTCTAGGTTGCCTCGCTCAATTTATACCTTCCCTCGCTCAATTTCGAGCTTCCCTCGCTCAATTTCTAGGTTGCTCGCTCAATTTCTACCTTCCTCGCTCAATTTCGAGCTTGCCTCGCTCAATTTCTACCTTCCTCGCTCAATTTCTAGGTTGCCTCGCTCGATTTCGAGCTTCCTCGCTCAATTTCTGGGTTGCCTCGCTCAATTTCTACCTTCCTCGCTCAATTTCTGGGTTGCCTCGCTCGGTTCTACCTTCCTCGCTCAATTTCTAGGTTGCCTCGCTCAATTTCTACCTTCCCTCGCTCAATTTCTAGGTCCTCGCTCAATTTCTACATTCCCTCGCTCAATTTCTACCTTCCCTCGCTCAATTCCTACGTTCCCTCGCTCAATTTCGACCTTCCTCGCTCAATTTCTAGGTTGCCTCGCTCAATTTTACTTTCCCTCGCTCAATTTCGAGCTTCCCTCGCTCAATTTCTAGGTTGCCTCGCTCAATTTCTACCTTCCCTCGCTCAATTTCGAGCTTCCCTCGCTCAATTTCTACCTTCCCTCGCTCAATTTCGAGCTTGCCTCGCTCAATTTATACCTTCCCTCGCTCAATTTCTAGGTTGTCTCGCTCAATTTCGAGCTTCCCTCGCTCAATTTCTAGGTTGCCTCGCTCAATTTCTACCTTCCCTCGCTCAATTTGGAGTTTCCCTCGCTCAATTTCTAGCTTCCCTCGCTCAATTTCTAGCTTCCCTCGCTCAATTCCTAGGTTGCCTAGCTCAAATCGTAGGTTCCCTCGCTCGTTTTCTACGTTGCCTCGCTCAATTTCTACGTTGCCTCGGTCAACCATCGACCTGATGGAATCTTGGAAAATAACTAGGTTGGTTGGCTAAAGTAGCTTCTCTTACCCCAAAATCATATGTGGTACGTCAAGTAACTAATTTTGGTTTAGAAGATATTCTTGTTAAATGATTAAAGAAATAAATGAAAAAAAAGAGGGAAAAAAATTTTATATGCTTATATATACTTATTTATATAAATATGTATTAAAGAAAATTGTAGGTAGAATAAAATTTTTTATGTAAAAAATAAAAAATAAATAAAAAAATAAAAAATTTCAAAGACGGACACACACTACAGTTATAATCCGTAGCTAAAGGTAAAGCACCTTTTTCGATATATCGACAGACAGTCGATATATCGAAAATTGTAAGATTTGTGAAGAAAACTCACTGGACAGTTCTGGACCATTTTCGATATATCGACTGGCTGTCGATATATCGATCTTTTTTTTTTTTTTTTTTGTTGTTGTAATCCCACTGCTTTTTGTGGGTCCTATTATGAGGTATGTGTTATATCCAAACCGTCCATCTATTTGGCGAACTCGTATTCAGGCTTGAGACTAAAAATAAGATAGATCTAACTATCAAGTAGACCACACTGTAAAAGGCAACGGGGAATTGAACGTCTACCATTGAAACCCTTTTAGGGGTTATAGAAGTTTTGGATCACTATGAAATTTGTTTTTCTTCTTCATCCAGGTCTTTGTGACCTATGAATGAACTTAGACGGGGATGATTTCTCAAGAACATCATGGTGGCCCCAAAAAGTTTTTAATGGTCGACGCTCATTCAACACTGTTTCCTGTAATGTGGTACACTTGAGATTTGCATATACCTCATTTTTGGTCGTATACCATAAAATGATATGAAAAAATATATGGACGGCATGGATGAATAGCATACATCATGGTGGGGCCCACGGACCACCGACCATCCGCCATGGGCTGGTGGCGGGGGAGTACCCAATCCTTTAAGCCGTTCGTACAACTCTCGTTCGAGGAGCGCGGCTTGCACGTCTTCGCAGCGGAAAGGAGGGGTAGTTTCGTCCTCAACGTCGCTGTCCGCACGTGATAGTTTAGTTTGGTAACTAAGGTTTGTATTCTTTCATAGAAACCGCTGGGTAAAAGGGTTTGTCTACAGTGGTCATTTTCTCGAGACTCCCTGCCGGGAACGGATTGGCTACTCCCCCTGCCACGGCCCCGTGGCTGATGGTCGGTGATCTGTGGACCCCACCATGATGTATGTGTTTTATCCATTCTGTTCATCCATTTTTATGGATTATTTTAGGGCCGGATACCAAAAATGAGAGGGATATAAATCTCAGGTGGACCACACCACATGAAAACAATATTGATTGGATATCCAACATTAAAATCCTCCTAAGGCCCAATGTACTGTTTATTTGACATCCATTATTTTGATTAGGTCATGCAGGTCCAGATGAAGGGAAAAAAAACAAAAATTGCTCGATCCAAAACTTTTATGGCCCTCAAAATGTTTTTAATATTGGACGCTCATTCAACAATGTTTCCTGTAATGTGGTCCACTTGAGATTGGGATATATCTCATTTTTGATCTGATACCATGAAATGATCTATAAAAATATTTGGACGGGATGGATGAAAAATATACATCATGGTGGGGCCCACAGATCACCTACCACCAGCCATTGGCTGGTGTCAGGGGGAGTAGCCAATCCGTTTCCCTCCCTACCGAAGTGACGTAACTAAGTTCCATGGCCCCACCATGATGTATGTTTTGTATCCACACCTTCCATCCATTAAGAGAGATCATTTTATGGCAATATCTAAATAATGAGTTAAGTCCAAAGCTCCAATGGACCCCAGCACAGAAAACAGTGGGACAGTGACGCCCGCCATTGAAAGCTTCTCAAGACCACGAAAGTTTTAGATTAAACTGATATTTGTGTTTTTCCTTATTTCATGTCTTATTTAACTTTTGAAATGGTTGGATTTCAAATAAACATTATGATGAGGCTTAGGATAGTTTCAATGGCCCCACTGTTTTCTTTGGTGGGGTCCACTACAAATTTTTATTTGCCTCATTATTTAGTTCATCCCCTGAAATGATATCTAAAAATGGATGGACAGTATGGATATAACACATACATCATAGTGGGGCTCGGTGACGTCACTTGTCGCTACTCAACCTGTTAGTATCTGATCCACGTCCACCGTACCTCTGAGGCGCGGATTGGATGCACGCGTATTCGGTGGGTTTGCCCGATTTCCTGCGAAACCGTTTCGCATGAAGTTAATTCGCTGGAAACCAGGTGGCGGCTACTGTGACGTTTGTGAGAAATTTATCCTCCTATCCCTTACGTGAGTTTATTTCAGGACACGAGGTAAAAAATGAACCAAATCACATGCTCAAGTGGATGAAAACGTGAGAATTTAACTTCCACATTTGAATGGTCTCTTACTCTTACCCGGGTGGTAGACTCTTTGGAGTTTCAACACCGGGTCTCGGGTTCGAGTGCCCACAGCGGTGACTGCTAGAATCCCACGGCGTGCATGTGTGCGGTGTGTGCGTGTGAAAAAAAAAAAACTTCCACAATTGAATTATTCCTAGGCCAAATAAGTTTTGAATCCTATTAATATTTGTGTTTTTAGTACATCCCAGCAGGAATTATGATGTAAACATCGATGTCGACATAGGAAATTTCAATGGTAGGAATTTTCCTCAACACATTTTCCTTTACCTCGGCCCACTTAAGTCTTTGATCCTTCTCACTTTTGGCCTCATATCTTAAAATAAGCTCAGAAAATGGATGGATGGTAGATTCCTCATAGACATTATAATGGCCCCACTTAGGTTTCCTGTGCAAGAACTTTCTGTTAAAGGCTTTAGTTGAAAATCCGTGTTTGAGTGCACTTACGTTTCAATGGATCCTAAGACGACGTGGATTTCCTGTGGAAGGCTTTCGCAGAAAGTTTTTGCACAAGGATTTTGGGCGGGGCCTGAAAACAGAGAGAATACAATAAATTTTCTTGTATTTGAGACAACCCTAAGGGGTTGAATATATAGAAATCTACAGTCATCTATACAAGGTAAATGATAAAATTAGAATCATCTATCTATAAAAATGAACTATACAAGGTATACAAGGCATGTGGCCTGTTAAACATCCCCCCTCAAACTAATGTTGGTCATCGACAAGTAACAATTTGCCAACTAGAAATGAGTGATGTGCTGAAGTGAAGGACTTTGTAAGAATGTCTACAATCTGATCATGGGATGCGACACGCGGATGAAATGACAGTCAACCTCAATATGCTTGGTCCATTCATGAAAAACCAGGTTAGAGGCTATCTGAATAACACTGTGATTATCTACATGGAGTGGAGTAGGATTCTGTAGATGGACACCCAAGTCGGAAAGAAGTCCATGTAACCAGACAAGCTCACTACAAGCAGCTGACATCGCTCGATACTCTGCTTCCGTGCTTGATTTGGAAACAACGGCCTTCTTCTTACACTTCCAAGAGATGAGAGAAGTGTCGAGAAAAACACAGTAGCCAGTGGTAGATTTGTATATGAGAGCGCAACCAACCCAGTCAACATCCAAATAAGCACGAAGGTCCAGAGATGCCATGGATAAGAAAAACAGTGATCGATCCAGAGTTTTACGTAGGTACCGTATGATACACAATACCGTAGTCATATAAAGAGTCCGAGGAGCAGATACAAACTGACTGACTATTTGGACAACGTAGATAATATCAGATTGGGTCATTGTTAAGTAAACCAGACTCCCAACCAAATGACGGTATAATGTTGGCTGCGCAAGAAGATCACCATCGTCACGGCCATATTAAACATTAAGTTCTAAGGGAGTCTGAATTGTCTTATTATTTGTCAATAAGGCCAAGTGTAACGTCTCGAAAAAATTCGTATAAAGACCCGAGTATCACCTCAGACAGAAATACCTAAGGACCATATCCTGTCATAATTTAGGCAAAAATTAGTTAAGTACTAAACTAAATAATCGGTGGATTTAGCTTGAACCACCATTTTCACAAATGAGAAGACCGAAAACCATTAATACCACTGACTCAACACTACATAAAGAACTAAGGAAAATCCCAAGAGCCTGTCGCTCTCGGGAGTACATTGAAACTTCGTATCGGACCTGGACCGCACGTCGAAAGTCCGATGATCGCAAAACTATAGGGTTATGTCCATCCTACTGGGCTTGATAGTCATCGCAGGAATCGAGCCCATATAGTGTCCAGAAACGCATAACTTGAGCCTTGAGCAAAGTGTGTGAGAAACACGAATATCTTTAGAAAATGTAATGAGACTTAAGTGAATTGGGTCATTCGTTCACATGCGAAGTTGAGGATTTCGGACCGTTAGTTTCTAACCAAACTTCAACCATGGGAATAGAAAATTTTCCTACACATATCCGTATAATTGTAGCCCCGATCAAGTAAGTACGACCGTTGATCTGACACAAGTCCTCCACGGCCGATCAGCTTATTCGATCACACCGAAATCACATCCTAGCATAAATCCATTGCCAGAGAACTTACCCTACGACGTATGTGAGTAGTGGGCCTTCCTGTGAGCTCTGTTTGTAAAAAACAGCTGCCCAAAGGATAGAAACCATGTATATAGTGGCCCTGGGGCCATTTACATCACTACTGGGCCTATAAATAGCCTCCCACACACCCTCTCTCTCCCATATACGAATTTCTCCAAACCCTAAGAGAGAGAAGAGAGAAAAGAAAATAAAAGAGGAATGAGAGAAGAGAAATCTTGGGAGATCGTTGCCGTGATTCTCTCCCACTACTCCACATACTAAATCACCTTCCCGTTACGCTACACATTCCATTTCGGCTACGATTTTGGTAAGAAATCCTAACCCTAATACCGTAGTTGAGATCCAGAATGGTTGTTTGCTAACCTAGCTAACTGGTTTCACCATTTAGGTACCTGACGTTCCCTTTTCGGGAACGTAGGATTCGAACCGAGTCCAAATCAAGTATTCCGACGAAAGGTGCAGACTATAAATGTTTATGTTATGATTATCAATACTTTCAATATCAGCTAATGATTTATGTCTGACTTGATTACTGCCATATTGTCTTAGATACGCCGTTTTAGATATAATATACATGTATGAACTATGTTAAACAAAAGACGCATCCCATGTGTTTGTTGAAATGTTTGAATGAACATGTAAACATGATTTGTGTTTGCCATGACTACTAATCTAGGATTCATCGTTGTCATATGTATGTTGACCTCTCTTTATAAGGATTTGCTAAAATATGTGTTGTAACTAACCTAATCTATGTATTTTGTGAAGTGTAGTCTAAGTGTTTGATGAATTGTCTGAATGAGAAATTGTTGATGATTTGTATGTATTACGAGTGTTAAGATAGGGTTCTCTCTTACCTTATACATATGTATAATTTCTTTCATGTAATCATATTCACCTCTATGCAAATGATTGATAAAATGCTAGTATTTGGTAACATGATCAAGGTATTTGATGAAATGTTCAAATGAGAACTTCACTTGGATTGTTTGTTAAATGCTGAATTGATTATCACATGTATTTAATTGTTGCATTTAAGTAAGATTGGGACTACAACCTAGCCCAGGCAATCGATAACAGTTCTTGTTAGGGTGGCCGAATTAGTCTCGCCACATTGGGTATATTTGATGAATCCGGGTCGCACGATGATTGTCGACAGTGGTTAGGCCACGAGGGGTGCTTATGCGCTCTATGTCGATTAAGTTAGCGTGTGCCTGTACCAATTAGATTGACCTATTAAAATGATTGGTCTATTGTGTGTTTACCATGTATGGATACCACTGCTTGAATCTAAAGTACCCCTTTTCTAATGTAAAGACCCTCTCTAACTATGATATCACGATCCGCTAAGACTCATGAGCCGGGCATGGTGGTATGGGACACCGTATTCGAGCTGTCGGCCTACGCTGGGGTGACGAGCCTCCCCGTAGTGACCAGTGAGCAACCAAGACTCGTGAGCCGGGCATGGTAGTATGGGACACCGTGTCCGAGCTGTCGGCCTACACTGAGGTGACGAGCCTCCCCATAGTGACCGTGAGTATAAACTTTGAATTTGCCTATCGACTGCTTTTCATTAGGATTGATGCCCTACAACTTGCCTATCGTATGTGCTTAAACTAGGATTGACGACCCTAGATGGATCCTTCGATTTGGGTTAATGATATAAAGGGAGGTACCTTAACTTCCCGAACTTGCTGTATGAATAAGCTTAACTAAGTACTCGGCTAACACGATCATGCATCGCATTGCATTAGTTAGGATGTGGTTTTGGCGAGGAAGGTGCACTTTAGGGAGTGTTGTCATATGCGAAATTGGTTGTCGGAGTCGCTTGTGAGGGAGCTTTGTGCAAGGGCATATATCATACTTGCAAACCATTCCTGCATTAACAAGAGTAGTTAGGAAGTGATTGTTGTATTGTTTTATCATTACTGCTTGATTAACTTGATAACATGTTAACCTTTGCCTTATAGTGCCACTGAGTTGATCACTCACTCCCACCCTGGGACGGTATTTTAAAACACCAACCAGACTTTGGTTTAGATGCAGGTGATGATGAAGTCTACGTAACGGAGCCGGGCTTCATGGATGAGGAGGAAGAGTTCCCCTATGTTCAGTTCTCAGGCGAGTTTATGTAGAGCTCAAGTTGATTTGACGAGAACACGGGGATACTTGGCTTAGTTGGACGTCTTACATTCTAACATTTTGTATATTTTGAAATAATATATGTATATATTCAACCCAGTTACATACTCATACTCTGGAGGTTGTGAAACACTTACCTGTTCAATATATATATATATATATGTTTCAGTCTTCCGCTTGCTTAAATTTAATTATATCTGGAGTATGATATGCTGTTTTGGTATAATCTCACTAATGATTAACTCATTAATATGGATGAAATTTGAACATCATTATCCATGTTGCATAAGTGATGTGCTGGATCTTAGGAGTAGAGCTTTTCTCGACCCTCAAAATTCAGGGCGTTACACCAAGTCGAGAAGGTCCTTAGTATATTTATGCTGGCTAACCAAGATCCCACGTTGAGAACGTGAAAATTCAAGTCCAAGAAAGAATGTCAGATGGCCGAGGTCCTTCATCTTGAAGAATAATTTCAGAACATCCTTTAATGCCGAGATGCCGGTAGTATCGCTACCAGTCAGGAGTAGGTCGTCAACATATACAAGAACAATGACAATGCCGCGATCAATGGTATGTAAAAATAAAGATGGGTCATAACCACTTTGAGTAAAGCCAGCACCCATAACAACATCGTGAAAGCGTTGGAACCATACCTGAGGTGCCTGTTTGAGGCCGTACAGAGCTTTCTTTAGTCGACATACCTTATTAGCAGAGATTAAAGAGCCAGGAGGATGTTTTAAATATATTGTTTCTTGGAGGTCTCCATGAAAAAAGACATTTTTCACATCCATCTAAGCGAGTGACTAAGAGAGAACGGATGATATTACCAGAAGAGTACGGACAGTTTTCATCTTGGCCACATGAGTGAATGTCTCATCATAATCAATTTCATGTTCATGTTTATATCTCTGAGCGACAAGCCGAGCCTTGTATCGATCCAATGATCCGTCAGACTTGAGATTTACAGAATAAATCCATTTGCTACTAATTAATTATTGGTCAGTGGGTCGAGTGACAATGTCCCACGTATGATTATCATCCAATACTGTAAGTTCTTCTGCCATTGCCTTCTTCCAATAATCATGAGTGGTCGCCTGAGAGTATGAAGTAGGAATAGAGACAGTATCCAGGGTAGCAATTATGGCAGACATAGAGTATATCAAGCGATCATGTTGTCGATGTACACAAGCGGAATGACGTATCAAGATGGGTTCTGGATCGACAACAGGTACAGTATGGGGAGCAATAGGAAGTGGATGTATACGTGTTCGTCGGGAGTAAACCTGCAACAGACGAGGGAGTGTACTCGAGGCAAAATGAAGTCAGGAAAAGCAGTAAGACCAGGAGAGTTTGGTGCGGGCAGAGGAGGAACAGATGAATGAAAAACAATATACTCAAGAAAAACAACATGTCGTGATACCCGAATACAACGAGAGATCAGATCATAACATCGAAAATCCTTCTGAGTTTCTCCAAATCCCAAGTACATACATTTGACTGATTTTGGGGAGAGTTTGTTACGTTCACGTGATACAAAATAAGCATAACATAAACAACCAAAAACACGAAATGTGGAATATATAAAAAGGAAGCCGGTGAGAATAAAGAATAGAAATTTACTTTTCAGAACTTTGGTTGGCATCCGGTTAATCAAGTAGATAAAATGCAACATAGCTTCCGCCCAGAAAGAACGAGGAACACTCATAGCTGTCATTAGGGTGTTGGAAGTTTCAACAATATGGTGATTTTTCCACTCAGCCACCCCGTTCTGTTGTGGAGTATCAGAACAGGTGGTCTGAAAATAATCTCATTACCCTGAAGATATGTACGAAAATTTGTTGAGAGATATTCTCTCATTGAGTCAGAACGAAGAGTTTATATTTTTACCCGAAATTGAGTGTCCACCATAAAATGAAATATCTTGAATTTTTCAAAACCCTGAGACTTAGAGTATAAAAAGTAAAGTCAGGTGTAACGTGTGAAATTATCAATGAATATAACATAGTATCGTAATCCAGAGAGTGACATAATTGGTGAAGGACCCCAGACATCCGTATGCATTAGTTCAAACATAGATGATGATTTGGTAGTACTTAGAGGAAAGGGAATACACCTACTTTTTGAAAGACAACAGGAAGAACAAGAATAATCCAAACTACTTTTATTAAGAGAAATATTCCCTAACATGCCAGAAGAAAATAACTGAATCAACCGATCTGAATGTGGATGACCCAGGCGACAGTGCCAGAGTTTTCACATTTTATTTGCTGAACAAATATCTGAACAAGATGGAGAAAAGAAACAACGAGTCGGAGTCATGGATGGATCAAAATTCAGTATTTACAGACGACCATACCGCCTACCCCTCCCAAGTACCTTCCTTGTTGCCAGATCCTTCACAAAACAACAGTCTGGAAGAAATATGACTAAGCAGTTATTGGATGTAAGTTGACCAATAGAAATTAAATTTGAGGAGAGTTTAGGAACATGAAACACATCATGAATGGTGAACTGGCGATGGGCTGAGGGAGAGAAAGTCAATGAACAAACGAACTGAATGGGTAGTCTAGTGTCATTCGCAGTAGAAATAGTCTTATTTCTAGTGTAGGGAAGAATGTCACAAAGATGTGATACGTCACCAGTCATATGATTGAAAGCACTCAAATTGAAGAACCATGTAGAAGATGAGGATATACCTAGCATACCGGCAGCAGAAAGGGTCTCCACGATCTGCTGGAGCATCGCAGGAGTCAAAGGTGAGGAAGACCATTCAGCAGAAGCGGGAGATGCAGTATCACTAACAGAAGGCTCAGAAGAAGTAGTGGCAGAAGTAGCAGAAAGAGCACAACCACAGCCACGACCTCGACCACCACGTCCACGGCCGAAAGAGAAAACATAGACATGTGAACGATAGTCCTAAATACCATGACCAATTCGTCGATAATAAACACACAAATCTTTACACTGAGTGACGACATGTCCCACTTTGTTGCGGCCGCGATAAGTTAAAGGAATAGAACCACGATTTGGTGTAGGTGTGGATACAACGAGTACCAGATTAGATGGTCCCTGAGTTGGGGAGGTGGGAGAGAGAACTTACAGTCGTTGTTCCTCAGCTAATAAATCATTAATAACCGAATTCAAGGAAGGAGTTGGGCTACTGTTCAGGAGAGCAGCCCTACAATACTCAAATTCTGGACGTAGCTTCATAAGAAACTGTCAAACTTGCGCATTTGCGTATATTGTTTGGAATATCTTAAATCATGAGGAAATTCTGGATCCATCATAGCCATTTCTGTCCAGATTGCAACAATTGTAGAGTAGAATGATTGAATAATTTTGTCACCCTGAGTAAGGTGAACCAAATCTTGTTCCAGGCAGTATAATCGAGCTGCATTACTCTGTTGATAAATTGTCTGAAGATGCTGCCACATTGTCTTAGTAGTGCGATGTGGTGTGAGGCCAACAACTATTGACCGATCGACCGAATCGAGAATCTAGGTAATAATCCGTCCATTTTTAATTTCCCACTCAACCATTTTTTCGGCATCTATGGAAGTGGGGACAGTAACAGATCCATCAATTAGTCCCCACAAACCACGACCCTTAAGGAAACTCTAAAAGTGGATGACCCATAGATTGTAGTTGGTACCATCGAAACTACATCGTGGGACGTCTTTATCCATAGATCTAAATTGATGTCAACCAAACCAAGGAAGGAGATACCTTGCGGTAGAAGGGTTGGTCGTAGGTACAACAATAGAGCAGCAACAGCAGGGACTGCTAGACGCAACAACAGGGGTGGCCAGATGCAGTAGGGGTAGCTGGATGCAACAGGGATGGCCGAAGTAGCAGAGGTGGCCGGACACAGTAGCAGGGTCGGCTGGAGCAGCAGAGGTGGCCGGACGCGGCAGTAGGGGTGGTCAAACCTATCAGGAGGTGGTATCGGTGACAAAGGGGGTGCCGGATTTGGATCGGTATGGCTCTGATACCATGAAAACAGAGAGAAGACAATGGGTTTTCTTGTATTTGAGACAACCCTAAGGGTTAAATATATAGAGATCTACAGTCATCTATACAAGGTAAACGATAATGTAACAGCCCACGCCCACACTGTATGATATTGTCCGCTCTGGCCATAGCCCGCACGGTTTTGTTCTTGGGGGACTTTCCCCAAAAGACCTCATACAGTATGGGGTGACAACTCTACATATAACCACCACAACTTCAGACGGCACTTCCGATGTGGGACAAAGCTCCACCTTCACTGTGTGTATAGTAGCCTACCAGCACAGTAGCCTGCCAGCCACACAGTAGCCTGCCAGCCATCTTGGGCCCACCCATGTGTGCCCGCCCACATGCGACCACAGTGACGGAGCGTCACAATATCCCCCACCGGGGGCAGAGCCGTCCTCGGCTCTGATACTATTTGTAACAGCCCACGCCCACATTGTATGATATTGTCCGCTCTGGGCACAACCCACACGGTTTTGTTCTTGGGTAATTTTTCCCAAAAGGCCTCATACAGTATAGGGTGACAACTCTACATATAACCACCACAACTTCAGACGGCACTTCCGATGTGGGACAAAACTCCACCTTCACTATATACACAGTAGCCTGCCAGCCATCTTGGGGCCCGCCCACGTGTGCCCTCCCACATGTGACCACAGTGACGGGGCGTCACAGATAAAATCAGAATCCTCTATCTATGGAAATGAATTATACGAGGTATACTACCTATACAAGGTATACAGGGCATGTGGCTTGTCTAGCACCACTACAATGTTGGTAGAAATTCACTTCCTCCATCCTTTTTCGACTTCATTTTAACACATGCAACAAAAAATGAGATGTATTCAAAACTCAATTGAACTAATAAGAGACGCAGATTGGTGCCTCGATCATGAGATGACGTGGAAAGAATTAATTGGCGGGCACCTCAGAGATGGGCCGCCCTTTTAGACGGGAGTGGATTAGGTGAGACCCCTGATGCGCCCACCTTGATTGTGGGGCTCATAGTGATGTATGTGCCTTAAATCCACACTGTCCAACCATTTTCAAAGCTATTTTAAGGCATGATCCCAAATCTAAATAATGCCCAAATCTTAGGTGGACCACACCATAGGAAACCATCGTGATTAAATCTCCACCATTAAAAACTTCAAAGAATGCATGAATAAGGTTACAAAGACTTATGCAAAGAGATGACACAAATATCATTTTGATCTAAAGCTTTTATGGCTTTTTAATGGTCAATTACTAAGGTTTTCTAAACTATTGTTCATATGAGATTTAGAAATATACACACATATACATATATATATATATATATATATATATATATATATATATATATATATATATATATATATCATACCTTAAAATGAGTTTTCAATATAGATGTGGACAACATGGATGTAGTCAAATACATCAAGGTGGGTTGAACAGTCAGCAGAGGTGTACACGAGTCGAGCTTGACACAGCTCGACTCGGCTCACCCACTAGCTGACCTCAGCTTGAACTCGGCTCGGCTCGATCCTCGAGCTTGACCAGCCAACTCGGCTCAATTCTATAAGTAGCTCGGGCCAGTTCAAGCCTGTGCAGCATTTTCACAAACACGTGGAGTGCACTTTCAATTTCTTATTGTATGTAAAACAGGAGCAGCTTTTTACAGGTATTTCATCAAACACTTTGTAGGCAACATTAAAATCAAGAAAAAAAGATATTTGTTTTATATACATGCCTTTCTTGCCACCAGCCGACATTTCGTTGAGTCATTTCATCAAACACTTGGTGAGCAACATCAATATCAAAGTAACCGAGTCACCAAACTGGTTCGAACCGAGTTCGATTCGAGTCAAGCTCGGTTCAAAAATTTTTTGAGCTAAAAAAATCAGCTCGACTCAGCTCGAGCTCAATTACGAACTGAGTCGAATCAAGCTTTTCAAGTCGAGTCGAGTGAGCTAACCAATCTAACCGTGTACATCCCTAACAGTTAGGGTCCCACGCACCTTCGTGGATCTGAAAATCCATAGAAGCTGGACCCTTTTTGGACGTAGATTAGCTGTTGACAGCTTCAATAGCCCTATCACTTAAGTGATGTCACCAAGTTTTGTGGGCCTCACTACAATGTATGTATTGCATCCATACTGCCCATTCATTTGAAGACATCATTTTTTAGCCAAAAAATAAAGTAGATACAAAGCTTAGTGGACCCACCCAAAAAAAAAAAAAAAAGTGAGGACTGGACGCTTATCATTAAAAATTTCAAAGGGCCACGAAAGTTTTCAATCAAGCTAATATTTATGTTTTCCCTTGGTCCATATTGGTGTGGACTTATGAACAAGTTGGATCTCAAATAAATATCATGTTGGGCCATAGGAAAGTTTCAATGGTGGCCATCGTTGTCCCATTGTTTTTTTTTTTTTAGTGGCATCCAAGTAAGCTTTGAATGTGACTCATTTTTTAGCTCATAACCTAAAATGATCTCTCCATATGGATGGGCATTGTG
Organism: Magnolia changhungtana; assembly: GCA_030180095.1. Classification (NCBI taxonomy): domain Eukaryota; kingdom Viridiplantae; phylum Streptophyta; class Magnoliopsida; order Magnoliales; family Magnoliaceae; genus Magnolia; species Magnolia changhungtana. Next base: position 6,959,494 of record JASAUF010000378.1, read on the forward strand.
GATACAACACATATTTTAATGGGGTGACAAAATTTGATGACATCACTTCATTAGTGAAATAGCTACTGAAGTGGTCAGTAGCTAATTTGCATTCAGCCTTTTTAAGGTTTTAAATTGGCCCATCTCTGATAGTCTTGAGCTTACTTATCAAATCTTGTCACTAGGGGTGTACACAAATCGGGCTAGCCTGGTTAGCTCACTCGACCCGGCCCGAAAAAGCCCGACTCGGCCTGACCTGGAACTGAGTTCGGGTCGGGATGGGCCAATTTTCTAGGCCCGAAAGTGAGTTCGAGCCAAGTTTCCGACTTAGCCCGAAATCTTGTATGATCAGTATTTAATTTGTATAAAATGTTTTATTTTATGCTTTGTCAAATGTATGTAAATGTCCTGACTAGTTAGATTTTTTGTGGAGTTTATAGTTCAACTATCTAAACCGTTGATCGAGGGCCTTGTAATGAGACGCGGATTACCTGCCAAAGCCCTTCCCATGAACTTGCTGTAAGGTTCGAAACTGGCCCGAACTCGCGCCTGGCTCGGTTCGGGCTGGAGATGTTGGCCCGGTGACCAGGCCCTGTCGGTTTCGGGCCTTGTGTGGCTGTTGAACGGGCCTGGACGGGCTGAGGCCAGTTCGACTCGGCCTGACCCGTGTACACCCCTACTTGTCACGTGGTCTCGATCGTCTAACCATGGATGTGGCTTTGGTGGATCCCAGCTCACTGTGATGTATCTATCTTACATCCACGCCATCCATCTATTTCACCTGATGTTTTATGGTATAACTTAAAAAATGCATCGTATCCAAATCTCAAGTGGACCACACAATAGGAAGTAGTGGGATTAACTATTAAAAACTTTTAGGGGGTCACTGAAGTTTTGAATCAAGTTGATGCTTTTGTGGTCATTTCATCCATGTATTCGTAGCGTTATCAACATGTTGGATGAAAAATAAACATTTCAGTGGCCCCAATAAGTTTGGTGGGCACTTTTCTATGGTGTGGTCCACTTGAGATTTGGATATACCATATTTTTGAGCTCATACTCTAAAATGATATGACAAATTAGATGAATGGTATATACTGACAGCACGGGGTGTTCTAACAAGCTAACCCAAAAAAAAAAAAAAGGATGAATGGCATATACATAGATTACATGCAGCAAGGTAGGCTCTAAAGGAAGGGATTCACCAACCTTGGAAGATCCACTTAAGCTTTGCCTAATATAATTGAGTTTTTTTTTTTTTTTTTTTTTTTTTTAAATTTATTTTTAAGTTAGCTTGCTAGTACAGCCCCACTATCAATTCACACTTCACTGTTAGCCACCCTCGCAAGGGATTCGATACCATGACCTCAGTGTACCTAATATAATTGAGCTAGTGCAATAGGATGTTTGAAAGTTGCTCAGTTAATTATGTATTCAATTAGCTTTTCTTTGATAGTTGCACGTGCCAGAAGAGGGTTGGGTGGTCCAATTCAGCTGTGAGGTACACATTGGCATGTCTCTATAGATTTTGCTACATCATTTTGGGAATAAGCAAAAAATAAAAATAAAGCATATCAAAAGCTTAAGTGGACCGTACCAGGAATCAGGTCTAAAGAGAGCTACTTTAGCAGCAGATTTCATTAGACGAAGATACTACAAATTTCATCGGGTCATGATGTGGTACCATTTCACTTTGGAGAGAAGGCCATCAACTTTCAAAAGGTTGTTTGGTCAAGTATATTGAGACGGGCAATGATATGACGCCAAGTCACTATATGAAACTTGGTGTTATCGCGCCTGTCCGAATCCTTAGGGGGCGTTTGGTGCAGGTGTTAGATGGGATTAGGTGGGATGGAATTGCATATCGGACTAGAAATGTTGGAATTAGGTGGGATGGAATTGCATTTAGTCCCATGCAAGAATTTTGCGGATTTTGAAATCCACTGCCCATGTGGGCCCGATATTGATGCATGTGCTTATTCATGTTGTTCATCCATATACACCGTTTACAAGTGACATTCTAGTTATATACGTGTACAAGTAAACAAAATTCATTGTGAATTTGGTTCGTTGATTACAATTTCAGTCCACCAAACATGACTTTGCTTAATCCGATGTTTTCTGGCAGCAAAAAATTTATTCCAAACATGGAATTGGATGGCTATGATACCATGGTATTTCCATACATTGAATCATTGTGTAATAATAATGTTAATCCCATCTAATACAATTCAATACTATCCAATTCCACAGACCAAACACGCCATTATTGAATTGGGGCTTCCAGGTTAGGCCAACCTTCTTAGGTTTATATGCCGTCCAAATGTTTATATGATATCTTATTGGGATGAACCGAAATTATTATAAAACTTAGAATGATACAAAACTTCCAGTGGTCACACGGATGTTTCAACAGTGGTCATTCAACCCTTGTTGTTTTCTCTCGTATGGGCCACTTGAGTTTTGTGTCCGCCTTTTCTTTTTGGCGTGTCCTTAAACGATCTCATTTTTTACCACCTTTGCAATTTCTAAGCACCTGTGTATCATATATCACACTCTTTTAGAGTATCAAAGTTTTTCTCCATTTAATATACTCTTGCACAGCATCATGGTTGATACACAGGCACTCCGAATTTGTACACTTATAATATTCTAGGGCCAAGTAAAGTGCTAGATGAGAAAAAATAGGTAGATAACTCATCATCCCAACGCAGTGGATTGGATGATTATTACCGCTGATCAATGGACGCATGTTTGTTCAATTGGGACCGTTAGCTATGTTTCTTTTCGACCGTCCATTAAATATTCACCAATCAGACATGGAGGAAGAGCCATTATTGTAATTTTTTATAATTCATGTCAATTGAGCCCCACTATTCGAACGGTTGAACTTAAGTGACTTTCATCCCACTGATGAACGTCTTGCTGCATGAGTATAAACCATCATACTCTGTCAGAGTATATGTTTTTTTTTTTTTGGCCCTTTCGAGGAGTGACAGGAGAGGTTTGCTACCTACACTTCGTTGGGCCGTATTATCAAATTATCATCGGATACGTCGTAAATATATCCATTGGATCCGAGGTCATGATGATCCAAACCATTAATACGATGGGCCTCACTGATGGGGAATACTCAAAAAAGACCCCAGATCCAACGGCTATAATCCCGTATCTTATAACAACATATGCGGACGGATCGTGCAAACCCGATCATAGGATACGAGCCTGTTGGTTGTCACTTGAGTGGGACCGTTGGCCCGGTGGTCTACAAACAGATGACTGTTAAAAGAGGCTGGAAATTCGCTACCAGCTTTGTAGGTTAAGCTTAAAGTACGATGCCGTGTGTGGGGCCCATTTAGATGCGTGCATGACATCCAATCCGTCCATCATGTGAGTCCCGCATGTTCTTGGTTGGAACTAAAAGATCAAGTTGATCCAAAACTCAAGTTGTGAACACCACAAATGGATACACCCACCATTAAGAACATTCCAGATATTGTGGGGTCAACTTTGTTTTTTTATATTTCATCCAAGCCATTCAGAAGTTTCAACCCATTAGTATGAATGGCATGACCAAAAATAAGGCTGTTCCAAAACTCAGGTGGGCCACACCACGTGATTTTATAGATTTTAGGCATGATTTTAAGTGTTAGGTCCCATGTAAGCTTTGGATCAGTCTGATTTTTAGATGCCTATGAGGGGATGCACACGATGGATGGATTGGATGTCATGCACGCATCAACGAGGGTCCCATGCTCTGATCACGAAATCATGAGCCACACATGCAAGGCCGTGCTCAACATTTTCTTCTGCACAGGATCTCGTACATGTAGGGGCGACGGTTCTGTGATCCAGACCGTCAATCTGATGGGCTCCACACTGGATGGTGGATGACTCAGAGATCTCCGGGACCCTTCTATCCATGATCAATAAATAGATGTTGGAAGTGGAATAAATGGACGTTCACAATCAACGTAAATGGACCAAAGATTGGATGGCTAGGATCTTCCGATCCAGAGATTTATCAGGCAACTTGCTTTCATTGACTAGGCCAATTTGAAGCCCCAGTTATGCAGTCTGTGATTGGACGATCCAGATCGTTAATATGATCAACCCTTGGTAGATGGCCCAAAAAATCCATCACATTGGATGATTCCAACCGCTCGATGGTGGCCTTCGAATAGATGAACAAGAAAAAAAAAATACACCAAAGGCGAAGTGGGTCCCATCCAATCCGGGAACAAGTCAGGGGGCGTCCCAGCCACATGATGGGGCTCACCTGATCAGATCAATGATCTGGATTATCAGACCATGGGCTCCACATGTACGGAACTGGGAACCTCAAGGGACGCGGTTTGGCTGGTGACCCAACATCAGCCAGCTAGCGGATGTCAAAGCTGCGTGGGCCCACCATGATGTATGTGTTTTATTCACTCGTTCATCCATTTTTGCGGCTCAATTTAGGGCATAAGATCAAAACTGTGGTAAATCCAAAGCTCAAGTGGACCACACCACTAGAAAACCGTTGAAAACTTCTCAGGGCCTCATAAGTTTTGATTAAGCTGATATTTGTATTTTCAATCCTCACTATTTTCCCGTGGTGTAGTCCACTTGAGCTCTGGATCTGCCTTTTTATTTTTTTTGGCTCATCCCCTAAAGTAAGCTGAAATATGAATGGACAGCGAGGATAAAACGTATAGAAACGGATTGGCTACTCCCCCTGCCACCCCCATTGGCTGGTGGTGGTCGGTGCTCTGTGGGCCCCACCATTATGTATGTATTTCATCCATGCTGTCCATCTATTTTTCTAGATAATTTTATAATATAAAACAAAAAATGAGATATCCCAATCTCAAGTGGACCACATTACAGGAAACACTGTTGAATGAACGTATACCATTAAAAACTTGGGGGCCATAAAAAGTTTTGGATCAAAATGATCTTTGTTTTTTCCCTTCATCTGGGTCCGTATGACCTAATCAACATATTGGATGTCAAATAAACAGTACAGCAGCCCTTAGGAGCAGTTAAATGGTGGATATCCAATCACTATTGTTTTCCTGTTGTGTGGTCCACCTGAGGTTTATATCCCTCTAATTTTTAGAATAAAGTTCTAAAATGATATGTAAAAATGAATGAAATACATACATCATGGTGCGACCCATAGAGCACCGAACACCAGCCACGGGGCTGGTGGCAGGGGAGTAGCCAATCCGTTTCCAAAACGCATACATCATGGTGAGTCCTACAGAGATTTGACAACAGCTAGATGGTTGGTGGGTGTTGTGACCAGCCAAACCGCGTCCGCCTCATCATGTTGAGGACCTTCTAATTCTTCCACTATTATTAGCGGCTAGTAATGAGCGAGTCTCACCGACACAAAATCCTTGCCACCACACGATTACTGGGTCCCACTTTCTTCTCTCGATTAAAGGTCCAGCTTAAGCTTTGTCCTTTTCTTCTCTTCTTCTTTCGTGTTCAAAATTCGTTGAATGCATTTATTCTGCCATTCGATTCACACGAGGAGATTTTAGCACACGATTCACAACATACGTGTACATTAATCACTCGTGTGAACACCCTGAATATGCCCGACGACAAATTCAGCCCAGTTACGCTCATTAGGTGGACCACACTTGTATGATGAAACAGAACGTGTAAAAGAAACACGTGTGCCTGCTTGATCGTTAATCCAGCCGTCCAATTAATGGATTGATAACTCGGCCGAGTTCGTTGCGACTCGGATGAGTTGATTTGGACTTGTTCTAGTCTGATCAAGTCAGACACCAAGAGTCAGTATTAAGAATAGAGGGTGAGCTGAGTTGTGACTCGACTAAGTACCAATGAGTCTAACTGTGTCAACGAGTTGTTGAGATGTGGGTCAAACTAGAGTTGGGCAGAATCCGATTCAATCTGAACCGAACTGAAGGCCTGAATCAGTACGGATCAAGTAGGACCACTCAAATCCAATCGTACATCAGAACAAACCTTAACCCCTCTTTCTCTATCCGAAGGAAGCGCAATCGAGTCAGCTCTGCTGGACTCAATCCCAGATAGGATCGAGTTCGGGTCAAATTATTGAAAAATTGAATCGAGTCGAGTTGGACTCAATTAGACTCAACTGATGCCCACCTCTAGGTCAAACCATTAACTTTAAAAAAAAAAAAAATTATTTACTTATTTACACATGCACACACACCCCCACACACTCAGGCCGTAGTGGGATTTCACCACCTATTGATACTTGAACCCTTGACTGTGTTGAAACTCCTAAGAGTCTACCAATTAACTTCTCTACGAATAAGAGAACTTGAAATGTTGTATCATAGAAGCTAAACCACATGTATCATAGAGATGATTTTTGGTCCATGGGACAATATTTCATGATGGGAAGGATGTATGACTAGCTCTTATTCATGTCGGTCTTTAATTGTCCACTTGCTAAGGATGGATCCTTACCAATAATTGATGCGATATGGTTTTATAAACCTAGCTGACAAAACTTTTATTATGGCGATGGCCATCATAGTTTGCAAGCCAGGCTGATCAATTCAGGACCAAGTTGGGTTATCAAAATTAGGCTTGTTTCTTAATTTTAACTTGATTTGGGTTTTTTTCTTAGGGTGTATATTTGAATATAAGTAAAATTATGCTCAGCACAAGTTGTCCAAATCGAATCATTTGTCTTATCCATTTATACACATGAATTTTTTAAAAAATACTATTAACCTGTAAAATAAAAGTGATAAAAGCAGTTCCCTAGTTTGACGCATGCATGAACATGATGTTCTATATCATGCTTCATAATGTTTTATATCATGTGTCACGTATGTAAAATGTACTACATGTGTGGCCATCTAAGTTTACAAGACCCCCAATGTTACGTGTCATCATAATCTTTGAGTGATCTACAGAACATGTGTCAATGTGTAACTACACTAAAAATGCTACATGTGCCACCATTTATTTTGAAACTCTTTGAATTCTCTCTCATTATTGTAATTCTTTATTCCAGGTGCATGACAAGTAGTTGGCAGAATAGCTAATCAATGATATCATGACCTAAAGAGACTATTTAAGATTATCGGACTTGGTATATGCCTAACACAACTTAAAGGGCCCTTAGCTTCGCTGTGACTTGACAAAGTTCCATGGTCAATTCAAGACTTGTCTTGGTTCTCTAGGAAGGAGAAAGAAGAGGAAGCCGAGAAGAAAATTCCAGTGGGCCACAGCAAGATGAGAGGAAATTCCCTCCCTTGGTTTGCCTCTTGCTTTACTATGGCCCACCAGTTTTTTTTAATTAGACTAACTTTTAGGCTCTAGGCGTTTCATAAGGTGACTTATCTAGTGGACCATTAAGATTTTGTGCCCACATCATGTGTTAAAAAGTGCTCATGAGTTCCCATGACAACCAGTTCTCATGTGAACATTTCTCATTACATGGCAGCATAAAGGCAGTAGAAAATTGTGTGACAGTGAAAATTGTACATTTTTTTCTTATACATTAACTTAAAGTGCTCAAATTTTGGGACACATCATAGATGGGTAATCATCTAAAAGTTAGGTTAATTAATGATCCTGACCTCCTAACCTCTGATTAATGGGCATTTATTTCTTGGATTATGACCTCTGATTATGTTAATTAGAACAAACTACATCGAGCGAGAGCATTGTACCATACGTCTAATCAGGCAAATACGAATTATGATCTAGCGGTTTGAAAAAGCAGAAAAAATGAGCCTACCCCAAAAAATTTAGGTAATTAAGTTTGAAATATTATCAAACGCTGAATACGAATTTGAACCCGAATCAGTCCGAATTGCAATTTGGGTAACTATGTGACTAACCAATCTCAAACCAATTTGGGTAACTATGTGACTAACCAATCTCAAACCAAGTTCTAGTTTATGATGACGATCGCGATGACTAGTGTAAGAGTAAGGAAAACAAAGATGGTTAATGGAGCCTCAATTTTGTGTTAGACAATGGAACTCCACTTAATTGGCTCGAGGAGATGCCTTCCACGATTAACAGGCCACAAAATGAATCTGAAAAGAAAGAAAAGAAGAAGAAAGAAAGCTCAATAAAGAGGTCTAGCTTCCACTTTCATTGAAATTCTTAGTCCTCATGGGACCACCAAAAGTCAGTCTAACGACACCTTTGTCATCGCTCTGGACTCAAGTTCGTCAAAAATTAGCTTTCGATGGCCCAAAGCAATGGGGAAACCCATTCGAGTTCACCTAAGGCTTCCTCTCTCCCTAGTTAACTTTCGTTCAACCAATCCCTTTAGAAGTGGGGGACTCTTGCTTTGTAGAAATTCTCCTCTCCAAGGCCCACCTTTTCTATCCTCATAGTCCTCTAATCGGCCGTCGGATCTAACATTGAAACCCCTAAAAATTCCCATCTCACAAGGACCACTAGAGTATATGCATTTGATGATTCGTGTAACCTTCTCTATAGATGCGATGCAGCCCAATGTGGTTGCAATGGACTATAGTTAATGTCTTAAATACACTAATTTTAAAATAGTATATTTTCTTGAATACAACTTTGATTGAGGTGATTCAAAGTCTAAAATGAACCTTAATAAGTCTTGTTTCAAACCAAAAAAAAAAAAACCAAATTTAAATGAGGATGATTTTAGGACTTTTGAAAACTCTCCAAAAAATTGTCAATTTCAAGCAACTATACTTCAATAGTTTTAATAATATTTCTAAAAAATCATAATAGAATGAAATTTTGTATAATAAAAATGGAGTTGATGATGAATTACCAAGAAAGTTATAAAAAACAGTTATTAACTAGAAGTATGAAAAACCATTGCAAGCAATGGACCCATCGAAACTGAAATTTTCTGCAATCACGAAGTGGTGCTGTTGAATTGAAAATCACTCGCAGTGTAGTTTGGATTCACTCACAAACAAAGAGGATTCACTCAACTCTTTTTTCTACTAGAAATTTGCATGAAGTAATTATTATTTTTAAACTAAAAAATGAATTCTCTTCTAATTGTAAAATAGGTCCTATAGACCAATTACATCATTCTTTTATAAATACATTAATAACAACTATAGGTACTCAATGCATGAAACATCTTTCTAGGATAAAAGAAAAGGAAAGAAAAAAATTTAAAATCATGCCAGGAAAAAAAAAAAAAAACATTTCCAAGAAACACTTCAATTTCAAGTTCTTTCCTTTTCTATGCATGCAACATGTTCTCAAAGTCATACATCATGAATGCGCTTGGGCTGAAATTAATGGGCTAGAATTCTTGGCTTGGACCTGATTCATGGGCTGAACTTTTCTCTTGAATCGGACTAATGGAATGTACATTAAGATGATGCTGAGTAATTAAAGATCCGGTTCTTTTTCTCTTTCCAAGTTCCCCAAAAAACTCCCAACCGGGAGCAAACCAGTTGATTAGATTCCATGATTGAATTATTCACTAAGAACAATGGCCATCCAAATGCTCAAAATTTTATATGACAGTGCTCAGCAAACACAACATGCACACAATTGCTGAACACCTCTCTAACATCAGGTCCACCACAAGAAGATATGAGCTTACAAAATACATATTTACAAAGATAACCACGATTATATGGTTATCCCACCCATTTACAAACACTCCCAATTCTCCAAAAGGATAGCTTTGGAGTAAACCCCAAAATACCTGCCTTGACAATGTGCACTTCACAACGTGTCGGCATTTGCTTGGCTTGTGGGGAGGATAGATTTGGAGTAAACCCCAAAATTCTGGTGCTCCATCCAAGGTGTCAGCGTTTGCTTGGCTTGTGAGGTGGAAGAGAAGGGGTCTTATCATTGTCAATGCATGTTATCTCTGTTGGAGAGAAGAAGAAACAGTGAATCATTTATTTATACATTGCCCCTTCTCAAGGGAGTTCTGGTACAGGGTACTGGAGCATTTTGGAGTCAGTTGGGTGCTCCCGAAGTCGATAGCTAACCTGTTTGTTCAATGGCATGAAGGAGGCCTAGTGGCAGCCTCAAAAGAAGAGGTGGAGAATGTTTCTTTTGGGTGGTTTGTGGGCTATTTGGGGTGAAAGAAATAATAGATGTTTCTGAGATAAACATGGTTCCTCCATGAGCGTCTTCTCTTCGGCCCTTGCTAATGTAGTTCTTTGGGTTGGGCTGTAGCCTTTGTAATTTTTCTGTTTTCTCTTTGTTCGTCTTCTTCTTCTTCTTTTTGTATGTTTCACAATCACATGGAGAATCCTCTTTTTATAGCTTCAGCCTTTAATGTGCTATCTTCAAAGATTTTAGCATTTCTCTTTACACACCCCCCGTAAGGTCCCAAAACAAGCACATCTTCTATAGTGATTCCTTTTGGCTTTTAAAGGGACCACCTAACCATTCGTCCACTGTGTTTTCAATTGAGCAATTAAAAATCAAAGTGACCCCACGTCGACTCGTCGAGAGAGAGAGAAGAAAAAAATATCCACACCTCTCTAGCCATTACACAATGAAAGAACAAGCGGTCCATGAATTCTTCATCCTCCCTGCACATGATGCACATGTGGTGAAACCATCTTTCTCCTCATATTATCCAATGTAAGGATATTTTTAGCCATGAGGACCCAAGCAAATGCTTTAACCCTTGGGAGGACCAGGCCATCCAAACCTTTGCATGGAGGTGATACACCTTCCCGCTCTGTCAAGACCCAAAAGAAGGATTTGGCCGAGAACTTGCCCTTCGCCAACCATCACCACATTTTAGCACCATCTACCAAAGGGCAAGTTCTCGGCCAAATCCTTCTTTTGGGTGTATCAACCGTAAAGAGTATGTCTGCCTTGCCTAACCAGGCAACCCTTCCAAAAACAACACTTTCACCTTTCCCAACCGTAAAGAGTATGTCTGCCTTTCTAAATTCCTTCCCAACAATATTTGGCAATAACCTATTGTGATCATTGTATCGTCTGCCCACCTTGCTAATTTCCTTCCACACCACTGAGCCCCTCGAACCATTTCCAATACCTGAAACCATCCTCTGTCCAATGCACCATATTTTTCGGATATTACATCTCTCCAAAGCACGTCTGGCTCTTCCCCCAAATCTTGATTAGTATCACTCGCTCTTACCCACCTGGAAGAAGTGCACCAGCTGGCCGCGAGACCAAGTAAAGGAGGGGCAGACGCTAGGCATGTTAGGATATGTGGAGCTTAATCATCAGAGATGTACTGTTCATCCAACCAGCATTGTCACAGGCCGAGCTTCTCACTAAGCACTGGGGGTTGCATGAAGGCAGTGCCCCCTTGCTTGGGGGTTTGGGGCTGTAGCCCACAAAGTGTTTTATGTAAACCCCAGTACGTTTGGGGTAATATATATATATATATATATATATATATATATATATATATATATATATATATGTCGTGAGAAAGAGAGGTATCATTGTATTGAGAGCTGATTCTTTTTTTTTTTTTTTTTTTTTTTTGCCTTTGAGCATGTTGGATCGGTGTGAATCCGTGGACGTGAAAGGAAACCACATAAATCTGTGTTGTGTTTTGCATCTTTTCTCTATTTTCTTTTGATTTCGATATTGCGGGGTATGTGGTTGAAAAGGGATTCTTCTCCCAACAAGGTATGCAGCCGGTCGTAGAACTTCTGCCAAGCAATCTTGAGAATGCCAACCCAAACTGTATCATCTTATGCCAAAGGAGGATTCAACCCAACAACTTCCCTTTTGCTTCTTAGCTCCCATCTTCTTCATCATCTCCCTCAATTCAATTACTTTGTCCCACGCTCCTCTATCGCCATGAATCTTCGACAGCAACATATAGATCGCCGGATGGTCTTGCTCCAAGCTATGTATTGACTTTGCAGCGTGTGACCCAAGTTCCAAGCTCGAATGCACACCACAAGCACCAAGCAACGCGCCCCATATTACCACATCGGGTTCAAACGGCATTGTTTCTATGAACTTCACTGCCTTATCTAGGTGGCCTGCTCGGCCGTAGAGATCCACGATACATGTGTAATGTTCCATCCCTGCTTTGATGCCATACTCTCCCTCCATTGATGCGAAGTATCTTTCACCTTCTTCCACCAATCCACCATGGGCACATGCTGATAACACACTGACGAACGTGATGTGATCGGGTCTGGTGCCATCTTCTGTCATTCTCTTGAACTGCTCCAATGCTCTCGCACTGAGGCCGTGTCTCGCATAACCTCCTATTATCGAATTCCATGAGACCAAGTTCTTGTTCTCCATGGACTCGAAAATGTGAACTGCTGCATCAACATCCCCACATTTTGCATACATATCAACAAGAGAGCTTGATAAGACCACATCAACCGGCAGACCCGATTTCAAGATGCAGACATGGATTTGTTTGCCAATGAGAAGAGATGAGCACCCAGCACAAGAACTCAATACAGCAGAGAGAGTAGACTGGTTTGGCTGAATTCCTGATTCACGCATTGAGAGGAACAACTCTAGAGATTCAAAGAACCGCCCATTTTGTTCGTACCCACTGATCATCACAGTCCATGAGATCACATTTCGTTCAGGCATTCTATTGAAGCAGTGACTAGCTTCATCCAGCATCCTATTGCAAACATACCCATTAACCAAACTAGTCCAAGAAACTATATTCCGTTCTGGCATTGTCTCAAAAGCAGCACGAGCCTCGCCCACAAATCCCAAATCCATATAACCTGAAATCAATGAATTCCACAATGCAACAGTTTTCACTGAAACCTCATCAAACACTTGGTGCAAAGCAATGCAATCGTCCAAATTCGCATAACCTCCAATCAAGGCTGTTCCTACAAATGCATTTGATTCAAATGCTAAACAGATTGCACGAGCATGAAGCTGTGGGACCAAAATTACAGAACCAGCCTCGGAAGCTACGCTAATTACCGTCGTCAATGTGAATTCTGTGGGCCTCAATCCAACTCTCTCCATTTTCAGGAAGTGCTGAATGGCTTGCTCTGAATCACCAGCCCTACGGAAACCCGCCAACATGGTATTCCAAGAAACGACATCTCTCTCGGGCATTTTGTCGAACAGTCGACGCGCACATCGAATTCGATCGTGCCGGATGTACCCATTCATCATCGAATTCCAGGAACAGACGTTCCGGCATTGAGTATTTTCATCGAACAGTTTCCAGGCATCGAGTAAACGTCCATTCCGTATGCGGTCATTGATTGTGGCGTTCAGATGACTCGAAGACAGCGAAGGAATGCTATCGAAGGTATTGAAGGTGGCAATCAAGAGAGAGCCGAACATGGAAGAACAATGTCTATCGGTGATGCCGAGCATTGTAATAAATCTGGTTGGAAGATGATATGAAGTGGGGCCCACTAGGGCCCACATGATGAGATCGTCGTCCTACGATTCGAACCGTCGATATTCTCTCTACTGCCATGAGAAAGCTATCATTCCATAATCACCCTTCAGAGAAGATCCTAGCCTTTGATTTTAGAGTTGAATGCGAGCCATTGAAAATCTTCTTTTTATTGTGTTCTAAATCATATCGTTCGTACAGTGCAAATTTTCTTATGGTAGCCCGTACAGCATAGAGATATGGACGGTTCAGATCATCAGAGTGCTCAGCATGTGGGCCCCAGTGTGCGGCGACACACGATGGACCCTGATTATCGGATCGGTGAACGTCTATTGGACGGTTAGAAATGAAAAAGATCCAACGGTCCTAACGCCAGAAACAAGTGTCCACGAATCAGAGGCAAGGATTATTCAAGCAACCTGATCATGGGATTCGAACTTGTCAATAGTGGGAGTCGTTTTTATTTGAGTTAATACATGCCACGTGTACAGTTTCCAAGTGCTTGCGTATCAAGCGCATGAAGCAACCCGAGTATCATAGAACTCATCTCCGAAAGCCCTGGAAAGCTGAAACGCAAGCTGGGAGAAATCTTCTATCGTTGATCGAAAGGTACGCCTCTCTCGATCTGAATTCAATGAATTCTGGGGTTTTTTTTTTTCTGAATTCGGTGGATTTCTTGGCATATTTTACTTTAATTAAATTGCGTTTTCCATCGTTTTCGTGAGGTTCTTGTCCTTGATTGAACTCGCTGGATAATTAGGGTTTTTTTTTCTTGTCTTTTTGAAATAATTAGGAATTGTTTTTATTGGATTGGAGGTAGGAAAAAGGCTGATCTTTGTAGTGAAATTCGAAGCCAAATGGCTTTGATTCGCAAGAATTGGATAATTTTGATGTTTCGAAATTGGGGACGGCTGATTACAGGTCCCTGGAAATTAGGTTTAAAAAAAAATAAAAAAAAATCCTTCCTTTTGAATAATTACAGAAATGTATTTATTGGATTGGAGATAGGGAAAATAACTGATCTTTTGATTGAAGCTGGAAGCTCGATAAATTTTTATGTTTCGAAATTGGGGTTTTTTATCAGGCGAATGCATTTTCCATCATTCACGTGAAATTCTCTTCCTTGAATTGAATTCCCTGAAAACTATTATTATTATTATTATTATTATTATTATTATATTTTTTAAAAATTATTTTTAATGTTCCTTTTGAATAATTACTGAAATGTATTTTCTTGGATTGGAGTTAGGGAAAAAGAATGATATTTGGGTTGAAATTGGAAGCAAGATAGCTTCGATTAGCAATACATCGATAATTTTCTCTATTTCGAAATTGGGGATTTTTATCAGCCAGAAGAAATTGGGAATTAGGACAATTCTTTCATTTGACCTTCGTCTCTGTCTGGGTTTCTTTTGGCTAATGTAATGAGGGTGTTGTTCATCTTAGCAGATGGAAATCTGTCTAGGTTTTGTGGAATTTCCATTGGCAAAGAGAATTTGGGTGCCTTATTCAAAATTAGGGCTTTGGAATTAAGACAAAGATCCAATCTTTTTCATGAAATCAAGAAGAAAAATGGTTCCATATTAGCGGTAATTAGGTATTTCTTTGAGTGAATCCATTTGATTTCTCAAAATCCAGCAGGAATTATGTTCTATTAGATTTTGAATTGGGTGGAAATTCTTCTCTTCTGATCTTCATTTTTGTCTGGGTCTCCATGAATTTCAATCGCAAAGAGAATTTGGGTCTGTTATTCTAATTTAGAATTCCTGCAGCAGGAGTTTGTGTTGTATTTGAACTACCACCTATCATGCATTTGAAAGAGGGCTGCACGTTACTGCTAAAAGTCCGAAAGCCTTCGATACCCGTCATCCTGAATACAAATGTGATTTATGACTGTAAACAAGACACCAGCTCAAATGTTACAGTTCTAAAGGAGTTTGATGTCCTTAGGAGGCTAAAACATGAGAGGGACATCACCATATCCTTGGGATATTTCAAGTCAGTGGCTGACTCGAAGGCCTTCAAACACACCTCTCTCACGTACCAAATGATGATCGAGAAGCTTGGGAGGGAGAATCAAATGGATGGGGTTCAGTACCTTCTGCAGCAAATGAAGTTGGATGGCATCAGCTGCTCGGAAGACATTTTCACTAGCGTCATGAATTATTACAAGCAAGCTGGTGCCGCTGAGCTAGCCCTGAAAACATTCTACCGAATGCAGGATTTCGGTTGCAAACCAACGGTGAAGATTTACAACCACCTTTTGGATGCTTTGCTTTCTGAGAATAGATTTCAGATGATCAACCCCATCTACAACAACATGAAAAAAGACAGAATAGAGCCCAATGTGTTCACGTATAACATTCTTTTGAAGGCATTGTGCAAGAATAATCGGGTCGATGCTGCACGTAAGTTGCTTGTGGAGATGTCGAAAAAGGGGTGCTCTCCTGACGAGGTGAGTTATACGACTGTAGTGACTGCTTTATGTCAGCTTGGCAAGTTGGAGGAAGCAAGAGAGCTTATGATAGAATTCACCCCCACCTTGCCTACCTACAATGCACTGATAAATGGATTTTGCCGAGAATTCAAAATTGGAGATGCTTTTCTCTTGATAGATGAATTGATGAATAAAGGAATACGCCCGAACGTGATCACATATACAACAATTGTTAATGTTCTTTGCACGGTGGGGGACATGAAATTGTCACTTGCCATTTTGGCCCAAATGCTTGTAAGAGGTTGCAGTCCGAATATCCTCACGTTTACATCCTTGATGAAGGGGTTTTTTGGGGAAGGAAACGTGTATGAAGCTCTCGGCATGTGGGATCAAATAGAAGAGGATGGTTTCATGCCCAATGCCGTTGCTTACAACACCCTCATACATGGTCTTTGCTCAAACGGGAATTTTAGTGAAGCTGTATCTGTTTTCGACAGAATGGAAAAAAGCAGCTGCCTGGCAAATGCGACAACCTATAGTACTCTTATAGATGGTTTCTCAAAAGCAGGAGACCTGGAAGGTGCTACTGAGATATGGAACAGAATGATGAGCAGCGGTTGTCATCCGAATGTTGTGGTGTACACCTGCATGGTGGATGTCCTTTGTAGGAACTCCATGTTTAACCAAGCCCAGTCTCTTATAGAGAAAATGTCACTGGAAAACTGCCCTCCAAACACGGTGACATTTAATACACTAATTAAAGGCCTATGTGACAAAAGAAGAACAGATTGGGCCATGAATGTGTTACATGAAATGAATAAAAAAGGGTGTCTGCCAAATGTCACTACGTACAATGAACTGTTGGATGGGCTCTACAAAGAAGGCAACTTCGGAGATGCCTTTCAACTTGCGAATGAGATGTCGGAAAGAGGAATCGAGTTGAATCTGGTGACCTATAACACTGTTATTTACGGCCTCTGTTGTGTTGGTATGATCAATGATGCATTGGCATACGTGGGAAAGATGTTGGTGAAGGGAATTCAGCCTGATATAATCACCTTTAATTCCATGATCCATGCCTACTGTAAGGAAGGTGATGTTAGAACTGCCATTCGATTTATGGGTGAAATGCCTGCGCAAGGATGTTGCCCTGATGTGGTTACATACACTAGTCTAATATACGGACTTTGCAAACGGTCTGGTTTAGAAGATGCAATGGTTTATCTTCTTAAGATGCTGAATGAAGACGTTTCTCCCAATGTTGCAACATGGAATGTTTTGGTGCGTGGTGTTTTTAGCAATATAGGCTCTTCTTTACCAGTTTGTAGGGTAGATGACATTTTGGGTAATGGATAGGAGTAAAGGACTTCTAAATGTTTCAGGATTTTCTATGGGAGATTTGCCTGATCTTTGAAGCCAGGGAATTGAATAGGATAAATTGAGAATTGGGCCTTTGGGATGGACCAGATTCTATGAAATTTTGGTGCGGCAATTGGATTCAGCTATTTTTCAGCATTTGGGTTCCAAGGATTTGCATTCTGTTTGATGTTTGGCATGAAGTATCGATGACTGACATTTTTAGAAGAGGGGCATTGCTTATGCATTCCAAACAGTTGCGATGTGGAATCCGCCCATCTCCTTATTTATTGTTTGTTTGCATACGCGTTGTGAACTAGTTTCTTTTCCTTGTTTGGGCATCAAATGGCCAGTGATAGAGAAGTTGAAAGACGTGATGGAGAGTTTGTTCTCTGGCCCTTTCAATGTTAGACACAGAATGTTGTGGGAGATCCTTCCCTTTGCTGTGTGCTTGAGAGGCCTGGAATATAAGGAACTGATGCATATTCTAAAAAATCAAGTCAAATCTTCATTCGTGGGCACTCAACTGTAGGTTTTTTTGAAGGTAGGTCGGGGGCAGGGCTGTTCGAAAGTTGCAGAAAGCAGATCTGGAGCAAGCAGGTTCTATTGTTGGTTCAGATCATTCAGGTGGATCTGTAGATTCTTTTTTCTTTTCTTTTTTTAAGTAGGGTCTTCAGTACAGGAGGGTTCCTCTAGGACAAAAGTGGGAAGGTGATTTTATTTTTATTTTTCTCTTGAGGCTTGCAAAAATGGACTCCATGATTGAGGCAGCAGCAATGGCTCTCCCTGGGAGATATAAGATCAATCCAAAATCAGTTTCAACAGCAGCAAACGGTTGGAGGGGGGCTGAACATTCTATTGCCATCTTGGCTTGTGCATCGAATGCAGTGTATGATCTAGCGCTTGCAGTTGCCTTGCCATATCTAGTTCTAATGACTTTTTTTTTTGTTATCTTTCCTCTGGGGAGAGTGTTTGGCATGAACTGATGGAATTTCATGATTCAAGTCATGGAGAGTTGGAGCCAATTTACATCTCTGCTGGAGCCTTGTGGTCTGTGCACGAGTAAAATGAGGTGTTGCTTTGATTTGGAACATGCAAAAATATAGTTAACAGTGGGCAATTTAATGCTGTAGAAGAAGTGAGTGGATAACGTGCGGCACGGTCTCACCCAACATGGTGTGGCCCTGACTGGAGGGCCCATCTTGATGTATGTATTGTATACCCACGAGTTTTCCCATGGTGTGGTCCACCTGAGATTTGGATCTGCTTCATTTTTGGGCTCATGCCCTAAAATGAGCTAGCAAAATGGATGGCGGCATGGATATAAAATACATACATCAAGGTGGGCCCCACGATCAGCACCACACCATGATGGGCGAGGCCGACCTGCACCTAATCCTAATCTGCTCCCATTGAAGAAACATGGAGCTCAGTAGATGCCATTTTAAAGGAAAACTGTTACCTTTCAAAAAAAAAAAGAAGAAGAAGAAGAAATGTTTGGATTGATGGCTATTGGCATTGGTTTTAAGGTCTTTTTTTGGCCGCAGAGAGCACATGGATTCACCGTGGAGTACAACACTGCTTGGGATCTTAGGTTGGCAATGCTAGTTCTCTAGATTCATGTCCTTTCTTGGTCTTGATTTCTCATAATTTTTTTTACTGCATTGGATATAGATCATTAAAGGATATTTTAATGGTGGTTAGTCTTCTGGGGGTTTTCTTCCTTCCCTTCTGCTGAGAAGTGATCATCAATTGCTTGAAAGTGGGCCCTTTCTGGATATTATGAGCAGAAAGAACTTGTTGGATCATCAGCCTTATTTTCCAAGGCTTGAAATGCATCAACAAACTCAACATTTAAAAAACAGAACGATATTCAGATATTCATATATTGGAACAGCGCAACCTGTAGTTGTATTTTCATTTGATGGATCTGGCAATGCATTTTTTAGTTCACAAGTGACCCAGGACAGACTTTCAAGTCCTGCTATCTATTCATATAGCCATATCATTTCAAGTTTTTTGAACTGGTCTTTGCTTGGATATGGACATATGCACTAAAAATTTGGAGACAATATACAGCTCGGCTACATACGATGACCAAAATAGAGATGTAGGCTATAGTCATTTTGGTCATTTACCTGGATATACTTCCACAAAAAAAAGAGCTGGAGTGACAGTAGGCCATTGAAATTTGGAATTCAACACCTTCCAGCATAGAACACATTTTTTAGATCCCTCAGCGGATACACTCCCTTACACAGGTGAATCAGGTTGGTCAAAATTTTCAACGAAAATATGGATGATTGAAAGAAATTCTCCAAATGGCCCACATACAGTGTGCACTAACTTATAGATACGGAATCCTTACAGCCCATCATGGAAACTCAACCCCTTTTTTTCTTCCAATAGAGGCACGACACACAAATCCATGATCTGCCACAGCAAATTCAAATAAAATTTTACCTGATTTTATTCACATTGTATCTTTAGGTACATTATGATATTCTGAGTATGACAGGAACATCCATCAATGTCATGCTCAAAGCACTGTAGGAAACAGGAAAGGAAGAAAGAAAACAAAGTCGTCATAGTACAGGCATATTAAAAGTGTTGAATAGAGATTCAGTAGATCATTTTTTCCCTCCCGGCAAATTTCGATAGAGTTTATCTATCTCCATCTGCACAATAGTTTAGAGAACCATAATCAGCCTATGTACAGATATCAAATACAAATACAGTAAAACCACCTAAAGGTGCATTGTAAATGCAAAGTAGCGCTACAAATGCTTGCCGGTGGCCACGTTTTTGCGCGATGCATGCAGGCACCTCACATATGCATGAGGAGTTGATTGCTCACCTGATAGTGTTTCAGCAGTTGGGCTCTTTTCTTCTTCATAGTAGGAGTTACCAAGTTGCTCTCCACGTCAAAGGGTTTTGGTTCCAATGTAATACCTTTGATGTGCTCAAAACCTCTCAGCTGGTTTTGAAGAAAAGATAAGTTGATGAGTGGGGCAAATGAATTTATCTTCTGGTGTTTCTTCTTGCTTTTCAGTAGGTAATTTGGGATTGGACCAAATGACCACACAACTCTCTAGCTTAGCAGCAGTAGCCAGGGTTGAACAATGGCTCCAACCTTGGGAAGCTTAAGGCTCCAGTGCTAGTCCAAGGTTTCTCAGGGAACTTTGAAATAAGACATAATGCTCAAAAGAAAACACCTATGAGGTGGGAGACGGTATTAAAATTTACCTTGTTTTTCTCGGCGGTGGACTTAAGCTCAAGGATAATATAGTTTTGTAGCTGTTCTAGCACACATAATTCGGAAAAGGAACCCATGTAACCATTTAACTCTGCCCACTTCTTCGTGTTGCCTTCATGTGGTACAACCACTGCAACAAGGGAAGAACGGAAGCTGTCCCCATATACCCAGATCTAAAAAACGAAAGAAGGAAAGAAAAAGAAGACCAGGCAATTATTCCAACAACAACAAAAAAATCATTAACACTTTAACCTTTTTTTGGGGGGGTTAAAGAAGACTCACATCTTCTACAATGGAGGTGAAACCATATATCTTCTCCAGATGTTCAGCTGCAACATACTCCCCTTGAGAAAGTTTGAAAATATTCTTTTTTCTGTCAATGATCTTTAGAATTCCATCAGAGTTCATTTCCCCTATATCCCCTGAGAGCATGAAGAAACAACATGAGAATAGAAGCCGGATCCTCTGGATATGAGCATCTTACTTCAGTGAATGAGACTATTCACCTGTATGGAACCACCCATCTTTCATGACTTCTTTTGTCAGCTCAGGATTTTTGTGGTATCCGGCAAAGACAGTCTTCCCTCTAACGCATATCTCGCCACGTGGAGGATCTGCAAATGGACTGTATCCCATCTCTGGAACTTCCTCAAGGCGTACTTCGGAGTATACAGAGGGCGCACCAACAGTTCCCATCATGCACATTTCATCCGGGCAAGCGAGTGTGGACAACCCACAAGTTTCTGTCAACCCTGAAGAGCATGAGTGGTGTTAACAATGGTGTTTTGGTGGCACTTGTTTGATGTTTTGGCTTCTTTTTTTTCATACATTTAAACTTACCATAGCCTTGGTTGAAAAAGGCACAACCAGTAACCCTCATGAATTCCTCCACTTCAGTGCTCAAGGGAGCACCTCCAGATATCATTAGACGAATCCGGCCACCTAACCTAGCCTTAACCTGGACATAACACAGGGAATTAGATAATCAAGAAGATTTGCAAGCAGAGCTCTACATGTACTTTGTCAAGATGAAGAGCAAAGGAGTTGAAATTTGAATAAAAAGGGTGTTAGAAAATGACTACTGGAACCTTACGAAACGCTAACAAGTCCGCCAAGGGAGATGCTCTTCTGTGTTTATACCCTAGCTTCATCCAGGCTAGTTTGCTGTATCACGGTAAAGAAATAGAAGGGTCAAAATGTCTGTGGTTCTGAAACCAGAAATAAATGGTAGTAGTCATATTACTATTTGTAGAGAAGGTCAAAAATCTTCCGCCTCCGTGGATTAAGATCTTCTAGTCCCTTCAGTATACCTGAAAAGGCACTATTCCTTCATCAAACTGGTTCAGTCCAGATTTTAAAATTTTTAAAATAAATAAATAAAAATTAAACAAAAAAATAAAAAAGAAGAAGAAGGAGAGAGAGAGAGAGAGAGAGATGAAATAAACTCTCCAAACCTTCATGCACTCTTTCGAATACTCTAGGGACACCTGCAAAGAATGTGGGCTTCAATTCCATCAGATCTTCTCTCAAAGCATTAATATCCTGCAAAAATGCAGATAGATTGGTAGAAGATTTTAAGCAAAAGGGTGCACTCTATTGGTTCCTGTACCACCGTAGGGCTTAAGGTGGTACCAGGCAGATGTGGGGCCCACATGATGTAATCACGCCTTCCAACCCATCTATCAGATGTGGCACCTCGGAAAACCCCAACCACCCAAAACTCAGCCCGATCCAAAACTGAGGTGGGCCACAGCAAGGAACAATCTTGGAGGAACGCCCATCCTCGAATTTGACGGTAGCCCATCTGAGTTGCAGGACCGCCTGAATCTTGGCCTGACCCTTCATCTCAAATGGATGAAAGGTCCAAATGGCCTTGCTTATATATACACAAGAAGGTGGACAATGGCCCATCATAGTTTTGGATTGGGCTGATTTTAGGGCTCGGGGGGTTTTCTAATTGACACATCCTATGGACAGGTAGGATTCCATGAACACATCACTGGGCCCCACATCTGCCTGGTACCACAGTAACCTTATGGTGGTACCATTACCACTGGAGCACGCAACTAAGCAAAAAGCCTTTAAATCAACATACAGTGCTTGGATACGTGCAGGAGGAATCAAAATACAACAAAATCAGGGTTCCTACTCATGGCTCAGTTGTAGACTTACAAGAGTTTCAGCACAGAGATCATGGGTTCGAGTACCCAGTGTGGTGTGCGTGGGTGTGGGTGTGTAAATAATTGAAAGAAAAATGAAAAAGAGAAGAAAATCATAATTCCCTTTTTTTAATGGCAAGTAAAATCATAGTTATTTGAAGTTCAAATAAGTATGTAAAATTCAAGAGTGTACCCCTTGATAGTAACCAACAGAAGCACCCTTGTGGAAGAAGTATTCCTCAATCATGCGGTCGAGGATATGAGCGAGTGGGAGAAAGGAGAGAAAGACATCATCTACTGTCATCTACCAATGGCATGAGATAGAAACCTCAGTGTAACATATATGAAAGCAAAACATTATAATTATAAGGGATGTAAAGAGAGTATATCAACAGATGAAATTTACAAATGCAGTATAGATGAAGCTGATGCTTACCTTGTCTTCAAATTGTTCCATATACAGATCAACTCCTCTTACATACATTGCATGGTTTTCATGGGTCAAAACCACACCTTTCGGATCTCCACTGGTACCACTTGTGTACATTATCGTACATATGTCAAAAGGCTGGGGCGGAGAAAGTTCTGCGGGATTTTCTTTTCCCTGGAAAGCAAGAAGCATTTGAAATCAATAGGCAGGAATTACCAGAAGCAAGAAACAGTTGAAACTGTTTAAGAGAGTTGGCCCTACAAGACTCTAGTAAGCTGTCCTCACTAGACGATCCAATCTTAAGCATTTGATTCCATATGTGAGAGAATTCTCCAGGTAAAGATCATTTGACTAACTTGATGATACAGAATTTGGTGCTAAGAAAACCAAAAGAGCAAATTCAAGGGAGATGGTTCTTTGAGACTCAATCAACTCTCTTAGCTTTCCATCCGTGGTGATTAAAACTATAGTTATGGTGCTGAAATGCATAATTGTATCAATGATTCAATGCAATGGTTTGACAGATCGTCCGGAACTGGAACATATCACCCAATATGTACCAGTATCGTCCATGGATGATAGGTGTCTCATATCACGCCAGTTCAGCCTGTATCGGGGGTGATACACCCATATCAACCATGGATGATGCCGGTAGCGATACTGGGCAATACAATCCCATATCATTGGTGAACAATATGGCCTGGAAAAACCATGATCAATGCTCTTATCGATCCCAATGAATTCACAGCTATCACACATGTTTGCAGCATTGTTCTGTAAATTAGATATTAAATTGTTATAGACATTACATGTATACAGTCTCGAGAAACTAACCATCTGTAGGAACTCATTCCAAGTGTATGATTTAGTTCCATGGGAGGCTGCATCATCTTTCTGTTCCCTTGTCAAGGAGGTAAAGCAGACGATCACTGTCTCAAAGGAAAATAAAAAGGTTAGCAGGAGGGCTTTCCAGCAGTTGCAGCATTAGTGAAACGACTTTTCTGGTCATGACTGCTCACATTTCAGGCGTCCGGCAGATACGCAGTTGGAATTTAGGAGCTGCAAATAAAAGTTAGAAGGGCCCATCAGTAGTGCTCAATAGTAGACTAACTGGAATATATTCCAAATGAAAGGCGGGTACAAAAATAGATCAAATATTCAGTTCTCACTTCTTTCACTTTCTTATCCTGGACAAAAACATAATCAATTTCAGCATGTTGTAGTATGAAATCAACAGCTCCTGGCCCTGTTAACAGATAGAGTCTGAGACATTTTGGGAGATTGTTTGAAAGAACGATGAAGCAGAATAAAGGATGAAGCAGCAAAATACGTAAATAGATAAGATTACCACGTTAAATATTTCAGTGCAGTGATTTATTTTGAAGAGTAATGAAACTGAAGTATATAAAATTACATCAGAGAGCCATTAAGGAATGAATTACCGAGCGTATCATAGAGAGGAACACATATTAGACTGTGGCCATTGCAAGCCTGCCATAGGGTCCGAACCAACCATTCAATAAACATATAAAATAAATAAATAAACACAGCTCTGGCAATTTAAGCTGGTCACAGTGCATAGTTCTTCATTCTGATGGTTGGGCAAGTAGAATGAGATAGTAGAAAACAATGTGATAGAAGAAAGCAAACAGAATCTTAAGGAACAATAGCGTGTGATTATAATGGAGTACTGAAGAAAAATATAAGATTCATTTCCACACAAACCTCCATAGCCACAACCCATTGAGGGCAGTTTGATCCATAAATTCCAATACGGGAACCCTATTACAGAAGGAAAACATTTAGATGAATCCAAAAATAAATTATTCGAAGGAGAATTACAAGAACGATAGCAAATCTGTGTGCTCACACGTTCAGCACCCAATGTTCGCAGGGCAGAACCGACATGCAGAACTTCCTCGTAAACTTCCTTGTATGTTTTCCACAAATAATGCCCTGCCTAAAAATCCAAACAAAGTTAATAGAGAACCGACACAAAAGAAGAAGAAAATGCTTGAAAGGAATTCTTTTCTTTTCTTGAATGGGTGAGCTTGAAAACATCTTGCTAACCAATTTCTCTAAAGGCTCCCCATACATTACTCTCAAAAGAAAGTTACCTTCCCATCAACAAATTCACGCCATCCAAGCATCCTGTTTCCAGGATACTTCTCTGCAGCAACACTGTCACACAAAAATCAGCCAGAAGCTGTCAATAGCCTACACAAATTAGTTATCAAACAAGAATAAGCAACTGTCTGTCAACTAATCAAAAATTCAAATAACAAACAACAACAATAGTAGTAACAAAGGTACCCAATAAAATAGAAACCATAAATAAAGAGATCCAATAGGGGTCGTTTGGACCTGCGGAACTGTCCATCAAGAACTTGAGTTCCATGGAACTTGAGGGTTCCAGTGTTTGGATGCCCCAAGTTCCATACAACTTGTGTTCCAGCAGGAGTCAAGTTCCATTAAAAACACTCAACAAAAGCTATCTTCTAAAAAGACAGAATGACTCTTTCCACGCCACCAAAATAAAAGGAGAACGAGAATTATTTCAAAACAGCCATACAGCTAGATCATTTCTTCTATTCTCTCTGCAAATGGAAAGAGCTTGATCAACAAGTCCGATGCCGCTAGCCACGTTGAATGATGAATTGCCGCTTGGCCTATCTCTCTCCCTTTAAAATGGGTATCTCCAGCTCACCCACCCGGACGCCATCCAGGCCGCTGCCAGTAGTAGCAACCTCCATCACCTAAAGGTGGCAACCATGGCCACTGCTAGATGTCAACTCACCATCGCAGCTGGTGAATCCAAAAGAAGTACATATCAGCCCCCGGACACCAGCCATCCGGAGTCCCGACTGCCTGCCAATTCAATGGCAGGTGTACAATTGGCAGCCACCAACCGATGGCCGATTCAATTTGCCAGGGTTGCATCCGTTTGTAATGGGTTTTTCCCTTCCCCTTTCAAAGGATGGGAGAAGATGAAGATGAGCCCAACGGACTCCTTTATCATCGGCCTGAGACTAGCCTTTGAGTTCATGGTTTTAAGTAGTAGTTTCAGCATTTCACTCGCACTTTGAGACCGAAACCAGTATAACTTGCCCCTGTTCATTCCATTTTGGTTGTGGAGAGTCATTTTTCTTTGCCAACCGAACCGAAATGACTCAGCCAAGTAGACTTGGCTTCAGATGTTTATTAGAATCATGGGTATATGTCCTACAAGGGTATGTTTTAAGGGCCCTAGACCAATCCCTGTGGGCCCGGCTAGAAAACATTTCTTGCCATGGTCTCCAGCAAACCATAGATCATGCAGGCCTGAGCCCAGTGCAGTACGTGGGCTACAGAAAGTATTGAGTCAATAGACTAATCAGGCCCATTTCCTAGCATTCAGATGAGTACAGGGAACCTGTCATCCAAGCACCACAACTTGAGTCCCATGGAACTCTAGGAGTTGCCAACCAAAAGGCAAAATCCAAGTTCCAGAAACTCTTCTCCCTGGAAGTAAAGTTCCATGGGACTAGATCTTCTCCAGGATCCCCAGTTCCACTCATCCACACAATGCCCTAGCGAAAGGCAGGGAGAATATCAAATCCCTTTCCAGTAATCTTTATTTTCCTTGGCATTTGTATTTCCTTATTAATGAATTTTTTTTTATGATAACAAGATAATTTATACAGATGGGAAGGGAAATTGGCACTTGGGGAGGGGAAAAGACAGAAGAAAGAAAGAAATAACAGGAAGTAAGTTCAAATCATCATCACATCAATGCAGAGGAAAAACCACTCACCTAATAAAGGGGAAAGCTATCTAAGAAATAGCAAAAGATTTGTAGATTTTAAAAAAAAAAAAAAAAACACAGAAAATACAGGACTGACTGTTTTCAGTGTAATTCAAACAATTACCAGAGACTTATTTCTCAGTACCTGAACACATCCCATGAGGTGGCCATGCAAGGGTCTGGCGGCGGAAACTCATTCTTCGCCAATGGATTCCGGTAGACAGGACCAACCGAGGGCTGCCCATCTTGCCCTTCCCTTCCACTCTCCACCTCCACAGCAAAAACCGTCATCATCCTCTCCAAGTATCAACCACCCTGCAGAACAACCCAAAGCACACCGCACATCCTTAATAAAGAACCATGTGAGAAGGCTCAAACAAAGGTCATGACCTCTCTTAAAGCATTGATGAATACTGATGGGAGGAAAGAAAACCCCCCAGAGAGAAACAGACATGGACTTGCATGCTGAAAAGTTTTAAAAAGTATAAATTCAACCACAAAGTCTGGATGACATGACCCACATAAAGACATCAAGAGAAAAAAGCAATGCAAGCATGGGGAAAAAATAGATACAGATGAACTGCAAAAATAAAAATAAAAACACGGCTAGTACACACACACACACACACACAAACACACACACACACAAAAAAAAAACACCTAAGCAATTAATAAAAATTACAGATCCAACCAGATTGAGAAAACAGTCGATATATCTTTCTTTAAAACATAAGAAAATCGTCCGATCACATCAACGCTAAGAACTCAAAATTGATGCCTATGAATAAAATAAATTACAGGAGAACCCTGAATTTTAAACAGAAATTGTGAAACCAGCCAAAATTATTTTTAAAAATTCCCAGAAACTATACAACCCACCATTAGCAAAACCATACAAAAATTTCCAAAAATAAGCAAAACTTGAATTATTACCATAAGCCACGGAATCCAATAAAAACAAAACAAACAGAAAATAAAAACTAATAAATAAATAAGTCACAAAACTCCAACTTCCAAAAGAAACCATGTAAGCTATAACCTACTAAAAAATCATATAAACCCATTTCAACAGCAAATATATGATCATTACTACATACATCATGCATGCTATGTGGCACAAAGAAAAACCCTTAATGTCTTGACAGAAACTACATAACCCAACCACAAAATGCAATACAAATGTTATTTTTTTAAGCCCCCACTTCTCAGCAGAAACCACTAACCATCGTGAAAAGTATAAAAATATTCAAATTTTCAAAAAAAAAAAAAAACTGTGAGAATTTAGTAAGAACTGACATGCAAGAATTCATTCCCAGAAGAATCCTACAGACCTAGACAGTCAAACAAAATACATGACCACCCCTCTTCAATACAAGAACCAAAACCCGTTCAATACAAAACCGCAAAAACCAAAACCACCCATTCAACGCCAAATAAAAAAACCACCCAAACCCTAATCTCTAACAAACCCACGTGAGCCACCAGTCACATGAAGTGCAACCCAAAAAGAATTGAAACAATCAAGCAAAAGAGGTCACAGCGTGGTGATCCAGACCGTTGATCCAATGAAATGGAGGGTGCAATCCTATCCATTCAAATCATTCAATCCAAGCCCATCATCTCTCACTGCTGCTTCACCTTTTCCCATCGGTACATCCAAACCCCACTCAATCAAACGGTTAAAACCAACCAATCCAGAGATTCCTGAGACACCCTATATCCACCCTATAGCCCATCAGATCAACGGAATATATCATAAAAACATGGCCCCCAACACGTACAAATTACAAAAGAAGTAGCCGTAGTAGTAGAATAATTCAATCAGGGAGAAAATCAAGACAAAATTCGAATCCCAAAAGTAGTAGTAGCAATAGTAGTAGAAGAAGAAGAAGGGAAATGAGAGAGGCAGATATAGAGAGAGAGAGAGAGAGAGAGAGAGAGAGAGAGAGAAATAAAAGAAAATCCAACCGTTGAATGAAAGAACTGATCCGTTCGTTGTGTGTCTGTGAGAAATGAATTTAAGAAGGAGAAGGAATGAAATGATCGTCATCATCAAATCCAAGAAGAAGATAGCCATCGCTCTTATTCGGGGTAGTTGGATGCAGGTGAGCGCATTCCATTCCATTGGTTTTTTCCTACTTCTTTCGGACCTTTCAACCTTTTTCAGTGTGCCCGTTCGACAGAAAGAGATAGGAGAGACCAAATGCCGCGAGCGGATCAGGTGTGACCCGGGAACACTGGAGTGGGTGTTTCCCTCATTGTGGGGCCCACATTGATGTATTATTTTGTATATCCATGCCGTCCATCCGTTTATTCAGATTATTTTAGTGCATAAGCCCAAAAATAAAGAAGATCTAAATATCAATTAGACCACACCAAGGGAAACATAGTTGATTGAACGCCCACCATTAGAAAAATCACAAGCTGCTCAGCTTGATCCAAAACTTTCTGTGGCCCCGCAAATAAAGTTTTAACGATGGGCATTCAATCTCTACTGTGTGGTCCACTTAAGATTTGGATTTGATTCGTTGTTGGAAATATGCCCTCAACTAAGCCATAACACTAATGTCTCAAAGTTATTGACATTTGAATAAACTTATTTATTTCAAATAAGTTGCTTATCTACTATTGTAGGTCAAAAAAACTAAATTATTTGGTGGTATCCAAACAGTCCTTTATCGGCCTCATTTCTCAGCTCATGTCTTGTTGTACGCAGCCATTAGCTATTAAGCGGTGCTTTGTAGATCCCACCAAAATGTATGTATTTCATCAATGTTATCCATTTATTTTTATTTTTTTATAAAATGAATTTGATCCAAATCTTATGTGACTACACTATAATAAAAAAAAAAAAATTTAAATAATAATAAATAACAGTGATTGAATGCCTATTATTAAAAAATTCTTAAGGGCCATAAAAGTTTTGGATAAAGTTGACAGCGGTGCCTTTCATTCATCCAAATTTTGTAACTTAATCAACGGGTTGGATGGAAAATAAATATTATAGTGGACACTGCAAAGTTTTTAATGGTAGTCGTTTAATTACCATTGTTTTCTTACGATTAGGTCCATTTGAAATTTAGATTTGTCTCAATATTTTGGCTTACCCTAAAATAAATTTTTTTTTTAAAAATGAATGGATCGAGTGGATGAAACCCATACATCATTGTGGGCCCTACACTGCACCGACCAATTAATAACTAGGGCAATTGACAAAGTCAATAGGCAACCTGCGTTCATTTTTTGCTAGCTAAGTCTAATCCAAGGGGTATGGTTGACTAGCAATAGTGGTAAAGGAGAGAGAGTTCAGCTGTGCCAACTCAGTTGCTGTGTTCACCCAAGTTCTACTCCACTTAAATCAGTTGATTGAGTCCACCCCTTCACTTGAATTGGAAGCGGATTCCGTCCCACTCCTGCCTCTCTCTAGTAAAGAATGGGCACATCAGTGTGGGGCCCACCACGATGTATTTATTTATCCATCGCTTTTCTTAGACCATTTTAAGGTATTTTAATGTGCACATATAAGCCCAAAATTAAGACAAATCCAATGCTCAAGTGGACCACACCAAAGTCGACTCTTGAATTTAATGCAACTTGAGCTTACTATTTGATGTGGTCCACCTGAGCTTTGGATTGACCTCATTTTTGAGCTCATACCTTAAAATGATTTGAGAGAAGGGATAGATGGCGTGGATAAATAGTAACATCACAGAGGGCCCCTACATAGATTTGCCCATTCCTTGCTAGATCCAGACAACCAATGTAATCCACTTCCACTCTAATTATAGTGTCATTGGGTGCTCCCAAGTAGAGGTGGGCACCAGACAACTTGATTTGGCTAACTCGACTCATCTAACTCATTCAGATTTGACTTGACCTGAACTGAATGGGTGAGTCAGTCCAAACCGAGTAAGTTTCTCCCAATCCGAACTCAAATCAAGTTGAGTTCGAGTTACCCAGTGACTCGACTCAAAACTCGATTTGGTTAGACTCGAATCGATCTGAAACCCGATTCGACCCGACTCTCTAACCCCACCCGCCGCACCCTACCTCGACCCGATCACAAACTCTCTCTCTCCCTCCTCATCTTCCTCCTCCTCCTCTCTCTCCTCTCCACTCCATCCCTCTTCTTCCAAGCTTGGCAATCACCCACCACCATCACCGTCCTCCTCCTCTTTCTCCTCCCCACTCCCTCCCTCCCTCATCTCTCAATCTGACTCAGTGCCAACTCAACCCAACTCAGTTCTTCTAACCGAATCAGACTCAATCTGGATCCATCCAGGCCTGATCGAACTCGGATCGAGTTAGGCATGCTGGACTCGGTATCGAGTTAGATCGAGTTCAGGTCAGGCTTATTTCAAAACCAGATCAAGTCAAGTCAACCCTAACTCGGTCTGACTCGACTCGATGCCCAGCTCTACTTCTAAGTCGTGAATGAGTTTTAAAATCATGATCAAGAGGAAATTGGAATAGTCTATTTCACCTATTTTACAAACATTTAAATCACCGAAGTGCTTTTGAGAGCCTTATATCATCCATGTGAAATCTACTTCCTCCATTTGTTAGTCGCCCGTCTACTTATTATATGTACAAAAGATCAGCCGATAAAATTTTTAAATGGACCTCACCAATCGAAACAATATAAAATTGTTATTAAAACATTTAAGTTATTTGGTGAGCATTTTATGTGAATAAGTTTAATGAAAGATGCACACCATATCACTCCACATACAAGCCTTTGATTAATGTCCAGCTCCACTGTTCCTGTAGTGTGGCCCACCCAAGTTATCCATCTACCTTATTTATGAACCCAACTAATAGACGAACTGGATTTCACATGCCTCAAAAAGCAGTCAAAGAATCGGTTTTGGTGAGACACAGGAAACAAGGAGCAAAGCCGAAGCGGATTGCGTACTACCCTGACCCGACTGTATCTAGCCACTAATGTGCAGTATCGATGTTGTTCATCTCTTTTCTCATGTAATTTTAAGGTAGAAGTACAAAAAAGAAAGGATCAACCTCTCAAATAAACCCCACCACTGATAAATATTGCATTTAATGCTACATACCTTTGATACAACCAAGGACAGATAACGCTAGGCCCGCTTAGGGCCCATTTGGCCGGGTGGATTGGAAGGTATTGAATGGTATTAGGGTGGATGGCATGGATTTCTAGGTAATGATGGTGTTGTCAGTGGATTGTCTTGAGATCCATGGGATTGCTATATCCTTGGATTGCTATATAAGTCTGTTTGGCACGCCCGGCCAATCCAGCGGTTAAACCTCTGCATCCCTTCCAATCCCTTGAACCAAACACATCCCAGGTAAATTTGAAAGGAATAGGGTGGATTAGATGGGATTTAAAGGTAATGATGATGTTATCAGTAGATTGCCATAAGATTCATGGGTTTGGGATCAGATCACTCACTCTGTTTGGCACGCCCGGCCAATCTGGGATTTAACTTTCCATCCCTTCCAATACCATCCAGTCCCTTCCAATCCGATCAGCCAAACGGGCTCTTAGAGGACTTGCCCATACGTAACTAGAGATGCATTGGTAGAATATTTAAATTGTGAAGACAAGCATGTTTGAAAGTAGTTTGGTTAAACACTTCTTATAAACCAGACAAATCATATCACACGACCGTTCAACGAGTTAAATGCTTCTGGTTAGACAGTCGGATTCGGTCAGACTGGGAAATTCATTGGCCGACCACAGGATTATTAGAGAGGTCCCCACCAACATTCTAAAAAGACTGTGTCAGGCAGATGACGTGGCGTCAGCCTGACCGAATCCGCTCCCAACAATCACAGCGGTTAATTCTAACCACTTGATTTTTCTTCACCCTGCTTACGAAGCCTGTTGAAAGAGGAGTCATTTGCGACGTGGATTTACTGCAACAAACGGTTGTAGAAAATCCGTGCAATTAAAAAAAATCATGTGGCCCTCAGTGATGTCTGCACGACATCCATTCCATCCATCAGTTGAGCAATCCAACGTGAGGGCATGGGCCCAAAATTTCAGAGAGATCCAAAACCCAACTGATCCGTACCACAAAAAACAATGTGGAACGGTATACTTACCGTTGAAATTTTGAAACCTTCGTGGGGCCCATCGAGGTCTTTATTTGCCATCCGACCTGTTCATAAGACGAGTCCCATCAGGATGAAGGGAAAACATAAATATCGGCATAATCGAAGACCTCCGTCGGCGAAGGAGGTTTCAACGGTGGTGGTCGTATTTTCCTTGGCGTGGCCTACTCAAGTTTTAGATCTATCTCATTTTTTGGCCTCAAAACCTAACGTGTGTTGGATCGACTCATTGACGCAGTGGATCTCACATCAGAGTGGCCCCACATCGTTTTTTTTTTTTGCACGTGCTGTAGAACTTCGCGTCAGATTCGGACCGATTCGTGGACCCAGTTTCAGATTTAAAACAGAGGAGTTATTACATGATACTCAGGTTGCCTATGACTTTTGATATGCAGGCACTCAGAAATCGTACACGTGGCATATGTTAGCTCAAATAAAACCTAATAAATTGCACGGGGCCACTGTTCATCAAGGCGCCAATCCCGAGATCAGATTGGTTGAACAATCGTAGCCTCTGATTCGTGGATTGTTCGTGAAAACAGGACCATTGGATTTTATTTTTTTCATTTTTCACCGTCCAATAAACATCCACGAATCTGATAGTTAGATAAATCCTTCTTTTTTTTTTCCTCTCACACACCAGACACACAACCACCCACGCACGCTGTAGTGGGATTTCACCACCTATGGATATCGATCCCACGTGTTGAAACCCTTTGGGCGGGTTTGGTCCTTGGAATTGAATGGTATTAAATTGTATTAGATGGGATTAATATTATTATTTGCTAATGATTGCATGTCTGGCAATACCATGATATTGTACGCATCGAGTCCCAAAATTTATGCCAAAGAAAACACGGGATAAAGCCAAATCATGTTTGGTGGAACATGGAATTGTAATCATTGGTCTAAATTCTCAATGATTGTCATTCACTTGTACACATATATAACCATAATGTTACGGGTAAACAATGTATATGGATGGACGGCATGGATAAAAATATGCATCAATGTGGGGCCCACATGTATAGTAGATTTCAAAATTCATGAAAATCTTGCATGGGACTAAATGAAATTTCATGATATTTCCATCCCACCTAATCCTAACTTTGCTCATCCTCTTCAAATGCAAGAAGGAACTGCACGAGACCAAATGCAATTCCATCTCACCTAATCTCATCTAATACCATGTGCCAAACGCTCTGCATTTGGTCCCGTGCCAATTCTACTGAATGTTAGGGAAGATTGGATAAGCTTGGAATTAGATAGGATGGAATTGCATCTAACAAGTTGTGTAGGTCCCACCATGATGTGTGGGCTATATCCACACCGTTCACCAATTTTTTTTAGATTATTTTAGAGCGTGTGCCAAAAAATCAGGTAGATCTAAAGCTCAAGTGGACCCCACCATAGAAAGCAGTGGGGATTGAATACCTACTATTGAAAACTTCTTTGAAGCCACATAAGTTTTGGATCTACCTCATTTTTAGGCCCATGCTATAAAATGAGGTTACAAAACAAATGAACGGTTTGGATATAACACGCGTTATTTTCAATAGTTTCAAATGATGGTGGGTATATCCATCCAATGTACCACCGTATTACAAATATATTATGGAATTAAGGTTATCCTAGGTACGACCATCCCTGCCATGATGCAATAATTATTTAATACCATCCCACCTTAAACTTCCCAATACCATGCGTCAGACACATCCTACTGAGGTAAGGACAACCCAATAGCAGTTCTTTTCCTTCATTTCAGGATCCAGGGTACCGCCTTGGCTACCTAAATGCCACGTGTCCAATTCCTAAGTAATGTCTATGTGCCTGCGCATCATGCACACCCTCTGCCAGAGTATCAATTTTTTATCTGGAAGCTGATCTTTAAAAAATAAAATATCTATAGACCATTCAACCTGGCATATGTCCTTTGTATATTGAAAGAGCCCATGGAAAAGCTCAAGGTTGCGGGACGTTAGAGTAACTGTTGAAGTGGTGTCACCAAGTTACGTGAGCCCCACCATGATGTATGTATTGTATCCACGCAGATTTATCCATTTGTAGAGATAATTTTAAATCATGAGCTAAAAAATGAGTCAAGATCCAAAGCTCGAATGGACCCATCACAGAAAACGGGGGGAGAGTGATGCCCACGGTTGAAATTTTCTTAGGATCCACTATAATGTTTATTCGAGATTCAACCTTTGTATAAGTTAACACAGACATGAACGAAGCTAAAACACAAATATAAGCTTGATCCGAAAATTCCATGGCTTCTAGAAGTTTTTAATAGTAAGCATTTAATCATCACTATTTTTTGTGGTGGGGTCCACTAAAACTTTGGATCTGACTCATTCTTTGGTTCATGTCCTGAAATGATCTATCTAAATAGGTAGACGGTTTTGATACAACACATACATTATGGTGGAGCCCACGGAACTTACTGACGTCACTTCGGTAGCAAGTCTCACTACTCAACCTGTCATTAGCTAATTCGCGTCCCTCTGAGATCCAAGTCGTTTAGCTTAAAAATCAGGTTATCCATTGATCAATCAGGTGGGTAATGGTTTATTCAAATGGACGGTTATTAAATAACTTGGCTAAGCTTTCCAGCGCTCTCCATTTTTTCTGGTATTTGTTGTGGGCATGACGAGCCGACCAGCCTAACATTTTGGGCAGAGGCATCTATATGGAGGGACCCACCTCATGTGGGCCACAGCTTATGAAACAAATGGATGGACAAAAGAACTAGCTAAAAAATTCTAAACCGTCCATTAGTTCCTAATACTGTGATCTAGATTTTTGGGCCATTGGATGTACACCTGGTCAGCAGCTTGGATCGGATATATGAAGTGGCGTGCAGATGGCTTAGGAAACATCTCTTTTTCTTCTTGTTTTTTTTTTCTTCTTCTTTTTTTTTTAAAAAAAAAAATTTCTCGATCGCTGGAGTTAGGAATATCTGTTCCTGATGCGTACGGAAACAGATAAACGAGGATGCGAAATGCACGGGAATTTTCTACAGCTCTTGCGGGGAGCCAGTGAAACAAAAAGATCCATGGCCCACCGTCATGTGTATGCAATGTCCACTTCGGTCATAAATTAAAATTAATGCGGATTCAAAATTCAAGTGGGCCGCTGAGTATCTCACTAAGGTTAGCGTACTGAGTAAACTCTGGTCCGCCATGATTTATGTATCTGATCCGCTCCGTCCATCAATTTTATTAGTTAATTTTAGGGCCTTAACCAAAAAATAAAGTATATAGAAGGTTCAAATGGACCACAACACATGAAAAAGTTGAATCGAACATCTACCATTGAAAAATTCTTGGGGGCCACAGAAGTTTTGGATCAAGTTTATATCTGTGTTTTCCCTTCATCCATGTTTTTATGATTTTATGAAAGGTTGGATGACAAATAAACATTACTATGGGGCCTAGAAAGGTTTCAATGGTGGAAATCGTTATCCCTAATGTTTATTGCGGTACGATCACACTTAATCTTTAGATATGCTTCAATTTTGGGCTCAACCCCTTAAATTAAATCAAAAAATAGATGGACAGTTAAATTAAATGGAAAAACGGATGGACAGTGTAGATAGACCACATACATTCAAGGTGGGACCAACTGGTTTACTCCGTGCCATAAGAGCATACGGAGTAACTCAGTAAGCAATCTGATTTCATAGGTAAAAGTGGGGATGCCAGTGCAGACCAATTAAGCCCCACTTAAGATTTTAATCAGATTGAAATTTGGGTTTTTCCTGCATGGTTGTTGGAATCACCTTATGTATGGTTATAAACGCCTTCAAAGGTTTCAGTGGTGGGTGCTCATCATAGGGGTGTACATCGAGTCGAACGAGTCGAGCTGGCCTGAGCTTGAACTCGGCTCGGCCACTGGCTGACCTCAACTCGAAATCGGCTCGGCTCGGTTGGATAAGCGGCTCGGGCCAGCTCGGGCTGAGTTCGAGCCAAGTTCGCCATTAAGGCATTTTCACAAACACCTGAACTACAACTTCAAAAGGAATAAACTAGTTTCGGAAGAATCTTTTGGAAATTAATAATAAATGAGGTGATAGTACCTATGGGTGGAATGGAACAAAAGGATTTTCTGCAACTCTAGAAGTTCGGCTAGAATGATTTTCAACAAGATTTTCTGCTTACACTAGTGTAGGTAAGCAAGTGGAGTTAAACAACGTACCCATTTCTCTCCTATATGAGAAATATGATAAATCAATAGGTGGGAGAACGAAGACAGTCAAGATGGTGAATAGATGGCAACCACCTCTGAAGGCTACTTTAAGCTCAACTTTGACAATAGTTCCATTGTGGCGGCATTATAAGAAAAAGTATTGGTGAGGCTTTGGTTGAGATCTCCGAGCCGTTGGGCTTGAGCAACTCCAATTTTGCTGCAGTAGCAGCATTATTTCAAAGATCAAAGTTGGGAGCGCTGAAAACATTGAATACCTGCCATTGAAAACTTCTCTGGGGCACATAATTTTTGGATCTGCCTCATTTTTAGGCCCATGCCATAAAATGTGGTTATAAAACAGATAAACGATTTGGATATAACATGTGTTATTCTCAATAGTTTCAAATGATGATGGGTATATCCATTCAATATACCACTGTATTATAAATATAGCATCAATTAAGCGTATCCATGGTAAGGGGGGCAGTCCCTGCCCTATGTAATAATTACTTCTATTTTTTTTTTTTTAATCCCATCCACCTAATCCTTCTCAATGCCATGCGCCAAACACCCCCTAAGTGAATATATCACAAAACATGAAGCAGTGGGGTTTAAAGCATTAAGTTTGAAAATTTCATGGGGTTGCAAAAGCTTCACGCCAAGCTGATATTTATGTTTTCCTTTGTGCATGTCAATGTGAACTCATGAACAGGTTGATTGGATGGCAAATAAACAACATGGCGAGCCTTAGAAAGTTTTCAACGGTGAGATTTCAATCATTGCTGCTTTGTGTGGTTTGGTTAACTTGTGTCTTAGACCGTTCTCTCTTTTGAGCTCATGCATGCTCTAAAATGATATGTTAAAATAGATTGACGGTATAGATCAAATATATATATCATGGTGGGCCCCATAGAGTTCCCCCTAAATTTAAGCTGTGATGTTCCATCAACTGTACACGTGGCATGCAAGTAAGTTGATCAAGTCCGTCTAAAATCCAATCGTTGACTATTTTATCTTTAATCGTTAATTTAACTGACACTGACAGCCAATCATCAACCCGATTTTTGTGCTACAATCAATCAGTGATACATCAATTTTTTAACGGTCTGGATTGACTTAGGTATATGTTACTTGTACGGTGTTGAGACGTTACCGTGCGTGCAACTATAGCTGTTGTCTCCTCCTCTCTTTTAAAATAGTTTTGCCAAGTCAACGGTCACACCTACAAACGGCCACATGCCAAAATGACACATCTAGAGACATCAGAACCGTACATCAGGTGGTACCTATACATTCTACACCCAGATGCTGTGCTTTTTGTTTTATGATAAATCAAGAACGGGCTAGATTTTCTACAGTTCCAGAGAATGAGCTTATTATAGAAACTTGCAGCTGGGCTATCCAAGAGGAACTTAGATGGTGTAGCGTAGCACTTTGTGGACCCCACCATAATGTATGTGTTTCATCCATACTGTCAATTCATTTTTGATATGCATGTTCCAAAAAACGAGCCAGATCCAAATCTCAGGTGGACCGCACCATAGAAAAGAGTTGTGATTTAGCACTAACCATTAAAAATTTCCTAATGACCCACTGTAGTTTCTATTTGCCATCCAACCTGTTGATCATGTTACTCTAGATAAAGTTAAAACACAAATATCAACATGATCCTAAACTTATGTGGCCTTCTAAAAGTTTTCAATAAAGGCATTCAATCACGATTGTCTTTCTATGGTATGATTCACCTCGTATTTAAATCAGCTTTTATTAATGGGTCATGCCCTTAAATAAGCTAATAAAATAGACAATAAGTACGGATTAAACACATACATCGTGGCGGGGCATATAAAGTTTTCCAAGACCTCAAGTGTTGAAACGAGGTATCTCCACTCAGTCCGCCAGTTGAGCTATGGATCTGAGTGTAACCCTTAACATTAGTTATCACTACTTTCAAATATGCTTAGTCTTACTCATTAATTACGGCAACACGTGGTTCAATCAAATCTTTTTCTACAAAGATTTTAACCTTACATATGACGCTCCTACCTCATCAAATCGTCTCCATCTAGTGGGTACTTCGGTAGAATATAACACTACATGAATGGTGTCCTAAAATAGACTGCAAGATTCAACATGAGAAACTGATGGCTAGGATCATCCATTCCGTGTGATTTTTAACGCCACGCTGAATGGACGGATCAGATACATCTATTAACATAGCATGTGTCATCTTCCTTATCTAGATTGTAGTGGGTCCGATGAATCTGCGAAAAAGACATCACGACGGAAGGTGAAGCTAACTACTAAAGCGGTTGACACAGGAACTGAAATTAAAGGCCCCCAACAGTCTCCGGACCCACAGAGCTGGAGGGCCGTTGGGCACGGGATGTTCCTGAAGTCGGAAGCTGAGTGGGGCCTACGGAGATGCTCTTAATAAATCTACTCCGTCTATCAGTTTTGCAAGACTATAATAGTGTAGGAATATAAAAATCAGGCAGATCCAAAACTTATGTGGGATACATGACATGAAACAGTGGGAAGTCAAATTTCTACCGTTGAAATCTTCCTAAAGCCAATTATGAATTTTATATGCTATCCAAACCGTTCAAAGTCTCTTTAACAGTTAGATAAACTGTACGCACAGGAAAAATGTCATCCAAATAAAGAAATTATGTAGACCCCACAAAGATTCCCACGGTGGGTGCTCAAAAGCTGCCGTTTGGTACGTGGGTTAAGACTCAAATACTGTATAAATCTTAAAAGACTAAGATTAAAGAATTCACGTGCTGATGATCCAAGAAAATCATGTGAGAAATGGAGAGAATTGAAGATTTGAAGGTATGAACCACGTGTTGCTGACTATTATTATCTGTCATGAGTTTTTTATCAGTCTATTTTATTATTCTCTACTATTGTTGCCTTGCAAAACTGATTGACAGAGTGGATTTACGACGGTCTTATCTATGGGCCCCACACAGCTTCCGGGAACTTGAAGTGACCCGGTTAGGTAATATGCTAATTCGACACATAAACAGAGTTGGGTGGACGCGGATTAGCTGCTGACTGGTTCATAATGTATGTGTTGTATTCACATCATTCATCCATTTTGAGAGATCATTTTAGATCATGAGCCAAAAAAGAGGCGGATCCAAAATTAAAGTGAACCCTACCGTTGATTCCTTTTTAGGGCCACTATGATGGTTATTTGAGGTCCAACCTATCTATAAGTCAACAAATACATGGACGAAGGAAAAATACAAATATCAGCTTGATTGAAAACTTTTGTGTACCTCAAGAAATTTTCAATGGTAGGTGTTCAATTCCTACTGTGTTTCCATGGTGGGGTCCACTTGAGATTTGGATCTCTCTCAATCTTTGGGTCATACCCTAAAATAGTCACTCCAAATGGATGGACGGTGTGGATACAACACGTACATCATAGTAGGGCCAAAGCAACCGGTGACATCACTTCAGTAGCCACTGCTAGTGCTTACACGGACCACTACGTCTTGGCTAAGTGTAGCCGTCCGTTCTTCGGCAACGCTCCTATCCATCATCCCCACCAGCAATCCAAACCATCCATCCACCCCCATCGATTCAATCCATCGGTGGCCATTCAAGCTGTGATTGCATCTAGGCAACCCAAAGCTCCATGTGGCCCACCACGATGTTTGTGTTATATATATCCACTCGAGCCATCCGTTTCGTCAGCTCATGAGCCCAAGTGAGCCATCTCATAATAAACAGTGGGGATGGAGACACTCTCACCATTGAAACCTTCCTGTGTGGCCCACCATGATGTGGGCCCCACAGAGCTATGGATTAGGGGGGGAGGAGGACAGTAAATGAGGTGCGTTCCACGTCAACGTGATATTAGTTGAAACTTAAGAGGATTGGGGTCCATGTATCCGCTGGGAGCTCAACCACTGTATATGTGTCATTAATGAACTTCGACCCTGACCGTTCGAATACTGGGGCCCACCATTATGAGGACAAAACCCAATAATTACACTGACCTGATTATTTTAATTGTATGTTTGCTTGCCATTAAACGGTTGGTTTTAAAGGCTGTGGTCCAGTGGTCTGTACTTCCTGCGGTCAGAATCTAGGTGGGGCCCACCATGATGCTTGTGTGAAATTCATCATGTCCATCCATTTTGAAAGTTGGGACATGAGCCCAAAAATGAGGCAATACAAAATTAAAGAGTTATAAAAAAAAGTAGGTGGAGAAACATGTACAGTTGAAACTTTCTTGGCCCACCATGATGTTCGTATACTAACTTTTTTTTTTTGTGTACTTTTCTTTTCTGATTATATAGAGGATTTGGTATAAAGTATTTCGTTAATTTAAATGAGATTTTTTAGATAAGTGAGAAAGAGATAAGTATTGTATTTTTATTTATTTTGTTTTTAATAAAAAAGAAAAAATTATTTATCTTGTTTTTAATGAAATAAAAAGATGTGTTGTTGTTTCATTGAGTATGTGTATTATTGA
Organism: Magnolia changhungtana; assembly: GCA_030180095.1. Classification (NCBI taxonomy): domain Eukaryota; kingdom Viridiplantae; phylum Streptophyta; class Magnoliopsida; order Magnoliales; family Magnoliaceae; genus Magnolia; species Magnolia changhungtana. The sequence continues at coordinate 7,000,992 of JASAUF010000378.1, forward strand.
ACATTATGCTTCTTATCATTTATTTGGGTTTAGCCTTTTTAACTTTTTGTTTGGATAATTTTATTTATGTTTTGGCCTCGCCTATGTTAATTATATACTATGTGCGGGTGTTTTTCTATAATACTAAAAACACAAAAATATTAGCTTAATCCAAAACTTATTAATCGCCATGAATGTTTCACTAATGAACATCCAATATGATTTGGATGGACATTGAGATTTCTCCAAAACATTTTGGTGGGCCCCACCTAGCTTTTAACTATAGTAGCTTTCTCTATGAGCCCAAAAACATCCAAGCAAATTGCCTGGGATAGGTCAGGAGGGACATCCCTGGTGACCCCATATTGTGAGCAGGGCTATCAATGAGTATGGTTGTACATGATCCGAGTTAGCTCTTTTAGCTAGCTCAACTCGAATCGACTTTGAAAAAGTTAGATTTGACTTAGTTTGAAACTGAGTTCGAGCCGAATTGAGCTTGTTTTTTTAGCTTGAAAAAATTTTGAACCAAGTTTGAGTTTGCCTGATCTCGACTCGAACCCAACTCAAATTGAACTCAGATCGAACCAGTTCGATGACTCGATTACTTTGATATTAATGTTACTCACCAAGTGTTTGATAAAATGACTCAACAAAGTGCCGGCTGGTGGCAAAGAAGGTATGTATATGAAAAAAAAAAAAGGTGTTTGATAAAATACTTGTAAACAACTACCGCTATTTTACATACAGTAAGAAATTGAAAGTGCACTTTATGTGTTTGTGAAAATGTCGTACAGGCTTGATCTTGGCTTGAACTCGGCTCAAACTAGCTCGAGTTGCTGACTAAACCAAGTTGAGTTGGCCAGTCAGGCTCGAGGACCGAGCTGAGCTGAGTTCAAGCTAGGGTTAGCTAGTGGCCGAGCCGAGTCAAGCTGTGTCAAGCTTAACTTGTGTACGCCTCTATCAATGATCTAAGAAAATCAAATTTTTGAATAGTCATAGCCTTAAATATCTCAAACTCAACCCAAGCGTGGCTATTGACTACCCTAGTTGTGGAATATGATAGGCCACCTGAGATGGGTTTGTTAAGCATACACTATTCAATGAAGCAACTTTTAAAGGTTCTTTGTGCGGCCCTATCTCGAACAGGAGTGGATTAGGTGTTACCCAGGTAACATCTTAGCCAGTGTTATCCTTACCATGGGGCCCACCTTGACGATGCGTTGTATATCCACGTCATCCATATGATTTTCCAACTCATTTTAAGATGTCGGTCCCAAAAAATAAACATATCCAAATATAAGGTGGAACACAATAGGAAATAGTGGTTGTTGAACACCCACCATGATAAATAAATAAATAACTTCGTAAGGCTCACCATAAGAAGATCCGTAATGTTTATTTGCCATACAAACCCTTATAAGGTCAATCAAACTTAGATGGAGGGAAAATACAAAGATCAACTTAATCTGAAACTTTTGTGGCCTTGAATTTTTGTTTTTTAAAAGATCATTCACCACCTTTTCCAATGGTATCGTCCAACAAAGATTTGTATTAGCTAAAGTTTTGGAAGCACATCATAAAATGAGCATAAAAAACGGATGGGCGGCGTGGATATACAACACATTCATCTCCTGAATAATACTTTCTAGTACTTACAATTCGGACACTTTAGGTGAAATCAAAATTCTTAGGGGTCGTTTGGCACCATGGATTTGGGAGGATTTGAGGGGGTTTCAAATCTCCTTATTGTTTGGTAGCATAAAGTAACCGAGGGGGGGGGGGGGGAGATCCCCTTATTGTTTGGTAGCATATCCCCTTATTGTTTGGTAGCATAAAGTAATCAGGGAATTCAAATCCCCTCAAAAGAGGGGGTTTGAAATCCACCGTGAGAGCTTGGATCACACCTAAAATCATTTCAATAGTTACATATGTAACATGTGTGTCACCGTACTATTATTCTATTGGGCACATGGCCCACTAATGATATCCAAAAACAATTAGATTATTAATGGCATCACCATTGATTACTTTAATATGATGATCAACACCGTCCAAACATTGTCCATGTAAATCAACGGTTAAAAATCGTTGGTTAGCACTTGGATGTGATCTTGTGTTTGTGGCCCATTTGAGACTTGGAAAGTCATCATTTTCAGGAAAATTATATATTTCTGCGGGACTTATTACAACCATTATGTCAAAAATTACATAAGTTCACTAATTAGAGATATTAAAGTTGATTTGGTAATTAAATTCAAACCCCTGCAAATATACTATGAATAAACTACTTTTGGATTAAAGTTGATTCTCAATCCATGGTGCCAAACACAACAAAAGGATTTCAAATCCAGGGGGTTCCGAATCCATGGTTTCAAATCCATGCTCCCAAACAGGCCCTCAGGAAATTTTATGTAAAAATCCCTTCAATCAATTTTTATTTTGAATCTTATACTAAGTACAATGATTTTCAGAATCTAAAAGTTGGGCCCTTGGTGAAAAGTAATGATATATATATATATATATATATATATATATATATATATATATATATATATATATATATATATATATATATATATATATATATATAGGTGAAATGATTTGTTTTTTTCAATTTACCGTAGGCTCCACATTTGAAACATATACATGATGCTTTTTAATTAGGTCATATTAAGGCCATCAAGATTCCAAAGTTATAAAGGATTCATGTACTTTTTAGTCATATGCAATTAGTTGAAAAAAGTACCATATGGACTTGTTAGAAGAGGGACTCACATTGAAAAGGGAAAATTTTTTATTTTATTCAGAAAATCATTTATGATATTTTTTATGTTTGGAATTTTAGTCATTGTAAGAATAGAGTTGGGGCAATGTTGTGATGATCTAAACCCTCTATATAACGACCTCAACATGGATGACTTGTGACTGGAAGATCTTGGCAAAACAATGGTTAAAAGAGACAGTTCATGTTAGAGGAAAAGACTTGAATGATGGAAGGTGAGAAATATTTCAATTTGATAGGTTTCTGTTTTATTTGGCATCTTAATCTACTATGAGACTCATCATATAAATCGTTTGGATAATCAAAATTGTTGCGCAGCACGCCAACAACACAGTAAGCCTGGATCCAATCTTGGGCCTCACCCACAAATGATAAACAGGAAGAAGTATAAACTAGAAAGGAATAAAAGCATTCAAACAAACCACAAGACAAGATATACGTGGAAAAACCCCAAACTAGGGTAAAAAATCACGGATGCAAAATTCCACTATGAAGAGAAACGAAGATTACAAGGCAATATACTAACCTCTCCCTTGGAAGTATAGAGAAAATCCTTTGCCCACACCTTAGAATAATTTTCTAATATTCACCTTAACCCTAGAATAGCCCTAAGGACTCCAATTTATAGTTTTGGCAACTTCCCTTTCGCATTCCAGTTGCGAAAGGACTTGCGACATGAAATCCACGAAACTCCTTTCGCATCCCAGTTGCGAAAGGACTTGCAACACGAAATCCGCGAAACTCCTTTCGCATCCCAGTTGCGAAAGACTTGTGACACGAAATCCACGCATGTGGCTCCACTTCTCAACAATCTCCCACTTGGAGACACATCGCCATAAACATTTGTCTTCTTTATCCGGAGTGCACCACCTCCCCGTCTTCAAGCTTGAAGACCAATCAAAGCTGAACAGAGCTTCAACTTCTCCCTTGTGACCGCCTTGGTGAGCATATCCGCAGGATTCTCACTTGTATGAATCTTCTCCAGATCAATCAATCCATCTTCCAGTAATGAATGTATGAAGTGATATCTGATGGCAATATGCTTGGTCCTTAAATGAAAAGCTAAATTCTTAGCCAAGTGTATTGCACTCGATTTGTCATTTATGCGACTTATGTCTGCTTGCTTCTTACCCAACTCTTCCATAAAACCTTGCATCTACACTATCTCCTTGCATGCTCTGTAGCCGCAACATATTTTGCTTATGTCGTACTGATAGATACTATCTTTTGTAACTGAGAGACCCAATTGACTGCAGCACTACCCAGAGTAAAAATATAACTTGTAGTGCTTCTTCTGCTGTCGATATCTCCTGCCAAATCTGAATTCACGTAGCCTTGTAACTTGATTTCCGATCCACCATAACACAGCCTTACGTCCTTAGTACCTGCCAAGTACCTAAGGATCTACTTCACAGCTTCCCAATGTTCCTTCCTGGGGTTGTTCATGAACCTGCTAACAACTCCTAGTGCTTGAGCAATGTCTGGCCTCGTGCTCACCATAGCATACATGAGACTCCCAATAGCTGACGCGTATGGAACTTTAGTCATGTAGTCATGTTCCTCCTGCGTCTTTGCACCTTGCTCCTTAGATAGCTTGAAGTGGTTGACTAATGGAGTACTAACCGGCTTAGCACCTCCCATATTGAATCGATCAAGTACTTTGGTTATGTACTCTGCCTGTGATAAAACTAATTTCTTGTTTTTCCTGTCATGCTTTATCCTCATGCCTAGAATTTGTTTTACAGCTCATAAATCATTCATGGCAAATTCTCTAAACAATTATCTTTTGAGATATGAGATGTCCTTTATGCTTGAACCGGCCACAAGCATATCATCAACGTACAGAAGAAGGATGATGTAAGACGTATCAAACTTCTTCAAGTAACAACAGTGGTCTGCATGACATCTTCTAAAACCGTTTCCCGACATGAAAGCTGTCGAACTTCTTGTACCACTGCCTTGGGGCCTGCTTCAGGCCATATAGACTCTTCTTCAGTCTGCACACCTTGTTCTCATTACCTGGTGCCACGTATCCTGTCGGCTGATGCATATATATCTCTTCTTCAAGGTCTCCATGAAGAAAGGTTATCTTAACATCTAACTGTTCTAGATGTAAGTCCTCTGAAGCCACTATACTCAAGACCATACGAATCGAAGACATTTTCACTACCGGTGAAAATATTTTAGTGAAATCGATACCTGCCTTTTTTGAAACCCTTTCACAATCAATCTGACCTTGTACCGTTTTGAACCATTGTGCTCCTCCTTCAGTCTGTAAACCCACTTGTTATGAAGAGCTTTCTTACCCTTGGGTAGAGTGACTAGCTCCCATGTACGATTAGACTTAAGAGAGTCCATCTCATCATCCATAGCCTGCTCCCACTTAACCCGTGTATCTGACTGTAATGCCTCTTCAAAATACTCTGGCTCACCATTATCTGTCAGTAGTAGATAATGTAAGGAGGGTGAGTATTGGACCGTGGGTCTCCTCTCCCGAGTAAACCTCCTCACAACCGGTGTATGCGGCTCTGCCTCATCCTATGGCGCTGTAACACCCATGTCCGGTAACTCTTCCAACTCTACAAATTCCTTTTTTCGGCCTTATTTTTCTGTACACTGTCCTTATACATCACTTTTTCATGAAGACTATGTCCTTGCTTCTAATGATTTTTCTATTTTCTGCATCCCAGAACCCGTAGCCAAAATCATGCTACCCGTAGCCTATAAACGTGCACCTCCTGGATTTCACATCCAACTTGTTTCTGTGCTCTGCATCAATGTGAATATATGAAGTGCAACCGAACACTCTGAGATGTGCAAGGTTCACTTCCTTCCCAGTCCACGCTTCTTCTGGTAGCCCACCATCTAATGGTACTGAGGGACTTCTATTGATGAGATATGCGGCAATATTCACAACATCTGCCCAAAAGGTCTTGGGCAACCCTGCATGTAATCTCATGCTCCTGGCGCACTCAAGGATGATCCTGTTAATGCGCTCAGTCATACCATTCTGTTGTGGTGTCCCTGGAATCGTTTTCTGATGTTTGATTCCATTTGCTGCACAATACTCCTCAAACCACTCTCCCCCATTGTCAGATCTGAGACACTTTATTGTTTTACCTGTCTCATTTTTTACCATAACTTTTCACTTCTTAAATACATTAAATACATCAGATTTATGTTTTAAGAAGTAGACCCACAGTTTTCTACTAGCATCATCAATAAAGGTAACAAAATAACGTGAGCCACCAAGAGATAATACCTATGCCGGTCCCCACACGTCAATATGTACAAGCTCCAACAAATGTGTCTTTGGAGCGCGTCCTGTCTTCTTAAAGCTGACCCTCTTCTGCTTGTCATACACGCAGTCCTCGCAGAATTCTAAGTAAATAGACTTCAGCCCTGGTAGCTTCCCTTTTAACAATAGCACTTTCATCCCTTTCTCACTCATATGTCTCAGCCTCTGATGTCATAACTGCCCATTCACTCCAGTTGATGCGACTACGAGTGAACTATACGATCCTGAAGTCACGTACAAAGTACCTTCCTTTTTACCTCGAAATATTACCAAGGCACTTTTTGTGATCTTCCAGGAGTCACTGGTAAATGTCGTCACATAACCGGTATCGGCCAACTGTCCCACTGAGATCAGATTACGTTTCAAACTCGGTACATGTCTGACATCCTTCAATTTCAAGATCATTCTGTCTTTATGATTTATATGAACATCCCTCTTTCCAACAATATTGCACGGCTCATCATCACTCAGGTAGACTCTCCCAAAGTCACCTGACACATAATCATGCAGAACTTCCTTACACTAAGTGGCATGAAACGAAGCACCCAAGTCTATAACCCAAGACTCATTCCTCACATCAAGAGACAAGATCAACGCCTCTGTGTCGCTCTCCTCAGATAGATTCACTGAATCCTTTCCGCCTTGAGAGCTTCCTTCTTATTTCTTAAGCACCCTGCAATCACGTTTCATGTGCCCCTTCTTGCCGCAATGCCGACACCCGTCTTTGTCTTTCGGTCCCTTGGACTTCTTTCTCGACTTAGAACACTCGTGTTTATTGCCTCCTTTGTTCAGCGATCTTCCTCTTCCTTCAACGTTTAGAGCATTCCCTGAATCCCATGAAACTCCTGATGCCTTCCTTCTAGATTCTTCGCTTCATCAAATTTCAACTTTGTCGACCCTAAAGAATTGCTCACAGCAATCACCAAACCATCCCAACTGTCTGACAAACTAGATAAGATTAATAATGCCCTGACCTCATCCTTAAAAGCAATGTCAACGGATTCCAACTGGCTCGTGACTGTATTAAACTCATTTAGATGTTCTGCCACGCTCCCACCATTTGACATCTTCATGTTGAATAGTTGTTTCATAAGATGAACCTTGTTAGATGTTGAGGGCTTTTCATACATGGTGGCTAGGGCTTCCATTAATTCTTTTGTCGTTTTTACTTTGGATATATTGAAGGCGACGCTCTTAGACAAAGAGAGTCGGATCGTTCCTAAAGCCTTCCTATCCAGTAAAAACCATTCATCATCTGTCATCTTTTCTGGTCTCTTCTCTTTTCCTCCTAGAGGAATATAGAGGTCCTTCTGATACAGATAATCCTCCATCTGCATCTTCCAGAAGGTAAAATTTGAACCATCAAACTTCTCAATTCTAGTTTTCCCATCTTCCGCCATCGCTTCCAATAGAACTAAACCAATAGCTCTAATACCAGTTGTTGCGCAGCACGCCAACAACGCAATGAGATTAGATCCAATCTCAGGCCTCACCCACAAACGATAAACAAGAAGAAATATAAAATAGAAAGGAATAAAAGCATTCAAATAAATCATAAGACAAGATATACGTGAAAAAACTCCAAACTAAGATAAAAAACCATGGATGCAAAATTCCACTATGAAGAGAAACGAAGATTACAAGGCAATATATTAACCTCTCCCTTGGAAGTATAGAGAAAATCTCTTGCCCACACCTTAGAATAATTTCCTAATATTCACCTTAACCCTAGAATAGCCCTAGGGACCCCAATTTATAGTTTTGGCAACTGCCCTTTCGCATCCCAGTTGCGAAAGGACTTACGACACGAAATCCGTGAAACTCCTTTTGTATCCCAGTTGCAAAAGGACTTGCGACACGAAATCCGTGCATCTAGCTCCACTTCTCAACAAAAATAAGGTCTCAAATCCAACTGCTAGTCTCCACTGAAAAATAACAATATCAAATATATTGTAGCAAACGTTCACTAGTTTTGTCGGCCTTGGATTGTATACTGACCTTGCCAAAATGGTCATCCATTGCGAACGAACATGGTGGGGTTTGATTAGGTCATGTGCCACTGTCATAAATGGCCCATTTCAAGTGCGAAGAGCAGATTAGGTGCAGCCCGGGATTAGGTGAGGCTTGGCCTTACTCAAGATGGTGAGGTTATTACCATGGAGCCTGCCTTTATCTATATATTCTATATCCACCTCGTCTATTTGATTTTCCAAATCATTTTAGGGCATGGGCTTGAAAAGGAAGCACCTTCAAATCTCAAGTGAACCATATTATAGAAAACTGTAGTAATGGAACACTATCATTAGAAACTTCCTGTAACCCACCTTAATATTTTTGTAATGTATGTTTGACATCTCATTGATTGAACTCAAGAGTTGATAACCCCGAGTGTAGGGCTGTGATATAGTAATAACTTGGTAAGACTGAGGTCGAATCTTTAGGGAACACGATTTATAACTAATCTAAAGCAAATAATTGGCCTAGGTTTTTAATCCAACGATTAGAAAATTGGGTTTAAAAAATAATAAATAAAAGACTAGGGATCCAAAAATTTACTTACAACACTCACAATATCTCGTTCACTGATTTAATGTATAACTTAATTAGAATCGAAGTTATAGCAAAGAAGAAATAATATAGCAAGAACAAAATACACATAGATTTATGTGCTTCGACCGCCAGTGTAGCAATCCTACGTGCACAGGAGAAGATGATGGGAGATATTCTTATTCATGGTGACAATGGAGATTACAGCCATAATTTATAATGACAATGGAGCAACCTTTTTTAGCAAAACTATAACTGCAGAGAATCAAATCAATCCACGGATAGAAAAAATCCACCAGAAATCTCTCTTCTCCACCAACACTCCCCCTCAAGTTGGTGCAAAAATATTGATAGAGCCCAACTTGGACAATATCTCTTGAAACTTGGTAGCAAGTAGTCCCTTAGTGAAAATATCCGCTAACTGTTGGTTGCCACGAACAAAAAGAGGACGAATAACATTAGCTTGTACATTTTCTCGAATGAAGTGACAATCCACCTCAATATGTTTAGTCCGCTCATGAAAAACTGGATTTAAAGCAATGTGTGTTGCAGCCTGATTGTCACAGAACATTTTTGTTGGTTGGGATGAACCAAAACTCGAATCCTGTAATAAAGCCCGGAGCCAAATAACTTTACTAGTGGTTGAAGCCATTGCTCGATATTCTGCTTCTGCACTTGATCGTGCAACAACATTCTATTTCTTACTCTTCCATGTTACTAGGTTACCTCCAACAAATGTACAATACCCTGTTGTAGATCTTCAATCAACTGGACACCCAACCTAATCAGCATTAGTATAAGTAGTAATGGAACTGTATCCATTTTTACGCATCCATATACCTCTTCCTGGTGAACCCTTCAAATACTGCAAGATTCTGTTAACAGCAATCATGTGATTAACTCTTGGTGCATGCATAAATCTACTGACCAAACTAACTGCATATGAGATATCTGTCCGAGTAATAGTTAAATAAATTAGTCTTCCAACTAATCTTTGAAATTGACCAATATCAGAAAATAATTCACCATCATCACCAAGCTTACCGCCACTATCAGTAGGAGTGTCTGACGGTCTTACTCTCAATTTTCCAGTTTCTTGTAACAGGTCCAACACATATTTTCGTTGATTAAAAAATATGCCCTTTTTTTAGTAAACAATTTCTAATCCAATAAAATACTTTAAAACTCCCAAATCTTTGATAGCAAATTGCTTGTGTAAGAGAGTCTCGAGCTTTGATATTTCATCTTAATTATTACCTGTAATCACTATATCATCAACATACACCAGAACAATAATGGTACCTGAAATATCCTTTTTAACAAATAGAGAAGGATATGCAGCACTCCTTTGTAGGCCATTAATCATGAGGACAGAACTAAGCTTAGCATACCAAGCTCATGGTGACTGTTTAAGCCCACATATAGCCTTTTTTAGTTTGCACACTAAACCAAGTTTAGATTCTTGTGGATGACCAGGTGGTACGCTCATATAAATTTCTTCTTCTATGTCACCATGCAAGAATGCATTTTTTTACATCCATTTGGAATAATTTCCAATCTTGATTAACTGCCAAGGATATAAGAACTCGAAATGTATTCATCTTCGCAACGGGTGCAAATGTCTCTTTATAATATTCTCCATAAGTTTGAGTAAATCCTTTAACAACCAGTCTCGCCTTATATCGTTCCACGGTTCCATCGCTCTTATATTTTATTTTATATATCCAACGACACCTAACTATTTTCTTTCCTGGAGGCAATTTAACAATGTCCCATGTTTTATTCTCATCAAGTGTATGTAATTCTTCTTTCATAGCATTTTTCCAAACTAGATTGGAATTAGCTTCTTGAAAAGTCTTTGGTTCTTAATCATTAGATACTGCACTCAAGAAAGCAGAATGAGACTGAGTAACATTATCATATGTCAAATAAGCCTGCATAGGATAAGAAACAGCATGGTAAGTAAAAAAATTCTTTCATTCTTTCTGGAGGATGAGTCTCTCTACTGGATCTCCGTTGAGTTGGAGGTGCTGCTATTTGAGATACCGTTGTTTCAACTGTAGGAGTTGCTTCATTTTTTGGACGTATAGCTCGGGCAATGACATCATCAGTACCAAATCATATAAGTACTCCCCCTGGGACCGATTCCTATAATCACTTTGTGCTTGGAAATAAGATTCAAATTCAATAAAGCGTACATCACAAGAAATAAAAATCTTTGTAGATGCCAAGTCGTAACATATGTACCCTTTCTTTGTGGAAGAATACCCAAAAAATGCACACCGATTTGATCGAGCATCCAACTTATCACGATGGATAGCTTGTTGGTGCGCATAACAGATATAACCAAATACCCGCAAATGGGATATGTCAGGCTTTCGATTCTTCAAGACTTCCAAGGGTGACTGAAAATTGATTACTCGACTAGGAATTCGATTAATCAAATATGTTGCAGTCAAAACTCCATTGGACCAATATCTTTTTGGAACATTCATTTGAAACATCAGAGCTCTTGCGATCTCTAAAATGTGCCGGTTTTTTCTCTCTGCCACCCATTTTGTTGTGGTGTTCCCACACAACTAGTTTAGTGAATAATACCTTGGCTGCGAATATATTCAGAGAAAGGTCCTTTGGTATATTCTGTACCATTGTCAGACCTAAAAATCTTAACTTTGGCATTGAATTGAGTAATCACCATATTATGAAAATCTTTGAAAACAGATAACACATCAGTTTTTTATTTTAGCAAGTATAACCATGTAGCACGAGATCGATCATCAATAAATAACACAAAATATTTATATCCATCATATGAATCAATTGGAGAAGGACCCCATAAATCAGAATGAATCAGTTCAAAAGACTCAACAGACGTAGACAAAGAACTAATGAATGGTAAACGAGTTTGTTTAGAAAATTGACAGACATCACACACACTCGATTCAATCGAAATAGAAGGAACAAGTCTCGTCAAGACATGATTGGAAGGATGTCCAAGTCGTTTATGTAAGATGTGACTTTCCACCAGGCCGCTGGTATAACATGCCTTATCAGTGAGATTTAGCAAGTACAATTCATGTGAATAAGTTCCTTCACCAATCGTCTTCTTCGACACTCGATCCTGAAAGATGACAGAAGTAGGAGAAAAAATAGCATCACAGTTCAAAGAATTAGTAATTTTCCCAACAGAAAGGAGTTGGACTGGAAAAGACAGAACAATAAGGGCATCAGAAGTGGGACTGTTTAACAAAAAGTCAATTTTTTCACTCCCTAATACAAGAACTGTAATCCCATTAGCAACGGAAACATCATTCTTATCAGACTTAGGAATAAAATTATGCACAGATGAAGGACTATTGGCCATATGATCAGTGGCTCCAGAATCAATAATCCAAGAATTAATTTTGGAAGATGAAGAGAGGTAAGCTTGCAAATTACCTGAAGCATGAGTAAAGGCAGAATGACCTTGTTCAGAAGACATGGAATTACTGATTTGTTAAAGAAGATGACTTAACTGATTCATTGAGATTGATGTATCGGCTTTTGCAACATAATCCTTCTTATTCTTATCAATGTTCAATTTGAGGTGAGGATATAATTCCCAACATCGATCCTTGGTGTGCCCATTTTTATCACAATGATCACAATGGTAATGCTCTTTTCTGCCCTTATTTCGATAAGTATTTTTTCCCTTTTCACTACCAGAAGGTTTTCTTCTATCTTCTTTCTCAGCCAAAAGAGTATTCGATTCAACATTCTCAGATGAAGATTTTTGCTCATAATTCATAGTCTTCTTCTGAGTTTCTTCACGTTGAATAATAGCACAAACACTGGAAAAAGAAGGAAGCGTAGCATCCATAAGAATATTACTCCTGATATTTTCATATTCAGGTTTCAGGCTACTAAGCAATGAGAAAATTTTATCTTCTTCATCTCTTTTCAGAAGATTTTTCACATCAGTAGTATGTGGGTGGTACATGTTCAATTCGTCCCACATCCTTTTCAGATTCCCAAGATGTTCGCTGAACATTTTTTCGCCTTATTGTGCTCTAGCAATCTTAAGTTTAAGTTCAAAAATGTGAGCGGCATTATTTTGACAGCTATATAAATCTGCTATTGAATCCTACAACTCTTTTGCAGATTCAGAGAATGTAAAAATTCCAGCAATATGGGGTTCCATCGAAGTAAGAATCCAAGATCTGACAAGTTGATCAGTGGAGATCCAATCTTCATATCCTGTATCAGTAGATGCAGGACAAACTTTCGTTCCATTGATGAAACCTAACTTTTTCTTGCCACCAAGAGATAAGGTTACAGCCCTTGACCAAGGTACATAGTTAATACCATTCAAGAGGACTGATGAAAGCTTCCAATCAGGATTTGCATTCGATTCACCCATTGATAAAGGAGAAAGGATCAGAACAAAAACAGAAAGATAAAGTATGCAAAAAATTTTTTTTTCAGAAAATGAAAAAAGGAGACAGCACGTTTCCTTCTTCCTTAATGATGAATTAGATCACAACTGCACAAGATCTTCCGCTCTGATACCATATAGCAAAGAAGAAATAATATAGCAAGAACAAAATACACACAGATTTACGTGCTTCGGCCGTCAGTGTAGCGATCCTACGTGCACGGGAGAAGAGGATGGGAGATATTCTTATTCATGGTGACAATTGAGATTACATCCGTAATTTATAATGACAATGGAGCAACCTTTTTTAGCAAAACTATGACTGCAGAGAATCAAATCAATCCATAGATAGAAAAAAAATCTACCAGAAATCTCTCTTCTCCACCAACAGAAGTCCTATAATATCTAATCAAAAGATAATTTTATTAAACAAATTATTAACGCCAATAAGATCTGATTTCAATTGAATGATTCTTTCATGAAGCATTCGAATTTCAATAACAAAGAATCCAAAGCGTCTAAGGCATCTCTAGGCAACAATATATCAATCAATTATATAAATTGATTCATTCTCTAATTCAGCATTGTAATTGCATTTCCAAGCGTTCAATGTGCCCGGAGTCGACAATGGATCAAAAGTGAAGAAACGCAAGTTTAAAGTAAAATCCAAATTTATTTTGATTTATTATCATTATTAAAACCATTGTTATTGAGTTAAATAAACTAAATATTATAATTAACTGCAACTTTTATCCCTAAGCCTAATATGGCCAACATGTTAAATTTTAAAATTAAAAAGACAAACTAGAACTGAAATATTAAAGAAAAATGATGGCTCTATGGAAGCTTCGTCATCCTTAGGTCTCTCTTCTATTTCCCAATTCGTACTTAATAAAGCTTAAAATATCCCTTTAAATATGAAATTTTCGCACCGACTTGTAATTGACTTCAAAATTATACAATTTTGTTACGCTTCGATCGTACCGACTGTAGCATTCGGTCATATTAAACATAACTTCAATCGAATCGATTACATAGGTCTCTCGATTGCAGCTGAATTTCCTTAAATTTCTTCCGAAGTCTCTGTCTTATTCAGGTCACACTAAATCTACATTCAGTGGCACCAAATATGGATTCGGACCGAACATCGAACTGAATTACATCTGAAAATTACTTATTCTTGCTGGACTGTTCTAGGAACTTTCAGTTGAACATAACTAATCTCAGGTGGGATCGAGTAGTCTGTTATTTTTGTTAATGAATTGTGTGATTTTTCAATTTTTTCTTCATCATTTATACTTTGTTTTATTAAATTTTTTATATGTGAATTATTCAATAACGTCCTCCAAATCTCCAATTATTTATTGATAATTCTTTTGAACTTTAAATGTATCATTTAAACATGTATTTATCTTACGTTTTCGAATTTTCTCGTGTGTAGAAAAAATATATTAATAAATCAATTTAGCACTTAAATATATAAAAAAAACTAATATAATTAAAAAGATAAATATACAATATTTAAACGTTATCATCTACCTATTGATAGGGTCTCATAGACCTTAATGAAAGGTAAAAACAAACATTAACTTGATTCAAAACTTTCGTGGCACATGAGCAGTTTTTAATGGTCAAAAGTCACGTTTTCCTAACTTGTGACTTGAACTGTTTTATTTTTAGGTCCATGCTCTAAAATAATATAGAAAAAAAAAGATATATAAACCAAGTCCACACACACACAGATATATATATATATATATATATATATATATATATCAAAGTGGGGCTAGTCCGCACACACATATATCAAAATGGGGCCCACTATAAGGGCCACGCCTAGTCCACTCCACATGATATGTTATGATTTAATTCAGTGGTGAATAAATGTAAGAGACTGAGGCCAAGCAAAGCATTTTTTCATTTAAGTTGTTTGTACTGTGCCTGCCATGGAATCAAATATGGTCCCACCAGGGATAGAGGGAGCTGGTCCGGACCACACCTAAGCCACCTCGGTGGGTTGGATTCTAGCTCCACCACGACTTAGCTAGGGAGCTCTATGGGAACCACCTTATCTAGGCCATCATCTATTTTTCCAGATCATTTTAAACCATGAATAAAAATAGAGGCAGGTTAAAAGCTCAAGTGGGCCACACCACATGAAGCAAGAGGGATTTAAAACTTACCATTGAAAACTTCTTGGAGCCACAAAAGTTTTGGATGATATTTATGTTTTCCCTTGATGTAAGTTGTGTGGCCTTATAAATAGGTTGGATGTCAATTAAACATCATGATGGGCTCTAAAATGTTTTCAGTGATGAAGGTTTAATCACCACTGCCTTTTGTGGTGTGGTTTACTTGAGCCTTCCATCAACATCTTTTTGTGAACTCCTATGATGAAATGATCTCACAACAATGGATACTCGAACCCATGACCTGATGTTTAACATCTTCTAAGTCTACCACCAAGGCATGAGTAAGGACCCTCCAGAAGCAGACTGTCTTACAAAGTTAGCTAACTGTAATGAGCAAAATCTATAAGACCCAATGTTATTTATGCATCTTTTTCACTTCGATTGTCCATTATATCTGATAAATTTTGGGCTTAAGCCCAAAATGAAGCATATAGAAAGCTCAAGTGGACCAAACTACAAGAAACCATGTGAATTGAATATCTACTGTTGAAAAATTCTTGGGGTGCCACATAAGTTTTGGATTAACCCTTAAAATTATCTGGAAAACTGGATGAATAGAGCGTGGATAAACCACATACATTCATGGGGGGCCCAACAGAGTTTACTTAGTGCTAGGTGGGCCCAACAGTTTACTGAGTGCAACGATGTAGGTGGGCTCAACAGAGTTTACTCAGTGCAATGTATATGTACTGAGTATGATGTATATGTACCGAGTAACTTAATATGCAACCAGCACAGTTTTCAAATATGCTTTGCATGGTTAATATATGATTGCGGCACATGACTTAATCAAATCCTGCCGGGTTGAATTATTACAATGTTTTCTAGCCTTCATGCCAATTGCCATCGGCGACAGCGACGGATACCTGGCCCATCCGTCTCTACCGGGCTAATTAATTTGTGGGCCCCACCCGCATGACATTCATTGGTCTGTTGTACGGCAGGGCCCCCCTTCTGTTCTATTCCACTAGGTAGATGTGGGAAATAACTGTTGATCTGGTCGACCGCTACTTGGATGGACCACGGACCAGAAACCGCTGTCCAGTCTTTATGACTTTTGCTTGTTGAATGTTGACCGTCCATCTAACCTGATTTTTGGCAGGCCACTGATAGGACAGTTATTGCTGGTTCGATGTGGACCGTTAATCTAACCCATTCTTTTTTTGATACGGCCAATCCAGGTGGTGGTCCACCACAATAACTGTCGCGATTACCGAACGTGTTTGCCTCGTATGAAGAAGCTGCATGAAACTCCAGAAGAGCTGCACGTTAGTATAATGAGTTGCGCTCCTGTGGTGTCGGTGCTAGCTTCTGTGGGTCCCACGTCAATTACTCGTCTGATCCACCTCGTACATCGTTTTCTACCTCTCATTATCACCGCAGAACTAAAAATTCAGCATATTCAAGACTTGGGTGGACCACAACCGAGGGAAAATGTAAAATCATGTGCAACGCCTCTGATTTTACTTGGTATGACCCACCTAGGTTTTCTAATAGCTTAATTTTATTTTTTTCCTTAATCCTAGTGAAAAACGTCTGATAAATGGATTAGATGACATATAAACAATACAGTATGGCCCACACAGTATGGAAGGTTTTATTGGTTGGGCATCGCTTCCCAACTTTTCCTGCTGGTGTAGCCCACTTGATGTCCGATTCTGGTTGATTTTTGGTCCCATTGTCTAAATCAAAGGGCTCATCTAATGGACCGGGTGGATCGGATTCATAGTTGAAGTGGACCCCACATGAGTCCTGTATAGCCTTAAGTTGGGTGGTACGAGGAGTGACCATACGAGCGGCACCACATCACAGTGTATGCGAGCACACTCGCGTAAAACACCCAAGATATGTGAGGCCCACTAGTTTTTTTTATGTAAAATCCACTCCGTTCATCAGGTTCCATACTCGATTCTGGTTCCTGAGGATAAAAATAAGAAAGATCTGAAAATCATATGGACCCCACCGAGGGAACAAGGACTATGGGATTAGGATAGAACGCCAACCATAGATTTGTGTGTGAGGTCACCGTGATTTGTATCTTTCATCGAACCCTCTAATCAAGTGTAATTCAGCAGGATTAAGTGCATATATATATATATATATATATATAAATCAGCTTGATTTAAAACTTAGGTGGGCCATACTCCGTGAACTGAGAGTAGGGGTGTACACGGGTCGGGCCGAGTCGAACTGGCCTCAGCCCATCCAAGCCCATTCAACAGCCACACAAGGCTCGAACCCGACCGGGCCTGGCCACCGGGCCAACATCTCCAGCCCGAACCGGGCCCGGCGCGAGTTCGGGCCGAGTTCGGGTTAGTTTCGAACCTTCGAGTTCGGGCCAGTTTTGAACTTGAGTTCGGGCTAGTTTCGAACCTTATAGCAAGTTCATGGGAAGGGTTTTGGCAGGTAATTCGCGTCCCATTACAAGGCCCTCGATCAACGGTTTAGATAGTTGAACTATAGACTCCACAAAAAATCTAACTAGTCACGACACTTTCATATATTTGACAAAGCATAAAATAAAACATTTTATACAAATTAAATACAGTCATACACGGGTCGGGCCGGGGCAAGTTGGATTTCAGACCGAGTCGGGCCGAACTGGGAGGTATCCGAACTCGGCCTAAACTCACTTTCGGGCCTAGAAAATTGGCCTGTCCTGACCCGAATTCAGTTCCGGATCGGGCCGAGTTGGGCTTTTTCGGGCCGGGTCGAGCGAGCTAACCGGGCTAGCTCAGTTTGTGTACACTCCTAACTAAGAGTTTCTAGTAGCAATTTTACAATATTTCAATTGGTGTAGTTTATATAAATATTTTATTAGGTCTACATCTTGTATCTACCTTTCAAAATAGGGTTCCCACTTGATGGACGGATTAGATTTACCTATAAAACATGGTGGGCTCCACAAAGAGACGTTACATTCGTGAAGCCAATAGGACAGCATTGCTCAGGCGTGCTACTGTATAACGTACGTAGTCGCACTGCTGTAGCATGTATCAACACACGCAAAAAGTATTTAATACTCCGGCAGCATACGAAGCTCGATATGCAGGTACTCAAAATCGTTTATGTGGTACACATTAAATCAAATTCAACTGCCTAAATTGTGTATTTCACTGTCTTTAAGCCACAGTCCCAAAGTCCCATAGGTTGAACTGTCCGGGAGCCTGATTTATGGACACATGTTCGTTGAAATAGGACCCTTGGATATTTTTTATTTAACCGTCCAAAAAATGTCCACTAATATGATATTAAAAACATCAAATAATTTTTTGTTCATGATACATAAAAATCAGGACACATAACTTTGGAAAGTTTAATTTGAAATATTTAGTATGCCAATTATACAAATTTTAAGTAATTTTTCTAAGTCCCCGATTATCATTCATCACAGTCTGTCCGAGTATCTAAGTTTTTCTCAAAACAATATGTAGGTAGGGTCTCCGTGTACATCCAATCCGTCCATTAGGTGTGGTCCACAATCTTAGTCGTTGATGTAAAAAAATCTTCCTGATCCACCAACCACATAGGCCACACAGGAAGCAACAAAAGTAAAGGAGATGCTAACCGTAGGTTTGTGTGTGGGGCCAACCATGGTTCACATATTCCATCCAACACGTTCATCAGGTATGTCTCGTTAGGATGAAGGGACTCTAAAAAACTATATCTGACCCAAAACTCATGCAAGCCACGGTGCATGAACATGTAGGTTTTAGCCGTGATTTGTATATGACTGATTTTTGGTATGGACGGTAAAAATGAGGCTGGACGGATTTGATCTTGTTGAAACAACTCGGTGGGTCCCACAGAACTCGGGTGTTGCACAACTGCGTTCAACAGGTGTTGTATTGGATTCCGGTCCGTCACTGGACACGAGAAAAAAGTTAATGCGTAGACAGAAGCTGATGGTTGATAATCAGGCCCGTGACATATATATATATATATATATATATATATATATATATATATATATATATATATATATATATATATATAGTAATGCTCACACACAACTAGTTGGACCATTTAAATTGGTCCAACTAACTGTGTATTAAATGGTAAGAATATCTTTTTTTACCCCCCAAGTAATGTCCACTTATCAGAGTTGATGTGACACCCAATTTTATATCCATATGATTGAAATACGTATCATAGATCTAATTGGTTTATCAAATTAGGCTTACTAATTTAATTTTATCTATCAAAAACTAGTAAATGATCTTTGTTATTAGAGATACATATACAAGCTGAATCTAATTTGTTGGAATAGATTTCTAACGGCCCACTTTTTTTGTAGAAGAATAATTAGCTATTAATTACAAAATAATAATATTTTATATCATTCACATGCTTATAAAAAACTGTACCTAATTAACTGGCCAAATTTGTTATATATGCTGTGTATCTCGTGAATGTATCACACACGTACAACTTCTCCAATTATACCATTTTCTTTCGAAGCAATCCTCTTCTTCCTCCTTTCTCTCGTCATTTAATGCACTCTCTTTTATTATCAGGCTTGTAGCTGTGTGACAGGTTGAGCAGCGAGACAGGCTACTAAAGTGACGTCACAAAGTTCCGTGGGTCCTACCATGATATATGTTTTGTATCAACACCTTCCATTCATTTGGAGAGATCATTTTAGGTCAATATCTAAAGAATGAGTTAAATCCAAAGCTCCAGTAGTGGACCCCAACAAAAAAAAAAACAAAAAAAAAGTAGGACAAACAATGACACCCTCCATTAAAAACTTCCAAAGGCCACCAAAGTTTTATATCAGGCTAATATTTTTTTTTTAAACCTTATTTCATGTCTTTTTTGACTTTTGAACCGGTTGGATTTCAAATAGACATTATGGTGGGCCTTAGGATAGTTTCAACGGTTGGAATCACTCCCCCACTGTTTTCTGTGGTGGGGTCCACTACAGATTTTTATCTGCCTTATTCTTTGGCTCATGCCCTCAAATGTTATTTTAAAATGGATGGACAATGTGGATACAACACATACATCATAGTGGGGCCCATAGAACTTGGTGATGTCACTATAGTAGTGTAACGCCCTGAAATTCGGGGGTCGAGTATGAACTCAACTCCCGAGTTCCAACGCATCACTTATGCAACATACACAATGATGGTTAAATGTTGTCTGAGTTAGAGCAATAAACATGAATGAGATTATACCAAAACAGTAAATCATACTCCAGTTCAATTGTATAAAGGCAAGCGGAAGACTGAAATTTTATATTCGAAGTATGTAAAGTAACAAAATTTTGTGAACTCCAGAGTATGAGTACTAACTGAGTACCAATATACATGTATTGTTTCTAAGTCAAAAATCAAAATACAATCCTCAAAAGAGGCCCTGAAAATCCCGCGATGCAGCCGGCCTAAGCATAGCCGTCAGAATACTGCATAAAGGAGAACTCCTCCTGATCCTCTTCAAAGTCGGGCTCCGGCTCCTGAACCAAGGCGCCATCTACACCTGTGACAGAGTCTGGTGGGTGTTGCAAACACCGTCCCGTAACGTGGGAGTGAGTAGCTAACTCAGTGGAACAATAAAGCATAAGTTAACATGCTATCAAATCAATCAAGCAGTAATGATAAAGCAGTACAAATCAAACATTTCTAATTACTCTTGTTAAGTGCAAAAATGATATGACATGATGCTGTATGCCCTTGCCAAACCACCCTCAAGCGACATCATCTTACGTTCGCGAATGCTTACTCCCTCAGTGCGCCACATCTACAAAGCACATGCGGTGCGATGATGCTCATGATTACCAAGTTATTATTAGTCCATTTCAAACAGCAATATTGGGAAACTAAGGTACCTCCCTTGTATCATTCCCAAACATGATCCATTCTAGGGTCGTCAATCCTAACTATTCTCATACGATATTATGGTTTGAGAAGCGTAGTGAAGGCATCGCAAAGGGCTCGTCACCCGTCAGCGCGGATACAGATCTCACCGTATGCGGCTCAATTGCTGGCCGTCAGCTCAAGTACAGGTCTCACCGTACTTGGCTCAATCACTAGCCGTCAGCTCGAGTACAGGTCTCACCGTACTCGGCTCAACTCATACTCTAGTTGCTGTGAAAGACTCGTCGCCAATCACAGACACTTGGAGTATACTCGAAGATACTACGGAGGACTCGTCGTCGCCGTCACAAAGACGAGCACAGGTCTCACCGTACTCGGCTCTCGCCGTAAGTATCGACAGCTCGAATACAGTGTCCCATACCACCGTATTCGGCTCACGAGTTTAGTTGCGCAATGGTCACTACGGGGAGGCACATGGCCCCAACGTAGGCCGACAGCTCGACCACGGTGTCCCATACCACCATGCCCGGCTCATGCGTCTTAGCGGATCGAGGTACCATGGTTAAACGGGATCGCCACTGGTAAGTTTGGTACCCTAGGTTCAAGCAGTAGCGACCAAACATGGTGAACACACAATACATTTCGGTTTACTTGACGAGCCTGACTAGCTCGAGCGCACCACAAGTTGAGCGATATGGAGCGCAAAAGCACTCCGTGTGGCCAACTACTATCGCCAATCGAAGTACGACTCGGGTTCGCCAGACACGTCCGTTGTGGCGGTATGAATCTCCGTCACAACCGCAAGTCTGGTACCGAATGTTTGGACTATAGACACAGTCCCAAACTCAAACAGTTTTCATCAATAGCATGTGGAGTAAAGCATGATAAACAAGCAATACAAGCATGTTAGCAGGCATGTTATAAAGCATGAAGTAAAACATGATGTAAAGCATGTTGTAAAGCATGTTGTGAAGCATGTAGTAAAGCACTATCCACATAGGGATACGATTACGTACACATTAGAAGGGAGTGGTTCTAGCGAACCACCGCATGGAGGAGATCCTACATGTCTCTAAGGGAGTCAGGAATTTCATATCAGCACCTTTCTAAGGCACTAATACACAAGCCTTTACACACACAAGCACTTACACGACACTTAGAGTACGCCATTCCAACATACATGACGTATGTTAGCAAATCGCGTGTTAGGGCTATTCTCTCGCCAAGCGGTTATTTTACCCGCGTATGCCATATTCATACAACAAATAATCATGACAATTACATTTCCAAATTTTACACATATGCGGTATTTCTAGAATACACAACTTCAACATACTTGACATTTACAAGGGAACATGTATTTTGGCGATTCCTTTCGCCAAACTAGTATTTTATACATATATTGTATAATCATATATTAAATAAACATGTCATACATTTTTCCAAAAAAATATGTATACGGTATTTCTAGAATACACAATTTCAACATACGTAACATTTATACATGAACATGTATTTCAGCGATTCCTTTCGCCAAATTAGTATTTTATCCATATATCATATAATCATACATTAAATAAACATGTCAAACGTTTTTTCAAAAAAAATACGTATACGGTATTTCTACGTATACCTAGAGTATGTGAAATTCCAATTTCTACAACGTTAATCGAAACAGGAAACGGAAAGCACTTTGTACATGTGCAATTGCATGCAGATCATGAATCTATCATTATCTGACATTGAAAGTGTTGAAAACCGTAACTTATACACTTAAAGTCCTCACCTTTGCCTTTTGAAACGCAACGAATCAGCAAGGGTAGTAAATCTTCCGTATACGGGAGTTTTCTAGCCTAAAGAGCGGAATCGGTTAGTCGTTACACAACCCACATCGATCCTACCTTAAATCAGACCTAGAGTTAGGGTTTCTTACCTTCAAATGGGATGGATACTGCCGGGAAACCACCTAGAACGGGGTGGTGTAGGCCGTGCGATGAATGGAAGCAGTAGGAGGAAGATCGCCCACAAACTCCAAGTTATTCTCTCACTTTTCTTTCTCTCTCTCTAGGGTTTTATCCCAAATTCGTATGGCTGTGAGAGGGGCTGTTCTAAGCTCCTTTTATAGTAAAAAACATTCCCAAAATAGACTCAGGTTCAAGGGTGACAGCTTATATAAGCATTTCGCCACTTTTCCAGCTCAAAAGGGAGGTTCTGGTAGCCCTCCTTGAACCAAACGTCAGACTTAAGCTCACCATCTATGGATCTACGTGGGATTACGTTTTTGACTCGATCGGATTCTCAGATCGCACGTGGCGGACCACTTTCAGTTCGACGGTCAGCGGGCCACGATCAGAAATTCCAAGTACATGTAAATGTTCCTGAAATTTTTCTTAATCCGAGGGTGTAATTTGGTCTGATTCTGACGGTGAGGTTACTTAATACTGACGCGTCAACGAATGATGCCAGATCACTATTCCAGATATTTATTTTGGAATGGGAATAGTGTTTTTCACACACCCTCGCTCCGGATCGAAGCGAATGGCCATGGAACATCGGATGGAGCTGATTTTTGAGATGATTGTTAAGCCCAGTGGGGCGGTCCTAGTTCCTTAGCTTCGGGTTAATCGGACTCCCGATGTGCGATCTAGACCTAATACGAAGTTTCGTTTCATTCCCGAGAGCAGACGGGAAATGGGTTTGGTTCTAAACTTTAGGGTAACCTAGCGTCAATGATTCTGCAACTTTTGGGTCTTGCAGATCGTATTTAAAGCGATCCTAACGGATTTCATGGCTAATCGAGTTTAGTACTTAGTTAACTTTGTTAAATTTCTAAAGAATTTAATCCTACGTGATTTCTGGTCGAGGTGGTACTCGACCCAATGTACGGAAATTTACGGGTCGTTACAAGTAGCCAAGTGGCTACTTAACCTGCCAATATCTAATCCGCGTCCTAATACTTGTGCTTTCCCTTCATCCATTTAGGTCCATGTGACATTATGAACAGGTTGGATGGTAAATAAACACCACGGTGGGCCCTAGGAATGTTTTAATGGTGGGGGTTCATTGTTTACTGTTGTTTTTTTTTTTTTTTTTGGTGGCGTTGTCCAATTGAGATTTAGAACTGCCTCATTTTTAGGATCTTGCACTAAAATGATCTTAAAAAACTAAAGGATGGCACAGATATGTGACACATACATCATGGTGCGCCCACGTTTATGCAAACGTACACTTACCCGTAGGTGTTATTGCTTAATCCACTTTCTGTTAGTATGGGAAACGTAAGAGTTTTCTAGGAACCAACAATAGTTTGAGATAGGCCACCCTTCAAATTTTAAGGGCCCCACCGTTACATTTTTAAGAAGTCCACTTCTATCATTAGCTATATAATCTCATGTTAGACTAGGACAAAAAAAAAATAAAAAATCAGGCTAATCAATGATTTAGATGGGCCATACCAATTGAAACAATTGAGATAGATTTCCACCCTTGATTTTTACAGGCCCTGTCATGATGAGAATATAAAATCCACTCCAACCATTAGCTCCCACACCAAAAATTAGGCCTCGAACCTAAAAATTTGGCACATAAGTGATTAAAGTGAATCACACCAAAGGAAAGAGATTGGAAGATGAGCTTTCTACATGCACATTTTTCAATTATGTGGTTCATGTGAGCCAGGGATGGAACTGATTGTTTTGCACTTGGTCTAACTTGAGGTGGCTCACCTAATGATCGATTGGATTTTACATAATACTACAGTGGGGCCCACTTAAGTAAGTAACTCTTTTACATCAATTGAAATAACTTTTATGTGGGAATTTTTACTAGCATTAACGGTTCATTAAATGCCCAGCTAGTTGGACGAAGACGAATCTTCCAACTAGTTGACGAATCTTCCAACTAGTTGTATATATATATATATTTCTCATATATATATATATATATATATATATAACCATGAGTTTTGGTGCAATTAGTTGTGCATTAAATCTCAAAATTTCTATTTTCATACCCATTTAATGCACCACATGCGAGGATACGTGACTCTGAGTTTTACATTAGTATTTTGGAAATTATGTGTCATAGATCCAAGTCATTTATTAAATAAACCATGCTAATGAAATTTTATGTACAGAAAATTAGTAAATTGTTGTCACTATTAAAACCATACATGTAACTTGAATATAGATGGTTGGAGTAGATTTATAACAGTTTACTTTTTTTTTTTTTTTTTTTTATAGATGATATCATGATATCGATAAAAAAATATATTTTTTCCCATATACTTACAATGGACCAATTAATGGACCGGATTTACAAGATACATTGCGCATCACCCAAGTATATCATGTGTGTACAGATTTTTTAGTGGTCCTTTGTAAACATTCACCCTCCTTTTTTCTCTCTCCTCATTTAAACTATTTTTTCTTTATTGTATGCTCTCCATTCCCTATTCCCTATACTTTTGGACTCAAATCACGTAACTAAGTTATGTGGGCCCCACCATGATATATGTGTTGTATCCATGCCACACATCTATTTGTAGAGACCATTTTAGGACGTGATTCAAAAGAACGAGGTAGATCCAAAACTGGAGTGGACCCCACCACAGAAAATAGTGGGGAGAGTGACGCCTACCATTAAAACCTTCCTAAGGTCCACCATGATATTTATTTGAGATTCAACCTGTTCACAATATAACATAGACATTAAAGAAGGGAAAACACAAATATCAGCTCAATTGAGAACTTTTGTGGCCCTTAGAAGTTTTTAATGGTAGGCGTCACCTTCTCCACTGTTTTTTGTGGTGGGGTCCATTACAGCTTTGGATCTGACTCATTCTTTGGCTCATGCCATAAAATAATCTCTCCAAATGGATGGACGGTGTGGATACAAAACATACATCATAGGACCCTAAGAACTAGGTTACGTCATTCAGTATTGGCTGTAAATCTAGGTCGAGCTGTGTGGGGAGGGGCCGACCATTTTTAAGGGCCCCACTGTGATGCGTTTCAACCATCAACACCGTGCATTTGATGGGTCCCCTTTAAATTATGGGATATCCCAAAAATCAGCTGTATACAGAACTCAGGTGGGCCATACCATCTAAAATCATGTAAAGACACCGTTAAAACATATAAAAGCACTTGGTGGGGCCCACCTGAGTTTTTCATGTGCCTGAAACTAGGTCTGAACCCTCATTCAAGTGGGACACACATAATGGATGGGCTGGATTTGCAAACCACATCTCAGTGGGCCCTCAAAAATGGTTATGAATGTTTTAATGGTGCACGACCCCTCTCCACTTCTGTATGTGGTGTGGCCCACCAAAGTCACGGATTGACTTGATTTTTGAGACCTAGGCCCACGATGGAATGGTGCATCTGACTGATGGGGTAAATGTTCGAAACACATCACGGTGGGGCCCACACAGCTCGACCTCATGGGGCGTTAAAATCAGCTCCAGCGCATGCTCGACCTCATGATAAGCTCCCGTGAGGTTGAGCTGTGTGGGCCCCATCGTGATGCGTTTCGACCATCAACACCGTGCATTTGATGGGTCCCCTTTAAATTATAGGATATCCCAAAAATCAGCCATATACGGAACTCAGGTGGGCCATACCTTCTAAAATCATGTGAAGACACCGTTAAAACATATAAAAGCACTTGGTGGGGCCCACCTGAGTTTTGCATGCGCCTGAAACTTGGTTTGAACTATCATTCAAGTGGGACACACATAATGGATGGGCTAGATTTTCAAACCACATCTCGGTGGACCCTCAAAAATGGTTATGAATGTTTTCATGGTGCACGGCCCCTCTCCACTTTTGTATGTGGTGTGGCCCACAAAGGTCACGGATTGACTTGATTTTTAAGACCTAGGCCCACGATGGAATGGTGCATCTGATTGATGGGGTAGATGTTCGAAACGCATCATGGTGGGGCCCACACAACTCGACCTCATGGGGCGTTAAAATCAGCTCAAGCGCATTGTACCTTTTCCATGATGCATGTCGACCATCAACACCGTGCATTTGATGGGTCCCCTTTAAATTATGGGATATCCCAAAAATCAGCCGTATACGGAACTTGGGTGGACCATACCATCTAAAATTATGTGAAGACACCGTTAAAATATATAAAAGCACTTGGTGGGGCCCACTTGAGTTTTACATGCGCCTGAAACTTGGTCTGAACCCTCATTCAAGTGGGACACACATAATGGATGGGTTGGATTTGCAAACCACATCTCAACGGACCCTTAAAAATGGTTATGAATGTTTTAATGGTGCACGACCCCTCTCCACTTCTGTATGTGGTGTGGCCCACACAAGTCACGGATTGACTTGATTTTGGAGACCTAGGTCCACGATGGAATTGTGCATCTGACTGATGGGGTAGATGTTTGAAACGCATCACGATGGGGCCCACACAGCTCGACCTCACGGGACAGACTTGTGAGGTTCAGCGCATAGTATATATATATATACGGCCCACCTAAATTTACACGAAGATATGCCTAAATCATATAAAAATACTTGGTGGGGCCATTGAGTTTTAGATGCAGTTGAAACTTGGTTTGAGCTCTCATCTAAGTGGGATAAATACAATGAATGGGCTAGATCTATGAATCACATATCAGTGGGCCCAATAAATAATTATAAATGCTTTAATAGGAGGGTAACCACCATCTAAGTGAGCCACGAAAGTTTTTTATTTTTTTTAGCCTGGTATTTGCTTTTTCCTTTCATTCAGGACCGAGTGACCTTACAGAAAGGTTACTCGGGTATTTTTATGTCCATAGTATCCGATTGAGACCCCAGCTTAGATGGCAAACAAAAATTATGGTGGGTACTAGAAAGGTTTTAATGGTGGTGTTATTAACCCCACTGTTTCATGTGGTGTGGTCCACTTGAGCCGTGGATCTGCTTCATTTTTGGTTTCATAGGCTAAAATGAGATGGAAAAACGGATGGATGGCGTGGATATAAAACAAATACATCAAGTTGGGGCCTATAGTGTGCAACACATCGACACACCACCACGAACACCACCTAATCTGTGTCCAACAGGGACCATAAGAAGGTTTCATCGGTGCAGGTCATTGTCACCGCTTCTTCATGTGGTGTGTCCAATCAATCCTTCAATCTTTCTCCTATTGTGTTCATGTTTAAGTTTATCTATTAAAATTGATGGACGGCTTGGATAGAGCAAATATATCACGGTGGGCCCCACAAACCCTTGACAATAACGTTACCCAATTGTCTTCGGTGAAATAATCCCTCGCCATGCGTGAGATGGGTACCTAAAATAACCCTTGAAACACCCACCTTTGTTTTTTTCACGAGGCCTCGTGTGCTTAAGATCCACACCGATCATTAGATTTGTAATCCCGTTTTAGACCCTTGAATAGAAAACCAGACTGACCCGTGATTAAGTGGGAGAGAGACGTTCAACTTGGTATTCAAAGAGCCCACTGTGATAATTATATAAAATCCACTTCATCTATCAGATATTACACCTAGAGGTGTACGCCAACCGAGCTAGCTCGTTCGACCCGGCTTGAAAAAGCTCAATACAGCCCGGTTCAAAGCTAAGTTCAACCCGAGTTGAGCTGATTTTTTGAGCTCGAAAATAAGTTCGAGCTGGCCCAACTCGACTTGACTTGGATCGAACCCAACTTGAATCGAACTCGGATCGAACGAGTTCGGTGACTCAGTTACTTTGATATTGATATTGCTCACCAAGTATTCGATGAAATGACTTAACGAAGTGTGGCCAGTGGCAATGAAAGTATGTATATGAAACCAATACCTTTTTTTTAAAATTGATTTTTATATTGCTTATGAGGTGTTTGATAAAATACCCATGAAACCATTGCTACTATCTTAAATACAACCAGATTTTAAAGGTGCAGTTCAGGTGTACGTGAAAATGCTGCACATGCGAACTCAACTTGATTTCAGCTCGAACTGAGCTCAAACTAGCTCGAGCTGCTGATTGAACTGAATCGAGCCAGCCAATCAGGCTTAAGGACCGACTGGCCATTGTTATTGCATTAAATACAGTCATATTTTGAAGGTACAGTCCAGATGTGTGTGAAAATGCTCCACATGCAAACTCGGCTCGATCTTAGCTCGAACTCGGCTCAAATTAAGCCAGCTGCTGATTGAACCGAACCGAGCTGGCCAGTTAGGCTCAATGACCGGGCGGAGCTGAGTTTGAGCTAGTGGCCAAGCCGAGTCGAGCCAAGGCCAGCTCGACTCAGTTCGACTTGATGTACACCCCTAATTACACCAAAACCGTTTCATGTGATGTGGTCCACCTGAGATTTGGATCTGCTTCATTTTTAGGATTATGCCATAAAATTAGCCGTAAAAATGGATGGATGGCATGGATCTGTACATCACTGGGGCCTCACGGTCGGGGATCCACCGTAGCCGCACCCGCAGAATGGATGGACGGGTGGATTTCTCACGAACATCAACGGTGGCCCCACTTAGCTTCCGATCTGCGGTCGGGGCATGCTGGCAATCAACGTTCTTTTTGGTCGATCATCTGCACGAGTGGTCCCACCTGATGAACAGCTGGGATGTGCCACAGAGATCCTGCACGTGCGGTCGGATGTGGAGGCACAAGTGAGAGAGGGATGGACGCGGATTAGCTACTGACAGGTTGAGTAGCGAGACTCCCTACTGAAGTGACGTCACCAAATTATGTGGACCCCACCATGATGTATGTGTTGTATCCACACCGTCCATACATTTTGGAGAGATCATTTTAGGGTAGGATCCAAAGAATGAGGCAGATCTAAAGCTGGAGTGGACCCCACCACAGAAAACAATGGGGAGAGTGACGCCCACCGTTGAAAACTTCCGAAGGTCCACCATGATGTTTATTTGAGATCAAACCTGTTCAGGTGTTAACGCAGACATGAAAGAAGGGAAAACACAAATATCAGCTTGATCGAAAACTTCCGTGGTCCTTAGAACTTTTTAACGGTGGGCGTCACTCTCCCCACTTTTTTCTGTGGTGGGGTCCACTCGAACTTTGGATATGAATAATTCTTTGTATAATGTGCTAATATGATCTATCCAAATGGATGGACGGTGTGGATACAAAACATACATCATAGTGGGGCCCACAGAACTTGATGACGTCACTTCAGTAGCGAATTTCGCTTCTCAACCTCTCAGTAGCTAATCGCCGTCCGAGAGAGAGAGAGGGCGGCTGGGCGGGAAGCAGCCCTAGTTTTTCGAGGGAGAGAGAGAGAGAGAGGCAGAATCAGCAATGCAGGGTCTCAGGAGGAAATTCCTCTACAACATCTCCGTCTACCAAGTACAGAAATCCTCTTAAATCATTCCATTTTATTTGATTTTTTGTTCCTTTTTCTTTTGCTATTCATATCTCCCTGAAACGATTTTGTAATGTTATTCGATTCCCAATCGCTTCAGAAGCATGAATTGCTGCTTGGGATTTTCTAAAAAAATGCAAATGATCTCATATCCATGTAAATCTCAGTCTTGTTTGACTGATTTTGTTTTATGAGTAAGGGCAACATGAATCACTACTCGGGCTTGTGCTCATAATCGAAAAGCTTACAATCTTTTATGCACAATTCTATCTAATTTCACTTGAGTTTGTTGTATAAATAAAATGAAATATGCGTTGCTTTTTTTTTTTTTTTTGGGCTAGCTTGCTTAGTTTGTAAAAGGAAACGTATATTACATATCTGGTCTACCTTGACATTCCGAAAAAAGATTATATTTTTGCTTTTGTAAAAGGAGAACTGTCAAATGGTTTTCTCTGGAAATTGGAAAATATTCAAACTGTATACAAACTTTATATGTAAAAGAATCTTGAATTGCCAATTGGGTTTTTCTCGAAACTGTACAAGATTCCAACTTTTTATCTGAATTTGTATACGTAAATGGAAACATGAATTGCTACTTGGACTTTTGCTCATAATCTAAGAGATTTGAATTTTTTATGCAAAATTTTATTGAAGTTCACTTGAGTTTGTTGTATAAATAAAATGAAACATGAATTGCTAAAAGTCCTCTTCTCAAAACGGAAAAGCTATTATTTTGGTTTAACTTGCTTGGTATGTAAAAGGAACTTATATTGGCCATGTCGGGTCTTTCCTTGAAATTCAAAAAGATGAGATTGTCTTTTCTGTTAAAAGGAAATGTGAATTGCCAATTGGGTTTCTCTGGAAATTGGAAAAGATTCAAGCTTTAGATGTAAAGAAACATTAATTGGCAACTGGATTTCTCTTGAAACTATAAAAGATTCAAACTTTATCTGAATTTTGATTGAGCCTGTTGTATACATGAATGGCAGCATGAATTGCTACTCGGGCCTTTGTTCATAATAAAAAAGATTATAACTTTTGTATGCAAAGTTCTATCTAATTTCAATTGAGGTTGTTTTATAAATAAAATGAAACATGAATTGCTAATTGTTTCTTTCCGAACATAAATTTTTTTATTTTTATTTTTGGCTTAGCTTGCTTGGCACGATAAAGGAAACTTATATTGCATATCGGGTCTTCCTTGAAAAAAAAATTCAAAAAAGACGAGGTTGTTGCTTCCATAAAACAAAACTTGAATTGCAATTGGGTTTCTCTGGAAATTGGAAAAGATTCAAACATAATGTACAATTTGGTTTAATTTTAAATGAGCTCGTTATATATGTAAAAGAAACATGAATTGCTAATTCGTTTTTCTTGAAACTCAACAAGATTTGAACTTGATATGAATTTTGATCTAATTTTGATTGAGCTTGTTGTATATGTAAATGGAAAACATGAATTGCTATTTGGGTTTTCTTGAAATTGGTAAAGATTCAAACTTGTAAGGGCCTAATTTTAAATGAGCTTGGTGTATATGTAAAGAAAGTGCAAATTGCTTCCCCATATTCTGTATTTGTCTCCTGGATCCTCTACAGTTTTGCTCAATTCTTCATTGAGCTTCTTGAAAATGAGAAAAAGCAAGAACTAAGTAAATTTTATGTTCCATTTTAGTGGTTTGTATTTGTTTTCTTGGGTTTTTCCTACTGGAGATGATGTTTTTCTTTAATTGCTTGGGTTGGTGGCTTTGCTTGTGATGTTTTCTGGAGACACAAGTTCCATCTCAGACCCGTGGAAGGCTTCTGCTTTCTCTTGTTTATGCGCAATGTTCAGGCCGAAGTGCAGTGTTATGCATGATTGTGTTGGCATGTGAGTGGTGTTTGGGCTCCATGCTATTCCATGCATCCAACTACTGAGCCTATCCTTCCCACTTTTGGTTTGGTGAAGTTGTGTTTTGTGCTTAGTGGGCTTGTCTAGAATTGCATACTATCAAAATGAAATTCTGCAAATTACCTTTTGCGGTTAGTGTGCTTCACATGTGCTAAGGTGCAGTGTGTGGTGGGATTGTGTCGGCATGTGAATGGTATTGGTAATCATGTATCGGCAAGTTCCCTTCTACTTTGTGGAGCCAAGTATTTGAGCATGACCTTTCATGTGTGTAGGTGCTTTGTGTTTTCTTGGCAACTACCCCTTCACGACCCTAATGTGTTTACCCGTCCTTTGGAGTCTACATCTAAATGTTGGGTTGGGTGTCAATACTGGGTGTGGGTGTGATTGCATTGGCATTTATGTGGTGTCAATGTGAGCCTCTGGCATGATAGTTTCCGAGAATCCGGGTGAAAGAGGAAGGTTAATGTCTTGTGGGTAGCTAAATTTAAAACTTCTACCAATCCACCAGCCAACTCCATATTGTTGGGAGAAGGGCTAAGATGATGATGAAAATAGGTTTCTTTTCTCTTTACACTGAAACAATTCGTTGAGTGGTCATGCTCAGTGTTTCAAATAGCGCTATTAGCGTACACTACGTAGCATAGCTAAATAGTGTAAATCCTCAGTGGTATACTATAACACCCCAAAACCCGACACCCGAGTTCGGAGACTCAGATCCTAAATTCGAGGGTGTTAACTCTATAATGATCGGGCGCACTGACACCAACATTGGTAGCGCTTCAATTTTTGTTGCTTGAGTACAATACTCTCACAACGGAAACCTAGGTGTCACATAAGGAAGGGTCGCACGTGGGTGAGTTTCCCCACGTGTCTACTTAGTCAAATTCACATTCACCCCATTAATGAAAGTCAGAGTAGCATACATTGATACCATTTTATTTATTTATTTTTTTTAACACATGCACACACACCCCCACACATACATCAATACAATGGGTATCAAAAGATGAGCAAAAATAACTAAACCACATAATAGCGGGGTAAATGTCCAAATAAAAGTATACGAATCCAAAGGTGCCTAAGGGACTGCCACAAACCATAAAACAACCCAATGTACAAGATATACAAATGTCAGGAGAAAATGCTAAAAGTCTATCTGCTCGAGCTCCTGTAGCTCGTCCAGGCTAGCGTTGCCCCGCTTAGATCATCTAACTCCCCGCCAAGCTTATCATCTACCTCTATTGGGATACCTAGACTCCTTGTTACAATCTACACCTGCATCAACTGTTGTTTTCAAATTCGAATCGTGAGTAGTCAACTCAGTGAGAGATCCCTCCAAGATTACACAACGACATAGTAATTATGTATAATTTCAGAAAAGGAAGCATACCACACAATAACAATTATAATACAATCTTGTTTAAATGTATGAATGCATGGATGCCCATCAACCTGTGATGCACATCCGGCTAGCTTTTGGGGGTAGCCACCAGTGAAAATATCTCTAGGTACGTGCATCAACAATGACTACCACCCATAAATGATAGGGCTAGGCACCAATGAAAATACTCAAAAGTATATGCTACCACAATATCTAGTCCACAAATAACAGTGGCTAGCCGCCAGCAAAAGTAAACCATGTACGTGCTCACAACGGCTAGCACACCAAAGGGGTTGTTTGACTGATGGACTAGGAACTAACGAAAATACTCAGAAGGGTACGTGCTCATAATGGCTAGTTACTAGCGAAAGAAAACAATGTACGTGCTCACAATGCCTAGCCACTAGCGAAAATACCCAAGGTATGTGCTACCACAATATCTAGCCACTCGATAACGCTCGCATGCTATGGATGCATGATTAATCCAAACTTTATCAGTCCGATTCGCAAACAACCCATTCAAACAAATCCTCTACAACTAGTGGCCAATCTCTATCTGATAAGTAGATCTTACCATCACCAGATCGTATATAACATCCACAAAAGGGTTCATCTCAACAAATTCAACTAGGCACTAACAAGGCCAACTAGGCACAAATAAAGCCAACTAGGCACATAGTCCACTTAGGGATGCAACCAAGGGGATTCCATCCAACAAAGCCACATAGGGCACAATAATCCACAGGATGGTAAGTCTACGATCGAATTTTATTTAACCCATTACACAAGATAGCCAATAATTCGAGGTACAATCTCATGTACGCGTTACAACTATACGGATTACATTTTCAATATTAATATTTCAAACATGCCACATTTTCATGAGTCCCAACCCTATTAACATTCAATCACATATAATTCACACTAGCATGTTATAATTTATGTTTATGTGAATCTTACGGGGCAAAGTTATGTTTAAGTGATGGAGCAGTCTAAGGTGTGTGTGTGTGTGTGTGTGTGTGTGTGAATCAATCTATGGAAAGGGCTAAGCATATTATGTGTCCTATACAGATTTCCAAAATTAACGATTCTTTCAAATAATCTTAAAATTAACACATATAACATAGATTACAAGAGTTCTCACATGGTTACAAGCAAATCAACATGATTGTTAGATATTGAGATTATCGCAAGACAAAATGTCATAGGAAAACTTGAAGGGTAGATCCTCATCTTAGAATCAAAATTCCTTGGTTCCAATGCAACCTATGCGTAGAAAATTTAGGAGAAAAAGCTCCAATCCCTAGATTAATGGCAAATCTATTGTTAATAGTTTAGATCTTATCCCAATTAAATTTCTAATAAGGATTTAGGGGTTCACCTACCTTGATTTGAACGATTCCCGACTCGCTTTGGCGGATGGGGCCTGAGCTCTGTGCAAAACTGAAGCTCACACGAAGCTGTACTCAAATACGACTCTTAGATAAGAATAAGCCGTCTCTAATTACTTGCCGGAACCTCAGAACCTAACATGCACAAACCCTAACATCAATGTTTCTAAGATTCGGATGGACAAGAAAGATTAAAAAAAAATCCTACTAGATCCGAGTTACTAGAAATTGGGAAAAATGACACACATGCACGGTTAGAGGACCTCTTACCTGGCTGGCTGAAGGTCCGGCCCACGATCGAAGGTTTTCAGCCGGGGAAGACGTGGGACAGCTCACGTGGTCCAAATATGGAGAGAAATGGCTAGAAGCGGCGAGATCTTCACCCGGTCTCTCACTCTCTCTCTCTCTCTCTCTCTCTCTCTCTCTCATTTCCCCATTCTCTCTCTTTCTCTGATATGAGAAATGAAAGAAATGGGGCAAATGGGCTTTTGTAGCCCTAAAGAAAAGTTTGGTGGTTCGCAAGTGTATTAAGTTTTAGAGATTGTCGGTCGGACCGAAAAAGGCTATTAGTTGGATCGACAGGAACCGACAAAACACAAGTTTCATAGGTTTGCAATTTTACACAGTCGGTTAGACTGACGAGTTTGTAGGTCGAACTGACAGAGCATGATCTCCTCTTATAAGTGGAATTCTTCTACTGTTTTAAAGTCCCAAGGTTCTAACCCATGTGCTCCATTGGTTATTCACTCAAATTGAATATTCCGCTTAGTGCATATTGGCGTGGATTCATCTAATCGAACATTAGGGTCTAATGGACCGGGATGCGTGACCCGGGTCCCACATGTTACAATACGGTTTGACCTATTAGGGTACGGAGTCTGACTGGGTTACGAATCCTTAGGTTTAAGTTTTGGGCCCATAGCCCTTACGTCTACGCGTTTACGCATAGGTGAGCATGTGCGATTACTTTTTTTAAATCAAAAAATTCTCTGGTAACACCCGAGGACATCCAATACCCGATATTGAAGGACTAGAGTGTTACATGCAATGTTTTAAATATCGATGATATCGGCCGGTATATACCAAGATATATCTTGTATCTCACTTGTGCGATACGAAACGTACAACTAGTGTCAATATATCCCACATGTTTGATTTGGTGAGCATTTTCAATTTCTGATATATATCTCTCTCTCTCTCTCTCTCTCTCTCTTTTTGTTGTTGTTGAAATTATTCTAAATCAGTGTTAAATGGTTACAAATCCATTGGTTCTTCATGTTTTGCATGAAAAATTATGGAGTTGGAGGCTTGGAGCTTTGATTTCTATATCCATTGGTTCTTCACATTCTCTATGTTTTTTTCAAAAATTTTCTTCAACCAACTGCCAATTGAAACTAATTTCGAAGTGTTTAGGATTATTTGATGAAATGATCATCACATACACTCAAATTTCAAAATTTGTGTGTAGGTGGTTCGATTTGGGGAAAATTCAAAAT
This sequence comes from Magnolia changhungtana, assembly GCA_030180095.1. Classification (NCBI taxonomy): domain Eukaryota; kingdom Viridiplantae; phylum Streptophyta; class Magnoliopsida; order Magnoliales; family Magnoliaceae; genus Magnolia; species Magnolia changhungtana. The sequence goes on from JASAUF010000378.1 coordinate 7,037,532, forward strand.
TTCTCACTTTCTCCCAAATTGCTTGCAATGTTGCACTCCAAACATGAAATCAAGCATGTACGAGGGCTGACCTACGGATTTGTTAAGTCGTCAATTTTAGAAAAACAAAAATCATTTTTAATAAAAAAATATTAAAATATTAATTTTTGTAATTTCCTTCAACTAACTGTCAATTGAGACTAATTTCGAAGTATTTAGGAGTGTTTGATGAAATGATCATAACATACACTCTAAATGTTATGCATTCAATTTGAATATAGTTGCATTAGTTCAGTCAAACAATGCATAACTTAGGACCTTATACAATGGAAACCTATTATGTGCACTTCTTTTTTGAGATGTTATGATTTAGAATGTGTTAAGGTCTTTTTTAACAATCTCTGAAGTTTCATTGAAAAATTCAACTATTTCTCCAATGTTTCCCCATGTTTCCCAACAAGTGCGATAAATTACCTGACACAAACGATGTATCCCGTGCGATAACCGATACGTATATGTATCCCAAGGATGCAATACATAACGCGATACCGATATTTCAAATACTACTTACGTGTACGCTGTACGCCATGGCGGTCGTAGTGTGCACTATAGTTACGTAGCGTGTAGTGTTGCTACAAATTTTTTTTTGTTAAAAATTGTGTAAAACTCACTTTATTAAAAAACTTAAAATGTAAAGTTAAAATCAAACCTTTCTTTGTTTACTTCCACATAAAATGGTGGTGATCCTTTGGTAAAGTTGGTGTGAAACTCACATACTAAAAACCTTTAAAACTAAACTTTTAAAAAAAAGGGTTTTGAAGGAGGGTTTTCAGAAAACCACTCTTTGTATTGAAACAGCTTGTTGGAATTTTGTGGCTAGATAATAACGCCATCATTACTTGATTGGTTGATGTTTATTTTTTCATTTTATAGGTTGGTTCTCAAGTTGCTTCTTCCTTGCACAAGTCTATTGGAAGATTTACATATTCCACCAGAAAGGTTTTTGATGCTGGGCAGCCGACTGCCGCAACTCACCCTCAGGTGCTGCATTAGACATTCTACAAGGTTTTTCTGTTTCACAATTCTTGACTGTGGATACTGTGGATTCAGACTGCTTGGATGAATGTGGACCAACTTGTTTTGGTTTCTACTTATCATGCGGTTTCCATATGATTGTTACTATCCTGCACAAACCTTCTTCCACAAGCTATAATTTGGCTCGCTCTATCCATTTTTTATCAGCATAATATTTCCTTTCAAGATTGATAATCAATATCATCCTTTTCCATTTTATCCCTTTATTGTTTTGCTTAGTTTTTCTTTTTTCTTTTTTACTTCTGTTTGTAGTTATTAGAGGAAGGGGAGATAACTCCCGGAATAACATCTGACGAGTATATCTCAAGAAGAAAGAGGCTGTTGGAATTGCTTCCAAAAAAGAGCTTAGCGATTATTGCCTCTGCCCCTGTAAAGATGATGACTGATGTGGTGCCATACACATTTAGACAGGATGCTGATTACCTGTACATTACAGGTTGCCAACAACCTGGTGGGGTAGCAGTTCTAAGTGATGAGTGTGGCTTATGCATGTTTATGCCAGATCCAAGTCCTCAAGTAAGCTCTTTCATTTTCTCTTAGCAAATGTCATCATTTCCCCACCTTGTTTTTATCTATCTGTTCATTGTGGCCCAATGTTGTCTGAGTATGGAATTTTTCACTTAAATTTAAGTGTTGAACACACAGATGGCGCGTTCAAACTGACTAGTAACATAGGACTATAGGAGGCACTGAGCGTTTCTTAACTGGAGTTCTTTTTGTTTTTAGAATTATTTGACAATTTTATTAAAGAAATTGATAAGGGAATAAATTCCCAACATAAAGTGCTGAATGGCTGACACCTTTTCCTGCTAATATATCGGTGATATCATTTGCCCTTTCCCTCAAAATGCACAAATGAAATTTTTAGCCTCAAGGCAATAACTAGATCTCATTGAAAGCATGCGCTGGGAGTATAAGTGCATGAGCTGCAAGTTGGCCTAAGGCAGTAGATGTCAAACACAATAGTGGTTGGCATTCCTATGGTTGAAATGTAAAAAAGAAGAGGAAAAATGAGAGTTCAAAATAAATAAATAAATCAAATTTGGACCTCTATGGCCTTATCTGGTGTTAATAAGCTCCATACCAGTTCATATGGCCTGATATGGGTCGATGTGCCCATTTTCGTAGGGAGAGCCTATTCAGCCCCATGCTACACATCAAATCAGGTTCATATAGATACAATATAGCCGTATTGGCCAATATGATACCGATAGTCAAAACTATGGTCTATATTTGACAACAATATTCTTTTGGAGAAATATTGTAACTGTCTTATGCTTATCTATGTAATCAATCCTCAGCATAGCCCATCTTTCTTGTATCTGTATTCTGAGAATTGTGTTTAGATGCTCCCCCATACCCAATTCTTGCCTTTTTTTGGTACCTATACCTGTGCTGGATGTCATGGTAATACATCTGAATATAATTTATTACTGGATACCATTCTCTCCAATTAGTAAGCATGCCGAAATCTTATATTTTTCTCCAGGTTGTTTTTTTATATACAATATATACTTGTAGGATTACCTAGAACTGGCAATTTATCACTTTCATGTACTCGGTACATTGCTTCCTTTTCTTTGAAATTGCATATCTATTGCAATAATTGTTTAAAGAGTTGTCACATGTCAATTTCTGTTTCTATTGAATTTGGATGCTACCCTGTTTCTTTTAATTTTTGTTCTTTCTTATGCTAGAATATGGGCTTCAGTATGCCATGTTACATGAGTGCTTCAAGTGGACCCTGGTACCTGCATCAAGGTACGGGTATGAGTGGTATGGCTCTTTTGGGTCCTCCCAAAGGTTCATATTCTCTTGTTGCTGGATAAAATACATCACAGAGCTTTCTTAAATTTTCTGGGGAGACTAGTAGTCTTCCTTGGAATCAGGAGACACACTTGAAAAGGAACACCTTTCCGAGATCTAAGCCTAATCCCAATTAATTGGGCTGGCTATATGAATCCTGTTCCATCATTCCACCATGAAGGGACACGCAAGCATAATATTTTTATTTTAAGCTAGCACATCATTGCTATCTGTTCCCTTCACTCTCTTCTTCTTTTGGCATGGTCACATCCACATAATCCATGCCCATGTCGTGAAAAATACTCCTACTCAACAAATTTTCTGACCGACTGTTTTATGAACCTGTAGGAAGTGGTTTGGCAAGGTGAGATTGCTGGAGTAGATGCAGCTTTGGATACATTCAAGGCCGAAAAGGCATTTCCTATACGCAGAATTCGTGAGGTTGGTTTATTCTTTTTTTGTTCCCTGACACAATAGGCCACATGCACGTTTGCTTTATTTAATGAATTTTGGGATTGATAAAATTAAAAACTACCCATGTCATACAATCAGACCAGATCCACATGCGCACACTTCACATTTGTCACTTTCTTGGGTCCTTTTTGTGTTGTAAGTTTTCACAATGTTAATGGCCTTTCTGTTTACTGGTTCTTTTCTTGTTTAACTTGCTTATACATGATCGAGATCTTCATTCACTTGGGCTATGTCCAGTGTTCAGTTGAATTGAATTTGCAACAATTTAATTCAGTCAAGTGTAAATGAACAAGTGGGATTCACAATGCATAATGAGGGACTAGCCCTCAAATTACAACTACTATCTTATGCCATATGTGGATGTTCAATTGAATCATATTGCAACAATTCAATTCAACAAAGCGTCAATAACCAAGTGGGACTCTCAATGCGTAATGAGGGACTAGCCCTCGAATTGCAATTACTATCTTTTCAAGTGCAACTTGAAATGGATAGAGTTGCAACTAGGGGTTTGGTTCTCATTACAAAATAAAATTTTGTTCTGACTTTGGTTGTTTCTACTGTGATGGATTGAATGGTTGCAATTAAGTCCAATGTATCATCAAAACCACCCTAGTCTGTTAGCAGTTTAATTTGTTCCTGCTGTTATGCTTTATTGGGTGCAGATCCTTCCAGAAATGATTGGAAAAGCATCCAAATTGTTCCACAATGTGAAGACAGCTTTACCGGCCTATACAGATTTGGAGGCCTTCCGCACGGCAACTTATGATGGTAAAGTGAAAGATCTTTCTCGATTTACTCATGAAGCGCGATGGATAAAATCACCATCTGAACTTAAGTTGATGAGACAATCTGCATCCATTGCTTGCCAGGTAAATGGCATTTATTCTTTTCTTCTAGTCTTTTAGATAAATTTAAGATTAAATAGAGAGATTTTTGCGTACTTGGATCTGTGAGTTGTGACAATTTTTCCCTGTTAATAGAGTAAATCTCATAAACTTAGAATGGATGCATCATGCATGAGCATGTAAACTCTGCCATTGAAAGCGCATTTTCAGGTTCATACTTATTTGTCAGTATATTTTGCGCTCTTGTTTATTTACTTTACCATTTACCACTCTGGTGTAGGCCAAGTTGGGTCTAACCCAGCCATATGAAAGCCCAATTGGCTAGATTCGGTCATTATTCTGATGGTACTTTATTTTGAATTATCCAAAGATATGGCTCTGATTCAAGAGTCAAATGATGTCTGAACAACAAGAATGGGTTCTTGGTACATGGCAATTTTCTTGTTGTTTTAGCATTGTTTTACCTTTAAATTAAATTGATGCTTTTTGATGATTGGTACAGCTGGAACAGAGAATAAAACTGAGTAGGGCTGTAAATGGGTCAGATACTGCAATATCCGATATCCGTATCCGACTTGGACCTCCTGTATCCGGATCCAATTCCATATCTGTATCCAAAAATAAGTCTGTCTGATATCGGATAATCGGATATCCAATGCTACAATCCACCATGACGATCTTCCAGCAAAAAATAAAAATAAAAATCAGTCTGGTGAGAGAGAGAATCTAGTGCTCATACTCTCCATAAATCCCAAGAACCATCTTAAATTCTTAATCCAAAATTCAAGTGGGACACACCACAAAAAGCGATGCACAATCACACCTAGAGCAATGTCCCATTGTTCCCTTTTGTGACATCCACCTGAGTTATGAATTAGGATGAAATTTGGGCTATAGGCCTAAAATGAGGATTTTATTTTAATGAATGGATTGGATTGGACTAACATATTAAGATAGGCCCCATGCGGCTTGACCTCGTGGCAACCAATGTTTTAAATATTGATGATATCTGCCGATATATCCTATGATATATCTTGTATCCCACTCGTGCGACCCCCACTTCCTGTCGTATTCAGTAGTGGGTAGTGGAATGGTATGCTATGAATGCTATGAGTATCAGATATGGATACTGATAGGAACACGAAGTGGGGATTGCTGATGAGACTCCCCATTTCTGAAAATGAAGGACACGACACAAAGATGATTGCTGGTATATCGAAGATCTGGGCATCATATTGCAGATCAGTGCCAGATTAGGTCCCAACTATAGTTGCATGAATCTAAAGCGAAGTGGCAACATATTCAGGTGCGAGAGTGAGGAAGTGTCTGTTTCAAAATGTTAGCAAGTATAAACAGCTAGGAAGTGAGAGGGAGTTTGAAGCGCAGCTTGAAGCAGGAGCAGAACCTGATTAGAAAGATCACGCCGCGAGTCCCAGCAATAAATCAGGGTAATCAAACCGCCCATATCGAAGATTTGAACCATCCAACCATCCATATTGAGAGTATAAACCATCCAACTTGTCCCCATTGAATATCTGGACTGTAAAATAGGAAGTAATTGATCATATGGATAAGATAAAGAGTTGATTGATTGATCGTATGGTTCAGATCAATCGATGAAGGGTCTGCATTTGCTTGATTGAAGATATAGACCACATAAAGGGTCAGCATGGACTTGATTGACCACATGGATCATATCAAGAGTTCTATTTGTGGGTGTGTCATGCGTGTGTACCATACCTGCAGCACACTTTTACATTTGTCTTATTAGGGTTTTATTAACATTTAGCTTAAGGAGAGGGAGCCTAACAATACTCAAGTCTTTTCTTCTTCCACATCTTTTCTCGTTTCCTCCCCTTTTTCCTTTTTCTTTCCCAATGTGAAATCTAACCATTCACAGATTGGTGCTCCTCGGAATCCTCATTTCTAACTTCATGCTTTAGGCAAATGCTGTTTTTAATGCTTGTATACTTTTTTTTGTATACATTAATATGCTTTATAATTATTAAGTTGAATGGTAACAAACTTTTATTTGGATGATTTACTAAGTGCTATTAATTTAAATGTTCCTTGTCTTGGGTAGGCTCTTTTACAAACAATGATGTTTTCGAGAACATCACCTGATGAGAGCATGCTGTCAGCTAAGGTTGAATACGAATGCAAAATGAGAGGGGCCCAAAGAATGGCGTAAGCATTTTTAGCTTTCCTTAATGGTTCAGAATAGTATGCATCCTGTTCCAAATTGAATATCATTATTTTTTTAGCACTGTGACCAACTAATAAATATTCTCATCACCTTCATCTTCTGGTAATTTTTGTTCTTACACATTAAAAAAAAAAAAAGAATTTCATCAGAAAATACATTCTTTAAACAGTATAAGTGCCTCGGTGCCAACCATTATTTTTGGAGTCCAACAACTTGTTTTCTCTTGGAGGGCTTCGGGGTCCTGTTTTCTTTCTTTCCTGGATGGTGTTTCTCTCCTTTTGTCGGATATTTCTTGTAATGTGCTAGTAATTTAATGGCATTTGGGCACTTTACTTTTTAATAAAATTTATCTTGCCAGTAAAAAATGGATGCTGGGGAAATTTGAAATTTCTGGTATATTTTGTTGAATATTCATTTTCATTTGTTCACTGCAAATCATCGTGATAATATGTTTGATATCCAAGCAAACTCAATTATTTAATGCAAGAATATTTCTCATCATTCCTTGGTGATCTCCCCTGTGTGTATAGGTTCAATCCTGTCGTTGGTGGTGGTGCCAATGGTAGTGTCATACACTACTCTCGAAATGATAAAAAAGTAAGACCATTTTATTGTATGCTTTTATCTACTTACCACTGGATACCAAGGTTCCATTTTCTTGTACAAGCTAATGGTTTACACTTAATAGATCAGGGATGGGGACCTCGTCTTGATGGACATTGGATGCGAGTTACATGGTTATCTTAGTGATCTAACTCGGACCTGGCCACCTTGTGGTAGCTTTTCCTCTGCTCAAGTATGTACCCCACCTTCCCCAACTCATTTATCATAAACACCTTTTAAAATTATTATTATTATTTCGAGAATCGATGATTTATTGACATAACGTAAATATAAAGTACATGGGCTAATAGCCCCCATACAAGTGATCCTCTCGTCTCTCACGGGAGCATCTAGCCAACACAGACCTGCTTACTAAATAAACAATGGAATCCAGGCCAGAATTACAGGTAATCCTAAATTCTGAGCATCTCTATCTTTGAACATACCCGGAAAAATCTTATCTCACAAGTGCCCAATTGATAATCTTGAAAAGATTTTCTTTATTAACACATCTACTGATGAAGCTGTATCTTCAAATATTCTAGCATTTCGCTCCTTCCATACACCCAAAAGAATCCAAAAAAGTGATCCTCCGCAATCTCTTTGTTGTTCTCGAATGGACTGCCCCAACATTCCTCCATCATATCTTCTATAGAAACATTATCTCAACTTGATACATAGGCTCTGAGGCCCATTCTTGGCAAGTTGGCGTGAAAATGCCTCTGCATTAATTACTCCTGGTGAGGAGTATCGAACACGAGACTTCCCGCTCTGTTACCACTTTGATGCAGGACGATTAACCACTTGCTCTAAAAGCTCGAACTGATAGAGCATGGCGAATCAATCCCTTTATCTCATAGCCCATGCTCCACATCCCGTGAGTTAGGACCTCGGCCGAACCCCCTTTGTGGGCCCCACTTTACATGGGTTTCGCTTCGCACGAACCACCTGCTTCACATGGGTGGGGCCCGCCTCACAAGGGCTGCCCACCCCGAGTGTGCCCCTGCATCCCACGGGCTACACCACTCGAGCCCGGTGTGAAAATGCTCCTACATTACAAGTTGCAGCCCAAAATCAGATTACCGAACAATCCTAACCTCTGGTTTGTGGACGCTTGTTTGTTGAAATAGGACTTTGGGATAGGTTTCATTTTCAACTGTCCAACAATTATCCACCAATCCGTTAGCCAGATAATCAACTAAGTTTTCGGTTCACGATACATCTAAACTGGGACCTCATAATTTGGATGGTTTAATTTTAATTACTAGCATGCCATGCATGCAATTTCTAAGTAATTTGCAAGTACCTGTGTATCATCTTTTCTAAGTAAACCATACCTGTGTGCTTCTCCATTCTACTTTTTTTTTTCTTTTGTTTTTTTTTCTTTTTCCGAGTAATAATTCGGAGGGATTCCTTATCATGTTAACTTCCTAGATTTACAACAAGCTTAGATGTGGATTGGCAATATGATAGAGCCTAATGCTTTGGACCTGTGGATTTCAGGAAGTGCTTTATGATCTCATTCTAGAGACGAATAAGGAATGCGTGAACCTTTGCCAACCTGGTGTCAGCATTCAGCAAGTACACGACCATTCAGTATGGTTTAATGAACCCAAACTGTTTGTTTATTTCCACTACAGTTCTATCTTCCGCATTCGTACTTTTTATTTTTCGTTTTTATTTTTTCCTTTTTGCACCTAAGTCCTGAAAAAAAGATGAGACTGATTATAACAGCACACTTTCCAGCAAATTTTCTCTAATACACGAAATGGATTTTATCCTGAGACGTGGATCTTAATATAGGATGTGTGCTGACACCAACAACCAAGAGACACATAAATGCATAAGCTCATCCTCAAATCCTGGACTACCTCACAAGCATATATATCCCCAACTGCATGTATTGTTTCCCATGTTTTGAGTTTGTACAAGTGTGGCTTGTGGTTCAGTGAGCTAGACCATTGATATGGTGGCCTCTACTGTTAATGGAGCATGCCCCATAAATCTCCCACATTGGAAGTTCACATCAGAAGCTCCTGTCCATAGATGATATGAAATTATCTCGTGGTTTATGTTTCTTTACCTGTGTTGATCCTTCCAAGCTTACATCAAATTGCAGGTTGAGATGCTATGTAGAGGACTTGCAAAGCTTGGGATTTTGAAAGATGATCGAAGCAGTTCGCAATCTTACCATCAGCTGAATCCAACTGCAATAGGTCTCCTACCATCTCTGTCTTCATCAACACTCTGTAGTTGTTGTTCCTGGCCAATTTCAATTACATGCACTGTTAAATTTGCACAGCAGTTACTCTTCAGTCATTACGGCAATTTACAGAAATGTCTGCTAGCAGCAGGGTTGTAAATATCTGCTGAAACTAACCTGAGTTTAGGTGGAGAAATTACAAGTTGCTCCCTCTGGGACATCTGTCTGACCGAGGGGGAACAATTTCAGTGGAATGAGTAAAACCCTTTTTGGTGGATGCAGATTGCTTGCAGTCGGCACTGGGGAGGCCCACCATGATGTTTTTGTTATTCCACTTGGTCCATCCATGCCGCCAACTCATTTTAGGACATGAGCCACACAATAAGAAACAGTGGGGATGGAAGCAGCCATTGCTGAAACCTTTATAGGTCCGTGATGTTTATATGCCATCCAACGCATTCGTAAAGTGATTCTACCTGGATGATGGGAAAACAGAAATACCAGACTGATCCAAAACTTTTGTGGCCCCCAAGAAGGTTTCAACGGTGGCTGCTCAATCCCCACTGTTTCTTGTGGCGTGGTCCACTTTAGTTTTGGATCTCCCTTCTGTCTGTGCCCTCGTCCTAAAATGATCTGGCAAAACGGATGGATGGAGTGGATATAACACACATCACTGTGGGCCCGACAGTGCTTGAGGTTGCAGGAAACCCCTACAATCCCTGGTTGTAGGCAATCCACGTCCCATTTTGGTCCCTGGGAAAGCCGCACTCCCAAACTTGCATTTAAAACCACGGCTAGTAGCTTCTTGGAGTGACTAGTCAGCTACCAGTTTTATGCCATCACATCTGATTTTATCTTCTTCTCTAATGATCCAGGCCATTATTTAGGAATGGATGTCCACGACTGTTCCATGATTAGAAATGACCGTCCATTGCAGCCAGGTGTTGTAAGTTATTATTGTTCCCATGATAGAAATGTCAACATCTTTTCTTCTTCTCACTTTCGTTTTTACCTATTGCTATGTATTTTCATTGTGATAGCCTACATAGTGGTTGAAGTCACATTAGAGGTCACTTCTGTAAAATGCGGAGGGAAGTGCATGTCCACTACTAATGAGAATGAATGATAAGGGTCTGACCCATCATAGTTCCACTCTCATTTGGGGCACGGTTTGCAGATTGGAGCATTTAGTTCATCCTGCCATCCACATTGTGGGATGCACCAAATGGCTCGGATGCTGCAAAATAATGCATGGACCAGTGTCCATGCCTTTTCATTCTCATTGGAGTATAATGCTTGATCTGGCCATATGCTTGTGGAAATGTGTTGTGCATTTGTGGTCTTCTATTTAGTTGAATAGTGCCAGATTTCTATCTCAGTGGTCTTCCTTGTTTTCTTAGGAAAACCATTGTGGAATGTGTAGAAATTGTGCCATCCACAACACATACAGAGCATATCATCGCATTGAACTTAAAATTCTGATGTGTTGAATTAGCCTTCCAGATCATACATGGGTGTGCTTTTTTTGACCTCAATTGTCACTATAAGAACTTTTCCCTTAGTTCACTAGAAGAACTTTTCTTTGGACAGGTGATCACAATTGAACCAGGAATATATATCCCATCTTCATTTGATGCTCCAGAGAGGTATTTACCAAGTGAGCAATGCGAAGTGTTTTTTTTTTTTTTGGGTCTGCCAATACCATATATGGGCGTAAGGCAGCCCATCCAACAGGCCACCAATGCAAGATCCAAGGCATCTATCAGGTGGCCCCCGCTGTCACATCATGTAGATGCCCCGTGCCAGTGTTAGCAAAAAATGGAGACAGCTTAGAAAAACTCTGCCATCTTATTGACCATTCACATGTTTCATAACCTGTGGGCCATATGGTCAGTGAATTGGGCTTAGTTTTCGGCATGGGGATGCGCAAGGTGGGGCCCACCTGATGTTCGGCTTGTATCTTGCATGATCAGCCTTATACACACATTGGATCTGCAAACATCTGTTAACACAATTTTCTTAAATATAAAACACACTTGAATGGTGTATTTACAGGTATCAAGGCATTGGCATAAGGATAGAGGACGAAGTTCTTATCACTGAAAGTGGGCATGAGGTAATTCAGACAATGCTATGATGTTACACTCCACTGTAATCACTCTTAGAAACACACAAGGTTTCAGCCAGGTATGCCACTTGGGCTGGTTGGGTCGGGTTGAGGGTCATCCTGAACGTGACTTGATCTCAAGAGGACCCAACCTGCAACCTGACCTGACCCAAATTCAACCTGAGGTTTCCAGCCTTAATTCTTCTATACTTGACCCAATCCAACCTGATCCGACCTAACCCCAACCCAAATGTGTGCGATTATTCCCTACCTGACCTGACCCAACTCGAATTCGCTCAACCCGAACCTGACCCGAGGACCTTGACAATCCAACCCAACCCAACCTGACCCAAACTCTTGTTGGGTCAATTGGGTTTGAGTACAGCCACATGAGTGATCAGTGATCCAAAGTCATCTTCAATAACCTTCAGCTGATAAATGCACTTGCATCTATTTGGATGTCAAAAACAGGTGCTCACTGGGTCAATGCCCAAGGAGATTCAACACATCAAGTCCTTGCTAAACTACGGCAATGGCGGAGCGACTGAACTCCATAGCATGAGGGCTGCATCTAGTTGAAATTCTTTTGTGATTTAGAAGGTACCCATGCAGATTTCATGGGTTTTGGAGAGGTAGTGCACTGCAACAGTGACTTCTGTTGTGGGAGGCTGAAATTCAACTATCATTCAACACCGTGAAGGGCTCAATGAATAGGAATTGTGACGGTCTTCACGATCAGAACACTCATATGCAGACATTTATTTATACTCAGGAATGAAGACACGATAGAAGAAATTCCTGTCACAAAATAGCCCAGCTCCTTGTTTCCATTGTGACAAATCTTGTTCTCAGCTATTCTCGGCCCAGAAATATCTAGTGAGATGCTGGAATTTTTCTTTGGGCATTATTGGGAAAATCTCGCTGAAAATAAAAATATTTATTCAAAATTAATAAGTAAAATTTAAAATTTGATATGTATTTATATAACAGATTCCTTATTGTGATAAAAACATGGTCTTTTTAAAATTTTGCAATAATCTTGTGATATTGCAAGATTTTTAAAAAGGGTGATCTTTGTCATGCTGCTTGCTTCCAAGTTGAATGGCCTAGGTTTGGGATAGGCAAACCTGATGCTTTCTGGGCCCACGCCTGAGTGGGGTGTGGGCCCTGTGTAGCAGGTCCAATGTGGAGGTCAAAAAAATTTGTTGGGCCCTGCGAATGTTGGTAGCCATCCATTGGGTGGGCCGAAGAAATAGGCATCTAGAAAAATGACCAACCGCCTGCAAGATGCATGTGTTGCCTACTTCAGGCCAGGCTAAGATGACATGATACCTGGCAATCCTCTGCTCAACTGTCTTTATTTTTTCAGCATTTTCTCAAAAAATATTTTATGCAATTTTTGGATGTCAACCATGAAATAAAGAAAGAGGGAAAAAAGATGTGATGTGGATGCAATCCAAACTGTCCAGATTGTGGGCCCCATCATGGTGGAGCATTGCTAGAATCAAACTCCATTTTGAGATGTTTTAAGGAAATGTAATGTAATGTTCTCCAACCTTGATCATCTGTGTTACCTGCTACGGATGGACTGCTCATTAAAGAGTTTCAAATGGACAAATATGGGCCTTTCATTGGACGGCTAAGATCTTCGGTTCCAGCATAGTGACAGTGTGGCCCGTCAGATATAGGTGGCAAGGTAGGAAGAAGGCTCACTGAGCTCGAGCCTCAGCATGACGGATTCCATGTATTACTATCTAATATATATGCTTTGAAAGGGAGGTCGGATGCTGTTATAGAGATTCATGGGATGATGAAGCAACTAGGAAATGTGAGAAGCTCGCCATTGCCTTTGGGCTTATCAGCACGAATCCGCTGATGCAAATTAGGATAATGAAAAATCTACGAATATGTGGTGATTGTCATTCTGCATCAACGATAATCTCTAGAGCATTTAGGCGCAAAATCGTGGTGAGGGATCGACATCGGTTTCACCACTTTAAACAAGGTCTACGTTCTTGTACAGATTTCTGGTAACATGTTCATTTCTTACATGAATTGTTCTTTTTCTTTGGCCTGAAATAGATACTGATTGAAATCAATTGAAATTGATACCTTCATTTGCTAATTGTAAAATCCATGTGATCTCTTGAAACTCAGCTGAGTCAACTAGACTCAGCAAGATTTCCAGCTGGGTCTCTTGGAAACTCAGTACTGTGCCTGACTTGGCCTGGCCTTGGGGAGACTTGTTGAGTCGACTTTGTTGCTGGCGTCATGACTCGACTATCAAGTTACTCAGTAGGGTTTTATTATGAGCAAGATTCAAACCACCAACCTCAACTACAGGTGCAACAACATTAACCTTGCTGCTTTTAATTACAGTATATTACTTATATGAGAATTAACTATTTTAAATACACATCAACTCTTCCAATATTGAGCTTTGTGTATAGAAAAACTACATGTGCCAGCATGACACAATGAGTCCAAACATGTCATAGGTTGGACCACCTGATGGATTGATTAGATCTTGCACCCATCTGCTATGTTGGAACTGGCGGCATGTACACGAGCTTTATTACAGATGTGCGTGTACTTGGCAAAGCTCTCTAATATTTGCAATAATAAATGAATATCAGGTCGGGTCGGGCTGCTTATTCGAGTCAACCCAACCCGGCTGAACATCGGTCGGGCTGAATCTTTGAGTCAACCCAACCCAGCTGAACATCGGTCTAACTGAGTCTTCGAGTCCACCCAACCCAGCTGAACAGCGAGTCGTGGTTTAGATTTTTTATTGACAGAATTAGAGACTCAAATGGCTTTTTCCAAGTAGGGGTTTTCTTTCTTTTAGCTAAACTCAGGTTGGAATGCTATTTGCATTGAGGCCATATCCAATACAAACGTTTCTAGGATAAGTTTAACATACAAACTGAAATGTAGAGACACCCATGATGTTTTAATGACAACCTATCCATCCATCATGTCTGGCCCCTAATTTTTTTTCGTTAGATCCCAAAATTCAGGCTGATCCAACCGTCAGGTGGGCCGCACCATGTAAAAGGATCTTACTTAACCATCTAAAATCACTTTTTGTGGATCACCAGAGTTTTGGAAGGTCCTGATTTTTGGGTGCCCATTCATCTTGGTTGAATGCATTTTCTGAATGGATTAGATGGGATGCATAAAAGATGGTGGGCCCACATACAGTCTGGAAGGTTTTTAATGGTGGGTGTCCCATCCTAACTATGGCAGAGCCCATCTGAACTCGCACATGGACGGATTGGATTTCATTAAAGCATCAGTGTGTATGCTATGGTTATCATCGAAAGGTTTGCAGTAGATTTCGAGCTCATTTGCATTTGCCTGATATCAATAAATGGATGCAACTCATCCACCGTGAACATCACATGTGGACCCATCCAGACCATCCAGATCGTGGGCCCATCATAGGGAGCATTGCTAGAATCAAAATTCATTTTTAGATGTCTTGCAATCCCCAGACCTCTGGTCAGGTGGATAGGTATATGAAGTTTTCCATATGTAATGCTCTTAGTCCTTCAATCAACCGGGACCCACAAGTTGGTGATACGAATTCATTAACTGCTAATTGGTGGAAACAAAGCATCAGCAGTCCAATGCACTAAAGCTAAAGGATACCGGATGGCTTGGATCTCCCAATCTAGGAATTATTGGGAGGTCAGTCAGATGTACAGTCTCAATCAAAGGGCCATGCCCCACCAGGCTAAAAAAATGCAGATTATCAAGCTCTATGGGGGCAAAAACAGAAACTAAACTATCTTAGGAAAGCACCCCACAACAACAATAAGTGAAAAGCAGATGACCCATCTATTTTGGCATTCATCACAACAAAAGACAGACTGGAATCTAAATATTCATGCAAATGCTTTCAATTCCAATTAAAAACCCCCCAACAAAAGAACATGATCCAAAAATATCAAGGTTTAAAGTATCGCCCCAAAATCAGTGTGTGATATATATCGGTATCATCCATGAATGATATGCCTGTATCGGCCCTTAAAAGCCTGATACAGGGCTGGTACAGGGCGTATTGGTGGTGAACGAGTGATTTCGAGAATCAACCAACCGACAAATCCGTAGCCCAGGTGACTCACTGCCTCCCTCTCGCCCAAATGAAATGGGATGAATCAAATCAATAAGCTTTTTGATTGATTCAGGGCGCAGCGAAGCAAAATTCAATCAAGGCAACAAGGGGTTTTTTTTTGGGGGTGGGGGGGGGGAACAGGAGTTGTCACGATAGGAAAAGAGAAATGACTATAAGGAACCAACGATTCTCTCTTCTTAAACAACCTAAGAACCGCTCACTAGCTAGCCGTACTAGTGGGAGGTAGGGCCCAACCGTAGAAAACCATGCCTTTCGAACCGAACGCAACGCCCATATTCCAAATCAAGAAAAATGCGCTTGTTGAGAAGAAAGATTGAGTGCAGCCTGTAGAGCACATGTAACATAGTACCTGATACACTGATTTAAAACCTTGTATTCCAAAAGAGTCTAACTCAAACATACAAAGAAATCCTCCTAAACTGTTTTGCCTGAGTGTGTGTTTAGTTGCACCAGATATTATGAAATTTCAGTGATATTTCGTGATTAATGTCTAAGTTGGTGCAATTGTCATAAAATTTCATAATAATTGCTGCAACCAAACACACCCTCAGGCAGGGATTCTAAAACCAATTAAAAGGAAAAAACTCGCGGATTCAATCCGATCAAGTACTTTCACAACTGAAGGAAAAAAAAAAGAGTTGGGTTATGTAGAAAATCGAACCAAGAAAAGCTTGATCAAGGAACCAAAATCCCTACTTTAAAAACAATCAAACACATAAAAAACGGATCTTTTGACATATAAACCTCTACCTTTTGGTCTATTCCGACCCAAATTTCTCCTTCCCCCACCTTTTAAGTATTCCTATATAAACCCCTATGTTTCCAAACTAGGGTCAAGCAAGGAGAAGGATTTACGGATAATTTCCAACCTAATTATAGAAAGATAAGATCTCATACATGTGTACATGCATGTGCCATAATGACAGTTGGTAACAACTGTGGTAAAAGGTGTTATGACCCATAAATAAATACAAGGGCAGTTGGGATTTTTGAAAATACTGCAATTTTGTGTATGGCTCATCAATGGCTGGGATTTTTTTACTAATGTTTGGAAAGATAGGGGTGTGTCTGGAATACTTCAAAGGAAAGGTAGTGGGGTTCTTTGAGTATAGGCCAAAAGGCAAGGATTTATATGTCAAAAGTCCCCCAGAAAAGAAAATTTCTAGTCCGATTTCCAAATGTCCCATAAGATGTACCTCCATCACAAGTTGGTAGCATTGTGACTGGATCTAGACATCGTATTCTAAAAGATGATGACTGATGAACCTTCATTGTTGTAGACTAATATACAAATTTAGACGATTTTGATGTGGAACTTAGAAAAAAAAAAAAAAAAAAAAAAAAAAAAAGAAGAAGAGAAATTGTGAGTAAATGAACATATGTGGCCAATCTCAATGGGAAAATGAAAAAAGAGAAACTGCCTGTACAGAATGAGCATATTTCGATGATTTCGATGCAAAACGTAAAAAGAAAGTCGACTGTACAGAACTATGTATTGAGAATGAAATGAAAATTTCTACTGATAAAAGGCCTACAAGCTAACAATATTGTTATGGTGTTTAGTGTATATTTAGATAGCTTTCATATCTATAGAAAGATCACCTGCTCTGGAGAAGGTTGATTTTGGGTCTCTGAGGAAATGGGTGCTCACCATTGCTTCTTTCCCTTCTTCTTTCTCTTTCCACCATTGCTGCCACCGCTCTTGGAGCCACTGCTGGTTGAAGGGCTCTCGGATGATGGGTTGCCAGCTTCAAACACGCTCAACTGCACTGTGTTCTGCAACCACTCGAAGAATGCCTCGTCTGTCGTGCTCTCATCCACGTAGAAGGCCGGCATTCCACTGCCTTTGGATGTTGAACCGGTTCCTGTTGTGCCATGCTTGGAGGCATTGCTGGCGCTGACGTGAAAGCTCGGCTTGTGAGTGTTAGCTGCACATCCGATTCCCTGCAACAAAAATGCACAGTGAGTTGAATGAAGGTGGAAAACATTATGGAAAGCTCCTAGAAATCAGGTAGGCAGACAGGCAGGCCACCACCATAAGCATTTGTAATTAAAAGATGAGGTTTCGGGCTTGAACACCAATAACAACCATGGTTTGCAAATCGGTTTTTGCATATCAAACTGTTCACCACCAACATAGGGCTGTATCGCCCTGCGTCGCCCTTGCATCGGGCTGATACAGCCGTATATCAGACAATACATTAAACCTTGATAACAACCGGTTCAAAGTGATCCAATCTTGGGTTATTTATTGACCTTTGTGTAAGCATTTCAGAATAATAATAATTAGAAGTATTTAATGCAGATTTATCAAGTAGCCATCATTGATGAAAAGAAAAAGAAGAAAAGATCTCACCTGACAAGTAAGCCATTCGGTTACGTTATATATTTTTCCTCCAATGCAAATGTATGCACAGGGAGCACCCACCTGTGCAAAACAACACCAAATGACACCACATTAGCCAAACAGCACCTGTTCCAATCATTGACCATTCATAATGTCAGTAAATAATCAGAACTTTTATGTTGACTGATATTAATTCATCTCTCGAGCGGATGAACTTCATGAACATAAAAGTCTAATTCCACAAAACAAGCTACAAAAACATGATACGACAATATAAGGGTGCACATGGGTCGACTCAAGTAGAGTTCGAGACCAGATCTGATTATTGGGTCTGGATTTCAGCCGTTGACCCAATCCATTAGTATATGGCTTGGGTCCAAGTCAAAATAAGCTGCGTGCGGTCGGGTCTAGACTAAGAGGATCCAGCTCGTCCCATTTATCTATTGGTCAGGTTTGGACTAGGAGGATCTAGCTCGTCCCATTTATCTATCGGTCGGGTTTTGGCTGGGTCTGTGTTGGGTTTGCCCAATCGCAGTCTCTTTTTAATATAACTTCCTTCTTGGCACCCTACGGCATGTTTCTTTAGGTAGGTTTTTAGTTTCTAATTAAGAGTATCTATCGGTTGGTTTTGGGTTGGGTCTAAGTTGGCTTCGCATAAATCTCTAGGTACTACGGTCTAAGTTGGCTTTGCATAAATCTCTAGGTTCTATATAATATAGGCTTCCTTTTAAGAACCATAATGCATGTTTTTAGGTTCTAATTAAGAGTAATTATCGGTCAGGTTTGGGTCAGGTCTGAACTGGGTTTGCCTAAACTCTAATTCCCATCTAATGTAGGTTTCCTATTAAGCACCCTACCACATGTTATCTTTAGGTAGGATTTCAGGTTTTAATCAAGAATCATTGTCTTATTAAAGGACGCTACTTAAAACAAAAGATAATTTCTTAGAATGCGAGTTCACGAAAAAGATCCCAGTGAATTAAAGATCATCATCATCATAGCCTTGTCCCAACGATTTGGGGTAGGCTTAATCTTTAGAACCTTATTAAATATAGACTTCCTTTTGTGCGACATGACGGCCGTATTTTTTAGGTAGGTTTTTAGCGAATCTATCGTTTCTGAGTTGGGTTTTGCCTATTATCTAATTGACCATTTAATATAGACCCCCTATTAAGCACCCTGCCACATGCTCTCTTTAGGTAGGGTTTTAGGTTTAATCAAGAAAACTGACTTAATTGAAGGATGCTACTTAAAACAAAATCTAATGTTTTTGCCATGCAAGTTCACTAGAACAATTACAGTTGATTAAAGATAATCATCATCACCACCACCTTGTCCCAGCTATTGGGGTCAGTTCAATTTCTAGGTCACTGATAAATACAGATTTCCTTCTAAGCACCCTGCTGCATGTTTTCTTTAGGTAGGTTTTTAGATTTTAATTAAGGGGTTGTTTGGATGCCTGTAAATGGTGCTAACTGTAAATGATTTACACGTAAGTGGTTTACAGTGTCATGTTTGGATGATGAAAAATGCCTGTAAATGGTTTACAGCTCTCAGCCCCATTTGATCTACGGGAAAAATAGTTGTGATTTCATTTATAGGCTCTCCATTTACAGCAGATTAACAGCTATAAATGGAAAGATCAGCTCTCCATTTACAGGACTTAAACAATTTACAGGCTATCCAAACACAGACAATCATTTACAGCTTACAGCCAAGCAGTGGGCTGTAAATGATTTACACCTGTAAAACATTTACCACTTAAACCATTTACATGCATCCAAACGACCCCTAAAAGTGTATCTATTTGTCAGGTTTGAGTTGGGTTAGAGGGCCCATTTGGGTAGGGGGATCCCACATAATCGGCATTAAGTCTAATCCCAATTTTTGCGGGTCCCATCCTCTCCATGTAGGATGCACTAAAGCAGTGGTTTTCCTCCACATAAACGCGATTAAGAAGGTTTTTTGAGAAAACCCATAAAAACCACTATTTGCATTTATGCAAAGGAAAGCGCTGCTTTAGTGTAGCATATCCTACGTTGAAGGCATGGGGCCCGCCAAAATCAATATTAGACTTTATCCCAATTATGTGTGATGAGGGGTGGGCCTTAATATTTTTAAAATGTGAGTTCACTAAATCGGTAACAGTCAATTAAAGGCAATAGTAATAATCACCATCATTGCCTTGTCCCAGCTATTTGGGGTTGGCTCAATCTCTACATCGCCATTAGATATTGACTTCCTTTTAAGCACCCTAGCATCTAGTTATAGGGTTTGGGTTGAGTCTGAGTTGGGCTTGTGTAATCTATAATTGCCCACTTAATATAGACTTCCTATTAAGGCCGTTACGTTTTGGTAACGGTCATAACCGTGACGCATTACGGGGCTGAAATGGCCGTTATAGAAAAAGGGGTTGTAACGGCCCTGTAATGGTTTTTTTTTTTCAAAATAAATAAATAAATAAATAAATAAATAAAGAAAAAGAAAAAAAGAAGAAGAGCCGTAACAGCTGTTATGGCCCGAAAAGCTGTAATAGCTGTTATGGCCCGTATCATAATGGTAACGGTGGTAGCTGTTAAGGCCACCGTTACCGTTATGGAATACCATAGTTTTAATCATGACTACCTTAATTAAGGGTGCATTTGGTTACACCAAAGATCATGATATTTCATGCTTAATCAGTTTAATTTGGTGACTTTTCATGATTGTTCAGTTTACTTGGGTGCAAATTTTAGTGATATTTCATGAAACCAAAGTACTCTAAAGGATGCTACTAAAAAACAAAACCTAATATTTTTAGATGCGAGTTCACTTAAAACAATAACAGTTAGTTAAAATAATAATCACCATCACCATCATCATAGTCTTGTCCCAGCTATTTGGGTTTTACTCTATGAATCTCCTTTTTTCAATTATCAATATTCGAAACTGGGATTCTCATTATCTGCTTGGCAAGGGTTTGACAACTTATTGCCTAACTCACATTAACCTTCCATCTGTACTCAGTTACAGGGTAAACACTACCACTAGGTAGAGTTATATCAAGGTAATTAAAGATAATAAAGAGAAGAAGATCTTGGGGATTTAAAGGACGGCGATCAACCCGGATCCATTTTTTTGGAAGTCCAAACCAGTGTTTAAATAGCACAAAGCATGTAGCATAGAATTCACCCCTTCGAAGCGTGAGGCGTAAGCTACATAGCGTATTGCTTACGCTACACTACTTCTAGAATTTTTAATCAAGGTTGTGCTTGGTTGCACCAACTTCATGATATTTTGCACCAAAATAGGCTGATTAATAATGAAATTTAACAAAATTTCATGATATTTGGTGCTACCAAACACAATCTAAAGTAATAAAAAAGGGTAATGATTAAGTGTAAAGGTAAAGAAAGAGCAGTAGAACTGATTTAATACTCGTACTTGTATTATTTTTATGAAAAGCATTGAAAAAAATACTAATTTTTTATTATATTGAAAATAGAAAAATTACCTAATGTTTTCAATGATTTTAATATTATAGTGAAAAATAACTTGTAATGTGAGCTACATAGCATGTAGCGTAGGCTACGAACGACTTAAGCTACATGAGTTACGTATCATTAAGGGTAAGCTACGCTATGTAGCATACGCTACACCCTACATAATGTAGCTATTTAAAACACTGGTCCGAACCCGACCCATTTAGAAGTTAGATCTGTGGCATGTTGGTTCTCTTGTCAACTATAAGGATGATCCAGACCTAATCCATTTAATAGTCAAGGCAGAGTTTTGGACCCAGACCCGAGCCCAACAGTCCAAATTCAGAGACCCATTTATTATTGGTCACTGGCCTATTTGCACTCCTACCTATATCAGCCTAGGGTACCGAGGTTGATAAAATATGACGCGAGAGTATTTTAGATTAAAGTTCAACTTCAATCACATCTTATTTTTAGGTGCATTGTCTTTCAGACACTCGAGGAATTTTCTCATGTTATGAATGTGTCAGATTGCCAATGTATCATACAGGATATTCATATCCTCATCCACGTTTTCGATTTCAGGCAATACAGAATAGTATCCCTACTTTAGATATCCATTTTTGTGTCAATATCAGTATTTGGTAAGCATTGGCGACAAGTGATTAACATACAAAAAATAGCTTTTTTGGCGGACACGCCTGATATGTTTACAATGTATGATACACCATAACTCATGCATCAATACCTTCTGAAACAATCCAAATAAAAAGGGATGAAAAGATTGTTCAACCCATCCGTCTCCGTCTTTAGCTTGATGGAAATCTTTGCAGTCCTACCAAACACAGCCTCATTGTAAATATCAACACCACATAAACTCACTAATTTCTTCCACTGATTCATTCCATCAATCGTTATGTAGAAATGGCATGAAGTCCTGCAAAAATGCAAAATTGAAGGGGATAAAAGGAAACCTGGCACCATCTTGCTTGGAATTTTGATCTATCTGTATATGCCCACATGTGAAAATCACCGCACTTTTTGCAAGCTATTCTTCTTGAATCTCCATGGGAGTCATTACCATCGGCTTCAGAACGACAGAACCAAGATGCAAAGAAACCCTGCCTTTGATTCTGGAGAACAAAGGGTAAGCTTGAAACCTTAAGCAATACACAGCGAGATGGGCATGATGATTTTGAATGGTGAGACCGTCAAGAAAACCACATAACATGGAAGAACGAAAACTAAATAAATAAATAAAAGAGACATGTATTGAGTATAATGATTTGAAAGCATGCACATTACATGACTCCGGACTGTGTTAGGTGTGGAATATGCGTGTTTCCCATTACATTTATATATTATCAGTAATTGGAAATTTGGCACCATTCTTTTATTGATATGGACCATCAGAAATGATGCAAATGATGCAGGACCATCCGACCATCCAATGGGAGAACAAGAATGGTTCGATTGTTGGTTGATCGAAGATCAGGTCATCAGATTGCAGATCAGTGCCAGATTAGGTCCCAACTATAGTTGCATGAATCTAAAGCGAAGTGGCAACATATTCGGGTGCAAGAGCGAGGAAGCATCTGTTTCAAAATGTTAGCAGGTATAAACAGCGAGGAAGTAGGAGTGGGTTTTGAAGCGTGGCTTGAAGCAGGAGCAGAACCTGACTAGAAGGATCATGCCGCTACAGTCCCAGCAATAAATCGGGGTAATCAAACCCTCCATATCGAAGATAGTGTAACATCCTGGATTTTCACTGTTTGGGATTTTCAAAAATTCTTAAAATTTCTTTTTAATTAACTTGTAATATCACTTAATGACCATTAGCACTCAATGTTAGATTATACTGGGGTGGACCAGTCTAGTTATGATGGGACCAAGTGCAGGCCGCCAAGCCAGATGGCCTGTTTACACTTAATAACAGCCCATGTGGGCCACCCAACGACCGAAGAGGGTCAGAAAAATCTAAAACTTTAGAAAATCATAGATCTCACTGGGCTTGTAGTCCATCGCGGACTGCGGACCCAGTGGACACCTGAAGTACCATCGGCGCTTGCCCAATGCGCCCCACCAATGCCAGATTAAAATCTGGCACTGACAAAAGAAACTGAGACTCCGGGCCTTCCAGCCGTCGGATTTCTTCCAAATTTACGATGAAGGTTTAAGGTATTTTTTAACGCCTGCCCACTAAATCTGGGCCCCGATCGTGGCACGGTGACCGTTGATCGTAAATCGGACCCGTACGACCAAACCCCGCATCCGTTCGTTTTCAAATTTTGCAAGGCCCCTCATCGGGTCATGGACCACTTATCCTATAAATTTCATGGCCAGAGGGCCATCAGAAATGCTCCAATCACCAAAATGGCCCCCACAGGACCACTTAAAGGTCAGAAACGCTTTCTCAGATCATATATCCGTCCATCCGTTCGTCCTCAATTTTTGCATGGGCCCTAGTCAGGCCATAAAGCACCTACACGCCAAATTTGGTGGCCGGGGGGGCGTTAGGGCCACCCCAACTTCAATAGGGAGCCCTAGAAGGCTAGTTTGGGAAATTGTGGGAACTTAAGTGATTTGAGTCGTCCACTCTTATGCCAAGTTGGGGATTTCAGACCGTCGGTTTACGACTAAACTTTATCCGTGGATTAAAGATATTTCCTCGCTCACATCCGTATAGTCGCGACCTCGATCGACCATCGGTGACCGTTGAACGGACTTCTAATCATATCTGTCGATCGGCGCGTCGAAATGGCGGGCCGATTGTGTCCATACGTAGATCATCATTAGGACTAACTATCCTACGGTGTATATCGACTAGTATACCCCATAGGCTAGAAAAACCCTCCCATAGGGTTAGTATAGTAAAGACCCAACACTTGGGGCCAATTGCACCAAAACTGGCACTATATAAAGGGTTTCATTTGGGCACCCCTCTCCCCATACGATTTTGCCCTAAGAGAAAAGGGGGAAAGAGAGAAGAGAAAGAGGAGAAAGAAGGGAGAGCAAGGGAGTAGTGAGAGTGGAGGTGAGCAAGGTGGACTCTCAATCAAGGTGGGGCCCAAGAGGATCAAACCCACAACCTCCTACACCTTCTCCAAGAAGAAACCATGCACCACAACCACCAAAATCGTCCATTGATCGTCTAGGTAATGCTTCTCATCCTTTATCTTGAAAACCCTTTTTGATGAAGGGGGATTTTACATGGATTTCTCATGAATGAACTTGCTTTAGGGATTCCAACCAACCGGCCCCAAATCGACGTTCCTAGGTCGTTTTTTGAGTCTCCAACAAATCACGAGGTGCGGACTATTGTTCTTAGGTGGCCTAGCACCAATTTTAATGTGGGATTAATGATTTTGAATGCTTGGATGTTATATTTGAAATTCTAGAGAAACCCTAGGAAATTACATGTTGTTGGAATTGTATAAATGTGCATGCTTAGTTCTCTCATTATTTTGATCTTGCCTCTTACGTGATTGTGTGTATGAATGAATCACTTGCTCATGTTTTATTGGTTTTTTTTTCCATATGTTGTGCTTTATAATATGTATGGTTCATTACCCTTGTGCATATGATGGCTTGAGATGGAGGAAGTGCGCAACTTCCTCACCCACACACACACATAGCTCACATGCACTTATTACATGTTATGGTTAGTCTTGCTTGTTATGAGAATCTAAATGGTATATGAGATGCACGAGAACATGTGGTCACTATGCTAGTTGATAATCTGTAGAATTGGCATGTTACGGATCCCCTCACACCCTTGGGTTGGTCAGGAACTTGATGAGAGACGGTAGTCCCATCGGTAGGACTATGCTAGGGCTATATTCGTGGGCTTGGGCGAGTGTGTTCGGGTGGCTGTAGTTCGACTATATGGGTCCCTTGTGCCCGAGGTCACTCGCTTTACACTTGCCTGGCCCGTGCGGTCTAGCCTACTGTCTGACCAACCTTGTTTGTCAACCCTGTTTGCTCACCTATGTACGGAACCTGAACCACCCTGCAACCATTGTAGCCCATTGATAATCCACTTGTAACTGATCCACCGTCTCGTGAGCCGGGCATGGTGGAATGGGACACTGTGTCCGAGCTGTCGGCCTACGCTGGGGTGACGCGCCTCCCCGTAGTGACCACGAGCGATCCCTTCCTCTCAGCACTCCCCATGTGCTTGGAGTCGGGGATGGGGAACCCGACGGGATCACGGATCGCGGTGCCTTGGCCTCGCGTATTGAGGGGTCTCGGCACCGCAACTAGTTGAGGGCATTGATACGTGGGGTGAATCAGTTTCTCAAACCTGCTGGATGAATGAAATTAACTAAGAACTTGGCTAACATATCATTGCATTGCATTAGCTAGGTTGGCGACTCGGCAGTCGAGGTTGCTCTGAGGGAGTGTTGTCATATGCGATCGTAAGATGGAGTCGCTTGAGGGAGAGTTGTGGCGAGGGCATGCATCATTTCATCCATCATGCGTGCATATTAATAAGATTAGTTTAGTGACTGTGAATGATTGTTTTTCATTAAATCCACAATATAACTGATGTTTGTGATAACTTGAGACTAATAGTTCACACTGAGTTGATCACTCACTCCCACTCTGGGACGGTGTTTTAAAACACCAACCAGACCCATTCACAGATGCAGGTGACCCAGTGCATGAGGAACCTAGCGAAGTGAGCTTTGACGAGGAGGACGAGTTCTCCTACTTTCAGCTGATGGGCGGCTCTCCATCGGCTTGTTCGGTCTGAATTTGGATTTGCTGAGCCGCGGGCTCCGCTTTAGTCTTTTGGATATAACCTTTTTTTTCATTATCCTGTTGGGCAACGCCTTGAGCGATTCTTTATTATTTTTGGATCTGTATATTTGTGAGATTTCCTTCATTTCAGTAAACTGGTGCGATTGTGCTTCATGCTTCAGGTAATTCCAAATTGCGCAGTTAATTTGATTAATCATAAAAACCATAAATGCATGATAAGTGACACTCGGGAACTCGGGAGTCGAGCGTATGTATGACCTCCGATTTTCCGGGGCGTTACAGATAGGAACCACCCAACCATCCATATTGAAAATATAAACCATCCATATTGAAAATATAAACCATCCAACTTGTCCTCATTGAATATCTGGACTGTAAAATAGGAAGTAATTGATCATATGGATCAGATCAAGAGTTGATTGACTGATCGTATGGATCACATCAATTGATGAAGGGTCTGCATTGACTTGATTGAAGATGTATACCACATTAAGGGTCATCATAGACTTGATTGACTACATTGATCAGATCAAGAGTTCTAATGTTTATGTTGGATCAGATCAAGGAATTGTATGGCTATTTTGGACTGATCTAGTGGCCCCACTGACTGTGGGGAGCGCAAAGTAATCAGATGTCCCATATCACCAACTAGTTGCATCACTGAGCCGTACACCTTATTTTGCCTTATGCGCAAACACTGTACTTATACTACTCTTTAGCAGCTAAGTGGTAGTAGGTGTCCTACTTAGATTTCTTTTCTTTTTTTGAAAGATGATAATTTCATTAAAGGCCAAAGCCAAAATATACAAAAGAATAAGCCAAAAGGCCAACAACTACCAGCCCAATGGGAAAGAAGAAGGGCTAGCCGAAGCCAAAGCCCATTCTACAACTAGAGATTTAACCCTCCTAAAAATATTTTTTGTTGAGTTGCTCTTGATCTTGAACACTCGATTATTTCTTTCTAACCAAAGCGCCCATAGAACTGCTAGCCCAATAAGCCTCCAGATCTTATCTGATTTCCCGACTCCCCCTCCATGCCAAGCTAGAAGAAAACTGTCAATTGAGCCCGGAATCACCCATAAAACCCTGAAAACCTAGAATAAGGAATCCCACACCTCTCTAGCAAAAGAACAATGAAGAAACACATGATTTACTGATTCCGCATCTCGCAAACAAAGCGAGCAGGGATTCAGAAGAACCATGCTCCTCTTTGAAAGACTATCAATAGTAAACACCTTGTTCAAACCGACTAACCACCCAAAAACCTCTACCTTCAATGGAGCACCATACTGACAAACAAAACTTGTCGGCGCTAACCATCTTAGAGAATCCGTTCTCGAAACAACCGGAGAAGCTTTCTCCAAACAAATGGTAAGAGAAGCAAATTCTTGAATCTCTTCTTCACCCAAATTCCTTCTACATTGGGGAGCCCCAATTGCTTCTTGACCCCTCTACGAGAAACAACTACTGACCTTCATGTTTGCTTCCTTAGCTATCCCCACTAATCTAGGAAAGGAATCTCTCAAAGAATTGTCACCTAGCCATCTATCTTTCCAAAAATGAATATTTTCCCCATTCCTCAATTCGAAGCCTATCCCTTCCCAAACTTTTTGCTTTAAAGATGCCACCGACTCCCGTAAGTAAGAAGCACGATACAATGAAGAAGATCTGGTCCACCACCCGGATTCATCAATCCCGTATTTCTTTTCCAACAAGCTCCACCTAGCTCCCCTCTCCACCCCAAACCTCCACATCCATTTCCCTAGCAACGCTAGATTCATCTCTTTTAACTTTCTCAGACCTGCTCCTCCTTGGTTCCGCGGTTTGCACACATCTTCCCATCTAATAAGGTGAAACTTATGTGACATGTCTGATCCTTTCCAAAAGAAATCCCTCCTTAGCTTTTCCAGTTTTTTAAAGATTGCCTTAGGACATTTAAAAAGAGACATGAAATAAACTGGAAGGTTTTCCACTGACGCTTGGATCCAAGTCAGTCTTCTGCCCATAGATAAATATTTCAAGTTCCATTTAGACATCTTCCTCTCACATCTCTCAATCACTATGTCCCACGTGTGTTTAGTTGGTTTACCTATGCATAACGGGAGGCCAGGATATGTAGACGGGAAGGACCCCTCTCTGCAACCAAATATCGATGCAAAATTTTAGGTCTCTTCAGTGGAGAGCCCAACTCTGAGAATCTCACTTTTACTGATGTTCACCCTCAAACTGGAAACCGCCTCAAATGATACTATAATTGACTGAAGATTTTGCACTTTGAACTCATCTACCTTACAAAATAAAAGTGCATCATCTACATACTGCAGGTGTGAAACCTGAAAGTTTGATATGTCCATGCTCTGAGACAAACTCAGACGTGTCCTACTTATATTTCTCACTTGACTAATTTCAACTTTGAAATATTTAGGAGAGTTAATCATGTGGACCAATAGAGCTTTTTAGCCTTGGCTTCTTTGCATTTTGTTTGTGTTTGGCAATATATGGAATAATGGGGAGATTCCAATGATGCTTCTTTTAAATAAAAAGATCTTTGTTTCTTTCTGTGGGATTTGGGTCAACCTGAATGGAATTAACCCAACACGGATTCATGTTGGGTTTTCAGGGTCCTTGGGTCAGTTTAGGGTTGGAAAACTACGATCCAACCTAAAATTGGGTTGGATTTGGGTTGGGTTGGGAATATTCACATGTATTTGGGTTGGGTTGGGTCAGATTAGCATTGAGTATAGAAAAAATTGGGTTGGTTTTGGATTGGTAACATAGGGGTGGAATTTGGGTCGGGTTGCAGGTTGGATCCTTTTGAAGTTGGGTTGGGCTTGGGTTGACCCTGAGCCCGACCCAACCCACCTGAGTTGCACTCCCATCCAAAACCTAAAGAGGAGCAATGCTTCAAGCAACTCTTTGGTGTTGACTCCTTGGGGCCTTTTTTGGAGCGATTCCGCATATTTTTCCTTATATAGGAGCATCTAGAGATGGAAGCAATCGTCAAAACTCACGCTTCTAGTTTGAGTTCATCTTTGGTGCTACACTATGAAAACACCCTTTAATCTACTAAGATTAGAACATTGTTTATTCCTCACATGTGCAATTTGAGTCTATTTTCCTTCTACAAAAAGACCCAAAACAATTTTTTTCAAGGTTTGGTCGCTGGAAAGAAGGGTTATGCATCTTGGAGCTTCCATTCTAGGCTAAGCACAGTTTTAAGACTCAAACAAGTCGCACCCCAGGTCACCCCTGAGGCCGAGTCATGACTCAACTGGAGTTTGAACAAGTCGATCCAAGTTGCCAAGTCTAAAAACCATGAGGCCAAGTGATTTAGATGAAGGACGAAACTTTCAATGTGTCAAAGGATGGGTTTGATTCAATATGGACAAAAAGGAAACCAACCTCCAAAAAACCTGAAATGGGGTAAAAAAACACACCTGAGAGGAACTTTGGAACCTGTGGAAATAGTTCAGCAACTCGTCCCTCCTCAATTCCATGTCATATGCTTTTCGCTTCAATGAATCTAGCAAAACCTGGATATAAACACTCCCATTGTATAAGGACACAGTTTCCAACTTGAACTGAGAAAGTACGGCACTTATTTCAAGGGAAAAAAAGGCAACTACAAAACCAAAGTATTAATACCTCATATGCATTTTGGAGTTTCTTGAAGGCTTCTACAGCCTTTTCATTACCCTTATTTTTATCTGGGTGGACCAGCATTGCCTACACAACCACATCACAGAAATTGAAGTACAGGAACCATTGACAAGTGTAAAACACGATGGCGGTAGCAGATAATTCGAGCAAGTTGAGAGTAAGAAATCATAAATCGCTAGGCACCTTTTTACGGTACTCCCGCTTGAGCCAAGAAACATCTATCTGCTCGTAACGGGACAAGCCCAATGCCGCATAGTGATCCTTACAGTTCAACAGCCGAACAACTTCAGCTTCAGATGTTAATTCTGCTTCAGCCCCACCTGTTGTAGATCTCCTAGAAGCAGACCAAAAGGCATCACCTGAAGGCTGCCTACCTCGGTTTTCCGCTGATCGTCGTTGGGAGCGATTGCGTCTGTGCTCATTTGGGTTATTTTTTAGAAAGTGCATCAGGCCATCGCTCGAAATGAAAGAGAGATTTAATCCCAAGAGCAAGCCGAGCCATCCAACATAGCTTGTTGCGCAATGTATAGAATAAAGGGTGGCAATTGCGATTGCAGGGCGTTCAAGGCCCAAAGAAAGTGCAATCACTGCATTTTAAAGCAGCAAGATCTTAGCAATTTTTGCCAAGTTCAGCGGCTAAGTGATAAAATCCAAATTTACAAGGGAAATTATATGATCCTCAGGTTTTCGGTTGGTACTAGTCAGTCCACATTTAGATCCAAAGCATTTGTCCATTGGGCCCCACCACAGATGGACAAGTCCATGAAATTCCCCTCAATAGAAAAGTCCTATCTTTTTAATCTGGGTCCTGTAAATAAATAGGCACGTTAGAAGATAAATACAGTAAGGCTCCACATTCAACAGAAAAAAGTTCAAAGATTGGATTTCTGCAATACTCTGATCAGAGAGATCTTCGAGGCATGACCCATCTATGGTAGGGACCAACAGATCAGCAGTCTGGATCAATGAGCCATTAAAATTGAAGACTCGGATGCATATCCTCAACTTGAGGAGAATATAATTCATCACCCAACAAAGGACAAGTGTGAACCTCCAACAAAGACGATGGATCCGGTTATCCCAAAGCTGCCATACATCCACAAAAATACAGTTGCAAAGATTCCAGTTACCAAAACTGCAAGAGCATAACCACCAAAAACCGCCACCATACCAGCTATTACCTGGATCATGTAGAAAATTTCACTGCATAAGAAAACAGAAACTGCAACAATAAAGGCAACTAAACCAAGCAATAAGGACATGATTATCTCAAAATAAACAGAATGAGTTGAACTTTGATCTGTAAATAGGAAGTGACACTGCCAGAGTTTGACCCATATACGAGGAAGAGACACCTCCAGAGTTTGATGTCATGCTTGAAATTAATGGACCCGCTCCTTGTTGATGGACTATCATATTGGCATTTAAAATAGAATCTAGTTACAGAAAATCCTAATGGTATGATTCTAGTATTTCCATCTATGATACCCACATAGCCTTCGAATGCCTCAAAGTATATGTTTGTTGGATATGATATAAAGAGGGTAAAGGTATGGACCTGTGTCAGATATGAGTAAGCCTTACGTGAATATCTTAAATGAAAAATAGTAATAGATAATGAGAGTGTTTGGTTGAACCAAATATGATGATATTTCATGATTAATTAGCCTTATTTTGATGCAAATTTTCATGATATTTCATGAAATTTTAATGAACCAAGGACAGCCTAAATCATGGGTCCTTATGTTAGACAGGCCACATGCCTCATATAGTCGATTCTATAGATAGACGATGTATAAATAGAAGATTTTGTATTTATCATTTTACCTTGTATAGTCAGTGTAAAACTCTATATATTCAACCCTTCAGGGTTGTCTCAAATACAAAGAAAAGCAAAGGAGAATCATTTTCCGTAAAGCCTTTATTGTTTTTGCTTTCTAACATGGTATCAGAGCAATACCGATCCTAATCCAGCAACTTCTTCATCACCGGCACCACCTTCTGTCAAATCCAGCACTTCCCTATCAGATCCGGCTACTCCCCTGTCAGATCCGGCCTTGCCCTGTCAGATTCGGCCCTCACCAAGCTTTGTCCGATCATCCCAAGCTCTGTCCACACCACGCTTGTTTGATCGTCCCAGGCCCTGCGCACGCCCCTGCTCATCCGATCGTCCCCTGTGCACGCCCCTGCTACACGACCGATCGTCCCCTGCGCACGCACCTGCGCACGCCCCTGTTACACGTCCAATAGTCCCCTGCGCATGCACCTGCGCCTGCTGCATCATCTCCTCCTACATCCGATCCCGACTCCCTCTTCTTCTCCTGCTGCATCTACATTATCTCTTGCTACATCCGATCCCTGCTGCATCATCTCTTGCTACATCCGATCCCAACCTGCTTGTTGCTGTTCTGATCTGTGGCTGTAAGGTACTTTCTTCTTTAGTATTGTTCTTATCTCGTCCTCTCTATGGATAAAGACTCTCGTACAGAGGCCCCACGATGTAGTTTCGATGGCACAAACTACAATCTATGGGCCATCCACTTTCAAAGTTTTCTCAAGGGTCGAGGTTTGTGAGGACTAATTGATGGATTTGTTACTATCCCCACTTCCACCGATGCCGACAAAATGGCTGATTGGGAAATGAAAAATGGACGGATTATCACCTGGATTCTTGATTTGGTCGATCGATCAATAGCTGTTGGCCTCACGCCACATCGTACTGCTAAGGCTATGTGGGATCATCTTCAGACAATATATCAGCAGAGTAATGCGGCTCGGTTATACCTCCTGAAATAAGATCTGGTTCACTTTACTCAGAGTGACAAAAGTATTCAAGCTTTCTACTCTATAATGGTTACAATTTGGACAGAGATGGCTATGATGGATCCAGAATTTTCAAATGACTTTAAAATATTCCACACAATGCGCGAGAGTGGGTAAGTTAGACAGTTTCTTATGAAACTGCGTCCGGAATTTGAGCATTGCAGGGCTGCTCTTCTGAACCGTAGCCTAACTCCTTCAATGAATTCGGTTATTAATGATTAATTAGCCGAGGAACAACGACTGCAGGTTCTCTCTCAGGGGACATCTCAGGGACCATCTGACCTGACACTTACTGTCTTCACCTCTGCACCAAACCGTGGTTCCACTACTTTAACTTGTCGCGGCTGTAACAAAGTAGGGCATGTCATCGCTCAGTACAAAAATTGGTGCGCGTATTGTCGAAAGACTAGTCATGGTATTCAGGACTGTCGTTCACGTGCCTACGCATCCTTATTCGGCCGTGGACATGGTGGTCGAGGTCGTGGCTGTGGTCGTGCTCTTTTTGCTACTTCTACGACTACTTCTTTTAAGCCTTCTGATAGTGATACTGCATCCACTGGTTCTGCTGAAGGTCTTGCCTCACCTTTGACTCCTGCGATGCTCCAACAGATCGTGCAGGCCCTTTCTGCAGCCGGTATGCCAGGTATCACCTCATTTTCTCCATGGTTCTTCAATTTCGATGCTTCAAATCATATGACTGGTGATGTATCACATCTCCGCAATACTCGTCCCTACACTGGCAATCAGGCTATTTCTACTGCAGATGACACTAAACTAACCATTTAATCCATTGGTTCCTTAACTTTCTCTCTTTCTAACCATCGTCAGTTTACCCTTCGTGATGTGTTTTATGTCCCTAAACTCTCCTCAAATTTAATTTCTATTGGTCAACTTACATCCAATAACTGCTTGGTCATCTTTCTTCCCAATTGTTGTTTTGTGCAGGATCTGGCAACAGGGAAGGTACTTGGGAAGGGTAGGCGGCATGGATGTTTGTACGTGCTGGACTTTCACCCATCCGTTACTCCAGCTCGTTGTTTCTTCTTTCCATCTTTCTCGGATATTTGTTCGGCAAATAAAATGTGGAAACTCTGGCATTTTCGCCAGGGTCATCCACATTCTGATCGTTTGATTCAGCTCTTTTCTTCTGGCATGTTAGGGAACATTTATTTTAATAAACGTAATTTGGATTATTCTTGTTCTTCCTATTGCCTTTCAAAAAGTAAGTGTATTCCCTTTCCTCTAAGTACTACAAAATCAACATCTATGTTTGAACTGGTGCATACGGATGTCTGGGGTCCTTCCCCAATTATGTCTCTATCTGGACTACGATATTATGTTATATTCATTGATGATTTCACCCGTTACACCTGAATTTATTTTTTGCACTCTAAGTCACAGGTGTTTGAAAAATTCAAAATATTTCATTATATGGTGAACACTCAATTTCGAGTAAAAATTCAGACTCTTCGCTCTGACTCAGGGGGGAGTATATCTCCACAAATTTCCGTACATATCTTCAGGGTCATGGGATTACTTATCAGACCACCTGTTCTGATACTCCACAACAGAATGGGGTGGCTGAACGCAAAAATTGCCATATTGTTGAAACTGCCAATACCTTAATGACAACTATGAGTGTTCGTCATTCTTTCTGGGTGAAAGCTATGATGCATTCAGTCTACTTGATTAATCAGTTGCCAACTATAGTTCTAAATAGTAAATCTCTCAATTTGTTCTCATCGGTTCTCTTCCTACATATTCCACATTTCGTGTTTTTGGTTGTATATGTTATGTTCATCTGACATCACGTGAACGTAACAAACTTTTCCCAAAATCAGTAAAATGTATGTACTTGAGATTTGGAGAAACTCAGAAGGGTTTTCGTTGCTATGACCCGATCTCTCATCGTGTACGGGTATCACGACATGTTGTTTTTCTTGAGCATATTGCCTTCCATTCATCTGGTCCTCCTTCGCCCACACCAGACTCTTGGTCTTACTATTTTTCCTGACATTCTGGTTGCGTCGAGTCCACCTCCTTGTCCATTGTAGGTTTATTCATGGCGGCCACGTACAAATCCATCACCTACTACTCCCCCTACTATACCTGTAACTGATCCAGATCCTATCTTGGTACGTCGTTTCACTCGTGAACGTCAACAGCTTGATCGCTTGATATACTCTATGTCTGCCATGAATACTACCCTGGATACTATATCTATTCATACTTCATACCATCAAGCAGCCAGTCATGATTGTTAGAAGAAGGCTATGGCAGAAGAACTTGCAACATTGGATGATAACCATACGTGGGACATTGTTACTCGACCTCCTGACCACCAATTAATTGGCAATAAATGCATTTATTCTGTGAAGCTCAAGTTTGACGGATCATTGGATCGATACAAAGCTTGGCTTGTCGCTCAGGGATACAAACAGGAACACGGAATTGATTATGATAAAACATTCGCTCCTGTGGCCAAGATGAAAACTATTCGCACTCTTCTGGCAGTATCATCAATTCGCTCTTAGCCACTCACTCAGATGGACGTGAAAAATGCTTTTCTTCATGGAGACCTCCAAGAAACAGTATATTTGAAACCTCCTCCTGGATCTTTAATCCCTGCTGATAAAGTCTGTCGCCTGAAAAAAGCTCTATATGGTCTCAAACAGGCTTCTCGGGCATGGTTCCAACGTTTTCATGATGTTGTTATAGGAGCTGGTTTTACTCAAAGTGGTCATGATCCATCCTTATTCTTGTACACCTCTGAGCATGGAATCATCATTGTTCTCGTTTATGTTGATGACCTACTTCTGACTGGTAGCGATGATACTGGCATCTCAGCATTAACGGAAGTTCTGAAGTCATCCTTTAAGATGAAGGACCAAGGTCATCTAACATACTTTCTTGGACTTGAATTTTCGCGTTCTATTCGTGGAATCCTGGTCAGCTAGCATAAATATATCAAGGATCTTCTCGCCTTGGCCTCCTTAACGGATCAGAAGATAGTTCAAACTCCTTTGGAACTTAACGTTCAATATGGCTGTGACGATGGTGAACTCCTTGCAAATCCCACATTATACCGCCGTTCGGTTGGGAGTTTGGTTTACTTTACAATGACTCGTCTTGATATTGCCTACGAGGTCCAAGTTGTCAGCCAATTTGTTTCTGCTCCTCGAACTCTTCATATGACTGCAGTATTGCGCATCTTACGGTACCTACGTGGAACTCTGGATCGATCTCTGTTCTTCTCTTCCACGGCCCCTCTGGATCTTCATGCTTATTCAGATGCTGACTGGGCCGGTTGTCCTCTCACCCGTAGATCTACCATTGGCTACTGTGTTTTTCTTGGCACCTCTCTCATCTCTTGGAAGTATAAAAAGCAGGCTACTGTTTCCAAATCAAGCATGGAAGCCGAGTATAGAGCAATGTCAACAGCTTGTAGTGAGATTATCTGGTTACGTGGACTTCTTTCTGACTTGAGCATTCATCTACAAGATCGTACTTCACTCCATGTAGATAATCTGAGTGTCATTCAGATTGCCTCTAATCCGGTTTTCCATAAATGGACAAAGCATATTGAAGTTGACTACCACTTCATCCGCGAGAAGTTTCAATCTCGGCTTATTTTGCTACCACATGTCGCTTCCCATGATCAGCTTGCCGACATTCTCACGAAGTCCCTCACTTTTGTACGACACTCATTTCTAGTTAGTAAACTATTACTTGTCGATGACCCGCATTAGTTTGAGGGGGGATGTTAGACAGGCCACATGCCTTGTATAGCCGATTCTATAGATACACGATGTATAAATAGAAGATTTTGTATTTATCATTTTACCTTGTATAGTTAGTGTAAAACTCTATATATTCAACCCTTCAGGGTTGTCTCAAATACACAGAAAAGCAAAGGAGAATCATTTTCCTTAAAGCCTTCATTGTTTTTGCTTTCTGACACCTTACTCATGCCTCGGTGGTAGACTCGCAAGAGTTTCAATATGAAGTCATTGGTTCGAGTACCCATTGTGATGAAATCCCCCTGTGATGTGAGTGCGTGGGTGTGTGTGGGGTGTGAGTGCTTGTTTAAAAAAAAAAGAAAAAAAAAAAAAGCACAGCCTAAAGCACATTTAAAAATAAAAATAAGTCAAGAAATGTTTAAATAACAAAAATACTGAAATATGAGATTGATTTGAGCACTTAGACCGTACCTGTGTCCATACCTGAGCATAGTTCAAAAAACCCAAAAACTCCACTTGATGTCTAGTTGGGTTGGGCTGACTTGAAGATTCAATCAAATCTTTAAATGACTCGACTCAGTATTTTGATAAGAAAAATTAAAATAGCGGGGATATTAATGCAAAAGCTAACAAAACAAAGTCATGTTTGGTCAACTAGTTTAATACACTGGTTTAATAATTAATACTTGCTCCTGATAACAGAGGTTTTGTGTTTGAATCTCCCCTCCACACTTTAACATTTTACTTTAAAAGTGCTTGACAAGGTAAGGCACTCAATCGAGTAGGTGCAAGTCATGTCGAGTTGACCGAGTTTATGAGTCAACGATCTCTCAAAAACTCAGCCCAGTGACTTGGCTCCAAATCTCACAGAATCAAGTTGACTTGGCAAGTTTCAAGTTGAATCCGTGAGTTCTAGAACTATGTTCTCACGTAACATCAATCTCCATAGCAATGAGAAAGGCAGAAGAAACCATTTCGATTTGCACCATCTAATTTCTGGTTTGCATTTTTGTTTATTATTATAGTGCTTCTTATTAGCATTTACCTGCGAACATAACCAAGTTCGATACAAATATTTTACCCTCAAAAGTCAGGTCTCAAATGAAAAGGTGAAAAAAGTTCTGCAGCCAAAATATTACTCAGCGAATCATCTCTACTGGAAGAACAAAGAAACAAAGTACAGAGAAAGAGATGAGTCAAAACTCACCATCAACGTAAGAAATTTGGAAACTCCAACCATTCCAATAATTGAGAGAATGCTGCACCATATAACTGTGAAAAAGCATGCTGTACCCTGGTGGAGTAAGGAACGGAAGCCCCTAAGACAGCACCCCAACCAAAGCAAGGAAAGAAGCAGCACCAACTTCCCAAAAGGCACAAGACACCTCCAGAAAATAAGATACTCAGCCCTGAGACGGACGTAATTACAAAGGTTGAATAAAATGGCCATTGAAGTATTGAATGATTGCTTCTGCCGTTCGAGCCACCCGCTGACCACTTCCCAGATAGACAAAGCTGAAGCTCCTAAACTCCTACCAGCCATCACATCCTCGGCAGCCAAACCGTCCTGCAAGTGGTCCGAACCGCTTTCCATACTACTACCTACTGGTGTCACCTCATCTCTTAACTTGGAATCATCAGACACTGATTCATTTCCTACAGCATCTCTTGAATTTCTAGACATGGGCATTGGTTGTTCTAAATGAAGTGCTTTATCATCATCAGCCAGTTCTTCCTTGCTACCAATGGTGTCAGATTTCGGTGTGCTTTTCTTCTCATCTCCCAAATGTTTGGTGTTATTCATTCTTACATCAGATGAGCTGCTTGGCCAGCACCCATCAATAACATTTCCCCCATATGCCTTTATCTTATCTTTCTTCTCTTGTAACGATGGGCCCATTGATTCTGAAGGTGTATGTTTGGGGTTTGTAGTATTGCAATCTAAGCCATTCTTCTGTTGGTTCCCCTTTTGAGCCATGAGATAGCCGTAATTATGCTAAAAGGGAGCTATTCTAGCAGATACCTGATGTAGTCACAAGGAAGCCATGATTATCTATTAATTTACATGGGCGAATTCTATGCCTGATAGCCTCAAAGAGGTGTGCTCTAATGGCACCAGTACAACAATGAGCTTAGGTTATAGTGGTAAGAGGAAGATGTGGGGTCCATATGATGAATGAAAGTCATCCAATCAGTCCGTCAGACTCTTCATCTCATAATACATACAAGTACCAAAAATCAGCTTGATCCATCACTTGGGTAGGCCACACCAGAGGGAACATTGTGAGAGATGACTTCCACCCTATACTTGTAAAGGGGCCCACCTGAATTGCAAAACAGCCTGATTTTTGGCCTGAGAGAGATGAAGGGTCTGAACAGCCTAGATTCTAGATAAACAACATGGTGGGCACTCAGAGAAAATCCCAACTTCCACCACGTAGTGTGGCCCACTTGATTCATGGATCAGCCTGATTTTCAGGATATGTGGATATCATGTGCTAACCCATCTGATGGACAGGTTGGATTCCATTCATGCATCACATGGGCTCCGCATCTGCCTCATACCACTGGAGCATGCCCCTATAATTAATCGCGTTTGTGAATCATGTGAAAAATTGACAAGAAAATGCTTAAGCACACACGAACAAAATAATCATAAAATCATCTTGCAAACGAGAGATCTAAATTGATATTTGTGAAAAATCTTTTTAGAATGACTCGATATATTTGATTAAGTGCGTATATCAGCCGAATACTCCAGATCAGCAGTAAACTCCATCTGGTGTGGTCACTAGTACAGGCATAATAAAGCTTGGATTATTGAGTGCTAGTTTAAGTGGTCACTTTGTATTCAAACACCTGTGAGAAGACAACAGTGTTCCAGCTAGTCTCACGCCTCCGATTCTTATGACCACGATCTTTCATTTTGATTGTTATCAGATGTGCTAAATGAACATTTTATATTATGCTCATCCCACAACGTCATTGAGTGGGAGATGTTGGAAATAGGCCTACGAGACGCACTTGTGGGTGAGTCCTATATGTCTTTCCTCGGATCCCTTTTTCTTTATTTAAATTTGAATGTTAAATTAGAAAGGGGCCGGGATATGAAAAGAGATCACTCACTTTATAAAAAGAAAAAAAGAAATTATTCGTTCGTACAATATAGCCTAAAAACAGGAGTTCCCGGAGAGAAAAAGATCAAGGAGAGTTTAACTTGGTTTGTCCATCTGGCCTGCCTCTAGATGATCGTAATCTGGGCCATCCGAACCATAGAATAAGAGAGGTGATCATATCCTCTCTGCTCCTGTAGTGGTTAGGCGGACCTCTGGACGTAGACCGTCCATCTTCGGCTTTGTGCAAATGTTCCAAGATTCTATAGACCATCATATCTTGAAGGCTCAACCATTTGCACCAGCTTTTAGTGGTACCGAGCAGGGAAGAGGAGGGGAGGCGAGGGATCCAGGGCCATGTCCAACAATGTGATCCATATTCGTGCTATAGAATGGTATGAGCTACAATGAATATACTGAGTTATCTATTGAGTCAATCATAGTAATCTCTCCATACCAGAGTTGAGAACATCCACATATGTATTTTGGCACTAAAGCATATCTATCTGAATAAGACAATTTTTATATTTGAATGATCCATCTCCAAAAAAAAAATCCTCACTCAAAGAAAACCAAAGAATCATGCATCATGAGCATGCACTTATGGGTTGGCGATTCAACTCAACTCGTCCAGTCTTAAGTCGAGCCGTGACATGCTCGAGTAGGAGTTCAAACGACCTGACTCTTTCGAGTCTGGGGTGACTCATGGTGTCGAACCAGATTGGGTCTGACTGGATGATCATCCGAGTCATCAGTCCATGGCTGTGAGTTTGCTACACCTAAGGGAGTTGTAACAATGTATCCATAGTGCATGCAGCATGTGTGTAAGTCAATCCAGACTATCCAAATTGAGGCCCCATCATGGATGAAGCATAGAGCAAAAGTCATAATCACTAGAATGTTCTCACCTTTCAATTGGTGTCATCAACGGACAGTTAAATGAAAAGGTGATTGGCAGTACAAATTCAACAGTCACAACAGGCCCATCATAGTGGACGGTCTAGATTGAATTGCATGCATGACACATGTGCAATTGAGGTGTGACTGCTGCTCCCAGAACTCACATGGTCAAGAATCATAGACAAACACACAAACCTGCATCACAAAAAACCGAGGAAAACTAAAATGGCCATTTGCAATGACAGTTCTTCAATCATTTTCTGAAAATCAAGGGCAGAATCAATCACGGCAACACAAGAAACTGACCTATCACAGAAGCACAAAATCAACACTTCAAATATTCAAAATTACAACAAAAACCCAATTCAGAAAA
Organism: Magnolia changhungtana; assembly: GCA_030180095.1. Classification (NCBI taxonomy): domain Eukaryota; kingdom Viridiplantae; phylum Streptophyta; class Magnoliopsida; order Magnoliales; family Magnoliaceae; genus Magnolia; species Magnolia changhungtana. The sequence continues at coordinate 7,078,175 of JASAUF010000378.1, forward strand.
CAGGAAAAGAAAATGCAGGCCGAAATGAAGAAATTATGATTTTTTTAAAAGGAAAACAAAAAATTAAAAACATGAACACAGGCAAAATTAGTGATCAGCCCATCACAGGATCACATAATCAGAACTTCAAATTTTCAAAATTCCAACAAAAAACCAATTCATAAAACAGGAAGAAAAGCAGACCCAAATAAAGAAATGCTGAATTTAAGTGAAATAAGGAAAAATAAAAATAAAAGATGGAAAATGGTGACTGACCCATCACAGAATAACATAACCAGAACTTCAAAATTTCAAATTTCCAAACAAAAAATCAATTCATAAAACAGGAAGAAAAAAAAAAAAAAAAGCAGACCCAAACGAAGAAACGATGAATTGAGTGAAATAAGGAAAATTCAAAATAAAAGATGGAAAATGGTGGCCGACCCATCACAGAATTACATAACCAGAGCTTCAAATTTTCAAAATTCCAACAAGAACCCAATTCATAAAACAGGAAGAAAAGCAGACCCAAAAAATGATGAATTTGAGTGAAATAAGGAAATTTGAAAATAAAAGAGGAAAATGCTGACCAGCCCATTCAAAATTTCAAAACTCCAACAAAAACCCAATTCATAAAGCAGAAAAAAAGCACACCCAAATGAAGAAATGGTGACTGGTGAGTTTGAAAAAAAAAAAAAAAAACGAAAATGGTAACCTACCCATCACAGAATCACATAACCAGAACTACAGATTTTCAAACTTCCAACAAAAACCCAAAATCATAAAACATGAAGAAAAGAAGACCCGAATGAAGAAATAATGAATTTGTTTGAAAGAATGGAAAAATAAAAATAAAAAATGGAAATGGTGACCACCCACCCATCACAGAATCACATGACCAGAACTTCAAATTTCAAAATTCCAACAGGAAGAAAAGCAGACCCAAATGAAGAAATGATGAATTCGAATGAAATCAAAAATAAAAAAAATAAAAGACGAAAATGGTGACCGACCCATCACAGAAGACTTCAAAATTTCAAACTCCCAACAAAAACCCAATTCATAAAACATGAAGAAAAGCAAACCAATATGAAGAAATGATGAATTTGAGTGAAAAAAAAAAAAAAAAAAACCGAGTAAAAGACGAAAATGGTGACCAACCCATCACAGAATCACATAACAAGAACTTCCAACAAAAACCCAATTCATACAACAGGAAGAAAAGCATACCCAAATGAAGAAATGATGAATTCGAGTGAAAGAAAACGAAACGTAAAAAAACAAAAACATGATCAGAGACGGAAATGGTGAAGGAAGGAGACCAAAATAAAATAACATTGCAGAAACGAGATGAAGGATTTAGAAGCAGAGATGGATGATGAGAAATACCTTGAATTCAGCTGCATGCAGATGAGAGAGAGAGAGAGAGAGACGTCAGCTCTGAGAGCTGTGTATTGAAACAGCAGCTCAGATATGCGCTTCCAACAGACACGAGGTGGTTTATTGGCAGTTTTTTCAAGCCGTCTACATGCACGGTGCCACAAGTATCATCATGGCACGTGTTATGTGACAAGTGTGGCAGCGTGGATGCGTGATCCAGGCCGTGCATGAATCGAGATCCACGGTCTAGATCCACACGTGTATATGTGCACACGATTTTGGAAGTATTGGCTCGTTTGGGGAAGATGCAGGTGGTCCACGTATGCCTGATTGAGTGGACCAGCCTGATTGTTAGTGTGGTCATCTACGCAACGTGTCCCTCCTGATGAACGGTTTTGATGTTCCACACGCGCGCCAGTTTGATTCCTGGAGCCACGTGTACGGCCGCATGTGGGCTTCGCGAGCCTCCATTTATCGAGGATTAAAAACGCGACTCGCAGCCGTGCATGCAGCCCACCATTCCACGAAGTGGGGCCATGTTTTGAAAGATCTCGTCCATTCATCATGCTGTCCGCGTGATAAATGTCCTGTTCTCCAAAATCCGACCGGACCACTCATCAGTTGAGCTGTATGTTTACAGGATAGATGGATCGTGTGAGGAAAAATGGTAACCAACGGTCTATATTAAGAGATTATTCTTAGGCTAAGAAACCCACGGGAGGCCCACCTGAAGAATGTTAGGGATCTCGCATGCATGTGCCACGTAGGCAAGATGGTGAGCTCTTTGTTTTTGGCGCGTGAAGACGCAGCTGCGAGTAGCTGATACCGAGGATTTCCATAAAGAGCTGGTAACATGCAGGTGTACCTAATTTGGTGCTCCCCAACTAAGCTAAGTAAGAAACGATTAGATCTTTCAAGGGAGCAAGGCCCACCATAGGCTATCAGGATTACGTAGTCGATTCTTTGTCACTGTAATTCACCCATGATGAACGGTGTAGATCGCTAATAGTGAAACCACCTACGGTAGATAACTGACAGAGTCTTGGCTCTTAACTTCTTATAATTATGGATATCTATCTTTCCCAACTTAATATCAGATGGAAAGAAGTGGAAAATCACTTGGCATGGTTAAGCGATTTTCTCAGCGGAAGCTTGGGGTACATTTGATGGACGGTTGAAATAAAAATTAGCTACCGGTTCGAAAATGCCCATCAATCAGAGCATAGGATGATTTAATCTACCTGATTTTGATTTGAAAATCCGTCCATAGTGGGCCCTGCAACTTGGACGGTTAAGATTGATTTATTTTATGCCACATGTACAATTTAAGCGCCTGCTAACCAACCATCTCTCCGTACTCTTGCAGAGTATTGTCAAGTAAGCCCCCGCTATCAACGGGCCGTGACTGGGTTGGCCTTGGACCGGATTTTGAACTATTTTGGGCCGGTTCGTGGCAGGCCCGAGCCCAGCCCATTAATCTGTTTTCCGAAAGAGATGCTAGTACTCGTACTACATTCAGGACTGCCAAATCCTTCCGCATGAAGTTCCTGCACCGAAAACCTAGTTGGGGCCACATGATGTTTTTGATAAATCCACACCGTTCATACTTTTTTTGAGATCATTTTAGGACATGGGGCCAAAAATAAACCGGATCCAATACTCAAGTGGACTGAAAATGTGAGAATTGAACGTCTACAGTTGGAATATTCGTAGTGCCACAGAAGTTATGAATCAGGCTTATATTTGTTTTTCCAGTTCATCTCAGGAATGACGTTACGAACAGTATGGATGGCATGTAAACATCACTGTCGACGCAGGGATGTTTCAACGGTAGGAATTTTCCTACTCACCTTTTCCTTTCGTGCGGCCCACTTTCCTGTGGAAAGTCCTAAAATGAGCTTACAAAACGTATGGACGGCGTAGATTTATCAAAAACATCGCAGTGGCCCGACCTTAGTTTACAGCGCAGGAGCTTGCTGGCTTTAGCTGGAAATCCGCGTCCGTAGATTCACGTGTATAAAGATCACATACATACACACCTTGAGTCCTGACAGGAAGACTAGTAACATGAATTCATTATCTACTAGTTGGGCCTTATAAATGGATGATCAGAACCGTTAAAGATGTAGGTCCCAGCATGGATAGACCATGGGAAAATTACAAAAGATCCTACTGATTAGGTATATAGATAGATGTATTCACAGAATGCTTCATGGCTCACATTCAAAATCCATTATTCGGATGATTAGATGGTCTTTACAGAAAACGAGGACCATCAATTGCCTATCATGGTGGGCCTACCTTCAAGAAGTGGGCCCTACACTGCTCGATCTAATGGCCCAGCTGGCGGACTACCATTTCATCTTAGTCGGTCTAGGTTGCTTTTTCAACTGTCAAACGGTTTCTGCAACGTATCACCGTTTCGCCAACGCACGTACAGAGAATCTTGAGTACAAATGGCAGGCACGCAATCCCGAGAAAATATATTGTGAGTTTAGCACCGTTTTTAAATGGTGGTGAGTGGTCCACTGTAGTATAACTGGAGGTGGGCTTGGACCGAGCGATTTTAATAACCGGGTTCGTAATTTGGCCCCAGACCACTAAAATATGAGTCGGGTCAGGTTCGGATCCAAATTTCGAAATAAGACCCATTTATAAATGGAGCGGATTAGGCACAGCCTGGCCTCACCCAAGACTAGGGGTGTACACCGAGTCGAGCTGGCCTCAGTTCGATTCAGCTTGGCTACTAGTCCACCCCAACTCGAACTCGGCTTGGCTCAGCTTGGTCTTCAAGCCTGATTGGCTAGCTCAGCTTAGTTTGGTCCGCAGCTTGGGGCCAGTTCCATAAGAGTTCGAGCCAAAATTCAGCCTGTGCGGCATTTTCACAAACACATGTTGTGCACTTTCAATTTCTTGCGTGTATAAAACAGCAGTAGCTGTTTGCAAGTATTTTCATCAAACACATTCTAAGGAACATCAAAATCAAGAAAAAATGATATTTGTTTCGTATGCCTACCTTCCTTGCCACTAGCCGGCACTTCATTGAGTCATTTCATCAAACACTTGGTGAGAAACATCAATATCAAAGTAATTGAGTCACCGAACTAGTTCGATCCGAGTTCAAATCGAGTTGGGGTTCAATCCGATTCGAGTCGAGCTCAGGCAAGCTCAAACTTGATTCAAATTTTTTTCAAGCTAAAAAAAATCAGCTCGACTTGGCTCGTACTCAGCTTTGAACCGAGTCGAGTCGAGCGAGCTAACCAAACTAACTCGGTTCGTGTACACCCCTACCCAAGACGGTCTGATCCTGACCGTGGGGCCACATTGATGTATGCAGTGTATATCCAAGCTGTCCATCCGGTTTGCGAAATCATTTTAGAGCATGAGACCAAGAATGAAAAAGATTTAAATTTCAGGTGGGCCATACCTTAGGAAACAGTGGTGATTGACCATTAAAACCCTCTTATGGGCCACCAAAGTTTTGGATTAATGTGATATTCCCCCCCCCCCCCTTCATACAGGTTTATGGGACCTTATCAACAGGTTGGATGACATATAAACATTACATAAACATTATGATGGGCCCACAAAGTTTTTAATGAACCATTCAACAACCACATTCTCTTATAACATTGTCCATATGAGATATAGATTTGCTTCATTTTTGGGCTTATTCTGTATTCTGATGTGGCAAAACAAATGGACAACATGCATATATAATACATGTATCAAGGTGGGCCCCACCTAAGGAACGCACCTAATCAACTCCCATGGGGAGGGGTGTTAATGGGCCAGGCTCGGGCCTAACAAAATCAGAATTTTGAATAAGCCTGGCCACCTGGCCCGAAATAATTCAAAACCCGGTTATGGCTAGAGCTAGGCACGAGATGACTTGACTCGTCCAACTCTTTTAGACCCGACTTGACCTGAACCGAATGGGTGAGTCGGTTCGAACAAATTAGACTTTGCCCAATTCGAACTCAAATTGAGTCGAGTCCAAGTTATTCGATAACTCAACCGAAAACTCGATCTGGTCAAACTCGACTTGACTTAAATTCGAGTGTGTGTTTGTGTGTGTGTGTGTGTGTGTGTGTGTGTGTGTGTGTGTAATAAAATCCTAATTTGTAAGTATCTCTAGCCCTATTCGCTGCACCCGACCTAGAACCGATCCCAAACTCTCTCTCTCCCTCGTCCTCCTCATCTTCCAAGCTAAGCAACCACCCACCACCATCACCATCCTCCTCCTCCTCCTCCTCCTCTCTCTCTCTCTCTCTCTCTCTCTCTCTCTCTCTCTCCTCTTCCAAGCCTGACAGCCACCCACCACCATCACCACTCTCTCTCTCTCATCTCCAATCCCTCCCTCCCTCATCTCTCGATCCAATTTGGTGCCAACTCGACCTGACTCTGTACTTTTGACCGGGTCGGACTGGATCCAAATTAGTCCAGGCCGGACTTGGACTCAGATAGGGTCAGGCATGTTGGACTCGGTACCGAGTGGGGTCAGGTTCGGGTCAGGCCTATTTCAAAACCAAATCGAGTCGGGTTAGCCCTAACTCAGACCGACTCGACTCGATGCCCAGCTCTAGTCATGGCCAACCCCATGCCCAGCCTACTGATAGAGAGGGGTGGCAACGGACTGGACTATCTGGCCATATAGGTCCAAGTATTGGACCCAAAACTTTTTCTGACCGCCGGGCCAACTTGAAATCTAAGCTTATGATTGGGCCAGGCCAACTATGTATGGCTCAGCCCACTGCCTAATCTAGTCATCAAGTGGGTCCCAGCTATTTCCAATAAATGGTCAACATACATGTCCAATTTAGTGATGTTTTAATGATAAAACCATTTATATCATACGCCTTGCCATAGATAGAAGGATTACACACCCAGATCCATATCTCAACTAGCAAACTGAGTGGAGATACCTCGTCTCAACACTTAAGTTCTTGGTATCGATCCCTAGTGGGGGTGGCTAACATGGAGTGTGTGTACTGACATGGGTGGTAGACTCTCGGGAGTTTCAACACCCGGTCAAGAGTTCGAGTATCTATATGTGGTGAAATTCCACTAGTGTGATTGTGTGGGGTGTGTGTGCGTGTGTTCAAAAAAAAAAAAAAATTAAAAAAAAATAATAAAAAAAAGGAATACAAACAATTTTTAGATTGGATTCTTTCATACCATTAATTATTTTAATCTTTTCTATATAGGGCTAGTTTTAGCCAACCCAATTCTTTAACTCTAAAGGCCTAGGGAACTAAGGCTAGGCTAGGGATAACCCTGGCTTGGCTTTAACCAGGCCCTATTACAACCCTTATTATGCTTGGGAAGAAGAAAAGAAAAGATAATGCCTTGAAAGAGGAAAAGAAAGATAGGCTTGTTTGTTTCACCAATTATCATGATAATGTAAAGAAAATTGATAATGATTATAAATTACTTTTCTTATCTTCTAACAATGCCTGTATTTGCACATAATTGTTGATTCCCATCTTTTGTTTATTGGCAGTAAAATTATAATGATGGCATTTTTTAATATTTTACCATCAAATCATCATCAATGATTCTCATCTTTGGTTTATTGACAGTGGACCTGTGTGGCAGGAAGAGGAAGAGACCCTTAGAATTGAGAGCGATCTACCGAACGATTTAATAGAGATCATCAATTCAGAACCCGAGAGCAACCAAAGGATGGCCTTTTTAGGTTTATTCATTAATACAATGCAAAACAATTTGAGCCGTAAATCCAAACAGGCCCTTAGAGAGGGAGCGAGGTCCATACAGTGAATGGCATAAATGCAATCTTAGGGCCCGTTTGGCCGGGTGGATTGGAAGGGAGTGAATGGTATTAGGGTGGATGGCGTGGATTTCTAGGTAATGATGGTGTTGTCAGCGGATTGTCTTGAGATCCATGGGATTGCTATATCCCTGGATTGATACAGCCAGTCTGTTTGGCACGCCGGGCCAATCCGGAGATTAAAGCTTTGGATCCTTTCCAATCCCACGAACCAAACACGTCGCAGGCTAATTTGAACGGATTAGGATGGATTGAATGGGATTTAAAGGTAATGATGGTGTTGTCAGTGGATTGTCCGTAGATCCATCGGATTTGGATCAGATCACCTACACTGTTTGGCACGCCGGCCATTCCTGGGCTTTACCATCCAATCCCTTCCACTACCATCTAATCCCTTCCAATCCAACCGGCCAAACGGGCCCTTAAGATGTAGGAAATAAAATGTGGGCCCATGTGATACATGGCACAAAAACTACCCGGATGTGAACCAGATATTTTCATGACTATTAATCAGATGGTTGAGATTGTGCAATCAAAGTGACTATTGAGAAGCACTTGCAATCAAAGGTGGGGCATACATGATCAAGGGTAGAGATCCATGATCATAACTTTTCTAGTATCAGTGTGGGACATCCATTTTAGTGATCATCAATTGGATGGCTAGAATCACCAGTTGAAGTGATTGTTAGGAGTTAAAATCAACCAAAGGAGAAATTACATGCTATAACCATTCTAGACCATCTATTTTCCTGGCCCACTGATGGGATGGTTAAAATCACCCTATAAATCACCCTATCAAAGTGATTCCTAAGAGTAATAGTCAATGAAAGGTAGAGCTGGGCATTGGACCAAGTCGGATTGGATTGGGTCCAACTCGATTCGGTCCGAAATCTATATAGGTGGACTCGAACTCAATTCGATCCGGGACCGAGTTCGGGACATCTGACTTGAACTGATCCGATGCACGATTGGCCTGACCTGAACTGAGTCCGACTCGGTCAGGAAAACCAAGTCGGATTGGGTTGAGTACGATTCGGATCAACGGTAAAAATCATTATCCCTGATGCCATTTTCGGTGTGGTTCATTTGAGCTCTAGATATGATTCAATTTTTATTTTTTTTTCCAAATGATCTAAAATGATCATGAAAAATGGATAAACAATATGGATATAATAAATACATCATTGTGGGGCCCATGTAATTTTGATCTCATTTGAGCCGTTCATACAACTCAGAGCTCGAGGCGCATAGCGTAACTGTGTTGACGCGTAACGTGCATTGTTGTATTGATGTTAGCAAGTTCTGTGGGTTTGATTATAGGGTATGTGTTATATCCAAACTGTCCATCCATTTGGCGAGCTCGTATTAAGGCTTGAGACGAAAAATAAGACAAATCTAACTATCAAGTGGATCACACGAATTGTTTAACAGTAAAAATCATTATCTCTGCTATTTGTAGTGTGGTCCAGATGATCTTTGGATATTATTCATTTTTTGCATAATATGCTATAATGATCTCTAAAAACATATGACCGGTGTAGATATAATAAATACATCACTATGGGGCCCATATAACTATGATCTCCTTTGAACCGTTCGTGCAACTCGGAGCTCGAGGAGCGTCAGGGACGGGGATTCCCTGCGAAGGCCTTTCGCAGGCAGGAAGTTCCTGCACGGGGAACATAGGTGGGCCCCGAGGTGATGTTTTTGAAAATTCCACTCCATTCATCTGTTTTGTGAGCTCATTTTAATTTGCAAGGCCAAAACGGAGCCATATCCAATACTCAAATGGGCCAAAAACATGAGTATTGAAAGTCAACAGTTAAAATATTCGTGTGGCCATAGAAGCTTTTAATCGGGATGTGTTTTCATTTCATCCCAATATAAATGACGTTATAAACGGTATAGATGTCATATAAACATCACTGTCGACGCCAGGAACACTTCAACGGCGGGAATTTTCCTGCACGCATTTTCCTTTAATTCGGCCCACTTGAGTCTTGGATCCCAACACGAATGATCTTACAAAACCGATGGACAGGGTGGATTTCTCACAAGCATCACGGTAGGCCCCACCTAAGTTTTTAACGTAGGAACTTCTTACGAAAGGATGCCGCAGAAGAAATCCACGTTTGGAGCGTCAGTACTCGTCTTCACACGACACGTACCAATAGGCTACAACAACTAGAGCTGGGCATCGGACCGAGTCGGATCGGATTTGGTGCAACCCGTCCAGGTTCAAAATTTGTAGGTTCAGATCCGAACCCGATCTAATTAGGGATCGGATCCGGGTCATTAAACTCGAACAGACCCGCACTCTTAATGGCCTAAATCGATCCGAGTTTGACTCGGTAAAAAAACCGAGTTGGATCGGATTAAGTAAGATTCGGATAAAAACTAATGGACGGTGTGGATAAGCCAAAAGAGGTTCAAGATGGGCCCCACATAATTTACTCAGTACGAACAAATCGGACGGTTAGCTACTTAGCTTCCTGGAGAAGCTTGGTAGATAGCTTCTTGAAGAAGCTTACACTACAGCAATAGCTTCTTGGAGAAGCTTGGTAGATAGCTTCTTGGAGAAGCTTTACATGCTAGTGGTCGGTCTTCTGTGGGTCCCACCATGATATATGTGTGTCATCCAAGCCGTCCATATATTTTTATATATCATTTTATGATATGAGAAAAAAAATGAAGTATATCTCAATCTTAAGTGGACCACATTACAGAAAACAGTGTCAAATGAATTTTGACCATTAAAAACGTTTCGGGTCCATAAAAGTTTTGGATCAAGCTGATATTTATTGTTTCCCTTCATCTGGGTCTTTATGATCAAATCAACCAATTGAATTTCAAATAAACAGTATAGTGGGCCTTCAGAGGATTTTAATGGTGAATATCCATTCATTATTGTTTTGCTGTGGTGTGGCCCACCTAAGATTTATATCTTTATAATTTTTTTTATCAGCCCTATAATGATCTGTAAAAATGGATGAACGGAATGGATGAAACACGTACATCATGGTGGGGCCCACAGAGCACCGACCATCAGCCGCGGGCAGTGTCACTCGTTGTCTTGTTGTGACGTATGTAGCAGCCAGCTATTAGCCTATGACTATATAGGGTACGTGTCGGGCGAAAACGAGCATCGACGCTCCTCGAGCTCCAAGTTGTATCGAACGGTTCAAATGAGATCCGATTACATGGCCACACAGTGAGGTATTTACTATATCTACATCGTTCATCTATTTTTAGAGATCATTTTAGAGCATTATTTAAAAAATGAATCATATGCAAAGATCATCTGGACCACACCATAAATAGCAGCGGAGATAATGATTTTCACCGTTAAAAAATTTGTAAGGCCCACCGTAACATTCATTTTAATCCTCTGTCTATAAGGCCACAAGTACCTGAAAAAATATATTTCATAAGGTTACAGGTACATGATAGGAAAAATAAATTTCATATTGATCCAAAACTTCTGTTACCCTAAAAAGGGTTTCAATGGTAGACGTTCAATCTCCCTCTTAGTTTTTCAGTGTGGTCCAGTTGATGCTTAGATCTGTCTTATTTTTTGTCTCAAGCCTTAAAATGAGCTCGCCAACTGGATGAACGGTTTGGATATAACACATACCTTGTGATCATACCCACGAAATATGCTAACGGTACCTGAGTCTATCTGCTTCGTACACAGATCAAAGTTGGGACTCTCTTTCCCTCTTTCTCTGTATCTCTCTCTGCTACTCTCTTTCCTTCTTTCTCTGTATATCTCTCTCAGTAGATAAATTTAAGCTCCAAAACCTTCTTCTCACCTTCTTCTTCAATAGAAATAGAGAAATAGAAATAGAAATAGAGCCTCTTGGGCGGAAAAAAATCTCTCTCTCTCTCGGGCGGGATTTTTTGGCGCCGAACCTCAATTCTTAGGCGGTAAAAGATATATATATATATATATATATATATATATATATATATATATATATATATATATATATATACGGGTCGGGTCGAATGCATTGGGTCGGATTCCGGGTCGGGTCGGGTCGGAACATGGTCTATCCGGAATAGATCCAAAAATATTTCGGATCTGGTTTCTGCTACCCGATCCTGCCCGATCTTGACCGTCAGTTCTGTTCGAATCAGGTTTGATCAGGTCGGATCCAGCGGATCGGGTATGAAATGCCCACCTCTAACAACAACCATATAGCCAGTGTGTGGTACTGAGTAAACTCTATTGGGCCCACCATGAATGCATGTGGTTTATCCACTCTGAATCAGGTCGGATCGGGTTTCAGATCGGATCCGTCCGGATCGACCATGATCCGAACTCGATTCGAAAAATATTCTAATCTGAATGGCCCAACTCGATCGCACCGATCCAGGCCGTCGGTTCAGTTCGAATCGAGTTGGATCTGGCCAAATACACTAGCCCGGTCAGATACACTAGATTGGGTTAGACATGCCCAACTCTAATGAAAGGTAGTCCCTACAACATAAGACTGTCAGGACCAGCAATCAAACCTTTTTTTTCTTTTTCTTTTTATCTTTTTTTGGTCCTAACTAATCTAGACCATCCATTTAGTAATCGTTGATTGGATGGTTAGAATCACCCGATCAAAGTGATTCTTGTGAGCCATGTTCAATCAGGGTGGGGCCTATGTGATAAAATGGCTCAGATTGTGATTAGATCAACCTCGATCATCCATTTTCTTGACCATTAACCAAATGGATGATCACCTGATCAAAGCGATTCTCTTCAGATTATGGTCAATCAAATGTGATGTGTACATCATGGACAGTTGATATCAATAATCAGACCTTTTTAGTATAAGAAATCTAGACCATCCATTTTCCTGTCTGTGGATTGGATAATCAGAATCACCTGAACATAGTGAATCTTTATAAACTATACAGTCAAAAGGTGGGGCCTACTTTATAAACAATCAAATTCAATGAACAGACCTTTTTGGTGCCATCAATATGGACAATCCATCTTCTTGGTCATTGATCGAATGGTTGAAATAATCTGCCCAAAAATGGTTCTTGAGACTTATGGTCAATCAAAGGTGCATCTACATTATGGATGGTCCAGATCAATCATTAAATTTTTTTTATTTTAATTTATCAGGACCATCAATTTTCTTAGCCTCTGAATGGTCAGAATCATCCGATCAAATGGTTGTCAAGAATAATGATCAATCAAAGTGGGCCCACGCTATAGACGATCTGGATCAATTAGTCATTTTTTAATTTTAATTAATCTAGACCATCCATGTTCTTGGCCGTTGATCAAATGGTTAGCATCAACTAGGTAAAGTGGTTCTTGAAAGCTATAATTACTTCAGCGGGGCCTACATGATAAGTGGTCTAGATCAATGATTAGATTTTTTGTTTTAATTATTCTGGACCATCCATTTTCCCGGCCATTGATATACTGGTTAGCATCAACTAGTTAAAAGTGGTTCCTGAGTGCTATTGTCAATCAAGTGTGGGGCCTACATGATAGATGGTCCAGATCAATGACCAAACATTTTCCGGTATAATAATTGCGGGCCAACCATTTTCCATCATAATAATTGTGGGCCAGCCATTTTCAATCCATTGATCAAAGGGTTAATAGTCACCTAATCAGTCGATCAAATATGGAACAAACATGATAGATGGTCTAGATTAATGATGAAACCTTTCTTAACATAATTATTTTGGACCATCCATTTTCCTAGCCATAGATGGGATTATTAGAATGACCCAAATCAAGGTGATTCTTAAATCAATTTTTCTTGGCCATTGATCAGATGGTTGGTATGAATCTTGTGATCTCATGTATCAAGTGCATCTACTGCTCTACTCGGGAATCTAAGAAAATGGCCAACCAAATTGCAATTTATATTGTACCTGCCAAACACAATGACCAAATTGCAATTTGGTCATGCACTAGCCAAACAAAATGCAGTTTGAAATACTATTTGTATTCATATAGAATTTAGTAAAATTGAGCATCCAAACACTACCTAAAAGATTAATTATTCAAATATTATGTCTCCTAATGGAAACAGGTTCAAGCCTAGCTGTATTTGGGCTTGGTCGGCGGTCATTTATACCCAGCATGATCCCGAGCCAGTTCACAAAACTTCTGGTTTGAATAAAAAATGATTGAAGCAAAAATCTCAACTCGGGCAGGTTGACCCCGCACCTGACCCAACCTGCAACCCCACCCGACCCAAATTCCTATATGCTCAACCCCAAACCAACCAAACTTGACCTGACCGGACTGGACCTGACCTGATCAAAATATCCGTGATTATTCCCAACCGACCTAACCTGACCTGAATTTTCTTGACCCAAACCCAATGCGATTTTAAATCGGTTGGAGTTTTCCAACCCTAACCCAACCTGAGGACCCGAACAACACAACCTGACCGGAATTCCAGCCCGAGGTGCCCAAAACCCATACCGAATTCCTCTATACTTAATCTTAAACCAACCACACACAACGCAAATATATGTGATTATTCCCACTGGAACCAAACCCAACCTGAGTTTGCTCAACCCAAACCCTTTGGGTTGGGCAAAGCAAGAATGAAGCTAGCCTATAAGTGGAAAGAAGGGAGCAACAAGGAAGGGGATACCTCTCCAACCCTAACCCGATCTGAGGACCCCGACAACCCAACCTGAACTCAGGTTGGGTTAGTCAGGTTCCGGTTGACCCGAACCTGCATTGCATCCCTAATAGCCATAACAACACTTCACTCAACCCCACTTGATCTTTGTTGTGACGTCAACATTGTAGCTTAAAAACTCGGAAAGAACTCTACTCAGACTCTGAGCATATTTGATCATGACATGAAAAAAAAAAAAAAAAACATGATTTGGTCATGTGACTCACCTTTAAAAAAAAAAGGACTCGACTCAACAGAATTCAGAACAAATAGATGAAACTAGACTCAACACGCCAAGACTCGATGGTATTTTTTTATATATATTTTAAATATTAAAAACTGTTGAAAGAACTTGGGAAAAAACTCCAAGAAACTCAAGTGAGTAACTCGGCTCAAAAAGACTTCTGAGTTTTTGAGTTCTTAGACTATGGTCAAAACCATGAAGTGGTTTGAGGTTTGTCATGGGAATGAGATCAATAGAACAAGATGATCATCGCTAGATGTGAAGTTACTGTAGCCCGTGGAAAACTCCTACTCAGATTACAATGTAAATTATCCAAAAAACAAGAATTCATCTATAATCTAACCGCAATTTAAAAGGGATTTTGCATGGAAGTAGTCAAGCATACTTTTTTCTTTTTTTCTTTTTTTTTTCTTCTTTTTTTGAAGAGAGGAAGTAGTAACGAACACAGGATCAGATTGAACACATACAAGTTAGTTCAAAGCTAATTGTTATTGGATTTTCTTTGGGGCTGACAGGAGATCTAGGCATAGATGGAATCCTTGCAGGTGGACTGAGAAAATTTCTCATGGGGTGGGAGATCATGCTGAGCTGGAAATTTAAATTGCATCTTGAAGGATTCCATTCAGGATTCTCTTTTGGTCCCATCGAGGTGGATTGTGCTCCCAAGAAATGTTGCTCAACGGGCCAAAAATGAGTCCACGTAACCCTGGAGACCGATCCGATCGTTTCCTATGAGTGCTAGGAAAAGCAATGTTATGGCAATTACAATAGCCAAAGAAGCAGTTGTTGGTCTTCACTTTCTTATGGGGATACATTCCCCACAATGCAATATGTTTGCCTGTTAACCGATTTGTCATTGTAACATATGCATATATTTAGTTTTTTTCTGCTAAATTATATGCCTGCGTTCACTAGTCACTGCTATTCTACCCATCGGCATCACATGAGTATCGTGCAGACAAATGGTCGGTTGGAACCCAAGACAGAGAAATGACGACACGACAGCTTTTTGCTTATAAATTGATGAATGGATGAGTTAAGACCGCCATAAAAGCCCATGACAAGTGAAGGTGTGAAATGAGAAATGTTCCCAGTCTTTCAGAAAACTGGGGTGTGTTTGGATGCACATCAAATCGAATTGCAATTACTGTAATAACAAAGAATTAACTAGATTGTGATATCCTTCCTTGGCATTCATATCGAGGGTCTTGGCTACATTTGGATGCACTATCAACTTGAATTGCAATGGCTAGTCCAATAGAGCAGAATAACCAAATCGAAGCATCTTTCCTTTGCATTCACATCAACGGTCAGCGCTTGGAATTTCAATTACTTGAATTTTCAAGTTGGACATGAATGAAGCATAGCTGCAATTCCGACACTACTTGCTCATAGCTAGGAGTGCAATTCGGGTGAGTTGGGTCAGGGTTGAGGGTCCACCCGAACCCAACCTGACCTCAAGAGGACCCAACCCGCAGCCTAACCCTACCTGTGTTAGGATCTGTGGAGCCTAATCATCAGAAATGTATTGTTCATCCAGCCAACACTATAGCGAGAGGTGCCCCCTTGCTTGGGGGTCCGGAGGCATAGCTCACAGCTTGGAGGGCAATTTCATAATTTCACACAAAGTTCTTACGTAAACCCTAGTTCGTTTGGAGTAATAAATATTCTATCATGAGAGAGAGAGCCGTCATTGTATTGAGAGCTGCTTCTTTGTTTTTTGCTTTTGAGGCATAGTGGATCAGTGTAAATCCGTGGGCATGAACGTACCGAAAGGGAACCACATAAATCTCTGTGTTGTGGTTTATACATTTTCTCCTTTTTTTCTTTTGATAGATATTGATATGTGTGTGGTCGAAAAGGGATCTCTTCTCCTAACAACCTGATTCCAGAATGAAGTGCCCAACCTGAACCCAACCTGAATTCCTCTATAGTCAATTTAACCCAACCCAAATACATGCGATCATTCCCAAACTGACCCAAATTGGGTTGGCACATTCCAACCCGAGCAACTTGACAGCCAGACCCAACCCAACCAGAACTCAGGTTAGGTCAATCAGGTTCAGGTTGACCTTAACCCAAGTTGCAGCCTACTCATGGTGAATAGGAAAGGTTTTTTTTTTTTTTTTTTTTATTCATTTCCACATTAAACTGCACATTGGCAATTCAATTCACTTGTGCACCAAAACACAGCCTCAAAAGCTAAAATCACCCAACCCAATTGACATAACTCAATGTCTAGCAACAAGAATCAAGTTTTGAATACCACAGCTTTCATCACAAATATCAACTTTCATACAACAGTTTTAGTTCATGAATCTCAACACAACCACATGAGACGAAAGAAGGTTTAAATAAATCTCAAATCAATTTCTCCAACCATATGCAAGAAACTGTGGAAATCACTTTTGGAATAGAGATGCAACTCTTCATTCAACATTATCTCAAGACAAGATCAAAGGCAGGAATCTTATTTAAGCAAGCCCAAATGGCAAATGCATATACAAATAAAGCGAAGTTGCGGGACAGCACCATTTACAGCTAAATAGCTATTTACCAAAAAAAAAAAAAAAAAGGAATATACAAAGCTAACCTCAGAAATGGATCGGAAATAGAGATCTGCATCAAATTCTCTAAGGATTCTCAAGACTTCCATGGCAAGAAAGCAGTGTGCTTCTGAAAGCATAAGCCGAGAACCACAACGGATATGCAACGGTGCCCATCACCGAATACACAACCTTCCACACTTTATTCTTCCGACCATATACCAATATCTGATTTTGGGTTGCCAAGAAAACAAAATCTCTGGTCTGACTTATCGGGAATGCACTTCGTATGGACGCTTTGATACACCTGAGGCTCACACTATCCACAATGGCCCATTCCTCTCTCTCATAATCCACCAGCACCCAAATACTCATCCAAACACCAGAAATCTGAATCACGGAAACCTTCTCTTCCAATTCCAACAAATAAACCCGGGTACTAGGACCATTCGCAATTTCATCAGGCAAACGGATCTTCCTCCAAACCTCATTGCCCAAATCCAGAACAAGCAGATACAAACAGGCATATGTCAACCAATGGATAGACCCGCACGCGAAAACAGCTTGGTTCCGATTCATGTGAGTGAATTCATCGTGGCATGAAGAAGCAAACCGCCTCCACGCATTAGTCTCAGAATCAAACACCTGACAAACCAGGCAATCGAGCGGCCTGCGGCCAAATGGACGGTAGAAACCTGCCAAAACAACGTTGAATTTTTGAGCGGATTGGTCCGCTGCCAATCCTACGAGGGTGGCCTCGTTGTCTGGATGGTATCGACTGACGGGTCTTTCTCGACTTCTAGGAAGTATCCTACACTCTCTCGTCATCGGATTACAGACGTAGTAGATGCTGCGGTTCGGGACACTGGTGCAGCACAAGAGCCCATTGCAAGAGGCTCTAACTTTCACTCTATCATTCAAAAAACCCAACGAGAACTCGGAATAACAGCTCGATCGATCGACACAGACGAAATTGGACACACCCGACAAAGAACATTTTCTAATCTCGACCAAAACCATCGAATTTTTCGATGAGATTTCATTGTAGAGCTGAATGAAGAACTTCTCACCGGGCAATCTGCACCAGAACTTGCAGACGGATTTGAATCGGAAGAGAGATTTCACGGGCAATCTCGCGAGAATCTGAAGAATCACATCATCTGGGAAAAACCCATTTGGAATCTCGGATGGATTCATCCGATTTCGCGGAGAAATTGACGTTTCTTAGGATTGAAATGAAAAGGGGGTTTCGGATTCTGCTCAGAAGAGTTTGAAATGGGTGTTGGAGAAAATACGATTTCTGGGATTTGGGGGCGGTGTGAAAACCAGAAAGATCATGATCTGGCAATGGAAAATAGGAGCGACAAAGATCGTGATTTGGGCATCTTCAGATGGGTTTTGATTCGGATTTCTCAGAAATCGGAGGGATTGAGGGCCTGAGATTTCAGAAAAGAGGGATTTTGCTATTGGAATTGGATTCTCATGTAGTCTCTTATTGGAGTTTACCACCATTTTAAAAAAATGGTGGTGGCTCTTCAACCGTACACGTGGCACAGTTTTGTGGAAATCATGACCGTCCAAAGCAATTTTAAATGGAATTTAAATAAAAGGTTACAGTGCTAAGATAAATACTGATCATTTGATTTTGTTTTTTGCTTCAAATATGGAACGTTTATTAGTTTTATTCTTAACCATCAATTTGATAGCCATCTATTGGATGGTTAGGATTTTTTGATCAATGTATCCATAATTTCCTTGCAATTCGGATGGTCTGGATAGCTGTAAATGGGTGAGTGCTACATGTGAGAAGTATGAGTCAACACCATTTCTAAAAGGGTGGTGAACTTTCACAGGAATCTACAACTGATTTTGGGAAAAACAAAGAGAGTGGTGGACACCATCAATCCTAAATGGTGGTGACTCATCCACCGCACACGTGGCTTAATAATACAAATTGAACCCCGCATTTTGCGGGAGTGGATTAGGTACGGCCCGGGCCTAATCCAACACGGTGCGGCCTGAATGTGGATCCCACCTTGATATATTTATTTCATATCCATGCCGTCCATATTTTTTTCCGTCTCATTTTAGGCCATGAGTCTAAAAATGAAATGGATCAACATCTCAGGTGGATCACAGATGAAAAAACGGTGAATGACCATTAAAAAATTCTTGTGGGCCATAAAAGGCTTGGATCAAGCTTATATTCTTTTCTCCTTCCTTCATCCAGGTCTTTATGACCTTATCAACACGTTCGATGCAAATAAAAATCACGATTGGCATTTTGTGGGCCCTAGGAATTTTTAATGGTGAGCGTTCAATCACTATTTTTTCCTATGATATGGTCCTCCTGAGACTTGAATCTACTTCATTCTCAGTCTCATATCCTAAAATGAGCAGGAAAAACAGATGGACGGTGTGGATATATAACATATACATCAAGGTGGGCCCCACGTTCAAGGCTGCACCGTCTTGGGTGAGGCGGAGGCCGAACATAATCCGCTCCAACCATATGCATGGTCTGGATACCCACAGGCCACAGGCTAAGTCATAGTCACCACCATCCTGAAAAAACGGACGGACTGGGTCCAGGGAGGGATGGCTGTGGGCCACCGGGATTTATGTGTTTTTATCCACGCCGTCCATCCATTTTTCCAAATCAATTTAAGTAGATGAACCCAAAAATGAGGCAGATACAAGGCGTGGACCAAAACCGTAACGGTGGGCCTTAAGAAGTTTTCAATGGCGGATGTCATTATCACCACTGCTGACTTATTATGTGGTCCACTTGAGCCTCAAATCTGCCTCCTTTTTAGTCTTATGCCCTGAGATTATCTTAAAAAAATGGACGGACAGCATAGATAGATAAAACACATACACCGTGGTGGCCCCCACATAGCACGTGCCACTCATTGGAGTTGTCCCGTTCATGAGTTCCAAAACTTTGATACTCCAGCAGAGTGTGATGCCTGATACACAGGCACTAAAAGTTGGCACGTATTTTTTTAAATTAAACTGTCCAAATTATGGTACACGTTTAATGTATCAGAACAAAAATGATTCTTAAAAATGAAAAATCCAGTGGCACTATTTCAAAAATATGTGTATGCCAATCAACGGCTAGGATGGCTCAATCAATCTGATGTAATGGCGGTGACTTAGCAACAGTCAGAGCCGTACACAGTTGAACCAAGTCCAGCTTGGCACAGCCGACTTGGCTGGGCCGATAGTTGACCCAGTTCAAACTCAGCTCGGCTTGAGCTTGACTGGCTAGCTTAGCTTGGTTTGGTCAACAATTTAAGCCAATTTCATCCGATGCAATATTATCTTAAACACATAAAGTACATCTACAATTTCTCCTAATATGCAAAACAACTACAGTAATTTAGAAGTTTAGAGGTGTTTTATCAAACACTGTAGATATAGATAGCATCCAAATCGAAGAAAAGAGAATAATTTAATCATGTAATGCTCTTGAAACAACACTTCGTTGAGTTATTTCATCGATCAATAGGTGGGTAATGTCAATATCAAAATAATTGAGTCAATGCACAGGTTCAATTGCTCAAAATTATTTCGAGCTCCAAATCAGCTCCAGTCGGCCCAAACCTTGAATTGGGCTTTTTCAAGTTGAGTCCAGCAAGTCAACCGAGCTAACTCAATTAGGCCATCTTGAGATTAGAAGGGATTAGGTGGGATTGGATTCATCTGGTTCCGTGCCAATTCTACTCCATGTTTGGTTTGGAATTAGATCGGATGGAATCATTGGGTAGGTGCAATTTCACTCAATGCTAGCAAGTTGTCTAGGTCCCAAGTAATGTGTGGGCTATATCCACAAAATCCACCCATTTTTGAGATTATTTTAGAGCATGGGCCAAAAATCGGGTAATTCTAAAGCTCAAGTGCACCCACCATGAAAGCAATGGGGATTGAATCTTACTCAAGTTGAAAACTTCTTTGGGGCTACATAAGTTTTGGATCTACCTCACTTTTTTTGCCCATACCATAAAATGAGGTTCTGAAAACGGTTTAGATATAATACATGTGTTATTCTGGTAATTTCAAATGATGGTGGGTATATCGATTCAATGTACCACTATATTACCAACAAAGCAGAGCATTAATCTAATCCCATGGAATCAGGGGACAATCCCTGCCATGGGTAATAATGATGTTTTTTTAATACAATCCCACCTAATCCCTTCTAATCCAGTTGCCCAAACGGGGCCTTAGTGTACAGCTAGCAACAGTTAGGCCCAAATTTTATACAGTTTGAATGAACACATGACACGTGTATAAATCTGAGGTCGAGCGTACATCCCACGCGGCTAGAGTATCATATTGCTCGCCATTACGATATAAATATTGATTCTACAGGACATCATAAGACCCATATCCGGTGAGGTCGGGAGAACGGAGCGGATTAGGTGTTACCCACCAACATGTTGATATAATCTCAAGTAGGCCACACCTGAGGAAACAGTGGTGATTGAACACCCACCGTTAAAAACTTTTCAGGGTATACCGCAGGAAGATCCATACTGTTTATGTTTCATCCAACTCATTGATAAGGTAAAAGAGGCACGGATAAAGAGAAAATACACGGTTCAGCTTAATCCAAAACTATTAACGATACATCCAAGCTTCCAAAATGCATCCTTAAAAACTCAAATAAAAAGAAGAAAATTTATCGATTGGATAAATCCCATCCCTTGATCCATCGACGCCAGTGGAATGGGATTGTTGGAATTTTTAATTTCACCCATCCAAACTAGGACCGACAATTTTATTAGTTTAGATCGAATAATATAATAATATGCACACAACATTTAAAATTTCTTCATGCCTGTGTATCATCCACCCCCCTCCCTCGGAGAATAAGGCTTTCTTCATTTGTAGACCGTTTATGTATTTATTTTTTTTCCATAACCGTCTAAATTCTAGCATGGATAAGATCAAAACCGTTCATTCAGGGACCTCAAACGGAAAATAGGCCATCCAAATTAAAGTGTTAATGGGCTAGGCCCAGTTGGGCTGAGGTTCTAGCTTAAGCCCGTTTTGTTGTATGCTTGCCTACTAGGCGTCAAATCAAAGGGGAATTGATTAGAGTCTCGCTCTATCACATCGGCTGAACCGTACTTCGGACGTGTTTTTAAAGTTAAGGGATGAACTCGTTAGGGACTTTAATAAATAAGGGGCTTTTGATTCCGTTCGTCTCTATTTTCTTTTTAAATTTTGAGGATGAGTGGCCGATCCTAACTAACATCATTTAAGAGGAGTGGGATGGTGAGGCTTGGTATAAATGGGAGCAGATCAGGTGTGGCCCGTGCGGCCCTTACCATGGGCCCACCTTGATGTATTTAATTTATACTCATGCTTTCCATTCATTTTGTCAGATCATTTCACGACATGACCCAAAAAATGAAGCAGTTGGAATTCTTAAGTACACCATGCTAAAAAAAAAAAAATTGTGAATGACCATTAATGGGCCACATGAGTTTTGGATGAAGGTGATGTTTGTTTGTTTGTTCGTTTGTTTTTTTTTTTTTTTTACTTCATTCAAGTTTATTTGACTTTATCAATGGTTTGGATAATGTAAACATTACCGTGAGCCTGATAAGTTTTAAATGGTACGGCGTTCAATCACTACTCTTCCATATGGTATGGTTCACCTGAGACTTGGATTTTCTTCATTTTTAAGCTCATACCTTGAAATGTTAGGGCAAAATGGATGGACTATGTGTAGAGGTGGGTACTGCACGACTTGATCTGACTAACTCGACTTGTCCGACCCGTTCAGATCCGACTCGACCCAAATCGAATGGGTAAGTCAGTCCAAATTGAGTAGGCTTCACCCAATCTGAACTCAAACCGAGTCGAATTTGAGTTACCCAGTAACTCGATCCAACTCGACCTGAAACTCAATCCAGTTAGACTCGACTCGACCCGACTCTCTAACCCTACCCACCGCACCTACCCCGACCCAATCTCAAACTCTCTCTTTCCCTCCCTCATCCTCCTCCTCTTTCAAGCCCGACAACCGCCCACCACCATCACCCTCTTCCTCTCTCTCTTCTCCACTCCTTCCCTCCCTCATCCTCCTCCTCTTCCAAGCCCGACAACCGCCCACCACTATCGCCTCCTCTCTCTCTCTCTCTTCTCCACTCCTTCCCTCCCTCATCCTCCTCCTCTTCCAAGCCCGACAATAACCCACCGCCATCACCCCCTCTCTCTCCTCTCCACTCCTTCCCTCCCTCATCCTCCTCCTCTTCCAAGCCCGGCAACCACCACCATCAACATCCTCCTCCTCCTCCTCCTCCGCCTCCTCTCTCCTCTCCATTCTCTCCCTCCCTCGTCTCTCAATCTAACTCAGTGCCAACTCGACTTAACTTGGTACTTCTGACCGGATTAGACTCGGTCCAGATCAATCCAAGCCAGACCGAACTCAAATCCAGTCAAGCATGCTGGACTCATTATTGAGTCAGATCGATTTCGAGTCAGGCCTATTTTAAAACCGGATCGAGTTGAGTCAGCCCTAACTCGGTCCGACTCGACTTAATGCCCAACTCTAATTGTGTGGATATAGAATACATATATCAAGGTGGGCCCCACAGTAAGGGCCATGCTGTTTTGGATGAAGCCCGACGGGCCACCTAATCCGTTGATCCCTAGATAAAGATGTCTCTAAAGCTACTATCTTGCCTGAGACCAATCCAACCACCCAGTTTTGTGCAAGATTTGGGCTCTTAACCCAGCTAGATTAAAAACGGGCTAAATTTTATTAATAAGCCCAACTGGGCCAGGCCCACAGCCCACATACCAGCCCGCCCATTAATAGCCCTTATGAATTGTGCTTGATGCACCACCATGTATGAATTGGGCCCATGGTTAGATCATCCAAACCGTTGATCCTAACAATAAAAAAAACAAACGGTTAAGAGAAAGGTAAAGGAACGTACTAGAAAAAAGGACCAATGATTTGAGCATATTTTTCGTCCATGCACCATCTGCACTAGGGTCCACAAATCAACGGTCTAGATCGATGAACTGTGCACTCCCTTGTATGAAATGGGATCATAATGAGAATCCATAGCCTGAAGATGGGCAGCGTCCTGGAGTTCTCAAATTGTACTTGTGCGATGCATGGTTCAATAGTTCATACCATTGACCCGATGGGCCCAATATCGATGGATCGTGCCCCTCAGTTCATTGGATTGGCATATCATAGACATCCAACGGTTGGTTTCAACATGGACCAGCAGCACACCCAATCTTGTTGTAATTCCATCTTCTAACCGTCTATTACAGGCCACCAGCCCAAAGATTAGGGTTGTCTTGATCAAGGAGGCTTTTGAGGCAACGTCCATCTGCAATAAGATCCATCAGACCAACGGTCTGGATTTCTGAACCATACGATATTATGCATTTCCTGCGGTTAATATTCAACAGTCATGATCACATAATTCCTGAAATAAAAGCAGATTTAAGGCCGTAAATGATCCGGGCCAGCCCATGGAGCTGAATCAAAGAGCCCAATGGGCCGGCCCATTTAAGGTTTCAAGTGCATTTTTGTCATATACCGAGCATATTAGGACACACTGAATGAACGGCCCAGATCTTACACAAAAGAGGGTGATCATGCTCGGTCTTGGGCCGTGTATAATTATTACGGGTCAGGCTCGGGCCTGTTTTTAATCCCATCAGGACCGATCTTCGGTCTAGGTTATTTTTGGGCTGGGCTTGGTACACCTTGACCCATCAAGAGCCCATCCCATGACAGCGTAGCTTACTGAGGACCCACCGTGATGTACGTGTCATATCCACTCCGTCCATCCGTTTTATCAGCTCATTTTAGGGCATGAACCTAGAATTTAACCATATCCAAGTTTCAAGTGGACCACACCACAGAAAACAGTGGAAATTCTTGGGGGCCACAAGTTTTAGAACAAGCTGATGCGTGTTTTCCCATATTCATGTTTGTGTGACCTTATTAACATGTTTGATGGTAAATAAACATCCATGTGGGCCCTAAGAAGGTTTCAACGGCTGACATCATTATCTACACTGTTTCCTATGGTGTGATCCGCTTGAGATTTGGATATGGTTCGATTTTAGGTCCATGCCCTAAAATGATCTGGAAAAACAGATGAACGGCGTGGATAAGACACATACATCAAAGGTGGGCCCCACTGAATTTACACAGTACTCTTAAAGCATGGTGAGATCCACATCTGGTCATTGGAGTGAGTGAAGCACTAGTATCATTGAGAGGAGTTGTTGAAGATGATTGTGAAGTGGTAGTTAAGGTGTGGCGTTGGGATGTGGTTGGATTTGAGTGTAAACTTGCATTTGTTAGGAACGGCCACAGTCAAGTATAGCCTAATAATTTTAAATGGTCCCAAGTTAGGTGATGACCTACTTATTAAAATGACATGGCGAGATTTAATTGATGGTAGCACATAACTAAAAATGAGTTGGATATTCAGCTAATCTTTGATAACGGATCTGCTAATTAAATTTAGCTATGTCATTTCAACACCAAGGTAGGTGGTGAGATCTTTACCACCTAATCCGCATCTCTTTTAAACATAGTACATGGCCTTATCTTTGACAGCAACGCATGGCCCAATGTAATGGAGTTATTTACACCTGTTAGACACAATTTATATGGACAAATGAAATGCTGACACTAGTTGGCACTATACGAATGATGGACGAAATCTCACTTATGATGTGTGGATATCTTCCAACCCCACTTCCTTCGTGACAAGTAGTTGCCAAAATCATAATGGGCTAGTTAGACATTACAAGAATGACATGCGGTCATCGCATGAATGACACGTGTAGTCCAATAACCTGCTAAGCAAGCTTATAAAGAAATGACGAGATCGAAAATCTTGTGATAAAAGATACATATGACAAGGTTGTATTACACAACCATGCCGAATAGAAAAAAAAATTCAAGGATGATTAGTGCTTTCATGGTAAATAATGAGTATTAAGAAGCGGATTCTTCTTCTATTAGAAGGACATCAAGGCGTGCAAGAGGAATCCAAGTTTGATTGGGATGCGATCCCATTACCTTAAATGATAAAATGTGGACTAGCAAGGAAACCTTGATATAACCACCGCCCTTCCCACTATATAAACAATGCCTAATGAAGAGCTCGAGATGATAATCGAGACAACACAATCTCTCACATTGCAATGTTATTTATCCTAATTTTAACATTAGGTCTCGCAATAAGTCTGGAGTTTAATATAGCTTAGATCCACTATTATCTAGTGCCATCACTATAGTATAGAGTTGTACACGAGCAACATATACTCAGTACCTCGCTCGACTCGGCTCGGGAAAACTCGACTCGACTCGGCTCGAAGTGAGTTCAAGCCGACCATGAGCTGAATTTTGGTACTCGAAATGAGTTTGAGCCGACCACGAGCTTGACCCTGCTCGACTTGAATATTACTCGAAATCGACTCGACTCGGCTCAACTCGTACTCGACTCGGTACAATGACCAGGGGCATATATACCCTTCTATTCCAAAACAGAAAACCCTAACCCCCCATCCCAGCGCCCGCCGCCCATTCAAAAAAAAAAAAAACCAACCCTTCAAAGAAAAAGGCTCAATTGGGAATGGACAGCCAATGGATTTTCATCTTCCTCCTTTCTCTTCTTCTTCTTCAAATCCGCCGCCATTTCTTCTTCCTCATTTCTCTTCTTCTTCTTCAGATCCTCCACAGTCGATGGATTTTCATCGAGCGGTCGCTTCATCTCCTCGATTGGGAATGGACAGGGATCTCTAAAGGAGGTTTTTCTTTTTCCCTCTTCCTCTTCCTCTTTCTCCCTAAATTTGCCTTTTGATCTCCGAAAAAGGCTCAAAGACTCGAACTCGGACTCGACTCGAAATCTGCTTGAACTCGGACAAGCCGAGTACGAGCTGTTGTTCTGAGCTCGAAGGCCGAGCTAAGCCGAGCACGAGCTAGGCAATACTCGGCTCGACTCGACTCGTGTACACCTCTACTGTAGTATGCTTAGGAGTAGTTTAAATATCCATCACCTTCATCGTCAGATTCTCGATCAACTAAGGCCAATGTACACATTATCTCTCTCACTGTGCAATGCTATTATCCTAGTTTTAACCTTAGGTCCTCCACTTCTATCAAGTTATTATTGCAACAAGTCTAGAGTTTAATATAAGCTTAAATCCTCTACTATCCAGCTCCATCGCTAAAGTATGCTTAGGAGTAGATTAAATATCCATAACCTCCATCGTTTGATTCTTGATCAATCGAGTCCATACTTAAAAAATCACACAAGTCACGTCCTACAAATTGTATATGTAATGTCTTGAATTTTCACTCATTTGGATTTCAAAAATCCTCAAAAAAATTTGCTAGAATGAGCTTATTTTGTCATTTACTAATATTTAAAAATCAATTTTAGCTTATATGTAGGTATTAGCAATAAAGAACCACACAATTTTAATTAATTAACCGTAGAAAGCTAACGAATACGCTAATCACTAAAATATTAGGAATAACCTTATGATTTATTCATCTAGGGCCCAAATCTGGATGAACCACAACTAATTAATTGGAATCACCACAGTTTAATAAAGATACACCTAAAACCAAGACAACTAATTAATTAGATCTTGATTATTTCGCACACCTAAATTAAATTGACTTAGTCACTCTGTTACCAAAAATCAACGATTTGTGATGATTAGAACTAAATCATCATTTCTGCTAATTATGAATAGGACACACTATGAACTTAGCTGATCCAAACCCTAATCACCACACACAAGAAATTTCGTCGCTTACTTCATTCCAAAAATGCTTGAATTAACCAAACAGACTTTAAACTACTTGTTAGTAGGCTACTAAATACGAAACTATAAAAGAATGTTAATCATGACAAGCTTGAAATCCATCGTGAGACATTGAGCAGAAATCGCACCTCGAATGGTTCAACTTAGGCTCGCAAGTGAGCTTATGAGTTGGGCGAATGCCCTTAGAAATTGTTAAAAACCTAAGTTAATTATCCCCGTCTGATCTTTTACCAAAGTTGTGGCTTTCGAACTGTTAGATCGCAACCAAATTTAAGGGACCATCCTATGTTAATATCTAACACATATCTGTATAATTGCAACTTCAATCGATGATCGGTAACTATCGAATTGGCTTCTAATCATACATGTCGATTGTCACATCCAAACGATGAGTTCATATGTAGATCATCACTAGGAATAATTATTTTGTGGCATATATCGACATGTACACACCATAGTAGACCCCAAAAGCTAGAATCACCCCCCCCCCCCCCGCAAAAAAAATATGGTTATAATAGTAAATACCTAGTCATTAAGGCTATTCACACAACATCTGGCACTATAAATACCCATTTATTTCACTCTCACTCTCTCCATATGAAGTTGCCCTAAAAAATGAGAGAAATGGAGAAAATAAAAAGGAAGAGAGAAAGAGGAAGTGAAGGGGGGAGAGAGAGAGAGAGAGAGAGAGAAGGGGTTCTTGGTATTGCTTTCGCCAGATTTTCTCTCGATGAAAACCCTTGGAACTATTGAATTAATCATCCGCCGAATCCATTCCTATTCACGATCAGATGTAAGATTTGCATCAAACCTTCTAATTTTATAATTTAATTATAGATTTCTAGTTGGTAACAAGTTTTCCGTGATCTTATCATAGGATTTGGTGTTTTTCTCTAAAACCCTAACCCTAAGTACTCGAAAATTAGAAAGTTACTTCCTAAGGTGTGGACCATTCTTATAGGTTTTTCTTTTATCAACCCTTAATCGCGTTAAATAATAATTTTTAGTTGTTGTTAGGATATTATATGTTATTTGTAATTGAATTGATTTATTATTATAACCCTAATGTTATGTGTTGTCAATATCCAATATGTTCGATGAAATGCTTGAGCATGATGTATATGTTTTATCAACTTCGTCCATCCACTTTACAACATAATTTTAGTGCATGAACCCAAAAATGAGATAGATCCAAATCTCAGGTGGATCACACCATGGGATATAGTGGTGACTGAACGCCTACCACAAAAAAATTGTCTGTGGGCTACAAAAGTTCTAGATCCAATTGATATTTGTGTTTTTCCTTCATCCAGGTCTATGTGACCTAATTAATAGTTTGGATGGCAAATAAATATTACAATGGGCTGAAATTTTTTTTTAATGGTGGGCATTTAATTACTTTTATGTCCTCGGGTGTAGTTCATTGTAAACTCAAATTTGTCTTATTTTTTGAATCATTTCCAAAAATGATGTCATAAAGTGAATGGATGAAGTAGATAAAACATATACATTAAGGGCCCGTTTGGCCAGTCGGATTGGAAGGGATTGGATGGTATTGGAAGGGATTGGAAGTTAAATCCCGGGATTGGCCGGGCGTGCCAAACAGAGTCGGTGATCTGATCCCAATCCCATGGGTCTTAAGACAATCCACTGACAACACCATCATTACCTTTAAATCCCATCCAATCCACCCTAATCCATTTGAAATTTGTCTGGGACGTGTTTGGTCCAAGGGATTGGATGGGATGGGAAGGTTTAATCCCGGGATTGGCATGGCCCGCCAAACAGATTGGATATAGCAATCCCATGGATCTTAAGACAATCCATTGACAACACCATCATTACCTAGAAATCCATGCCATCCATCGTAATACCATTCAATCCCTTCCAATCCACCCGGCCAAACGGGCCTTAAGGTGGCGCCCACACAACTATTCCAGCATCAACCAATTGAATCCAAGTATGCTTGAAGGACTAGTTTTATTTAAATTTTTCTATGGGGCCTACCTAAATGTATGTGTTGTGTATCCACGCTTCCCATTCATTTTTCCATATCATTTTAGAACATGGCCAAAAAATGAAGCAATTCCAAATCTCAGGTAGCCATACCATAGGAAATAGTGATCATTGAATGACCACCATTATAACTTTCCTAGGGTATATTGTAATGTTTATTCACCATCCAAACTACTGATAATGTTACACAGACGTAGGTAAAAGTGATTGACCATGAAATATTTTGTGTGGGTCATAGAAATTTTGGATCAAGTTGATATTGACACTGATTATTTCAATGGCAGTCGTTGCATAATCAATGTTTCAAGTGGTATGGCCCACCTGATATTTGGATCTACTTCATTTTTTGGCCTATGCCATAAAAAGAGCTGGAAAAATGGATGGGCAGTGTGGATATGCATCACATACACGCATACATTGAAGTGCCCCACCACAGGAAAACGGCATTGATCCCAAACTTTGTCCCCGACAAGTTTGGATCATGTGTTCCGGTCCATTGAAGGTTTGGATCTTCCTTATTTTTTGTCTTATACTGTAAAATGAGCTGAAATTTTTAATGGATGGCTAAATAAAACATGTATATCATGGTGGGGCTCACATAGCTTTGACACTAGCTACGAACCAGGTTTTAAGGTCATCATCCATTTTGAATATCCCACTTTAGCATACTGACTAAACTTTGTAGGCCCACCATCATATATATATATATATATATATATATATATATATATATATATATATATATATATATATGCATTATCTACGCTATCCATCCAATTTTCCAAATCATTTTAGGACATTATTCAAAATTGAATCATATCCAAAGCTCAAGTGGGACAACCCATAGAAAACAATGGGCATTCATATATATGTATTATTTATGTCGTTATGTACATATATTATCCACGTTGTCCATCCGTTTTTACATACTTTTTTAAGACATGATCCCAAAATTAAATCATATTGAAAGCTCAAGTGGATCAGACCACAAAAACAGCATGCATACAATTTACGAGCCGAATCAAGCTCAATCAAACTGAATGAATTAAGCTGGGCTTCGAGCAGAGCCCAGTCGGTACTACCCTGTTTTAAGCTTAGTTTTTTTTTTTTTTTTTGTTTTTTTAAAGAGCTCGACTCCAAGGCTTGATTTGGCTTGAACTTATATGCTTTTGAATTAAATTGTTATTTTTATTTTCCCATTCATCAAAGTTTATTTGACTTTATAAACTGTTTTCAATTGTATGTAGTCTACTTAAGCTTTTGATCTGCCTCATTTTTTGGCCCATACCTTAAATGATCTGAAAAAACAAATGGATGGCGGGCACTATAGGGCCTATGCTTGACTAAATTCAATTCCTTGTAAAAGTGAGACATAAAAATGAATGGACGAGGTGGATAAAACACATACATCATGGTGTGGCCCAGAGAGCTTTGACTACAGCTAGCTGGCTGGTGTTGGGTTCATGAGCTAAAACGCGTCCAACTTCCTGTACCCGGAGGCACAGGCAATTCGCGTCCCCAATTAATCATATTGATTGGGTAGTTGAATAAACATGCATATATTGTCGGCAAGATCTGAACCGTTAATAGTGTGGGCCTTCAGTAAATTGGCTTTAACATTTGTAAATCTCCGATTGGACAATCCTGACCGTTGGATCATTGTGCTACAAAAATACTCATAGAGATAATTCCAAAAAAAAAAAAAAAAAAATAGTGGATGGTTATGATTGTCTGATCAGATCAACCTTTGGGCCAATGGCTATCTAAGGTGGGCCCACAGTCCACATCACCATATGCGTCTTATCATTCCACATGACTTATATTAATAGCCGTTGAAATAGTTTGTGGAGAAGTCAATTGTTTTAAGTGATGTCATGTGAACCCTTCTCTTCTAAGTAATATCACGTCATGAAGGGTTTGCTAGGATACATTCGAGTATGTATCTAAATTCGATATGTCGCAGAATTTAGTGTTAGATCTACATCTTTGCAATGATCTAAACTGTTTATAAGATGGGCCTCACCGTGGATGGAGATATCCAGAGAAAACCCTTACTTTGAAATATTCCAACTATTTGATTTTTCATGGGATTAGTAGACCGTCCATATTCAAAAGAAAAAGATCAAATCATCTAACGGTTAAATATACCAATATAAGCGTTTTTATTTTCTGTACGTCCCCAATATCCAATATTATGGACGTCATATAAACGGTTTAGATTATTGAAACATGACCAAATTTCCAAGGATAAAGTCAGGACGTGCCATACATCGATACATCGGGATGTATTCTAGAAAACCCCACGTCTCGATGCATGCTTAGCTTTGTTAAGTACAGATGCGTGTACAGAGAGCTCATATACGCGCCACCATAAAGTGCTATTTCGACAACGAAGATACTTCATCCAATCCGTCCATCAGATGGGTTCGAAACCAACGGATGGCTGTAAATTTATTTGCCAAGTTTCATCCTGGCTTGTTTGATGAGTAGGCTGGGCTGATTTCTTGGCTGGGCATTTAACGTGGGACTTACTGTTAGGGTACGCACCAAACCAACCCAAAAAGCAAATAATAAGAGATCAAACGATTCAAGTACGCATATAACAAAGTTTTTATATAAAAAAGTAACCGTGGAAAAAAAAAACGGTGAAAAAATGATAACAAATCAACTGTGATAGTCAATATTATAAGAGATGAAGAAATTTACTAATATAAGAATACACTTTGAAAACCATAAAAATCCTACCTTTAAACTTCATTTGTTAACCAAAAACTTTAATTACGTTTTCAATATCTTAATCTTTAATCTTCGATTATAAATTCTTAAAAAAGATTTAAAATGAATTAAGAAATAAAACCCACAATTCTGTAAAAATGTGTAAGTCAATCGATGGAAGCTTCAATTATATCGAGTGTCATCGACTACTCATTAATGGCATCAAAGCCACCTTTGATTAGATCAGCTTGAATAAAAAAAAATTTGTCTAGCGAGCAAAGTTCAAAATAAGGAATTTTGTCGATGGGATTGCATGGGCTATCGATATAATCAAGTGAGTTGTTGTCGATGGGATCGACAACTGCCCGATAAGTTCAATTGGTTCGTCAATGCCATCAACTGACCCAGTTACAAATAAATTTAAGACATCCGATAACAATATTCATCATATCTTCAATTATCACAAACCACAACTCTAAACTCCATCTCAAATTTCCTCTACCATAGCTCCATCGTCGTCATCGCTTCTCGTGCACGCTTTACCTTCATCAAGTCATCACCAAGCTCAAAGAAGTTGCACATAATTTAAACTTCTCTATAGGAACCACTTTCGTAAGCATATCCACCAAATTTACACTTATGTGGATCTTTCCAAGAGTCACTCTGTCTTCCTCAAACACCTGTTAGATAAAATAATGATGAACATCAATGTATTTAGTACGATAATGGTAAATCAACTTCTTCGTCAAATTAATCGCACTTTCGCTGTCATTATTTACTGATATAACTTTATGTTAAAGGCCAAGTTGATTTATCATTCATCACAATCAAATACCTTATTTGAATATTTCTTTTAGTTGTGAAAAGAACAACTATACACTAAAACTTTAACATCCAACTAATCATTCCACCTGTTAGCAAAAATAAGTAGTCAAAAATCAATATCATTCTATTCATTTTATCTGCATAATCAACATCTATGTAACCTATCTATTTCTCCTCCGACTTTTAAAAAATAGTGGACCGTATTATATGCACCAATCAAAAATCAAATACATCAACTCATCAGGTTTGCCACAACCGTACATTGACTCATACAATTGGCTGCCAGTTGAAGTTAAAAGAGTAGTGTCTGATTAATGGATCATCATGATTTTCACTCCACATGATCTTTCTGATGCGGCTCACATTTTCTACTGTAACACCTTGAAAGTTGGGGGTCGTGCATATGCTCGACTCCTGAGTTTCCGAGTATCACTTATCATCAATTTTATGGTTTTATGAATTATCAAGTTTAATTACGCAACTTGGAATTACTTAAAGTATGAAACACAACCACAACTAGCCTATTAGAATGAAAGAGATGTATATATATATATATATATATATATATATATATATATATATATATATACAGGTCCAAGAGAATACAAATGGGCGTACAAGGTGCCGCTCAACAAAATCACAAAAAGAATGTTATGTCCCAAAAATAAGATTGAGTCCACAACTCAGCGATCCAAATGCCACCCGTCAAACCGATGGAAAGCCTCCCATCAACTGAAAGTAGGACAGCTCGTCCTCCTCGTCTAGGCTTGTGTCGACAGGCTCCTCGTACTCCTCATCACCTATAGCTACAGTAAAGCCTAGTTGGTGTTTTAAATCACCGTCCCAGAGTGGGAGTGAGTGATCAACTCAGTGGGTGCTATTAGTCTTAAGTTGTAACAAACATCAGTTATAATATAAATTTAATGAAAGACATTCATTCATAAACAACTAGTTATTCATATTAATGCATGTACATGATGGATGATATGATGCATGCCCTCACCACAACACTCTCTCGAGCGACTTCATCTAACGATCGCGTATGATCAACACTCCCTCAGAGCGACTTCGATTGCCAAATCGCCACCCTAACTAGTGCGATGCAATGCGATCATGTTAGCCGAGTTCTTAATTAAGTTCATTCATACAGCAGGTTGGGGAATCTGATACACCCCACGTATCAATACCTTGAACTGGTTGCGAGGCCGAGACCCCCCAACGTGTGAGGCCAAGACCCCGCAATCCGTGATCCCGTCTAGTTCCCCATCCCCAACTTCAAGCACAAGGGGCGTGCTGAAATGTGGGATCGCTCGCGGTCACCACGGGGAGGCTCGTCACCCCAGTGTAAGCCGACAGCTCAGACACAGTGTCTCATTCCACCATGCCCGGCTCTCAAGGCGGTGGATCGAATTCAATCTGGCTAATGATGGGCTATAATGGTTGTAGGGTGTTTCAGGTTCCATACATATGTAAGCAAACATGGTTAACGAACAAGGTTGGTTAGTAAGTAGGCTAAACCGCGCGAGTCAGACAAGCACGTGACAGACGACATCGAGCGCAAGAGGCTCATATAGTTGAACTACTGCCGCCCACGTGCACCCTCCCAAATCTATAGGTTTAGCCTCAGGGTAGCCCTACCAATGGGGCTACTGTCTCTTATCGTGTTTCATGACCAACCCAGGGGTTTGAGAACGATCCATAACATGCCCACCTTCAAGGTTATCAACTAGCATAACAATATCATGTTCGTATACATCACAACATATGATTCAAGGACTTCTAACAAGCAAGCTACAACATCATAAACGAGGTGCATGTAAGTGGTGTGGATTAGGGAAGAAGTTAAAGACTTCCTACACCTCAAGGAATCAATTACACAAGAGCAATGAATCATGCACAACATGAAGCAACACATATGAGAGAAAATCAAACAAACATGAGCATGTAATCATCCATATACTAAATCATGTGAGAGGCAAGATTAACATCAAATGAGAACTAAACATGCAATCCATACAATTCCAACAAACATACCATTCCTAGGTTTCCCTTAGATTCTTCAATTCAACATTCCAAACAAATAAAATCATTAAACTCTTACTATAATTGGTGTTAGGCTACCTAAGGATAATAGTTCGCACCTATGGATCGTTGGAGGCTTGAAAAATGACCTAGAAATGAGGGTTTTGAGGTCGATCGGCCGGAATCCCTAAAGCAAGCACTTGCATGTTAGAAATTCATGTCATACCCTTCTCAACACATGAGTTTCAAGAAGAATGGATGAGAAATTTACCTAAGTAATCAACGGGACAAATGGGCGGTCGTGGTGGAGGGTTTTCTTCTTGGAGAAGAGGTAGGGAGATGCAAGATTGATTTTCTTGGGCCTCACCTTGATCTAGGGTCCACCTTTGCTCCTCTTCACACTCACTTTCTTCTCTCTTTACTCTCTTGCTCTCCTTTGCTCTCTCTTGGTAGTGGTAGTTGTGGTGGGAGTTATGAGAAAAGGAGCTAGGACTTCATTTCTTAGGATTGGGTCAATTGGCCTTACATTTCCACAAATTCCCAAAATAGCCCTCTAGGACTCCCTATTGGTGTTGGGGCGGCCCTAACACCCCTCTAACCACCAAATTTAGTGTGTAGGTGACTTATGGCCCGATGAAAGGCCATGCAAAATTTGGGAACAAACAGATGAGCGAATATGGGGTTTGATCATATGGTTCATATTTTTAAATGGTCATGTGAGGTCCATTCCGGTGATTGGAGCGATTCTGGTGGCCATCTGACTACGAAACTTACAGGATAGGTGATCCATGGCCTGATGAAGGGCCATGCAAAATTTGGGAACGATTGGATATGGGGTTTGATCGCACGGGTCCGATTCGCGATCAATGGTCACCGTTCAACGATCGAGTCCCAGATTTGATGGACGGGCGTAGAAAAATACATTAAACTTCATCGTAAATTTAGAAGAAATTCGACGGCTGAAATGTTTTATATCTTAATTTCAATTAAGAGTGCCAGATTCTGAGACTAGTGAGCTGGGATGAGCCACACTTTGCAAATGTTGTTGGGATGGCGTGAATAATTGACTTTTGGACGTTTACTGGATCCGTGGTCCACGATAGACCACAAGCCCAATAACATCTATGCTTCCCTAAATTTTTATAATTTTCTGACCTTCCCGCACAAGCGGTTGCTAAGTGTAAACGGCCACCTGACTTGACAACCCGTACTAGGTCCTGTCATGACCCGTCTGGTCTATTCTATTAGGCTAATCCTATATTAATTTACTTGTGGTACCTCACCACAAGTAATTTAAACGAATGATTTTACGGCAAATCCTACGTAGACGGCCTAGGACAATGTGCTGGTTAGACGGGACGTTACATCGTATTTTCTACACAAGACACGTTGCGAGAAAAGGTTGTATGTGAAAGGTCACATGTTGGTGTGTCACCTCGGATGTGAACAGTCCTCTATCTTCCATACCGGAGATGGTACGGTGGAGCTGGAAGAACCGGTATACGTTAGAGCCATCTCTCTATAATACACATGGCAGAGTGAAATCGGGTCCGTTCATATGCAAGGCCCTAGCATAGATAGTTTAGATATAAACAATTACGCCTATTAAACAATTCTATCCATCTGAATTCTGAACATTAAATGGACGGTGGAAAACAAAAACAGTTAACGGTCAAATCAACAGCGGTTTAACGTAGAAATTAGGTAATGCGTAGAACTGTCTTCTGGGTATTATTAACCATCCGTTCTGGTTATAGCACATGGGTGGACCCCATCGATGCATAGCCCAGCCACGTGTCCCGTGGAGAGATGATCATTTTAATGGATTGCAGATGGCCTGATTTAATATTTTCTCACCTAACAAGTGGATTGACCTTATTTTTGTCCCAAGTGAGATCCTTGGTGGGGCCCACGTTTCCAACGGCTCAGATGTTCTTCACAAGTGAGAATTTGGCAGGAAATACGGCGTTGTCTGTGAGCATTTATAGTTGGAAATTACACATGATCTAATTCATTTCCCATCTGCATCTACCATATAAAGGAGATTCGAATACGACACCAACTGCATGACACGTGTCGCACGCCTATTGGTCAACGATCCAGCCCACCGCTCTCATTTAAGTTAGCTTTTATTTCCAACTGTTTACTGTAAAACGGTCTTCAAGACCCACAATGCCCCTCCTTAACTATAGAAACTACCAACATGCCACTGATCGAACCTTGTGTTTTTTTTTAGCACGCGCACACACACCCCCACACACTCACGCTAGTGGAATTTCACCACCTACAGGTACTCGAACCCTTGACCCGGGGTTGAAACTCCTTATGGCCTGTTTGGTCGGACCGATCTACGGTATTAGGAGAGATGGGATCGCGATATCCTCGGATATGCATGACAGGCCAAACAGATCCGGTGATCTTGTCCCTGGATATAAGCAATCCCATCAATCTTAAAACAATCCACTGACATCACCGTCATTACGTTTATAACTCACTAGAGCCAGAGCATGGACCCACCATAACTCACCTACAAGAATGTTTGTTAATTCCATGCGCGTTCACACGTGCGTGAGATCTGAGCTATCCATCAAGTGGGCCACAACGATATTCTAAAAATTAGGTCTTTTCACACCTCGGTTGGGTCTCAGTATACGATAAAACGGAGGGCCAGATGAAGCTGTTTGAACCGTCAGTTTTACTTTGTATATTGTGGTCCACGTAAGGAGTGAAACAGCCTGATTTTTTATGCAGAAGATCTCAGCGTTGTTTCCAATCACATGGAAAGCTTAGATCTTGAACACGTGGAACTAAACATTGTTTAAAAAAAAAAAATGGCTTTAAATGGGCCAGGCCTGGCCCAGTACAATCCCAAAATCCGAGCCCAAATGAAAACCAGGGCCATCTGTGGCATCCCAATTTACGATGAAAAATAGATCCAATTTTAAGTGAAATTACATATAATGGCCCATCGACCATCGCACCCACATGCAAGCATGTGAGACTCACACGTGCACACCACATTTGATGCAAATGTGATTTTTCATCCAAACAGTACACACGAACATACACCATAGAAGGCTGTTAAGCTACTCATAAATCCCAAAGTCCTGGTTCATAGATAGATCATATCCCAATCTACAGTACACCTGGAATAAATCCACACCACTAAAATCATTCACCCAATCATAGATAGATCATATCCAAAAAACCACACAGATCGGATCCAATCCTAACCATCCAATCGATATCCGGTAAAACAGGACAATCGATGGAAAATCCGATGGCTGAAATCAAGGACACCCACGACTACAACCGTCCGATAGGTCCCGACGACGAGTATCAAACCCAAGAACATAAAAACACCAAATCCAAACCATTAAAATCATGTGCCTGATCGTAAACACATCATATCCCAAAAACCACAGCAATTCGATCCGATCCGATCCGATCCAACTGTCCGATCAGTACACCCACAAATCCGACACCTGGAACCAGGAACGATCAACGGACAGATCTGACGGCTGAGATTAAAGCACGCCCACGATCCCAACCGCGCGAATACAACAAATACCCACGAACACAAAATGGTAATTCTTTACAAAACCAAGGGCAAATGTATAACGGCCACCACTATATGAACTCCATCCAATGCAGACCACACATCACAACTTCCAAATCAAGGACACCCAAGATGTCTCTAGTCTCAGAAGAAGCCAAGGCCAAAGCTGAAATCTACTATGGGGATGAGATTGGAAGAGAGAAATCAAGGTTCTTGCTTCAAGAGGTGGGCCTTCCAAGGGGCCTCCTGCCCTTACAAGATATCATAGAGTGTGGTTATATTGAAGAAACTGGGTATGTTTGGCTGAAACAAAAGAAGAAAACAGAGCATTATTTTGAAAAAATAGGTAAGAATGTATCATATGCAACTGATATTACTGCTTACGTGGAGAAGCTTAAGATCAAGAAGCTTACTGGGGTTAAGGTTAAGGAGCTGATGATTTGGCTTACACTAAATGAGATTACTGTCGATGACCCGCCGACCGGGAAGCTGACGTGTAAGACGTCGACCGGGCTGTTCCGGACGTTCCCCACGTCGGCGTTCGAGATCGAAGAGGACAAGAAGTGAGATGGGTGGCTTGGATTCGGGCTTAGAAGAAGGATTAACGGTCCGGATCGGCTAGTTTAAGCATGTGTTTGCGTTAGTTTTAGATATGTTAGTGTGATGTGAAAGAGTTTGTGTTTGCTTTTCTTATGAAAAATAAAGAATAATTAGAGTTTTATGATGTTATTAATGAATGGCCTATGATTGCCTATGATCATAGAATCGATGGCAGCGATCACATGATGGTGGGTCCACTTGGGCCCCACATGTAAAACTCAGATATCAACAAGGTGCTAATAATTCATACTGGATAATAGCTCTTTATCTAACTTCCTCTCTCTATTCTTTATTTTAGTGGTGTTAATGGTAAGAGATGTTGACACGTGGCTTCATAATCAGAGGATCCATGCCATCCATCTAGTGGGTCCCATCGTATATTTGGATGCTATCAATCAGGTACGTACATTCGGATAGATCAACCGGCTATATGCGACTTTTTGACCGTGTGATGCGTCCATCTTCCCTGTGATTCCTGACAGGTGATCATCCACCGTTGATGATGCTTTTTTATTATTATATTAATCAATTTCTCATTTTAATTTAAAATGGGGTGGCGTTTGGATGGTTGCGATCGACTGATATGGACAAATCACATCATGACCGTACACATGGCCGTTTATTGATGGGCCCCACAATAAATGTAAATGAACCGACAGTACAGCTTGAAGTGCAGAGTATCAGATATCCCAACCTGTATGGGACAGGGCATTATTGTCATTAAAGAAATAAGACACCAACAGGCCAGAAACGAACGGTGGGGGACCGGACTGGAATCCTCTACACCACATGTTTTTCGCCGTGCGTAAAACATCCAAGTTTTTGGGGCCCACCATGTTCTATCGCAGATGTTATGCTGTAAGGTCAAAAATCAGGGCGCGGATTGGCTACTGACAGGTTGAGTAGCGAGACTGCTACTGAAGTGACGTCACCAAGTTACGCCGTCCATCTATCTGGAGAGATAATTTGTGTCTAAGATCCAAAGAATGACTCACATTCAAAGTTCCGTGGATCCCACCGGAGAAAACGGTGGGGAGAGTGACGCCACCGTTAAAAACTTCTAAAGGCCACAAAAGTTTTCGATCAAGCTGATATTTGTCTTTTACCTTCTTTAATGTCTTTTCTAACTTTGTAACAGAAAAAACATCCTGGTGGGCCTTAGGAAGGTTTCAACGGTGGGCATCAATCTTCCCGCTGTTTACTGTGGTGTGGTCCACTAAAGCTTTGGATCTACGTCATTCTATTAATCATGCCTTAAAATTATCTCTCCAGATGGATGGACGGCGTGGATACAAAACATACATCATAGTGGGGCCCGCAGAAGTTGGTGACGTCACTTCAGTAGCGTACTCTCGCTACTCAATCTGTCAGTATCTAATCCGTGCCCCTAGATCCACCACTCAGATGGGCCACACCACATTGTACAGTGAGGATGGGATGACAACCATAGGTGTGTAAGTATTTGGGACCACCATGGTGTGCATCTTTCATCAAACCCGTTAATCACGTGTAGGTAGTTAGAATGAAGAGAAAATACAAAAATCATCCTGATGCAGGACTTAGATCGGCCACATCGAGTGAACTTAACAGTTATGGGAGAAGTTTTATATTGTTCCTATTGTTGTGGCCCGTATGAGTTTTTAATCAGGCTTATCATATGCACCTACGGTCCAAATAATGGTTCCCACCTGATGGACGGAGTAGATTTTACGTATACAATATGGTCGATCCCACAGGGACGCGGATTTCGCAGGAAGTTCTTGCACCGGGATGCTAGGTGGGGCCCACCGTGATGTTTGTAAGAAATCCACCCCGTCTATCCGCTTTGAGAGATCACTTTAGGTCATGCGGCCGAAAATGAGGTGGTGGACTTAAGTGGTCCATACGAGAGATAAAAATGGGGAAAGAGTTACCTACTGTTGAAACCTTCCTGGGCTCCGCTTTGATGTTTATATTCCATCCCAACCGTTTATAAGCTAATTCCCACTGGGATGAAGTGAAAACACGAAAAAATTAGTTTCATACGAGACTTTTGTGGCCATAAGAATGTTTCAACGATGCTCACTGAATCCCCACTGTTTCCTCTCGTGCGGCCCACTTGAGGGTTGGATCCACCTCATTTTCAGTCACATGTCTTAAAATGATCTCTCAAAGCGGATAGACGGGGTGGATATCTTACAAACATGACGGTGGGCCCCACCTAGCATCCCAGCGCAGGAACTTGTCCGCATCCACATGCAAGGGCCACATGAACTTCAAATGTGGACCATCTGTCTTTTTTTAAGAGGAGAATACGGCAGAGCTCGAAGGACTGGGATATGATACAGTCATCTCCCCCCGCTGTACACGTGGCAGGGAGATGCACCGTATAACCAGTGATCTGATGGGCTCTTTCACGTATGGGCCAGGCCCATGTTTCAAAATCACACCAAAAAGGCAATCCTGTCCATCACATTCCTCCAATTTCACTTGACAGACTTTTGGCCATTCGCTATTTTCATCCTGCACCGTCTCTTTGGATGGCCCATTGCTTGTGCATTTGGAGTCACTATCCATCCAAAATTTGGGCAACTAGATGAACGTACCTGATCGTTTGATTACCTTACAATACTAAGGTTCTACCAGCTCGACCTGGCCAGGGTGTGGGGCCCACCAGATTATGACACTCATGAGTTCTAGATCTGCCTCGTTTATTTATTATTTTTTGCTCAGGTCCTAACATGAGCTGACAAAACGGATAGATAGGATGAATTTCTCACAAACATCGGTGGGCCCCACCTAGCTTCTGCCCTCA
Organism: Magnolia changhungtana; assembly: GCA_030180095.1. Lineage (NCBI taxonomy): Eukaryota > Viridiplantae > Streptophyta > Magnoliopsida > Magnoliales > Magnoliaceae > Magnolia > Magnolia changhungtana. The sequence goes on from JASAUF010000378.1 coordinate 7,120,141, forward strand.
GGCAACCTGCATACTTCAATTTCAGAGGGGTGGCTTCAATGTCTAACCACACATAATCCATTCAAAACCAATCTACAATCACAGCCACACACCTTCCATTCACATCATGCATGACCCAAAATGCAAAATTCTCCATACAGTGTTTGCATGACATTCACCAAAATTTTGCAGTGTTGTGATTCAAGCATCATCAAAATGCAGGAATGATCGGTCCCAACGAGATCACGGCATTTCTCCTGTGTAACGCCATCCGCCTCTCTCATTTACGCTTTCCTTCGCTAATCATACAACTTCAATGCCTGAAAAAGATCACAAAGTTAGTCGCTATTATCAACCATGATTTGATTAGCAATGGAATTGATGCCGGGACTTATTAGAAAATGTTGTCAAATCCAGGGGAGAGCCCAGCCCACTGATAGCCTTATTGGGCAGGACGAAATGATTCATATGAAGATCATGAAAGCCGAGGCACCAAATGAAATTCATGAAAGGGGGCCCACCATGGGATGCAATCCAATAGTCATGAGCAAAAAGGAAAAATGCAGTGCCGATGCAAGCAATGGTGAGTTCCGAGTTTAGAAAATACCGATAGTGTGGACTCGGGGTGGGTCCACAGTTAATGTGGGCTGCACCCAATATGCATCTGTGGTCAATAGGGATTGAGAGCCTAGCCAATATGCACGTCATGAGTAGAGAAATGAAATAGCATGCTTGTATTAGTGACTGAAGAACACCCATGGAATCATGGGATGGAAGGGTAGTATCCATGTCCAAACACTGACTCCATTTCTAGGCTCCGAACACATGGAAGAAAAATCAAAAAAATCAGAATAGGCGATTTATGCATTTTTAGTCAGATTAAACTCGAAAACTGATAGGCTGATTTCTGGGTCAGATCCATGCTTTTCTGGAGCTGAAAGTTTAGATAAGGATACCTAAATGCTTGTCCTTGGGGCATTTTGCCTACTTTTCAAGTTAAAAATCCGATAGTAGACCCAAATGCCTATCCTAGAGACACTTTGCCCACTTCTCCACTTTAAATTTTCCACAAGGACAATAAAAAATGCTTGTCGTTGAGGTATTTTGCACACTTCTCAAGGTTTTTTTTATTTTTTTATTTTTTTTGTTTTATAGTCCAGGTGACAGTACCTAAATGCCTATCCTAGAGGTATTTTGCCCACTTTTATTTAAAAAATCCAAGTGAAAGCAGTTAAATGCTCATCTTTGAGACATTTTGCCCTGAGGCACCTGAATGCCTATTCTTGAGGCATTTCGCCAACTTTTCTAGTTAAAAATCCAAGTACTTAAATGGCTATCCTTAGGCATTTTGCCAACTTCTCGAGTTAGAAATCTCAATAAGGGCACTTCAATGCCTATTCTTGAGGCATTTTACCCACTTTCAAGTTAAAAACTCAAGTAAGAGAACCCAAACACCTATCCTAGAGGACTTTTAGCCACTTTTCAAGTTGAAATCTTTATGCGGTTGCTTAAATGGATATCCTAAATGCATTTTGCCCCCTTTCCGAGCAATAAATCCAGGTCTTGACCTAATTAGTTGGGATAAAGCTTTGGAGGTGGTGATGCTGGTGATGATGATGAAGTTAAAATTTTCTAAAAGGGCATCTAAATGCCTATCCTTGTGGCATTTGGCCAACTTTTCAACTTAAAATCCAGGTGAGGCCATCTAAAAGCCCATAAGTTGGAATTGTTTCCAATTATGGAGACATTTTGCAAACTCAACCATGAAGAAGAAATGAACCATTCCCACAATACCTTGACCTGAAAATGGATGAATAGTAGGACCCTCATTATGAGGTGAGGGTCTTGTCGCATTCGGCCAACTTTCCAAGTAAAAATCCAGATGAGAGCACCTAAAAGCCCATCCAGAGGCATTGTAAATTGGAATTGCTTCCAATTATGGAGTCATTTTGCAAACTCAACCATAATGAAGAAGAAATGAATCATTCCCGCAATACCTCAATCTGAAAATATATAAAAATTAGGACCCTCGTTATCAGGTTTCCAGTTCTGCACAAGTAAGACCCGTGGTACTGATCCAGACCATTGGCGTGTGAGAATCCTACAGATGGACCAAACCAGAAGTTCTCCTTTATCAGATACTCCTAACCGTTCAAAATGTGCCCAGCAAATTGACAGTTGAGGAGAAAAATACAGCATTGTGTCCACATTCAACTGACAAAGGGCCTAACATTATTGGCTAGGTGGCTAAGATCATTCCATCTATGAGGTTTTTGGGCCAGGTCTACTCAAAGTGGGGCTCAACAGTCTAGTCTAGGTCATGGAACCATGAAACCCACCTGTACAACTAAAAGCTTGAGTATACAAGTGAATATCGACCGCTAGTGTCTGACATTATGGTAAAATGTAGCACGAGCTTTAGAAACAATGATTTTAAGACTCAGCCGAGTTTGATGCAAGCAACTAGTCCAAGTCAACTGGAACTCAGTCAGACCACATTCGATTCAATATCCCAAGTTGCATCAGACTGGTCTGGATACAGCACACCAAGATTGGAAGCGAGAATGTTCTTTGTAATTGATGAGGAAAAGAAGACACAACCTGAGAACTCATACCTGAGAAGCACGAACCCATCTGCCATCGATCCAGTCCTGATGAAGCCTCAATTCAGAGTGCTGAAACTCAAGCTCTTCTTTCGAATGTCGGAAATAGACAATGTACTTGGAACCTTTCAGAACTTTCGAAATCACTCCTACCCACCACGCCTCATTGTACCAAGCATCAACTTCTTCGAGGCGAGCAAAACTTTTGACCTTCGAAGTGTCCGGAGGGATGGGCCGGATGAGCTTGGAATCCACAGTTTCTCTCAGGAGCTCGGCCTCATCATCCGTTCTCAAGTTTTGGTACTCCACCAGGAAACTGTTCTTCCCAGTTGGATTAACAATCACTGCGGCAAACCAAGCGCCACAGAAACCTTCTTCATCACTACTTACTTCGACAATCATCCCATCGCTGAACTTTGTCTCTGACTTTCTCTGCAGAACCTGAGATAAAGGAAAACAACCAAGTATGTGTAAAACCAAGAAAACGGAATGGAAATCCATGGCAGAGAGAGCATCGGAAAGGAAACAGGTATCCAGGATTTGGACTGAAATCAACAAATCTCCAGAATCACAACATTATGCAGGCTGTTGGTCTTCAACACAATCCAGAAACTGTCTGAATCTCAAGATAACACAGATGTTGGTGTTCAGCACATGGACATGCACATACATGTACCATCATGCATCTACAGAAATTCTCTACCTTTTTTCCACACATTCCTCAGTTTTCATATGTGATTATATTGATATTAACATTTAAATCACCGACCATATATATATATATATATATATATATATATATATATATATATATATATATATATATATATATATATATATATATATAATAGAATAGAAAAAAGGGGAAGAAAATCGAAACAAGATGAAAATGTTAAAAAAAGGCCAAGGAAATAACCCATAAAGTAGAATGAAAACTGTCGACTGGGATTTTTATAAAGCTCATCATTCAAAGTAGGTCCATGTAGGAGGCAGCGGATACTTCTCTTGCCCTTGCCAGCAACAAGAGGCTGTGGCTCCAACTTTCATGGAAATTGAAAAATATAAGTGCCCGACCATTTTTCCAAAAATCCACAATGAGGACCAACTTCCACAACACCAAAAAGCACAAACAGTGGTTGTGGCGTGTGGCACGTGCATGTGCATGTGATGGTTGTCAGGTGTGAGTGTTAGCACATGCCAAAGGATATCTTGTACACAACTTTTTCAGTGGCTGTGTTGCTATTAATTTTGAAATGTCCACAAGGTGAAAAAGAACTATACAAAAAATGGAGTAGAAGGTGGACTTCATGAAGTCGTGGAAGAGGCAGGCAATGAGGAGGGAGAAGTGAGAAGAACATTTATAACTGGATTGAAATCTAAAGTAAAAGCACAACGAACACATCAGGTAGAAGATTCCTGCTACTTAGATCCAACATCAATTCAAAGAAAAAGTAAGTGGAATTTGTGTATGTGAAATGGAAAGAAGAAGAACCATGAAACTTCTATATCACCAGAAATAGGTAAACCCACACCTTCTCACCAAAGTATAGACATGTGATTAAAAGAAAGCCTTAGATGCTACAGTATGAAGTTTCTTTCTACAAGAAGAAAATCAAAGAACCTCCAAAACTCAACTAGCGTGCAGCACAGACACCATCAAAAAGTAATTACACAAAAACAACAAAGGGACAACTAATGACCTTTGGACAATACTTCACAAGGAAAAACTATCATTTTGACCACTAAGCAAGAGACTCATATTCACCAAGGGGCTGTAGCTACACTACGAAAATCATGCTTAACATTCCAATACTCTTCCCCAATCACTTGCAACTCCTTTTGCAATTCGGCAATCTCATGGTCATTGCTCTCCTTTTGCTTTAGAATCAATGCTCTTTTTTCGTGCAATAGGGTGAGATAATGCTCAAGTTCAAAGATATCCTTGTTGATTTGATCGATATTTGTATGAAGACTATCTTTCTCATATTCTCTCTCAATGATTTTCCCTTTCAATATAGTTGTCTTCTCCTCAAATTTTCCGTGCTTATTTTTCAGGTTTGACATCTCCCTAAGGCGAGCTCGTACAAGTTGAACATCAAATCCATGCTCTTCCAACTCAGTTAGGGCCTTCAACCTTTTCTCAAGAACACTTGAAGGATCCTCAAACTGTGAGTTGTGTGTGCTAGCCACCAAATTGGCAAAGGCGAGCATGTGGCCTAAAGCCATTGCTTCACGATACTCTTCGCAGTGTTGCTCTAGGAGACGGAAATGAGGACGCTGTGGCATTATGTGAAATGCCTCCATAGACTCGACCATTTCCCATGCTGGAGAGCTCTTCACAAATGGCAAGCTTGAGTCCGTTGGCAATGGCTTATCAAAGGTGGAGGCAATCACATGGCTTCCCTTATCCATTATAACACCCTCTGATGGTTCGAATTGACCTCCTAAAGATTGCAAGAGAACAACATCTTGCTCTTTACTTCTAGCCTCATCGCTTCGGATGCAGAAAGTTGTCAAATCCTCCAACTTACTAAATGAGGAGCTCATGATCATCTTTGCTCGTTCTTGGGCTTCAAAGTCCTTCTGCAATGCATGTCCCTCTATGATCCGCCCTAGCATTTGTGAGATTGGTCGACTTTCATTCAGTTGCTTGCCCACCTCATTGTTGGACGACTGTTCTTCCACTCTTGCAAGCTTATGATCAATCTCAATTGGCAGATCTCCTGCACAAAGCTGATGATGGTAAGAGAAGTTGGTTGAGTAATGACTATCATTACAAAGCCTTTCTAGCATACCCTTACCACAACTTAGTTCTCCATTTTCCATTGATGGAGATAGGTCATTCTCATTGGAAATGCCTGACAACCACCCTGGGTCAAGCATTTCAGATATGTTCAATAGACACTCTTGTTCAACAAACTCATTAGTCATCCCTCCACCCGAAGCTTTTTGCTCCATGTCTAGAAAGTATCCACTTATTTCGCTAGCAAATAATAATAGCCAACGAGTACAACTAAAAGTCAGGACCCACCTGTAATTGGGGGTTTTGTGTTTAGAGCCTTTGCTTTCAATCTTCCTTTTCTTTTGCCTTTAACTCCACTTTGTTGCTCCACAGCCTGTAACAAGAATAAAGCACCTACAATGTGATTAGGTTTGTTGGTCAAGGAACATAATCAAATTAAAGGGAAAGATGAGAAAAAGGCCCACCATTCCATGTGAGGCTTTTCTGTTCTTCTGTGGACATCTTGGGCCACATTTCTCAAGTTGTTGTTGCTCTCCCGAGCAAGTAGCTCCGCTTGCTTCTTTCACTGAGGTGGCAACATCAGATTGTGCCTCCATTCCAATCAAGGGTTTGACGCCTTCAGACACCACCCCGCATGCAAGTAAACAAGGACCATCTTGTATTTCTTCTCCTATTTTTGACTTCTTACAAGGCTGTGATGACTCAACCTCAGTTTGAGGGCTTGACCTTCCTGTCTTCTTGACGTTTGAAAGTAAGGTACAGAGGGGCAGTTCCTCTTCATCTCCAGCCTTAGTGTCCTCCGATATTACAAGTTGAAATGACACCGTGGGGTTTTTAGTGATGTCACCAGCTTGCCACTGTTTGTGACCAGCTGACTTAATACCATGTATGCTTTGCGGTGTCATAAATATTTCCTGAAATAATTACCCATGATTTGAAATACACCCACACCACACACACACAAATCTCTTGCAAATTAAGGAAAACATGTTTTGCTTTGTTCCAGTTCTAGTTGGCAAATTTTGAGAAGGCACACATATACATGTTTTAAGTATTTGTTTCCAGATAAGGTTTCAGTGAGTGGAACTTATAGTGCTGCATGCACATGGTTCTGTAGCAGTGATACAAGAGACATCTCAAATTTGCCACAGAAATGCAGGAGACATTGCCACCAGTATATTCATGCATGCAGAAACAACATGCAAAGCAAATGAATGTGATAATAATAAACATAGTAACACTAGGGCGAGTGGACGCATTAAACCAACACGTCCTCCATTCCAGACAGAGGCAACGAGTGGGAAATAAAACATTCATGGGGCCCATTGGGATGTCTGCGTGAAATCCACTCTGTTCACATTTGCAACAAAACATTGTAAGATATCACCCAGGAATCAAGACCATCCAGAACTTAAGTGGGCCACACCACAGGGGACAGTTGGATAGGATGCACAACATTGAAATCCTTCTGGGACCCACTGAAGTCTTGGATAGGGAGATATTTGGTTTTTCCCTTCATGCTCCATGTACTCACCTTATGAACAGGTCAGATGTCATATAAACATCAAAGTGGGCCCTGGAAGATTTCAACGATAGACATCTCTACTCACCCGTTTGCCTATGGTGTGGCCCACTTGAATTTTGAATTGACATGATTTTCACGCTCACCTCCAAAAATGAGCTGGCTTAAACGATGGACAGATATTTATGTTGCCCGAACTGGAGGAGAGGGCATGTGCTGCTGTAACAGGGCAAATTGCCTCTGAGCAAATCGGAGTAGACTCGAATAAACATGTTCAATGACACCAGGACAAAAATCATTAAAACAGAATGGACATATATGGAGAATTCAAGCAAGGATTAAAGTGAAACTCACAACCACTGATTAATGGAACTCAGAGGATGAAAAAACAACATGCCAAATACATCATTCAAACTACTTTCTTCTTTAAACAATCAAATGGAACAATCAAAACTCCCAAAAAAACAAAATCTACGATCATCCTCTCTATTATCATTTCAGAATCATAACAGCCACAATCAACCATTGAGGGGGAAAAAAAGACAGAGAGAAAGGAAAAGAAAAGGGGGGAAAAAGAGAACAAAAAGGAAAGAATCTTCTTAAAAATGGAAGGAAAAATTTTTTTAAAAAAAACAAATCCCATTCCCTTTCTTCTTTCTCCCAGTAATCAAATGCAACACCGAGAACGGAAGAAAACCCACAAATCCCATTTCCCATCAACAGAAAACCCACAACAGAAAGAGAAAAAAACAAAAGCAATATGGTAAAAATCGCAAAGAATCAGAAAATTAGCAAAAATCAAAAGAAACCCAAACCCCAATTTCCATTTATTCTTCTCTTCTCACAATAATCAAATACATTTACTGCAGAAAGTAAAACTATTAATTTTTATTTTTTTTAATTTTTTTTTAAAGGATCGGAAACGCGAATTACCGTCTTATCCTTCAAAACCCATTTCCCATCAATCCAATCCAGATGGTACCGCAGGTCCGATGTCCCAAACTCCATCTCCTCACCCGTCCTCGAGAAATGCACGACGTACTTCGAATCCCCAACAGCCTCCTTGATCGTGCCGTCCCACCACCCGTCATTGTAGAATGCGTCGACCTCATCGCCCGGTTCGAAGGCTGCTATGGCCTCGACAGGTGGGAGAGGCCGGACGTGGGGGATGTCGACGACCGCTGTCAATGCCTTGGATTCGTCTTCTTCGGACATGAGGCTGTGGTACTGGACGGAGACACGACCAGTCGCGGACCTGGAGCGGAGGACGGTGGCCCTGTACCAGGAGCCTTCGAAGCCAGGCTCTTCGCTCCGAACTTCAACCTCCGTCCCTTTGCTGAACTTCACCTCCTCCGCCATATTCTTCTCCTGTCTCCTTCCAGAGAGAGAGAGAGAGTCTTTCTCTGGTGTTTTCTTCTTGGAGGGAGGGAGGGAGGGAGGGAGGGTTTAAGGGGGAGAGGATTAGGTGCGTCCCCGGTCTTACCCAACACGGTGCATACTTGGAGGTGGGGCCCATCTTGATGTATTTATGGTATATCCACTCCGTCCATCATTTTTTTCAACTCATTTTAGAATGTGTACAAAAATTCAACATATCCAGATCCCTATTGGACCACACTATAGTAAACAGTTACGATTGACCATTAAAAACCTATTGTGGGCCAGAAGAGTTTTAGATCGATCTGATATTTGGTTTTTTTCCTTCATCCAGGTATTTTTGACCCTATCAACAGGTTTGATGGGAAAAAATCATTGATATGGCCACTACGGTGGTCCATAGGAATTTTTTAATGGTGTGCGTTCAATTACCACTGTTTACTTTTGTATAATCCACTTCACATTTGGATATTCTTCATCTTTGCCTTATATTTTAGAAAGAGCCCGAAATGGATGAACGGTGTCGATATACGATACATACATCAATGTGGGCCCACATTCAGGGACGTACCGTGTTGACTGAGGCCGGGGCCGCTCCCAATCCGCTGTCGATTCCAGGGTATAGGAAATACTTTGATACTCTGTCAGAGTGTAACGGATGATACGCAGCCACTTTCTTTTTTTTTATTTTTTAAGACACACCCACACCCCACACACACTCACACCAAATGGCCTGTATACCACTGAGCCATTGAGCCGGACCCATCGCAGCCACTTAGAAATTAGTTTGAAATTGCATGCATAGACGATATTATTCAATTAAACTGACCAAGTTGTGGGTCCCATTTCAGATGTGTCATTAACTAAAAATTACGCTCATTTGGTTATCTGGTTCTTGTTTAGGTGGACATTTATTGGACGGTTAAAATGAAGAATATCCAATGGTCCTATTTCAACTAACAAGTATTTACCAATTAGAGATTAGGATTACTAAAAAAATATCATTTCGATAATGGGTTCCACAAATTTTCTGTTTATTTTGATTTAATAAATGCGCACGTATAAAATTTATGGGTGCCTGCGTATCAATTGCCATATTATCCCAGAGTACCAAATAAGGACTATCCGAGTTTGATTTTTCCTGTGTCGTGTTTGAGGATTGAATCCATGTGCTGCAGCCTTATGGGGCCGACGTGATGAAATGGTCCGATGATCTTAACTGTCTATCTTGTGTTTGCCACTACGACTAAGAAATTTTTAAATTGATGGTTTGGATTACTGTAATTTAGGTCCCATTTGCAGAAACTAAAAATAAGCGTATCGTAAAATCTCTCCGCCCGAGCAATGTACGCGTGGCTTTTGGCGGGAAAAAAGTGGGACTTCGTAGCGGTACGGTCATATCACGGTTCGTCGCGTTGGGCCAGTTCGTGGGAGCAGCGAACAGTATCGCCATGTGGCCGTTAGTCGGGTGAATCCAAATCGTCCATTTAGTGGTACCTACAGTGGTTAATCTAACAGGGAGAAAAAAAGATCCTTCTAACATTTCGTCTGTTTGATTCGTGGGCTTTCTTTCTATGAATGGAGCAAGTTAAATGCTTTTGCTTTGATCATACATTTGAGTGGAAATTATTATATAGCTATAATCTACTGTAACAATCCGCAGAAGGTACACGAAATGGGCGGTCTGGATTAACTCATTATATAAGCAAATATACTTTAGGAAATAACGTAAAACTATCACGTGTTCGTCGCGAAGAATGGGAGAGGACCTCGGTGGTAACGCCGGAAGAGGATTAGGTGAAGCCCTTACAGTGGGGCCCACATTGGTACATGTATTATGTATCCACGCCGTCCATTCGTTTTTTCAGATCATTTTAGATCTATAGCCAACAACTTAAGCAGATCCAAAACTAAGGTGGACCATATCATAGGAAAAAGTGATGATTGACCATTAACTATTTATAATGGGCCACAAAAGTTTTAGATCAAGCTGATATTTGTTTTTTCCCTTAATCCAGGTTTATGTGACCTTATCAACAGGTTCGATGGCAAATAAACATTACGGTGGCCCTGTGAAGTTTTTAATGATGGGAAATCATTACTGTTTGCTTTAGTATGGTCCACTTGAGATTTGTATCTGGTTTATTTTTTGGATCATGCCTTATTAATGCTCTCTAAAAACATATGAACGGCGTGGATATAAAATACAAGAATGCAGTTGGGCCCTACGGTAAGGGCCGCAACTAATCAGCTCTAGGCAGGAAACGGATTGGCTACTCCCCCTGACACCAGCCCCGGAGGCGGTGGTCAGTGCTCCTTGGGCCCACCATGATGTATGTGTTTCATTCATTCATTCCGTTCATACGTTATTAAATATCATTTTAGGCCTCTATTGCAAAAACGAGAGGGATATAAATCTCAAGTGGAGTAGCCATTGGCCGGTGGCAGGGGGCGTAGCCAATCCGTTTCCCTCTAGACAACGATGACATGGGACACGGATTTCCTGCGAAAGCCTTTCGTAGGAATCCTGCGCTCAGATCTTATGTGGGGCCCACTGTTATGTTTCTCAGGAATTCACTCCGTCTATCCGTTTTGTGAGTTAATTTTAGGAGATTAGACCAAAATTAAACCGTATCCAATACTCAAGTGGGTTGTACTAAATGAAAAGATAGTTAAGGAAATTCTTACCGTTGAAACTTTCCTAGGTTCGACAGTGATGTTTACATGCCATCCATACCGTTAATAATGTCATTCCTACTGGAATTAACTGAAAACATAAATATTAGCATGATTCAAAACTTCTATGGCCCCACGAATATTTCAACTGTGGACGTTCAATTATCACGTTTTCGGCTCACTTGAGCATTGCATATGGTTCGTTTTTGGCCTCATGTCCTGAAATGAACTCAAAAAACGTATGGACGGTGAGGATTTCTCACAAACATCCCAGTGAACCCCACCTGCGTTCCCAGCCCAGGAACTTCCTGCCAAAGGCTTTCGCAGGAAATCCGCGTCCGATGACATGGCATTAGAAAGAGGAAAACTTTGATACTCTGGCACAAAGCCATATATGATACATAGGTAGTTAGAAATTGCATACGTGGCATAAAATTAATTAAACATAAACTTTTCAAATTATGATGCCCAGTTTATTTGCTTTAAAACCGAAAATTAAGTCTATTTGATTGTATAACTGTTGGATTGGGGTATTTATTCAACCATTCAAAATGAAAATATCTAACGGTTCTGTTTCAACAAAAATGTTTTCCACGTATCCGAGAAAATTATTTATTTAACATATATTATTTTAGGATTTTGACTTAATAACAGTGGGTTCCACAGTTTAGTCGGTTTAAAAAATGAGTTATATATGCCACGTGTTCTGTTCTTAGTGCTTGCGCATCAAGCGTGATTCTGTGCCACAGTATCTAGTAAGTGGGTAACACATTAGGCGCGGCACCGGAGACGGTGCGGGAGGTTACCATTGGCCACCTTGATATATGTATTCTATGTCCACACCGTCCATCCGTTTTTACGGATCAATTTATATAAATAACCCAAAAATTAAGAATATCCAAATCCCAGATTTCCCATGCTATGGGAAACAGTGGTAATTGAATCTTCCACCATTAAAAACTTCCTAGGCCCACTATAATATTTCAGTAATTTTTATTTGTCATCCAGCCCGTTGCTAAGGTCATAAAAATCTAGATGAATAGAAAATACAAATATAAGAATTATCCAAAACCATTTTGGCCCACAAGAAGATTTTAATAGTAGATCAGAACGGTTTCATGTATTATGGTCACCTGAGAGGTGGATCTATTTTATTTTTTGAAAAAATTAGCACGGTAGACAAGTCCATACAAGGCCTCTTCTTTTTTTTGCCGCCCGAAAACTTATCTCACCGAACTCAATTTTTAGGATACAGATGTTGGTTTCTTGACGAAAATATCTCGGCCTGTTAGGATAAAGCAGTTGAAAAAAACAGGGGTATTTTCATCTTTATGAATTCTATGAATAGAGGTCAACTTTGTGCTTAAGGTTTTTTTCGGCTCCAATGAAAAAAGGTGGGTAGTATGTTGGGTCTATATGACGCAAGAACCCTTATTTTTTCGTTTATGCCTTAGAAGGATTTGGAAAAACATATGGACAATGTGGATATAGAATAAATACACCAATGCATAATTTCATCTCGAGTCCATCTAATTCTTATCCCATGTTATTATAAATCCGTAAGTTGCATGGAGAGCCACCAATTTGTTCATCCTTTGTTATGGACAGTTAAAAGAAATTGAGTTATTGGACGATAATTACATGTAAGTAGGGTTTTTTGTTTTTTTTTTTTTTTTTTTTTTTTTTTTTTTTTTGGGTTAGCTTGTTAGTACACACCCATGTTAGCCACCCCCACTAGGGATCGATACCAAGACCTCAAGTGTTGAAACAAGGTATCTCTACTCAGTCTGCCAGTTGAGCTATGGATATGGGTGTATGTAAGTAGGGTTACGACCTCAAATGTATCTAGAAAAAGGCATTGTGCATAGGGGTGTACATCGAGTCAAACCGAGTTGAGCTGGCCTCAACTCAGCCACTAGCTGACATCAGCTCGAACTTGGCTCGGCTCAGTCCTCGAGCCTGACTGGTCAGCTTGTCTCGGTTTGATCAGCAACTCGGGTGAGTTCGAGCCGAGTTCACCATTCATAAACAACTGGACTGCACCTTCAAAATCTCACTGTATTTGAGACGATAGCGATGGTTTTACAGGAATTTTATCAAACACCTTCTAAGCAACATAAAAATCAAGAAAAAAGGGTGTTGGTTTCATATGCATACCTTCCTTGCCACCAGCCACACTTCTTTAAGTCATTTCATCAAACACTTGGTGAGCAACATCAATATCAAATAACCGAGTCACCAAACTGGTTTGATCCGTGTTCGATTCAAGCTGGGTTCGATCCGAGTCAAGTCGAGATGGGGCCACGTAACGTCTTAGATTTTCACTGTTTTAGATTTCCAAAAATCTTTGAATTTTTTTTTAATATAATTAACTATATTATCACTTATTGTTATTGACCATTAACAATCAATGTTACTTTATATACGGGTGGTACCAGTAAAGAACCGCACAAGTCCGATTAATCAGCCGTAGGAAGCCAACAAATTTGCCCGATTACTTAAACACTGAATTTAGGCACATGATTTGCTCATACAGAGCCTAAATCTAACCGACCTATCACTGATTAATCAAGACAATCGTAACTAAATTAAAAGATCTACTCGAACCCGAGTTAAATAAGGTCTGAATCTTAACTAATAGACCAAATCAACCCCGTTACTCTTTTAGCCTAAAACCGACGGTTTAGAGTAATCATGACCAAATATCCACTTTCACTAGTTATAAATAGGTCACGCTATAAACATAGTTAATCCAAACCATAATCATTGCCCACGAGAAATCTCAATACCTAATTCATTATAGAAATGCTCCGATTTTCCGAACAAGCTTTGGACCGCTCGTTAGTGGGCCACTAATTCCAAAACTATAGAATAATGGTCGTCTTACTGGGCTCGACGTCCATCGCGGGAGTCGGACCTGGGTAGTGTTCAGAACCGCTCAACTTAAGCCAAAGGACGAGTGCATAAGAAGTGCAAATACCCTAAAGGAAGAAGCTGAAACTTAAGTGAATTGGGTCGTCCACTCTTATACAAAGTTGAGGATTTCGGACCGTCGGTTTACGACCAAACTTCACACATGGAGTAAAGATATTTTCCTGCTCATATCCGTATAACCGCGGCCCCAATCGATCATCGGTGACCGTTGAACAGACTTCTAATCATATCTGTCGATCGACGCATCCAAATGGCGGTCTGATCATATCCATACGTAGATCATCATTAGGGCTAACTATCCTACGGTGTATATCGACATGTACACCCCATAGTGGACCCTAGAGGTTAGAAAGACCCTCTCATAGGGCTAGTATAATAAAAACCTAGCCCTTGGAGCCATTTACACCAAATCTGGCACTATATAAGGGCTTCATTTGGGCACCCCTCTCCCCATACGAATTTACCATAGAAGAAAGAAGAGAGAGAGTGAGAGAGAAAGTGGAAGCCACCACCTTACATGCAAACCCGGCGGCCGGATCTCATCTATTCCGACATCTTTCTCCCTTTCTCCCTCAAAATCCTCAAATTTCTTATTGTTGGAAGAAGGATCTCACCCTAATTAAGGTAATATGGTGATTCTCCCTTTAATTTCCATGAAATTCAGCTTTATCTTTAATCCTTATGCATCCTACACAATATAAGGCCCAGGTACTTCGAGCCTACGGACCCGGCGTCGTTAGGATCGCCTCTTCACTCTCCGATCGTAATTAGGTGTAGACTATTATCCCTAGGTGACAAATTATCAAATTTAGGATGAACTTGATGATTTTGGTTGCTAGATTGATATGCATGTGTAGATTTTAGGAAATTCTATTTAAGAACATGTTTGATGTGTATGCCTAACATGCATGCAAAGATAAATTGATGTTTAATCAATCTGAAATGGTGTTTAGGCCTAAGAATTTTGCTACATTTTCACCCTTACATTTGATTTCCAGCATGATTTCCTATACTTTTGTATGTCTGCATTTCCTGCATTGTGAATGACACATGAAATTTGTCTATTAGAAAAAAATTCAATTTCATGTACATGCATGTCTAATTTTTGTTGTTAGGGATAGTTTGCATTCATTTTGATATTCTGAAAATTATGTCTTAATTGTTTGTGTGTTATATTCTATGAATATTTAATGAGAAATCATGACTATCTTAATATGTTAAGAATTGAAGCCCTTTTGTCTGAGTTGGTCAAGAACCTCTAAATTATGAGGGCAACCCCGTCAGTTGGGTCGTCCCGAGACTAGACTGACTAATTTGGGCGAATTCGTATATATGACAGTAGCGGGACTACATGGGTTGCTTTCACCCGATGTCGTGCGATACGTGCTCACCTAAGTTTGGGCGGTTGGGTCCACCAACTGACCAACCATGTTTGTTAACCATGTTTGTTCACCCCTGTTTGAAACCTGAAACACCCCTTGCCCACTGACACCCACTGACAACAGCTAGAAATTGATCCACAGTCTCGTGAGCTGGGCATGGTGGAATGGGACACTATGTTTGAACTGTCGGCCACGTCGGAGTGACGAGCCTTCCCGTAGTGACCACGAGCGATCTCGCTTTCCAGCACTCCCCACGTGCTTGCAATCGGGGGTGGGGACTCCGATGTAATCAAGGATCACGGGATCTTGGCCTCGCACGTTGGGGGGTCTTAGCCTCGCAAATGGATAAGGGCATTGATATCGTCAAGGTGCACCAGTTTCCCCAACCTGCTAGATGAACGGAATTAACTAAATACTTAGCTAACATTATCCATGCATCGCATTAGCTAGGATTTAGCGACTCGGCAGTTGAGGTCGCAATGAGGGAGTGTTGATCATGCGCGACCTTAAGACGAAGTCGCTCGAAGGAGTGTTGTGGGTGAGGTCATGCATCATACCATAATTCAAGCATACACATTTAACAAGATTAGTTAGATATGCGTGAATTTATGTATTTCATTAAATTCATCATCGAATTGTTATTTGATGTAGCTTATTACTAATGGCACTCACTGAGTTAGCTACTCACTCCCACTCTGGGACGGTGTTTTAAAACACTAACTAGACACGTCATTAGATGCAGGTGAGGCAGAGCTGGACGAGCTGAGCTAGGTGAGCATGGATGAGGTAGAGGAGCTTCCTTGCTTCCAGACTTTCGGCGGATCCTTCTAGTCTGAGTTCAGGCTACCAGGGGATATGAGTCAGGGCTCTAGTCACTTTGAGTCATGTGTGGGTGGGACTAGTTCCCTATTTAGATGATTTTGAATTTGTGGTTTGGATATTTTTATATTTAGTGGCACTTGATACTGCTTTATGACTTACTTATGTTTCATGCCCTGCTAAACTCTCCATTGTTTATGAGATCATCTAAATATAATTAAAATCTGAAGCTCATTAGGGCACCCATGGTACTTGGGAATTTAGGAGCCGAGTTCCTACACAGACCCCAAAAACTCGAGGTGTTACAGGCCAGCTCGAACTCATTTTCGAGCTCAAAAAATCAGCTCGACTCGGCTCGAACTCAACTTCAAACCGAGTCAAATCGAGCTTTTTCGAGTCGAGTCGAGCGAGCTAATCGAGCTAGCTTGGTTCGTGTACACCTCTAATTGAGCATGCCTGTGAGAGTTTTGTTCTACCTTTCGCATACACATAATGCATTTTTCATTGGGCCACATTAGAAATTACAGGGGATAACTATAAACCCTTGTCCAGCCATATCTCTTTAGCCATCCATTTATTCCATATTGGTCCCATTGGTGGATGCACCGCCTGCTTTTGGGGCACATGCACATGTAAAGTAGGACACCAAAAAGAAAATTAATAATAATAAGCATTCCATTTCATGATCCACCATCTCCATCTTCAAATTTGGCAATATCCAGCCGTCTAAAACTCAGATCTGGTCCATCGGTAGTCAAATCCGGCATCTGACACTGTTAGTCGCCTACAACTCATCACCACCACCATTGATCTTGGCCGTTCATTAGCATCATCTGATGCATCACCATTGTTGATGAATTCGTCTTCATCGTTATCGTCATCCTGCATCTCCACCACCACCAATCTCCGTTGCCCTGATGACCATTATTTCTAGTGTCCAACTCCATCTCTTGTTATCTTCTATAATGAAACCCACCATTGGATCTCATCTCCTACTTTCAACTCCAAAGCCACCAATGACTATAAACCCAACACTAAATCCTATGTATGTTGGAACTAATCCCACAAATCAAAGACTGAAAAGCCTAAACCCTCTTTTGATTACCAATCTTATCATATTTGTTATCCCCACCCATCCATTAAAATCGAAAATGCTACTAAATCATTCACCAATTACATCTTATGAATTATTAAAAGAATTTACCCATCTCATGCTATTGGTCTTTTCATCGCATGATTACCATTGAATTTTTCTTTTACTTTTGAATAAACATTCACTACCTTTAAAATTCAAGTTACTCATTTCAAAGCACCTAAGATCATTTGCTAATGAAATAAATAAGTTACATTTCCCACAATGTAGTATCTATTACTTAACAAATTAACTAAAGTTAAGTTCTTATTCATCTACAGTAAAAGTAGCCCAAACAAATAACATCCATCCATCTTTTCTCTTCAGTCGTGTGTGAGCGATCGGTCGAACCCAAATCGGTTGAGCCGGGCGGTTCGGCCATGGTTCATTTATGTGTGGTGGGGAGGGGTTGACCCCATAAGAAAGAATTGATGAGCAAAAGAGCCTCACTAGGCTTGTTGAGAGGCACCAAGTGACCAGCTCCTCTCACTGTTACAAATGTTAGCGACTCATGCTCCACAAATCTCCCTCCAACCTGCATTTTCAATGGCAATCTGATCCATTGATCATATCGTGTCCAAAACTAACAATCCACATATCTTCTTGTTATTTTAGATCATCAATGGGCTGATCCATGGTATTAAAGGGCATGAGACCTGTTGTATGTGATCCTTAATCAAGGACATGCAGTCATTGATTTTGAGCACATGGGGCCGGAGGTTTGGCGATCCAGACCATTGATTAGATGGGTGACACTGGATATAACGTGCCCCAAAATCTCCTCGATGGAATAATGCAAAACTTTGATTAGTAGCCTGCCAATGGACGGTTAAGAAAAAGATTGGACGGGTCTGATCTTCTGATCCTGGAGATTTTTGGAGCATGGCTTATCCACTCTGGATCCCATCAGATCAATGGTTTGGATCAACAACCGTGGGCCTCACTTGTATTGACTCAAGTAGGAAACAAATCACAACGTACAAACCATCTCTACCATCCAATTAGCACACACCCACATTGATCTGGACCTTTTAATTGATGGACCCAGAAATCACACTAAAACCAGATGATCCCAACCATCCTCAATCGCCTTTTCTATGGACGGTTGTCCGTAGCTTCCTGACCCGATTCTTGGGTCTGGATCAACAGGCATGTGTACAAAACGAGGGGAGATGGTTTACTCGGTGGCCACACCATAAAAAACAATGTACAACCACTGATTCACTTGGTGGCCCACATGACACTTGGATCGTCCTGAATTTTGAGGCATCATAATTTCATGGTGGGTCAATCCTTTTGGACGGTTTGGATTCCATGAAAATAGTCAACGTGGGCCCTTCATACAACAGTTGTAGAATACACTGGAGATTGCATATACAACCCCTACAGAGATAGATGGACTGACCTGATTGTTGTAGTACCAAGAACGCCATGGAGTTTTGAGGGGCAGCCCCAAAGCCTCTATCCAATATCTAGAGCCAATCACTGGGACCCTGCCATCTGTGTCCCCACTGTAGTGGGTCCCACCCAAGCCACAGGAAGATTAGAAACGACCCACAAAAATCCCATCCCCGTCCCACGTGATTGTATCACGTGAGTGTCCTCCAAACACACGTGACTTTTTGACAGGCACCGCTCGGTCAGACCCAGCTTTTTCCATGCAGTTCTGCACCGTCAGATCGAGAAAGACTTCGATACTCTGGCAGAGCGTTACGGACGATACTCGGGCACTTTAAAATTGACTCGAATTGAAATGAGTACTTCACATGTCAAATAAACTGTCCAGATTGTGGGTCACAGTTTAGATGTATCATGACCCAAAAATTAGAATTATTTTATAATTAAACTATCGGATTGGTGGACATTTATTGGACGGTTAAAAATGAAATATCCGACGGTCCTATGTCATCAAACGTCCACTAATCAGATACTAGGATTGTTTAGACGATCTGATGGAATGTTGAGTTAGTAACATTCAAGTTAATATGCCACGTGTACAAGTCATCAGTACCTGGGTATCAAGTGTGATACTCAGCCGGAGTATCAAAGATGATAGTAGAACTGCCATGGGCTCATGCAATACGTATGCGCACCAAAACTAAAGCGTGTAAACTACCTCTAGCGCACTGTCCCATTGATCCTGACCGTCTAATCAAGTGGGTCCACCTCTTGGATGGGCCACAACAAAAAAAAATCACCGACGGACCGATCTCAACCAATTGATGTGTAGCCTTTGATTGGTTGGGGAGATGAGAACATCCCATCCGTGAAATTTTCAGGGTATGGCATATGTAAGTAATGTTCCATCTATTAGACAGTCCAGATTAATGGGTTTTTGCATTAGACAGACTGCATACATTCATTTTTATGAAAATTTGTGAGAAGTGATAGTGTAATACATAACCCCCAACCACTCATGTGCTTGACGAATCCAACCCTTCCAATAGATTGGACCCGCCAGTTGGATCGCTTTGTGCAAAAATCAACCGCATCCACTAATTAGGTAGGCCACAACATAGAAAAAGATGCCTATCTGCTGTAAATAACAAAATACAAGTGTGGTCCAACTGATGAGTGGTTGTGGCTATTTTTTTGGATGAGTGATTGTTGTGATAGGGCCAATCCATTGGACGGGTTGGATGTCCTACACGCATGACAGATTGGTAGTAAATAAAAATATAAAAGTAGAAGCTCACCTGTAGACCCAGATCCTCAGCCCACCTTTGATGAGTTTCGTATAGATTGGTATAACAGAAAATACTGTAAAATCATATGTCTGCAGTATGGAATTACTGAAAAAAAAAGAAAAAGAAATATTAATAAATAAAATGAAATTATAGAAAAATTAGGAGCTTTGCCAAGCCCACACGTGTGTGCAAGGCACACCAAAATAGTACCAGTATCCAAGCCATTCATCAGATGTATCTGATGGTATAGATGTTTTTTACCTAAAAATAAAGCTGGTTCACTTAACAGGTGAACCACAATATTAGAAACTTGTGGACGGTTAGAAAACTTCGGCCCAGCTCTGTTTACCCATTCGTGCATTTTTTTAAATATAAACTATGGCGCAGGGCATCTACATAATGGTAACTCACTCATGGATGGATGGATCCCGTACCTATTTGCACGTGTGGGTTCTAGACGAGCTGCCCTGCACGTGTGGGCTTAGCAAAGCTCTCAGAATAAAACATCATAGATAAATGCTCTGGTGTTCTCAGAGCATTAGAAGTTATAATGCTCCTAGTTGCATCGGTTCACTTGGACAGTCCAATCGACCGATCTGAACGGTCCATTAAGTTCATAACACATTTCATGGGCTACCATGAAAAACTCACACTGATCGGATGATCTAAGCCATCATTAATTTAGCCTTATCTTCTGTATCCATCTATTTTTCCAACCTACAGATCGGATGGTTACAGTTGCTTAACAAGAGTGATTCTTTAAAATCATAAGCAATCCATGATGATCCCTAACAAATAGATGGATCAAATTGTTGATTGGACCAATTCTTGCGTAAATGATCTTAACCGTCCATATTTAAGTCCATTGATAAAATGGCTAATATTTGTTAAATCAGTGATCTGTTTCCATGAAAGCCAATGGAATATGGGCCAGACCTAATGAACAGTCTAGATCAATAGATTGGACTATCTCACAACTAGGAGCACTACAACTTATAAATTCATTTTATGTGTGCATTTTATTCTTACTTGCAAACATTCCATTTTCCACCAATATTTCCTGTTACATTTGCATGAAGTGATGTTTGGACGTCCAACCGATTGAAATATTCTTCAGCATACTTCGAGAAACATGGGTCATATCCCCCATAAATTCTCATCCTCCTCAAACTATTTTTTTGTACCTGAAAAAAAAAAATACGTTTTATTTAATTAAGAAAATATTTCTGAATTTATATAATTCAATTTTTTTCCAACGATCTCTCCTTTTTTCTTTTTTTTTTTGTTGTGGCCCACCTGATTAGGTGGACCCCGCATTGTAGTGTGGTGACTTGGCAAATCAGGCTAGTTTGTACAAAAAAAGATGGTCCAAATTCGAAAATGATTGATCAACGGTCCATGTTTGGTGTGCCTACGTGGGCCACATGATCAACAACCCAGCCTGACTTTAGTTGGGCAGTGTATACACATCCTGGCCCACCTAATGACCGGCTTGAATCTCCCACACGTGTCACATCAGCCCATGAGACTAGCTGTATTCTCAAGCATGGATCATCTACGAATTTAGAGTACATAAATCAAAGAGAGTAAAACAATCACCTTAAGATTAGAACCATCCATGCGGCTCCCAGCCGAAGAATCTGAACCGTCGATCACGCACGTGGGCGCATAGATATTGTAAATATCAATCTCTCTATACTGTTGGTAGACATCAGACATGGCCCCATTGCATTCATCTGTCCAATTTAGGTACTTGAAATCGCAGAATCGGTTCACACGCTTGTAAAGCTGGTCTGATATGACCGTATGGCTCCATGCATACTCTACTAACCCCTTTGAATCATGATAATCATCTGTCTCCGGATTACCCACCTGCAATCTCCCATGTTAAGATACCAAATTCACACTCTATGCATGCATGCATGTACTCATGCATGGATATAAATGTGAGCTGTAGATTGGGTACTACCTTGTCTTATATTGTCTTGCATTTGATTAGATGGTAAGTCGCTATCAAAGATGAGGACCTAATCAGATACATACAAACAACTTTCAAACATGTTTCACGTCGACTCATCTGTAATAGCAGCATGCCATCCAATCAAATTCCAAATTTTGTCATGTGATGCTTGTACATCATCGACGTAGGCAAGAGCAATATTGAATTTATGTCTGCACTTATGCATGTACATATGTATGAAACGTATATAACCGTGTATGTAGTTGTACTATATATAACCTTAATAGTTAGGGATGTGAATGAGCCAAGCTCGGGCATGCTAAAATCCCTTGGCCCGGCTCGTTGATAGCCCTACTAATAGTTTTGGGTATTTTTGCATACACTTAGTTTTCAGAACTTTAGTTTTTAAACCATCATTAAATTATAATTGGTTGGCAGGGATGGTTCAATTTGTATCATACAAAGTGCCATGAACGGTTTAAATTAACTCAACTTCTATTTTAATGAGTTTAGCCCACACCAGCACAAAGTATCTAATTAAGAAGACTCTACAATAAAGATTATGAGCCTACATTGATGACAGTGTAATATTCACTCTATGCATTTTTTTGGTCATGGTTAGGTAATAAAGATTATGAGCCCACATTAATGACAGTGTAATATCCCCTCTATATATTTCTTGTATCAGTTGTTAGGTAATGTCACGATGTTCACTTCAAATTGAAGGGACCAAGGACTTGAACAAGACACGATAAGGACTCTCTCTCTCTCTCTCTCTCTCTCTCTCTCTCTCTCTCTCTTTCCACAAAGCACGCACCTGGCTATAGCCCTCACATCTCTCTTCGGTTCTTTTTCATTTCCTTCTCTTCTCTACATGTACATCGCACATGCACATGCCATGCCCTTTTATTAATGGATAAAGAGGGATTAATGGTCCTCATTCATCAAAATTCATATAGGGTCTCTCTGCTCTAGTTTGTGTATGTAAGGACTATGGTTTAACTTTTAAGGATCCTAAACATTGATTAGATTGAACCTGTAATGGATGATGATGTTGAAAAAGATTTTAAGATAAAAACATCCTAACCCTTCCATCAGTGGCCTCAAATATAAATGGTCCAAACTAAATATAAGAACATCTTCTTGAATTTTTTTGACATAGTCTATGTATGGTGGGGCATGTCTTATCAATGGCAGGGACAACCACAGGTGCAAAAGTAGATGCATTAAGACACTAACATTATAATAGTAAGAAACAGATACACTGAGTTCCATCAAACCATGACATGGCGCTATTTCATTGGCCCGCCAGACATGATCAAATCACAGTGTGTCACAGCCTAATCTGCTCCCATAATCATCCATCCATTGAGGTTTGCTAATTTCCCAAACATGCATATTCAGCTTATCTCAGCCATCCATTTGGTTTGTAAACCGTGGAGATCCATTGATCAATTGGGACAGAGAGAGACAAAAAAATGGAGGGCTGGAATAAACTCAGGGACCAAGCTTATCTCAGACATCCGTTTGATTTGTAAACAGTGGCCAACCTGATGCATGGACCAGACTGATTCTTGGTTCTAGACATCGACATGGAGGGACCCACCTGAGGTCTCGATCAAACCCACGTGTGTAATGAGAATAATTTTTGTATATTTGTGTGAAATTAGCAAGATTTCAAGAAGGGCTTACTATGAAACCTTTGAGATTAATAGAAGGGTAATTCTTTTCATCTTTGTTCCTGTCGTACACAAGCTCAGCTAGTTGGGGCACGTAATGACCTGTAACAATAAACAGCAAGTCTAACTGATCAATCTGGACCATCTGTTGTGGCCAACAGATATTTTGCGAGCCACCATGCAAAATTCACACCGATCAGAAGATTCTAACCATCTGATCAATATCCTACA
The DNA here is from genome assembly GCA_030180095.1 of Magnolia changhungtana. Classification (NCBI taxonomy): domain Eukaryota; kingdom Viridiplantae; phylum Streptophyta; class Magnoliopsida; order Magnoliales; family Magnoliaceae; genus Magnolia; species Magnolia changhungtana. The sequence goes on from JASAUF010000378.1 coordinate 7,143,865, forward strand.
AAATCAACGGTCGAGATCAACAATTTCACCCATATATTTGTTGGGTCACCATGGATTGCTTAGGATTTATCTGGACAGATGGCTATTAAAAGAAAGGCAACCTACGGATGGATAGATCGGATCATCCTATCAGTGTGATTTTTCATGGCAATCTCTAAAATGCGTGTGGACCTAATTTACAGTCTAGATGCATTGATTGACTATCCAAGGGAGCACTGGGCCATTTCTCCTGATCTACAGTGCAAATACAATGTACTGTAGTAAAAAAAAAAAATTTAAAAAAAAAAATTAAAAACCTGACCTGCATAACTCTCTCCTGATATGTAGAAATCATGGCTTTGATACTGTGGAAATCTTCTCAGCCAATTCACCAAAAAATTGTATGCATCCTCAGCTAATAAGGTTATTTAAAAAACAAAATAAATAAATAAATGAGAAAAAAATTAGATCATGTTTGGCTATGATTGTAATAAAAATAATTTGGGATTTTTGGGATTTCTACTCTTACCACATAAGAGCTCTTTCTTTCCGGTCATGGTTTTAAGACACCGACTCGACTCGGACTTTGTTAGACCTAGGGCTATATATCGAGCCAAGTCGAGGTAGGCCAAGCTTGGCTTGACTCGTTCGCGCTCTCCTTGAGCTTAACATTGGAGCTTAGCTTATTTGCTAAACCTTTCAAGACGAGCTCAAGGCAAGCTAGTGGATCCAGGCGAGCTTACCTTGAGTCGAGTCAAGCCTGCTCCCGACTCAACCCAGTCAAGTCGAGCTTACTCCCGACTCGGCCAAGTCATGACTCAACTTGTGAGAGTCGGTCTAAGTCACCCGAGTCTAAAATCCATGGTTCTGATACAACAAAAAAAGACTCATTTTATTGATTTTTTTTTTTTTTGATTATCATATAAGTAGAAATTCCAAAAACACAAATTATTATTCTTCACTCCTGAAATAGCCATTAGTCGAATGTGGCCGCTTAAACTAATGAGACTATCACAAAGTTTAATTTTAATTAATTAAATAAAAATTACCAACAAATGTATCATTTAGATGTGTGAGATCAGAGGATGTGTTGGTGTAAGAGAAGCCAACTCCAACTGGGGATTCCAAAAATAGCAAATTTGCTTCTGAAAAGAACAAAAATGAAATGTCAGCCATTTTGCTAGTAGATGATGTAAATGCTTCTCGTGCTTTTAACATGATCAAAATACCCTTTCTAAACTTGAAATCATAGATGGGTAATTAGGGGTACTTTTGTCATTTTATATCTTTTATGTGACCCTTGGAAAAATTAAATTAAATTCTAAAGAAGACATGGTCATTAGATAATGGTGATAATGCTCCTGATGCTTTTGACATGACCCAAATGCCCTTTCCAAAACTGAAATGATTGAAGGGTAAGTGGGGGTGCTTTGGTCATTTTGTTATCTTTTATGTGATCCAAATACCCTTGACTTTCTCAATTAAAATTCTAAAGAAAACATTGAGAATTCAGCCATTTGCTTGCATAGTCCTTCAATAACAACAAGATGCTCGACAAAATGCTCCTCATGTTTTTGACCTGTCCCAAATGCTGAAACTTAGAATGATAGAAGGGTAATTTGGTCATTTATTATCTTTAATGTGACCCATATACCCTCTGATTTTTCCCATGGTCAACAAAATTCTAGAAAAAACAATGAGATTTAAGCCATTTGCTCGCATGGTCAATGATAATGATATTTTTGACATGACCCAAATGCCCTTTTCAAAAATTGAAATGATATAAGATAAATAGGGGTGCTTTTGTCATCTTGCAATCTTTTGTGACCCAAATACCTTGCATTTCCAAATTAAATAAAATTCCAAAGAAAACACCGAGATTTCAGCCATTTTGCTCGTTTAATCAATAGATAATGATGAAAATATCCCTCTTATTTCCTTTATATGACCAAAAGTACACTTATAAAACTAGAAATGATAGAAAAATCATGAAGGATACTTTAGTCATTTTGTTATCTTTTTCATGACCCAAATACCCTTTATTTTGCTCCAATTAAATAAAAATGTAAAGAAATGGAAACATTGAGAGAAAATGCAATTAAATTACTTTAATGAACTTTTAAGAAGCTAATAATTACATCCACCCATCGTTTTTGTACACACACCATTATTTCTACTTTTGGGGCGTATCTATCAAAAAGGGTGGGTGTAAATATCAATTTCCAAACCTTTATTCCAAGCATATTTATTGAATTCAAGGCCAGTTCCATTCCTTTGAACCCTCAGAGGACCCGATTCCACAGCTGCTCCATACCCTATAGATGAACAGCCAGGTCCTACACACCCAAAAAAAAGAATTATGTACTACTTCAATTCCCAAAAGTGAAAAAATGGTGCAGAAATCAATCAAAGTGGGTGTAGATATAAAAAATCTAGTACAAGGAATAGAAATTACATGTGGGGTGTGAAGGCACATACTCTCATGTTAGTGTGTATAAATGCTACTACATACCTCCATTAAGCCATAAGAGGAGGGGTTTTTTGGACGGCTGTGATTGAGCTTCAAAGAACCAATAAAAGAGGGCCCTTCCATGGTCTTGATTGACATTGATGTAGCCTGAGAAGTGTGAGATGGGTGGGGTTGAGGGCTGGCCAGGGAGATTTAAGACTCTATCAGACTCTTGGGATGCTTCAATGCTAATAAAGAAGCTAAGGTATGTAAGGAAGAGGAGTAGGCAGGTGGGCATGTTTGGGTGTGCAATCTCTCCAAATTGGAATTGCATTTACTCGAGGCTTCTTAAATAAGAGGTGGAATATAAATTCTGGAAAGGTATTTGTGTGGGCCGTGGTCTTTTAGGGGACATTTTCACGGGCGCACTTATTTGATACTCTGGTTGTGTATGAAGCTTGGTACGCAGGGACTTAGAAATGGTAAATGCTGGATATATTAAATCAAGTTAAACCGACCGAAGTGTGGAGTCCTCTCTGTCCAAGTTATTGTTTTAAAAAGAAGATTGGTCGAATAATCCTAACCATTGATTCGTGGGGATTTGTTTGAGGAAATAATACAATTAGATCTTTTTCATTTTTAACCGTCCAATTAATGTCTAGAAATCAGATATGAAGAGTATTAAATGAGGAAATTTTTTATTAACTATATATATGAAATGTTACAAATAATTTGGACGGTTTAACTTATAATAAATCTACCTTTTTCAATTAACTTCTAAACGCCTGCATATTATCGATCATACTCTTCCAGAGTAGTGAAGTTTTTCTCTTTCACGGGTAGAGTGAGATGTTGCATGATTCTCGCGAGATGGGATCGGAATTCAATAATAGTAACTTCTCGTGATACGTAGCAATTCTTTATTGGAGGGGTTAGATGGTACGTGATTGAGCACCATTTCAGAATAGACCCTGGTATCGATTCTGGGCAGTGGGGCCCACTTTTCAGTAATCCAGACCATTGATCTGATTAAAAATAGAATTTATGGGATCGTACCCAACATTTATCAAGATCCTAGTAGCAAATATTGGGACGATTTTCAGTTGAGTGTGGGATGCTTGAAGTGCCACTCCTCTTAACCTTCTATTTCTGGTCCATCTATGCTGGGTGCGAATAGCCTACATGTGTAGCCCAGAGATGCAACTACCCTTCCATATAGCCTAGAATTTGTAAAGGGTCCACATCCTGGTGAATACTAAAACTTTGAGTGCTGGCCTGTAATTTGAGGTATACACGAATTGAGCTAGCGTGGATAACTCTTACGACTTGACTTGAAAAAGCTGAATCGATTTGACTTGGTTCTGGGCTCGAAAATAGGTTTGAGCCTAAGTTCGAACTAGCTCTAGCTTGACTCGACCTGTATCAAACTTAGCTTACTTTGAAATCGAATTCGGATTGAAACAGTTTGGTTGCCCAATTACTTTGATATTGATGCTGCTCACGAAGTGTTTGATGAAAGGACACAACTAAAGTGTAGTTAGCGATAAGGAGGGTATGCGTATGAAACCAATACTCTTTTTTTTCTTGATTTTTATATTACTTAAAAGCTGTTTGGTAAAATACGTATAAATTTATTACTAAAACTATTATAGCTATTTCAAATACAATGAAATTTCAAATGTGCAATTCAAGTATCTGTGAAAATGTTACACAGGTGAAGTCGGCTCTATCAACGGTCTGGATCAGGGAGCCATGGGTCCCAACTGTAAAAACTCAAGGCCCTAAAAGCATAGCGTGCATATGGTCCGCTCCTGAATCACGATCCGTTCTTTTAGGTGGGCCACACCTTGAACACTGCCCAAAGTGGACGGTCCAGCTGTCCATAGAGGGTTGGGATTGGGATTTTATCATCATGGCTTGCGGAATTCCCGAGGACAATAATAGATTCCTGCCTATCAGTTATAGTATGGTGATTCACGGCATTTCCTGGATGTGTAGGGCATTATCCTGTGATCTGAACTGTGTATCTGATGGCCGTCAATGCGGATAAGCAATTACAAAGAAATATCAAAGTTGGATGGTCATAAACCTTCTATTGGATTGATGACCAACTAATAGACGGTCTAGAGGAAGGTGCAACAAACGTACTGAAGGGTTTGGATCATCCAGACCGCTAAAATTATGGGTTTCCCACAAGCATGATAGGTCCCTCATATCAACCGTTTGAATCATTAAACCATGGGCCCCACTTGCAGATAATACTGTGCCGCAGGAAGCTGATGAATCTATGCCGTACAATACCTCTGGATCACCGTAAAAAGGCTCCTTTTCCTTGCGCACGTGTAGCTGCACTCAAAGTGCACGCGGGAGTTTTCTGATACTCTGGCTGCGTATAGAGCTTGATACACAGGCACTTAGAAAGGGTACACGTGGCAGATATTACTCAAATTAAACCGACCAAATTGTGGAAACCACTGTCTTCAGTTTCAATACGAAAATCAGATTGGTCTTTGGACACTTGTTTGTTGAATTAAGGCCATTGGATATATTTATTTTTATCCGTCCAATAAATTTTCACCAATCTGATAGTCAATAGCGAAGTGTGGCCCACAGTCTAAAAACGGCCCAGATTAGAAGATCCTACCCATTCAATTGGTGCCCCTTTCACTGTCAATAGCTTTCCTATCTTAGAATTTTAAGCCACTTACGAACGAACGGTTAAGATCACCTGGGCAGCTAATATTTCTACTTAAATCATTTGCTGTCAATTTCCTTGTAACTGATCATCTTAACTGTTGAATTAATGGACCTTTACTCTTTGAATGTGAACCAACGATTTTTGTCTTCCTGTGGTCTAGTTTTATGCCCTTGTTTAGAATTTCAAAACATTCTGATCTTCGGCTGATGGACCTTCCCTTTATTTAGACTATAAAATGAACGGTTCCGATCTAGTTCATGTATGCCGCGTGTAGGGAAAGTGATGGGGTGCTCAACATTACACTACCACTACAGTGCTGGTGCCTCCTACTGTACACGTGGAATGTATCTCGAATCGGAGCCGTCCAAAGAGTGGGGCATACTATAAGTGGACATGCCGAAAAAGTTAAGCTGAAAACATGCACCTAACTGGCCGGTCTGGCCCGCATCCAGTGGACGGTTCAAATTCGACAAATAAAAGTACATTAGTCAAAGGTCAGGATTGTCTAATCAGATCTGACTCTGGGCATTTAACAATCGACAAGCGTCTCACTATTTGGACGGTTTGGATTTCGAAGTACATGCCACGTGTAAAGTGGTGAGTCCACGCACTGTAGTTGCCAGACAAAAGGCCGGCAGCCTCTCATTCTCCAACCACTGAAGGTATTTGTGCTAGGTCCGCACACACCATCTCCACTCAGACCTTTACACGCAGTACATGTGCAAACACGGCAACCGCGTTTATCGTTGCATATGGTGGACCCCACGTAGATATTACGTGGCAAAATAATCAGGCCAGTTAATATAAAGTGGGCCAGCGCTATATGAAAAGCGTAGATGGCTGAAAAAAAGTTGTTAGTGGTCCATATTCAAAGTAAAAGTAAATACTTACGGTGATTGGAGATACCATAGTTTCATCCATGGTGGGCTACACCTTGGGAACGGCTTAGATTTCTTATAAAATTTCCAGGTAAACATATGTAGTGCGTGTGAAGAGAGCGCGCGTGGGGCAAGCAAACATCACAAACGGAGTTTCTCCAGTCACTCGCACGGGGCATTGCATGCGCCACACGTTTTAATGTTTCCACCGAACGTTGGTCGTCAATATTTTTATCCATGTCATTAAATAGAGGGGCCCACATGATGTACGGCTCCAGTGTCATTCAAAACGTGTGGCACCTTGTAGAGATGTGGTTGACAGTCGCGTGTGAGCTTGCAAAAGTCTAGCAGAAGAAGGACTGACTGGCTGGTCGTATGATGCGGACGCGGATTAGGTGGTGTTGCCCGCATTACCCCGTGAGTGTTGGGCTCTATGGGACCCACATTTATTTATATATATTTTTTATATCCACTCCATCCTTACTTTTTTTCCCAGATTATTTTAACCATGGAACCAAAAATTAATAACAGATGAAGCTAAAGTGGACCACACCACATGAAACAGTGGGGATAAATGACACCCACCGTTGAATACCTTTATAGGGCCCACTATAATTTTTTTCCATCCAACCTGTTGATAAGGTCACACAGACATGGATGAAATTTAAAAACAAATATCAGCTTGATACAATACTTTTGTAAACCCCAGAAGTTTTTAATGGTGAGCATTCAATTATCACTATTTACTATGGTGTGGTCCATTTATATTTTGGATTTACTTAATTTTTGTTATAAAGAAATTAAATGATCTGAAAAAACGTATGGACGGAGTGGATATAAAACAAATATATCAAAGTGAGCCCTACAATACCCAACACATAATCATGCTACGGGTGGGGTGGTGTGGGCAACACCACCGGATCGGCGTCCGCGTGATGCACGGGGAAGGATGCCCCATCCCCTCAGTCCATGCACAGAGCAACCGAACACGGAGAACATATGTGACTCAATCCAAACCGTCCAAAATTTGAGAAAAATGCGGATAGGGAATGCATCTACCTGATTGGATCATCCTAACTTCTGACTGGTGGACATATGTTTGATTATTCTGGACGACTGTATATTATTCATCTGAACCGTTCATTTGACAGGCAGTAATAATCCAAAATTTATCATTATTTTAGAGGGACTTTTGGTATACCACTCATCTGGAGTGAGGCCCACGATTTGGACGGATTGGATCGATATATTTGTCAGCAAGGATGCGGTAACTTGGGTACATGATCATGTACTGTAGTGATTCAGTGATCCAACTGTCAATGCTTTGTTTGGCCCCGAGTTTTTTCCCACCGCAAATCTCGCCTTTTACCCGCTGGCTTTTTACAGCCATCCAGAACGCCTTTCCTCCTACAATAATAACTCTGCAATTCAAATACATTTCTTTAAAACAATTTCTCTCATCTCCTTTAATAGCCTGCCAACAAAAACTCATTTTCTAGAATCCTCTCCTCTTCACACCGGAATATCTTACTACTAAAAACCTATTTTTTTTAGAATCTTTTCTACTATTCAAACCACAATACCCTTGTACTTAAAATTCATTTTTTGAAATCTTTCCTCTTCTTCATATAAACTTTTCTACCAAATCGTTATTTCTTTTTCTTCATTTTATTTTGTCAACAAATGACAAAAATAGTATCTCCATCGAAGAAACGACGCACCGCAGCTATATTTGAATAAATTGCCTTAAACCAAAAAAATTTGCACTTGCAATACTCGGTCAGTTTCATGTGAGGCTCGGTCAATTTCATGTTAGGCTTGGTCAATTTCATATGAAACTCGATCAATTTTATGTTAGGTTCAGTCAATTTCATGTAAGGCTAAGTCAATTTATAAGCTTAGTCAATTTCATGTGAGGCTCAATCAATTTCATGTGAAGCTTGATCAATTTCATGAAGCTGGAGTACTTTCATTACATTCATTGGTCTTATCCAAATCATTAACGCTAGAACGGCCGCAACAGTCTCACGTCTATGTCCTTTGATCCACTCGGGTTCGTCACTTCCAGTTCATTATATACAAAGCGCTCGATCAAGTTTGAATTAAGAATAATGCTGGGGCATCCCGATCTTGCTTTGAGTAGCGAGACTCGCTACTGAAGTGACATTACCAAGTTATGTGGGTCCCACCATGGTGTATGTTTTGTATCCACATCGACCATCCATTTGGAGAGATCATTTTAGGGCATTAGCCAAAGAATAAGTTAGATCCAAAGCTCAAGTGGACTCCACCACAAAAAACAGTGAAGAGAGTGATGCCCACCATTGTAACCTTCCTAAGGTCCACATGATGTTTATCACACCCCAAACTTGAAAACCGGGCTCACAAAATTCTTGATCGTCGAATCTGATGCTGACAGTCTCCATAGTACCCTATTCTTGGCTCCGTGCACCCATATATCAGATTCCGATCTTGGGATCATACAAGGAGGATTTTCAACGGGAATTTGATTCGTGATAAGCATAACCATAAGCAGAACCCACGAACAATAACAAGAACATCATCACAAAAATCAACTATGATCGAGACTTGAGTACAATGAGCATGAAGGGAAATACAATGATGATAGTAACAAAACTCCAAAAGCTTTGCGGCACGCTCCTACTCCTGCTCAGCTACGGCTTAGTGTCACCTACACGCAACGGTCGTACATAAGCTTATAGAAAACTTAGAGGGTGGTATAAGTATGTGCGCAATATAAGCGTGCTTAGAATGCAATATCAGAGTAATGTGGAATATGCTGGCAAATCCATGAATACTATCAGCTGTACCAAGGCTACATGATACAAGGCACGAATGCTATCGGTCATATTAAGGCCATGCGATGCAAGGCATGAATGAGGTCGGCCATACCAAGGCCATGCGATACGAGATGCAACTCAAGTATATCAATCATCATCTGAATCCACATATCAATACAACTCATCATTGGAGCATCAAATGTCAGTACGGTTCTCACTCTGAATAATCACCGGGGTCTAGTACACTCCAAATGACACTGCCCCTTCATCAGGCGTGCAGTTCAAGTGAGTGTAAGAAACCTCACTATCCGTCTAGCAAATAGTCTGCCAATACTTATCCGGCACGTCGATAGCGGACTCATTTACGAGCTGGTCAGACTCAGCCTAGCAATTGCCCCTAGCCTTGGACGGGTAAGGCCACACCCTCTTCCAACCGACCACGACAAAGTGGGAGACGCGGTCTTCTGGTATTCGGCCCTCATACAATCATACATCCACTCGGTCTAGGCATTGGAGCATCATCCATGGTATTATAAAGGTTTGTGGACTTTTACCCTAGGACATCTTTCGCACCCCCGTGCTTGACAAGTATTTCCGGTATCTAATCATGTCATACTACACTATATCTGTGGAGGCTGTAACCCTGATGTCACTAGGGCGTACAATAATCATAATCACATAATACAAGATGCATGAGCCATACAATCCAGTCATGCATCAATCTTGTGCGTACCGTGCGCTCATAAAGGATAATTCTGCCTATCAGGGAGTCCCACAAGCAATCTGTCCAATGACATAATGTTATAATCAATCACTCCTCGTAACAAGCATGCAGATGATGCGTATGGGCATGTATCATGATGTTGTGCTATCACATACTCCTAGTCGGCATCAATAACCGGCCTATAAACAGGGTGGGGTTCACATAAGAACCGCAGATCTGATCTATAATGTGAAGATTAGTCCTCAACAATGGATATATTAAATCTGACATCGTAGATCCTACTATCTATATTAATGATATACTCTCCCCATATCAAGGTTGGGTGTAGGTGGCCTACCTATATTCCTAAGGATCCGGAAATGGTTCCTTCTCCATACTATCATATAGCCCTGCTAGATGCCCTAGGGGGCCTAAATAAGTCCTAGATGGACTCTAAGATAAAAGAAATAATCCTACTAACAATCAATGGGGGCCTAACATCTTGGGATAACCCAATGAATAGATGGATCATGCAATATCAATGGGGCCCAATGATTAGGGTCAACCCACTTAGAGAATGATGAGAATGGGCCTAACGAGGCCTAAGGGAAGGTCACAACGTGGACATTTAACCATCATTGCCCATCAATGCGGACATTCAACCAACATTACTTCCATGGAGTGGCCCTCATAGGGCCAAACATAGAGTGGGCCCATGATTTCACATGAGGGCCTAACATACATCACAATGGGCCTCACTCAAGGGCCACATATACATCACATTGGGCCTCATTGTATGGCCTCATATACATCACATCGGTCCTCATCAAATGGGTCATATGAATGGATGGCCTAAATGAAACAGATACATCAATGGGTCCTGCGTCCGGCCTTTGGACGGCGTGGATATAACACGTACATCATGTGCATCCAGCACCGTCTCAAACGGCATCTAGCACCGTCCCAAACGGCTGGATGGTGTGGATGAAATATATAAATCATAGTGGGGTCCACGTCTAATGGACTGGATAGTAGATAAAACACCACATCAAGGTGGGGTCCATGTCCACTGGACTGGACAGTGGATAAAACACCACATTAGATGGGACTCACCGAACTTGCTGACATCCATATGGATGGAAGGTTGGAAGAACACATACATCATGGGGTTCATGTGATGGACGACTGAGATAAAACACATATACCAAGGCAAGCCCCACACAACACTGTCCATGGGTGAACGGTGTGGATACAAAATATATACATCACAATGGGCCCCACCCCACACATGCAACACATGTGCATGGGCCCCACGTCCAGCCAGATGGACGGACGTCTGGGATAAAACCCATACATCATGGTTGGGGTCCACACGTCCCAAAAACTGACGGACGATATGGATATACAAGTACATCACGGTGGAGTCCCACCGTCCTAACAATTGACGGTGAGGATATAAAATACGAACATCAAGGTGGGTCCCATCCCACATGTGCAACACGTGTGGGGTGGCCCCCACACCACTGCTAAATAGATGGACGGTTGAGATATGATGCACGCCTCATGATCAGGCCCTCAGATCATGTTGACGTCAACACAACAACTCTGCTGCTGGACTATTGGCCCAACGTCCAGCAGATGGACAGTGTAGATAAAATACATGCAACACATGTGGGTCCCACATGGACGTGGCCCACCTGATTTGGATCAATTTGATATTTGTGTTTTCCCTTCGGTCCGGGCCAATCCAAACGGACAGCAAGTGTGGACCCGGACATAACAGCGAGGTGGGCCCCGCTTGGACAACAGTGCGTCCCACGTGGTGGACGGCATGTATAAAAATACATACATCATAGGTGGGCCATCATACAAGGGGGAGAGAGAGAGAGAGAGAGAGAGAGAGAGTCGAATGGTGAAGGGAGCTCCGCCATTATGAGCTCCCTTTACAAGATACAACATACATCAAATGGGTCCCACCACAAGTGAGCCCTAAAATCATACAAACCCATGGTGGAAATCCTAAATCACTCACCGATTGCCAGTCTTTTAGGCTCCTTGGAATGTTAAGCTTCTTGTCTTTGATTTTGATGAAGGATGATGAAGATTGAAGGGCTAGGATGAGAGATGAGGGGGTAGGAAGTCGGCCACACTTGGCTATTCTCTCCTTAGAGTTTTTCTCTCATGGAAGCTTGAGAAAATGGTGGAGAATGAGATGGGATGGAGTGATGGATGGGAGAGAGGGATAGTGGTGTAAGAGAGAGATGGGTGTGTGTAAGAAAGGGATGGGTGAGTGTAAGAAAGGGATGGGTGGAGAGAGAGAGAGATGATTTTGGGGATGACTTGTGTAAGAGAGTGATGAGTTGTGTACTTGACTAGTGATTGATTGATTGATGTGATGGATGGTAGATATTCTCTTGGAATTTGCAACGCGCGGTGTTTTTCTTGACATAAACGTAGGCCCACAACTCCTGGCTTGGGTATCGCATCGGTGCGCAAGACGTGGCGTTGGAACTGTGGCAACGGCGCGGTTGCTAGAGTACAAGTCTCGGGGTTGAGTCGACTCAGATATACGGAATGTGACTTAGAGTTGTGTGCAAACGTCGATTACAAGTCGTGGGTCGCCGGAATTCGACGGGGAGAATCGCAGAAGTCTAAGGAACAGTACGAACTAGGATACGGGCCTTACAATGTTTATTTGAGATCCAACCTATTCATAAGTTAACACAAACATGTAATAAGGAAAAACACAAAAATCGGCATGATCGAAAACTTGTAACCCTTAGAAGTTTTTAACGGTGGGCTTCACTCTCTCCATTGTTTTATGCAGTGGGGTCCACTCAAACTTTTGATATAATTTATTCTTTAACTAATGCACTAAAATGATCTTTGCAAATGGATGAACGGTGTGGATACAAAACATACATCATAGTAGAACCCACATAACTTGGCGACGTCACTTCAATAGTGAGTCTAGCTACTCAACATGATGGTAGCTAATCTATGTCCAGTTGGACACTAAGAGGGGGCCGACCAGGTTGGATGGGCAGGGATAGAAGGGTTTTTTCGCTGCCCACATTATATCCGTACAACAATGGTTTAGTTGTGGAAAGTAAAGTTTGGGTGGTTCTGAAAATCCAGCGTGTAAAATATGAGATATAAAGCTCGAAAAATCTCATTGCCCAGTAAGAGGGGGTCCAGCTACTCAACTTGATAGTAGCTTATCCATGTTCACTTGGACAGTAAGAGGGGGTTGACCAAGTTGGATGCGCAGGGTTAAAAGGGTATTTTCGATGCCCACATTATATCTCTGTATCAGCAATTTAGTTATGAAAAGTAAAGTTTGGGTGGTTCTAAAAAACCTGTGTGTAAAATGTGAGATATAAAGTGGCCCATATGGTCAATGAGCCAAAAATCTTGCACATGATAATATCCTTGCCCTTCAATCAGGGGCCCATGAATATACCGTTAGGAAGAAAATACAACAACGGTCCACATCCGAATAAAAACAAGGCTTAATATTTGATGGCCTGGATCTTCCAATCTTGGAGATCTTCGTATGACATCTGATTCTTGTGTGAGTGTGCACGTTAAACTCGGACTTGGATTCGGTAGAGACCCCTCCAGTACCATCGTCGGTGCTGTAAAAGCTCCGTGGACCCAGCCATGATGTGTATGTTTTATCACGCCATCCATCTATTTTTCCAGCTCATTTTAGGCATGATCCCAAAAATGAGTCAGATCCAAAATCTCATGTGGACCACACCAAAGGAGGATTTATTGGACTGTCTGCATATCGCGATGCAACAGGACCACTACAGCCTGTAGCACTGCGAGTTAACTCGATCATTTCGACGCATCCAAACACCATCCTATGGGCATGGCTTCAGCGGATCCCTGAATGTGGGGCCCACCTTGATGTGTTTTACTTACATCCACGCCGTCCATACATTTTAGACGATCATTTTAGATCACTATACAAAAATTTAAGCACATCCAAATATTAGGTGGACCACACCACAAGAAACAATAGTGATTAAATACCCACCATCTAAAACTTCTTAGGGGCGACCGGAATTTCTATTTTCCATCCAACCTTTTGATAAGGTAACAAACTTTTGTGGCCCACGAAAAGTTTTTAATGGTCAATCGCCATTGTTTCTTGTGGTGTGGTCCACCTTGATATATGTAAGTCACATATATCAAGGTCGGCCCCACAGTCAGGGATCCACTCACCTTGGTTCCACGCTAGGATGGGCCCGGCCTGCAAAGAAGCCCATATCAACGGGAACGGATTGGCTACTCCCCACCAGCCAATGGCTGGTGGTCGGTGCTATGTGGGCCCAACCATGATGTATGTGTTTCATCCATGCCATCCATCTGTTTTTACATATCATCTTACAATATGAATCCAAAATTGAGCTATATTTATATCTTAATTGGACCACATTACAGGAAACAGTGTTGAATGAGGGTTGACCATTAAAAACATTTTGGGGGCCATAAAAGTTTTGGATCAAGCTGATATTTTTTTTTCTCTTCATCTGGGCCTGTATGACCTAATCAACAGATTGGATTTCAAATAAACAGTATAATGGGCCTTAGGAGGATTTTAATGGTTGATATCCAATCATTATTGTTTTCATGTGGTGTGTTCCACATGAGATTTATATCCCTATCATTTTTGGTTTCAAGAAATAAAATGATCGGTACAAATGGATGAATGGAATGGATGAAAAACATACATCATGGTGGGGCCCACAGAGCACCGACCACAGCCATCAGTGGGCCAGAAGATCAGGCCCAGCAACCAACCACCACCCATCCCAAATGACCAAACTACCCTCGCCGCGTCATTCCCCCAATAAATAAAGCACATCTCATCAGAGCTAATAACAACCACAACAACAACCACAACGAAAAAGCAATTCTACAATGAATTCTCTAACTGCATCTGGATTCCCGCCAAATCTTCAATTTCTCCGTACACTAACATCAAGATCCCACCTTTGCCCTTCCTTCAACCTCTCTGCAACAAGAACTAGACCCGATTTCCAGAGACGGGTCTTCTTCAAAACCGCCATTAGAGCTTCTGCACCTTCAGAGACAAAAGCTTCCGCTTCTTCTCCTGGATTATACTCTTCTCAGACGTTCGATCTCACAGTAGAGAACGTGGATCGTGTTCTGGAAGATGTTCGGCCATACCTGATTTCTGATGGTGGTAACGTCGATGTTGTCTCCGTTGAAGATGGAATTATCTCTCTGAAACTCCAAGGTGGGTTCTTTGTTTTGTTTTGAATTCTGCTTATTTTGATTTGGGGTTTACTGGAATTTGATTCTTTGGCTGTATTGGAAATGGGTTTTCAAGGGATTCTACTGGGGTGATCTGATGGTATGTGCCTTAAACCAGATGTGTGGAGGAAGTGAAATTTAATAAGGAAATGAGAATTGAGAGATAAGGAAGAAAGATTAGAATAGAATGAGGGGGAAGATAATTAGGAGAGAAGAGATAAGAGGGAAGGCAAGATTGAAGGATAATTGTTATTTCTCTACTCCCCAAGGGATTGCATTGCATTCTCTTATATAAGCATTACAATAAAGCTCCAATTAAACAACAATAATTATAGAAAAAATAACTAACAATTTAAAAGAAATAATTAAAAGCAGAAATTTGAATTTGATAATTTCAAATTCAAATGAGAATTGAAGATTTGATTGGAACTAATCATCCCACCGTCCATCAAAAGAACCTGTCGCAAGGGAGGGGGGGGGGGGGGGCGGGAGTGTTAAGTTCCAGAAGTGTCTGTCAGGTGTCCTTCAGTTCCGCAAAATTATGGTCACTCCTCTCTTGAAACCCAGCGAAAGTAACTTCTTGTTCCTTAATATCAGCCATGTTTTGAGAGGTTTGTTTCGATAGTTTTTCAATTTGTTCTGCCATGGCCGTCATTTGAAATTCAAGCTGGTTAACAAAATCCTGTATTTTAGTCATAATGGATTGGTATACTCTGATACCAAATGGTATGTGCCTTAACCGGATGTGTGGGGTAAGTAGAATTGAATAAGGAGATGAGAATTGAGAGATAAGGAAGAAAGATTAGAATAAAATGAGGAGGAAGATAATTGGGAGAGATAAGAGGGAAGGATAATTGTTATTTCTCTACTCCCCAAGGGATTGCATTGTATCCTCGTATATAAGCATTACAATAAAGCTCCAATTAAACAACAATAATTATAGAAAAATAACTGACAATTTAAAAGAAATAATTAAAAGCAGAAACTTCAAATGAAAATTTCAAATTTGAATGAGAATTGAAGATTTGAAAATAACCTCATCATCTAATCGTGCTGTTCGTATTATTGATTTTTTGAGATTTTGGGGGGATTTGGATTGTGAATTTTTGAAAATGGCTCCAGCAATTTGATTGAGATGATGAGTTTGTGGTGGCTTATGTTGGTTGTTGAGTTGGAGGAGTGGCTTGAATTGTGAATATGAGAATTGGGTTTTAAGGGAATTTGATTGAAATGATGAGATTGTGGTGGTTTGTGCTGATGATTGCATCAGTGCGGCGGCTTCAGTTGTGGAAGTGGTCTTTTACAATGAGTTTGTTGGGGAGATTTCTATTGATTTTTGAGATATTTGGTGTGATTTTGGTAATGGGCTGAAGCAATTTGATTGGAATGATAAGTTTGTATGGCTTTTGTTGGTTGTTGAGTTGGAGGGGAGGTTTGAATTCTGAATGTGAGAATTGGGTTTTTGGGGAATTCAATTAAAATGATAAGTATGTGTTGATTATTGCATTGGCGGGGTGGTTTTAATTATGGGAGTGGGTCTTTCAGGAATTTGATTAGAATGATTAGTTTTTGACAATTTAATCGATTGTGGAGAGATTTAAATTCTGATCGTGGAATTTAATTCAAACAGTGAGTTCTCGCAGTTTGTTTTGGCTAAGAATCTTGTGGAGAGATTTGAACTCTGATTTTGGTAATGGGTTTCGGGGGAATGTGATTGAAACAACAAGCTTGTGTAGTTTATATTTATTATTGTTTCGATTGGAGATTTTATTTTTTATTATGGATTTTTATTTATGTAAGGAATTTTCTTGAAACAATGAGTTCATGCAGTTTTTATTGGTTATTGACTTGGTGAGGACTGGGGAGATATGAATTCTGATTATGGGATGGGTTTTGTGGATGAAACATCGACTTCCAATAGTTTATATTGATTACTAGCTTGGTGGGGAGATTTGAACCTGGATTATAGAAACAGGTTTGTGAAGGATTAGATTGAAAAATGATTTCATGCTATTCTATCTTGTTGCGTTGGATGTTTTTATGAGATTTTAATAGTAAAGGATTTAGTATGCTAGTTCTCTGTTTAGTTTATTTGTGCCATTTAGATTCCAATTCTTGGTTATATTTGATTATTTGAGTTGGTAGGGAAGATCGAATTTCTGATTATGGAAATGGGTTTTGAGGATGCGACAATGAGGTTCAGTTGTCTGATTTGTTGCTTTATATGAAATTTCAGGAGAAAAAGAAACGAGTTTTCCTTTTGAGTTTTTGATTTGTCAGTTGCAGGATCATATGGAGGAATTGAATAGGGAATGTGGGTGGGTGGAATGGGCCCCGTAGAAAATAGTTGATTAAAGGTCCTATTAGTAAGTTGTGTTTAGTAGAAAATAGGTGCTTAAAGGTCCTATTAGTAAGTTATGTGTGTTTGTGTTTATTCAAAAGTTGGTTTGAAGGGATTGAAAATACTTGCAGAAGCATTTACTGTGGTCAAGTTAGAAGTTTTAATTGCAGGGTCAAGAGCTGAAAACCTAAACCTGGGCCCACTTGTCTGAACCGAAAACCCGTCTATTTCATCCAAGGATGCAGGCCATGTATTATGTAATTCCTCGAAACAAGTAAATGAGCAGATTGCCTTAATGGACCTGCTTCCATCATAGATGTAAAATACGCTAGTGGTGCTTACAAGAACTGAAAATTTCAATTGTCATATTTTTAGAGTCGTGTTTGTTAGGTGTATGCAATCATGTTTTCAGAGTTTCAGTTTATCAGTTTATGCAACAGAGTAAGGTTACCCGGATCACGGGTCACTTGAGTACGTGGTGTACTTGAACAGGTAGGCATTATGCTACTTTTTGCAATGAGTGGTATGCTAGACTCCAACATATAGATATGAAGTATGCGCTATATAGTTATACATACAAACTGATATTGATATTCTGATATTATATGCCTACTATTGTATAAATCAAAGAAATTATCTCTACATTCTCAGTAAATATTTATGTTACGACTTAATCAATGATAAGAGTAGAGAATCATACTTCTAAACCATAAAAATAGCAATCTATATCACAAATGACCCATGATCTGGATTGCATGATTTTTTTTTTTTAATTACACAAGCACACACACCCCACACACTCACGCTAGTGGAATTTCACCACCTATGGATACTCGAACCCTTGACTGGGTGTTGAAACTCCTGAGAGTCTACCACCTGAGCAAGAGTAAGGATCCAAACCTAACTAATACACCTCTGGATTGCATGATTTGAACGGAAAATGTAGTGGGGATGACGATCCAACCCAACTGTAGTGATGTTAATTGTGGTTACATCCATAAGTAGCTTGGTCCATCTTTATTCCATTTCATATATGTCCGAGGATCCGCATAGCCCTCGATTTATGTGTTATTTATCCATTCCTACTTTTTTTATGCCAATGTTGGTGACTGGAGATAACTCTCTTCAATTATTCCTGGGATGGGAGGGAGTAGGTCTTGCTTCATATTTGTTAATTCATTTCTGGTTCACACGACTTCAGGCAGATAAAGCAGGGATTTCGGGTCGTTTTACTCTCTTCATATTTGTTAAATGGAAAGTGCTTGTGTCACTCGCATAGGTATACAGGGGGTGTTCCTACTGCTTCTGTGCAAGGAAAGACTATATTTGCATAAGACCACCCCATCCATCAGATGTGTCTGGCCTTAATACCAAACATCAGGCTGAATCAATGCTCATGTTATCTGACCCATAGAGAATGGTGTTACTTCATGCCTAAAACCACCTAATTCACATGGTGCGGCCCACATGAGCTTTGGAATAGCATTAGGTTTAGAGCGTCCCTTCATCCTGGTGAGGCACGTCAGATGATTGATTGCGATGGAATCTATACAGCATGGTGAGCATCCCCATCCCAACTCATCCCTTGATGCGGCCTACCTGAGTTTTGGAATAGCCTGATCTTTTGATTAAGGGTAAACGCAAGGCAGCGCACCTGATGGGCAGTGCGGATCTCAATACATTTTCCTCCCATGTGGTGCTCGGGCAGCATATAGGCACACCCCTTTATGCCTACATGAGTTGTGGACCATAGTAAATTATATAAAATGGGAGCAATGACTTCATAGTATAATGCCCCTCCCGTGTATGATGGATGGATGCAATTTAATCTAACCAATCATTTAGCATAAAGTTTCTTGTCAGGTTGCCATATGTATGAGAGTGTTAGATGGTCTGATAAAACTGTTGAGTGTCCACATTCAATGTACATGTGGACCGTCTGATGCGTAGACCAGTCCTTTTTTCAGGCAGGTTGATCGACATGGCTGGCCTCATCCCCTCACTATGCTTGCACAGCCATATGGTGGTGTTTTCGGGCTTATGAAAACTCTATTTGCACATCTTGATTACTTTCAGGGTAGACGAGCCTTTTCTAACTCTACAAATAATGATTGCATAGGGGCATGCGGGAGCTGTCCGAGCTCAACGACCACCATGAAAATGGGGATCGAGCGAGTGCTCAAGGAGAAATTTGGAGAAGCGGTCAAAGATATTAAGCAGGTTTCCGATGACCAACAAACAGAAACGACTGTTGAGGTGAGTGCCAGTTTCATCTGAAGTAACTATGGTGAAGTTGCATTGATGATTTTAGTAAGCTGTGAAATTGCAGGCAGTGAATGGTCATCTCAACATACTGAGACCTGCAATCAAGAATTACGGGGGGAGTGTTGAAGTGATATCTGTGGACGGCGGAGATTGCCATGTCAAGTATGTGGGGCCCGAGTCCATAGGGTCAGGAATCAAAGCAGCTATCAAGGAGAAATTCCCAGACATTGTGAATATAGTATTCACTGGCTAGGCTTGGAGCCTTTGCATGCATCCTCCCCACCCCAGTACATGTATGTATGGTACATGCGCAGACGCCTGTGCATTGATGAGCTTGTATACAGTGCATTCCTCACACACTTTCCTTTTATAATCAAGTTGAATTTTCTCGGCCGCTCAAGTCTCAAGTGTATTTTTCGTCAGACCATTGAATTTCTTCATTTTTTTTTTCATGTATTGAGTAATTGTTTTGGGAGGAAATGTTGTTTCGCAGGAAATCAATTTTCTCAAAGAATCAAAACAGGCACTAGGGATCATAATTCCAGAAGCCATATCATAATTGCCAAATACAAATGCGTGCCGAGGATGCACGACGTTTGTTGGGTGGTCTCATGGTGAATTTTCCTAGTGTCGGAAATCCAGCAGGCCATTTATTAGGTGGACCGCATGTGAACGAAGAAATGGACAAGCAGAGATGGCCTACTGTCAATGGGAATGTGCTACTCAACTGGCGAGTGGACGGTGCTGATTTCTTGGTTTAGGGCACATGTACTAGGTGACCTGATGATGAACATCCTACCCCAAACACTGGGTTCATAATCAAAAACCCAAAAGCTCCACTCAATGTTCAGCCGGGTCAGGTGGACTCGAACGCCTTGACTGTTGAAATCAGATGCCTTTTAATTTAGGGTGTGAATGTACTCATGGATCTGGGCCATCCATTAGAATGGCCCGATCTTAGATTGGCATTTGGTGAGAACCCAGATTGATTGGATGGTCTTAATCATGCAAAAAGAATCCAACAATGTCCATCAGTTGGATAGTCTATGCAACTTGGGCCTAAAAGGCTGTAGGTTATAATTGCATTGACCATCGAATCAATGGACATCGTAGGCTACCAAGAGGTGGCTGTTCCAACCCAGGTATTGGGAAGTGGTCGCCATTTTAATGGATGGCTAGGAATACTTGCATACAGATCTATAGAAGCTCCCTCTCTCTACAGCTGATGGGCCCCTAATCCAAAGGGGTTGTTTGGCTCCTGGAATCTTGTGTTTGGGTCTTGAGAAAGGGTGGGAAAAATGAATCCCCTTGGAATCCAATTCCAAAATATGGCACTTTCATAATTCCCATCCTTAAGATCGGTTACAAAATTTTGAGAAATGAATTCCCATAGGGTATATATATATATATATATATATATATATATATATATAACAGCTGACCCTTTTCCAGCGTCCAAATGAATTTCCATCCAACGGTCATATTCTTTGAAAATGATAAAAGCTCACTCTTTCCAGAGGAGCCAAACAACGCCTAATGTTTCATGGGGACCCTGTTTCAGTAGCTAGTGTTCTATAACAGTGGATAATTGCAACTAGTACTGTAGTTCTGATGGACTGCTAAACCGTGCATGGTCCATGGGCCATGGATGCCACTTGCCCAAAATGAAAACCTAAAAAAAGTGAGTTTATGGACAAGTTCAGCTCAAGGATCACATCATTCCTCTTCACATATATAGATATCAACCTTTTACATTTACATGATATATATAATCCCATAAACATCTCAATGTAAGTAGATGTGGAAACAATTCCAAAAGGGGATTAGCAATGCTTTCCATTCTCATAGACATGGATGCACATACAGGTTTGTGATGGGCAGATTCACAAGATTGCAGGGGTGCTTGCAGCAGCAGGCACATCTGTTGTTTCAACAACAAGGAAGCAATAATAAGCATGGAAAATCAAACGGGCCCACTCCTGATTTCTCCACTGAATTCTATATTCAAGAGATCACCACCATTCATCTAGCTCCTCTGGGGCCAATGAGGGGTCTTCGGCTTTGTCAATGTAGTTATATTCTAAGGCAACACAAAATAAAAGAATCACATTAGCTTACAACGCTTCTATCTAGGGGGAAAGGATCAACTGATGATCACCACCATTGGCAGAAGGCATGGGCCCACACCCAAAAAACTGATGGTTCCCAGTGTGTTTTGCTTAGGCCACCATTAGTTAAAGCATTTGGAGAAGATACACATACCTATGAAGGCTCCTTAATCATGGTGCATATCATAGTAAAAGAAATTAAAAGAAAAAAAGCAGAAAAAAAAAACTACCTCATCAGTCATAAGCTTTTAGTTTTCGAGCCCCCTTTGTCGACTAAGGGGGTGATGGTGGCACTTCAGAATATCTTCCAGGAGCCTTGAAAAACCATAAAGAGTCGTAAGGAAATAACAACATAAGCCTCCAAAAACTTAGTCTGGAAGGATAACCGGCAACAAAAACAATCACTGCAAAAGGAAATGAGTGAAGAAGGTGGTATACCTTGCATTTTTGCTCCCGTTTTCCAACTCTTTCACCTGAAATCTCAACCGGAAACCATAACATTAAAAGGATTTGATGCTGAGTGGGTGGTTTGAGTATTTCTGGGAGAAGATAATTAGTTTACCTCCAAAAGCAACAGACCCAGGAATGATGAACTACCGTTTGGTCTCCTCCATGGTGAGAGTGCTGTTTACATTTTATAGATCATGCCTTCAGATATTTTTATAATGCAACTAGATTTAAGTGTCCAAAATCAAAGGCAAGAACATTTTCACAACAATGTGGATTGCCAGCGACAGCATGCCGTAGGAAGTTCCTGCACTCAGAATCTAGGTGGGGCCCACCATGATATTTGTGAGAAATCCATCCCGTCTGTCTGTTTTGCCAGCTCATGTTAGGACGTTTATATATCATCATTCATCTATACCGTTAATAAAGTCATTCCTACGGGGATGAATTGAAAACACAAAAATATTAACCTGATCCAAAACTTCTGTTGCCCCTCGAATGTTTCAACGGTGGACATTTGATCCTCACTGTTTCCTGTCATGTGGCCCACTTGAGTTTTGGATTTGCCTCAATTTTGGGCTCACATCCTGACATTATCTGGCAAAACGGGGTGGATTTCTCACAAACATCACGGTGGGCCTCACCTAGCTTCTGAGCGCAAGAACTTCCTACAATAGGCTGTCGCGGGCAATCTGCGTCCTTTTTCAAATATGTTCTCACACTGACACCAGTATGGCCCAAACACCTATATTACTGCATGGGCATGGCGTGGGTGCATCATGGAGAACTGCTAAATTGTGGTTGGTGGGGTTTCCAAGCATATAGCTTGGAAAATGGAGCCTGCAAGGTAGCGTTTTCCCGCCTTTTAGCCCGTGATTCACAAACAACATAAATGGGAAGGCATTCTACAACCCATGATACCATTTTGGTCCCAAACATGATTTGGCAGTAGTGTATACCGACACCCTTGGGAACCAGGACAACCCAAACATGCCCCAAATCTCAGACAGATGTCACAAATCATTCTGTGATTGATAGAGATTATTGTTGCATCAATGATTGAAACAATCACATTTCCTTACCTTGGGAGTGGCTGGTGTTTCAACATATGAACTGTCATTGTTACACGAAGATTCCGCCTCCTTATATTGCACCTGATTATAAAACATGAGGAAGTCATACAACAAGAAATGTCGAGGGTAACACATGTCACATGGAGCAGGCATATAGATGCATTGTTGTCTGTTATTTTAGTTATATTTCCATTTGTTTTTAGCCTACTTCGCAAGAGGATGTGTGCGGTTTGGAGATTCCGTCTCCTTGCTGGTTTGTGGGCTATATGGGGTGAGAGGAATGGTAGATGCTTCTGCAACACCTCCAAAAGCACTCTATGGGATGCTAGTGGTGTGTGGGATATTGTAGTGGAGTGGGTGGTGGGAAAGGGTTGGATGGGGAAGAATCTTCTTTGTTGTTGTTTCTTTGTTTTTCTGCTTCTTGTTGTTCCAGTTATCTTTCAAAAGAAAATAAAAATAAAAATGAAACATGATTGTTTTCTTTCCCCCTTTACTTGGAAGTTATTTGGTTGCACTTGGGGAGCAATTTCTCAAGATAATTGATTGTGATGCTCAATTCAAGAAGCATGATGCTAACAGAAGCAGATTACATACTGAGTAAACTCTATGGGGCCCACCGTAGACGTATGTGTCTTATCCACGCCGTCCAGCCATTTTTACAACTCATTTTAGGACATGAGCCCAAAATTGAGGCATATCCAAAGCTCAAGTGGACCACACCACAGGAAACAGTGGGGATAATGATGTCCACCATTGAAACCTTCCTAGGGCCCACAGTGATGTTTATTTGTCATCCAACCTGTTCATAAGGTCACACAGACATGGATAAAGGGAAAACACAAATATCAGCTTGAGTGTTGGATATGCTTCAATTTTGGGCTCATGCCAAAAAATGAGCCGTAAAAACGGCTGGACAGCATGGATAAGACACATGTCTACAGTGGGCCCCATAGTTTACTCAGTATACTAGAGCGTACTGACTATTGAGTTACTCAGGAAGCGGATAACCTAATGAAATGTATGGACTGATATGATGCAAACCCAATCAGATGCATGTATGAACTGATTCACACTAAATCATGATTTCTTTCCTTATCTTGCTCCTCTTTCTGCATATGAGCAAGCCTTAAAACAAATGAATAGGAAAACATCAGATAAATATACCACATTGAATTCCCAAGGATAATAACTTGTTTCTGGAGATTTGAGTAGAGTATTTCTTTTCATAATTCTAGGTGCTCCATACAAACTGCTATGGTTTTAGATGAATCTGAAAAATTGTCAAGTGATCTGTCGAAATTGGAATATTTAATACAGATAAACTTACTGCAGATGCTACTGCTGATGGAATCAACAATAAATTAGATGTTTGATGTGCAAATAATTATGATTGCAACATTTCTGGCAATGAATGAAAACCATGTGGGCCTGTTTGGTAGATGCCTGAAAATAAGTAATTTCATTTAGTTAATCATAATTATGTATTGGAGATTATGATCTCGAATACTTAGTTCCATGATCGCTCACATAGTTTTCATTAACTAAAATGATATGAACCCATCGAGGATCTGTCGATGGCATCGAACTTACTTCGATGTCATTGAGTAGCAACACTAAAACGTTCCAGCAACCAACATGGATTTTTCCGGATTTTCTTGATGGGATCGGGCACCTGTAGATGGCATCGACCTCTAATCGATGACATCGACAGACCCTGCTGCTCACAGATTTAAGACATCAACAACACTAAAAATATAAGGAAAACTAAGTTAGAAACACCAAGACTAGTGGATAAAACATGGTAGTAGTGAAAAACTTGAGGTTCATAAATCCTCCAAAAACAGCACACAACTTCTAAGTAACTTTTTTCTGGAAGGTAAGTTGGGCTTGAACCAAGACCTCAAAGTTGCAGACGAGTGCTTTCGAACCACCAACTTCAAATTACTTTTTTTTTTTGTTTTTTGTTTTTTTTGTTTTTTGTTTTGTTGTTTTTTCCTCTTCAAAACAAACCAAATACTTACCATCCATTGCAAATTGCAATCTGTCCGTCAGCGAAGGGCTGAATTCCTATCCCATATGGAAATATTCTGCCCCCCCGAAACATATTATCTTTGGATGGCAAGTCGGCAAAAAGAAAATTCTCACAATAGATAATTTGAGGAAACGGGGGATGATTCTCCCTAATATCTGTTTATGTTGCATGCGGGATGAAGAAACAGTGGTCCACCTGTTGCTGCGTTGCCCATTCATCTCTGCAATCTGGTCAGATTTCTTCGCTCGTTTCAACATTAGTTGGTGAGTCCCTGGTATGGTGAATCTTCTCCTTCAAGCTTGGCATGGGGTTTTCATTGGTAAGGTTTTGACTAGGCTTTGGAGGATGGCAATCCTAGCGATTTGGTGGGCTGTTTGGGAAGAGAGAAATGGCAGATGCTTCAGGGATTCTTTCAATTCCCCAGAGGTGGTCTCGTCTAAGGCTAAAAGATTACTCATTGAATGGGCTTGTATCGACGAATCATTTAAGGATTTCGATTTTCTTTTCTTAGGAGGTTAGAGGTGTCTGCTCTCTCGGCAGACTCTCTTCCTCTTTCGCTGTATCTAGTTCTTCTCTTAATATAATATCGTCATCTTTCCAAAAAAACAAACCAAATACTTACCACCGGGAAAGAAGAAATCGGTGCTTGAATGTATGTTCCAAGAACAAAAACGTGAATCAGCTCTTTAGCTAGAGGGTGTGAATAGGTCATCTCATAGTGTAGGAAACACCCTCCTTTTGATGTAGCATTGTTGTTTCCTTCTTAATAAGATTTCGGCCCTCCCTCCCTCCCTCCTTCCCTGAATACATCTTATTGGAATAAACCCCAGCAATGAACTCTAATAAACAAAAAAGGAAAAAAGAAAAAAATATGGAATCTCACAACTGAATATGAAAATGAGAGGAGGAACAATATGAATTTTTTGTTGAGGCAAGGTACGGACTTAGTTACTTTCTTTTAAATAGTTTGCGCCCCTCGGTTAGTACAACCGGTGCAGTAGGCTCGACAATGCACTACCTAACAGGATACAACATCTGACGTGGTTCTTTCTCCAGCGTGCATTGGTTGGGGTGAACCCAACACCCAAACACCAAAATAGTATTTTCATATGCCCAAAGAAAGGTTTAAAAAAAAGTTACACAGAAACACACACACACACACACACACACACACAATATTCATAAGAGTGTTTGGATGCATCACTGAACTGAATTGCGATACTTATGGTATTGTAATTACCTTCCCCAGCACTCAATTGTGAGACTAGGCTCCAGATTGCAATTACGTTAACTCTAAGTTGAATTTGAAACGAACCCAACTGCTATTTGGAGCAATACTTCTCCAATGAACTGAATTTTCACAATTTGATTCCGTTGTGCATTCTTACAAATTGAGGCCCATTTCAAGTTTCAATTCTTCAACTATCAACATACTAAATTCATCTGTTTGTCGATGATATCGCATCAACCACGGTCCAATTCCTCATTTTCAAGTCCCATAAACATCAATCCCTGTTCAAATTCCCCGCATTCATATACTGCATTCAAAATCATTCGGTGAGCAATCCGAATCGACCCTCAAAATTGCGATTATGTTACTTCTAAGTTGAATTTGAAACAAACCCAACTGCAATTCAGAGTCATACTTATCAAATGACTGAATTTTAGCAATTCAATTCTTTTGCGCATCCAAATGCAATCTTCCAAATTGAGACCTATTTGAAGTTTCATTTCTTTGACTATCGGCATACTAAATTCATCTGTTTCTCCATGATACTGCAACAATCACTGTCTAGTTCCCCATTTTCAAGTCCTATAAACATCAATGATCAATCCCAGTTCAAATTCTCCATATTCATAAACATCTTCCAAATCATTCAGCAAGCATTCTGGATTGGCCTTCCAAATTGGCATTATGTTACTTCTAAGTTGAACTTGAAACGAACCCAACTGCAATTCTGAGGCATACTTCTCAATTTAACCGAAAGTTTGCGATTTGATTCTGTTGTGCATCCAAACATAGACTTATGAATCGATACCCATCTGCAATTTCCATTCATTGGTTATCAATGTGCTAAATTCATCTGTTTGATGATGATACTGCATTAATCTTCATTCTAATTCCCCATATTCTCAAGTCCCAGAAACATCTATCCCAGTTTAAATTCCCCACATTCAAATCCCCTCTTCTAAATCATGCAGCAAGCAGTTCGAATCAGACTCACACTGCAGTAGTTTCATGTTCCTATTCAGCATCTCCAACGCTTCATAAACTATATCCAAATGAGGACTGGTTCTTTCACCAACAACAAAGCTGCAAACCTGATTTCTCACTTCAATCCAACTCCTTCCTGCCTCTTTCTGACAACCCAGTCCTCTCATCGACCTCCTTGTTGCCGCAAATTCACCCCACTTGCCATCAGCGGCGTAAATATTTGAAAGTATGACATAAGTCCCAGCCCCCTTCGGCCTTAACTCCAAGATCTTTTCGGCGGCCAGTCTACCCAAATCCATATTTCTATGCACTTTGCAAGCCCCAAGAAGCGCACTCCAAACCGATTCATCAGCTTCAAAAGGCATTCTCTCTATCAGATCGTAAGCCTCCGTAACTCTCCCAGCCCGTCCAAGCATGTCCACGATGCACCCATAAATCTCCTGATCCGGAACAATGTGGTAATCGATACCCATTGAAGCAAAAAACTTCAAACCTTCATTGACAAGTCCGGTGTGACTACAAGCACTTAGAACACCCATGAACACAACACGGTCTGGTTGGATTCCAGAACCGACCATCTGATCGAACAACTCAATAGCCTCCCTTCCATATCCATGGGTCCCGTAGCCGATCATCATCGATGTCCATGAGAGCAGATCCTTCTGCGGCATTTCATTGAAAATCCTACATGAATCACCTATGCTTCCACACTTTGAGTACATATCCAAGAGCGCATTCGCCAAAGCTAAGTTCCCGCCGAAACCTCTTCGAATTATCGTTCCATGAACCTGTTTACCGCAATTCAAAACTGCCAGATTTGCGCAAGCGGAGGCGACACTGGTAAATGTAAAGCAATTTGGATCCAAATCTTGCGAACCCATTTGAGAAAACAGCTGCAATGACTCGTGGGATCCGTTTCTTTCGAATCCGGCTATCAGAGTATTCCAAGTGATCAAATCTGTCCGATGCATTTCATCGAAATATTGTTTTGCTTCTGGTAAGCACATGCATCTGCAATACATGTCAACTAGGGAATTTGCAACAGGGAGATTGAACTCAAACCCGTACTTACATGCCGCAGAATGAATCTGCTGGCCAAGAATCAGAGATCCAACTGAAGCACAAGCTCTAACTGTGATTGAACAGCTGAATGGATTCAGTTCTACACCCTCCTGTTTGAATAATGAAAGAGCAAAGTAAGGTTGCAGCATTCAGATAGTGAACTGCCATGTTTGGGCGTACACCCAAATCGCATTTCAGGCGGATTCTCGTTTGAGCTGGCCAATATCCATTTTCCATCCAACCCGCCACAAATCGCAATTCCACTAATTGCAATTCAGATCGTGAACTGCCATGTTTGGACATACACCCAAATCACATTTCAGGCAGATTATGGTTTGAGCTGGCCAATATCCATTTTCCATCCAACCTGCCACAAATGGCAATTTCAAGTAGGCTTGAAATGTGTGGTCTATAATGTGTCTTTTGTGAAAATCAATTTTGTAAAATTGCGTTTTGAAAACGTCCAAACAGAACCTTATCAATCGTAAATTCTGTAATTGTAGGAATGCAATCGTCTGAAAATGCAATGATGATCCTTCTATTGGTTGCAAATTCAAAAGGGCCATGATATGCAGTGATTGGCCTAGCTTGATCACATGATGTCAGCATGATCCAGGCTGTCCATGTCATGGGCCCCATGATAGGGATCCCACAGCCCAAAATCCACTCTGATTGGACGATCCTAATCGTCTGATCAGAAGAATTTAGCTGTTGAATATGAACACTTGCCCAGTTTTTTTTTTTTTTTTTTTTTAAGCGTCCATTTGTTGGCCATTGATTGGAGAGATAAGATCATCAGGTTGGAGTGATTAATAGGGAAAGGTATCATCTTAGTAGGACCCACCTGATGGGCCAGCATGCTGTACAAGTGGAACCGATTTTCAATCATCGAGACTGTTCATCTGCTGGGCCTACGCATCAGATGAGGATGGACTGAAAATATCATCCGTCGAGCAATCCAGCCACCCAGTTGGTGGACATTCCCTTATCACACATCGACCATCAGCCATATTGTCATCTCAACCATCCATCAGGCCAACCGTCTGACAGATAGGTCTGCCAATGAGAGGATTCCTTTCCAGCGGCCATCCATTATGAGGCCCACCACATGAACGACACCAATCATTGAAATGAAGACGTTTCACTCAAATGACGAAAATGCTCATATACAACTAGTTGGATGGCTAAGTCACTGTCCAGCCAGCGCATCAGTACCAAAGGATATTTATGTAATTTTACCTGAAGCATCCGTTGAAAGGTTTGGATCCCAGCATACCCGTCTCCTCTCCTCGTGTAACCGGCAATCATAGTCGTCCATGTGATAGCAGTCCTGGCCAGTATTCCATCAAACACCGTGCATGCATTATCCATGCTACCTCCACACGTTGCATACACGTCAAGGAGCGCATTGCCCACATGCATGGATCCATCCACACCATTCTTCACCGCCAGCCCATGCGCCAGGGCCCCACGTGTGCCACATCCCATGCCCTTACACGCCTTCAAGACACTCGACATCGTGAACGCGTTGGGGCCCTGGCCCACCTTGATCATGTCCCCGAACATGGCCCATGCATGTTCATGGTGGCCATGTGACGTGTACCCTGCGATCATTGCCGTCCACGTGACCACGTCTCGTTCGAGCGTTTCGTCGAACACATCACGTGCTTCCTTGAGCAGCCCCTTGTCAGTGTAGAACTTGATGAGTTGGGTGGCTGGGATTGGAGAGAGCTTTGGTGGGGAAGTGGGTTTTGATTGGGCGGTCAGATTGAGGGCTTTGGCTAGTGGGCCTTTCATGATGGGAGACTTGGACGGTTGTGATAGGTCGGAAGCTACGTCTTGGAGTGGATTGAATGGTTGAAAGACTTCAAGGATAATTTCGTCATTTTCAAATCTTTGTGGACCACGTGCCGGTGGGCCCGTCTCCCAAAAAGTGTGGCAACTAACCATATCAGCCGCTGATCCTTGCAAATTGCAATTGTGTAAATAGCCACCACGCTCTACGTAAGTGGGCGTGGTGGGCGTCTGAGAAAATCAAGGGTGGACGTTCCTTCCCAACCCCATGGTGTGGCCCACTAGATTGACGGATCATTCTGATTTTTGTGACCTGTATGTATGATGCACTGAAGAATCTGATGGACGAATTGGATTTCATTTATGCATCACGTTGGCCCCACAACTGACCGTACGAGTGTGGCTTAGGGTGGTATGGTACCCCTCAAGCTCACCCTTGAAATAGGTTATACACCATGCTCGGGCCCACTTTTCAGTGATCCAAACCGTTGATATGATGGTCATTCCATCCGATGGACTATATACAAAAAGTCCTCCTGATTAGAAGATCTAAGAAAAAAGAATATTTGTCCATTGGTTGGTTGAACAGGGACCTTTCCTGAAAGTCTGATTAGAACCCGTGTGGTGCGAGTGCACAGGTGACCTCGCACCAAGTTGGCACACGTGTTTGAGATCCAGCCGTTCAGCTTGCAGGACCCACCTGTATAAGCATATCCTGTATCAAGGATGACATTCTAACCATAGGGGAAAAAGACTCGACCCTGAGTCCAAAGTGAGGGTTATGATCTGTGGTCCGTAGGGATGGCAATGGGCCGGGACAAACTACCTTAACATCTAAGGTCCGACTCGCCCGAGTCTGGCCTATGCCCTGGGCCCAACCCAAACTCAACTTGAAGATTGATAAAATCATGTTTGGTGGACCATGGAATTGTAATCAACTAACCAAATTTAGAATGTGGGTCACTTGCATACGTTTATGACGAGAATGTCAGGTGTAAGGGGCATATATGAATGGACAGCATGGATAAAACACATGGGCCCACATATGTAGTGGATTTCAAAAGAAAATCCATCATGGACCAAACGCATTTCCATCCCATCTAATCCCAACCCTTCGGGTCCTCCCCAAACAACAGATGGAATTTTATCCATGCCATTTATCTATTTTTTCATATAATTTTGATGGCATAAGTCCATAAATAATGCAAAGCCAAATCTTAAGTGGGCCATGACACAAGAAACAGTGGTGATTGAACACCCATCATAAAAAAATTCTGAGGGCCACAAAAGTTTTAGAGCAAACTGATATTTGTCTTTTCAATCAAGTTTCCTACGGTGGGATTCACCTTATATAGGAATCTACCTCATTTTTTACTCATGCTCTAAAATGATTTCGAAAAATGATTGAACAGCATGGATAATGCACATACATCATCATTGGGCCCACGTTAGATTTGGATCTATCTCATTTTTGGGCTCACGCCGTGAAATGATCTCAAAAAATGGATGAACAGTGCATAAAACACATGTACTCAGGTAGTAGGTCAGGTTATGTTGGGCTAAAATGACTAAAGCCCAAGCCCAACCCAAAAACTAATCCAGCCATGGAAGTAAGGCCCAAGCCTCGGTCCATGGGCTAATCAAGTCATATGCAAAGCTTGGCTGGGGCATGTCAACATGGGTAATAAGCTCTATTTTCTACTTAAATATTTTGAATTTATTGGCCGATCCAGTGGCCTTACATGTATCAATAAATAGACAGTTTAAATGAATAAAACTAATAATGAAATGATTTTGGGGGAATGGCTTTGGTCGTGGGTTTATTTGCTACGAATTTAATTCTACTTCTCATGTGTTAACTATGCGGTTCTATGCAGTCCAGCTCATGGGAACTTCCCATGAAATTGAGTTGTGTGGGCCCTACCGCGATGCATGTCGAACATCTACCCCATCAGTCAGATGCATCATTCCATGGTGGGTCTCGATTTTAAAAATAAAGTCAATCCATGACTCATGTGGGCCACACCACATACAAAAGTTGAGAGGGGTTATCCGCCAATTAAAACATTCATAATCATTTTTTGGGCCCACTAAGATATTGTTCACAAATCCAGCCCATTCATTACGTGTGTCCCACTGGAATGAGGGGTCAGACCAAGTTTCAGACGCATCCCAATTTTAGGTGAGCCCCACCAATTGCTTTTATATGTTTTATGTATGTCTTCATATGATTTTAGATGGTATGGCCTTTGTACAGTTGATTTTTGGGATATCCCATAATTTAAAGGGGACCCATCAAATGCATGGTGTTGATGTTAGACACACATCATGGTGGGGCCCACATAGCTCGACCTCGTGGGAAGTTCCCATTTCCTATGGTGTCGAGCTCATGACTTCCCATGAGGTCGAGTTGTGTGGGCCCCATCATGATGTGTATCGAACATCTACCCCATCACTCAGATGCGTTAGTCCATGGTGGGCCTAAGGCTTAAAAATCAAGTCAATCTGTGACTTGTGTGGGCCACACAACATACAAAAGTGGAGAGAGGTTACCCTTCATTAAAACATTCATAATCATTTGTTGGGCCCACCGAGATGTGGTTCACAAATCCAGCCCATCCATTATGTGTGTCCCACGTGGATGAGGGGTTAGACCAAGTTTCAGATGCATCCAAATTTCAGGTGGGCTCCACTACGTGCTTTTATCTGTTTTAGGCATGTCTTCACATGATTTTAGATGGTACGGCTCACCTGAGCTTCGTATACGGCTGATTTTTAGGATATCCCATAATTTAAAGGGGAGCTATCCAATGCACGGTGTTGATGTTCGACACGTAACATGGTAGGGCCCACACAACTCAACCTCATGGGAAGTTCCCATGAGCTTGACCGCTTAGAACTCCAGCCCATCCATTATGTGTGTCCCACTTGGATGAGGGCCAGACCAAGTTTCAGACGCATCCAAATTTCATGTGGGCCCCGCTAAGTGCTTTTATCTGTTGTAGGCATGTCTTCACATGATTTTTAGATGGTATGGCCCACCCAAGTTCTGTGTATGGCTGGTTTTTGGGATATCTCATAATTTAAAGGGGACTCATCCAATGCACGGTGTTGATGTTCGACACGCATCATGGTGGGGCTCACACAGCTCTACCTCATGGAAAGTTCCCATGAGCTCGACCGGATATATATATATATATATATATATATATATATATATATATATATATATATATATATATATATATATATGGGAAAAGGTACTATGCACTCGAGCTCACGATAAGCTCCCATGAGGTTGAGCTGTGTGGGCCCCACCGTGATGCGTCTTGACCATCAACACTGTGCATTTGATGGGTCTCCTTTAAATTATGGGATATGCCAAAAAATCAACCATATATGGAACTCAGGTGGGCCATACCATCTAAAATAATGTGAAGACATGCCAAAAACATATAAAAGCACTTGGTGGGGCTTACCTGAGTTTTGAATGCTGCTGAAACTTGATCCGAACCCTCATCCAAGTGGGACACACATAATGGATGGGCTGGATTTGCAAACCACATCTCGGTGGGCCCAAAAAATGATTATTAATGTTTTAATGGTGCACGGCCCCTCTCAACTTTTGTACGTGGTGTGGTTTTTGGGACCTAGGCTCACGATGGAATGGTGCATCTGACTGATGGGGTAGATGTTCGAAATGTATCACGGTGGGGCCCACACAGCTCGACCTCATGGGACGGAGCCGTCAGCTTGAGCGCATTGTACCTTTTCCCTATATATATTATGGGATATCCCAAAAATCAGCCGTATACGGAACTCAGGTGGGCCATACCATCTAAAATTATGTGAAGACACCATTAAAACATATAAAAGCACTTGGTGGGGCCCACCTGAGTTTTGCATGTGCCTGAAACTTGGTCTGAACCCTCATTCAAGTGGGACACACATAATGGATGGGCTGGATTTGCAAACCACATCTCGGTGGGCCCTCAAAAATGGTTATGAATGTTTTAATGGTGCATGGCTCCTCTCCACTTCTGTATGTGGTGTGGCCCACAAAAGTCATGAATTGACTTGATTTTTGAGACCTAGGCCCATGATGGAATGGTGCATCTGACTGATGGGGTAGATGTTCTAAACGCATCACGGTGGGGCCCACACAACTCTACCTCATGGGGCGTTAAAATCAGCTCGAGCGCTGTACCTTTTCCTTATATATATATATATATATATATATATATATATATATATATATATATACACGCACGTCTTGTGGGTGTATAATCCGAACGGTTCATGTGATGTGGAATACCATGAAACTGTAATCAGTAAATTTTCAACTTGTTCTAAAATTCTGGTGGACCACAGAAAAGATAAATGAAAATCAAGGGAGGAAACTATTTTCATTTTTCATGGCTCACCAAAGTTTTGGATCAAAGTGAAAATTGGGCGCGAGAGGCTTCACGAGGTGCTGCTTCACATGGAACATTCAGATTTTGGAGTAACAACAGTATAATGAGTTCTCAGGAAAGTCGGGCGCGTGAACTAGCGCGCAGCTGAGCATTCGTACGGCACCTCAGCTTGAGGGACATTTCCGTTCGGAACCAGTTCTGGTTCACTCGCTATGACGCGTGGCCGTACGATTGGTCAATTGGGATGGCCCACCTGGTACGAAAACGACAACGATTAGACAATCACAGCCTTTCAGTTGATGAACGTTTGACTTTTGCCTTCGACATAGACAATTGACGGCTACCCTTTCCATTTAAGAAAAATATTCAGGGCCCATTTGAGACCCACCAAACAAGTTACTTTTTCTACTCAAGCAGTAAATAAGTAACTTATTTCCAAAAAGTTAGGTTTATGATTACTTATAAGTAGCTTTTTTACTTAAAATTATAATAATTTCAATTATATTATAACTTTTTAACTTAAAAGTATATAATTATTTCAATTAATTTTTTTAAAACTTTTCTGCTTATTCATAAGCTGTTGAGGAAAGGCATATGAAAAAGTGAAAGAACAGATAAAATAATAAATATGTACTTTGCCAAACATATTTATTTTCTTAATAAGTAGAATCTAAGATAATTTACTTGTGGAATAAGTTGCATACTTATTTTCTTAGTAAGTAGAATTTAAGATAAGTTACTTGTTGTATAAGTAGCTTGTTTTAAGCAACTTACAATCCAACGGAAAGGCACACGTTGCACATGCTTAACTCAAATTGAACCGTCCAAATAGTGGGCCTTGCTTTTTACTGTCCAGAAGATAAAATTTACATTTTATACATACCCTAACGAGCGGATTAGTATCATCCAAGATGAAAATCAAGCAACTGGAGAACACGTATATGAAAGAAATGGACCGTTAAAAGAAATGCTGACGTGGAAACAAGGAACTCGTGTACAAGTTTAGAACCGCCCATCAATAACTCCCGACTGAACAGGGCCGATATGATAATTAAGTGGGCCATAAGTCAACATAGAAATTATATATAGTGGGCCCACCCATTAAATCATCTGAGGCCCATTTTTAGGACATGGTATGCATGTAGGAAGTGTGGACAGCCAGAGAAGCGGCTCAAATCTGGCATGTGTACATCATGCACGCGTGTGAGATATTGCATTTAGTGTTGGTGGTGATAAGTGATGAAATCATGAAATGTCAAGTGCATGGTAAAACACTGAGAAGACTGTTTACCCTCAGTAAGAAAATCTGTGTGAATTTCTGAGAACATCCCATCAAGAGAGAAGGGATTTTCCAAAGCTTATCACCCCAGCCATCCATCGCTTTCTACCCTTTCGGGTACTTTTTACCTTTTGATCGCCAGGAGAGCGGATTTGGTACCCTGACCGTCGGCCCACCTCGATGTATGTATTATATATTTATATAGGAGAGGATTAGGGCCTGTTTGGCCGGGTGAATCCCATGGGATTAGGAGGGATGGGATGGATTTTAAGGTAATGATGGTGGTGTCAGTGGATTGGTTTAAGATCCATGGGATTGCTATATCCCGGGACAAGTTCACTGGAACTGTTTGGCACGCCTGGCATATCCCAGGATTTAACCTTCCAATCCGTCCAACCATGGGATGGAATTAATTTTAAGGTAATAATGGTGATGTCAGTGGATTGTTTTAAGATCCATGGGATTGCTTATATCCCGGGACAAGTTCACCGGGTTTGTTTGGCTCGTCATGCATATCCCGGGATCTCGGGATCCCATCCTTCCTAATACCGTGGGATCGGTCTGGCCAAACAGGCCCTTATGTGTTAGTGGGTGTTACACTTATGGTTTGGGGCCCACCTCAATGAATATGTTGTATATCCACATGGTATATCCGTTTTTTCAGATCATTTTAAGATGGGATTCTAAAATTTAAGAAGATCCAATTCTCAGGTGGACCACACCAATGGAAATAGTGGTGAATGACAATTAAAAACTTTTTGTGGGCCAAAGTTTTGGATCAAGCCGATCTTTGTATTTTACCTCCATCCAGGTCTAGTTGACCTTATCAACAGGTTGGATGGAAAACAAATATTATGGTGGGGCTTCTGGAAGATTTTAAGTGTGGGCATTCAATCGCCATTGTTTCCTGTGGTGTGGTCCACCTTCGATTTGGATCTAAATATTTGACGAATCATCAAGGTGGGCCCCATGGTAAGGGTAACAACTAATCCACTCCCTTATTATATATCCTGGGTTACCTTGTTAGTACACAACCCTGTCAGTTCACACTTCATTGTTAGCCACCGACTAGGGATCGATAACAAGACTTCAGTGTTGCAACGAGATATCTAAAAAGGCCAAGCTGGGGGGACTGTGCCAAATTAAAATATAACAGCGGAAAATAAGAAATATGATAGCCAACAAAATAAAACAAACCACAATACAGGAATGTAAAGCAACCTCAAAATAAGGAGCTTGATATTAATGTTGTTCTATGGACAACTTTTGCACCATAAAAACCAAGGGTTTATGGTAGGATAACCAGAAAGGAAATAAGAGAAATAACAAGAAATAAATTCTAAATTATTACAACATTCCTCACTTTGCTTGAAATGTAAATATTACAACATTTACATCCACATATACATTTCACAAATCTGAATGATTAAAGATATAGAAATTAAAAGAACATTCAAATCACAAAACACACCGATATATAGTGGTTCACCTGTGTGTTCACCAACTATTAAACAACAGCCACACAGCTTGCTACTCCACTCCTAATATCCTCACACAGGGGATATTAACATTCACTATCAAACAGGTTTTTATAGGTTCACCTAAAACCTTTACAATTGTGGTTTTTCAAAGGGCTTACACAATTCAAAAACCCTTACTTCTGAGTTTTCTGGCTCTTCTCAGATAACCAACAACTTTGAGATTTTTCTGGCTTAACCTCAAATAAAACCAAATACAGTAAATTACAAAAAATGTAAAATACCTGTTTTTCTTCTTTATTGTAGTAGCCTGGAAGAACCAAGTCGGAGTAGAGATTTGAATGTCAAAGTTTAATGTCCAATACTCACTATATAATGGTTCTAAGTTCTAATACATTTTAAATTAAAATAAATGGGCTAGCTTTAATTGATTTTGATTCCAGGAAAAGGAAAACAACACTTCCTCTTTTCATATTAGATTGGAATACAAGAAACAAAATCAATTTAAAAAGCTAAAGGAAGAAAATATTAAATATGCACACTTAGCTTAAATAGAGCACAAAATTATCTCTCAGAATGCCGGATTAAAATTGCTTGAGTAGTATATCATTTTCTGAGATTCGTGCTCTATTTATAGGTGAGCAAATCACGTCTTCGATTGGTCTTAAGTTGCTACGACTGGTCGTAGGACCAACAAATATTTGAAAATTTGAGTGCAATAAGATAAAGCAGTTTCATGACTGGTCGTAGGTAGTCTACGACTGGTCGAAGGACACCTTCGATTGGTCGAAGGTTGCTCACGACTAGTCGAAGCAAATCGAATTTCATCGCTGTAGATTGAGTTGTAGGTCTACGGCTTATCGAACAAGCGGTCGACACTGTTCATACGACTAGTCGAACAGACCCCAGGACTGGTTGAAGCTTAACAAAAAATTTTGAATTTTTTCAACAAACTTACGATTGGTCCAGGCAATTCTAGGATAGGTCGAAGCAGAGCTAGGACTAGTCGAACAAAGTCCAGGACTAGTCGTAGAACAGACCAAACTTACTTATATAAAAGATATAACTTATGTATCCAAAATGGCCTACTCTAAAGGTCAACCTAAGGTCAGTTATACCTCAATAGTAAAGTAAGGACATTGAAACTTAAAGATGAGTAAATCTTGAGCATAATGAAACTTGAGATCTTGGTGTAGCTTGAACTTGAAAGCTTCTTGAAATCTTGAGTCTTGAACTAAGTCGAACATTCTCACATTTTCGAGTCTTCTTGATTTGTGAACATTGCTTGTCTATCGAAGTTAATCTTGTGAGACTTTTGTCTTGACTTGACATATCATGTATAGAGCTTTGTTCTTCACATATGTAAGCTTCATAACAAGATACATACAGTGTCTTTGGCACCACAAATTTGACAATATAGTGAAGCTATCAACTATAGCACTTATAGTATCTTTCACTCAATCTACCACTTGAGCTATGGATCAGGGTGTCTCTATTGACCATACATTCAGTATCAATAAAGCTTTCTCTATCTTGACCATCCATTCATTATCAATCAACCTCTTGATCTTGACCATCCATTCAGTATCAATCAACCTCTCTCTCTCTCTCTCAATCAATACACTATTTAGTATTAATCAATCTCTCTCTCTCTCTCTCTCTCTCTCTCTCAATCTAGACCATCCATTCAATATCAATAAATGTTTCTCTCTCAACCAATCAATACACCATTTAGTATTAATCAATCTTTATCTCTCTTTCAATCTAGACCACCCATTCAATATCAAATCTCTTTCTATCCATCTTGGCCATTCATTCAGTATCAATCAATCCCCCGGAAACGGATTGCCTGGTCACCCAACATTAGGGGTGTACACGAACCGATCTAGCTCGGTTAGCTCGCTTGACTCAGACTCGAAAAAGCTTAATTTGACTTGGTTCGAAGCTCAGTTCGAGTCAAGTAGAGTTGATTTTTTTAGTTCGAGTTGGTCCCAGCTCGAACTCGGATCGAACCAGTTCAGTGACTTGGTTACTTTGATATTGATATTGTTCACCGAACGTTTGATGAAATAACTCAACTAAGTGTGGCCGGTGGCAAGGAAGGTATGTATATGAAACAATACCCTCTTTTTTTTTTCTTGATTTTTATGTTTCTTAAAAGGTGTAATGTCCTGGATTTTCACTGTTTTGGATTTCCAAAAATCCTGAATTTTTTTATTAATTAACTTATAATATCACTTAATGACCATTAACACTCAATATTAGTTTATATAGGGGTGGTACTAGTAAAGAGCTGCACAAGTCCGATTAATTAACCGTAAGAAGCCAACGAATCCGCTCGATTACTTGAACATCAGATGTAGCTCCATGATTTACTCACATAGGACCCAAATCTAACCGACCCATCGCTAACTAATCAAGACAATCATGACTAAATTAAAGATCTAACCGAGGCCGAGTCAAATAAGGCCTGGATCTTGACTAATAGACCAAATCAACCTCGTTACTCTTTTAGCCTAAAACCGACGGTTTAGAGTAATCATAACCAAATCTCAACTTTCACTAGTTATAAATAGGCCACACTATGAACATAGTTAATCCAAACCCTAATCATTGCCCACGAGAAATCTCAATACCTAATTCATTCCATAAATGCCCCAGTTTTCTGAACAAGCTCTAGACCGCTCGTTGGTGGGCCACTGGCTCCAAAACTATAGAATAATGTCCTTCTTACTGGGCTTGGCGTTCATCGCGAGACATCC
Organism: Magnolia changhungtana; assembly: GCA_030180095.1. Taxonomy (NCBI): domain Eukaryota; kingdom Viridiplantae; phylum Streptophyta; class Magnoliopsida; order Magnoliales; family Magnoliaceae; genus Magnolia; species Magnolia changhungtana. The sequence goes on from JASAUF010000378.1 coordinate 7,183,933, forward strand.
AGTCGAGATCGTGACTCGGATTACTCAACTTGGACTTGCAAGGTCGGTGCATGAGTTGTGCGAATATTCTTGAAACTAACCAAGAACTTAAGTCACTTATCTGTGTTCGGTCTTTGCCCAAGTTGTGGCTTTTGGACCGTTAGATCATGAAAAAATTTGGAGCAACAACTTAGAGTAATGTCCTACACAAATCTGTATAGTCGCGGGCCCAATCGATAGTCGGTGACCGTTGAACTGAATTCTGATCCTACTCGTCGATCGATGCATCCAAATGACAGGACGTTTGTGTCTATGGGTAGATCATCGCTGTTGAGACTCAAATATTGTATAATTTTCTTCATTTATATTTTGGTTTTATGAACATAAATCATCTTAATATTTTATTTTACTCATGCATGTGTTGCAAGGTAAATTTATGTGCTTGGATTGAAAAATGGTGTTAAAAGCATGAATTTGATTATAAAAAATCACCAAGGAAAGGGATGGATCTTAGGAGACCAAGATTGAAGAATTCACATGCCAAAGATCCAAGAAAACCGAGTGAAGAATAAAGAAAATTGAAGATTTAAAGTGAAGAATCCTGAAATCGTCTTGAAAAAGTGTATTATGAAGCTGTGAAGTTTATTTTGGAAAACTGCGCAGTAGGAAGTCTGCTTTCAACAAACTATGCAGCGAGAAGTTTATTTTGAAAAAAATACGTATATTTGAGGCGATTTCTAGGGTTTTTCAACTTTATACAAAAATTGGAGTTCCCTACTTATAAATAGGGGTTCTTAGGGCATTTTAAAACATTATTCAAGGCATCCCAAGCAAAATTTAGGATTTTTAAATAATTTTTAATTTTATTAAAGCTTTATAAGTTGTTTTTTTAAAGATCTTTTCTATTTGCATTTTCTTTCTTTATTTCTTGTTGCTTTTTATTTCTGCAATTTAATTATATTTTTCTAAGTTCCTTCTAGCCCAAGCTAGAAGGGAAGCACATGGGTTTAATGTTTCTTTAAGATTATGATGATTAATTGTTTTAATGATGAGAAGAATGATGTATGCATATTATCTTGCAACGCCCTAGAAATCGGGGGTCGCGTATATACTCAACTCCTGAGTTCCCAGGGTCACTTATGACCGGTTTACATTAATATGCTGTTAATCTGGTTAATTGCGCAAATCTGAAATTTCATGGAACATGAAGAATCACTACACAAGTCTACTGAAATGAAAGAGACCGAAAGAAATGCATACATATACGTATATACATGTCCAAAAGAATAAAATGGGCACATGGCGCCACTCAACAAAATCACAAAAAAATAATATGTCCAAAAAGAATAGGACTGAACCCACAACTCAGCTATCCGATCATGCCTCTCCAACTGGCGGGAAACCATCCATCATCTGAAAATAAGACAGCTCGTCCTCCTCCTCGAAGCTCGCCTCGCCAGGCTCCTCAAGCCCTGAGTCACCTACATCTATGATTGGGTCTGGTTGGTGTTTTAAAACACAGTCTCAGAGTGGGAGTGAGTGATCAACTCAGTGTGAACTATTAATCTTAAGTTATAACATGCATCAATTGTAATATAAATTTAATGAAAGACAGTCAATCATCAACACCTACAACTCTTATTTAAATGCGTGCATGCGGGAGGATATGATGTATGCCCTCGCCACAACGCTTCCTCGAGCGACTCCATCTAACGATCGCATATGACCACACTTCCTCAGAGCGACCTCGACTTCCGAGTCGCCACTCTAACTAATGTGATGCAATGCGATCGTGTTAGCCGAGTTATTAGTTAAATCCATTCATCCAGCAAATTGAGGAATCTGATACACCCCACATATTAATGCCCTAAGCTGGTTGCGAGGCCAAGGCCCCATCAACGCGTGAGGCTGAGTCCCCGCGGTCCGTGATCCTGTCAGGGTCTTCATCCCCGACTCTAAACACATGAGGAGTGCCGATAGGGTGGGATCGCTAGTGGTTACTACGGGGAGGCGCGGTACCCAGCGTAGGCCGACAGCTCGGACACAGTGTCCCATTCCACCATGCCCGGCTCACGAGACTGTGGACCTGTTATAGTCTAAGTATCAATGGGCCACAACGGTTGTAAGGTGTTCTAGGTTCCATACATAGGTGAGCAAACAGGGTTGACAAACAATGTTGGTTAGATGGTAGGCTAGACCGCACGGGCCAAACGAGCGTGAGACGAGTGACCTCGGGCATAAGAGACCCATATAGTCGAACTACAACCACCCGAACACACCCGCCCAAACCCACGGATATAGCCCTAGCGTAGTCCTACCGATGGGACTACCGTCTCTCATCATGTTCCTGACCAACCTAAGGGTGTGAGGGGATCCGTAACATGCCAATTCTACAGATCATCAACTAGCATAGTGACCACATGTTCTCATGCATCTCATATACCATTCAGATTCTCATAACAAGCAAGACTAGCCATAACATGAAACAAGTGCATGTGAGTTATGTGTGTGTGTGTGAGGAAGTTAAGCACTTCCTCCAATTTCAGAAATCATGTGCACACGGATAATAAATCATACACTCATTGAAACACCACATATGAGGAAAAAGGATAGAGCAATCATGAACAAACTATTACCCATACATAATATCATGTGAGAGGCAAGATCAACACAAATATGAAAGCTAAGCATGCAATCCATACAATTCCAACGATATCCAACTCCTAGGGTTTCTCTAGATTATATAATCATAGCATCCAAGCAATCAAAATCATTAAACCCACACTAAAATTGGTGCAAGACCACCTAAGAACAATAGTCCGCACCTTAGGATTCGTTGGAGACTTGAAAATGACTTAGGAACGTCGATTTGGGGACCGGTTGGTCGGAATCCTTAAAGCAAGCTCATACATGTGAAAAATCCATGCAAAAACCCCCTTCCTCTCAAGGGTTCTAAGGCAAAAGGAGGAGGAACCTTACCTAAACGATTGATGGACGATTTTGGTGGTTGTGGTATAGGGTATCCTCTTGGAGATGAGGTAGGGAGTTGGAAGGGATGATCTCCTTGGGCCCCACCACGATCTAAGGTTCACCTTGCTCTTCTTCCCTCTCTCTTTCTTCTCCTTTCTCCTCTTTCTCTTTTCCCTTTTCTCTCTTCTCTCTTTCCTTCTCTAGGGCAAAATCGTATGGGGAGAAGGGGTGCCCAAATAAGGCCCTTTTATAATGTCAGATTTGGTGGAAATGGCCCCAAGTGTTGGGTTTTTACTATACTAGACCTATGGGAGGCTCTTTCTAAGCTCTAGGGCCTACTATGGGGTGTACACATTAATTTACACTGTAGGATAGTTAGCCCTAATGATCATCTACGTATGGATATGATTGGCCCGCCATTTGGATGTGCCAATCAACGAATATGCTTATAAGTCTGTTTAACAGTCACCGATAGTCGATTGGGGTCGCGGCTATACGGATATGAGCAGGAAAATATTCTTAATCCACGGGTAAAGTTTGGTCGTAAATCGACGGTCCGAAATCCTTAACTTGGCATAAGAGTGGACGACCCAATTCACTTAAGTTCCAGCTCCTTTCCTTGGGGTATTTGCACTACTCATGCACTCGTCCTTTGGTTCAAGTTGAGCGGTTCTGGGCACTACCCAGGTCCGACTCCCGCGATGGACGTCGAGCCCAACAAGACGGACATTACTCTAAAATTTTGGGACTAGTGGCCCACCAACGAGCGGTCTAGAGCTTGTTTGGAAAATTGGGGCATTTCTGGAATGAATTTGGTAGTGAGATTTCTCGTGGGCAATGATTAATATTTGGATTAACTATGTTCATAGTGTAGCCTATTTATAAGTAGTGAAGGTAGAGATTTGGTCGTGCTTACTTTAAACCGTCGGTTTTAGGCTAAAAGAGTAACGGGGTTGCTCTGATGAGTCTCTGGTCACGAAATTTATAGGACAGGGGCTTCACGGCCTGATGAAGGGTCATACAAAGTTTGGGAATAAATGAATGAACGATTATGGGGTTTGATCAAACGGTTCTGATTGTTAAATGGCTCTATGGGGTCCATTCTGATTGATGGGGCATTTCTGGTGGCCCTCTGGCCATGAAATTTGTAGGATAAGTGGTCCATGGCCCGATGAAGTGTAAGACCCGCATCCTAGTCCGTACTGTTCCGAAGGCTTCCGCGATCTTTACGGTCGAATTCCGGCAATCTTCAACCTAAAGTCAACGTTGCGCATGATCCTAAGACGATACTTGCATGCCAAAGTCGGCTCGACCCGAAACTTATATCTTAGTGATCGCGCCGTCGCCGCGGTTCTAACGCCACGACTCACGCACCAAACCAATACCCAGGCTAGAAGTTGTGGACCTGCGTTCAGTCCGAAGAAACGCCGCACGTTGAGGATTACGAGGGAATCTCTACGGCACATCACATCAATCCATCATTTCAAAGGTTAAGTACACCACCCATGCTCCATGCCACCTCACCCCTCACAAGTCAACTCTCTCTCTACCAACCCATACTTTTTACACAATTTTCAAACCAACCCATACCTCCCCTTTCCCATCTCTTACAACAACCACACCTTATCAATCCATCCCATCCTTTCTCTCTCTCTCTCATTTTTCTCCCAAGCTCCATGAGAGCAACCCACGTCCAAGGGAGAGAAGAAAACTAGGTGTGGCCCACCTCCCTACCACACAATCCCACCACCCAAAGATCATCTCCACCGTTGAAATGCATCTCCCGGAGCTCTAAGACGTGTTGATGGAAGAAGAAGTCCAAGAAGATCTAAGGTGGGTATTTTCTATGATTGAAATTGTTTCTTTTGCTTAGATTTGATGATTTGAGGGCTCACTTGAGGTGGGACCCATTTGATGTATGGTTTGTATCGTCTAGAGGGGCCTATAGTGGCGGGATCCCTCCTCCATCCATCCTCTTTTTCTCTCTTTCCTCTCTTTCTTTTCCCTATTTTTATGGCCCACCTTGATGATATATGGCATCCACACCATCCATCAATTTGGTGTGTGTGAGACCCACCTCATGGATGTGTTTGATGGTGCCATGTGGGCCCTACCTTCATGGTGTTGGAAAAAAAAAAAAAAAACACAAATATCAGATTAATTTGAATACGGTGGACCACATCTGTGTGGGCCCCACCAGCCGTGGGCCCTACACGTGGGACCCACATGCATATCCATACCGTCCAGCGTACGGGGACATGGACGCTGACGTGTCTATACAAATGACTCCGTGAACCGACAGTGGGGTGTACTCTCCGCTTTAAACAAAAATGATATATAAGTTATATTAATATAATATATTTTATACGAGATATATGTTATGGTGGGCCCTACGTGGGACCCCTGTCGCTTGAAATAGTAGCGCGGCTTTTACGTAGCCATACAACTGCTTTATTGACATCAGCAGGGTCTGTGGGACCCAACTGTGTGAACGTCATCCACACCGTTCAGCAGTGTGGCCCATGTGATGTAATATCCATGCCGTCCATGTATGGACGTGAGGCCCACCTAGGTGACGCGCTGCCACCAGCGCAGGGATCCACCAGAGGTATGTGTTGTACCCAAACTGTTTATCTGTGGGTCCTACCAGACGTGCATCTACTGGAGACATCAGCAGGATCGTGGGTCTCATGCATGAGGTATATTGTAATCTACACCGTACAGATCATGGCCCACCCGTTGGGCACGTGTGGTGCATCCACATCACCCAAATCTGAGGCCAATACAACCCTTTAGTGGCCATGTACGTGGGACTCACCTACGGTGGAAGCAGGTACAGCTATATAACTGCTTTGTATATATATAAATATAATATTATATAAAATATCTACATAGCTGGTAGGCCCCACGTGGGACCCACCAAATGTAATTATTTCATCCCTCCCATTGGGCGGTGGATAACCCACCATGATGTATGCTTTCATCATCACCATCCACTGTCTGGGATGGTGGGACCCACTTCCAGGTATGTTAAATCCACACCGTGCATCTAATGTGATGCATATGTTTCATCTCAACCGTCCACCTGCTGGGCCACACCAGCCATGTAACTACTGTATTCTACGTCAGCAAGTTCTGATCACGAGGTATGTATTGCATATGAACTGCTCGTCTGTTTGCCCCTATACTGACTTGTATTGACGTCATCTAGTTACGTGGGCCCCACGTATAGGGCATGTGTTGTATCCACGATGTCCATCCAAATTTGGGAAATATCATTTTAAGGTATGAGCCTAACATGAGGCAGGTCCATATCTGGCGATCCACGTGGGCTATGGTAACCCACCGTCGATGTGTGTATGGTATGTCCACGCCACCCATGTGCTGGGCTCCACTTTGATGTAAGTGTTACATCTAAATCATCCAACTGATTGGCAAGCTCGTCTCAATGCCTGAGATTAAAAATGAGGCAAATCTATCAGGGGGACCACACTACAGAAAATAGTGGAGAGCTGAATGTCTACCATTAAAACTAGGGATTTTAGAAGCTCTGGATCAATATGATATTTATTGTTCCTCCTGATCCAGGCCTATGTGACCGTATGATCAGATTGGATGGAAAATAAACATTATGGTGGGGCCCTACCTTGATATATGTGTTTTCTGTGCTATCCAACTTGACCCACCTTGATGTAAGTATTTTAGCCACGTGGTTCAGCTGGACGAGGGACCCTTGATGCACGTATTCTATCCACATACAATGTCCATTTATTTTTGGGCCGTAGGCCACATTACCCTAAGAGGCCCATTATGATATGTATTAGGCCCATTAGTGCGGCCCACTGATGCGGCCCACTTGGTGTATATGAGGCCCATATGATGAGGCCCGACTTGATGTACACGAGGCCCATTATGATATGTAGTAGGCCTTTATTGTGCGGCCCATTGTGACGTGTATTACGCCCATGACACGTGGCCCATTTGATGTATTCGAGATCCAGATACGTGGCCCATTTGATGCATACGAGACCCATGTGTAGGGCCCACCCATTGTGTATGCATGGCTCATGGGCAAGGCCCATTGTGATGTATTCATGGCCCATGGGTAAGGCCCATTGTGATGTATTCATGGCCTATGGGCAAGGCCCATTGTGATATGTATTATGCCCATGAGCAGAGTCCGCCTATTGTGTATATGTGGCCCTTGAGTAAGGCCCATTGTGTTGTATACTAGGCCTTTGTGCGAGGCCGTGGGCCCATTATATGTTTGACTTTATGTGGCCATTCCTTGTGGACAATGTTGGTTAAATGTCCACATTGTCGATGCCGATTATTGAGGCTGGTTATTAATACCGATTATGAGTATGTGACAGCATAGCATCATGATACATGCCCATACGCATCATCTGCATGTTTGTTATGAGATGTGGTTGATCATTGCATATGTCATTGAGCGTGTTGTTATGAGACTCCCTGATAGGCGGAGGTCATCTCACATGAGTGCATGGTATGCGCAGGATTGATGCATGACTCGATTGTATGACTCATGCATCTTGCATTATGATTACTGTACGCCCTAGTGACATCAGGGTCGTAGCCTCCACAGGCATATCGTGGATGGCCAGATGGGACACCGGAAATATTTGGTTCTAGCATACGGGCGCCATAGATGTCCCTGGGTGAAAATCCCTAAACCTCCGTGGCCAGGAGATGACTCCAACGTCGAGACCGAGTGGATATATGAGCGCGCTAGGGCCGAATACCAGGAGGCCGCGTCTCCCACTGTGTCGTGGTCGGTTGGAAGGGGGTGTGACCTTACCCGCCTGAGTGAGGGGGCAATGTCTAGGTTGAGTTTGACCAGCTTGAGGAATGGGTCCGCTATCGACAAGCCGGGCCCGATATTGGTAGGCGGATAGTGAGGTCTCTTCCACTTACCCAGTTGTGCGCTCGGATAGGGGCGGCAAGCTGGCGTAGAGTGTAATAGACCCCGGTGATGATCCCAGAGATGAACCGTACTGATATGTGGACTTATTAAGCAGGAGTTGCATACTCATTCATTCATTCATTCACTATTCACCCGGGCTGGTGGTGCGCAATTAGTTGTTACGTGTACCTTCACATGGCTAGGATTTCGGTTGGGCGTGCGACTAACCTGAGATCAGGAGTTTACCACATTGAGTCTGACTATCCAAATTTAGGTATGGGACTGGTTTGGATAGAAGGCCCTTGTGATGGACCCCATAGCCTGCGATACTACGTACTATCATCCCGACTTCACACTCCAGCATGATCATTCCATTCGCACCGCACATCGCATTACATCTACTGCATATGACATTCCAGGTTACTATGTTTATGCGTTTATACGGTCTACATATGACTGACGGTATTCGTGCACTCATTAGGAATTGTGTACTGCATCGCATCCTTGGCATCTGATGTTTGGCTCTTTATGACTCTTCATTTGCATAGATGTCTTAAATGCGTATTCTGATATTGTATGATTTATGGGCTTGCTAGTATTACCGCTTACTCTGATTACTCTGATATTACTTACTTGGCACTTACCTTGTGCACACACTTACACCACCCTTTAAGCTTTCTATAAGCTTATGCACGATAGATGCGTGCAGGTGATGTTAGGTTGCAGCATTGTTGAGCTTAGAGCGTACAGCGGTCTTCTGGAGCTTGATTTTCGATTTATGTATTTCCCTTTCAGCGTTGTACTCAAATGATTATATTAGTGGATATGTGATGATGATGTTGCCTTTGTGAAATGGGTAATCTTGTGGTTATGCTTATTGCGAGTTAAATGTACAAAAAAAATCCTCCTTGTAGGATCCCAGGATTGGAATCTGGCGTATGGACGCTAGGAGCCGAGAATGGGGTACTACGGAGGCTGTCGGCACCGAATTCGGTGATCTGGATTTCTGTGAATCCGCTTACTGGGTTTGGGGCGTGACATGAAGGGTCATGCAAAATTTGAAAATGATCGGATATGGAGTTTGATAGTACGGGCCCGATTTGCGATCAACGGTCACCGTGCCACGATCGGGACTCAGATTTTGTGGGCGAGCGTAGAAAAATACATTAAATATTCACCGTAAATTTGGAAGAAATCCGACGGCTGGAAGGCCTGGTATTTCGGTTTTATTTTGCAAGTGCCAGATTCCAATTCTGGCATTGGTGGGGTGCATTCGGCTAGTGTCAGATCCCAGTTTTGGGTGTCCACTAGGTCCGCAGTCCGCGATGGACCACAAGCCCAGTGAGATCTATGATTTTCTAAATTTTTAGATTTTTCTGACCTTCCTCGGTCGCTAGGCGGCCCACACGGGCTGTTGTTAAGTGTAATCGGGCTACCTGGCTTGACGGCTCGCACATGGTCTGATCGTGACCAGACTGGATCACTCATGTATAAGCTAACGTTGGATACTAATGGTCAGTTAAGTGCTATTATAAGTTAATAAAAAAAAATTTTCAAGGATTTTTAAAAATCCAAAACAGTGAAAATCGAGGATGTTACATATCTATTATTTAGGTTTTGTTTTTTATCCTCTTGTAAGATCCATATGTTTTCATCCTATGAGATCCACATTGATGGATAGGCTTACCCTAGATCAATCAGATTTCCTGGATAGGTGAGGTTCTCAACCTGTTATATTTCTTTGATATTCATTATTCTATAGATATTGAATACTTAAAATCACTGACGCTTGAGAATATATGTCGATGGTGCAAATCCATGATTTTCTAATTTTTTATATCATTTATTAAAAATTTAAACTGTTTTATTTTCCGATTAGGCTAACCATAGTGATCAGATCCTAGTTGTGTTATCCAAGTCATCATGATTTTGGAACATTAACCTATGTGTGGAACTTTGAAGCTTAGGTGTTATTTTATTCAGTTAAATTACATCCATTCAAAAATCCCAAAATCAAATCATCAGTTTAGTTTTTATTACTTAGTTTATTTTGCATTTGATTTTTTCCTTCTCACAATTCATCTCCCTGTGGGATCGACCCTGTATTCACGAGATATTACTTACGAACCTCTGCACTTGGAGTCAAGCAATCAATCGCTAAGGCCAACTATCCAACGGTGGGTATCGACTCCTATGGCCCGTAATAGCTCCAAAATGGTAGAAAAGCACCCCCTTAGGGCTAGTATAGTAAAAATTCATCCCTTAGGGTTATTTACACCAAATCTAACACTATATAAAGGCTTTATTTGGGCACCCCCTCTCCCCATACGAATTTGCCCTAGGAGGAAAAAGATAGAGGAAGGAGAGAAGAGAGAGAGAAAGGGAGAGTAAAGAAAGGAGTGAAGGTGGACCATAGCTCAAGTGGGGCCCAAATGAGTCCAATTCTTGTAACTCCTCACCTCTTTCTCAACAAATTCTTTACTGTAATATCCTGAATTTTTTGTCAACTTGGAAATAAATGTCCTTAGGCAATGGGTCGATCATAACATCTTACTGACCTCTCAGAACTCAATCCCAATGTCTAAAATCACTTTTTAACCCATTTCCTTTAAAATCTCACCTTTCACCATCTTATTCTTTAAATTTTTCTAAGTACTTTCATATTAGACACAAATCCTAAAGTTTAAGTGATGAAGAACAATATTTAAACTAAAAATTACTATAAATAGTAAATAAATAAATAAAATGGGTTTTTGACCATTAACCTTTTGAAATCTCACGAAATAAGTAGGCTATTTGGATAGATCAGCTTCTCCTACCCAAAAACATATATTGCATGTCAAATAACTCATCCCGGTTTGCAAAATATACCCATTTTAAATATCAGATGGCGAAACCACCACCAGACAAGACAGCGACCAGCGATGGCATCGCCGGATCGGGGATGCATCGCCGGCCAGCGGGCCGGGCGGCCCATTTTCTGCAGTTTTTCAGCCCAATTTCAAAATATCATATCTCATTCAATATAACTCCGATTTAGGTGGTTCAAAAGCCAAATTGAAGCTCAATAAGTATAGTTTTATATAAAAATAAGTAAAAAATATAATAAAAATTTTAATATAATTAAATATAGGTCATTGTGACAACTATCTGAAAATCATTAGTTTAGACAGCTGCAACTTCTAGAATTTTTAGAATTTTTCTATAACACGAAATCTAATGAAATTTGGTAGCGATGAAGTAGACTTGATGAAGAACTATTAAAAAAATAATTAAAATAATATACTAATTAAAAGTACCAAAAAGGAGCATAGAACTGCCCTAGGACTATATTCTGTCGTAATTAGGGGATAATTTAGTTAAATACTAAACTGAATAATTAGTAGAATTAGCTTCAACGACTTTTTATACAAACTACAAGACCTAAAACCTTCAAAATCACTAACTTAACATTACTTAAAAACTTGAGAGCAATCTCAAAACCCAGTTGCTCTCGGGAGCATATTGAATCTCCGTATCGGACCTGGACTGCGCGTCGAAAGTCCGATGACTGCGAAACTATATGGTTATGACCGCCATACTGGGATTGACAATCATCGCGAGAGTTGAGTCTAAATATTATCCAGAAATGTACAACTTGAGCCCCGAGTGAAGTGTATAGGAAACACGAATATCTTTAGAAAATGAACTCAGATTTAAGTGATTTGGGCTGTTCACTTGCAGGCCAAATTTAAGGGTTCAAACCGTCAGATTCTGACCCAACTACACCATTGGATCAGGAAATTTTTTTTACATAGGTGTAGACACTGAAAAATCGGGCGTCCACTTTGTTGTGAAAAATGTCTTGTTGTGGTGGTCCTGGGGGTGATTAAGCTGATTTGTGATTGTTGGAGTCGCCACTAGCCGAATAATCTCAGAATCCCGCGGTCGGCTAGAACCACGGAATACGTAAGGTTGGAGAAATTCGAAGATCCTCCGACCTTAGATTGACTCCTGGTCTATGATCCGGGATTCCGGGTAAGGGACCTCGGTTACAAAGAGGGAAGGTGTTAGGCACCCTCTCTGCCCGTACAAATGTACGGTCTCGACTTAGTGTGGTAAAATAATCTCAAGGGATGATGATGATGCTGCGGTCATGAGGGGACTAGTCACACGTGGATTTCTGATGTAGCAAGATCCAAGTATTTCGGCAGGCTACAGAGCATACGTCCGATAATGTGTCTAGAGGGCGGATGCGATGATGCTTTATGCAAAGAGACTAGAAAAGTGGACTAGATCACTAGGAATTTCTGATGTGACAGGATCCGATGTACGGCAAGTCACAGAGCATACGTCCACTAGAGATATAGAGAAGCAAGGGGGTTGAGAAGGGAGTAGATGTCATGATGAATGCTTGTAGGATGATGGATCTTTGGCTTGATTCTTGAGCAGGCTAAGACATGAACTGAACCATGATCATTAAGGGTTGAGGTGAAGGCTAGGAAGTGGCTGAAAATTTGGGAGCTTGAAGGCTTGGGAGCTCCTTCCTTTCCTTCACTCTCCTCCTCTCTCTTTCTCTCTTTTCCTCTCTTTTCCTCTCACTCTTTCTCTTCATAATCTCCCTCTCTTGGTGGCTCTCCTCCCCCTTAGTCAAAATGAATGGGGAGAGGGCTATTTATAGCCATTTCCAATGGTTGTTTGGTTAATAGGGGATAAAAGGAGGGCAAATGCTGATGTGGCATATGGTGATTGGTGGAGAGGAGAGAGATGCCACATGGCATGCTCCCATTGGCTAAAAGGGGCTGGTAAAATGGTAAATAGTGACAATGAGGGGGGTAAGTGTATAGGAAAGTTAACTTTGGACGCTGGGACAGCTGTCCCTGCTCAGACAGCACGCGGCGGTACTCCGAGTACCGCCGGCGGTAGTCCGAGTAACGCCCGGTCTTGGCTGGGTCTGATTCTCATGTGGCTGGCTCAGCGCACGCTTTTTGAGAGGAAGCGGTAGTTTGACTACCGCCGGCGGTAGTCAAACTACCACTTTGGTACAGTTTCCCTCGAAATTTTGTCGGTGGGTCCTTTTTTTAGGTCTTTAGAGTGAAACAAAGTCCGTTTTGGATATTCGGCTTAAAATGACTCGAAATTGGCTCGATTGTTACTTGAAAATGACCCGAGAAATGGATCAGTTTCGGACATGGTTTGGATTGAATGATGACTCATGATGGCTCAGGTTAGGATTAGGGTTAGGTTTAGGATATGATCATGGTTCTCAGATTGTCTTAACTTTCTCAAGATATTTAGCCTGGGTGGGGTGTCTACAGATGCCCCTCTTTGACCGAGGTTGCGAGCAACCGAAGGTCAAAGCAAGTGGACACCCCACCCTTCTGGTCAGAATGAAGGGTAGTGATTCAAATCTATTGCCTACCATTGTATCATTGTCAATTGACTGTTTGGAAAAAGATGACTTGCACATATCACGGGGGTTGAGGAAAACGTTGTGATTGTCTCCTGCGCATTTGTCGCGGCTTTACGGATCACCAATCACAACCTCTTCACATCGGATTGTTTACAGCATTGGAGGGTAAGTCTGAAAAGTAAGGGCCTCTGCGCATTTGTCGCGGCTTTACGAGGATTCCCGTACTGTTAGGTCTGTTGTTCCTTTGCTATGTAATCACCCTAGGAATGTTCGTTCCATTTGATCGTCAAAGTGGTTAGCTGCCCTGCGCGTTGGTGCGGCCTTATGGGGAACTCACTACGCCGACTTGAATTCGATCAAATTTTGAGAACATTCCGGACTAGGTATGTGCAGGTGATCTGTTTACCATGCAATCTGCTGAGTCTGACACTTTGGTTACAATGGATTGTCTTCACTTCGAGTTTGATTATTCTTTCCAGAGATAGATCCACTCATCTTACAAACAGTTGTACGACTGTCCAGTTATAGAGATCTAGCCAATCGTACGTGTATCATGTACGGACTCGATCGTCCTTCGGGGAAACCGGAAGAGATCGGGTCTTATTTAGCTGTTCGCACTGACCGCAACTGGAGAATATAAAAGATTCCTCAGTATACTGCGCGACGCGTGCGTTTTGGAAAACTATCCTCTTTGGAGCTAAGCTCTCTGAGAATTTTATCTGAATTTTTTTTTTTTTTTTCGGAGAAAATATCCGTTCGATCTCGCGGGTGGGCGTCGTCGTTCGGTTTTTATTTTCGCAAGTTAAGTAAACAGTCGCGTTGCCTCCACTAATGAGTTGATGAGGCTAACGGTTTTTATTTGAAAGTCAGATGGCCTCCACTAATAAATTAATGGGGCTATCGTTTTTTAGAAGAAGCAAACCTTTTGGGCCTATACTTACTGGGGATTTATTTTAGAATTACTTGGTATTTTGAGATTTTTTGAAATTTCAGATGTTTTGTGGAATTTTTTTTTTTGAAAACTATTGGGATTTTTGGAATTTTGGGATTTTGGGGATTTTTTGGAATTTTTGGGAATTTTTGGAATTTTGGGATTTTTTTTTGGGATTTTTGGGAATTTTTTTTTTTTTGAAATTTTTGGGATTTTTTTGGGATTTTTGGGATTTTTTTTTTTTTTTGGAATTTTTGGGATTTTTTTTTGTTTTGAAGATTTTGGGATTTTTTTTTTTGAGAGTTTTTGGAACAAAGGTTTATTTTCGAAATTCTCTGGGGTCTTTTTCAAGAGTTTAGAAAGGCCGAAATCTATTTTTAAAAATTTTGGGACCTTTTTGGAGATTTAGAAGAACTGGAGTTTATTTTTTTAAAAAAAGTTTTGGACATTTTGGAGGTTTTAGAGAATCAGAGGTTTATTCTTGGAATTTTTGAAGACCCTTTATAAACCTTAGAGGAAACAGAAGTCTATTTTAGAAATTCTTTTGACTTTATCCACCGGTCCAAAGGGAAAACCGGTCACAGGAGGTGGGCATGGGGGACAAAGACACTTGCCCAATGTCGGTTGTTGCTGCGGCGGTCGGATCGGGCTGCCATGCAGATTGTCCGGCTACCGCCGGTCGTCGATGGCCGTGGTCCGTTCCTCTTTGCTGGTCCGTCCGATGCAGTCTCCTTCCCATTTAGCCAGCTCGTTCGATCATCCAGGGACGCGTTTGTGGTCCCTGGAGCTCACTTTGCCTTGTATTTTCTTTGATTTCAGGTATTCTTGGCCGTTTGATTTTCCCTGGGTTTTCTGGCGGGGTTCTTTGGGTGCGACGGCTCTAGGCCTTGAGTCTTGGGCTCCTCCTATGGCGACGGTACCATACCAGCGATGGGTAGCAGAGCAGTCGTTGTATCGTCAGGTTCCAGGCTGGCACTTGGCAGATGAGGCTGCTGATCAGGATATGATAGGTGACACTGCTTCGTCTTCCTCTTGCGTTATTGATTCTTTCGAGGCTTTTGAGGAGCGGCCCTTCATTGATCCTTCATTCCTGCTAGCTACACATGGCCATCTGATTAGTGAGATTGCTGTGCTTCGCCACTCGTGTGAGGACATGGCCCGCCGATTAGCCGTAGAGCGGCGATACGATGAGAGCATGCTTGTGTCACATCGTCTGGATAGGGATGAGATCT
Source organism: Magnolia changhungtana (assembly GCA_030180095.1). NCBI lineage: Eukaryota > Viridiplantae > Streptophyta > Magnoliopsida > Magnoliales > Magnoliaceae > Magnolia > Magnolia changhungtana. The sequence continues at coordinate 7,199,361 of JASAUF010000378.1, forward strand.
TCTACCTGCGCATGGAGATAGAGAGGCTCAGGGAGAGATTGTTGGCATATGAGAGGTAGGGGCTTACCTGCAATTTCTGCTGTTGATTGACTACTTATTTTGTATGCACGGAGGATTTTTGTTATAAAGGGAAAGACAGTGTATTTGCGAAATGATTTAAGAAAATGAAATATTTTGTTCGTGCCATGTTTACTCATGTTTGGATTAATACTTTGGCTGATTGGGATCAGACTCTTGGGCTCAGCCCACGTTGTGTACAGTATTCTAGACTGTGCTCCTTGGGGTCTTGGTTTCTTGAGACGGTGTCCGGGATTGCATCCCCTGGATTTGAACAGCATCTGATGGAGTACTGATCTGAAGTTGATCCTTCTTTGTATCTTGTTGTGTCATTTGCTGCCTCGGCTTCTTCTGTTCCTGCACTTTTATTTCATTTTTTATTTCTTGCCATTTTTACCCGTAGCGCCCTTTCAGGTTTTCACTACGTCTGGCTCTTCCCGTCATTTTTGCCCGTAGTGTCCTCTCGGATTTTCACTACGTCCCGGGTTTTTGATCTTGCCTGCCCCTTGGCAGCTTATGCTATTTTTACCCTTGGCGCCCTTTCAGGTTTTCACCAAGTCCGCTACATGCTTGCTGTTTTTACTCGAGCTGCCTTTTCAGGTTTTCAACTCGCCCCTTTCGCTTAGGCATGCCTTTATTCTTTTTTTTTTTTTGGTTTTGTCGAAGTGCTAGGAGTGACAGGGGAACTTCCGTCATAGCTGGCCGATCGGCTACCCGCCTGTCCTTGTCTTTAATCATAATCGTAAGCTGCTTGAAATTATTTGGGGATACAGGATAGATTTTTAGGGATGCGAGATGAATTTCTTTGCTTTTTTTTTGTTTTTTTTTTTTTTTGAGGTTTCTTTTTGTCTTTTCTTTTTTTTTTTTTTTTTTCTTTTTTGTTTTGTTTTCTTTCTTTCTCTTTTTTTTGGGACATGATAGGTATTTTCGAAAAAGGGTAATTGGTGGATATATACGGTTTATTTACGGTAAGGAGGTGAGAGATGCAGCCTTTCGATTGTAATCATTGACAAAGTTAGGTAGGGTTACCCGTGATAGATTTTTACATTGTCGGCGTTGATGGGCTCGGGAAGATCCTCGCCTTTCAGATTGGTGAGCCGAAGAGCGCCTCCTGGGAGTACTTCCCGAATGATCAGTGGTCCGTCCCACAATGGTTTGAATTTTCCTCTGGGATCTGGCAAATGCGGCGGCGGGATACGTTTCATGATCATGTCACCGACTTTGAAACTTCTCTTAGGACTCTCTTGTTGTAAGCTCGAGCGATCCTTCTTTGATAGCATTGGGAGTGGTTTAGCGCCCGCATGCGCTTCTCATCTGCCAGATGCAGTTGATCGTACCTTGCTTGTTGCCACTCGCCTTCCTCGACTTCACTTTCCAGTAGTATCCGTAGTGATGGGATTTCAATTTCGACTGGTAACACTGCTTCCATTCCGTAAACGAGCCCATATGGAGTTGCGCCTGTAGAAGACCGTACAGACGTGCGATAAGCCCAGAGTGCATAAGGAAGCATTTCTGACCAGTCACGATATGTCTTCACCATCTTTTCGAGTATGCGGATGATAGTTTTGTTTGTGGCTTCCACCCCACCATTCATCTGAGGGCGGTAGGGGCTCGACCGATGGCGTTGAATTTTAAACTTGTCGAGGAAATCGCCCATCCTTTTATTGACGAACGGAGTTCCGTTATCAGTGATAATGGCTTGAGGAACCCCATATCGACTAATGATGTTGTTCTTTATGAATTTGACCACATGAGATGCTGTGATAGTGGTGTAGGATGCTGCTTCTATCCATTTAGTGAAGTAATCTACTGCCACCAGGATGTATTCATGCCCGTTTGAGGCTTTAGGGCTGATCTTACCTATGATGTCGAGCCCCCATACAGAAAAGGGCCATGGTGCCGTCAAGTTGTAGAGTTCGGAAGCAGGCGCATGGATTTGGTTCGCATACTCCTGACACTTAAAGCATCTCCTGACGTGCTTGTAACAATCTGTCTCCATTGTAAGCCAGTAGTAGCCGAGTCGTAGGATCTTCTTTGCCATCATGTGCCCGTTCATATGCGGGCCGCATAGTCCTTCGTGGATTTCTGACATAATCAGGGCTGCCTCTGTCTCATCGAGACAGCGGAGGAGGACTTGGTTGAAGAATCGCTTGTAGAGGATACCCCCAGTGATCACGAACTGAGCTGCTAATCTTTGTATTGTACGTCGATCAGTCAGAGCTGCTCCTTCCGGGTACTTCTGATGTTCGAGGTATTTTTTGATATCTGTGTACCATGGCTGATCATTTGGGGCAGGCTCGGCTTCTTCGATTTGTAGACAGAATACAGGTTCTTCTTGGAGTTCGACAGTGAGTTCCCATTCAGCAACTCCTTTTGGGATTTCCAGCATTGAAGCGAGAGTAGCCAGAGCGTCCGCAAACTGATTCTTGACCCGAGGCATGTAAGAGAATGTGATCTCTTCGAACTCCTTGATCAAATTTTCCAGATAGACATGATAAGGAATCAGCTTCTCATCTTTGGTCTTCCAATCGCCATTTATCTGGTTGATGATGAGTTGCGAATCTCCGAAGACTCGTAACTTCTTTACGTTGAGGATGATGGCTTCTCTTAGACCGGCGATGCATGCCTCATATTCAGCTACATTGTTGGTGCACTGGAATGCTAGTCTTCTGGATATAGGAACTGGGACATCTTCGGGGGAGTAGAGTATGGCGCCTACTCCTCTCCCTTTCGTGTTTGCAGCTCCGTCGAAGAAGAGTGTCCATTCTCCTGCCTTTCTTTCCTCTTCTCCCTCGATCTGGAGGATGTCCTCGTCGGGGAAGAAGGTCTTCAGAGGTTGGTAGTTGGGCAGGGAGTGTGCTGCTAAATGATCGGCCAGTGCTTGCCCCTTGATTGCCTTCTGGGTGACATATGTGATGTCAAACTCAGAAAGCAGTAGCTGCCATTTTGCGATCCTGCCTGTCAGTGCTGGTTTTTCGAACAAGTACTTCAACGGATCCATGCGGGCGAGCAGAAGTATTGGGTGAGCGATCATGTATTGCCTTAGCCGTTGTGTTGCCCAAACTAGGGCGAGGCATGTTTTTTCTAAGCTGGAATACTTGGCTTCGTAGCTTGTAAACCGTCGGCTTAGATAGTAGATCGCTTGCTCCTTTCTTCCCGTATCGTCGTGCTAGCCGAGGACGCATCCGATTACTTCCGCTGCGACAGAGATATATAGCAGAAGTGGCCTACCTGGAGTAGGCGGCACAAGCACTGGAGGATTTAGCAAGTATCTTTTGATTTTATCAAAGGCCGCTTGGCAGTCGTCATTCCATTCTTTTGGAGAGTTCTTTCGTAATAGCTTGAATATGGGTTCGCAGACTGGAGTGAGTTGTGCGATGAATCGGCTGATATATTGGATTCGCCCGAGGAAGCCTCGAATTTCTTTCTCAGTCTTGGGCGGTGGCATTTCGATGATAGCTTTGGTTTTGGTCTCATCCACCCTGATACCGTCTTTCTTTGCGACAATGAAGCCTAAAAGCTTGCCTCCGGTTGCACCGAAGACACATTTTTGCGGATTGAGGCGGAGCTTGAACTTTTCTAGCCTGTCGAAGAGCTTTTTGAGATCTTCAAAGTGTCCTTCGATCGTGCGAGACTTGACAATCATGTCATCCACATAAACCTCCATTTCCTTGTTTATCATGTCATGAAACAAGGCAGTCATGGCTCGTTGATATGTAGCTCCTGCATTTTTCAATCCGAAGGGCATGACTTGATAGCAGAAAGTTCCCCATGGCGTGATGAAGGAAGTCTTCTCACGGTCTTCGACGGCCATCTTGATCTGATTGTAACCGGAGAAACCATCCATGAAGGAGAAGATTTTGTGTCCAGCAGTATTATCTACCAGTGTGTCGATATGAGGTAGAGGGAAGTCATCTTTAGGGCTTGCTTTGTTGAGGTCCCTAAAGTCGATGCACATCCTGACTTTCCCATCTTTTTTGGGACTGGTACGATATTTTGCGAGCCATTAGGATATTTGGAGACTACCAGAAATCCCGCATTGTATTGCTTGATAACTTCATCACGGATTTTCAGGGCCCATTCTGGCTTCATCCTTCGCAGCTTTTGCTTGACTGGCTTCATTTCTGGCTTTGTCGGCAGATGATGCACCACCAACTCTTCATCGAGCCCTGGCATGTCCTCGTAGGAGAAGGCAAAGTTGGACAACCTCGGCTTCAGAAACTCCATCATCTTTCACTTGTATTCTGGGGGAAGCGATTTCCCGATACGCACTTCCCTGGGGGATTCCATTGACCCTAAGTTCACAATTTCGAAGTCATCTGCTACAACATTGGCCTTTGTTTCGAATTTTTCGAGGGAATCCTCGAATTCGAGAGCGGTATCATCATTTCCCACATCCGGAGCTTCATCCAAACCCATGAGTTCGAAGTCCAACTCTAGATCGAAATCATATGAGTCGACTTCAAACTCGTGCTTGTCATGAGAATTGTTTGGCACAGTGATTTTTGGAAAGTTTTCTATTGTTTTTGTATTTTGGAATTTTTTTGATGTTTTGTGATTTTGGGGAATATATGATGTTTTTGTGTTTTTGAAAATATCAGATGTTTTTGTGTTTGAAGGATTTTTTGATTTTTTGGTGTTGCCAAGATATCCTGAACAGGACGGTATTGCAAACCATGATTGGTCTTGTCCTGGTTCGGGATACCAATTGCTATTTACATTAGCGTTTTTTTTTTTAGGCTGGTGCTAGCGAATGGTTCGCTAGCTGATTCAATTGTTAAGGGGATGGCTGACCATTCAGGCTCCTTTCTTCTTTCGATCTTGCTGATCTGCCCCGTTTGTTTCTGTGGGTCACCTATCTCGATGACCATGATGTTTGCTGGGCTAGGCTCAGAGTCCGAATCTGTTTCGACCTCTGTGCCCAGGAGTTGAAGTTCTTCTTGTTCCTCGGATTTCTGGGACGGGATTTGAACATTCATCCAGTCCAGAGCAAGCCACTTACCTTTGTCAATCCAATGGATGGGTTGCTTCTGCCCTGTATTCCCCTGAATGGGTGTCTCCCTGTTTTGGTCTACATTGCCTGCAAAGGACATTCTCGGTTTTGAGTCACTTGCTGATGGACCCGTTTCCATGCCCCTAGTTTCATGCGATGGATCTGGGGGTTCTGCCCCTGGCCTTGTGTGCTCCTCTGGTATCCTAAGGATCCGATCCCACCTTATTGGTGGCCAAATAGACTCTTGTCTAGTCTGTTTTGTGAGTCTAAGTGCTTGAAATTAGTCCTCAAGAGGTACCATTTTGTCCTCATAAACTGTCCCAGCTTTAACAAACTCAATGGGTGTGCATTTAAACAGTTGACCCCTTTTTGGCCTTTCAGCCTGATCTTCCGGTGTCGGTTGATATCCCAGTCCCTGTCTCTGCATATTGGCAGGTGCTGGTCTCACTACCATACCTTTTTCATGGAACTCGGTACGGTAATTTAAGATCAATCGCTCAGCAGGGGGAATGACGTATTCAGCAGCTAGAGGGCGAGGGTTAGCGATCGCGTTCACTTTTTCGAATTCAAAACTGTGATATGGAATATCGCCTTCTGTATGCTGAATGTCAATCACTGGAATATCAGTTTCTGGAATACTGACCGTCACCGGGAGGATGGTTTCTGGCTCAGCCAATATTGAAATGATTCGATTTCCCGAAGGGAATTTAACCCTTTGGTGGAGGGTAGATGGGATGGCTCCAACAGCATGGAGCCATGGCCGCCCCAAGAGAAGGTTAAATGAGGCAGGAATATCGATGACCTGGAATGTGACAAGGGTCATGTCTGGTCCAATTTGTAATTCTAGGTCAATTTCCGCCTCTACTTGCCTTCGGGAATTATCGAAGGCTCTGACACTCATGGTATTGGGTCTGAAGGAGGATGGTTCTATCCCTAACCGTTCAACAGTCCTTGAAGGGCAAACGTTGAGGCTTGATCCATTATCAATGAGCACAAGTGGGATCTTGAAATTCTTGTGGTGGGCCACTATGTTTAGTGAACGTCTGTGCTCACGACCCTCAGGTGGTAGCTCATCATCAGAGAAGGTGATGGCTTGTGGTGCGAGAAGTTGGCCAATCATGCTTGCCACCATTTCAGGAGGTACATCAGGAGAGATATGAGCATCATTCAAGGTCTTCGCAAAGATCTCTCGATGCGACCTTGACGTACATAGGAGTTCCCAGATGGATATTCGTGCAGGAATGGTTTTGAGTTGGGCTGCTATGTCATAAGCAGTGTCGCTTTTCTTTGGTGGTTCGACAAAATTCCCCGAGTTTCTTTTGGGTTCTGATTATCTCTCCTGAGGTATCTCCCATTGTTACCCACCTCATCACATTCTGGATAATGCCATGAGACTGCTTTCGGGTTATAGGAAGGAACCGCTCTTCCTTCCAAGTATGCCAATGGTTCTTGAAGCTGAGGGGTCATTACTGGAGCAGTTTGTGGTAAACTCAGTGATATCTCTTGAGGTGCCACCAAGTTCTGATTAGTTGTGGCCATGGATTTTTCCTCTTTCCTTTGATGTGGGGGAGGGATTCTTTGGGTATGTGCCAGTTGGTGAGGCATCAGGAATTGCGGGGCGTGAACTGAGGGTGCCCCTTGCAAGGTTAGCAAGGTTAGGTCAGGGAGACCTATCGGGAGGATGACAGGTTCAGAATTCAACCTTTTTGGATATCCGAGGATGGGGTTGAATGTGCCCCTTGGAGGGCGAGGTTCGAGGGTATGACTGTTGGGTGCTACTTCCAAAGTCACGAGAGACCGAAGTCTTGCGCCGCTTCAAGAAATATGAGAGGTTGAGTAGCCGGTGTCGCTTCAAGAGGACACACCGTGGCCCTGTGCGATGGTGCTTCTTTGGTGTCCCCATGTCCGATTGGTCGTGTCGGGCATGATTGCTTGGATGGAATGATGTGGATAAGCATGTGTGGGTTGACCTCCTTCAATGTGATTGACGGTAGAGGTCTTTGGATGTCTTTGGGTCCTGCACCGGTGCGAGGGCGGGGGATTTTGGAGAATATTGGCTTGAAGCGTATTCTTTGGCTGTGGGGTGATCGCAATCTTCGGCTTTCGATCAAATCTTGGACCGCATGTTTCAAAGCGGCAAAGCGGTCCGTTAGATGACCAGGAGCCTGATGATATGCACAGTACTGATTTTCATTGTAACCAGAAGGCAAGGGATTCGGTGGAAGTCGAGGCTGGAGGGGTGTTAATAGTTGCTTTTGCATGAGCATTGTTAGCACTTGACTGTATGATTGCGCCAACGAAGTGAACTTCCTCCCTAACATTCCTTGCTTGTATGGTCCTTGCGTATTTCCCTAGGCTGTTGTGATGACTGTGCCTGATATCCTTGTTGGGTTTGCTGGGGTTGGTATTGCCTATTTTGTTGTGGCTGGTACTATCTGTCCTGCCGTGGCTCTAGTGGTGGAGCATACTGGTTGCCTTGAGTGTTAGCGATGATGTTGTTAACTTCAAGTAGACTTGCATGGGAGCAATAATGTGCATTTCCATTCCCGTGTCCAACGGTTTCCCTCGACTTTGTTTCTTTTGATTGAGGGGGTCTGATGTGGCCATGGGGAAATGGTTCCAGCTCTGATCCCAGCTTCTACTTGTTCTCCGGCTCGGATGAGTTGGGAGAAGTTTACGTACGGATACGAGATCAGATATCCTGAAATGCTGGGATGTGCTGAATGTACAATCATGGATATTTGCTCCTCGTCATCGATGGGGTTTCTCATTCGAGCTGCCATAGCTCGCCATCGTCCTACGTATGCTGATAAAGATTCATCACTTTTTTGCCTCAGTGCAGCCAAGTCGGCTCTCCTTGGAGCCATGTTCAGGTTGTATGAGAACCTGTCAATGAATGCTTGGGAAAGTTTTTCCCAGGTTCTGATTTGGTGGCTATCTAGTGAGGTGTACCAATCCAGAGCATCACCCTTTAAGGATTTCTGAAAAAGTCTTATTAAAGCCCCATCATTCCCTGCTATCGCATTGAGCTCCCCACAAAAGGCTTTTAGATGTGCTGTGGGGCACCCACTACCGTCATACCTTTTGAACTTTGGTATCTCAAAATTTGGAGGTACCCGAGCGTCTGGGAAGGGACAGAGGTCCCTGAACTTAGTGGATGGATGATCTACTCCTTGTTGTCTTTGAAGCTGACTTTGCATCATTTGTAGTTGCTCTCGTAACTCCTCGATCTCTGACTTACTTTGTTGCGGATATCTTGCCCCTTGCTGTAGGGCTTGTGCTGCTTCTTCTTCATATGGATCCAGGATGGGGGTTTGATGGAAAGAAGGCGGACTTCCGATGGCGGGAGGTAGCTGGAATTGAACACCACTCCCTTTCAGAGGAGGGTGGGATGTTTGGAAATGGCTCACCGGGGTATCGCCAACCCGGACGTTACTCCCGTTAGGGGAGTGAGTGGACTCGAAACCGGCCCCCTTCATGGGCATCCGCCAATTCTTGCCTCGTGATTTGCATGTCTTTGTGACCGGATTGTTGTGATGTGTTGAGTAGAGATGTGGGGGGTTGCTCCCAATTGCTTCTTGTTGTTGATCTTGTCTTGATTCTTCGGGGAGGGAGCACAGGATTTGTTGGAGGAATGAGAGAGAAGGCAAAAGGAGTTTGAGGGAGTGAGCTGTTCTGCACACTAGGCTGGGTCATCTGTGTATTCGGTGTGGCACTTGGCACTAGGCGAAGCAGTAGCTCTTGCATTGTTCGAAGTAGTAGCTCTTGTGTGGTGACATTGGCTAGCAACTCTGTCGGAGCTATTGGTAAGGGTACGGGTGTAGGTATGGGTGTGGGCGCGGGTGCGGGTGCAGGTGCGGATATTTCAGGAGTTGGTTGGGGTGCCGGCTCTTCTTCATGGGTTGCTTGAGAAGTCATGGCTGCACGGGATCGAGTGGTCATGGTTCGGATCTTTACCTAAGTAAGTGTAAGCCAAAGAGATTTTTTTTTTGTATGAATGTGCTGATGAATGTCCCTTGAGATTAGTATACCACACGTTGTCGAGTCGGGTCTCAGCTAGTGCATTCTAGACTCGTCCCCAGCGGAGTCGCCATTCTGTAGACACTGAAAAATCGGGCGTCCACTTTGTTGTGAAAAATGTCTTATTGTGGTGGTCCTGGGGGTGATTAAGCTGATTTGTGATTGTTGGAGTCGCCACTAGCCGAATAATCTCGAGAATCCCGCGGTCGGCTAGAACCACGGAATACGTAAGGTTGGAGAAATCCGAAGATCCTCCGACCTTAGATTGACTCTGGTCTATGATCCAGGGATTAGGGTAAGGGACCTCGGTTACAAAGAGGGAAGGTGTTAGGCACCCTCTCTGCCGTACAAAATGTACGGTCTCGACTTAGTGTGGTAAAATAATCTCAAGGGATGATGATGATGCTGCGGTCATGAGGGGACTAGTCACACGTGGATTTCTGATGTAGCAAGATCCAAGTATTTCGGCAGGTTACAGAGCATACGTCCGATAATGTGTCTAGAGGGCGGATGCGATGATGCTTTATGCAAAGAGACTAGAAAAGTGGACTAGATCACTAGGAATTTCTGATGTGACAGGATCCGATGTACGGCAAGTCACAGAGCATACGTCCACTAGAGATATAGAGAAGCAAGGGGGTTGAGAAGGGAGTAGATGTCATGATGAATGCTTGTAGGATGATGGATCTTTGGCTTGATTCTTGAGCAGGCTAAAACATGAACTGAACCATGATCATTAAGGGTTGAGGTGAAGGCTAGGAAGTGGCTGAAAATTTGGGAGCTTGAAGGCTTGGGAGCTCCTTCCTTTCCTTCACTCTCCTCCTCTCTCTTTCTCTCTTTTCCTCTCTTTTCCTCTCACTCTTTCTCTCTCATAATCTCCCTCTCTTGGTGGCTCTCCTCCCCCTTGGTCATAATGAATGGGGAGAGGGCTATTTATAGCCCTTTCCAATGGTTGTTTGGTAAGTAGGGGATAAAAGGAGGGCAAATGCTGATGTGGCATATGGTGATTGGTGGAGAGGAGAGAGATGCCACATGGCATGCTCCCATTGGCTAAAAAGGGCTGGTAAAATGGTAAATAGTGACAATGAGGGGGGTAAGTGTATAGGAAAGTTGACTTTGGACGCTGGGACAGCTGTCCCTGCTCAGACAGCACGCGGCGGTGCTCCGAGTACCGCCGGCGGTAGTCCGAGTACCGCCCGGTCTTGGCTGGGTCTGATTCTCGTGTGGCTGGCTCGGCTCAGCACGCTTTTTGAGAGGAAGCGGTAGTTTGACTACCGCCGCCGCGGTAGTCAAACTACCACTTCGGTACAGTTTCCCTCGAAATTTTGTCGGTGGGTCCTTTTTTTGGGTCTTTAGAGTGAAACAAAGTCCGTTTTGGATATTCGGCTTAAAATGACTCGAAATTGGCTCGATTGTTACTTGAAAATGACCCGAGAAATGGATCAGTTTCGGACATGGTTTGGATTGAATGATGACTCATGATGGCTCAGGTTAGGATTAGGGTTAGGTTTAGGATATGATCATGGTTCTCAGATTGTCTTAACTTTCTCAAGATATTTAGCCTGGGTGGGGTGTCTACAACAGGTTAGTGTACTTATGGCCTTGATCGAGCGACGATAGCCGTTGAATTAAAACGAATCCTCCACGGTCGATCCACAAATTCAATCGAATCGAAATCTTAATCTGACGTAGATCCATTGTCAGGGAACTTTCTTTGGACTGTATGTAGGAAATGGGCCTCCAAATGACCTCCGTTGGCCCGAAATAACCACTCTTTGGCTATACCTAAGTATACCATGGCCCTGGGGCCATTACCATCAGTTCTGGGCCTATATAAGGGCCAAAACCCACCCCATTTCTATTCCATACGATTTTCTCCAAACCCTAGGAGAGAGAAGAGATAAAAGGGGAGAAAGGAGTGGAGATCGAAGGGAGATCCTTAGAGTTTGTTGACGTGGTTCCTTCCTGCTACTCCACGCGTTGAATCATCTCTACATCTAGCTACACCGTCGAATCCAACTTCAATTTGGGTAAGAAATCCTAACCCTAATCTTGTTTTAGGAATCCAATAGAGAAATCAGTGAAATAGCTAACCTATTTCATGATTTAGGTAGCCGTTGTGCTGTAGATGGTAACGTAATATATGAATCGAGTTCACAACGAGCATACCGACGAAAGGTATGGACTATAAACGTTTAGGTTATAGTTTTCAAGGCTTTCAATGTCAGTTAATGATTTATGACTGACTTGATTGCTATCACATATGTTCAGATGCGATGTTTTTCGCGTATTACCTATATATATGAACTATGTTGAAATTAATGCATTCCATGTGTTTGTTGAAATGTTCGAATGAAAGTAGAATCATGATTTATGCTTGCCATGTCTATTAACCTAGATTACAGGGTTGTTGTATGTATGAAAATCCCCTTGTGAAAGGATTTGTCATAATATATGCCGTAACTAATTTAGTCTATATATGTAGCAAAGTGTAGTCTAAATATTAGTTGAAATGTTTTGAATGGACTTGAAATAATGATTTGTGCTTGCAATGATTGTTGTTGAGAACTTATAATTGTTGTATGTGTGGCAACTCCCTTGTGAAAGGATTTGCTATAATATATGTTATAATTGATTTATTACATGTATGTTGGTATGTGTAGTCTAAGTGTTTAATAAAATGCTTGAATGAGAAAATACTTGTTGAAATATACTTAAAGGGGGTGTTGAGATGAGATTCTCAATTACCTTATCTATAGCTACAGTTTCCTTCATGTAACCTAGCTTACTACTACATGATTTATGAATAAAATACCTAGGTATGATAACATGTACACTACGTGTTTGTGAAAATGCTCAAATGAGATTTATACTGAAATTAGTTGTCACATGCTGTTTGACTATCACATATGAATGCCTATTGTGTTTGAATATGATTGGGACTACTGCATAGTCCAGGCAATCGGTAATAATTCCTGAATTAGTGGCAAAGTCGTTTCGCCACACAAGACACGTTTAATGAATCCAAGTCGTATGCTGTTTGTCGACAATGGTTAGGCCACGTGGAATGCTTATGCGCTCCATGTGGATTAAGTCAACGTGCGCTCGTACTAGTCGAGCTTGTCAAGTAACTCGATTGGTCTAATGTATGTTCACCATGTATGGATGTCACTACTTAAATCTAAGGTACCAACTTACCAGTGGAAAGCCCGTTTAACCTTGGTACCATGATTCGCTTAGACTCATGAGCCGGGCATGGTGGTATGGGACACCGTGGTCGAGCTGTCGACCGACGCTGGGGCGATGAGCCTCCCCGTAGTGACCAGTGAGCAAACCAAACTCGTGTGCCAAATACGGTGGTATGAGACACTGTATTCGAGTTGTCAGCCTACGATCAGGTGAGGAGCCTCTTGTAGTGACCTCGAGTATACTCTAGGACTACGTTAAGGCGACAAGCCTTTCCGTAGTTACCTCGAGTATAAAATAGGCCTACCTCGATGCAGCCTGGCTGCGGTCCCTAGTCGGGTTGGTGACGAGTCTTCGAAAATAGACTGTCAGTTGGTAGGGCATTGGTAGTATGACCTCAAGTGTGAATTAAGCCTACGCTGAGGTGACGAGCCTCCTGTAATAACCTACATTGTAAACTCGTGAACTTGCCTATCATATGTGATTAACTAGGATTGACGACCCTAGATGGATCATTGTTTAGGTAAATGATATAAAGGGAGGTACTTTAGCTTCTCAAACCTACTGTATAAATAAGTTTAATTAAGAACTTAGCTAATCACGTATATGTATCGCATTTGCATGTGCCTTTGGTATTGGAGTTGAGCACAGATGAAGGGCTGCATGCCGCGATCGTGAGATGATGTCGCAGAGGGAGTGCAGGCGAAGGCATGCATCATTATAGCATATCATCCTTGCATTAACAAGAGTACGTAGGACATAATTATTGTACTGCTTTATCATTACTGCTTGATTGAATAGATAACATGTTAACCTTTGCTTTATAGTTCCACTGAATTAGCTACTCATTCCCACCTGGGATGGTGTTTTAAAACACCACCCAAACTTTAGTTTAGATGTATGTGATGGTGAGGTCTATACAGCAGAGTTGGACTTCATAGGTGAGGAGGAAGGATTCTCCTATGTTCAACTATCGGGCGGATCTATATATGTAGATCTCATACTAATGCGTAGGGACTACTGGGATACTTGTTTAGTTGAACACATTTACTTCCTGCATTTTATATGGTTAGAAATAATACATGTATATATTTAGCCCGGTTCCATACTCATACTCCAAAATTTGTGAAACGTTTTCATAATTAAATGCATATATTTCAGTCTTCCGCTTGCCAAATTATATTAACTTTGGAGTATGATATGTTGTTTTAGTATAATCTCACTCATGCTTAAATGCACTAATATGGACAACATTCAATCATCATTATCTATATTGCATAAGTGATGTGTTGGAACTCGGGAGTAGAGCTTTGCTCGACCCCCGATTTTTAGGGCGTTACATTCACCTACGACCGGAAGAACCCCTCTCAACCGATTGGGTAGGTAAATCCCTCATCTCTTGGAAACTCCTTTCGTTGAGAAAAGATTTTCATGAAATTCTAACATGCAAATGCATTGCCTCAGGATTTCGACCGATCGACACCGAGTTCGGCGCTTCTAGGTCATTTTCCAAGATCTCAATGATCCATAGGTACGGACTATTATTATTAGGTGGCCTAGCACCAATTTTAGTATGAATCTAATGATTATGATTGCTTGGATGACGTATTTGAAGAATCTAAAGAAAACCTAAGCTAGACCTTACGTTTTAGATCCTCTCCAAATCATTGTGGAATGATTATGAAATGTTTGATGTTCTAAACATGATTGGGTGTGAATTGATGATTAGTTATATATTCCTTACTCGATTCTTACATGATGTTTTTTCATAACATGTTTGATGTGCTAACCCTTATGTATTTTTTGTATTAGGAAATATATGAAATGCTTGGCTTCCTCGCTAACCCACACGACACACATGCACTGTTATTTCATAATATTACTAGCATTTGCATTGTAGAAAATTTTGAATTTTTGTATTGAGAAATATGAATGCATAATATTGCTTGTGTTAATGGATAATCTTGATTGTTGAAATGTTATTGAACACCATCAAAACCCTTGGGTTGGTCATGAATCTGAGGAGAGAGACGGTGGTCTCATTGGTAGGACTATCCTGAGGCTAAACCCGTGAATTTGGGCGGGTGTGTATGGACGACAGTAGTTGGACTACATGGTCGCTTGTACCTGATGTCATCTGTCACGCACTCGCCTGGACTCGCACGGTCTAGTTCACTTACTGACCAACCATGTTTGTTAACCCTGTCTGCTCACACCTGCATGGAACCTGGAACATTCTTCAACCGTTGAAGTCCATTGATAACCAATTTAAACCGATCCATTGACTTGTGAGCCGGGCATGGTGGAATGGGACACTGTATCCGAGCTGTCGGCCTACATTGGGGTGACGAGTCTCCCCGTAGTGACCACGAGCGATCCCTCTCCTTAGCAATCCCTATGTGCTTGAAGTCGGGGATGGGGAACCCGATAGATTAAGGATCGCGGGGTCATGACCTCGCCCTCGCAACTAGTTGAGGGGCCTTGGCTTCGCAACTAGTTGAGGGCATTGATACGTGGGGTGTATCAGTTTCTCCAACTTGCTGGATGAATGGAATTAATTAAGAACTCGGCTAACATTATCATAATCGCATCGCACTAGTTAGGTTGATGACTCGGCAGTTGAGGTCGTAATGAGGATAGTTGGTCATCCTCGATTGTTAGATGGAGTCGCTCGAGGGAGTGTTGTTGCGAGGGTATGTATCATATCATAATACATGCACATGCATTAATAAGATTAGTTAGGATTTTATGAATGTATTGCCTTTTATTAAATTCATAATATAATTGATGTTCGTGTAACTTAAGACTAATAGCACCCACTGAATTGATCACTCACTCCTACTCTGGCACGGTGTGTTTTAAAACACCAACTAGACTCTCCTGTAGTTACAGGTGACGCAGAGTACGAGGAGCCTGACGGCGCGAGTCTTGATGAGGAGGACAAACTGTCTTACTTTCAGCTGATGGGCGGTTCTCCATCGGCCTAGTAGACGGATCTTGGATTGCTGGGTGTTGGATTTAGCTCATCATTCTTTTTGATATATTTATGTGATTTTGTTGGACAACGCCTTGTGCGACCCATTCATATTATTTTGGACTTGTATATATTTAATCTCTTTCATTTCAGTAGATTAATTATGGTTGTACTTCATGTTTCAAGTAATTCCATACTACGCATCTAAACCTGATTAAACGCAAATTAGTAAAAATCGGTTATAAGTGATACCCGGAAACTTGAGAGTCGAGTGTATGTACGATCCCTAATTTTCAGGGCGTTACAGAAGGTGTTTGATAAAATACCCGTGAAACCATTGCTGCTGTTTTACATACAAGTGGAAATTTGAAGGTGTTGTACAGGTGTTTGTGAAAATACTGCACAGGCGAACTCGGCTCGAACGGGCCCGAGCTGCTGACCGAACCGAGCCGAGCTGGCCAATTAGGCTCGAGGTTCAACTCGATGTACACCCCTACCCAACATTCCTAATGACCAAACTCTGTGGGGCCCACTGTAAGGCACGTGTCATACACGCCGACCATCCATTTTGCCAGCTCATTTTCGGGCATGAGACAGAATATAAACCATATCCAAAGTTCAGGAGTAGCACACCACATGAAACAATGGAATTGGATGCCTACCATTAAAAACCTCACAGGGTCAGGAAGCTCTAGTTCAAGCTAATATTTATGTTTTCCCTTTCATCCAGGTCCGTCGGACCTTATGAATAGGTTGGATGACAAATAAACATCATGGTGGGCCTAAGAAGGTATAAACGTATGGATGTCGTGGACGAAAATCATACATCACGGTGGGCCCCATGGAGTTTTGTCACTATGATATGCCTGGTTACCAGGCATTAATGGGCTTCCTCTCTCTCAATCTAGACCATCCATTCAGTATCAATTAATCCGTATTCTCTCTCCCAATCCGGACCATCCATTCAGCATCTATCAATCTCCACACACACACTCTCTCTGTTCCAACAGTAATAATTACGCGGGAACGACACGTCCACTTCATCTACTACCTTACGAGTCCTTGAGCTCCCAATACCTCTGTCGGGACTCAGGATCCCAGGATGTGTCGCCCCAATGGGGCCCACTTACTGAGATGGCCCCATGATTTGAACTGTCCATATTCTCTCTACTTCCAAAAATACGCTATCTTACCAAAACCATGTCTCAATGATGATCATGACCTTCGATTTTTGAAGTTGAATGTGAGCCACTGATATTTCTTTTTCAAATTTCTGAGTTCCTGTACTTATAATAATTTGTTTTTGCGTTCTGTGAGGATGGAAACAATAAATTGAACGGTTCTGATTGTTGGACCATCTCAGCATGACGGCCCCAGTGAGGCGACACATATTGGGACTGATTCTACTCATAGATAGATCTACTCAGATAACGATTGAGTTCATGCCCCAAAAGATCCAAATCATGCCACAAAAGATCCAAACCATTCATTTGATAGATCAGATGGTAAATGGATCATGGTCCCAAAGTCACACTGTTTGGAGAGTACTAGCCCTTAAATCAGAAGCATAGAAAATGACACAAAAAGTGGGGAAAAGGTCCACTTGCTGAGATGTTAGGATACTCCAATCACAGAAAAAACTTCCATCTGTGGCAAATCAACGGTGGATCCTGCATGATGCCTGGTTTAGATCGTTGAACACATTGGTCCAATGAGTAAGGTTTGGTCCCATGGTCCGGCATCCATGCACGGCCTATCCTTGGTGGGGCCCACCTCATTAAGTGGGTCTTGTACAGGTAGAAAGATAGGAACAAATAGTCTCGTGGTCCATATTCCAAAAATAAGAGGTTGGAACATAAATCATCCTAGCTGCAGGACTATGATTCCACTTCAGTAGTCCAAGGACTACCTGACTTTTTACCTTTCCCCAAGGATATTGAGTTCTTTTTGTCTGTGTGGCCCACCGGGACCACCAGCACGTGCCATGGAGTCCACATGAAGAGACCATCAGATGATAGAACCGTCCATGTTCTCGGTGCGATTTTGAATGGTCTATGATCCAGTAATCACATTTGAAAGGATGATCCTGACCATTGATTTGTAGTGCTGAATAGGAGCCGTTGGATATTTTACTTTCAATAATCTGAGTCCATCTCTGCATTTCGATGGTCAGATTCATCCGTTAGTGGTAAACTTCTGACTGTGACTCATCAAACATAAGCAAGCAGAAAGCAACGGTACAGATAAATAGACCGTCTATGCATGTGGCTCCCAACTGGACCACCTATGCTGGTAAACCTGAGTAAGAACATAAGCCAAAAGAACTCATTACCATGACGTCCTCTAAACAAGTGTAAGTGACGCAAGCGTGGGGGATCCTGGACGTTCATCTGGTGGGCCCGGTTTAAATGTTGGAAGACCCCAAAAATCAGATCCATTCGGTCATTACTCATTAGGCAGACTTACCCAAAAACCAGCTAATCAGAAAAACAAAAACCATGTCCACACACACACCTGGCCCACCAAACGACGAATCGGCAATCAGTTCGGGCCCACCGAAAACATAGAAGAGGACACAACTGATGAACGGTTTAGATGTCGATCAAGGACAGACAACGTCCCTAAAATCTCCCAACTTTGAAGATCCTAATCACTGTTGGTGTGGATTGTTCTTAACCATCCATTTACGAGCCAATAATCGAAATCAGATCTAAGAGATCCTTTGGGCATGGCCCACCCATGACGGGACCCACAAGCTTCAGTGGTCTACATCACCAAAACTACAGGCCCATGTGTACAAACCGTTGCTCAAAGAGAACTCAACCCCACTAAAAAAAATTGGAAATGAACACATACAGCAGCTGTATCATAAGGTTTGATACAGCTATTGTCCCACACAAGTGTGTCACATATATGTATTTTAGTAAGTTGATTCATTGTACTCAGTTTTCACACTCAAGAAAAATGTGAGGATGGTAAATGAAGTAAGAATAAAATTAATATTTGTACTCTTGTTCTTTCTTTGTTATCATCAAATAAATTTTTTCAAACCAAATATATTTTGTTTCTTGTCAAAACAAATATCATGTTCGTAGGAAAGGTGAGCCAGATCATGATTATAACATGGCATGAATTCAGTAATTGGGTGGGCCACACCAGCACACGTACCCATACCATCATTTGTCCATTGACACCGATATTGTGTCTTTCTTTATGTCTCGATCGACCTCATTTTCGTATCAGGTGGTCATCATGGTGTGGCCCACCTTTTGTACGAACAAGATTCTACATTTGTGACATCCCCATGTGATATTTATGTAGAAGGTCTCAAGTCCAACCGGTTGAGCTGTATAAGTTACAGTCCTCACGGTTCATAACTTACAACCTTTCATGCGTATGTGAAATCCAACCCGTCCAATAGCTTGGATCATCATGAGGAACTCATTGTGCAAAAATCTACCGTATCTACTCATCCAGTGGGCCACACTTGTATTTTTTATTTACCAATGGGTTTACATTGTTTTCATGGTGTGGCCCACTGAATGAGTAGATATGGATGATTTCTGTCTTAGGTGATCATCACGGTGGGGCGGACATACTGGAAGAATTGGATTTCACATGCACTTAACAAGTTGGATGGTCCAACCGATTGGAGCTGAGACCTTTAATTATGGTACAGCCGTTGTACCTGATCATTTCTCTATTGAGAATACATCATTGTAAATTCACTGAGTGACGTGTATCGAAAAATTCAGTTTGTATCGTTTTGCATGGACGAAATGCACGGTCTTGATTTGTCCTGATTTTTATATAGCCATCCCTTTTCTACACCATAGATGGGACGGTAAAAATTGCCTAACAGAAGTAAAGCTTTAGAATCATCAGCAATCAACGATGGGCCCTAACAAATAGATGGATCGGATTTCTAACCAGACCTATTTTTGTGTAAACAATCTTGACCGTCCATATTAAAAACCACTGATCAAATGGTTAATATTCATCGGAATGGCCTTTTTTTTTTTTTTTTTATGGTAACCCATGATGAAATGTTCGTTGGACCTAATGAACGGTCTAGATCAATAATATTTAAATGAATTTCATTACATTCTGCTGCGATGCACCGGTGATAAAAACCAATACAAATGACGCTTTACGATACATTCCGGGTTTGATACAACCATTTGCATGGCATGGGGGGATGAAATGAAGAGGCAGGGGCAATATGGGAAATTCCGAGGGGAAGGGTCATTTTGGGAACAGGACCTGATTACAACAGCAAGTCCCCATCACCTGTCCATCTAGTTGCGTATGATTTTCACGTGAGCTGAAGTCCCAAAATGGTAAAAATGTAAATGGCTGATGAGCCTTTTTACCACACTCCACGAGTGGTCAGAATCTACTTGGAAGTTGGAAGAGATTTTGGATTGAATGGATTGAATGGTCTAGATCCAAAGATAGAGAGAAGGTTAGATTGAACTGATGGTAGATTAACTGGTATAGAATGAATGGTCAAGATTGAGAGAAAGAGAGAAGAGAGAGTTTTGGATTGAATGGATGGTCTAGATTGATTTATAATGAATGGACAGTCAAGATTGAGATAGAGAGATAGTGTTGACTTGAATGGATGGTCTAGATCAATTGATCCGGAGTGGATGGTCAATAATGCGAGAGAGAGAAAAATAGAGAGGTTGGCTTGAATGGATGGTCTAGATTGAGAGAGAGAGAGAGAGAGAGAGAGAGAGAGAGAGAGAGATTTGGATTGAATGGACGGTCTAGATTGATTGATAATAAATGGATGGACAAATTTGAGAAAGAGATAGGGTTGGAGACTGTCTAGATCAGTTGATACTGAATGGATGGTCAGGATTAAGAGAGACAGAGATAGAGGTTGGATTGAATGGATGGTCTGGATTGATTGATATTGACTGGCTGATCAAGATTGAGAGAAGACTATTCACGACAAACCAAATAAAAGGACCACCGATTTACATCCAAACATCAAGAATCTTTGCAGCCTTTTCTTCTATTCTATTTTTTATTTCATTTCACTTTTATTATTTATTGTTTCGTTTTCAATGCAAACTCATGTAATTTTCTCTTACGTCCAAGTAGCCTTCTTTCATTTAATTACTTTTCTTCTCAAAATTTTAACCAGAGATGAGAAAGGAAAACACCTTTATAACCGTACACGTGGCACACATCTATGAGATCTCGACCATTGGTTGGGAATTTTTACATCTGCCCATCTGTATGCATCAAAAGCTCTCCCATAGCCCACTGTGGGACTGGAATATTCTATTGCATGTCAACACATGATTTATGATCCGTCAAGCCACAATATTTTATATATAAATCCACTCCGTCCATCAGGTAAGAACCATTATTTGAACCGTCCATACAACATATCAGCCTGATAAGAAGCTATAGTGGGCCACAACTACTGAAAAATGTAAAAATACTCCTAAAACCTCTAAGTTCATACGGTGTGGCGAGCCTAATATTTGGATCCGGATGAATTTTGTATTTTCACTTCATCCTGGTGCTGATTAACGGGTTTGATGAAAAATGCATACAAACCTATGGTTGGTATCCCATTCCCATTATTCCCTGTGGTGTGGCCCACCTGATATGTATATTTATCCTATCTTTTTTTCTATCAGGCCCTAGAATCAAAGAAGAATCAGATAGACGGTGTGGATTTCACATATACAACAATGCGGGCCCCACAGGCTTGGCTGTTTTACGCGCTGTCTAAATCAATACATCAGGTACGGAAAGCATTCCGGTCCCCCATTGGGTGGATAGGATCATATGAACCGGTTCGATTTGTACGGCCCACAATAGTAATATCCAGAAGATGAACGGTCCGGATCCTGTACACGTGACCTTCAGCGGATAGATCAAGCACTGCAAAGGACAAAATCTGCTAACATGGGCCGATCACGAGAGCCAGCCTATCTAAGACGTTGACTGCATGGGATGTTCATCATTTCAGCAACCGGACCACATGGGCCGCTTTCAATAATCATACTTTTGAGGCATGTATGCATGTATCTGATAATGCACCTTAAACTGTCTGCATGCAAGCACACGTGCCAATATAGCACACGTATGTAGAATACAAATTGTACATTTGGTGGGCCTCACTGTTTCAATCTTAGGTTAGGAGATTTAAGCAGTGTGGCCCATCTGATGGGAAATATTGGGACATGTAGTTGGGTGTGGATGTAGAAGGTTAATAATTCTGGCCGTCCAATAGATGGACCAGATCTTAGATGGGTCTGATGAGATTTTCAAAACCATCAACATTCTCTCAGTATCGTTCGTTGGATAGGAACGGTATGCCAAAAAGTTGAATTCATCAAGCAATCAGTGCCATTCGTGCAACTCCATCTTTATGTTATTATTCATTTAAAAGCGGCCCATTTATTGGACGGTCTTGAACATTCCTCCGTTCAACAGTATTTTGCATGGTATGTACGTTGATGATTCTGTTTTGTTTTGTTTTTTTTTTTTTTTTAATCAGTCCACTCGCGTGTATAATTCAGGTCATGTCCACGACACCATCTGTGCCAGCGTGGTACGAGATCCAACCGTCCATCACTGGTCCAAGTAAGTTTACATCCTGGCCCAAGAATAAAGGAGGTGCATAAGTCAGCTGGGCCACGTTTTATGAAATACATCAAGTTTTCTAGGCCGCCCATATATATATATACACACACACACTGACGGTGGACCATCCTGATTTTTGGCAGAGAGAACCTAAGCGGTTGGACTCACTTGATGGACGGCTTGGATGTTGCACCTTTTTCCAGGATGGTACGTGTGGTGGCATGTAGGTGGGATGCCTTGTGCACCTTTATGAGCAATAGTTGCAAATTCCAGTAGTGGGAGCTTTGCTAAGCCTACACGCGTGTGCAGTAAAGCTCAAGTACACGCCGCACAAGTGCTATCATGGCATAATAGGTTCTAGATCCACTCCATCTATCGGAACAGAACCACCAAGTTGATGCTCTAACGAAAGAATCAGTTGATATATTAGTAAGGTGGACCACAGTTTTAAAAGTAAATGTACGGCTCTGAAAACTTAGATGAAGTTTTCTAATCCATTAACCTGTTTCCAATCCTGGTGCCCACACGCTTAGTGGACCAGATTTAATTTTTGGAAAAAAATTCACAAGAAAGGACTAACCTGATGGATGGATTAGATCTTGCACGTATGTGCCATTCTATCATATATGCAGCGTATACACGAGCTTTGTTGCACACACGTGTGCACTTAGAAAAGCTTAGGACCGTCAATGGGCTTGGTTGACCCGATGGGCCCCGAATTGAACCGGGTTTGGGCTTAAATCACGAGCCCCATTGTAAAATGGGCTGGGCTCTGGTTTAACACCCCAAAGGCCCGTCCCGACCCAATCGAAACCTTCGGGTTCGAGCACGGGCTCGGACTCGGGCCGAGCCTACCAAAAGCATTCCAACTGAACTCGGGCTGAACAATTTTGGCCCGTCACGGGCTCGGAATGAGCCTGGAATTAAGTAGAAAAGCTCCTTCTAAAGGCCGTCCAATTAGTTATCTATGTGGCGAGGATTATCTTAGACTGGAATCAAAGTGACCCACTTATCAGGTGAACTACACCATAGAAAACAATGTATAGCCGCTGATAAATAACAGAACACAAGTGTGGTCCATTCGATTATTGGGTCAGGATGATTTTTTCATAAGTTCATCCGAATGGAGGGGCCAACTTGATGAGCGGATTGGATTTCGAACACCCTAGACAGGATGGAACTTATCTGAACGTGCAACTGATTGTACTTGAAACAAACCATACACACACGTGCCAATGTGAGACGTCTGTGGGAGCAATCAGGACCATTCATCTGGTCCACCGCCCAAAATTTGTGCCACTCACTTCAACATGTGAACCAAACCGCTAAGAAAAATGCACCAGCGGTCCATATTCCTTGTACACGTGTGGCCCATCAATGGCCCGATCAACGGCAACATCAGTGACCCACATCACACACACGCTGGCAGATCTCACGTGTGGCATGTGTAAAAACCATGATTCCCAAACTTAGCTACTTTAGGGTCCCTTTCCATGTATGGAAAGTCGTGTATAGGGACCTTTCCCGGGTATGAATGCGAGGGCATCTTGATGAACGTGTGTCAGGAGACCTTGCTAGGAAAAGGAGGAATCAAGGGCTTGGATTGAAGAAGGAGCCAACAGCGACGTGTTATGGGAGAAGGAGAGTACCTGTTTGTCTGAGCTGGGGGTGGGCCAGGGGCAGGTAAAGGACCCGGTCAGGTCCGGCAGGGGACGGGGCGGGCAGGCATTAGTGACAAATCTCCTTCTCGCCAATTTCTCCGCCTGGATGTTTCTCGGGAGATTTTCATTTTTGTTTTTACCTCGCTATATTCTCGATAAAATCTTCCTAAAATTAAAATATAAAAAATATTTTATTATAAATGAATAAATGGTTTTTTATATTGTAATCCACTTTTTACTAAATAATGTTTGGATTATTAGAAATGACAAAGCGGTGCTTTTTGAAGAGTAAAATTATAAAAACGTCCTCACCCAACTACTTCAAAAATTACTAAAAATCGAGACCTGTGAAGTTCATATACGTGTGTAACATCCAAACCGTCCAACATATGCACTACACTGTTGATGGCACAAACGAGAAAATTACAATGATCAAATCATCATATGGGCTACACTTGAATTTAGATGTTTAGAGTGGTGTATATTAGTTTTTATATATTAGCCCATCTTATGATTATATCCATCATATTTTTCAATTTGCCAATTATCACGGTGGTTTTCATCTATTGGACAGATTGGATTTAAGACACATACCATCTGGGCTCCATAATTCCAAATTCTTCAACTTTGTGAAGAAAAAAAATAATAATAATGGTGATAACAAATTAGCTCATTCAGAGGATTAGGATAATTATCTAATTAGTGTGATTTTTGCATTGTTTGAATTATTTTTAATGTTATCAAAATATTTTTGATATTATCAGTATCTTTATCTTAGTGACACCGATAACACTGAGAGTGATATCGATAACACTGGTAATACTAGAAATTCCAAGCATTTAACAATATATTGTTAAGTACAGCAAATGAATCAATATTATCAATATTTTCAATTGCGTAAATTTCAGGTGTTGCTTTTATCGTTAATGTATTAACAATATTTTTAACTGTGTAAATTTTAGTTGACACTTATATCACAAGTGAATCAGCGATATTTCAATAATATCATTAATAAATAGATACCACATAAACTTTATTATTAAAAAAATCTATTTCAAAATTTTGTATGAGCACATTGTTGTATATAGTTTTTGATTTGTTGTTGCTAATATTGATAATATTTCAATATTATCAATATTACAACATGTCCAATATCAAGATCAATCTTTTGTTTCTTTTTCTGTTGATGGTGATCTCTTTACAAAATATTATGCGTTTTTGAAATTTTGTAATATTGAGAAATATTTGGATGGAAGGTTGGATGGGCGATTGTATGGTATAATAGGATGGATGAAATGGATAGACAGATTTTTATGACGACACTTGCTTTTAAACCCTCGTTAAAACGAAGGATTCTTGCACCATAGCTTGTTGTAATGAAACTTATGAAGCTTCTAAACTGGAGCGTTGCTTCGGTGGATACTTGAATATGGGCTTATTGGTATATATGTGCCTTACATCTACATCATTTATCTGTTTTGACAGCTTATTTCAGGGCATTTAAAAATAAGAAGAAAAAAAGTGTATCCAAATCTTACATGGACCGCATTATCGGAAACAGTGATAATTGAATAGCCACCGTTAAAAACTTTTTACTGGCCACTAAATGTTTATTTATCATCTAATCTATTAATAAGGTCAAAAGGCCAGGATAAAGGGACCATACAAATATCAGCTAGATCCAAAACTTTTGATACAGAGTATCCCAAATGTCATTCAAAAGGTTCGTATGCTTTGCCGGCCAAGGTAGAAAAAATAAAAATATCTCAATACTTTCTAGCGTCTTAGGAGCTTTTGGTGATATTATTGTGAGATTTCCAAAATCTCGGCGATATTTGTGATAACATGAGCCGAGTTAGGTCAACCTGCCCGATGCTGCTGCTCGTCGGCTTTTGTTATAGAATTTACAAAAGAACGCAGGCCCAAGGATTCTACTGGTTTGACCCTGCCCTGGAAGACCGTGATTCCTGCCCGCGTGCGCACCCATTCCCCATGCCACTACAATATAAAAATTCATTTTTTTTTATATAAGGGAAATGTTCCAGTGCTCCCACAGCCCTTGGACAGTACAATCGCTCGATCTGAACCGTCTATTAAGTCCACAACACATTTCATGGACTACGATGCAGATATCGCGGGATGATCCAGTCCGTCCTTGATTTTGGCCTTATTTTCTTAGCCATCCTTTTTCCAAGCCGTGGATGGGATGGTTATGATTATTTAACGGAAGTGATTGTTTAAAATCATGATTGGACGTAGTTTTGTGTAAACAATCTTGACCTTTCATATTAAAGATTATTGATCAAATGGTTAATGTTTATCAGTTTTGTGTGAAACCTGCATGATAGCCATTGAAATTTTCTTTGCATATAATGAACGGTTTGGATCTATCTATTAGACTATCTAACTGTCCCAATACAACCAGGAACACTATAACTTCAAGCGCTCCGGGAGCATTGGAGCATTTATCTATATTATTCAAATAAAAAGAGAAAATACTTTATACTCTGACAGACTGTAAGATGATACTCATGCACTAAGAAATTACTTAGCAATGTGATACGTGGCATAAAAGTGATTCAAACTAAGCATACAAATTTTATGGACCAGTTATGATGTATTACAGAAATATATTTATGCTTACTCCATTATCTGACTTTCAGATTTGTGGACATTATTGGACGGTTGAAAATGAAATTCGTCTAATGGCCTAATTATGAAAAGAAAAGTGTGTGGTTAGGATTGTTCACCAATCTAATTTTTTTTACTGTAACTTAGTAAGATTCCACAATTTAGTCGGTTCAATTTGAGTTAGTGTACTCCATGTGTATCAGGTATCATATGCAGCCAGAGTATCAGGTGTCAGTGCATGTGTACGCATCTTGGCACAATTTACACGCGTTTTAAATTTTGAGTATCTGAGAAGTGGTGCCTACTGTTCGATGATCTAGACCATTGGTCTCTTGTCACACCGTAGATTAGACTGTGTAAAAAAAATCATTGATGTGGAAATTTTGACATTTTGATTTGTGGCCCACGGATAGACGGCTATGAAATAAGGTATAGCAGCGGTCCAAATATAAGTGAAGGTCCTAATATTTGTAGCTGAGATCTTCTAATCTGGAGAATTTTTAAGGGCTTATCCATCCAATAATGGACTCAACTGAACAACGGTCTAGATTACGTGACCATGGGCTATAAATACGTGTACACTAAGGAAGATTCGGGCTACGGATCACATAATCCTTATAAAAAGCTATTGCTATTAACGGGCCGGGCTTGGGGTTGGCCCTAGCCCGGATTTTGAACTGTGTCGGGCGGGGCTGTCTGGCCAGCCATATTCAAAATTCTGATTTTACAGCCCGAGCCCAACCCATTGACAGCCCTATCAAAAACCCATAATAAATAAATCAAAATTTCAATAAAAAATGGATTTCTAAAATGTAAAAGACCTTAGTACCCTTCTTTAAGTGTGTAGAAATTATAGAATGAGTAATATGACTGCCTGATGGTCACGGATTCCAAGCTTCCTTCGGCTGCCGTGGGATTTGATTGGACCGTAGGCTGCTATATTAAGAGAGATGGAGTTTACTTGGTTTTTAACGAGGCATACTAAATAAGCTGTGGAGCCCACATGACGTATGTGTCTTATCCATGCTGTTATATTTTGACACCCACCCCCGGCTCATTTTAGGACATGAGCCCTAAATTGAAGCATAACCAAAACTCAAGTGGACCACACCATAGAAAACGGTAGCATTTGAATGTTGTCATTGAAAACTTATTGAGGCCACGCAAGTATTGAATCAAGCTATTATTTTGTTTTGCTCTCACCTGGTCCGTGTGGTCTTATGAACAGGTTGGATAACAAATAAGCATCATTATAAGCCATAGAAAAGTTTCAACTGTGGCTATTATTGTCACCACCATTTCCTATGGTGTGGTCTACCTAAGCGATCCTATGGTATGGTCCACCTAAGCTTTCTATATGCTTCAATTTTGAGCTCATGCCCTAAAATGAGTTGGTAAAATGATAACCAGCCTAGATAAGACACATACACTAATGCTATCACATACTTTCTTCAGTACACTTAATCATAACATATTGAATTGCTTAGTACCTAATCCCATCTCCGTCAGGGATGAGACTTTCTATCCAATTAAATCCTACCATAAGGGGCTGAGGTAGCTAGTGGTCCTGGCAGGGGTAGTTCCCAATCTAGCTATCTTTCCAACGAAAAAAAGTTCAATTCCTTTCTTAGGCTAGACAAAATGTTAGTTTTGCATTACTTAAAGGGCAATGATTTATACACTAAGTGCATTGAAATCTTACCATGCACATGGTTGCATTTGGCCTTATTGTCATTTGCATCACATATATGAACCGTACATTAGGTCTGATATCGATCTTTTTCATCTTAGGCAAAAGTCACACCAATTGGATGGCCTCATGCACAAACATCTAAACCAATCTTGTACCTTGATTTTCGCATGCCATGATTGAATGGTTTGGATCATCCAATCAATATGCATGATTTGTTCATGATGGCCTAACAAATGAACGGTCCAATATACAACCACTCGCTAGTTTTCCTTAACTTTCATAGCCATTAATTGGATGGCTAGGATTGGTTGGTTGATGTGATTTTATAAATATGATGGCTCAGCTAATTTGTGTCAACCATTCATTTCATCGTCGTTAATTGGACGGTTAGGATTGATTGATCAATGTGATTTTTTGGATATCCTCCATCCATTTTAGGACCCACAGTTTGGACGGTTTATCTATACATCTGTGCTACATGTGATGAGGACGAGGCATCATCTTATCTTCTATTAATTAAGGTTGTATGAGATACTTTTCTGCTGGCCCACCCTATCAAAGGTCATACCTGGGTCATTCACATCCATCCCATCTTTTCCACAAACATGTCATGCCAGTGGAGAAATCTCAACCGTGCAAAAGATGGGCTGCAAATCAGGCTCATCTTCGAGTCAGATGATCAGCTCTCCATCCCTCTCAAATGGGTGGCCCATATTACATGTGGACTAGATACAATTGGTTATTTGGATGTGTGACACCATCCTGTCAACGATCTTGACCGTCCATTCATCATAACGCTCTATTGGTGGGCCACCATGCAAAGATCATACCGGTCAGATCCAATGATTAAGATCCAGCTCCGCTACAATTAGGGGTGCACACAGTTCGGTTCGGTCCGGTTTTGGGGTGAAACCGGAACCAAACCGTTCCTTATGGTTCCAGGATTTTTGGAACCGGAACCGGACCGTTAGCACCCTATAACTGAACTGGAACCGGTTCGTGAAAACTGGTTTGGTTCCGGATTAGTTATACGGTTTTGGGCTTTTTATAATCCGGTCCAATTGCATGTTCTATTTTATAATTTAGCCCATGTCCATTCTTATTGTAATCCACTTGATGAATGGTTTAAATGTTGTATATGGTATGAAAAAATACATTTATAAAAACAAGCAAAGGGTGCATTGTAAACCATAAATCACGAGTCAAATACAATTAAATTATATTGTAAACTCACGGTTCTAGGTTTGGTTCCACGGATCGGATCCACGGTTCGGATCGGTTCTATATACTCCAAAATCGGAATTGAACTGAACTAAACGATTCTTTAATTTTTGAAACTGGAACCAGAACCGAAACCGGTACACTCTAGAACTGGACCAAACCGGACCGTTTGATCGAACCGGTTCCACGTTCTACCGGTTCGTTGTGCACCCCTGGCTACAATGGCAATTTCGTTATTTGCATGACGCGAGGGGTTCTGGAAAGAAGGAAAGCTGGTATATTTTCCTACCTTACACGAAAAGCCGTCCCAGCAGAAACACACGCATGCATGCCGCACGTGCTTTCACGTGCACGTGGGCCAGCAATCTTCATAAATGTGGTCACTAAAATAATCTTATCCAGTTAATAACGTTCTCCAGCCGTTGATATGATTGGCTTCATTCCTTTCATATAGGAAGATCTTAGCCCTTAAATCCGCTGAAGTGGACCATCGCTGTATCTATTATTAACCGTCCGTTTGTAGACCAATGGTTGAAGGGTGAGGATCCTATAAACTAGGAGGGCCGGTTTTCAGGAAAACCCCATCCATGGTAGGGCCCACCAGATAAACGGTTCACTTTGATCACCAGCAACATTTATGCAATGATCCTAATAAACGGTCTAGATCACCGTACACCTTTCACCACCATAACGTGTCGCATGTCCAATTAACCTAATCTGACTATCTCAGCCGTTGATAACGGATCCCGAAACGGATATTAATAACAGTCCAACTTTTGAAGAGGTTAAAAGTTGCAGCATTTTGACGGTTTCGATCTGTCTAATCCCAGAAAGTTCTTAAGCTACGGTCAGTAACCACACGAGCGGTCCCGGGTTCCTAATTCACAGGCACTTTGAGGCAGCCACGTGGACGGCTACCTTGAGGTGAGGAAATAGAAAAGCGAGAAAATATATAAAAAAGGGCGGTTATTTGATACTCTGCCGGAATGTGAAAGTTGATATGCGTGCACTTAAATCATATATGTGCCAAGCATTGCCGAAAATCCAACCGTACAAATTGTGGGAATCAATATAAAAGTAGTTTCAAACAACAAAAATCAGAATGGTTGAATGATCTTCACCTTTGATTCAAATAAAATCAATTCCTGAATCAGGACCATCAGAAATATTCAATTTCAGCCGTTAATTAAAAATCGAGCAATTGGGAGGCTAAATAATCAATGCAGTGTAATATTTGGTTGAAGATGCAGGTAAGTTGAGTTGGGAAGTTTGGAGTTGAAATTAAGTGTATGAGGTGAACGATTTTATTAGTGACTGTGTATGAACCGGTACGGTGTGGGAGAGTATAAAAGAGAAAGAGAAGTGGAAGGAAGGGATGGTAGGGCGTATGGGGAGAGAAAGTGGGACGGGCAGGACCGGCGGGGAAGTCGGCTGACCGCTGGGGCTTACGTCAGGGGGGTCGGTTACATTCCTTCTGGGGTGGGAGCAATTGCTGTCAGAGGCACCCAACCCGGGCAGGCCCACTTCCTCTGCCCCAATCTCGCCTGCCCCTTCCCCTTCGCCTTCATAAGCAGGGGCAGGCCCAGCTCTCTCTCTTGCTTCTTTCTCCTCATTCCTCTCTCTCTCTCCCTCTATCTTCTATCTACAAGAAGTATACGTGTATAAGAAAATAGGGAATTCCTCTCTCTCTCTCTCTCTCTCTCTCCCTCTCTCCCTCTCAGAAGTACAAGTGTATAACAAGGTAGGGAATTCACAACGCAGGGCATCTCTCTCTCCATCTCTATCTATCTACTAAAGTATAAGTGTATAGCAAAGTAGGGAAGTATAAGTGTATAACAACGTAGGGCATCTCTCTCTCTCTCTCTCTCTCTCTCTCTCTCTCTCTCTCTCTCTCTCTCTCCCTCCCTCCCCTTCTCTATCTCTATCTATCTACTAAAGTATAAGTGTACAGAAAAGTAGGGTATTACTCTCTCTCTCTCTCTCTCTCTCTCTCTCCCCTTCTCTATCTCTATCTACTAAAGTATAAGTGTATAGAAAAGTAGGGTATTACTCTCTCTCTCTCTCTCTCTCTCTCTGTCTCTCTCTCTCTCTCTCTCTCTCTCTCTCTACTAAAGTATAAGTATATAGCAAAGTAGGGTATTACTCTCTCTCTCTCTCTCTCTCTCTCTCTCGCTCTCTCTCTCTCTCCTCTGACGATATACTGTAATCGGTCTTCTTTATGTACAGTTCTTTAAGCAAGATTTCCTGTAGAAAGACATGATACCTGCATTTCTCCACTTACCATTTCTATTCTTCTTCCTTTTGTCTTCTTTACATCATTGAATCTTCTTCATAGAAATATAAAATCTAGAAAGTAGCTTTCTCTCACATTGAATTGGTAGATTACAAACTACTTTATATAATTCTCTAACTTCTCTTCACAAATTAATCTCCCTTTTGCAGGCTACAATGTATAGCTTCATCACCACTCTCTCCATCTCCACCATTCCAAGAATTGGAATCTTCGGCCGTGACAGAATATTCGTTGATGGAATCATCATCACCATGGATTTGAACATTGCTCTTGAAAACAACTCAAAAACAAGGGCAGCCGCGGTCGCAGTTTTCTCGCCTTAGACAGGCGCTATCCTACCTGAGCTTTTCCACCTCTACTTCCCCCTCCTCTTTATTCCAAGGTCTTTTCCTTCGCTCTAGTCCCCAGAGCTGTAGTCTTCTTGACCTTGTAAGACCTTTTCTTGACCTTGTAAGACCCTACGCCACATTTGCTATCTTGCTTTCTTCTTCCATTACCACCTCTCCATTAGAAGGCCCTGGTGGAGATCTACCCTTCCATTTTCCTTCATTATCACCCTTCCTTTCTTCTCTCCCTCTGTCTATCCCTCCTGAGCTATTTAAAACTCGAATTTCCGTACTTCTTGCTTGCAAATTATTGGCATTTATATGTAATTTTTTTTTTAAAGAAAGAAAGTGATTATTAAGGAAATTTTGCTAAGAGTACTATGATTTTTCTCATTTTTATTGACAATGGTACCCACCCAAGTGATAAAAATGCACCCAATCTATTCCACTCCTTGTAATACAACAATATAAATTTGTACCATTTTATTACCTTATGTAAAAAAAATAAAATATGGGTGTAAACAGCTAGGGATCACATTCAATGGCTGTGTAATTCATTTCCAACCATGAAAGAGGTGGTACGCGGATTTCCTGCGGTCTGTTTGGAACCTAAGTGGTGCCCAGTATAATGTTTGTGAGAAATTCACCCGTACATATGCTTAGCCAGCTCATGTTAGAACATGAGAAAGAAACTGTGACAGATAAAAAACTCAAGTGGGCCACAACACAGGAAGAAGAAAGGGTCGAATGCGTGCCATTGAAACATTCATACTAATATTTTTATACTTTCAGTTCATCCTAGTTTATGACCTTATCAACTGTTGGATGGCATATACCTTATCAACTGTTGGATGGCATATAAACATCATGGTGGATCACTGGAAGGTTTCAACAGTAGGATGTTGTGTGGCCCACTTGAGTTTTGGGCTCATTGCTTAACATGAGCTAGTGGGTGGATTTCTAATTAACAAACATTATGGGTGGGCCCTACTTAGGATAAAATCCTGATCAACGGATGGATGGTCTTGATTTTCATACGCGACGATCATCATGGTGCTGTCCACCTTTTTCATGGATTGGATATTCTACGAAATGACATGTTGGTGGGAAAAAATGGTTTGATAATATCATAAGTTATCATACAACCGGCTGTATGTGATGATATTTTTTTCCTCTCTTTCGAGTATCTTTTGGTGGGGTTTGTAGTATATGCATAGAAAAGCGCCGTGCAGACATCAGTTTCGTTGTTTTATATGTTGTTTGGGTGATGGATGAGAGGACAGTAAATATTCCCATGACTCTTCTTTCTCTCTGTAGAATCACCTCGTGAGTGTTCGAGCGGACAGCAAAACCTCCTGGCACTATTTTGTATGTTTTTGGGACACTGCGTGCGTGCAACTTGGGTCGGTGGGCACATGCACCCATTGTCCGGATGTGGTGGGGTGGCGGGAATCTAGATGCATTCTGAAATGGGATTGTTGGGGTTCTCCCCACATCATGTTTTCTATAAGATGGAGGGCAGATTTCGTACAAGACATGTCTATCTAGTTGTCTCCAAATAGCTGTGGAGAGAGAGAGAGAGAGAGAGAGAGAGAGAGAGAGAGAGAGAGAGAGAGAGAGAGCATCCGGAACGTTGCATCAATGAACAGAAGCTTGCATCAGTGCAAAAGCTAGACCTTGATAGTAGTTAATCACTCTCAATCATATATGTTGGATGTTCGAGGTGTGTGGGCCCACCGTGATGTTTAAGTGCCATCCAAGCCGTCTATTAGATGCACCTCTTTAAATCCAGACCAAGAGATAACTGAGGTGGGCCACACCAAAGGGAACATTGGGGGAGGGTGGCCCAGACCATAGAAACTTTCAGAAAGAACTGGGTCCACCATGGAGTGTAAATGTCACCCAACCCCTTCATCACATAACCCAAAGGTCCCAAACTCAGGCCATTCCAAAAGTCAGGTGGGCCACACCATGGGAATATATAGGTTTTAGTGGTTATTATACATTGCTCCCTTGTGGTGTCCCACCTCAATTTTTTATCAGGATTATTCTTAGGGTGCATAATGAATATCAGCAGACACCAGATTAACGGTTTGGATTTTACATACACATCATGGGTGGCCCACATGTTTGAAATCTACACTGTTCAATGTTTCCCTCCCATAGGGATACCATACAAAACCGCACTACTTAGAGCCGTTGCTTGGAGGATTTTTGTGCATGAACCTCAATTATTGTTTGGACACTTACCTAACTGTCCACTTGTAATCTTCCAGATTCGTCCAATCAGTGGCTTGGATCATCCATCTGGTGTTATTCGTGCAGTGGGGTAACAGATAAAGGTGTAGGACTGGAACTCATAGGCGTACACTGCATATACTGCTAGTGAATGCTTGATAACTACCATAATCCAATGGCCTTGTCTTTTGGCTATGGCCCAACCACATAGTGATGACCTAGAAAATCAATCCTGACCGAACATCATAGCACATATAGAAAATCTCCCACCTTTCAATAACAGTCGGCGGGAATCCCGGCAGGCATTTCAAAATGCAAATTCTTAAAAGCCCATTTTGTAATGGCATCATGAATCCAGTGCATCATAAGCGCATGGCAGGAGATGGACTGCGTGCATTTAGTTGGTGGTGTAGTCGATCATCGCACCTTAATGAAGCCCTGGAGTGATCAGTAGAGCTTCCTGATACTGGCAAGAAGGGACACATGATTCGGCAATGCAGGCTGTTGATCTTATGGGCCCATCATGGATAGGTTGAAAGGACCTGAAAGTACCTCAAATTCAAAGATCCCAACTATCCAATGAATGCAGGCTGTTGATCTTATGGGCCCATCATGGATAGGTTGAAAGGACCTGAAAGTACCCCAAATTCAAAGATCCCAACTATCCAATGAATGCAGGCTATTGATCTTATGGGCCCATCATGGATAGGATGGAATGGCCTGAAAGTACCCCAAATTCAAAGATCCCAACTATCCAATGAATGCAGGCTGTTGATCTTATGGGCCCATCATGGATAGGTTGAAAGGACCTGAAAGTACCCCAAATTCAAAGATCCCAACTATCCAATGAATGCAGGCTGTTGATCTTATGGGCCCATCATGGATAGGTTGAAAGGACCTGAAAGTACCCCAAATTCAAAGATCCCAACTATCCAATGAATGCAGGCTATTGATCTTATGGGGCCATCATGGATAGGTTGGAATGGCCTGAAAGTACCCCAAATTCAAAGATCCCAACTATCCAATGAATGTAGGCTGTTGATCTTATGGGCCCATCATGGATTAGTTGGAATGACCCGAAAGTATCCCAAATTCAAAGATCCCAACCATCCAATGTTAGCCTAAATCATGGAATAATAAATCACCCTATGCAACAATGATGGAGAATTTGGGAACTATTCACATACTTTATTGGTAGTAGATATTGTTAGGATGAGAATTACTGAGGACAATCTCTATCACATACTTAATAGGAAGCCATGTCTGATATCGGCGGATGATTATGAAATTTGATCTTATGTACCTTACACTCTTATATATATGAGTTATGACATTTGATCTTTTGCATCTTGCCCCCTTATACAAGTTTATGATAGGAGTCCATATTTTATTAAAGTACTCTAGCATTTACGCAGGGGAGGACATGATGAGGTCGATCATTGTTTTACTCGATCGATAACTACCTTGAATTCGCAAGGCTCTCTTGAATCTACAAGAGCTTTTTCAAATCAATGGAAAAAAAAAACAAAAAATTCTAAGGAATTTATTTATTGAATAAATGATCTCATAAAAATGAGTTTAACTTTAAATAAATCTAAACAA
Organism: Magnolia changhungtana; assembly: GCA_030180095.1. Taxonomy (NCBI): domain Eukaryota; kingdom Viridiplantae; phylum Streptophyta; class Magnoliopsida; order Magnoliales; family Magnoliaceae; genus Magnolia; species Magnolia changhungtana. The sequence continues at coordinate 7,234,868 of JASAUF010000378.1, forward strand.
ATCCTAAAAATGTAATTGAAGAGTTCTAATCAAATTAGGAAACAAAATCAGGAAATCGTGTAAATTTTTCATGTCCGACAGATTGAAACAACAAAAAAGTGTTTATATATTTAAATTGGAAATTCTATTATTTTCGACTTGCCGACCATATGTGTTGACCTATCGACAAGATCTATCAACCTGTCTGAACTGACAGAAATCAGCCAGTAAGTAATCTAAAATTTCAAACGAAATTTTGACCCGTCGACTAGATCTGTCGACTGGTCGAAATATGTTGTGTATAATCTGTTGACCAGTCGAACTATTCTGAGTGTGTTTGATCATTCTTGACTTCTTTTCTTCAGTCCATCTTAACTATGAATGAGTCTGCGACCCGTTCTACATCAAGAATATATCTAAGTATTCTGGCTATGTAGCAATGTTCAAGTGCACCACTCTTTACGTATCTAAAGCGATCACGACTTTTATATATGGGGCTCAACGGAATGCTCAATTAAAATATCAAACGGTTAATAAGTTTAATCAATCCGAATCATTGATCATGTAAGGCCCACCTATTAGAAGTCTTACATCTAATTTTTACCCTTTTTAAACCTCGACTATCGATGTGTTTATTATTGATTTTCTATTTACAGGCTTGCCATCAAAGGGTCAGGATCTACCAATCTTGGAAACTTTCAGGTAAGCCACAATTTATGGTGTGGACCACTGAATCACTAACCCTGGCCCCTTTAAAATTAACATTGGGTGTCTTGGGATATTACAGATTAAGAATCAACCGATCCAACAAAGGAGTCATTTATCTCCTAGAATTAAGTCTATCAGAAGTAGATTCTATTAGTAAGCAACTAAATTTAGGTCTTAAAAAAGGGTGATGAATGAATTTTCCTGAAAATTCATTTCCCAAAATTTCCTTTACAATTAATATTTTTAAGATGTTGTAAAATTTTAATAAATGAATTTTAATCTAACTTTCATATTTTTAAACGACGTGTTTGGCATATAAAGTATATGCGGATCGATCTATGGAAAATATAATAATCACAGGGTTTCTTTATTTTTTATAAAAAATTATATTAGTAAAAGAGAATTATATTTGCATTGAAGTGAAAATTTTAATGTTATAAAACAATAGTTACCTTATATCTTATAAATCCATCTACAATTTTTTGGCTACTCCAACAGCATTAGCTATCTTGTCAAGGAAATCTAATTTCTTTTCCTTGTCCAATTCCATAAATCCAAACACTACCTAAAAGTATAAACTGTTCATAACAACTCTTTTTTCTGGATCCAAATAAAACTAGATTAATCATGGTAATAGCTTTTACAGTACCCAAACACCATAGACAAAGTCCCTTTCATCATCATCACTATCATCTAGGCCTTATCCCAATTAATTGGGGTCGATCGGCTACCTGCATCTATGAAAAGCAGTCCCCTTAGAGATTCTAGGGACCCCTTATTAACAATAATGATAATGCCTTAGTAAAATTTTACATGTGTAAGTTTTAATAAATGAATGGACGGACCAGAAAGGGCCATAGGTGGTCAGAAGGAAGAGTTTGATTATGTTGTAGCCATAGCTCACACTCATCCGGCATTGGGCCCACATGCAGTGATGGACAGATTATCATGTCCTTCCATCTTCCTCTGTGTGGATAACCAGCTTGTGGGGCCCACTTGTCCAAACTCAAGGCTGTGGATCATATCTCATAGTTCTTCCTAACTTTGGGAATGGGCTTGAAATGAAAACTAGGATTAAGGGTAGTTAATCTGCAATGAAGATGTACCTACTAATTAATCTAAAAGCCTGTTTTTGAGGCAAGTGGTTCAAGTAGGCCCCACTCAATGAACAGTGTGGATCTCACGAGCATGTGCCATGTTGGCATGTGTACCCTCCCAATTCATTTGGGTGGGACCCATTTAGAATTAATTCTTCTTGTTTTGGGCACTTTATATATATGATAGTGTAACCCATAAAGCATTGTCTCCTCTCAAACCCCCATCTTCTTTGTATCTATGTCTAAAGTGGCATACATGGCCACTCATTAGTGTTCCTTCTATGGCCTAAAAAGCGTGCTTGCTTACATCCGTCAATCCATGTGGGGCCCACTTCTTCATCCCTGGATATTGAGCTTCATGAGATCATGTACTTCCACCCATGTGGGGCCCATGGTTTGATGATCTGGACAGATGATCCGATGGGATTGGGGATGGCCCAAAGATCGAGCCCACAATGGAAGACTCCAACCCTTTGATCTTTGGCTTCCCGGTGGAATGTGGGCTATTGTTGTATTACTTCTCAATTGTCTATTTTCGGCACATCAGTCAAAGGGTTAGGATCTTCCGCTTTCAGGCATTCTCATCAACGGTCTGGATCACTAAATATTGGGCCCCAGTTCCAGGAAATCGTGTCCTTCCAAAACTATATGGTACACCATCGGTGGTCACGCATCCATGGTTAGGTGATCCAGACCATTGTTCTGTTGGCCCCACACCATGGACAGACCATGCCCACCCAAAAATCTCTGATAGAAGAGACCTAAGTACCTTCACTTCGTGGCTTGCAATAATGATGGTTAACAGGAGAAATGCAGTAACGGTACACATTCAACCGAAAACATAAGGCCCAAAATTGGTGGTTAAGATCTTCTGCTGTAGTTAGATCCACGGTTGAGAAGCGCCCTTCTTGTATTGGACCATTACACGGAATATTAAAATGTGATACTCACATATTGGCAGAAAGAGATAATGAAAATCTAGAAACGTCTTTGTTAGGTACATGCGTCACACATCAAGTAGGTATCAAGTAGGTAGATGTCATGAGTCCTTTAACTTATATGTATGACCTAAAACATTAGAAGTGATCATTTCTCCATTGACACATGGATATAAGAGATAACCCTTATATAAGTAAAGCTTTAAGAATGTACAAATAAATAGAATATTATTAAGATAGATTTATATTAACACATGGCAAAACATGCATGATTGATTGTGCTTGTTTAGAAGATAATTAGTTATGTGAAAGGAAATAGAAGCTATTTTTGTATAAAGGTTAGCCAACTTTTAAAAGGTCGTGGGACTTAATCCCGAATTAGAATCATAAAAAGGCAATGCTACTAGTTGATTGGCTTATTAATCATATAAGCCAAAAGGATTATACACAAAGCCACTGCTTATCCAAACATATAAAGGCAACAATGAAGGAAGAGCTCACCACTAATTAATCCAAATATATACATCTTTTATTCAGTACGACGCTGCCTATCGATCGTTTTTACTCCTCATGAATGCTTATCCTATTTTAGCGTAGTTTAGCCTCTTTTCCATCCAGTACAATGTTGCAACAAGTCTATATTGATTATCACAATACTTCCATCCAACACATCGTTAAAGCAAGTTTGGATTAGTTGAGCTCTTCATCCACGACCTCATCATCAAATAACAAGTACTCCCTAAGTTTTGTACTTAGCGATTTCATCTGGCCAAGATTATTTGGCCAAACCAAGACTGTCTTACGACCGCTAAGGTTTAGACAATAAGCGTTGAAAATCGATGATGAAGACAAATTCTTATTTTTGTTGATGGCTCTCTTGGAGTCCTATGAGTATTTGCTTAATTAATACTATGTGTTATGATAGGGATACCTTAGACATCAAGACTGTTATCTCCGTCACCCCTTAGGTCTAAGCAGTTGAGAATGAAGAGCGGATGTGAATGTACTTCTACGGATGTATTGTTTGCTCGGAGAAGATAGTCTGAGTGAGAGAAGGAGAAATCACGATCTATATCCAAGTCGAAGGGCAAAGGTAAGTTAAAGTGTTGAAATTTCTAGAGGGTGAGATATATGAAGGACTGTCAATATTCCAAAGCCTAGAAGGAGAAATCGGATGATTCGCTGAATGAAGCCAATTCAACGAAATCATGTGAAGGATCGGGTAGTGGTGATGTATTATCAGTGTCTAATACCGGTTGCTTCTATCATGAGTGAATTTTGGATACGGGAGCATCGTAGCATATGTGTCCTCATTGGAATTGGTTCACCACATATAACGAGTATGATGGTGGCCTAGTTCTTATGGCAATGATCATGCCTGTAAGATGATCGAAATTAGTTCGGTTCGCATCAGTATATTTGATGGGGGTGGCATGTACTAGGACTGATGTAAGACACATTTTGATTTGAAGAAGAATATGATCTTTGTAGGAGCCAAAGATGCACTCAAATGCAAGTTCATTGGTTATGAATCTGTCCAAAAAGTTTCAAAAGGAGTACTCACATTTATAAAAGCACAGAAGAATAGAAATCTTTACAAGTTGAATGTGAATACTATATCGGATGGAACTGCAGTGTTTGTAGCATAGTCTACGTCGGCATGTTTGTAGCATGCACGCCTAGGCCACATGAGCGAGCGGGGTACAAAGGTACTTTTCGGTGTATGATTCCTAATTTTAAATGTTTTGATTTAGAAATATGTGAGTATTGCATATATGGGAAACAATCAATATTAAGCTTTGAAAATTGAAAACATGTTAGTAAATATCAGCTTGACTATGTGCATTTAGATGTATGAGGGTTTTTGCCCATTGTTTCTAAATGAGGGTCGTCATTGTTTGTTACATTCATTGCCAACTTCTTTAGAAAGATTTGGGTTTATGTTTTGAAACATAAATCCAATGTGTTTTCCACTTTTAATACTTGAAAGGCAACAGTTGAAAAGCAAATAAGACAAAAAGTGAAAAATCTGAGGATAGATAACGTCAAAGAATTTATTTTTAGGAAATTTAATCATATTGTAAGAATAAGGGGACAGTGAGGTATAACACAGTGAAGCATACACTAGGAAAAAATTATCTTACTAAATGAATGAATTAGGCTCTTTTGAAAAGGGCCTAAAGTATTTTGAGTATTTCGCGTTGGGCAAGGAGCAATGGCTGAGGCCGTCTCTACGGTTTTCTATTTAGTAAATCGATCTCTCTCTACAACCATTGATTGCAGACTTTCAAAAGGAGTATGAGTGGTAAGGAAGTTGATTACTCGGGGTTGTAGATATTTGGTTGTGATGCTTACTCTCACGTACTGTCAATTGAGAGAGATACATTTGACCAATGAAACAGAATTTCGAAGAAGGTTTCTTATTTTGGAAGGATGAGTACAAGTAAATAGAAAAAAATCAAAGGTTGATGTTGAAATGGACAAAGTTAAACACTTAAAGAAGCTACCCCACAAATAGAGAGGTACATGAAGAGGTGGTTGAACTACCTGTCAGGAGAAATTCACTAAGGATTCGCATGTTACCATTAAGACGAATGGATGATTCAAACGTTGCGTTTACTCTCATTACAGATGAGGGGGATCCGTCTATGCAGAGAAGTGAATGACAGTGATGCATAATGATGTGGACTCTTTGTACAAGAATGAACGTGGGAGTTAGTGGATTGTCCATTAGGAGTAAAGTGATTAGTTACAAGTGGATTTACAGGAAGAAACTATATAGGTACAAGGGCTAAATTGATAGTGAATGGTTATGCTCAGAAGAAAGGTGCCAACTTCGGTGAGATATTCGCACCAGTGGTACATAAAGTATCTATCAAGTTTGTATTGGTGTTAGTTGTCCAATACAATAAGGAATTATAAAAGTTAGATGCGAAGACCGCATTTCTACATGGGGAATTAGAAGAACTAATTTACATAAAGCAACCTAAAGGATTCGAGGTGCAGGGAAAGGAGAATATAGTTTGTGGGTTGAAGAGGTCGTTGTATGACTTGAAACAGTCGCCTAGACAGTAGTTCAAGAAATTTGATTATATCATGTTGAACCAGCATTTTATCATAAACGAATTTAATTATCACATCTATTATATATCACTAAGTGACGAGGATTTTATTATTCTGATTTTATATGTTGATGATATGCTTATAGCCAGCCATAACATGTATGAAATCAACATATTGAAGGATCAGTTATCTAAGATATTCGAGATGAAAGATGTAAAAACTGCAAAGAAGATTTTCGGCATCGATATACATAGAGAGGGATAAGAGTTGGATATGGTTATCTTTAGAGGAATATCTTGATAAGGTCTTAGTCAATTTTGAACTGGAAAAGGCTAAACGGGTTAACACACCCCACGCTACTTACTTTCGACTTTCTTCGGAGCAATGTCCTACATCGGATGAAAAAAAGTAGTATATATCTCATATACCCTACTCAAGCACGGTTGACAGTCTTATGTACGTCATGATCTGTAATAGACTTGATATTTCACATGTGCTAGGTGTTGGGAGCAAATATTTGTCAAACCCGAGCAAATACTTGTCAAACTTCGACAAGCAATATTGTAAAGCAGTGAAATGGTTACTTGTTACATATGAGGTACAACAGATTAAATCTTGACATTTGAAATTCTGAAGAAAAACTTGTAGGCTATGTAAATGCGGATTATGCAAGGAATGTGGATAATAGAACGTCGACTTTTGGTTACTAGTTTGTATTAGCGGGTGGAACTATCAGTTAGATGTTGAAGCTTCAGTCTGTGGTTTTACTTTCCACAATCGAAACTGCATATATGACAGTGGCGGAAGCATTCAAAAAAGTTGTTCGGTTGAAAGGGATAATGACTGAGTTGGGGCTTTAACAAGAAGTTGTGCCTGTGCATTGTGACAACAAGAGCACAATCAATTTGGCGAAGAACGATCGATGAATCATTCTCAAATTAGACACATTGATATTCATCATCATTTTGTCCGACAGATGCTAGAGGAAAGATGTGTTACTCTTGAGAAGATTCACACAAGCAAGAATCTGAAAGATATGCTTACAAAGGTTGCTCTTGTAGAGAAGTTCAAGTTTTGGTCAACTTCTCTATGCTTGACAAAGAAGAAATGAAGATAAAGTATGTACTAGAAGCGATGATGATGGTGTTATTATTAAAGATTATAGATGGTGATAACGGCTCAGAGCAGTGGAGCTGGAGAATTAAAGCCATAATGAAGATTGTTGATTGAGTGCCTTCAATCTTAGTGCTAGAGTAGATATTTTGATTTGATAGACATAGGTGTCAATTTGATCGAAATATCCTTGAAAATTGAAGATTGCTCGTTGGATGTTTTTTTATAGTGTCGATTCAATCGACAGAGGTGTCAATTCAATCAATGGTTTGTCGAATCCCATTAATTCGATTGACAATCAGATCGACAATGCACATAAGTTTGCATAAGTGCGAGTTTTATTTCTAATTATGTATGAGAGTATTTATATACGATCCTAATATGCGATTAGAGTTAAAAAACAAATAGAGCTTAAGAGCCAAAGAGAGTTTTAAAGAGGATCTAAGGTATCCATTTGTAAGTTATTCCATCTCTTGTAATTCTTCTGATTATATTGGATTGATCATCACTTTGTGCTGTAGTTATTTTTTTATAAAGGGTTTTCCATGTAAAAATTTCTATATTTACTTGAATTTTTTCTTTCTTTATTGCATGTTTGATTCATACTTAGGTTGCTTCTGCACTCATTAAGGGGTTTCAACGCCCAACATGTCAATCATCAACTACCACTTCACCAACTCAAATCGTACCATTAATAATTTTTCTTCTCTCCCTGTTTTATTTATTTATTTATTTAACTTGGCAATTGTATTACATTATTATTTAATTCAATAAAATTGGCACTTGATCTTCTCATATTTGGTCTGAATCTGTCTATTTCGGAGCTAAGGTCATGAAGTGTTCAATTCAATTTGAGTTATATTCAACTCTGGCAATTCCGGCACAAACATACACACAACACACAATCGAATCTCGGTCAAACACTTCACATGCGGATGTGTGTCCAAATTGAAGCTAATACTTTCAAACTGGGATTTTTGGGGGCATTGTTCATTCAGTGCAGGCATAACATACCAACGGTCTAGATCAACGCGTAATGAGCCCCACTTCTACGAACTGAAAACCAAACTATGCCATGCAAGTCCTCAGGCCAACGTCACCCATTCAACTGAAAGCCAGTCCATGATTTGTGGTTAGGATCTTTCCTTCATGGAGAATTTTGCTACATCATCCATCCAATAGAACTAATAACCCAAGTGCATACTCATCACCTTCCTTATACATTACCTCACCTTTTTAATAATCCCCACCCTTTCTTAGGCTCAGGTGGGCCTAAATAGGCCCATATTCCTGACAACTTTTTGAACGGCCAAGATGAGGTTGGAGATGATGGTAGGGTGCTGTTTTTCTAGGCCTTTGTTTGTCCTGAATGGACCCATTAAGGCCCAATCCCACAATGGGCTATTAATGGGCCAGGGCCAAACTGGGCTGGACCATGATGGGTCCAAAAGGGCCTGAGCCTGGTCACCCACTATTGTGCAAGATCTAGGCCGTTCATTATGTGTGCCCCTTCAAGCATGGCATATGTGACAAGGATGTCCTTGAAACCCCATTCCAGAGCTGGGTCGACGGGCTATTAAACACTGACTGAGCCTGGCCCAGTAAATCAATGGTCTTAGATTTAGGGATGGACCTGGCTTTCATTCCTAGTATTCCAATCCAAGCCCACCACGATGCCGGCCAGTCGTGAAATACCAAAGGGTTAGCCCAGACTGAAACCGGTGAGTAGCCGTAAGGCGTATCAGTTTCGGTCTTCCAAACAAATCGCACCGAGAAACCGCTATTTAAATCTTGGCTCGTGTGGTTGGGGCCCACCATCAAGGTATTGGGCCCACCAATGTTAAATAAGTCGAGATAGTCTGAAGCCCATTAATTATCGGATCTAAGACTCCGGCCCAGATCCAACATGGGCGAAGCCCAAACCGCCCAATGCTGACAGGAGTTGGGCCGGGATGGGCCAGGCAACCTAGCCCATTCGCCAACTTACAACTGATTGTTTGTGTGGATGGATCTCTGAAGAAAGGCATTTCTACGCATCCCATCCATCAATTAGGAATTGGATGACTCAAAAAGTAAGGACAAATCAAGGTGGGGTGGACCATCCGATCGATCAGCTTTTTGGATGGTAGCCGATAAAATGTGTTCTTGACTTAATAGACGGTTCAGATCAACCGATTTGACTGTCCAAGTGACCTAATACAACTAGGAGCACTATAATTTACAGGGCTCTGGGAGTACTGGAACATATCTGTTTATTTTATACTCCATACAAGTCTCTATGCTCTGGCCTGCCATTGTACAGTACAGTTTGGGTCTTCGATTCAGCGATCCAAGCCATTGATATAAACGGCCCCACCATGAAATTTCCATTTACCAAAATCCTCCCGTATGGAAAGATCCTAGACCTTTGATTAGTGGACCAACAAAGAAATGGCTACAAAGCAAATGCATCAACGGCTTTGAAAGACCAAAATAACAATGGATAGGATCTTTCAATCCACAGTATAGAAACCTTATGCTGGACCATTGATGTCTTTAAAAGTTAGCAACATGGGTTTTTGGACTCAGTGACTTGGACTGACTTATTCAGTCCTGAGTCAAGGTGCAACTCGGCCGAGTCAGCCTCCATCTCAACACCGAATTGGAAGCCGATTGGGTGGTGCCCTTCTGTGGGGCCCACTGTGATGTATGTGTTTTATCCACACTGTTCATCCCTTTTCCAGCTCATTTTAGTGCATGAACCCAAAAATCAAGCATATCAAAATCTGAAGTGGGCCAGACCACTAGAAACATTGGTGCTTAAATGCCCACCATTAAAAACTTCTTGGGGGCCACAGAAGTTTTGGATCAAGCTGATATTTGTGTTTTCCCTGCACCCAGGTCTGTGTGACCTTATCAACAAGTTGGATGACAAAAAACATTTCGGTGGGCCCTAAGAAGGTTTCAATAGTGGGTGTCATTATCCCCACTGTTTCCAGTGGTGTGGTCCACTTGATATACGGATCTGCTTAATTTTTGGGATCATGCCATGAAATGAGCTGGAAAAAATGGATGGACATTGTGGATGTAAAAAAAAAAAAACGAACATCACGTTGGGGCTCTCAATGGGTTGGATCTGGATCAAAGTCCAAAATCTGTAGCTGGATTCGTATTCAGATTCAGATTCAAACGTGACTGGATGAAAAAAAAGGTGATATCTATATCTGATTCACTTATAAGTAGTCGGATCCATTATCGATCAAAAAAATCTATATAGCAATCAAATTCTTGTCAAATTTAGTTTGAATTCATCACATCACAGATATAAAAATATATAAGATAATATATTTAATTTATTAATAAAATAATATAATTTGAATATTTTCAATTTAAATCATGCAAGAGTATTGAAGTATGAAAAGTAGAAGTTGAATAGCCACATAAAATTTACTAATGTGAAGTTGAAACGTTGACAGGTTGAAACATGCAATAGTGAGAATCCAATCGGATCTCACCATTAGATCCAGATCCAGCCTAAATATGTGTAACGCTCCAGAAAATCGAGGGTCGTGTATAGACTTGACTCCCGAGTCCCCGAGTGTCACTTATCATCAATTTTATAATTTTATGATTAATCCAGTTTAAATGCGCAGCCTGGAATTTCTTGGAGCATGAAACACAACCACAACTAGTCTGCTGAAATGAAGAGATCAATATATACAGGTCCAAAGGAAAATAAATGGATCGCATAAGGCGTTATTTAACAAAATCATAACAACGTCATGTCTACAAGAGTAGAGCTGAGTCCGCTCGTCCTCTTCCTCGAGGCCCGTATCGCCCAACTCCACAATTCTACATCACCTGCATCTATGAGCGAATCTGGTTGGTGTTTTAAAACACCGTCCCAGAGTGGGAGTGAGTGATCAACTCAGTGTGAACTATTAGTCTCAAGTTATCACAAACATCAGTTATATTACGGATTTAATGAAAAACAATCATTTATAGTCACTAAACTAATCTTATTAATGCGCATGCATGATGGATGAAATGATGCATGCCCTCGCCACAACTCTCCCTCAAGCGACTCCATCTTACGATCGCATATGACAACACTCCCTCAGAGCGACCTCGACTGCCGAGTCGCCACCCTAGCTAATGCGATGCAATGATATGTTAGCCAAGTTCTTAGTTAATTCCGTTCATCCAGCAGGTTTGGGAAACTGATTCACCCCACGTATCAATGCCCTCAACTAGTTGCGGTGCCGAGACCTCGCAATGCGCGAGGCCAGGGCACCGCGATCCGTGATCCCGTCGGGTTCCCCATCCCCGACTCCAAGCACATGGGGAATGCTGAGAGGAAGGGATCGCTAGCGGTCACTACGGGGAGGCGCGTCACTCCAGCGTAGGCCGACAGCTCAGACACAGTGTCCCATTCCACCATGCTCGGCTCACGAGACGGTGGATCAATGTTCAGTTCACTATCAGTGGGCTAACAACGGTGCTAGGGTGTGCCAGGTATCATACATGTGTGAGCAATTAAGGTTAACGGACAAGATTGGTCAGTATTAGGCTATACCGCACAAGTTCAGGCAAACACGCAACAGACAACATCGGGTACGGGCGACCCATGTAGTCTAACTACTGCCGCCCATCCACACTCGCCCAAACCCACGGCCTAGCCCCAGGATAGTCCTAGCAACAGGACCATCCTCACTCTCCTCATTTCCTGACCAACCCAAGGGTCGACAAACAGTCATGGCATGTTATTCATCATTGTTATCTACTAGCATAGCCGATATAATGCATACACATTCATCACACCCATCTGAAATTTTTTTACAAGCAAGCTAACAACGCATTTGAATAAGGTGCTTGTATGTAGTGTGTGTTTGTGCGGAAGTGAAGCACTTCCCGCATCTCATAGTACCAAAATGCGCAAACGTGAACGAGTCATACATATTATGAGGAACAACATACATGGATCACCAAGACATGAGCATGTAAGCATTTGATTTTCTACCTAACCATGTGAGAGGCAAATAACATGTTATAAAGAATATTACACACAACTCCATCAAACATGAACATACAACATTCATTGTAACTAAGCATATGAGAGGCAAGATCAACATCAAAAGGGAACTAAACATGCAAATCCATACGATTCCAACGAACATAAAATTCTTAGGTTTCCTCTAGATCCTCCAAACAACATCCCATACACACAAAATCATTAAACTCAAATTATAATTGATGCTAGACCACTTAAGGATAATAGTCCGCACCTTCGGATTCGTTGAAGGCTTGGGAACGTTCTAAGAGAGTGGATTTTGGGGGTGGTTTGGCCGGGAACCCTAGAACAACATTTACATGTTAGAATCCGAAACAAATCCCTTCTCATCACAAGGGTTTCAAGGGAAAGGTGGGTTAGAATCTTACCTAAACGATCAACGGAGAGAAGAGGGGTGATTTCGGATGGGGTTTCTTCTTGGAGGAGATGTAGAGAGTTGTGGGGTTTGCTTCCTTGGGCCCTACCTCGATTCTAGGGTCCACTCTCCTTCTTCCCCTCTTCTTCCTTTCTTCTTTTTCTCTTTTCTCTCTTCTCTCTTTCTCTTTTCTAGGGTAAAATTCGTATAGGGAGAGGGGTGCCCAAATGAGGCCCTTTTTATAATTCCAGATTTGGCGCAAATGGCCCCAAGCTTCCACAATTTCCTAAAATAGACTTATGGGACTCCCTATTGGTGTTGGGGTGGCCCTAACACCCCTCTGGCCACCAAATTCGGTGTGTAGGTGCCTTATGGTCTGACTAGGGCCCATGCAAAAATTGAGGACGAACGGATATATGATCTGAGTAAGCGTTTCCGACCTTTAAGTGGCCCTATGGGGCCCATTTCGGTGATTGGAATGGTTCTGGTGGCCCTCTGGCCATGAAATTTATAGGGTAGGTGGTCAGTGGCCTGATGAAGGGCCACGCAAAATTTGAGAACGATCGGATGTGGGGTTTGGTCGTACGGGTCCGATTTGCGATCAACGGTTACCGGGCCACGATCGGGTCCCAGATTTCGTGGATGAGTGTAGTAAAATATATTAGACCTTCATCGTAAATTTGAAAGAAATATGACGGTTGAAAAGCTCGGAGTCTGAGTTTCTTTTGTCAGAGCCAGATTTTAACTCAGGCATTGGTGGGGCGCATTGGGCAAGCGGCAGATGGTACTTCTAGGTGTCCATTGGGTCCGCAGTCCGCGATGGACCATAAGCCCAGTGAGATCTATGATTTTCTAAAGTTTTAAATTTTTCTGACCCTCCTCGGTCGCTGGGTGGCCCACACAGGCTGTTGTTAAGTGTAAACGGGCCAACTGACTTGGCGGCCCACACTTGGTCCCATCATAACTAGAATGGTCCACCCCAGTATAAATTAACATTGAGTAATAATGGTCATTAAGTGATTTTATAAGTTATTTTTAAAAAAATTTTAAGGATTTTTTGAAAATCCAAAACAGTGAAAATCCAGGATGTTACAATCTACCCCCCTTAAAAACAATTTCGTCCCCGAAATTGCCTAAGGGTAATAAATAAAGATATTATCATTTTGTTTGCCTAAGTTTTATTAATTTGAGGTTTATATGCATGGTAAGGTACATACTAACTGTACTAGTCTTCCTTATTATATTCTACCCCCCTTAAAAGTTTTCACATTTGAGATTTGAAAACAAATGTCAAAATCATTATTATCGTATTAAGTGGTTATTGGTAAAGTTTACCTAATGGTGGTATATTTTACTCTTTTATGATTGGGCTAATACGGAAAGACGGTTGTGGTAAGCTTTGATCCCATACGTCGATCATCTGTCTGACCAGGGCAGAAAGATCGTTGTATTCCTTCTTAGTCCTGGTAGATCCTGGTCTTCTGCTCGGTCAAAGCAGTGAGTCCATTGGTATTCACCCAAGAATGAAAATTGGGTTAAGCCACGAGTACTTCACAGATGTGTGGTTCCGTAATTCCGTAATCCGATCAATCTAATTGTTTAGCCATCATTGGAAAGTTTACATCTCCTATTTATAAGGTTGTCTCTTGGGTCTTTGTCTACGAGAGTCCTCATTTTAATTTATATCCAATTTGGGGTTTAATAATTCTCTCAACATACCTACGAGCAACGATCATCCTAAAAAGTTTTTAAAGTCACAATTTTTTTTATATGAATTACCATTTCAATCCTAAGGCTAGTGGGTTATGGGCAAATCACTCTTTGGTTTCATAAATTTTAACAGTGAAGGAAGAATCGAAAGTTTTAAGGTATTCTGGTGGTTTAGAGTGCTAATAACGTTAAGATGGACGCAGTAAGGCAATCATACATACAAGCATTTATAAGGTGACAAGAAAATTCAAAAACAATCCATACATTCATATTAAATTCAAAGTGCCATTAGTATGGCTAGTTACATCATACAACATGGATTACATAGTTTTCTAGACATTCCAAACGTAAGGAAAAAAAAAAAAACAACTTAGTCAAGCAAACGTCCTAACTTTCCTTCAACACAAGCAGGTAGACCTAATCGACTTAAAGCAAACTACTAATTATCGGAAAGGTTATGCTACTACTCTTCTGGATCGGGCAAAGATGGGGGTACTTCTTCCCCTTGAGGAAAAGAATCATCGGAATGGAGAAGAAGAAGGCAACGGTTACTAAGAATGTCATTCCCCTCGGCAAGGAAATGGATAGTTGTTGAGAAGGTGCAAATAGGGAAATGGGTTTGAAATGGATTTGTCGAAGGGGGTTTGGGGAAATAAGAATGGAATGAGTTTTAGAAATTTGAAGTTGAGTATGGTCTTGGAATGGGAAGGAATAGATTTGAATGTGGATGGTTGTTGTTTGGTTTTGTGATGTGAAATTTTTGGAAATGAGAGGGTGGAGATGGGTTAGGGAGATGGAAGTGATATGGGAGAATGATGGTTTCTTAAGGACGATGGACCTTAAGGATGTGGTTTGAGGAAAATGAGTTGAGTGTGGGTTTGAAGAAATGAACTTGAAGATGAGTTGAAGATATGGGATTCGCGAAGGGATTGAGATTGGTTTATGAGAAATGAGGTTGAGAATGGGTTTGATGTAAAGGGGTTTGGGAATGAAGTTTAGAGTGATATTGAGAATGAGTTTTGAGTAATGAGAAATGAATGGGTTTGATGGGTTTGGGATTGGAGTTGAGTTTTGAAAGTGATGGAGTGGGATGAAATGGGGTGAAGGTCTTGTAGGAAGGAATGGGTTTGATGGATTATGGAAATGAAGTTGGAGGGGGTTTAAAGAATGTTGAAAGGGTGTGAATGTTGGTGGAAGTTGGTTGGAAGGAAGGGATTTGAATAATGGGTTTAGGATTTGAAGAATGGATGAATGAAGTGTGATATGTGGTTGGAAGAAAGAGAAGGTGGGTTTGGGGATTTGTTTAAGAATGGGAGATGGGAAGGTGGGTTGGAAGTGGGTTTGAGACTGAATGGTGGAACTTGGTGGATGGGCTTGAAATGGGATTGAGAGAAAAAAAAGGGTTAAGAAAGGGTTTGGGAAGGTGGTTTGAAAGTGAGGAAGAGGAGATGGGGTGTTTGTAGGAGGAGAAGATGAATTTTGAAAAGATGGGTTTGAGTATGGAAGAGTGAAGATGATGGAGTGGGAGTAGTGAGAAATAGGATCTATTTCTTGTAAGGTTTCTTATACTTTCGGTAACTGAATTATTTTTAAAATTTTATAATGTTTTATCATTGAGTTTAAAGACATCACACAAAATTTCATCTCATTTGGATTGTAAATAAATTATTAAAATTCTACGAGCAACAGCTGTCTGAAATCAAAAAAATTTTGGACAGTTGACAGAACAGCTTAATTTTAGATATATTATAATTTTTATTTTTATTTTCTTATTTTTATATAAAACTAGACTCATTCATCTTTAATCTTGTTTTTGAATCACCTAAATTGGAGTTGTAACCAAGGAGATATGAATTTTTGAAGTTGACCTAAAATTACAGAAATTCTGGCGGGGGCAACACTAGTCGACGGGGTGGGCGGCGGGGCGAGCATGTGGCCTCGGCGGGGGCCACGCGGGCCGCTGGAGCCTTGGCGGGGTGAAAACGCCGACGGCAGGGTGTTCTTTGAACGTTGTTTCCGGGGCGCTGGTACGGCCCCCCGGATGGTGCCATATATGAATTTGGGGTAGAACGAGCTGATCTATGCAATGGACCTACTGGTTTCACGAGATTTCCCCAGGTTAGAGGTCAAAACCTGATTTTTTCTACAATTTCACTATTTCCAGTGAATTTTCATTCACCCTCAAGTCTTTATCCCAGAATGGGTTGGAACTATCAAATTTGGCCTAAGACTATGGTTTCGACTATCTAATCCCTCAGTTTTGGTTCTACGTTCTCTTTATTTCTGATAGAATTTCATTCGCCCCTACTTAATTGTCCCCGAATGGGTTTGAACTATTATGTTCGGCCCGACATTAGCCCATTTGGTCTAGATCTATGGTTGTGATGTCTAATCACTCAATTTCGGTTTGTTCCTACCATCGGGCCAAGGTATTGTAAGTCTCTCGGACTCCTTTCTTATCGCCACTACCCTCTCTCACTCCCCAATACTAATTTCTTGGAAGTCTTACCATCCATTTAAGATTGCCGGTTCTGATTCAAGGAGGGTTTTTACCATTCTAAGTTTCTACTGTGCTTACCCTAACGTCAGCGGACGCGTTGGTGAGTTCTTGACCCATTGCCCAAGGGACTCCAAACTATTGCTCTGATCCCATCTGTAACGCCCCGAAAAATCAAGGGTCGTGTATAGACTCGACTCCCGAGTCCCCGAGTGTCACTTATCATCAATTTTATAATTTTATGATTAATCCAGTTTAAATGCGCAGCCTGTAATTTCTTGGAGCATGAAACACAACCACAACTAGTCTGCTGAAATGAAGAGATCAATATATACAGGTCCAAAGGAAAATAAATGGGTCGTATAAGGCGTTACTCAACAAAATCATAACAATATCATGTCCACAAGAGTAGAGCTGAGTCCGCTCGTCCTCCTCCTCGAGGCCCGCATCGCCCAGCTCCATAATTCTGTATCACCTGCATTTTTGAGCTAATCTGGTTGGTGTTTTAAAACACCGTCCCAGAGTGGGAGTGAGTGATCAACTCAGTGTGAACTATTAGTCTCAAGTTATCACAAACATCAGTTATATTACGGATTTAATGAAAAACAATCATTTACAGTCACTAAACTAATCTTATTAATGCGCATGCATGATGGATGAAATGATGCATGCCCTCGCCACAACTCTCCCTCAAGCAACTCCATCTTACGATCGCATATGACAACACTCTCTCAGAGCGACCTCGACTGCTGAGTCGCCACCCTAGCTAATGCGATGCAATGATATGTTGGCCAAGTTCTTAGTTAATTCCGTTTATCCAGCAGGTTTGGGAAATTGATTCACCCCACGTATTAATGCCCTCAACTAGTTGTGGTGCCGAGACCCCTCAATGCGCAAGGCCAGGGCATCGCGATCCGTGATCCCGTCGGGTTCCCCATCCCCGACTCCAAGCACATGGGGAGTGCTGAGAGGAAGGGATCTCTCGCGGTCACTACGGGGAGGCGCGTCACCCCAGCGTAGGCCGACAGCTCGGACACAGTGTCCCATTTCACCATGCCCGGCTCACGAGACGATGGATCAATGTTCAGTTCGCTATCAGTGGGCTAACAACGGTGGTAGGGTGTGCCAGGTTCCATGCATGTGTGAGCAATCAAGGTTAACGGACAAGATTGGTCAGTATTAGGCTATACCGCACAAGTTCAGGCAAACACGCAACAGACAACATCGGGTACGGGCGACCCATGTAGTCTAACTACTGCCGCCCATCCGCACTCGCCCAAACCCACGGCCTAGCCCCAGGATAGTACTCCTACCAACAGGACCATCCTCACTCTCCTCATTTCCTGACCAACCCAAGGGTCGACAAACAGTCATGGCATGTTATTCATCATTGTTATCTACTAGCATAGCCGATATAATGCATACACATTCATCACATCTATCTGAAATTCTTCTACAAGCAAGCTAACAACGCATTTGAATAAGGTGCTTGTATGTAGTGCGTGTTTGTGCGGAAGTGAAGCACTTCCCGCATCTCATAGTACTAAAATGCGCAAACATGAACGAGTCATACATGTTATGAGGAACAACATACATGGATCACCAAGACATGAGCATGTAAGCATTTGATTTTCTACCTAACCATGTGAGAGGCAAACAACATGTTATAAAGAACATTACATACAACTCCATCAAATATGAACATACAACATTCATTGTAACCAAGCATATGAGAGGCAAGATCAACATCAAAAGGGAACTAAACATGCAAATCCATATGATTCCAACGAACATGAAATTCTTAGGTTTCCTCTAGATCCTCCAAACAACATCCCATATACACAAAATCATTAAACTCAAATTATAATTGATGCTAGACCACTTAAGGATAATAGTCCGCACCTTCGGATTCGTTGAAGGTTTGGGAACGTTCTAAGAGAGTGGATTTTGGGGGTGGTTTGGCCGAGATCCCTAGAACAACATTTACATGTTAGAATCCGAAACAAATCCCTTCTCATCACAAGGGTTTCAAGGGAAAGGTGGGTTAGAATCTTACCTAAACGATCAACGGAGAGAAGAGGGGCGATTTCAGATGGGGTTTCTTCTTGGAGGAGATGTAGAGAGTTGTGGGGTTTGCTTCCTTGGGCCCTACCTCGATTATAGGGTCCACTCTCCTTCTTCCCCTCTTCTTCCTTTCTTATTTTTCTCTTTTCTCTCTTCTCTCTTTCTCTTTTCTAGGGTAAAATTCGTATGGGGAGGGGGGTGCCAAATGAGGCCCTTTTTATAATTCTAGATTTGGTGCAAATGGCCCTAAGCTTTCACAATTTTCTAAAATAGACTTATGGGACTTCCTATTGGTGTTGGGGTGGCCCTAACACCCCTCTGGCCACCAAATTCGGCGTGTAGGTGCCTTATGGTCTGACTAGGGCCCATGCAAAAATTGAGGACGAACGGATGAACGGATATATGATCTGAGTAAGCGTTTCTGACCTTTAAGTGGCCCTGTGGGGCCCATTTCAGTGATTGGAACGGTTTTGGTGGCCCTCTGGCCATAAAATTTATAGGGTAGGTGCTCAGTGGCCTGATGAAGGGCCACGCAAAATTTGAGAACGATCGGATATGGGGTTTGGTCGTACGGGTTCGATTTGCGATCAACGGTTACCGGGCCACGATCGGGTCCCAGATTTCGTGGACGGGTGTAGTAAAATACATTAGACCTTCATCGTAAATTTGAAAGAAATACGACGATTGAAAAGCCTGGAGTTTGAGTTTCTTTTGTCAGTGCCAGATTTTAACTCAGGCATTGGTGGGGCGCATTGGGCAAGCGGCAGATGGTACTTCTGGGTGTCCATTAGGTCCGCAGTCCGCGATGGACCATAAGCCCAATGAGATCTATGATTTTCTAAAGTTTTAGATTTTTCTGACCCTCCTCGGTCGCTGGGTGGCCCACACAGACTGTTGTTAAGTGTAAATGGGCCATCTGGCTTGGCGGCCTACACTTGGTCCCATCATAACTAGATTGGTCCACCCTAGTATAAATTAACATTGAGTAATAATGGTCATTAAGTGATTTTATGAGTTATTTTAAAAAAAATTTTAAGGATTTTTTGGAAATCCAAAACAGTGAAAATCCAGGATGTTACAATATGATTTAGATTTATTTTTATGAACCCAAATCTGATTCATTTAATTAATTAAACTTATTTTAAGATCCAATTCCAGATTACACGGGTTCAAAACGAGTCGGATGTCGGATCTAACCCACTCTATTGAGAGCCCTACATCACGTTGGGCCCACTCAATCTGCTTCTATTGAATTGAGCTGACTCAGATGAGTCACACCCTTCTCAATACAGTATAAGTAGAGTTGGGCATTTCTGATCCGATCTGATGGATTCGACTCGATCCGACCTGGTTCGAACTGATCCGAATTGAACCGAAGGCTTGGATCGGTGCAGCCCGAGTTAGATCGGCCAGATCCGGCCGTTCATCGGATCGAGTTCGGACCATGGTCAATTCGGAACGATCCGAATCGAAAACCGAACCGAATGGATCCGATCCGATCCAGTGTGATTTAACAGTGGAAATCAATACTTCTACTTTTTCCTATGGTATGGTCCACTTGAGCTTTGGATATACATCAATTTTGGGTTCACCGACTAAAATGATCTGAAAAAATGAATGGACGGCGTGGATAAACCACATGCATTCACGGTGGCCCCACCAGAGTTTATTAAGATACGTGTTGTCAACCACTTGCGTGCACAGCACGTCAGTGAGACAATGACCGGTTGAGTAGCAAGACTAGCTACTAAAGAGTGAAGTTACATCAATAAGTTCCATGGGCCCGACCATGATGTATGTTTTGTATCCACACCTTCCATCCATCTGGAGAGATCATCTTAGGGCAATACCCAAAGAACGGGTTAAATCCAAAGCTCTAGTGGACCCCAGAATAGAAAAAAGTGGGACAGTGACGCCCACCATTAAAAATTTCTAAAGGCAACGAAAGTTTTAGATCAGGTTGATATTTGTGTTTTCTCTTATTTCATGTCCTTTTTAACTTTTGAACAGGTTGGATTTCAAATAAACATTATGGTGGGCCTTAGGATAGTTTCAACGGTGGGAATCACTTTCCCCGCTGTTTTCTTTAGTTTGGTCTACTACAGATTTTTATTTACCTCATTCTTTGGTTCATACCCTAAAATGATATCTAAAAATTAATGAACAGTGTGGATATAACACATACATCATAGTGGGGCCCACGGAACTTGGTGACGCACGCCAACTCAACCCGTCACC